>JBCEGF010001339.1:0-2400000 GCA_038501285.1 Penstemon eatonii
AAAATCACCAGAAATTAGTATTGAGTCAAAATTGAAAGATTTTTGTCAAAAGACCATTCTCCTATATATATATATAAGATATATATATATATATATATATTACAAACATCACTTTGCTTCAATATTTTCTGCAGCAAAAACTTCAAAATTTTTCATACTTATAAATAAAATTAAGAAATCATTATCAATTTCATAGAAATCTAATTTCATAAAAACATAAAAGTAAAAATCGTCAAATATGAATAAAAGAATAAAACAAAAAATCAATCACCAACCTATTTCTGTTTTAGATCAGATGAAACTCTCACTTGATAAATCTCAATCTTAAAATAATATATATATATATATATATATATATATATATATATATATATATATATATATATATTACATCACTTTGCTTCAATATTTTCTGCAGCAAAAACTTCAGATTTTCCATACCTATAAATAAAATTAAGAAATCATTGTCAATTCCATAGAAATCAAATTTCATAAAAACATAAAAGTAAAATATCATCAAATATGAATAAAAGAATAAAATAGAAAATCAATCACAAACCTATAAAATTTACTCAAGATTAGATGTGATCAGATGGAGCCTTCATTTGATAATTCTCGATCTTAAAATATCTATATCATTAAAAAATTAAAACAAATTAAATCCAAGAAGAAAAAAAATGGATAAAATTGGATGTGATCAAATTATTAACAGTATAGAATGGAATTACCATATAGATTAAAAAAAAAAAAAACTGTCGAATGAGTGGAGAAAATGAGTTGAAAGCTTTGGAGCAATGCAATGTGTTTATACTGAAGTCATTTTTAAGTATATATAGATGAAAGATTCTTCTTTAAATATTATCTAGCGTTAATGCAATTAATTAATTAGCCTTAACGGCAGCTAAAATTTGGGCCATAATAAACAAATTAAATAATTCCCAACTCAAAATTTTCAAATTAGCTATAGGCGTCCTTAAATAACTTAATGATCTTATAAAAAAGGTTTTATTATTCAATGTATGAATGATTGTCGGAATTTTGAGTAAATTACCATACATATTTTATGACAATTAATGGTACATTTTGACCAAAAATCAAATTAAATTAGATTTAGAGTTGTAATTAAATGATTTTTTGAAATGGGAGGAAACTAATAAAATTAAATCAAAATCACCAGAAATTAGTATTGAGTCAAAATTGAAAGATTTTGGTCAAAAGACCATTCTCCTATATATATATATATATATATTACAAACATCACTTTGCTTCAATATTTTCTGCAGCAAAAACTTTAAAAATTTTCATACCTATAAATAAAATTAGAAATCATTATCAATTTCATAGAAATCTAATTTCATAAAAACATAAAAGTAAAAATCGTCAAATCTGAATAAAAGAATAAAACAAAAAATCAATCACCAACCTATTTCTGTTTTAGATCAGATGAAACTCTCATTTGATAAATCTCAATCTTAAAAAATATATATATAATATATATATATATATATATATATATATATATATATATATATATATATATATATATATATAATATATATATATATTACATCACTTTGTTTCAATATTTTCTGCAGCAAAACTTCAGATTTTCCATACCTATAAATAAAATTAAAGAAATCATTGTCAATTCCATAGAAATCAAATTTCATAAAAACATAAAAGTAAAATATCATCAAATATGAATAAAAGAATAAAATAGAGAATCATCACAACAAACCTATAAAATTTACTCAAGATTAGATGTGATCAGATGGAGCCTTCAATTGATAATTCTCGATCCTAAAATATCTATATCATTAAAAAATTAAAACAAATTAAGTCCAAGAAGAAAAAAATGGATAAATTGGATGTGATCAAATTATTAACAGTATATGTTGGATAAGGATGAAGATGAAGAACACTGAAGACAATTAGTAAAGGGAGGTTTTGATGTGTTCCAAAACTTCAAAATCGGCTAAGTATGGAGCAACTTTGCTGATATCCCTTTGAAAAAATTTTGACCAAGTAATGAAGACATCGGGAAGAGTCAAATTTCAAGGTCCAAGACTTCTGATCTGCTGAAGGAAAGATATCAGAATGATGAAGATCAGCTGACTCAAATCAGATTTGTTCAAGTTTGAGATCAGCCTTGTTTGTCATCAGACTTGCACATCCGTCAGCCAAGTGGAAGGATCATAAAGTCTTCCCAACGGTAATAAATGCCCCTGGAAGTAATAAATGCTGAAGTACAAGGTTATTAAAGACAAATGATTGAAGAAATGCTTCGCATCAGCTGGGTGCATTTAATGCTGCCTGCAGGAAAGTACTGTAGACAGTACGGACAGACTGCAAAAGAGCCGTTCGCGGAAATTAAGGACCAGTACTCGAGGAATTTGAATCCCGTCTCTCTTCAACAGACATTTTTCAAATCTCAAGTATAAATAGCTGAAAGAGACGAAGAGAAAATAACAACACAACTTCTGAGAGAATTTTCGAAGCAGAACTCTTTAAGTCTCAAGAACAGCTCACTCATCAGCTTAGTCATTTGTTGACGAAAAGCGAAGTTGAAGAACAAAGCTAAATACATCTTCTGAGTGATTTTGTAAACAGAGTGTTGTGAGAAGTAGATATCCATCTTTGTGAGTGATATTACTTCAGAGAGTAGGACTTCTTTGTGATTTCTTACTGCGCAGTTACGGCCTGTTCATTTGTTGTTAGGCGTAAGCAGAGTGTACTGGTTACTTTGTGTCTCTAGTATAACCCAAGATCTAAGTGACTTGGAAGAGTGGACTAAAGGATTTAAATCCATATAACCACTATAAAAATTATGTGTGTTTTTACTTGCACTTTTAATTGCATATTTAAAGACTGCATAAAACACTTTAGTTAACTGTTTGAAAAAGGATTTAAAAGGAGTTTACAAAACTGGGGAAACATTTTTCAAACTACTAAGGATACTTGTGAAAAACACTTTGAAAATCCGCTGCAAGTACTCTTAGTATTAAAACTGATTTCAACAAAATCAGCTAAGAAACCATCAGACGTGTGGTCAGCAAACCTGTTCAAGGATTTGTTCACGAACAGACTTGTAACTTACTACTCTGATCAACTTAGTCTGTTCACAGTTAGAGAAAAGTTTTAAAGTTAAAATTGGAAGAAAATTAAAGAGGTTTATTCACCCCCCCCCTTCTAAACCTCATCTGACCACTTGGGACCAACAAGTGGTATCAGAGCAGGTGGTTCATTAGAATCAGCTTCCTGATAAACGAGCTTGATCCAACGGTTTTTCAAAGGTTTTCAAAACTTTTCAAAAGAGCATCTTTTTGAAAAATAAAAACTTTTTGAAAAATGGACTGTATCAGCCATGTTCCCCACATTGCTGGTATGTCGTTTGAAGACTGGAAAATCAGAATGGAGATTTTCCTGGCTTCTTATAATGATAACATGTACACATGTATCATCAAAGGTTCATTCAAATTCACCAAGACTATCATAGTTGATAAAGCTGAACTAGTGGTGGAAAAGGATTTAACAGAGATGACAGCCGAAGAAATAAAGCTGTTCAATCTGGATAAAGTTGGTCGTTTCATCATGACCAAAGCCCTGGATAATGATCAGTTTGATAAAGTCAAACATTGCAAAACTGCAAAGGAGATGTGGGATAAGGTTCGTGACATGAGCGAAGGAATCGACGCCATCAAAGAGCATCAGCTCAGTGTTGCCTTGGAGAAGCTGGATAACTTCAAGATGAAATCTGGAGAAACTATTGATCAGATGGACACTAGATTCACCAGAACCCTCAATGAAGTTCTAAAGCTGGGAAAGACCTTCACTGACAAGGAGATCACCGTCAGAGTACTGAAGGCCCTGCCTCCCAAGTTCAACATGAAAGTGACAGCTATGGAAGAATCAAGAGATCTGGGGAAGATTTCTCTTACAGAGCTGTTCTCCGTACTCAAGGCGTATGAGTATAAACTGCCAAGAATGGGTGTTGAAGAAACCTCAACTTCAAGTCCCACAGTTGCACTGGTTGCTTCTGAAAATCCAAGAAGACCAGCTCACAAAAGCAAAGATGTGGACTCATCTGATGAAGCCATTCTACTCAACAAAAAGGAGTACACTGCTGGAGACGTAGCATTGCTGATGAACAACTTTAAAAAGTTCTACAGACGAAAAATGAAGAACAAATATAACACTGCTTCTACTTCTAACCCTACTTCTTCTTCTCAGGATAAGGATTCTTATAAATCCAAAATGATGTGCTATAATTGCAGGAAATTGGGTCATTTCATCAGAGACTGCCCATATCCTAAAGCTGAGAAATATACAGAAGAAGAAAAGAGAATCAGAAAAGAAAGAAAGCATCAGAAAGGAAAGGTGCTGGTAGCAGAAGCAGAAAAGCTAGCTGCTGTCTGCTCATCTGATTCAGATTCAGACACTTCTGATGAAGAGTCTTCTGATGAAGAGAGTCCTGCTCTTCTCTGCCTGATGGCTAAGGAATTTGATGACTCTGAGGATGAGGTAACTCCTCTTGAAAATGAATTATTTAATTCATTTGAACAAATGATGCTCAACAATACTAGCATTGCTGATGCATTTAAAAAGCTTAAGGAAGAGATGATATTGCTGAAAGAGCAAAACAGTTCACTGAAACTTAAAGCTGAAAAGCCAAAAGAATCAGCTGAATTTAAACTGCTTGAGCAAGAGAATGAATCTCTGAAAGCTGAATGTGAAGTTTTAAAGGGTAAAATCATTGAGCTTGAGAAAGTCATCAAGTCTCATGATAAGTCAACTGCTGCATTCACTCACATATCTAGTAAACAGAAGACATCTTTAGATCAGGATAAGTTAGAACTGAACCATACTGAAAAATTCATATCAGCTGACAATAGTAAGGTCATATTGTATGTTCAGACTACTAAACCTGCTTCACCTGAGAAAGTATTAAAGGAGACGAAAACTCCTAAGGCTAAAAAGAGCAAAGAGCCTAGTGTAAGAAAACAGACTAGTAAGCCTAAACAGAAGAGTCCTAGGAAGTCATCTGACAAGGCTAAAACTAATCAGACTAGTGATAAAACTAAGTCGCCTGTTAATGAGCAAGCAACTAGTAAACTAAAGAAGCATAAAAACAAGAAAAAATCAAAATGCTTGGTATGGAAATGAGTCTATTATGTGCAACCTGCTGCATATCATCCTATGTATCATGCACCTCAATTTCCAACTTACTATGCACCATATCCTGCTCATCCAATGCATGCATATCCTCCTTATCATGCATCTTACTCTACATTTGAACATTATCCTTATCATGCTGATCATCAACAATATGACAAATCTGATGAACGTGGTAAAGGAAAAGCTGTTCATACTCCTGTTGAAACTCAGAAGCCTAAGAAGCCTAAGACTTCATCATCTTGGGTTGTCAAAGGTGGAACTAATCCTTCAGGACCCTCTCAATAAGGGTACCTAAAACAATTTTATTTTGTTTTGTAGGTTAGGATTAGGAGTAGGAGTAAAGTAGAGAAAATCTGGTACTTGGACAGTGGCTGTTCAAGACACATGTGTGGAAACATACATGAGCTGACTGATGCTGTTGCTGTGGATGGTCCTAAAGTTACTTTTGGAGACAGCAAAGAAGGTAAGATTGTCGCAAGCGGAAAGCTGATCAAAGGCAACACAGAGATATCTGACGTCTCATATGTTAAAGGCCTAAAGTACAACCTGCTGAGCATAAGTCAATTTTGTGACAAAGGATATTCAGTCATCTTCTCAACAGATAAGTGCTATGTTGAACAGATAGGTACAAAGAAGGTAATTTTATCTGGAAGACGACAAGGGAATGTCTACACAGTAGACTGGAATTCTGCTGACAAGAATTCAAGTATTTGTTTGGTGGCATCAACACCAAGTGAAGTCAGTTGGCTGTGGCACAAAAGAATGAATCATGTGAATTTCAAGACCATCAACAGACTAATCAAGAATAATCTGGTAGAAGGAATTCCAAAGACAGTCATGAGCAAAGATAAGCTTTGTGACGCCTGTCAGAAGGGTAAACAAATCAAGTCATCATTCAAAAGCAAGAAGCATCAATCTTCTGGAAGAATATTGGAGCTGCTACACATGGACTTATTTGGACCCATTGATCCTGTCAGCAATGGTGGAAAGAAATACTGCCTGGCTGTTGTGGATGACTATTCAAGATATACTAGGGTGATATTCATGAAGAAGAAAAGTGAAACCAAGGAACATCTTACTAATCTGATGGAACTGATCCAGAATGAGAAAAGCATAAAAATATTGAAGATCAGATCAGATAGAGGGACAGAGTTTACAAACTCTACTGTTGAAGAGTATTGTAATATCAAAGGAATACATCATGAGTATTCAGCTGCTAGAACCCCTCAACAGAATGGTGTTGCTGAAAGGAGAAACAGAACACTAAAGGAAGCCGTCAGAACCATGATAGCTGAAGCTAAGCTGCCACAAAGATTTTGGGCAGAAGCAACAAACACAGCATGTTTTACCCAAAACAGATGCATGATCAACAAGCACCAAAACAAGACTCCATATGAAGTTTGGAACAACAGGAAGCCAAACATTCATTATTTTAAGATATTTGATTGTAAATGCTTTGTTTTAAATAATGGGAAAAATCACCTTACTGCATTTGCAGAAAAAGCTGATGAAGCTGTCTTTGTAGGATACTCTACTGTTAGTAAAGCCTATAGAGTTTTTAACAAAAGAACATTACTAATAGAAGAATCTATCCATGTAGTATTTGATGAACCAAGTCAATCTTCTGAAAAGAATCAAAGTGTTAATCAAGATCTGTCTACTGATTTACAGAAGTTGAATGTTAGAAAGAATAAAGAATATGTTCCCATCATACTACCTGATCTCAACCCAGCTGATAACTCAAGTGCTGTTCAAAATCACAGTGCTGATTGTCTAACAGACGAGTTGCAAACAGTTGATAGACCAGAGACTGTTCAACAGACAAGATAAGTTCAACAGACTACTACTGGAACTCCAACAGTAGTGTTGCAAGATCAAAACAAAGGACAACATTATGATTTGCAACCTGATCTTAGATGGCTCAAGAATCACCCACCAGAGCTGGTGATTGGTGATCCTTTGGATAAAGTGAAGACAAGAAGAGCTGCTGCAAGTGAAGCAATGTTTGTCAGCTTCCTGTCTCAAGTTGAGCCTAAACAGATTGAAGAAGCTCTCAGTGATTCAAACTGGATTGAAGCTATGCAAGAAGAGCTAAATCAATTTGAAAGGAATGAAGTCTGGTACTTAGTCCCTAGACCAAGTCATCAAAGAGTCATTGGCACTAAATGGGTATTCAGGAATAAGATGAATGAAGATGGTGAAGTCACCAGAAACAAAGCAAGATTAGTGGCCAAGGGTTACTGCCAAGAAGAAGGCATTGACTTTGATGAAACGTTTGCACCAGTAGCAAGATTAGAGGCAATCAGACTCTTTCTTGCCTACGCTGCTCACAAGAATTTCACCGTCTATCAGATGGATGTGAAATCAGCTTTTCTCAATGGAGAATTGCAAGAAGAAGTTTATGTTGAACAACCACCTGGATTTGAAGTCTATCAAGAAGGAGACAAGGTGTATCGTCTGAAGAAAGCCCTCTATGGACTGAAACAGGCTCCAAGAGCATGGCATGATACCTTATCTGATTTTCTTTTAATTAAAGGATTTCGCAAAGGTAAAGTTGAGAAGACCCTGTTCACTATTGAATGGGAAGAACATATTTTGCTTGTGCAAATTTATGTGGACGATATTATTTTTGGTTCAACTAACCAACAGATATGTGACAAGTTCTCAAAGCTGATGCAGAGTAAGTTTGAAATGAGCATGATGGGAGAACTTAATTATTTTCTTGGCTTGCAAGTAAGACAGTTGCCTGATGGAATTTTCATCAGCCAAGAAAAATACACAAAAGATCTGTTCAAGAAATTTGGTATGGAAACTAGCTCTACTGCTACTATTCCTATGTCTACAAGTCTTCGTTTGGATAAAGATGAAGATAGCAAATCAGTGGACATAACCAAATACAGAGGCATTATTGGGTTACTGTTATATCTAACAGCTAGCAGACCTGATATCATGTACTCAGTTGGGGTTTGTGCGAGATTTCAATCAAATCCTAAGGAATCTCACCTCTTAGCTGCCAAAAGGATACTAAAGTATCTTAAAGGTACTGAAGAGTTGGGATTATGGTATCCTAGAGAGTCTGGTTTTGAGCTTATTAGATATTCAGATTCTGACCTTGCTAGCTGCAAGATTGATAGAAAAAGCACAACAGGTGTCTGTCAATTCTTAGGTAGTCGTCTGATCTCATGGATGAGTAAGAAACAGACTTCAGTATCCATATCAACTGCTGAAGCTGAATACATAGCTGCTGGAGCTTGATGTGCACAAATCTTATGGTTGAAGCATCAATTGGAAGACTACAATATCAAAATCAGTGGAATACCAATCTACTGTGACAATACAAGTGCAATCAGCCTTACTCAGAACACTACAAGTAATTCAAGGACTAAACATATTAAGATCAAGCATCACTTTATTAGAGATCATGTGGAGAAAGGAAATGTCATGATTGAATATGTGTTTACTGAAAATCAGATTGCTGACATTTTCACAAAACCTCTAAGTGAGACAAGGTTTTCAACTCTAAGAGCTGAACTGGGTTTATTAAAATTGGATGCATAAGCCGAGGGGGAACTTATCAGAAGACTAGAGTTCAACAGCTTACTCATTTTATCTATCTTCAAGGATTAACTCTCAACAGACTAGTTAACTTATGAATTCTTAAAGTCAGGGGGAACGTGTAAGACTAGCGGTACAGTTAGTTGAAGTTATGTTTTCAAAAGAAGATTAAAGTTTTGAAGATTAAAGATTTATTATCTAGCTGGATTGACAAACAGCGGAGGAAGGTTATCAGTTATTGGCTTTCACTGATAACAACTGTGTCATCAGGACAGTAGTCCATCAGATAAGTATTTATTTTACTAATCTGATTTCTTGTGTAAAAGCTTATTGTTTAAAACGTTATTTTCAAAAACGCGCTTTTACAAGTAACAGAAAGGCGGTACAAATTCCCGCTCCTCATTTAATGCAATTTGAATTTGAAAGGTCGTAACTGACGCCGCACGATCAGCACTGACAAGAAACGGATCTAACGGTTAGCTGGTATCACGGAAACCGAAATACCCTAACTCTATAAATCCCAATCTGATCAGCCGTGTAGTTCTTTACGCACCCTAAACTTTCAAAAGCACTTGTGAGAAAATACTTGCAATCTTTCTACAAATTTCCTCTTGTTTCTCTAATCTCTCAACAGATTACGATGACCGCTGAAGGTATGTTCTTAGTGTATGAGTCGTACTATCAATCTGGAACGGATTTGATGAAGGAACTGCTGGAAAAGTTCAAATCTGCTCTGCTGGTTAACTTCATGGAGTATAATGAAGGAATAATCTGGACAGATCAAGTAATGGAGTACTACAAAACCGCAACTGTTGATTCCTCTACTTTGGAAATCAAGGCTACAGTCGGAGACAAATCTGTGGTCATTACACCCGCTGTTCTTCACGAAACGTTTGGTCTTCCTAACAAAGGATGACACGACGTCACTGTGCTGACGGAAGACAGGCATCAACAATTCTGGGCGATCTGCGCCAAAGAGGGAGAAATGTTGTCTGGGAACATTAAAAAGAAACAACTGAAGGACGAATATCAGCGGATGGCTGATATGATTGCAAAATTGATTGAAAACTACACCTTCTCTTTAGATGTTGTTCCGATGAAGCGTTTCAGCATCATGGCTGCCATTTACTATGGGCTGGAAGTCAACTGGTCCACTATAGTCTGGCACATCTTGGCTGGTTTTCTTGAGGTCAAGAAAGGGAAAACTCCTCAAACCAACCACATGATCACGCTCAGTTATCTGCTGTCAAAACTGGGCTGTGTTATGACGAATGGAAAGGAGATCCACAAATCTAAGGCAATGTCCAAGTACTTGCCTGTTTTGAAGAGAAAGGCTGATGAGCCTGAAGAAGATGAAGATGAGGAACCAAAGGAGGTTCCTGCCAAGAGGCCACGAAGACTAGTCAAAACAGCTGACTTAGCTGTTGAGACAAAGACGAAGAAGGTTGCTGATCAACCAAAGGAGAAGGTTCCTAAGAAAGTGAAGATTGTGGCTGACGTTGCTGTTGATCAAATCATAAGTCAGACCACTGCTGATGTAAGGGGAATGTCTCCTGCATCACCTTCCAGGAATCCTTCTGCTGAAATGCCTGCTGGGAATGTCTCTCACAGGACAAGGAGTCACCAAAGGGACACTGCTGCTTCAAGACCCATTCAGGGATTATCAAAGAAGTCAGCAAGGAAGCAGATGACATTCATTGAAGAGCCTACTGAGTTGGAAAACTTAGTAAGACAAAGTCCTGCATCTGCTGAAAGACTTGTTGGAGCTGATGAGGCTTCTGCTGCTGACCAAACTGATGCGCAACAGATGACTCAAGCTACACCAACAGTTGAGGCTGCCCAACCTCAGGATGATCCAGATGTTATGATCATCCATCCAATTGCTGCTGCACCTATCTAGTCTGCTGGTCCAGCCCCTGACCCAGCTGATAAAGGAAAAAGAAAAATTGTGCTTAAGAGAAAGAAGGTTTCCAAAGCTGACAAGAAGAAAAGGGAAGAAGCTGAACAGAGGAAGCAGGATGAGATGGAGGAGAAAAAGGCTCTTGAACTGAGCAAAGTTCAGGCAGCAAAAGATGAAGCCAGAAGAAAAATGACTGAAGCAGAAAGACAAGCTGCTGAAGCTGCTGAACTGGCAATGGTCATTGAGCTCAGCAAGACTGATGCTCATGGACCTGTTCATGGAGGAGGCATTAAAATTGGTGAAGGCAAGGTTGAAGACAAAGAGAAAATGCCTAAGATGCCTGCTGCAAAGGTCAAGCCAAAGGATAAATATGAAGTGAGAAGAGCCTTTGAAATTGTCTATGCTGATAAGGAGCTCTTCAAGAGATATGAGAAGTCCTTGGCGTACTATGACCAGAAGCTTATGCTGAAGACGCTGTTCACCCAAGAAAAGCCTAGATAGATCACATGGGGAGACAACATGATGAACAGATCAATTGCAGAACTTCAAAATCTGAAGGAGTTAGCTGATGAAGAACAGTGGGTTCTAAATTGGTTAAAGACAGACTCCATTCAGAAAGCATTGGATCCTCACTATGTCCGAGATGCTATGCATCAATATGCAAAAGATTTTGCATTAGAGGAGGCCAAAAAGATCAAGAACACTTTGCCTGATAAAAGAAGAAAGTCTGATAATGCTGAAGAAAGGGCAATCAACATTGCTGTTTTGACCGCCTTAAAGAGATGGGCAAAGAGGTCAAGATATCAGCAGGGATGCTCAAGCGACTTACCTCAGCTGCCAAGCATTCAGCAGATCATATTCGGCAAAGAAGTTAAGGATTATTGTAAAGTGCCCAAGGGTAATAATGCCCCTGTAAATCCTTGGATAGTTGTGAGACAGATCCGTCAAACAACTTGATTCAATGATGATGGCACTATTACAAATCTGTTCTATGATGACGTCACTGATGAGAACAAGAAAGCTGATAAAACCTTAGCCATTGAGTGGAATGCTAAGGCTTCTGAAGATCATCAGGAGACTAAAATGCAAGATGTCCCTGTCCACCAGGAGACTGAAGAAAAGGAAGCTGCTGCTTCTGCTTCATCAGATGACCAACACTCATCACTGATGGAAGCTTTCCAGATGCTTATGGAAAATTCAATGAAGGAACTGGAAGAGAGGCATAGCCAGCAGCTGACAAGGATGAAAGAGGAGCTGAAGGAGGAACTGAAAGCAGAGTTGGTGGAATCCAACAGACTTCAACTGGAAACTGTTCAACAATCAACCGCAAAGATCATCAAAACTGAAATTGATAGTTTTCCTATACCTCAAGACCATTCAAAGCAGTTAGTGCAAAGCCTTAATGAGATGAATAGAAACGTTGAAGATGTGAAGGCTGATGTAAATCACCTTCATACTGCCTTAAAAAGAGCTGAGCACATGATAGCTGACTTAACTACAACCTTCATCAAAGTCAGTGAAGAAGAAAAGTCTATAAATGTTGGCTTGTTGCAGGAACTTCACAAAGCTGGAGATGTTATTCATGAAGAACTTTCAACCATGCAACTCAACATTGACTGCTGCAATGACAAAACTGACACCATCAGCACTGATATTCATCACTTAACTGCAAGTCATGATGTAGTTAATCAGAATCTGAAAGCTTTATGTGCCGAGATGAAGATTCCTACAGTTGCTCTCAACCCTGCTGCTGAACCTTCTAATGTCATCAAATCTGATGATGACAAAAAGGGGGAAGATAAAAGGGAAGAATCAGCTAAGGAAAATGCTGCTGCTGCTGATGAAGCTAAGGAGACTGAAGAAACTACTGACAAGACTGAAGAACTTGGAAAGGTAGAAGAAAACGAGAAGACTGAAGAAGAACCTACCAAGTACAAGAACACTGAATCAGCCAGGAAAGCAATGGAGCTTTTGAAGGAGCAGCAACTTAAAGAAAAGATGGATGCTGCAAAAGCAAACATTCTCCTAGATGAGGAAGCTGATGATGAAGAAGAAGAAGACGATGAAGAGTCTTCTTATGAATATGAAGAAGTGTTAGAAGGATCAGATGAAGGAGCTGATAGTTAGAAATTATGAAAACTTTTGTAATCAGTTTACCTTATCTATCTTTCAGACATCTCATCTGAAGAATTTGTACTTGTAATATAATTCCTATCAATAAAAAGTAAAGTTTATTCCAACACATATTTTCTATCTCAGAAAATTTTGAGGATTGCACTCTTTAGTTTAGGTATTTAACAGGTACTTAGCTGAAGTCTTGTCATCATCAAAAAGGGGAAAATTGTTGGATAAGGATGAAGATGAAGAACACTGAAGACAATTAGTAAAGGGAGGTTTTGATGTATTCCAAAACTTCAAAATCAGCTAAGTATGGAGCAACTTAGCTGATATCCCTTTGAAGAAATTTTGACCAAGTAATGAAGACATCAGAAGAGTCAAATTTCAAGGTCCAAGACTTCTGATCTGCTGAGGGAAAGATATCAGACTGATGAAGATCAGCCGACTCAAATCAGATTTGTTCAAGTTTGAGATCAGCCTTGTTTGTCATCAGACTTGCACATCCGTCAGTCAAGTGGAAAGGATCATAAAGTCTTCCCAACGGTAATAAATGCCCCTGGAAGTAATAAATGCTGAAGTACAAGGTTATTAAAGACAAATGATTGAAGAAATGCTTCGCATCAGCTGGGTGCATTTAATGCTGCCTGCAGGAAAGTACTGTTGACAGTACGGACAGACTGCAAAAGAGCCGTTCGCGGAAATTAAGGACCAGTACTCGAGGAATTTGAATCATGTCTCTCTTCAACGGACATTTTTCAAATCTCAAGTATAAATAGCTGAAAGAGACGAAGAGAAAATAACAACACAACTTCTGAGAGAATTTTCGAAGCAGAACTCTTTAAGTCTCAAGAACAGCTCACTCATCAGCTTAGTCATTTGTTGACGAAAAGCGAAGTTGAAGAACAAAGCTAAATACATCTTCTGAGTGATTTTGTAAACATAGTGTTGTGAGAAGTAGATATCCATCTTTGTGAGTGATATTACTTCAGAGAGTAGGACTTCTTTGTGATTTCTTACTGCGCACTTACGGCCTGTTCATTTGTTGTTAGGCGTAAGCAGAGTGTACTGGTTACTTTGTGTCTCTAGTATAACCCAAGATCTAAGTGACTTGGAAGAGTGGACTAAAGGATTTAAATCCATATAACCACTATAAAAATTCTGTGTGTTTTTACATGCACTTTTAATTGCATATTTAAAGACTGCATAAAACACTTTAGTTAACTGTTTGAAAAAGGATTTAAAAGGAGTTTACAAAACTGGGGAAACATTTTTCAAACTACTAAGGATACTTGTGAAAAACACTTTGAAAATCCGCTGCAAGTACTCTAAGTATTAAAACTGATTTCAACAAAATCAGCTAAGAAACCATCAGACGTGTGGTCAGCAAACCTGTTCAAGGATTTGTTCACGAACAGACTTGTAACTTACTACTCTGATCAGCTTAGTCTGTTCACAGTTAGAGAAAAGTTTTAAAGTTAAAATTGGAAGAAAATTAAAGAGGTTTATTCACCCCCCCCCCCTCTAAACCTCATCTGACCACTTGGGACCAACATTATAGAATAGAATTACTATATAGATTAAAAAAAAAACTGTCGAATGAGTGGAGAAAATGAGTTGAAAGCTTTAGAGCAATGCAATGTGTTTATACTGAAGTCATTTTTAAGTATATATAGATGAAAGATTCTTCTTTACATATTATCTAGTGTTAATGCAATTAATTAATTAGCCTTAACGGCAGCTAAAATTGGGGCCATAATAAAGAAATTAAATAATTCCCAACTCAAAATTTTCAAATTAGCTATAGGCGTCCTTAAATAACTTAATGATCTTATAAAAAAAGGTTTTATTATTCAATGTATGAATGATTGTCGGAATTTTATATATATATATATATATATATATATATATATATATATATATATATATATATATATTACATCGCTTTGCTTCAATATTATCTGCAGCAAAAACTTCAGATTTTCCATACCTATAAATAAAATTAAGAAATCATTGTCAATTCCATAGAAATCAAATTTCATAAAAACATAAAAGTAAAATATCATCAAATATGAATAAAAGAATAAAATAAAAAATCAATCACAAACCTATAAAATTTACTCAAGATTAGATGTGATCAGATGGAGCCTTCAATTGATAATTCTCGATCTTAAATTATCTATATCATTAAAAAATTAAAACAAATTAAATCCAAGAAGAAAAAAAATGGATAAAATTGGATGTGATCAAATTATTAACAGTATAGAATGGAATTACCATATAGATTAAAAAAAAACTGTCGAATAAGTGGAGAAAATGAGTTGAAAGCTTTGGAGCAATGCAATGTGTTTATACTGGAGTCATTTTTAAGTATATATAGATGAAAGATTCTTCTTTAAATATTATCTAGCGTTAATGCAATTAATTAATTAGCCTTAACGGCAGTTAAAATTAGGGCCATAATAAAGAAATTAAATAATTCCCAACTCAAAATTTTCAAATTAGCTATAGGCGTCCTTAAATAACTTAATGATCTTATAAAAAAGGTTTTATTATTCAATGTATGCATGATTGTCGGAATTTTGAGTAAATTACCATACATATTTTATGACAATTAATGGTACATTTTGACCAAAATTCAAATTAAATTAGATTTAGAGTTGTAATTAAATGATTTTTTTGAAATGGGAGGAAACTAATAAAATTAAATCAAAATCACCAGAAATTAGTATTGAGTCAAAATTGAAATTTTTTTGTCAAATGACCATTCTCCTATATATATATATATATATATATATATATATATATATATATATTACAAACATCACTTTGCTTCAATATTTTCTGCAGCAAAAACTTTAAAAAATTTCAAACCTATAAATAAAATTAAGAAATCATTATCAATTTCATAGAAATCTAATTTCATAAAAACATAAAAGTAAAAATCGTCAAATATGAATAAAAGAATAAAACAAAAAATCAATCACCAACCTATTTCTGTTTTAGATCAGATGAAACTCTCACTTGATAAATCTCAATCTTAAAATAATATATATATATATATATATATATATATATATATATATATATATATATATATATATATATATATATTTCAATATTTCAATATTTCAATATTTTCTGCAGCAAAAACATCAGATTTTCCATACCTATAAATAAAATTAGGAAATCATTGTCAATTCCATAGAAATCAAATTTCATAAAAACATAAAAGTAAAATATCATCAAATATGAATAAAAGAATAAAATAGAAAATCAATCACAAACCTATAAAATTTACTCAAGATTAGATGTGATCAGATGGAGCCTTCAATTGATAACTCTCGATCTTAAAATAACTATATCATTAAAAAATTAAAACAAATTAAATCCAAGAAGAAAAAAAATGGATAAAATTGGATGTGATCAAATTATTAACAGTATAGAATGGAATTACCATATAGATTAAAAAAAACTGTCGGATGAGTGGAGAAAATGAGTTGAAAGCTTTGGAGCAATGCAATGTGTTTATACTGAAGTCATTTTTAAGTATATATATAGATGAATGATTCTTCTTTACATATTATCTAGTGTTAATGCAATTAATTAATTTGCCTTAACGACAGCTAAAATTTGGGCCATAATAAAGAAATTAAATAATTCCCAACTCATTAGCTATAGGCGTCCTTAAATAACTTAATGATCTTATAAAAAAGGTTTTATTATTCAATGTATGAATGATTATCGGAATTTTATATATATATATATATATTACATCACTTTGCTTCAATATTTTCTGCAGCAAAAACTTCAGATTTTCCATACCTATAAATAAAATTAAGAAATCAATGCAAATTCCATAGAAATCAAATTTCATAAAAACACAAAAGTAAAATATCATCAAATATGAATAAAAGAATAAAATAGAAAATCAATCACAAACCTATAAAATTTACTCAAGATTAGATGTGATCAGATGGAGCCTTCAATTGATAATTCTCGATCTTAAAATATCTATATCATTAAAAAATTAAAACAAATTATATCCAGGAAGAAAAAAAATGGATAAAATTGGATGTGATCAAATTATTAACAGTATAGAATGGAATTACCATATAGATTAAAAAAAAAAAAACTGTCGAATGAGTGGAGAAAATGAGTTGAAAGCTTTGGAGCAATGCAATGTGTTTATACTGAAGTCATTTTTAAGTATATATAGATGAAAGCTTCTTCTTTACATATTATCTAGCGTTAATGCAATGAATTAATTAGCCTTAATGGCAGCTAAAATTTGGGCCATAATAAAGAAATTAAATAATTCCCAACTCAAAATTTTCAAATTAGCTATAGGCGTCCTTAAATAACTTAATGATCTTATAAAAAAGGCTTTATTATTCAATGTATGAATGATTGTCGGAATTTTATATATATATATATATATATATATATATATATATATATATATATATATATATATATATATATATATATATATATATATATATATATATATATATATATATATATTACATCACTTTGCTTCAAAAACTTCAGATTTTCCATACCTATAAATAAAATTAGGAAATCATTGTCAATTCCATAGAAATCAAATTTCATAAAAACATAAAAGTAAAATATCATCAAATATGAATAAAAGAATAAAATAGAAAACCAATCACAAACCTGTAAAATTTACTCAAGATTAGATGTGATCAGATGGAGCCTTCAATTGATAATTCTCGATCTTAAAATATCTATATCATTAAAAAATTAAAAAAATTAAATCCAAGAAGAAAAAAAATGGATAAAATTGGATGTGATCAAATTATTAACAGTATAGAATGGAATTACCATATAGATTAAAAAAAAAAAACTGTCGAATGAGTGGAGAAAATGAGTTGAATGCTTTGGAGCAATGCAATGTGTTTATACTGAAGTCATTTTTAAGTATATATAGATGAAATATTCTTCTATACATATTATCTAGCGTTAATGCAATTAATTAATTAGCCTTAACGGCAGCTAAAATTGGGGCCATAATAAATTAATTAAATAATTCCCAACTCAAAATTTTCAAATTAGCTATAGGCGTCCTTAAATAACTTAATGATCTTATAAAAAAGGTTTTATTATTCAATGTATGAATGATTGTCGGAATTTTGAGTAAATTACCATACATATTTTATGACAATTAATGGTACATTTTGACCAAAATTCAAATTAAATTAGATTTAGAGTTGTAATTAAATGATTTTTTGAAATGGGAGGAAACTAATAAAATTAAATCAAAATCACCAGAAATTAGTATTGAGTCAAAATTGAAAGATTTTGGTCAAAATACCATTCTCCTATAATATCAATAAATCCTAAGTATCTAAGATAAACGAAGATAAACCTATAACATATAGACTGTACTAGATATTCTAGAGTATTCCATAAACAAGTATAAATATGAGTACACTACTCAAATGTGATGTAAGAGGAAACAAATGAATAAAATTCTATCTAAAAATTAATCTCCTCCAATTAATTACACAAACAAATAACATATCAAAATATAAAATTAATATCAATTTTACAATTGGTTCAACACTAAAAAATCCAACACTTACCATGGTAAATATGGGCAGTAACAGACACGTTACGCTTATTGTGCTTGTAGTCCATAATTCTACGGAGCTCTTCTGCTGAGAACTTCACCTGCAACCATCAATTAAATACTCATTGTCAGAACTACACAAACTGCTGATATTATCATAAATATAAGGATGGATCCATATGCTTACCATTTTGATTAGTCCTTATATAATTACTATTCAATTAAACAACAGGCCTTCCTCCCAATAAGGCATAAGAAAGAATAATTCGAGATATCTAAAGGTATCTTCTGTTTACTAGATGTATGCGTGGGTGCAACAGATGATTTCTCATGAGACTCAATAACTTTTTCAAGTTCCATGATTTTTCCTTTATAAACTTCACATTCAGCTTTCAGAGATTCATGTTCTTGCTCAAGCTGTTTATATTCAGCTGATTCTCTTGGCTTTTCAGCTGTGAGTTTCAGTGAACTGTTTTGCTCTTTTAGCAATATCATCTCTTCCTTAAGCTTTTTAAATGCTTCAGCAATAGTGGTATTGTTAAGCATCATTTGTTCAAATGAACTAAATAGTTCATTTTCAAGAGGAGTTACCTCATCCTCAGAGTCATCAGATTCTTTAGCCATCAGGCAGAGAAGGGCAGGGCTCTCTTCATCAGAAGACTCTTCATCAGAAGTGTCTGAATCTGAATCAGATGAGTAGACGGCAGCTGGCTTTTCTGCTTCTGCCACCATCGCCTTAGCTTTCTGATGCTTTCTTTCTTTTCTGATTTTCTTTTCTTCTTCCGTGTACTTCTCAGCTTTAGGATATGGGCAGTCTCTAATGAAATGACCCAGTTTCCTGCAGTTATAGCACATCATCTTAGATTTATAAGAATCTTTATCCTGAGAAGAAGAAGTAGGGTTAGAAGTAGAAGCATTGTTATATTTGTTCTTCATTTTCCGTCTGTAGAACTTTTTGAAGTTGTTCATCAGCAATGCAACGTCTCCAGCAGTGTACTCCTTTTTGTTGAGTATTGTGGCTTCATCAGATGAGTCCACATCTTTGCTTTTGTTAGCTGGTCTTCTTGGATTTTCAGCAGCAACAAGTGCAGCTGTGGGACTTGAAGTTGAGGTTTCTTCAACACCCATTCTTGGCAGTTTATACTCATACGCCTTGAGTACGGAGAACAGCTCTGTAAGAGAAATCTTCCCCAGATCTCTTGATTCTTCCATTCTGTCACCTTCATGTTGAACTTGGGAGGCAGGGCCTTCAGAACTCTGACGGTGATCTCCTTGTCAGTGAAGGTCTTTCCCAGCTTTAGAACTTCATTCAATGTTCTGGTAAACCTGGTATCCATCTGATCTATGGTCTCTCCAGATTTCATCTTGAAGTTGTCCAGCTTCTCCAAGGCAACACTAAGCTGATGCTCTTTGATGGCGTCGTTTCCTTCGCTCATGTCACGAACCTTATCCCACATCTCCTTTGCAGTTTTGCAATGTTTGACTTTGTCAAACCGATCGATGTCCAGGGCTTTGGTCATGATGAAACGGCCAACTTTGTCCAGATTGAACAGCTTTATCTCTTCGGCTGTCATTTCTGTCAGATCTTTTTACACCACCAGTTCAGCTTCATCAACTATAATGGTCTTGGTGAATTTGAATGGACCTTTAATGATACATGTGTACATGTTGTCATTATAGGCAGCTAGAAAGATTTCCATCCTAATCTTCCAGTCTTCAAAAGACATACCAGCAATGTGGGGAACATGGCTGATACAGTCCATTTTTCAAAAAGTTTTGATTTTTAAAAAAGATGCTCTTTTGAAAAAGTTTGAAAACCTTTGAAAAACACTAGGATCAAGCTCGTCGATCAGGCAGCTGATTCTAATGAACCACCCGCTCTGATACCACTTGTTGGTCCCAAGTGGTCAGATGAGGTCTAGAGGGGGGGGTGAATAGACCTCTTTAAAATTTTCTTTTAAGTTTTAACTTTAAAACTTTACTTTAACTGTGAGCAGACTAAGCTGATCAGAGTTGTAAGTTACAATTCTGTTCGCGAACAAATCTTTGAACAGCTTTGTTGACCACTCGTCTGATTGTTACTTAGCTGATTTTGTTAAAATCAGTTTTAATACTTAGAGTACTTGCAGCGGATTTTTCAAAGTGTTTTTCACAAGTAATCTCAGCAGTTTGAAAAATGTTTCCCCAGTTTTATAAACTCCTTTTATGTATTCTTCAAACAGTTAACTTAATGCGTTTTTATGCAATCAGAAAATATGCGAGTTTAAAAGCTATATAAAAACACAAGTAATTTTTATAGTGGTTATATGGATGTAAATATCCTTTAATCCACTCGTCCAAGTCACAAAGATCTTGGGTTATACTAAAAACACACAGTAATCAGTATACTCTGCTTACGCCTTACAACAAATGAACAGGCCGTAAGTTCGCAGT
This sequence comes from Penstemon eatonii, assembly GCA_038501285.1. NCBI lineage: Eukaryota > Viridiplantae > Streptophyta > Magnoliopsida > Lamiales > Plantaginaceae > Penstemon > Penstemon eatonii. The sequence continues at coordinate 20,778 of JBCEGF010001339.1, forward strand.
AAGAAATCACAAAGAAATCCTACTTCACTGAAGTAATATGACTCACTTAGATGGATATCTACTTCTCACAACACTTAGTTTTACAAAATCACTCAGAAGATGTATTTAGCTTTGTTCTTCAACTTCGCTTTTCGTCAACAAATGACTGAGCTGATGAGTGAGCTGTTCTTGAGACTTAAGAGTTCTGCTTCGAAAATTCTCTCAGAAAGTGTGTTGCTTGTTTTCTCTTCATCTCTTCCAGCTATTTATACTTGAGGTTTGAAAAATGTCCGTTGAAGAGAGACAAGATTCAAATTCCTCGAGTAGTGGTCCTTAAAATCCGCGAACGGCTCTTTTGCAGTCTGTCCGTACTGTAAACAGTACTATTCTGCAGGCAGCATTAAATGCAGCATTAAATGCACCCAGCTGATGCGAAGCATTTCTTCAATCATTTGTCTTTAATAACCTTGTACTTCAGCATTTATTACTCCAATGGGCATTTATTACCGTTGGGAAGACTTTATGATCCTTTCCACTTGGCTGACGAAAGTGCAAGTCTGATGGCGAACTCGGCTGATCTCAACTTGAACAAATCTGATTTGAGTCGGCTGATCTTCATCAGTCTGATAACTTTCCTTCAGCAGATCAGAAGTCTTGGACCTTGAATTTTGACTCTTCTGATGTCTTCATAACTTAGTCAAAATTTCTTCAAAGGGATCATCAGCTAAGTTAACCCATACTTAGCCAATCTTGAAGTTTTGGAATCCTTCAAAACCTCCCTTAACAAATTGTCTTCAGTACCTTCATCTTCATCCTTATCCAACATTACCTATGATTCCGCACACCAAAATAGGGCCCACACAATAATAGCAAGCAGTACAGTACAGTAACGATACAGTACAATAACAATCCAATAACAAGGCAGTACATTAACAATCCAGTAACATGAAATCAGCAATCAACTCAATAGCAATCATTAAAATGGTTCAATATATGATATCCAGGACTCGTAAGCACATATGCATTATCATATAATTCAAGGTGTATATTTTGTCCTAAAAGTTGAGGTTTTCATTGTATCATACATCACATGCTCGTTCGTTTAGGGACTAAGTTACAGTTATGACTCGACCAACTAGCACATTCGGACTTACACACAAGTAACACACAACACTCACCTGAGGAGCTTATTACGGCGACCAAAATTCCACAGTGAAGTGTATTCGAAACCTGAGCAAATACGTATACGACTAATAAATTATCTTATAATCTTACTTAAATATAATTAAAGAAAATCCTATCACAAGGATTTCCTAAATTAAAATCTTAGACAAGAACTTAAAACTTTCGAAAGTGTATTTATTTTTTTAAACTTTAAGATTTGAGAAAATCCAAAATATTTAACAAGCTAATAATTAAACACCCTTTTCTTTTGAAAACATTCAAAGTATACCCCTAAAGTTTTCAAAACATTAAAACATTATTTTCTTGCAAAAATAATTCAAGACCCAATATCACAAGAACGTTTAAAAAATATTTAAGCAAAAATTCACTATAAAACCATAATTAATCACAAGTTTTAATAACTTTTCACAAACTAACAATGAGGAACAAAAGTTCTTTCATTAAAAATTTTCTTAGGAAATTTTTCAAATTTTCAATAATAAAACACAAGTTATCAAAGCACTACTTCAAATCAATTAATCAAAAGTTTATAAAAGTAACGATGTAAAAATAGCGACCAAACAACACCTTTACCCCCTTATTTTCAAATTTACAAAAATAACCCCAAATGTTTCAAAAACTCCCATTTTTGCAAAATATCGAAACAAACTTTAAAACAAATGCTTTTCTAGTAAAACTAACCAAATATCAAACAAAAATAGATTGTTCAGTCTATTAGACTCTCAAAATTTTCACATCCCTAACCCTTGTACTTTTAAAATCTTTCAAAAATACCCCCCAAAGTTTTAAAATTATAAACAATAACTTTCTTACAAAAATAAATCAAGATCCAAATATCTAATAAACATTTATTTAAACCGAGCAAAACTACACCATCTTTATAGCTAAAACTGAGTTAATCGAGATACATGCATAACATGGTATGAACTCAAACTCATGCTCAAACTTAATTTTAAAGCCAAAAATTAACCACAATGTACATAAATAATACACAATAACATTTAGGCTCAAAGAACTATCTAACGAACTCAAATCGAGAAATGAAGACCGAAAATGGAATACCCATTCCGAGACAAAGTCGCTGACCGGAGCATGCACCGTTGACCGGCGTTGACCGACCGTTGACCACCGTTGACCACCGTTGACCGGCCGTTGACCGACGCCGGAAAATGAACCGAACCCACCATTCCACTCTCCTCTAAGCCTAGAACACCGTGGTGAAGCTCGATTGTTGAAGAAATGACCTGAAAAGGGACATGCAAGGAAACCCATTTCAAGACCGCTACTTGCCGCCGCCGTCGTCATTTTTCCGACCAAAATCTACGTCGGATAATGGTACCAATAGAAAGCTCTCGTCGAGGAGATGAATTTGGACTACTTATTCGCTCGATTTGGTTAAGAAATGAGAAAGTTATAAGTAAATTAAAGAAAGGGTGTTTGTGTGTGAGAAAACACATTTTTGTGTGTGTAATTGGTGGAGGAGACAAAAATGAAGGAGATGTGTCTTGTTTATAAGATATTTAATTCTTATTTGCAATTAACACCATCAAAGAAATGGGTAGTCTTATTTAAATTCCTTAGTCTTGGGATGTTACATCAATTTCCCCTTTTTATTTTATTCTTGCATTTAAATCCTCAAAATAACACAAGAGTGGGTATTTATAATTCATAATTTGCACAACAATAATAGTTCAAGTGAATATTAATTTAAATCACTTCAAATTAAAAAAAAAAATATGCTCACTTGTTGAATTTTTTTTTTTTAACAACATAGATATAAATTTTAATTTCAATTGTTAAATCTACATAATTAAAATTATCAATTTCAAGTAAATTCAAATTATAGGAAGGAAAATTCATAAATGAATTTTTCGGGGTTTTACACATAACGTGTAAATTAGATATCGATAATATATAGATTTATTGTAACTCAAAATTCATTAATTGTATTGATCAGGCCACTTTGGTGACTAACAGATCTTCATAATATGAATTTTAAATAGTATGTCACATTATTTAATTAAATATAAATCATACATAAGGAAGTTTACTAGTTATAAGAAATCAATATAATTTTCGAAAACCTTTTTCATATATGTACAATTAAATATTGGTGACAAAAAATTTAACGTGCTTCGAAATTTACTAAACATAATGATCAGACCACTTTGGTGACTAATAAATCGACATAATGTAAATTTCAAAACTTTATGCACATATTTATTTCTGGGATTGTGAAAATTCCTACAAGTTCACAAATAAAGATGAAAACCCAAAAAACTTTTAACATATAATTTTCATTATAAATACCCATGATTTCACTTTAAGATGTTTCGGCCAAAATAAGAAACAATTTTGCACATGAATTTGGAAAGACCATACATACTAGCCTCTTAAACGTTGATTTCCCTTTTATAAAACCAAGATTATAATAGGTCATAAAAGGAAATTGGTCACAAAATGTTACATAAAAATACACAATGAGATTAGCCGAAACTATGTGTAATTAGCTGTTACTTTGACACAAATACTTCATAAAATCTGATTATAGTTTTGGTCAAAAATAATAACATTAGGTACATAGCAACAGCAAGACTCAATTTCAGAATTCCTTTTGTTTTCTTTTGGTGCTTTCGCACAAATGAGATAACAATGGCGGTGGTCATTGCAATATGATTTCTTAACATAATGAATATTTTATTCATATATTATACGCATATTGAAATTGAATCAAAAAAGAATTCTAAATAATATAATATCGCTGGCAACATCAGGTTTAAGTTTAACAAAACAGTTTTATAACCTTTTAATTTGATTACATATATCATGCTTATCAAAATTAATAAAGTTGTTTAACATGAAATCCAACGACTCAGTCAATTTCCATATTTATGGAGAACTTAATTCAAGCATATTATACACATCAAACCGTGACTTTATATGAATTTCATAAATAAACTACATAGAAATTAAATTCATGTGACCACAGTTTAAACATAATAAAGGATCTAACAAAAGAGTCATGATTATTAGATCATGTAGTTCACATATTTTAATTTTAAGAAAATACAGATCTAAAAGTAAACATAAATTTTAGATCAGAATTAATCGTATTAAAGTTAGCCCAAACACGGGCTCTGATACCACTGTTAGCAATTATGTACGTAAGGCATAAAACATTAATGGATCGACATTAACATGCATTAATTGCTCAATAAATCAATTCGGTTTAGAGATACCTGATTCCATCGTAAAAGACATCAGTGCGGAAAAAGTATGGAATCTCAGGTTTCTGTCTCTTGTCACAGATTCGAGTTTCTATGAATGCGGTTAAACTATGAGGGAATTTAACTGCTCTAAAAAGTATGTAGAGAGAGGACCAGTTTCCTCATTTTATAGATGTAGAACTCTAATCCTCACTACTTAGGGATTCTTTATCTATGGGCCTACCCTAATGGGTTACTCTTAATGTGCCATAAATTTACAGTGCCCTGGTGAATCAATAAGATTGATGGGTACTCATTGTCGGGACATTGTTCCTCGGCATGTGGTTTAATATTTAAATTAATTCTATAAAAAAAATATTTATCTTAATTATTTAATAAATTATAGTACAAAATGACACAATGAATTTGCGAATTCACGTCTTCAAAAACAAATAAACATAACTACAACAAGATTGAACGATAACGAAAATACATAATACATAAAAAAAATCACCACTACAAGAAAAAAGAATTTTAGTGACAAAATATTAAGTGACATTGTTGAAATTGTCACTTTTTGTATGTATGTAATGATAAAATTATAAGTTTTGTCACAGTAATGATAGTAACAAGTGCAATAGTGATAAAATATATATTTTAAGTTGTCACTATTTACTATTAATGACAAGTACATGGAGTTTAAATTATCACTATTGATAATTAATTACACTATTTTAGTGACAACCGATTACATGTCAATAGTGTTAACTTTTTTACATTTTTTTCTCACTAGTGTGTATATGTATATCATTTTAATGATAATATTTAAATTCTTATCACTTTGTCATTTACAATTTTGTTACTAAAATTTAAATTTATTGTAGTGTACAATAAAATTTTGATAGGAACAATATATTATAAGTTTGCAATATAAAATATATAAATATGTTTGAATTGTGTAAAAAAATACGGAATATTAGTTAAGGAAGAACGAAAAAGAAAATAAAAGAAGATAAAGGAAAGAAAAAAAAAAGAGAAAAAATGTAGACCACATAGTTGAGGAGTTAACTCCTCCCGGACCGGGTCCTTGGAAAATCTCCCCTTATTGCCATGTCCGTATTCCTTGAAGCTTTTTAAAGATTCATCAGGCATTATCATTACAAAGTGGGATCCCTGTAGACTTGATTGTGACACAACATTCGACTTCTTTTGCAAGGGAATCTGTCATTCTAACTTCGCCAACAGTTTCTTGAGCGATAATACCAGCCGCCGCAACAAGAATATCATTAGACATTTCATTATAAAGCGGGATCCCAGTAGACTTGATTGTTATACCACATTCGGTTTCTTTCGCACGAGAATCTGTCATTTTAATTTCGCCAGCAGTTTCTTGAGCGAGAATACCAGCAGCCGCAACAAGAGAATCAGTAATAGTTCCCTACAAGAGCATGAAAAATGGATTAACAATCATGCTATAAAGTGGAACCGAGTACATTCTAACTATTTGTCAAAGCCAACCACATCATAAATAGTACAGACACTGAAATGTGAGATATTTTGCTTGAAGGATCTAAAAAATTCAAGTTAAATCAAAATATTTCATGTATAAGTTAATGTCTATTTGATAGAAATATCTAAAATAATATCAATAAATCCTAAGTATCTAAGATAAATGAAGATAAACCTATAACATATAGACTGTACTAGATATTCTAGAGTATTCCATAGACAAATATAAATATGAGTACACTACTCAAATGTGATGTTAGAGGAAACAAATGAATAAAATTCTATCTAAAAATTAATCTCCTCCAATTAATTACACAAACAAATAACATATCAAAATATAAAATTAATATCAATTTTACAATTGGTTCAACACTAAAAAATCCAACACTTACCATGGTAAATATGGGCAGTAACAGACACGTTACGCTTATTGTGCTTGTAGTCCATAATTCTACGGAGCTCTTCTGCTGAGAACTTCACCTGCAACCATCAATTAAATACTCATTGTCAGAACTACACAAACTGCTGATATTATCATAAATATAAGGATGGATCCATATGCTTACCATTTTGATTAGTCCTTATATAATTACTATTCAATTAAACAACAGGCCTTCCTCCCAATAAGGCATAAGAAAGAATAATTCGAGATAACTAATACAAAAGTATAAGAGCTTACCAAATAAATAAATCTTGTTAACATCTCAAAAGAGTGAATGAACTTTTAATTCTTTGTAGTAGGGCTGTTCATTCGGTGAAAACCGAATAGAACCGAACCGAAAGAAAATTAAGTTTTATTTGATGAAAATCGAATCGAATCGAACCGAAATTTCGGATGACCGACACTTCGATTCTTGATTTTTTAGAATCGAAAACCAAACCAAACATCCTAATTTGATTTTCAGTTCGATTCGATTTGGTTTCGGTTTAACCGAAGTTTATATTATACATAATTTATTAAAATTATATAATCAAATACCAAATTATTTATCATAAAAAACATCAAATTAATAGGTAACCATAGCACTAAACATTATTAAACATAGAACTAAATAGTTAAGTGGTTAACATTTAACAATCATTAAATTACATAAATTTAACAACTAAAATTCATATCATGGGCATAAAATTTAAGAATTTTACAATCCAACTACAAAAACTAACATATTAATAATCCTCAATTGACATAAATTAAATAAATAAATTCATATCCATAGGCATAAAATTAGAGAATAATAAAGTCCATAAACCTGAACAAAAAATGTTAACTATTTGAACTAAAATTTCGGTTAGGTTTGATTATCCGAACAAAAATAACCGAACCAAACCAAAAATCGAATTAGGTCAAATATCAAAACCAAATAGCTTTGGTTTTGTTCCGTTTTCGCTGAACTCATTTTGGTTCAGTCGGTTATCCAAAACGTGAACAGCCCTACTTTGTAGTTTTGAAATTAGGACAGTCGGTCAAAAACAGATGAACACAGAAGCTATATATGACACCATAGATTATTTGCAAGCCCAAAAATAATATAATTTTCATAAAAAAATAATTAAAAAAAATTAAGCAACACAGAGCCTTAAAGTGTTAGAACCTGGGACCTATGTCAGCCTAAGAGGGAACTCTGCCTATGTCAATTAAATATATTCATATAAAAGTAATAAAAGTGGATAATCTAACTTTTTCTGGGGGACCATAGACCTAAAATGAACAAAATCTTAACTTTAATAATTATTTTGCTTGATTTTTATTATCACAGAAACAACAAGAAGAAAAAAAAAATTAACTATCTATATTTGCATCTGATCTTTGGGATAATAAATTTACAACCAAATCGCACGAGTGATTGAACAATCATAAATTGAAAATGGTATTTTAATTAATTCATGTATTAGAAAATCGGCAAAAATCTGTTGTTAATAAATCAAAAAAATAATCCAGGAAACATATCAAAATTCAAAAACATATTACCTTAACTTGTGGAAATAAATATGAAATTATACATGGAGAAATACAGAGGGTACACTCACAGAAAAAAGATGGAGAAACAAGAAAGTCCGCCGGTGGCTATGTGGCGAGATATTTAAAAGGGGTGTAGATCCTCTGTACCACTAAGTGATACACAAAAAGTGGCACAGAGGATCTTGAGCCATTTAAAAGTGTTTTCACAAAACCCTAAACCCTGGCCTTAAATAAAATAAACCTACTTAGAGTACTTTGGGCCCATACTCTTAGTAGGCCCATTTAAAAGTGTTTGGGCCTTATATATATTTATTTATATAAATAGAAACTTTACAAATCATATAAGTTCCTTAATATTTTGGTGATTCAATTAATTTCTCTTTCAAACTGCAGCCTTCTTCTTCAATTGATTGGAAACCTTGCTGGATTTGATCTGCTTCATCTTCAAGACCGCCATTCGAGCTTGAGGTAAGCTCACTGCTTTGATTATCAATTACCTTTAATAGATAAACAAAAAGAAAAGAAAGATTTGAAATAAAAACATTCAGTTGAACGGAATACCGTTTAAATAGAATTACTTGCATTTCCAAATCCCCCTTTTTTTTTTGTGTGTGTTTTGAATCTATCTCATCTATTAATTAATTGAATATTAAAATATCAAAACTATAAAATTGTTTGCTCAAATAAAATTATTTGGTATTATCACAAGTAAGAAAGTATATAATTCATTACATCACAAGTTAAAAATAAAATACAAATACAATATTATATCACGCCTCTAGGACTGGAGGGCAATACAGTACATAACTCATTATAATCATAAAATTACAGATTTCACACTAGAGCACTTATTTCACTTCACTCTCTTTAAAAACAAAATAACTAAAAAGTGAATGGTGTAGTGGAAGAAACTAGTCACTACTAAGTAGGGGACTTATGTTCGAATCCCTGTTGGGAGAGATTCCCACTTTATATGCCCGACGCATCCTGAAAGGGATTAAACCATTGGGAAACAAAAAAAAGAAAAATACAATATCACGTCCCTAGCTAGGGTGGAGAGCAATACAGTACATAACTCATTATTATAATCATAAAATTACAGATTTCACATTAGACCACTTATTTGTTTCACTTCACCCTCTTTAATTAACAAGTGTTTTTTTCCCGCGTTTTAGGAACTGAGCGAACCACTTAGCAGAATGTTTTGGATATCTTCTGAGATTATTCATATAGTCTATATATATGATGCCAAATCGAACAGTATATCCCTCAACCCATTCAAAATTGTCACACCACGACCATAAAAAGTAACCCTTGATGTTTATATTGCCTTTGGGACTACCATAATCCCTGGAATAAAGAAATTAATTAGTTTAGCTAAACATATACACGACGAATCAAGTTAATCTCATATGAGAAGTTTGCTAGCGCTTTAGAACTTACTTCATTGCTTTTAGAATATTTGCTAGATGGTCTTGGTGATATCTCATCCTTGTTGGGTCAGTGCAAGCTTCATATGCTGTAAGATTGGAGTTGTTCTCTTCATCCACCCCTAAACAAAAAGTTAGTATCATTATTACATTAAATTGACAATCATACCCAAATCAAAATTGTTCACATCTATGGTAATTAAAATGTACGTACCATTTTCAGTGATATATATATCAGGAATGTTTTTGTATGTGCAGTATATATATCTCAGAAGCTCGTAAATTCCCCATGGAACAATATACAACCACGACGAACCAGCCTAGATTGATCGAAATATTATTTATTCCATAAGTTTACATCAAACACTTCATAAATAAAAAATACAATTGTTGATGTTGGTGAAATTTCAGTTTAAGTTGGTGTAACAAGAATCTTACCACGGGACCGATCGGCAACCCATCTCGTTCAGCTATAATAAAGTAAAAAAAGGGAAAATACTATTAATTCTAAAATCAATCAATTAATTAATTAGAAAGGACATATATATATATATATATATATATTATGCTTTGTAAGGGTTGTGAAAAACATACCGGAAAATTTAACTTGTTGATCTTTATAGTAGCCATGTTCACAATCATGATTGGGATCATCAGAAGCATAATAGGTTGTATAATAATTCAAACCTAGAAAATCCATTGATCCTTTGAGCAAAGAGGATTCCTTTTTTGTAAATATTTTGAGATTATCCTCCGGAACATAATTTATCATATTATGTGGATATTGACCATTCAATACAGGCTCCAAAAACCTGAAATTTAGGAGTATGATATTTGTCAAGTTTAGAAACAAGATTCAAGTGTTAAGAAAAAAATTACATTAATTTTTATCTTTTCCAAATCCAATCCTCTCCGTCCAAATACAACATGAGCTAATGAATTATTGAAAGAAGAAGTTAAAACAGGGTTTACCATCCCAACATAAAATCGAGGGCTCTTTTAGCAGCCTTTTTATCATCTTCATCACCTTTACATAAGGGCTCAAAATAGTGGGAAACAAGTGTTATCCCTATATATCCTTGTTGATGTTCCTGTGACATATATACATATTAACATATATATATATATATATATATATATAAAAGTTGATATTCATTCAATAATTTATATATGTTCTCTTAATATATATTATTGTAAGGAAAAAATAAACCTGAAATTTTGTTCTGTAGGATTGAACAGCTTGTGCATGAGCAAGCAGCAAGTTTCTTGCGACAGTATATACCTCTCCTGTTGAGTTCTTCTCGGGTTTGCAAGTATCTACCTCTCTTGTTGAGACCATCTCGGGTTCGATTGTGAATTTTTGTCTTATTAATGGTTGGATTAAATTTGGATCAGCGGATCTATAACCAATGAAGTTGCTCTTAGGTTTATTTCCATGTTTCACGTCCTCCGTTGAACCTGATGATTTTTTCCCAGGTGGAAAAATGCGTCCAGCATAACCATGAACACTATAAGTCCATGGTTCGTTCAATGTGATCCAGTATTTCACTCGATCACCAAATTCCCAAAAGCATAATTCAGCATATTCACGAAAATCATCTCTGTTAAATTAATATGAAGAAATTTATAATATTTATTTTGCAACGAGTTCTAAAAAGTTAAAAATATATCGAGTAATCCCTTACATGATATCCTCTTTTAGGAATCCGCCGTATTCTAGTTGCAAGCAGTGTGGAAGATCCCAGTGAAACAAAGTTACATAGGGTTTAATATCTGTACATGTATTCAACATTCAAAATGTTAATTATATATGTCAATTAGTATATATATCTTTCTAACTAAAGTAATTAAACTAATCATAATAACATTTAGAGACATAAAACAAAAAAAAATATAATTATGATATGAGTTAATTTGAGACCGAACCATTTTCAATACAGGTGTTGATAATATCATTGTAGTAATCGATCCCTTCTTTGTTGACACCAAGACAAGGTCTTCCCCCTAGAAATTAAATACATCCAAACAATATATATTTTAATTATTTTGTTGTTCTTAACAATATAATTAATTAATTAATTAATTAATTACGTAATATATCTAACCAGGCAAAATTCTAGGCCAAGAGATCGAAAACCTATAGGCATCGAACCCCATGGCTTTCATGATCTTAATGTCCTCCTGCATGCATAATTTGAAATTAATTAGTTTTTATAATTATATTATGTACCACGTGAGCATCTTAATTAATTAAATAATTAGTTATAAATAAAATTTCAAGTTGAAAACTCTATACGTACAGTACCTTATATTGTGTATACATATCAACAGCTACATTTCCATTGGAACCATCAACAATTCTGTCTGTTAATTTAGAGAAAATATATATGAATTACAAGTTCGTACTTACATCATCGTTAATTAGCTACACAAACAAATTTAAATTTAAATTAAATTAAATTAATATATAGATAGCGAGAAATTAACCAGGAGTGCTTAAAGTGAAAGCATCCCATATACTATGTCCTCTACCGTCTTTTGCAGCACCTCCTTCGTGCTGCCGGAAAAAAAGAATATTCAAAAATGGAATATCGATCTTTGATCAGCAAATTTAATAACCATATATATAGTATACTATATTAATCTAACAAATATTAATAAATTAAAACAAAAACATATATACTCCAAATTAATTAATTAACAACCTGATAAGCAGATGTACCAACTCCAAAGACGAAGTCGTTTGGGAAATCATTGCGACTGATGTTGCTGTTTTCAGCATATGGAATTGCCGGTACAGAACTAGAATTGCTGTCCTTTTGGCTGTAGCTGAAGTTTTTGCCAGGGTATAATTTTTGTTGTAAGTATTGCTCCATTTCTAAGTATTTTGTAATTTAACTAGGGAATAAGACTTGTTTTAGAAAGTTCTTTTGGCTTGAAAAAAATGAAGAGCCATTTCACCTATTTATAGATGGTGGATTGGGATTTGGGTGGTGTGTGACTGTGTGTTTTAATATTGGGTCTGAATACCGACAGATGTGTGTGTATCTAATTAATAGTAATATTATTGTTTATAGAGGACGTGCAAGAAAATGTTGACGAAGAAATTAATTGTATTGTGCGAAAGGGACATTATTAATTATCGATTTGTGTGTTGAAAAAAATGAAGAGCCGTATATATTAATTATAGATCTGGTCTTATTATTCAGCAGTGCCAAATTGTCTTATCCAAACTTTGGGAAAATTCTTGCTCTAATAGAAAGTATTCACATTATATGGTAAGTGCAGTTTATCTTTTTCGGGATGGATGACATTCTATATAATATAATACTCCCTCCGTCCCATTTATTTTGCTCTCCTGGTACATTTGACCAGTCAACTTGACTAGATTTGTAAAAATTATAATAAATAATTTAATCAATTTATTTTAATAATAAGTTGATAATATCTTATGACATCTTATATATTAATTTTTAAAAGGTTTAATACACCACAAATGTGAATAATTTAATATGATAAATTACTTAAAAGATTGAAAAGTTTGACCGGGTACTGTAGCAAAGGGAGCAAAATAAATGGAATGGAGGGAGTAAATGATACTTCGAATTTGATAATCAACTAAATTTTGATAAGAATTTTTCACCTACTTATAAATTTTATCACGGGTGATTAGAAGCAATAGTAGAAAAAAAAAATTAATTAGTTAATGACTTACAGTGAAATTCTGGGAGAAATTCATGTAAAATATTTTTAAAATGATTTCTTGAGAAACGTCGATCCAAAATGATATATTTTTTATAAATTGGGTGTTTTTGCAGGATTTTTGAAAATGCAAGAAAGTGCGATGCAGTAAAAATTTCAAAGGGGTAGTTTCTTGCAGGTTTAGCATACCACAGAGAAGTATTTTGCATTTATCCCAAATTTATTGCATTGAAATTTCTTATATTATTAAATATTCACCATAAAATGTTATTTCATATAATTCTCTTGTATGTATAATTGGAAAAATTCCTCCTCAATCGAGCCAATTCACCAAACAAAGATCTCAATGAGTGAAAACGTGAAAAATTCAATCCCCACTTTGGCAGCGTTTAAATCCAAATTTCGAGCTGGAAACACAAAATTGAAGCTGGTCAATGCATTTAAACAACTCCAGAAACAGAAATCCGAAAGGAAACGCAATAAAACGTGAAGAAAGCAAAAGCCCGAATATGTTCTTCGTGGCACGAATCTTTAAATCCACTAATTCCGAGCCGAAAACACAAAATTGAAGCCGGCCAATGCATTTAAACAACTCTAGAAACAGAAACCCGGAAAGAAACGCAACGAAACGTGAACTTTTGAATATTTCCAAAGTCCTAGTAGTATAATTGCACAACCGGTTATAAGTCAACTTGTTGCCACATGGCAACAAGTGAGTGGAAAACTGCCCATGGGTGATTAGAAACAATAAAAGAAAAAAAAAATTAGTTAATGACTTACTGTGAAATTCTGGGAGAAATTAAATGCAAGGTTTTATGTAAAACATGTCTGAAATTACCGTGTAAAATTAATGTTTATTATTGCATAGAAATTTCTTGTATTATTAAATATTCAACATAAAATGTTTATTTCATATAATTCTCTTGTATGTATAAGGATTTTTTTATCGAATATTTGATAATACGTACAAAGAGATTTAATACAACAAACATTTCACAAGACAATTTTATACATGTCTCACATAACACAATTGCATTTTCCCCTTGCAATTGAAGTTTCTCTTTTGAATATTCTTGCTACGTACAAGTGATGGAAATTTTTGCCATGGTCCTAAATTTATTGATTATTAAATTTAGGAAGAGGTAATAATGATCTCGCGTTTCTTTTTTAATCTAGTGTTGCAGGGTATGGAATCTACAGGTTAACATATGGGATGGTTGACCTTCATTAAAACAATTTCTGATGCTTTATTTTTACTTTTGTTGTTCACCTAAACATGATTCTAAAATGTTTTTGTACATCACATGATTAAAAATGACTCAAAACATAAATTTATATCAGCTCTTAATTAAAGACCAAGACCCTACCCTCCTTCAATATTATAACATCGTCTTCGATCTGTACATTAAAAAAGAAAAATTAACGGTATTATAATATTCTTTTTCATTGACATATTTATTTTGAGGAATGATAGTTACTTTCATAACTAGCTAGGACTTTTAATTAAGAGGATTAATTAAAAAAGTCTTCTCTATCATTGTTGTGATGCTTACAAAAAGTCATATTAAATGATCATGACATTTTAACTACATCACAAATTAATATTGAATTTGTGAAAAATATAAACGTGGTTGAACTAATTTATAAAGTTGATTAATTGATATTTTTCTTAAATTTGATGTTTCGAATAGATAAAATTTTAAAATCAAGTATTAATTAACCCCCAGTTGTTAAATAGTTATAAATTAATGGTATTAAATTTGATGTTTCGAATATTTTTCATATACACAACAATTGTATAAAAATTTAGCTATGATCATAAGTATGTCCTAGCTAGTCGAGTAAGACTTAAATTCAATTTGACAAATATTATTTAAAGTAATCATCGAACAAATACAATACATTATTTATCATATATTTGGACATGCCATTTCAATTATTTTTCCCATTGCCAATAACGAATTTAGACAACAATTGCGATATTTGGACATGCTATTTCAATTATTACATCAACAGTACTTGAACTACCATTACCTATTACCTATTAAAGTTCAAACTTATTCATCAAAAATAAATAAATAAATCATGCAATTAACCGATCGAGTGCTTGGTTTGACGTAAGGGTCATCTCCAAGAGCACATGTATAATTTATGAGTTGTTAAAATTTATATGTTTGGGTGGCCAAATACAAATTGTTATTTGCAATTGTTTTCGAGATTTATACTTTCTTGCAAAGGAATAAATTATTTGGAACAAAATTAAATTTCATTAGCCGAAATTTCCGAAAATTCCTCTTCTTCAATTCAACCACCTTCTCTGCACATAAATTAAATCATCAGCGAAAAATTATTAGTCTTCAACCACCTTCTGCAATTCTTTACTTCCCAAGCAACAAAATTAATTTCAACATCAACAAATTTACTAGTATAAAATTTACACTGAAAAGAAAAAAAAAAAAAAACTACCACTTCTACATATTAAAAAAAGAAGAAAAAAATTAAAGGTAAAAGAAGAAACAAACTGAAAATACAAAACATACTTAAAAAAATCCCCTTTAACCTAACATTATAAAAAATTTATTTGCATAAAAAAACTACAGGCAAAATAAACTATACATGTGCTTTAGAGAGTAATTTTTGTGATAATTTTAATAAAACTTATTTCCATTATTTTTATGGGGGTGGAAATAAGTAATAACCACTCTGATATGACTCTTGACTCTCTCTATTTTATATTGGAGTCGTCGGGTTAATCTGCCCATGTGAATGGCCCATATTTTTCCTTACAGATTTAGTATCACAGAATTGATACCATTAGAATGATTGCAGGTTTTCAATATAATAAGCTCGCGCCTTGAAGTTGACTAAGATCTCAATATAATTGGGTTGACTAAGATCTCAATATAATTGGGGTCCAAAATTAACAAAAAAAAAAAAAAAAGTGTCCCTTAACCTTTACATATTCGCAATTTTGGGACAAGACATTATACTCCGACTAGCCAAAAAAGTCCCTTAACTTTTCCTGGTCCGCAATCTTGGTACACTTTGAGTCTGTTGGTTTTGGTTCAGTTATGCTTGGGTTTATCTTAAAAAATATGATTTGGAGATTTCGGTGAAACCTTTGAATCATATTTTCGATTGACTTGGATCAATGTTGGATTTTATGATTTTAAAAAGTTGAAACATCATTGGATCGAATTTGGATGTTGGGTTTGAGGGAAAAAGTAGATGATATATGTCAAATCAATGTTTCAATTAAAAAAGATATATATGTGGTAGTGTCAAATCAATGTATCTTATATATTAATAATTTTAAATATGTGTTTTGTGAAACCTATACTCAAAATTCATTTAAATAAGTTTAATCGAGTTTCACGAAATCGCTAAATCAGGTCAAAACCAATCCATATAGGACATTTATACCCAGCAAGAAAAACAGCCCTTAAGGCTATCCTCTAGATAGCCAACATCTGTCATGTTAGATCACTTTTAGGGACACTTTTGCATAAAAAGTGCCTCTATAACCCCCTAACATGGCGGATGGTGGCTACCTCATAGAGTAGTCACGAAAACATGTCACAATTTTGAGACACTACATACTCCGAAAAGTTAAATGCGTCCCCCTTAAACTCTAATATTGCAATTTTAGGGCACTTTATATTCCGACAAGCAAAATACATTTATTGTTTATTGTAACCATAATAGATCAGAAATAAAGAAATAATAATGTTTCTTGCATAAATAATTTTTTAAATCCATACACACAGAGATCTGGATCAATAACTAGAGATTTTAAATAATTCTTTTATCATGAATATAAAATTCATAAAGAAGTTCAAAGTGATACCATTTTTTTAATGATAAATATTGCCTATTCAGTTGGAGAATAGCTTAGGATAGAAAAACTTGTATTATGGTGAATTTTGATGGTTGTAACCATTATAGATGGAATCAGAAATAATTAAATACTGTTTTTTTCTTCTATAAATAAAATAGCTTAGGAGAGAAAGTTTGTATATTTTTCTCCCAAAAATGGATGAGGTGAAGGATGAAGTGACAAATATTG
Source organism: Penstemon eatonii (assembly GCA_038501285.1). Classification (NCBI taxonomy): domain Eukaryota; kingdom Viridiplantae; phylum Streptophyta; class Magnoliopsida; order Lamiales; family Plantaginaceae; genus Penstemon; species Penstemon eatonii. Next base: position 37,815 of record JBCEGF010001339.1, read on the forward strand.
ATGTTAATTTTTTTTTTAATTTTATGGGATAGCGAATTAAATTTGCAGAAAAATATTTTGCTATTATTGTTTATTATCAAAAGATAAAGAATACATTTTGCTATTATTGTTTATTATCAAAAGATAAAGAATACATTTTGCTTGATGTATTATAAAGTGTTAACGGGAACACTAAATGTGTCAAGAGTATATAAATTGTGGTATGAAATCTACTTTTTTGCAAAGCATGGTACCAAATGTGTTTTCTGGAATAAAGTTTGGGACCAAAAGTGTTTTTCCCTCTTGTCCAAATTGCATTTCACCCCTGATCAATTTATCAGTGCAAAACTCATGACAATTTTGAACTTAACGGGCGAGTGCGTATCACGCACGAAAATTCCATCCAGAATTTAACGGAGACACTAAATGTGTCAAGAATGTATAAATTATCGACGAAATCTGTTGTTCTGTAAAACATGGTATCAAATATATTTTTTGGGATAAATTTTGGGATCAAAAGTGTTTTTTGGTCGTATGAAGTATATCAAAATTACAAACCTGTAAAATTTAAGGAAAGTTTTATGTAATTCTGCCTAGGTTCTCGCGAAGTTTTTTTTTAATTAGTGGAAAGACGTTGTACTAGTCCTTCAATTAAACTAAAAGTCAATGGTTTTATTGCTTAATTATGTTCAAAATTAGGGTAAATTAGAAATAATCCCCCTCCCTCAGATAAGGTTTAATTACAAAATCTCCTCACGTATTGGATATTACAAAAATCCCCCTCAAGTTTATCACCTTCTTACAATTAACCCCTTCCTCCTAAAATATTGGGTGTTATTTGTATTGTTTGTAATGTCTTATAAATATTAAAACCCGGGATATAATAATTATATCTTATAAATTTAAAAATAGATAAATATATAATTGCCCATATGTTTTAATAAATATTGTAAAAAAAAGTTATTTATATATTTATTAGCAATAGAAATTGTAAAATATTAAATTAAATAGAATCTAATAATATATTATATAAATATGAATTGTTTACACATCAGTTAAATGAATTTATTTTATAAATTAGTAAATTAATAAATTATATGGTATTATAAATAAAATATTTTAATTTATTAAAGTTTATATTGTATTATAAATTAAAATATTTATTGAAATTTATGGAAAATTACAAATTATATCAATTATTTTGGTGGTAAATATATGACTATTATTTCTATAATTTACAAGGTATAAAAATTAATATTCAAATTTTAAAATTTATAAAATATTATATAAATATTACAAATAACTTCTAAGGGCGAAATTGAAACATTTTAGGAACGAGAGGTTAATTGTAAGAAGGTGACAAACCTGATGGGAATTTTTGTAATACCCAATACGTGAGAGAAATTTTAGTAATTAGATCTTATCTAAAGGAGGTATTCGTAATTTATCCTTAAAAATTATCCTTTGATCTTGACTTAATTTTCTAAATTTCCGATCATGTTATCATGTAATGATGGCCTAGATGGCACATAATCAAAGCTTAAAGATGTTGACTAGCTATGGTAGTCAATGGATGATATCGTGTTCAGATCAAATCAACTTAGCTTTGGATCCACATTCATATATTTTAGAAATAGTTTGGATCCAGATCTCTTTGATCCAAATCCAAATCTTCTTGTAGTGTAAATAAGATAGAATTGCCATTTGAACTAGAATATCTAGGCACAAATATTATTGCTCTTTTTAAAACGTCATTAGTCTCCACCATAAATTAATTTGAATATTTGGGTCAATTGCAAGTATGAAAACAAGTATTAGAATAAGTATGGTTTGGTCCTAATTCAACCTTAAACGCTAGCTTATTAGGTAATTATTATTAAAGATCATATAAGGTGAACTTATCTATTGTTCTCTAGTACATTTAGTCTCAATACTCTCACTTTATATGTGGGCAGGCAGAATGTGTGGGTGAAACAAGTCCAAACATGACATATCAAAGCACAACCTTGCGAATTTAATTATGGCATGTGGGTGAAGAACCGACACACGAATAATGACACTCCGTACATTTGTTAACCGGAGAAATAATGACTCCCCAAGCCTTGATTAAATGGAGAATAATGACAACCCACACCTTTGTTACCTGAGTGGAGTGTGTGAGTAGATATCGACACCCATCATGCATTCAAGGATGAGCCTATCACGAAAAGAGGTGACTCACTTTAACATGGGGCTCTTATACCAGTTAGAATCAATAACATGGATTGAGCTAAGTCCACTTACTTGACTTTGGCATAACTCTACATCAAAAGTTAGCTTATAGGTGATGATTGTCCAAGACCTTAAGAGTTGAACTTAACTATTATTTTCACCAATATAGGACATTCAATTCAGTCTCACTAACAAGTGTGCAAAAACCAATAGATGATTGGTCTAGTGAACGAAACTAGTCACTATAAAGTAACGAACCCATATTCAAATTAATGTGTATGACACTACTCGGAAGGGATTAAACCTTGGGGAAAAAAAATATATATGCGAAAATTACACAAGATAGTTTATGCAGTAATCATTTACGCGGATTAGATAGAGAGTTAAATGGAATTGTTGTAATTGATTCAAAATTCTGCAGATTTATGAGTTATATGTGATTATTTAGATAGAACTCAATTAATATTTCAGCATTAATTGAAAGTTGTTTGAATTCGTCTTAACCATGTTATTAGTGTTGGATTATATATGGGACTTAAATTAGTTGAGAGTAAGGCGTTATATCTGTTTGATTCGAATAAGTATCATCTGAATTGAAATAGTTCAATCCAAACTACATTTCTCATGCGAAAATATATTTTTGCATCTATAGATAGGAGATTTAATTTGGCTGATTAGCATCATTGTTTCTGGCGATAATTAGAAATTACTCTCTTCTTTACCTTAATTTCCTGTCAAATTTTAAGTTTGCTTTAGTTCGTCGTGGGATCATTATTTATGCAAATAATGAACAATAACCGGTAATGAAACTACATGCACAATGACAACCTTATAAATATTGCCTTAAAAAAATTGCTTAAACTAGCCTCAAACTCATTTCTTATTCATGTGTGTTTATTCAAGTATTCTACGTATTAATCCCAACCAAATATATACGATTTATATACTTTAACAAATGAAATTATGTGTTATAGTAACACTCTATGTTTGTGATATTTCTAAGTGCGCAAATTGTTATACACCAATAAAATAAAATTGCAAAATTCATCTCAAAATAATTATTGATTTTTGATTTTTGTCTCAAACTATATAATTTCGTCGAATTGTGTCCCGTGATTAATTTGTTGTTTTCCTAAATATCATCCTAGCGTTAAATATATGACAAAAACTACCGTTAAATGTCAAGTTGGCAATACACGTGTTAAATCATGCCTTGAAATGGCAAATTTCAGCATAAATAATTAGATAATATTGCAGAATTTGTCCCAAACTAATTATAAATTTTGGTTTTCCAGCTCAATAGCATTTCACCGAGTTCGGTACTTCGGTCCCATAATTTACCATATTGCCTGAATATAGTCCCACGGTTAAATTTCTAAATAAAAAGAAAATGTGGCTTTAAAATTATTATTTTTTTATCATGAAAAATAGTATAGATAATTAAAATTTCGTGTTTTTTTTTGAGAAAAAAAATCTCCATGTCAATTGACATTCATTAAGAAAAATATTTTTCTCTTTTTTATTATTATTAACATTAAGACACGTCCAATAATTCATAAATATTAAAGAACTTATATGTATGCATGCCATAAATCAATAGCATATTCATAATAAGGAAAATCTCGCTTGGCCCCTTTGAACACTTTCCTTTGCGAGTTCTCACTTGACCAGGCCGGCCCAAATGCTAGGCAATTTGGACCGACACCTAAGGCCCATCTTAGAGGGACCCCAAAATTATATATATGGGTTCCTAAAAAATTTAAAAATTGGGAGAATTTCACTTTTGATAACATAATTATAATTACTTAGGAATTTGATCAACTATTTCTGTCGAGACATTTGGTACCATATTTCAATTCCACTTTACAAATTTGATACTTCCGTCAAATTAATGACGGAATTGACATGTGTTTCTCACGTGCTCGTTAAATCTGCAATGAGAGAATTGTATTTTTGGTACCACAAGTTATCCTACTTTAAGGTTACGGTACCATAACTTTAAAAACATACACATTTGATATCACATGTTAACTGCTCTCAACATATTTGATACTTCCGTCAAATTTTGTACGAAAAATTCAAGTTTAAACTGAAAATTGATGAAAAATTTACAGAATTGGTCCTATAATGTTAGATTGTTGACAAACTTTGCCTCACATGTTTTTTTTCCAATTAAATTTACACCACAGTTCACAAGTTTAAACATTTAAGTCCCAATTGCAAATATAATTAATTATAAATCCTAGTTATAAATTTTATATACTATAATTATTAAATATTTTACACTAATTAGATTTTATATATAATATATATATAAACTAAATAATATTTTATATAAAATCCAAAAAAATATATCAATAATTTTTTTAAAACTAATTAGATTTTACATATAACAAATACTCCCTCAGTCCCAATAATCTTGCTCCCTTTAGGGTTGGCTTGGAGTTTTAGACAATTTGTTAAAAAAATAAATTTTTTTTTTATTTTTTTAGAGAGAAAGGGAGCCATGTTTGGGACGTCCCAAAATAAAAATAGGAGCAAGAAAAGTGGACGGAGGGAGTATAAAATGTGTAAAGTGGAATTGAAATATAGTACAAAATGTGCCGACAAAAATTATGACCAAATTCCTAAAGTAAGTATAATTATAATATCAAAAGTGAAATTCTCTCTTTATAAATTTTATGTGCACAATAACTATTTTATGTCACTTGGTTAGACTTTTAAAGAGTTTGGGGTTTAGTGTTCAACTCCAAATAAGGACTTTTTATTCATATATTTTGATTAGTCTATGTTCTTTAAGTTTTTTTATTAATTGTTCAACTTTATTCCTTTCCTTGTAATTATTCTTTTAATTTCTTCCCTTTCTTAATGATTTTTAGTTAAATTTTTCTTAATTAGTACTTAAAAAAATTATTTCATAATAATTATAAAAAGAATGCAGGTTTTTTCTTTATAATACGATTTTTCTGCTAATTACTTTATGTACCTAGTACTATACTTTAAATAATCTTGCCCCTAATAAAATTGGTCTAGCTTCGTCACTGTTAATATATGTATTTTTTTTTTAGTTTTATAGTGTAATTTATTCTATGTATGATGATATATAATTAATAGAATTAAGAATGTAACCGACTGAAATAGAGTCAATCAATCAATTATAATATTTGTAAAAAAAATAAAATAGAGTTAAAGATGTAAATATACTTGTAACATTTGCTTCAACTGAAATAATATTTTCATAATAGTAAAAATTATATAAAAAAAAAATCACGATTGAATCTTTTAAAAATTGCTGGATTTGTTATTTAATTATATATCTAAAATATTTAATTAGTAGTTTTGCATTTAAAGAATATATTGTTTATATGTTTTTATAACAAAGAGGTCCCAAATTTGGAATTCGTCTAGGGTCCCTAATTGCCCAAGACCGGTCATGCACTTGATCCCTTCAACTATTAAAAATGTCCTAAATCGTTCATAGCCACGTCATTAAAATTAGACGAAATATTTTGAGAAATTTTAATTTTCGCATATTAGGAAAGTGTATGAAATAAATTTAATAATTGAATCACAATTTACACCAACAGGTGATTGGTCTAGTGGAAGGGACTAGACATTACAAAGTAGCGGACTCATGTTCAAATTCTTGTTGGGAGAGGTTCCCACTTTATGTGTCTGACGCGCTTCGAAAGGAATTAAACTCTTGGGAACCAAAAAAAAATTACAATTTACGTGTTTTAAGATTTGAGATCTTTTGTTCTATAACAATCCGATGCAATATAGTGGTATTTATTCCCGAGTTCGATTCCATTTTCTTTTACATTCAATGTCCTAACCAAACCACAACTCGACTAATGACGTCGTTAGATATTTTTGAAAACAATATCGTTTTTCCTCGTTTTGATAATTATCATTGAAACACTATCCTTTCATTCCGGGCATCCAAACGTAATTCGATAGTGTTTGCAAACTGTTTTGCATTTTTTATTTTATTTAATACCAAGTTAAGTAGGATCGATAATTTCCTTTCGCAGAGAAGCAGACTCTAGGAGAAGAATGTGTATATTGAACATAATGAATATCATAGGGGATAAATTGTCATTATTCTTTTAAAAAATAAAAGATGAATCATCATTTTCATAAAATTAAAAATTTAATAGTGGACTAAATTCATGTCAAATGACAAATTGTGAGACGAAAAATCAAAATTTATAATTATATTAGTTTGTGACGAATTCTGTAATCTTATATAATTGTTTATGATAAAATTTATCACGTCATGACATGTAAGCATTCATATGGCAAGTGGGACGACATTCCAAAAAATATAAAATTACGAGACTAAATTGGCTAAGTGATATAGCTTGGAATGAAAATCTAAAATCATTAATTATCTTGGGACGCTTTTTGCAATTTTGCCCAAAAATAATACTCCTAACATGGGGGATTCTATGGTGATTCTTGGCTAAGAGCCGTCACCATAACAAATTAATCCCATCCCTTGGGGAAAAAAAAAGATTTATCTTATCCTTTGATTATGTAAAAATGCATACAATCCCACATTTTGTATCCTTTGATTATGTAAAAATGCATACAATCCCACATTTTGTGAATAGTAGAATAGTAGAATAATTAATACATTGTAAATAGTAGAATTACATTATTACCCTCAAATAAAAACAACAAAATACTAATTTTTAGGCAAAAATTCATTTTAGGCACTATAAAATTAGACGTTATTCAATTTTTGTATCGTGGTATTAATTTTGGTACCAATTCTAACTGTCGTTTTCAATTTTGGCACTTCCGTCAGATAACCGTTAAGTCAACTGGTGGAAGTACCAAAATTGGAAAGGCCAGCCAAAATTGGTGGCAAAATTGGCACAATAGTACCAAAATAAAAAAATGCTAGTTTTATAGTGCCAAAAATGAATTATCATTCATAAATGTTGATTTATTAAAAAAAAAGTTCATTCATAAGTCTCATTATACTTTTAATTTTAAATTAAGGAATACCTGTTGGATAAGGATGAAGATGAAGATCACTGAAGACAATTTGATAAGGGAGGTTTTGATGAATTCCAAAACTTCAAAATTGGCTAAGTATAAACCAACTTAGCTGATATCCCTTTGAAGAAATTTTGACTAAGTAATGAAGATATCAGAAGAGTCAAATTTCAAGGTCCAAGACTTCTGATCTGCTGAAGGAAAGATATCAGACTGATGAAGATCAGCCGACTCAAAACAGATTTGTTCAAGTTTGAGATCAGCTTAGCTCACCATCAGACTTGCACTTTCGTCAGCCAAGTGGAAAGGATCATAAAGTCTTCCCAACGGTAATAAATGCCCCTGGAAGTAATAAATGCTGAAGTACAAGGTTATTAAAGACAAATGATTGAAGAAATGCTTCGTATCAGCTGGGTGCATTTAATGCTGTCTGCAGAAAAGTACTGTTGACAGTACGGACAGACTGCAAAGAGCCGTTCGCGGAAATTAAGGACCAGAACTCGAGGAATTTGAATCTTGTCTCTCTTCAACGGACATTTTTCAAACCTCAAGTATAAATAGCTGAGAGAGACGAAAAGAAAACATACACAATCTCTTAAAAATTTTTGAAGCAGAATTCTTTAAGTCTCAAGAACAGCTCACTCATCAGCTTAGTCATTTGTTGACAAAAAGCGGAGTTGAAGAACAAAGCTAAACACATCTTCTGAGTGAATTTGTAAAACAGAGTATTGTGAGAAGTAGATATCCATCTGTGTGAGTGATATTACTTCAGAGAGTAGGATCTCTTTGTGATTTCTTACTGCGCACTTACGGCCTGTTCATTTGTTGTTAGGCGTAAGCAGAGTGTACTGGTTACTTTGTGTTTCTATTATAACCCAAGATCTAAGTGACTTGGAAGAGTGGACTATAGGATTCAAATCTATATAACCACTATAAAAATTCTGTGTGTTTATACTTGCATTTTTAATTGCATATTTCAAGACTGCATATTACACGTTATTTAACTGTTTGAAAAACATTTAAAGAGGGAGCTTACAAAACTGGGGAAGCATTTTTCAAACTACTAAGGATACTTGTGAAAAACACTTTAAAAATCCGCTGCAAGTACTCTAAGTATTAAAACTGATTTTAACTAAATCAGCTAAGTAATAATCAGACGTGTGATTAGCAAACCTGTTCAAAGATTGGTTCACGAACAGACTTGTAATTTACTACTCTGATCAGCTTAGTCTGCTCACAGTTAGAGAAAAGTTTTAAAGTTAAAATTGGAATAAAATTTTAAAGAGGTTTATTCACCCCCCCCTCTCTAAACCTCATCTGACCACTTGGGACCAACAATACCTCTTGAGATACCGTTAAAAAAGATAACTAAGATCAACTCCAAAGGCTAAATGTAAATTCAAGAATATAAATATATTATACATTGTCATATAATAGTTTGTATACTTATTTAAAGTATTTTATTTAACTATGATTATATATAATTAGTTTATATAATTCTTCATATTATTTTATATAGCACATTAATGCAGTCTATTGATTTATGCGTGAATGCAACAGGTAAGGTCATTTTGTATGTTCAAACTGCTAAACCTGCTTCACCTGAGAAAGTGTTAAAGGAGAAGAAATCTCCTAAGGCTAAAAAGAGCAAAGAGCCTAGTATAGAAAAATAGACTAGTAAGCCTAAACAGAAGAGTCCTAGGAAGTTCTCTGATAAGGCAAAAACTAATCAGACTAGTGATAAAACTAAGTCGTCTGTTAATGAGCAAGCATCTAGTAAACCAAAGAAGCATAAGAATAATAAAAATCAAAATGCTTGGTATGAAAATGAGTCTTATTATGTGCAACCTGCTGCATATCATCCTATGTATCATGCACCTCAATTTTCAAGTTACTATGCACCTTACCCTGCTCATCCAATACATGCATATCCTACTTATCATGCACCGTACCCTGCTTATGAACATTATTCTTATCATACTAATCATCAACATGACTTATCTGCTAACTATGATAAAGATGAAACTGTTCATGCTCCTGCCAAAACTCAAAAACCTAAGAAGCCTAAGACATCAACATCTTAGGTTGTCAAAGGTGGAACTAATCCTTCAAGACCCTCTCAATAAGGGTACCTAAAACAATTTTATTTTTGTTTTGTAGGTTAGGATTAGGAGTAGGAGTAAAGTAGAGAAGATCTGGTACTTGGACAGTGGATGTTCAAGACATATGTGTGGAAGCATACATGAACTGACTGATGCTGTTGCCATGGATGGTCCAAATGTTACTTTTGGAGACAACAAAGAAGGCAAGATTGTAGCCAAAGGAAGATTAATCAAGGGAAACATTGAGATATCTGACGTCTCATATGTTAAAGGCCTAAAGTACAACCTGCTGAGCATAAGTCAATTTTGTGACAAAGGATATTCAGTCATCTTCTCAACAGATAAGTGCTATGTTGAACAGATTGGTACAAATAAGGTAATTTTATCTGGAAGACGACAAGGAAATGTCTACATAGTCGACTGGAATTCTGCTGACAAGAATTCAAGTGTTTGCCTAGTGGCATCAACACCAAGTGAAGTTAGTTGGCTATGGCACAAAAGGATGAATCATTTAAACTTCAAGACTATAAACAGACTGATAAAGAATGATTTGGTAGAAAGGATTCCAAAGACGGTCATGAGCAAGGACAAGCTCTGTGACGCATGTCAGAAGGGTAAACAAATCAAGTCATCTTTCAAAAGCAAGAAGTATCAATCTTCTGAAAGAATATTGAAGCTACTACATATGGACTTATTTGGACCCATTGATCCAGTCAGCAATGGTGGAAAGAAGTACTGCCTAGCTGTTGTGGATGACTATTCAAGATACACTTGGGTGATTTTCATTAAAAAGAAAAGTGAAACCAAGGAGCATCTTAAAAATCTGATGGAAAAGATTCAAAATGAGAAAAGTATGAAAATACTAAAGATCAGATCAGATAGAGGGACTGAATTTACAAACTCTACTGTTGAAGAATATAGTAATGCCGGAGGAATCAGTCATGAATACTCTGCTGCCAGAACACCTCAACAAAATGGAGTTGTTGAAAGGAGAAACAGAACTCTAAAAGAAGCTACCAGGACAATGATAGCTGAAGCCAAGCTGCCTCAAAGATTTTGGGCAGAAGCAACAAATACAGCTTGCTTTACCCAAAACAGATGCATGATCAACAAGCACCAAAACAAGACTCCATATGAAGTTTGGAACAACAGAAAGCCAAACATTCATTACTTTAAGATATTTGGTTGTAAATGTTTTGTTTTAAATAATGGAAAAAATCACCTTACTGCATTTGCAGAAAAGGCTGATGAAGCTGTTTTTGTAGGATATTCTACTGTTAGTAAAGCTTACATAGTCTTTAACAAAAGAACTTTACTTATAGAAGAATCCATTCATGTAGTATTTGATGAACCAAGTCAATCTTCTGAAAAGAATGAAAGCGCTAATCAAGATCTGTCTACTGACTTACAGAAGTTGAATGTTGGAAAGAATGAAGAATATGTTCCCATCATACTACCTGATCTTAACCCAGCTGATATCTCCAGTGTTGTTCAAAATCACAATGCTGATTGTCTAACAGACGAGTTACAAACAGCTGATAGACCAGAGACTGTTCAACAGACTACTACTGGAACTCCAACAGTAGTGTTGCAAGATCAAAGCAAAGGACAACATTATGATTTGCAACCTGATCTAAGATGGCTCAAGAATCACCCACCTGAACTGGTGATTGGTGATCCTTTGGATAAAGTGAAGACAAGGAGAGCTACTGCAAATGAAGCAATGTTCATCAGCTTCCTATCTCATATTGAGCCCAAACAGATTGAAGAGGCTCTTAGTGATTCAAACTGGATTGAAGCCATGCAAGAAGAGCTAAATCAATTTGAAAGGAATGAAGTCTGGTACTTAGTTCCAAGACCAAGTCATCATAGAGTCATTGGCACTAAATGGGTATTCAGAAACAAGATGAATGAAGATGGTGAAGTCACCAGAAATAAAGCAAGATTAGTGGACAAGGGTTACTGCCAAGAAGAAGGCATTGACTTTGATGAGACTTTTGCACCAGTTGCAAGATTAGAGGCAATCAGACTCTTTCTTGCTTATGCTGCTCACAAGAATTTCACAGTCTATCAGATGGATGTGAAATCAGCTTTTCTCAATGGAGAATTGCAAGAAGAAGTATATGTTGAACAACCACCTGGATTTGAAGCCTATCAAGAAGAAGACAAGGTGTATCGTCCGAAGAAAGCCCTTTATGGACTGAAACAGGCCCCAAGAGCATGGTATGATACCCTATCTGATTTTCTTTTAATTAAAGGATTTCGTAAAGGTAAGGAAGATAAGACTTTGTTCACTATTGAATGGGAAGAACATATTTTGCTTGTGCAAATTTATGTGGACGATATTATTTTTGGTTCAACTAACCAACAGATGTGTGATAAGTTCTCAAAGCTGATGCAGAACAAATTTGAAATGAGCATGATGGGAGAACTTAATTATTTTCTTGGTCTGCAAGTTAGACAGTTGCCTGATGGAATCTTCATCAGCCAAGCAAAATACACAAAAGATCTGTTCAAGAAATTTGGTATGGAAACTAGTTCTACTGCTAATATTCCAATGTCTACAAGTCTTCGTTTGGACAAGGATGAAGATGGCAAATCAGTGGACATAACCAAATAAAGAGGAATTATTGGGTCTCTGTTATATTTAACTGCTAGCAGACCTGATATTATGTACTCTGTTGGGGTTTGTGCGAGATTTCAATCAAATCCTAAGGAATCTCACCTCTTAGCTGCCAAAAGGATACTCAAGTATCTTAAAGGTACAGAAGATCTGGGATTATGGTACCCTAGGGAATATGGATTTGAGCTGATTGGATATTCAGATTCTGACCTTGCTGGCTGCAAAATTGATAGAAAAAGCACAACAGGTGCTTGTCAGTTTTTAGACAGTCGTCTGATCTCATGGATGAGTAAGAAAACAGACTTCAGTATCCATATCAACTGCTGAAGCTGAGTACATAGCTGCTGGAGCTTGCTGTGCACAAATCTTATGGTTGAAGCATCAACTTGAAGACTACAACATAAAAATAAGTGGAATCCCTATCTACTATGACAATACAAGTGCAATCAGTCTTACTCAGAATACCACAAGTCATTCAAGGACTAAGCATATTGAGATCAAGCATCATTTTATTAGAGATCATGTGGAGAAAGAAAATGTCATGATAGAATATGTATTTACTGAAAATCAGATTGCTGACATCTTCACAAAACCTCTAAGTGAAACAAGATTTTCAACTCTAAGAGCTGAACTAGGTCTATTAAAATTAGATGGATAAGCTGAGGGGGAACTCTTCAGAAGACCAGAGTTTAACAGCTTACTCATCGTATTCATTTTCAAGGATTAACTCTCAACAGACTAGCTAACTTATGAATTCTTAAAGTCAGGGGGAACGTGTAAGACTAGCGGTACTTCTGATTAAAAGATGAAATTCGTTGATGACAGTTAGTTGAAGTTATGTTTTCAACAGAAGATTAATTTTGAAGAATGAAGATTTATCAACTAGCTGGATTGACAAACAGCTGAGGAAGGTTATCAGCTATTGGCTTTCACTGATAACAAATCTGTTGTCTGGACAGTTGTCCATCAGATAAGTATTAAATTTGCTTGTCTGATCGCTTTACATAAAAGTGTGCTGCTTAAAACGTTATATATTAAAACACGCTTTTATAAGTAACGGAAAGGCGGTATAAATTCCCGCTTCTCATTTAATGCTTTTTGAATTCGAAAGGTCGTAACTGACGCCGCACGATTAGCTCTGACACGAAAATGGATCTAACGGTTAGCTGGTATCACGGAAATCGAAATACCCTAACTCTATAAATCCCAATCTGATCAGCCGTGTAGTTCTTTACGCACCCTAAATTTTCAAAAGTACTTGTGAGAAATTACTTGAAATCTCTCTGCAAATTTCTTCCTGTTTCTCTACTCTCTCAAACAGATTACAGTGGCTGCTGAAGGCATGTTCTTAGTGTACGAGTCATACTACCAAACTGGAACTGATTTGATGAAGGAACTACTGGAGAAGTTCAAATCAGCCCTACTGGTAAATTTCATGGAATACAATGAGGGGATAATCTGGACGGACCAAGTTATGGAATACTACAAGACAGCAACTGTTGATTTCTCTACCTTGGAAATCAAGGCTACGGTTGGAGACAAAACTGTGGTCATTTCCCCTGCTGTTCTTCACGAGACGTTTGGGCTTCCCAACAGTGGATGACATGACGTCACTGTACTAACAGAAGACATGCACCAACAATTCTGGGCGATCTGCACCAAAGAAGGAGAAATGTTGTCTGGCAACATTAAGAAGAAACAGCTGAAGGACGAATATCAGCGAATGGCTGATATGGTTGCAAAGCTGATTGAAAACTGCACCTTCTCTCTAGATGTTGTTCCAATGAAGCGTTTCAGCATCATGGCTGCCATCTATTATGGGCTAGAAGTCAACTGGTCCACTATAATCTGGCATATCTTGGCTGGATTTCATGAGGTGAAGAAAGGAAAAGCTCCTCAGACCAACCATAGGTTCACACTCAGTTATCTGCTGTCAAAACTGGGCTGTGTTATGTCGAATGGAAAAGAAATCCACAAATCTAAGGCAATGTCCAAGTACTTGCCTTTTCTGAAGAGGAAGGCTGATGAGCCTGAAGAAGATGAAGGTGAGGAACCAAAGGAGGTTCCTTCCAAAAGGCCTAAGAGACTGATCAAAACAGCTGAGTTAGCTGTTCAGAAAAAGAAGGCTGCTGATAAGCCTAAGGAGAAGGCTCCAAAGCAATCGGAGACAGTGACTGCTGATGCTGGAGTTGCAAAAATAATAGAACAAGTCACTGCTGATGTCAGGAATGCATCCCCTACATCACCTTCAAGGACCCCATCCGTTGAAATGCCTGCTGGGAATGTTTCTCACAGGACAAGAAGTCAACAAAGGGATACTGCTGCTTCCAGAACTACTCAAGTGAGAACTAAGAAAAGTGCAAGGAAGCAGATGACATTCCCAGAAGAGCCTACTAATTAAGTTAGAAAACTTAGTACGACCAAGTCCAATATCTGCTGAAAGACCTGTTGGAGCTGTTGAAGCTTCTGTTGCTGACAAAGCTGATGCGCAACAGTCGACTCAAGCTACACCAACAGTCGAGGCTGCCCAACCTCAGGATTATCCAGATGTTATGATCATCCATCCTATTGCTGCTGCTCCCATTTCTTCTGCTGGTCCAGCCCCTGCTCCAGCTGATAAAGGAAAGAGAAAAATTGTGCTGAAGAGAAAGAAAGTTTTCAAAGATGATAAGCTAAAAAGGGAAGAAGCTGAACAACGAAAACAGGATAAGATGGAGGAGAAGAAGGCCCTTGAGCTTAGCAAGGCACAGGCTGCGAAGGATGAGGCAAGAAGAAAAATGTCTGAGGCAGAAAGAAAAGTTGCTGAAGATGTAGAAATGGCAATGGTTCTAGAGCTAAGCAAGACTGATGCCTATGGACCCGTCCATGGTGGAGGCATCAAGTTCAAAGAGGCTGATGGTGAAAACAAGTCCAAAAAGCCTAAAATGCCTGCTGGAGAAGCCAAACCAAAAGAGAAGTTTGAAGTCAGAAGAGCCTTCAACATTGTGTATGCTGATAAAGAGCTCTTCAGGAGATTTGAGAAGTCCTTAGCTTACTATGATCAAAAGCTAATGTTAAAGACGTTGTTCACTCAAGAAAAGCCTAAGTACATCAGATGGAGAGATAACAGGCTGAACAGGTCCATAACAGAACTTCAAAATCTGAAGGAGTTGGCTGCTGAAGAACAATGGGTTCTGAACTGCCTGAAGACAGACTCCAATCAGAAAGCCCTGGATCCCAGTTATGTCAGAGATGTCATGCATTACTATGCAAGGGAATTTGCACTGGAGGAGGCCAAAGTTATTCAGAACACTCTGCCTGCCAAGAGAAGAAAATCAGATAATGCTGAGGAAAGAGCCATAAACATTGCTGTTATGACCGCCCTGAAAAGATGGGCAGAAAGGTCAAGATATCAGCAGGGACATTAAAGTGAAATGCCTCAGCTGCCCAGTATTCAGCACATAATTTTTGTCAAGGAAGTGAAGGAGTATAGTGAAGTGCCCAAGGGTAATGATGCTTTTGTGAATCCTTGGATCATTGTTAGGCAGATACGTCAAACAACCTGCTTCAATGATGATGGCACGATCACTAATCTGTTCTATGATGACGTCACTGATGAGCACAAGAAAGCTGATACAACCTGTTGGATAAGGATGAAGATGAAGGCACTAAATGAAATTTGATAAGGGAGGTTTTGATGCATTCCAAAACTTCACAGTTGGCTAAGTATGGAATAACTTAGCTGATAAACTTATCAAGGAATTTTGACTAAGTAAAGAAGACATCAGAAGAGTCAAAGTTTCAAGGTCCAAGACTTCTAATCTGCTGAAGAAAAGTTATCAGACTGGTGAAGATCAGCCGACTCAAATCAGAATTGTTCAAGATTGAGATCAGTTTTGTTCGCCATAAGATGCGTACTTTTATCAGCCAAGTGAAGAAAGATCATAAAGTGTTCCCAACGGTAATAAATGCCCCTTGGAGTAATAAATGCTGAAGTACAAGGTTATTAAAGACAAATGATTGAAGATTTGCTTCGCATCAGCTGGGTGCATTTAATGCTGCCTGCAGAATAGTACTGTTCACAGTACGGACAGACTGCAAAAGAGCCGTTCGCGGATTTTAAGGACCAGTACTCGAGGAATTTGAATCCTGTCTCTCTTCAACGGACATTTTTCAATCCTCAAGTATAAATAGCTGAAAGAGACGAAGAAGAAATAAGCAACACAATCTCTGAGAAATTTTCGAAGCAAAATTCTTTAAGTCTCAAGAACAGCTCACTCATCAGCTGAGTCATTTGTTGACGAAAGCAGAGTTGAAGAATCAAGCCAAATACATCTTCTGAGTGAATTTGTAAACATTGAGTGTTGTGAGAAGTAGATATCCGTCTAAGTGAGTGATATTACTTCAGAGAAGTAGGATTTCTTTGTGATTTCTTACTGCGAACTTACGGCCTGTTCATTTGTTGTAAGGCGTAAGCAGAGTATACTGATTACTGAGTGTTTTTAGTATAACCCAAGATCTTTGTGACTTGGAAGAGTGGACTAAAGGATATTCAAATCCATATAACCACTATAAAAATTGCTTGTGTTTTTATTTGCATTTTACTTGCATATTTTCAGTTGCATAAAACACATTAAGTTAACTGTTTGAAAAAGGAATTTAAAAAAAAAAGGATTTTACAAATCTGGGGAAACATTTTTCAAACTGCTAGGACTACTTGTGAAAAACACTTTGAAAATCCGCTGCAAGTACTCTAAGTATTAAAACTGATTTTAACAAAATCAGCTAAGTAACAATCAGACGAGTGGTCAACAAAGCTGTTCAAAGATTTGTTCGCGAACAGAATTGTAACTAACTAATCTGATCAGCTTAGTCTGTTCAGTTAGAGTAAGAGTTTTAAAGTTAAAATTGAAGAAAATTTTAAAGAGGTTTATTCACCCCCCCCTCTAAACCTCTTCTGACCACTTGGGACCAACAAGTGGTATCAGAGCGGGTGGTTCATTAGAATCAGCTGTCTGATCAACGAGCTTGATCCAAGTGTTTTTCAAAGGTTTACAAAACTTTTCAAAAAAACATCTTTTTGAAAAATCAAAACTTTTTGAAAAATGGATTGTATCAGCCATGTTCCCCACATTGCTGGTATGTCGTTTGAGGATTGGAAAATCAGAATGGAGATTTTCCTTGCTGCTTATAATGACAACATGTATACATGTATCATTAAAGGTCCATTCAGATTCACAAAGACCATAAAGATAAATGAAGTAGATACGGTTGTGGAAAAAGACCTTCATGAGATGACACCAGAGGAAATCAAGTTATTTAATCTGGATAAAGTCGGAAGATTCATCATGACTAAAGCCCTGGACAATGATCGGTTTGACAAAGTCAAACATTGCAAAACTGCAAAGGAGATGTGGGACAAAGTCAGAGAAATGAGCGAAGGAAACGACGCCATAAAAGAGCATCAGCTGAGTGTTGCTCTAGAAAAGCTGGACAACTTCAAGATGAAGTCCTCGGAAACCATTGATCAGATGGATACAAGGTTTACAAGGACGCTGAATGAAGTTCTGAAGCTTGGAAAAACCTTCACAGACAAGGAGATAACCGTCAGAGTTTTGAAGGCTCTACCTCCCAAGTTCAACATGAAGGTGACAGCAATGGAAGAATCAAGAGATCTGGGCAAGATTTCTCTTACAGAGCTGTTCTCAGTACTCAAGGCATATGAATATAAACTGCCTAGGATGGGTGTTGAAGAAACCTCAACTTCAAGTCCCACAGCTGCACTGGTTGCTGCTGAAAACCCAAGAAGACCAGCCTACAGAAGTAAAGATGTGGACTCATCTGATGAAGCCACACTGCTCAACAAAAAGGAATACACTGCTGGAGACGTTGCATTGCTGATAAACAATTTTAAGAAGTTCTACAAGAGAAAATTGAAGAACAAATATAACAATGTTTCTACTTCTAAACCTAACTTTTCTTCTCAAGATAAAGATGATTATAAAGCAAAACTAATGTGTTACAACTGCAGGAAATTGGGACACTTCATCAAAGACTGCCCATATCCAAAAGCAGAAAAGTACACTGAAGAAGAGAAGAAAATGAGAAGAGAAAGAAAGCATCAGAAAGGCAAGGCTATGATGGCGGAAGCAGAAAAGCTATCTGCTGTCTACTCATCTGATTCAGATTCAGACACGTCTGATGAAGAATCTTCTGATGAAGGAAACCCTGCTCTCCTGTGCCTGATGGCAAAGGAATCTGATGATTCTGAGGATGAGGTAACTCCTCTTGACAATGAATTATTTAATTCATTTGAACAAATGATGCTCAACAATACTAGTATTGCTGATGCATTTAAAAAGCTTAAGGAAGTGATGATATTGCTAAAAGAGCAAAATAGTTCACTGAAACTCACAGCTGAAAAGCCAAGAGAATCAGCTGAATATAAACAGCTTGAGCAAGAACATGAATCTCTGAAAGCTGAATGTGAAGTTTATAAAGGAAAAATCATGGAACTTGAAAAGGTTATTGAGTCTCATGAAAAATCATCTGTTTCATCAAATCATATGTCTAGTAAACAGAAGATGCATTTAGAACAGGATAAGCAAGAATTGAATCATACTGAGAAATTTATATCTGCTGACAATAGTAAGGTCATTCTGTATGTTCAAACTTCTAGACCTACTTCACCTGAAAAAGTGGTAAAGGAGAAGAAATCTCCTAAGGCTAAAAAGAGCAAAGAGCCTAGTATAGGAAATCAGACTAGTAAGACCAAACAGCAGAGTCCTAAGAAGTCTGCTGATAAAGCTAAAGTCAACCAGACTAGTGGTAAAACTAAGTCAAAATCAAATGAGCAAGTATCTAGTAAACCAAAGAAGCATAAAAATAAGAAAAATCAAAATGCTTGGTATGGAAATGAGTCATATTATGTGCAACCTGCTGCATATCCTCCTATGTATCATGCACCTCAATTTCCAAGTTACTATGCACCTTACCCTGCTCATCCAAAGCATGCATACCCTGCTTATCATGCACCCTATCCTGCTTATGAACATTATTCTTATCATACTGATCATCAACATGACTTACCTGATATTTATGATAAAGATGAAACTGTTCATGCTCCTGTTAAAACTCAGAAGCCTAAGAAGCCTAAGACATCAACATCTTGGGTTGTCAAAGGTGGAACTAATCCTTCAGGACCCTCTCAATAAGGATACCTAAAACAATCTTAGTTTTGTTTTGTAGGTTAGGATTAGGAGTAGGAGTAAAGTAGAGAAGATTTGGTACTTGGACAGTGGATGTTCAAGGCACATGTGTGGAAACATACATGAGCTGACTGATGCAGTTGTTGTGGATGGTCCAAGTGTTACATTTGGAGACAGCAAAGAAGGCAAGATTGTAGCTAAAGGAAAGATAATCAAATGAAACATTGAGATAGCTGACGTCTCATATGTTAAAGGCCTAAAGTACAACCTGCTGAGCATAAGTCAATTTTGTGACAAAGGATATTCAGTCATCTTCTCAACAGATAAGTGCTATGTTGAACAGATTGGTACAAAGAAGGTAATTTTTTCTGGAAGACGACAAGGGAATGTCTACATAGTCGACTTGAATTCTGTTGATAAGAATTCAAATGTTTGTTTGGTGGCCTCAACACCAAGTGAAGTTAGTTGGCTATGGCACAAAAGGATGAATCATTTAAACTTCAAGACCATCAACAGATTAATCAAGAATGATCTGGTAGAAGGGATTCCTAAAACAGTCATGAGCAAAGATAAGCTCTGTGACGCTTGTCAGAAGGGTAAACAAATCAAGTCATCATTCAAAAGCAAGAAGCATCAATCTTCTGAAAGAATTTTGGAGCTACTACACATGGACTTATTTGGACTCATTGATCCTGTCAGCAATGGTGGAAAGAAATACTGCCTAGCTGTTGTGGATGATTACTCAAGATATACTTGGGTGATTTTCATGAAAAAGAAAAGTGAAACCAAGGAACATCTTACCAATCTGATGGAACTGATCCAGAATGAGAAAAGTATAAAGATATTAAAGATCAGATCAGATAGAGGGACAAAATTTACAAACTCTACTGTTGAAGAGTATTGTAATATAAAAGGAATACATCATGAGTATTCAGCTGCTAGAACCCCTCAACAAAATGGTGTTGCTGAAAGGAGAAACAGAACACTAAAGGAAGCTGTCAGAACCATGATAGCTGAAGCAAAGCTGCCACAAAGATTTTGGGCAGAAGCAACAAATACAGCATGTTTTACTCAAAACAGATGCATGATCAACAAAAATCAGAACAAGACTCCATATGAAGTTTGGAACAACAGAAAACCAAACATTCATTACTTTAAAATTTTTGGTTGTAAATGTTTTGTTTTGAATAATGGGAAAAATCACCTTACTGCTTTTGCAGAAAAGGCTGATGAAGCTGTTTTTGTAGGATATTCTACTGTTAGTAAGGCTTATAGAGTTTTTAACAAAAGAACATTACTAGTAGAAGAATCCATTCATGTAGTATTTGATGAACCAAGCCAATCTTCTGAAAAGAAACAAAGCACTAATCAAAATCTATCTGCTGATTTACAGAAGTTAAGTGTTGAAAGGAATGAAGAATATGTTCCCATCATACTACCTGATCTTAACCCAGCCGTCAACTCAAGTGCTGTTGATGGGGGCTATTTCGCACCCTACATACTACTCGGATCGAATGAAGAAGATAAGATCGATTCGACCAATTCAAACAGATCGGGATCATCTTATTGACCCGGCCAAGTGCAGCTCGCTTCGATAGAAGATTATACTCCGGACTCAAGAAGGATATTTGGGCCGAGTCCTATTAGGACTATGTTTCCTTGTAACGCTAGGTTTAAAACTATATAAATACCTAGTTAATCATTGTATTAAAGAACTACGAAATTCCTGAACTCTAAGAATACAGGATTTGACACTGCTTACAACAGCACGACTCAATAATATTCAATATTATTACAGAGCTTTTTACCTTCATATTGGTGTGTTCTTAGCTTTGTTTTGTGGTTTTACTTCTTGTTCTTGAATATTGCTTTTCTTTGTAACCGATCCATCCGGAATAAAGTAACAGAGCCCTATATAACATATATATAAATATCGAAAACCCCCCGATATTACAAATTCACTGATATTCAATTAACCCGACGAAATCTGGCTAAATCAGTTGGCGCCCACCGTGGGGCTACGTTAATTATTCGATCGACACATGGCTCGCCCAAGGAAAAGCGCTCGCATTGGAGCAAGAAGTAATACAACCACCGGCCACAACACATCTGAAGATCCACAAGACAACAACGATAACAACATTCCCAACACCAATGAAAATCTCCCAGATACCCGTTCCCATCAGCAGGAACACCAAGGAGGTCTTACCGGTGCAATACCGGAAGAACCGGAACTCCCAGAAATACCCGTTCCTCTCCCAGGCGCTCAGGAAAAACTGAGACAAATAGCAATGCTCTTCAAATCACTCTCTCCAGAAGAATTGCTAGTTTTAGACCAAATTCCTCGAAACGTTACGGCTCCTAGGACAACTCCTGCACCAGGAATGCCAAGGCCAAACGAACAAACCTCTCAACAAGCGGACAGCCCAGCAAGTGAGCGACGCTCGCTACACAGCCCACATCAGGGCAATTCTAAACCCTCCGATAACCATCCCCGAAGAAAACCAGGTCGAAGAAGGCCACAGGCGGGCCGCAGCGGATCGAAGGAACGAACAATAATCCCTATCGAGGATGACATAGATGATGCTATCCCAGATCGACCACGAGCGACTCGATTCTCGGAAAGAGAAATCGAGAGAATAGTACAGGAACGACTGGACCAACGCCTACGATCTGTTCAAAACCCGTGGACACGAACCACGGAACTCCAGGAGAGCCTTGCAGCATGTTCTCCCTTCTGCAGAGAAATAAAAGAAGCGCAATCCATTGGACAGGTCCCGGGTAGACTACCCCGATATGACGGAACCACCGACCCGGATGATTATATTTTTAGCTTCACTAATATAATGAATTTATATGCCCACTCTGCCGAATTCACCGCCAAGTTAATGGTGACCACATTCGAGGGCCTAGCGTTGGATTGGTTCGCAAAACAACCTGCCAACTCCATATTCAGTTTCCGGGAATTATGCAATAAATTGACGCAGCAGTTTGCCAGTCAGAAGAGGCAAAAACTCCCGATGAGCTACCTAGGAACCATACATCAACAAGAAGGGGAATCCCTGAGGAACTGGTTGGCAAGATTTAATGTAGAACTACTCAAGATCGATTCTCCGAATATCGATTACATAATTTCTATTCTCTTTGACCTCACAAAAAACAGGCAGTTCGGAAACGCTCTTAGTAGAAAGCAACCAAGAACGTTTGCCGACATCATGAGCTTGGCGTCTAAATATATGACCCAAGAGGAGATGAATTCCTTTAAGGACAAAAACAAAAATAAAGCCACAACTTCGGGCTCTAAACGACATGACAGGATTCCTGACCAAAGGTCCGTGGATTATGAGCGATCTATCAGAAAAGGTAACGTCTTCCAACGAATGGAATACAGCAAAACCGACCGAGAAAGACAACCTAATTTATATCAAAAACCAAGAAACCCTGAACAACCAATCAGAAGCAGGGTGAATCAAGTGGAACACCCAAGGTTAAATGCTCCAATGGAAGAAATATTGGAAGTTCTAGAAAGAAATAACTGGATTCCCGAGGCGAGGAAAATCGCTCAGCCAAGACCAGGGTCTCGAAACTACGATCAATACTGTAAGTACCATAGGGCACATGGACACCGAACGGAGAATTGTTTTCACCTTAAGAGAGAAGTTGAAAAACTGATCGAACAAGGAAAATTAGACGAATACATAGAGCGAGATAATCGCGAAAGGGAAAGAAGTAGAAGCCCTCGGAACGGTAATCAAAGGAGAAGTTCTCATCGAAGGTCGCCTGAACGTCGACCTACTCAGGAGTTGAATCACGACCAGATCAATGGGACTATCCATACGATATCCGGGGGACCCGCGGGTGGAGATAGTCGTAACGCACGACGAAGGACAGCCCGATCCATAATTGGAAATTCTAAATATCCAAAAGAAATATGGACTCTGGAAAACAGGTCGACAAATCACCAGCCGATCAGCTTTAACGAAGGCGAAGTACCTAAAAACATCATTTGGGACACAAAAGAGGATAACCCCGATTTTCCTATGGTAGTATCGTTAGAGATAGCGAATTATAATGTAAGAAGAATCCTAATCGATAATGGAAGCTCAGCAAATATCATCTTCCGGGAGGTTTTAGCCCAAATGAACTTGGGACAAATAAACCTACAAAAAGTAGCTACGCCGTTAGTAGGCTTTGGAGGGTCCGAGATCGTCCCCAGCGGAACAATATCTTTAAGTGTGTCACTTGGAAAGAAACCACTTCGGACAGTAAAGTTAGTAAAATTCCTAGTGGTAGAAACACCCTTCGCTTATAACGCTATATTAGGGCGACCAGCCCTTAACCTTTTCCGAGCTGTAGTCTCTACCTATCATCAGAAGATAAAGTTTCCGACCGATATGGGCATCAGAGAAATAACGAACGACCACTGTATGGCGTGGGATTGCTACAGCACATCGTTAACTTTGAAAGAACACCCTAAGTCTATTACTCCGAGCAAGAGAAAGATCGAAGACGATCTCATTAGAAATGAGGTTGAAATTCCTACTACTGATCGATTAGATAAAAAGGGAAAAGAACCACTAGACTTATCCTTGAAACCCCCAGAACATAAAGATATAATCCTAGTAGAAGGCGACTCGTCGAAAACAACAAGAATAGGAACAGAACTGAGCAAAGAAGGGGAAATAATGTTAATCGACTTCCTCAGAGACAATGCCGACATCTTCGCCTGGAGCGCGAATGACATTGAAGGGATCGATCCTCGGGTAATCAAGCATACCCTAAAAATTGACCCTTCAGCAAAACCCGCCAGACAGAAGAAGAGAAATCATGGACCAGTAAAAGATAAAATTATCAAAGCCGAGGTAGAAAGGCTGCTTGAAGCAAAACAAATCCGAGAAATACATTTCTCGGAATGGCTATGTAATGTTGTACTAGTAGCAAAAGGGGATAAAAAGGACAACAAATGGAGAATGTGTAATGATTTCACCGACCTTAACAAGTTATGTCCACGCGACCCATACCCCCTCCCAAGGATTGACTTATTGGTCGACTCGACCGCTGGCTTCGCGATATTCAGCATGATGGACGCCTTCCAAGGCTTTTACCAAATATACATGGACGAGCGGGATCAAGAGATCATAACCGAGCAGGGAGTATACTACTTTATTGTAATGCCATTCGGATTGAGGAATGCCGGGGCTACTTACCAAAGGTTAGTAAACCTAATGTTCAGAGAATTAATCGGAGAAATAATGGAAGTCTATGTAGACGACATGTTAGTCAAAAGTATGAATGAAGCGGATCTCGTAAAACATCTAGATCGATGTTTCCAAATCCTAAGAAAATACCGTATGAAGTTGAACCCTGCGAAATGCACCTTCGGTGTTAAGTCAGGAAAATTTTTGGGATACTTGGTACACCAGCGAGGAATAGAAGCCAACCCAGAGAAAATTCGAGCCATAACTGAAATGAAACCTCCCAAAACCATCTCTCAAGTACAAAGCTTGGTTGGGAAAATCGTAGCATTGAATAGATTCATATCAAAATCCGCCGACAGAAGCTTGCCCTTTTTCCAAACGCTTCGAAAAGCAAAAAACTTCGCTTGGACCGAAGAATGTGAACGAGCCTTCGAACAACTCAAAGAATATTTGACGACACCACCGATGTTAGACAAACCAACGGAAGGGGAACCGTTGTATATCTACATCTCCATCTCCGATACGGCCATTAGTTCAGTACTAATTAAGATAGAGGGCTCAGAGCATAAGCCTGTCTATTATCTCAGCAAGTTATTACAAGGGGCAGAGAAGAATTACTTGGAAATAGAAAAATTCACGCTGGCCTTAGTAGTGGCTGCACGAAAACTTCGACCTTACTTTTTAACGTACAAAATAGTGGTTTTGACAAATCAACCGCTAAGACAAGTCTTAGCAAAACCAGAAGCCTCAGGAAGACTAATTAAATGGGCGATCGAACTAAGCCAGTTCGAAATCGATTACAAACCAAGAATCGCAATTAAGGTACAAGTGTTGGCTGACTTTATATTAGAAACACCGACACAGGCAACTGAATCATCGAGCAGCCTCAACGACGACGTCTTGATCATAGAAGATCAAACTTGGTTAATGTATGTCGACGGTGCTTCATGCCGAGAAGGAGGAGGCGCCGGAATCAACTTCACCGGACCGAATAAGGAAGATTTGAATTACGCGATAACATTGGACTTCGTTGTAACAAACAATGAAGCTGAATATGAAGCATTGATTGCGGGAATGGAAATGGCAATTAAAGCCAACATAAAAAGTCTTAAAGTATTAACTGATTCAGAGTTAGTGCAAAGACAAATTGAAGGCCTATACGAGGCTAAAGAATTCAATATGGTCAAATACCTCGCCAAAGTGAAAACACTAGCTAAAAAATTTGAAAGCTTCGGTATTCAGAACATTCCGCGTTCGGAAAATAAATGGGCCGACCAGCTATCAAAGTTCACAGGATCCCATGACGGAAAGACCGAACGGGTAATCAACTGGTTGATCTCTAATACGCCGGCAATCGATATCGATGAAACACCGGTAGTCGATATAATGGAAATCGAAGAAGTCGAAGAAAACTGGATGACCCCGATGATAGACTATCTTCGAGAAGGAAAATTACCACCTGACCAAAATGAAGCTCGGAAAATAAGATATCGAGCTCCAAAATATACACTTGTAGAAGGAAAACTCTACCGAAGATCAGTATCAGGAATTCTTCTGAAATGCGTCTCTGAATCACAAACCATTGATATACTACGAGAAATACACGAAGGAGATGCAGGAAATCACAGCGGATCAAGGGCATTGGCCTTAAAATGTCTCAGGACAGGTTACTATTGGCCTACCATCAATAAAGATGCCGCTCGATATGTCCAAGAATGTCATCACTGCCAGATCCATGCTAACATATGTCATCGACCAGCAGAAAACATGCATCCAATTCCAGTATGTTGGCCTTTCGATCAATGGGGAATGGACATCGTGGGGCCGTTCCCGGCGGCCAGATCCAAAAAAGCTTACGTCCTGGTCGCTGTAGAATATTTCAGCAAATGGATAGAATGCATCGCCCTCGCACGAATAACTCAATTCCAAGTGATCAACTTCCTATGGAAGTTCATAGTTTGTCGATTTGGTATCCCGAGGATCCTAATTTCCGATAATGGAACCCAATTCGCGGGAAAACAAGTAATAGAATGGTGTTCGAAACTGGGAATTCAACAAAATTTCACTTCGGTCGGGCATCCAAGAGCGAACGGACAAACCGAAGTAGCAAACCGAGAAATAATAAAATCTTTGGAAAAAAGATTAGGATCGGCCAAAGGAAAATGGCTTGATGAACTCCCAGGAGTACTATGGGCTAATCGAACCACAGTAAGGAGCTCAACCGGGGAAACCCCATTTAGCTTGGTATATGGGTCGGAGGCTGTTATTCCTGTTGAAACCTTAATCCCAACGCCAGGAATAGAGATGTTCGATGATCAAGAAAATGAAAAGGCGAGAGAAAATGACATTGATTTAACAGAAGCTTTAAGAGATAAAGCCGCCGTACGCCTACAAGCCACTAAAGCAAATATGGAGAAAGCATACAATCAAGAAGTACGCATCCGAACTTTCAAAGAAGGAGACTTGGTCTTGAAAAAGGTAGAAGTATCCAAACATGTGGGAAAGTTACAACAAAATTGGGATGGACCTTACATCGCCATTGGCGTAGGAAAGAAAGGTTCATACAAAATTGCACACTTGGATGGAACAGCCTTACCAAGAACCTGGAATGCGGTCAACCTTAGGAAATACTATGGTAAATAAATTTTAGCAGATTATACTGCATTGTTTTATTTTACTTTATCAAGTTTTAATCCTTGTAACAAAGGCCTTAGCCTACAGTTCAATTAGTAAAGATTTTTAGCATTTTCTATACATCGATTATTTCGGTTAACGCTCCTTGGAATTACACTATCATATTGATAAAAATTAGAACGAAACGAGTCGAGTATACATTGATCCGCTCAATAAACACTCCTCGATTTATATCAATGACAAAAAGGACTTTTTGGTGATGAACCTAAGTCTAAATTACAGATGAGTTGAGTAAACATCGATCCGCTCGATAAAAACTCCTCGATATATTCAAAAGCGAGTCGAGTATACATTGATCCGCTCAATACAAACTCCTCGCCCATATTTCAACGATTAAAAGGCTTTTGGTACAAAAAACCTAAGTCTAAATTATAACGAGTCGAGTATACATCGATCCGCTCGATAAAAACTCCTCGATATATTTTCAACAATCAAAAAGACTTTTTGGGTTAAAAACCTAAGTCTAATCAAAACGAGTTGAGTAAACATCGATCCGCTCGATAAAAACTCCTCGATATATCTTCAACAATCAAAAAGACTTTTTGGGTTAAAAACCTAAGTCTAATCAAAACGAGTTGAGTAAACATCGATCCGCTCGATAAAAACTCCTCGATATATCTTCAACGATCTGTTGGAAGAAGATGAAGATGAAAGAAGTCAAAATTTAAGGGAAGGTTTTGATGATTTCCAAAACATCATAATCAGCTAAGTATGGAAAGCTTAGTTCCCTTAGAAAGATCTTTGAACAAGCAAAGAAGATATCAGAAGAGTTCAAAGACCAGAAGACTAGTGATCTCTTGCTGAAACAGCAAACAGAAGGGTAGGTCATCAGCCGAGTCAAATCAGATGAGTTCAGTATTTGATCAGCAGAGTACCTATCAGAAGGGTTGCTTCGATCAGCAGAGTGGAAGAGATCATAAGATCAGTTCAACGGTAATAAATGCACCTAGTGTAATAAATGCTGAAAGAGAAGGGTAGTAATGGCAAATGATTGAAGATATCCTCGGATCAGCAGAGTGCATTTAATGCAGCATTAAATGTGATGGACAGAAAAGTACTGTACACTGTACGGTTTGCTGCAGAGAGCCGTTTCAAAAGAGCTGAAGGATGGATTTGATCTGTGACTTGCCATCAACGGTCATATTTTCATTTCCATGTATAAATAGAGCTGAATTTCAATCGAGCAAATATACAACAACAATCAGAGATCGAAATTTTGAAGCAGAATTTCTCTAAGTCTCAAAAGCTCAAACAGCTCACTCGTCTGGTGGAAGTCATCTGTTGACAGAAACCCAGTTGAAGAAATCAGAAAAACATTATCTGAGTGATTTTGTAATAGCTGAGTGTTGTGCGAAGTTAGAATCCGTCTTTGTGAGTGATTCTACTTTAGAGGATAGGTTTTCTTTGTGAACTCCTATTGTGAGCTTACAGCCTTTTCATTAGTTTTTTAGGTGTAAGTGGAGAAATATTGTAATCTAAGTGATTATAGTATAACCCAGAATCTGTGTGATCTGGAAGAGTGGACTAAAGGATTTACATCCATATAACCACTATAAAAATTCTTTGTGTTATCTTGCATTTAAAGTTTTCTTGCATATTTTAAAGTTTGCATTTTTAACACTTTGAATCAAACAAAAGATTTTATAAGGAGTTTGAAAACTGGGGATAAAATCAGTTAGAGCTTAGTTTACTTGTGAAGAACACTTACAAATCAATCCGCTGCAAGTATACTCTTTGAAAAATTGTTTTGCTGAAAAACAGCTAAGTCACTGTAAGAAGAGTGGTCAGTCGTCTGTTCAAGATTTGTTCACGATCAGATTAGTCTGCTTACTGTTCTTCATCAGCTTAGTCTGCTGACAGAAGACTGAAAAGTTTTTAAGTTCAAAAATTTTCAGAGGTCTATTCACCCCCCCCCTCTAGACCTCATCTGACCACTTGGGACCAACAAGTGGTATCAGAGCAGGTGGTTCATTAGAATCAGCTGCCTGATCAACGAGCTTGATCCAAGTGTTTTTCAAAGGTTTTAAAACTTTTCAAAAGAGCATCTTTTTTGAAAAATCAAAACTTTTTGAAGAATGGACTGTATCAGCCATGTTCCCCCCATTGCTGGTATGTCTTTTGAAGACTGGAAAATCAGAATGGAGATTTTCCTTGCTGCTTATAATGACAACATGTACACATGTATCATTAAAGGTCCATTCAGATTCACAAAGACCATCAAAATAAATGAAGTAGATACGGTTGTGGAAAAAGACCTTCACGAGATGACTCCAGAGGAAATAAAGCTTTTCAATCTAGACAAAGTTGGGAGATTCATCATGACTAAAGCCCTGGATAACGATCGGTTTGACAAGGTCAAACATTGCAAGACTGCAAAGGAGATGTGGGACAAAGTCAGAGACATGAGCGAAGGCAATGATGCTATAAAGGAGCATCAGCTCACTGTTGCCTTGGAGAAGCTGGATAACTTCAAGATGAAGTCTGGAGAAACCATTGATCAAATGGATACCAGATTCACCAGAACTCTAAATGAAGTCTTAAAGCTGGGAAAGACCTTCACTGACAAAGAGATCACTGTCAGAGTACTAAAGGCACTACCCCCAAAGTTCAACATGAAAGTGACAGCAATGGAAGAATCAAGGGATTTGGGAAAAATCTCTCTTACTGAGCTGTTTTCTGTACTCAAGGCATTCGAGTATAAACTGCCTAGGATGGGAATTGAAGAAACCTCAACTTCAGGACCCACAGCTGCACTGGTTGCTGCTGAAAACACCAGGAGACCAGCACAGAAAAGCAAAGATGTGGACTCATCTGATGAAGCATCACTACTCAACAAAAAGGAGTACACAGCTGGAGATGTTGCACTGTTGATGAACAATTTCAAGAAGTTCTACAAAAGAAAAATGAAGAACAAATACAACAATGCTTCTTCTTCTAAACCTAACTTTTCTTCTCAAGATAAAGATGATTATAAATCAAAACTAATGTGTTACAACTGCAGGAAATTGGGACACTTCATCAAAGACTGCCCATATCCAAAAGCAGAAAAGTACACTGAAGATGAGAAGAAAGTGAGAAAAGAAAGAAAGCATCAGAGAGGAAAAGCAATGATGGCTGAAGCAGAAAAGCTGACTGCTGCCTACTCATCTGATTCAGATTCAGACTCGTCTGATGAAGAATCTTCTGATGAAGAAAAACCTGCTCTCCTGTGCCTGATGGCAAAGGACTCTGATGACTCTGAGGATGAGGTAACTCCTCTTAATGATGAATTATTTAATTCATTTGAACAAATGATGCTTAACAATACTGGTATTGCTGAAGCATATAAAAAGCTTAAGGAAGAGATGATTCTGCTAAAAGAGCAAAATAGTTCACTGAAACTCTTAGCTGAAAAGCCAAGGGAATCAGCTGAATATAAACAGCTTGAGCAAGAGCATGAATCTCTGAAAGCTGAATGTGAGGTCTATAAAGGA
Source organism: Penstemon eatonii (assembly GCA_038501285.1). Taxonomy (NCBI): domain Eukaryota; kingdom Viridiplantae; phylum Streptophyta; class Magnoliopsida; order Lamiales; family Plantaginaceae; genus Penstemon; species Penstemon eatonii. The sequence goes on from JBCEGF010001339.1 coordinate 68,289, forward strand.
AAAATCATGGAACTTGAGAAAATTATTGAGTCTCATGATAAGTCAACTGTTGCATCCATGCATACATCTAAGAAACAGGAGACACCTTTAGAAAAGGATAAACTAGAGTTGAATCATACTGAAAAATTCATTTCTGCTGACAATAGTAAGGTCATTCTGTATGTTCAAACTGCTAGACCTACCTCAACTGAGAAAGTGGTAAAGGAGAAGAAATCTCCTAAGGCTAAAAAGAGCAAATAGCCTAGTGTAGGAAATCAGACTAGTAAGACCAAACAGCAGAGTTCTAAGAAGTCTGCTGATAAAACTAAAGTCAATCAGACTACTGGTAAAACTAAGTCAAAATCAATTGAGCAAGCATCTAGTAAACCAAAGAAGCATAAAAACAAGAAAAATCAAAATGCTTGGTATGGAAATGAGTCATATTATGTGCAACCTGCTGCATATCATCCTATGTATCATGCATCTCAATTTCCTAGTTACTATGCACCTTATCCTGCTCATCCAATGCATGCATATCCTACATATCATGCACCTTACCCTGCTTATGAACATTATTCATATCATACTGATCATCAACATGACTTATCTGATAACTATGATAAAAATGAAGTTGTTCATGCTCCTAAAACTCAGAAGCCTAAGAAGCCTAAGACATCAACATCTTGGGTTGTCAAAGGTGGAACTAATCCTTCAGGACCCTCTCAATAAGGGTACCTAAAACAATTTTTATTTTGTTTTGTAGGTTAGGATTAGGAGTAGGAGTAAAGTAGAGAAGATTTGGTACTTGGACAGTGGATGTTCAAGACACATGTGTGGAAACATACATGAGTTGACTGATGCAGTTGCTGTGGATGGTCCAAGTGTTACATTTGGAGACAGCAAAGAAGGCAAGATTAAAGCTAAAGGAAGAATAATCAAGGGAAACATAGAGATATCTGACGTCTCATATGTTAAAGGCCTAAAGTATAATCTGCTGAGTATAAGTCAATTTTGTGACAAAGGATATTCAGTCATCTTCTCAATAGATAAGTGCTATGTTGAACAGATTGGTACAAAGAAGGTAATTTTATCTGGAAGACGACAAGGAAATGTCTACATAGTCGACTGGAATTCTGTTGACAAGAATTCAAGTGTTTGTTTGGTGGCATCTGCACCAAGTGAAGTTAGCTGGCTATGGCACAAAAGAATGAATCATTTAAACTTCAAGACCATAAACAGATTAATCAAGAATGATTTGGTAGAAGGGATTCCAAAAGCAGTCATGAGCAAAGACAAGCTCTGTGATGCATGTCAGAAGGGGAAACAAATCAAGTCATCATTCAAAGAAAAGAAGCACCAATCATCTGGAAAAATATTGGAGCTACTGCATATGGACTTATTTGGACCCATTGATCCAGTCAGCAATGGTGGAAAGAAATACTGCCTAGCTGTTGTGGATGATTATTCAAGATATACTTGGGTGATTTTCATGAAAAAGAAAAGTGAAACCAAGGAACATCTTACCAATCTGATGGAACTGATCCAAAATGAGAAAAGCATCAAAATATTGAAGATCAGATCAGATAGAGGGACAGAGTTTACAAACTCTACTGTTGAAGAGTATTGTAGCATAAAAGGAATACATCATGAGTATTCAGCTGCTAGGACCCCTCAACAGAATGGTGTTGCTGAAAGGAGAAACAGAACACTAAAGGAAGCTGTCAGAACCATGATAGCTGAAGCTAAACTGCCTCAAAGATTTTGGGCAGAAGCAACAAACACAGCATGCTTTACCCAAAACAGATGTATGATCAACAAAAATCAGAACAAGACTCCATATGAAGTTTGGAACAACAGAAAACCAAACATTCATTACTTTAAGATTTTTGGTTGTAAATGTTTTGTATTAAATAATGGGAAGAATCACCTTACTGCATTTGCAGAAAAGGCTGATGAAGCTGTTTTTGTAGGATACTCTACTGTTAGTAAAGCTTATAGAGTGTTTAACAAAAGAACATTACTAATAGAAGAATCTATCCATGTAGTATTTGATGAGCCAAGTCAATCTTCTGAAAAGAATCAAAGTATTAATCAAGATCTGTCTACTGATTTACAGAAGCTAGACATTGGAAGAAATGAAGAATATGTTCCCATCATACTACCTAATCTTGATTCAGCTGCTAACTCAAGTGCTGTTCAAAATCACAGTGCTGATTGTCTAACAGACGAGTTGCAAACAGTTGACAGACCAGAGACTGTTCAACAGACTGCAAATGTTCAACAGACTACTACTGAAACTCCAACAGTAGTGTTGCAATATCACAACAGAGGACAACATTCAGACCTGCAACCTGATCTTAGATGGCTCAGAAATCACCCACCTGAACTAGTGATTGGTGATCCATTAGATAGAGTGAAAACAAGAAGAGCTGTTGCACAAGATGCTATGTTTGTCACATTTCTATCTCAAATAGAGCCTAAGCAAATTGAAGAAGCTCTGAATGATTCCTTCTGGATAGAAGCTATGCAAGAAGAATTAAATCAATTTGAAAGGAATGAAGTCTGGTACTTAGTTCCTAGACCAAGTAATCAAAGAGTAATTGGCACTAAGTGGGTATTCAGAAATAAGATGAATGAAGATGGTGTTGTCACCAGAAACAAAGCAAGACTAGTGGCCAAAGGTTATTGTCAAGAAGAAGGAATTGACTTTGATGAAACATTTGCACCAGTAGCAAGACTTGAAGCAATCAGACTGTTTCTTGCCTATGCTGCTTATAAGAACTTCACTGTCTATCAGATGGATGTGAAGTCTGCTTTTCTCAATGGAGAACTGCAAGAAGAGGTATATGTTGAGCAACCTCCTGGATTTGAAGTCTATCAAGAAGAGGACAAAGTATATCGTCTGAAGAAATCCTTATATGGACTGAAAAGGCTCCAAGAGCATGGTATGATACCCTATCTGATTTTCTTTTAATTAAAGGATTTCGAAAAGGTAAGGTAGATAAAACCTTGTTCACAATTGAATGGGAAAATCATATATTACTTGTGCAAATATATGTGGACGATATTATTTTTGGTTCAACTAACCAACAGATGTGTGATAAGTTCTCCAAGCTGATGCAGAATAAGTTTGAAATGAGCATGATGGGTGAACTTAATTATTTTCTTGGATTGCAAGTCAGACAGTTGCCTGATGGAATATTCATCAGCCAAGCAAAATACACAAGAGATCTGTTCAAGAAATTTGGTATGGAAACTAGCTCTACTGCTACAATTCCTATGTCTACAAGTCTTCGTTTGGATAAAGATGAAGATGGCAAATCAGTAGACATTACCAAATATAGAGGCATTATTGGTTCATTGTTGTATCTAATAGCAAGCAGACCTGATATAATGTACTCAGTTGGAGTCTGTGCAAGATTTCAATCAAACCCCAAAGAATCTCATCTCTTAGCTGCCAAAAGAATATTGAAGTACATTAAAGGCACTCAAGAATTGGGATTGTGGTATCCTAGAGAATCTGGATTTGAGCTTATTGGTTATTCAGATTCAGACCTTGCTGGCTGCAAGATTGACAGAAAGAGCACAACAGGTGCCTGTCAGTTCTTAGGTAGTCGTCTGATCTCATGGATGAGTAAGAAACAGACCTCAGTTTCTATATCTACTGCTGAGGCTGAATATATAGCTGCTGGAGCTTGTTGTGCACAAATACTTTGGTTGAAACATCAACTAGAAGACTACAACATCAAGATCAGTGGAATTCCAATCTACTGTGATAATACAAGTGCAATCTCGCTTACTCAGAATACTACAAGTCATTCAAGGACTAAACATATAGAGATCAAGCATCATTTCATTAGAGATCATGTGGAAAAAGGCAATGTTGTGATTGAGTATGTTCATACTGACAATCAGATTGCTGATATTTTCACTAAACCTTTAAGTGAAGCAAGGTTCTCAACTCTAAGAGCTGAGTTAGGACTACTTAATCTGGATGCATAAGCTGAGGGGGAACTCTTCAGAAGACTGGAGTTCAACAGCTTAGTCATCAGTTATTTTATTCAAGGATTAACCTTCAACAGACTAGTTAACTTATGAATTCTTAAAGTCAGGGGGAACGTGTAAGACTAGCGGTACTTCTGTTCTAAAAGATGAAATCTGTTAATGACAGTTAGTTGAAGTTAAGATTATCTTGAAGATGTGTTCTTAATTCTTGAAGATTGAAGATTATTTTATCTTGCTGGATTGACAAACAGCAGAGGAAGATTACTAGCTATTGGCATTCTCTAGTAATATCAGATAACAGATCACTCGTCTGTCAGATAAGTTCAACTCTACTCATCTGATACCTTATATAAGCATGGTCATAAAACGTATTATTAAAAACGCGCTTTTATAAGTAACAGATTAGTGTCGATAGAGTTTCCCGCCCATCTGACATTAAAATAATAAAATTGAAATCCGTCTCTCCTATCCACACGATTAAAAACTGTCAGATTAGATCTACGGTTCTGATAAATCACGAAAACCTAATCAAAAGGAAACCTATAAAATCCGATCTAAACAGTTTAGTCGTCTTACGCACACAAACACTCTCAAACTCTCTAACTCTCAAACCCTCTTGCTTCGAAAGATCACTGTTCTTTTGCAGAATCCACTCACTAATCTCATAAATGGACAAGATTATTGACGGAAGATATCTAAACTACAGCAAATTCCACTTTTCGGGTACTGATCTGATGCGCGCACTGATGGAGAAAATCAAAGAGGCATCGTTGGTTCCAGTGTTGGAAGCACACGAAGATAGGGTCTACCTGGAAGATGTATACCATTTCTACATGACCAGAAAATTCAACAGTGATGACACTGTTATGACTGCCGTCATCGGTGGTAAGAAGGTTGATGTATCTGCTGCTGTTCTTAGTGAAATTTATAAGCTGACGAACAAGGGAGGAGATGTGACAGACCTTGGGTCTGAAAAGGAAGAAGAGTTTTGGGCTATTTGTGCGAAGGAAGGAGAAAAGATGACTGGGACTTTGATGAAGACCCAGCTGAAGGATGAATATCAGAGGTTTGCTGATATCATTGCGAAGGTACTGGAAAGCTATACAAGCTCTCTGGATGGGTTACCCAGAAGAAGATACTACACAATGGTGTGTATCTACTACGGGTTAAAGGTTAACTGGGCTGCTCACGTTTATGAGCTGTTAAGTGATAAGAGGCATTCTCATGCTATTTTACTTAGCAATCTGTTTGCATCTCTGCAATGCCCACTAGGACCAGGGAAGTCTACTCATGGTAGCAAAGAGTTCAAACTCTACGAACCAGTGAGAAAAATAGTAGAAGAACCCAAAAGAAAAGCCCCTGCAAAATCCAAAAAGGGCCCCTCTAAGAAGAGCAAAAAGGAGGGACAGACAAGCCAAGTTGCTGAGCCAACAGCACAGTCTGCTGTTAAGACTGATTCAGCATTTTCTGAGGATGAAGTTCAAGAAAAAGAAATTGAAGATTTTACTAGGGAGATTGAGCAGATGAGGACTAGGGAGATTGAGCAGATTGAGCAGGTCAGCAGTGGACAATGCAGGAATGATGAAGACAGTTGAAACTGTCAAGAAGATTATATCACCTACTGATAAAGAGAAAGCAGAGTCTTCTGATCAACCAAAGCAAATAGAGGGTACATCAGACCCATCTGATCAGAACAAAGCACAAGGTGATAAGTCTGATGCTGCTGATGACTCAAAGAAGGAAGAAGCAATTCCAGCAGATCAGATGAAGGACAAAGAAGTTGTTGCTGAAGGAGATGATCAAGCTAAGGAGAAGGAAAGTACTCCAAGCCATGCTGATATTTCAGCAGATCAGTCTCTTGCATTGATAACTTATTCATCAGAGCAACTTATCAAAGAAACACCTGCTGCTACATCAGATATGCCTTCAACTTCTCATGGTGTTCAGACAAATCTGTTGGACTCCATCCAACAAATGATCACCAATTCTCTGAAGGATATGAAGAAAGAATTAGCTGCAGAAGTGATAGCTGCTGTAAACCAACCAAGTCAGAAAGCTGCTGCTGTCTCAACCGATCTGATAGAAGATACTGCTTATAATGTTAAATCCATCTGTCAAGATATGGATATACTTAGAAGACGGACTCAGAGCACTACTGAAGGTTGGAAACAGATTGAACAAACAGTTGAAATGGCCCTCCAAGCAGAAGATGAGGTCATGGGAAATATGATGAAAGACTTCACTGCTTCATCAAATTGGATTTTGGGAACCCAAATTCAATTGGGTGATCAAGGAGAAGATTTGCTCAAGGAAGTCAGAACTGTTAAGGCCAATCAACTCAAACAGCAAGCTCAGATCAATGCTATAGAAGAGAACATCAACCTTCTCTGTGACTCACTTCTAATTACACCAGTTGTACCACAATATCCACCTGTCCCTGCTGATGATGACAAAAAGGGGGAAGAAAGGGTATTTGGACAGAAGAAAGTTGGTTTTTCTCTTGAAAAGGAAGAAGATAACCAAGCTGAAGCAACTGAAGTGTTAGAAGAATCTGCTGATAATGATGAAAAGAATGATGCAGCAAATGAAGGCACAAGTAGGCCAGCAGATGAAAAGATCATAGAAGAAGAGCAAGCTGAATTTGAAGAATCTGAAGCAAAAGCCAAGTCTGACAAGGAACTAGCTGCTGCCAAAGATTCAGCTGAAGAACAGCTTGACCCTGATGTAAAATATAAAAAGATAGAGCTGCTAAGAAAAAGGTTCTTTGAAGAGCTGGAAGCTGAGACTTCTAAGTCATCTGATGAAGAATCTGAAAAAGAGAACAAGGAAGCTGAAGAAGAGAAGAAGGAAGAAGACTAGCTTAGACTAGATTTCTTTATCTTAAAATCCTTGTAATCTTTTAAAAGTACTTTGCATTTTTCATTCTTTAAAACTTGTAATATGTAATCAGTTCAATTATTTATAAAATTGCAAGTTTAAATCCAACATACTATTTCTATCTCAGAAATTTTTGAGGATCAAAACTTTAGTTTAGGTACAGGTACTTAGCTGGAGTTTTGTCATCATCAAAAAGGGGGAAATTGTTGGAAGAAGATGAAGATGAAAGAAGTCAAAATTTAAGGGAAGGTTTTGATGATTTCCAAAACATCATAATCAGCTAAGTATGGAAAGCTTAGTTCCCTTAGAAAGATCTTTGAACAAGCAAAGAAGATATCAGAAGAGTTCAAAGACCAGAAGACTAGTGATCTCTTGCTGAAACAGCAAACAGAAGGGTAGGTCATCAGCCGAGTCAAATCAGATGAGTTCAGTATTTGATCAGCAGAGTACCTATCAGAAGGGTTGCTTCGATCAGCAGAGTGGAAGAGATCATAAGATCAGTTCAACGGTAATAAATGCACCTAGTGTAATAAATGCTGAAAGAGAAGGGTAGTAATGGCAAATGATTGAAGATATCCTCGGATCAGCAGAGTGCATTTAATGCAGCATTAAATGTGATGGACAGAAAAGTACTGTACACTGTACGGTTTGCTGCAGAGAGCCGTTTCAAAAGAGCTGAAGGATGGATTTGATCTGTGACTTGCCTTCAACGGTCATATTTTCATTTCCATGTATAAATAGAGCTGAATTTCAATCGAGCAAATATACAACAACAATCAGAGATCGAAATTTTGAAGCAGAATTTCTCTAAGTCTCAAAAGCTCAAACAGCTCACTCGTCTGGTGGAAGTCATCTGTTGACAGAAACCCAGTTGAAGAAATCAGAAAAACATTATCTGAGTGATTTTGTAATAGCTGAGTGTTGTGCGAAGTTAGAATCCGTCTTTGTGAGTGATTCTACTTTAGAGGATAGGTTTTCTTTGTGAACTCCTATTGTGAGCTTACAGCCTTTTCATTAGTTGTTTAGGTGTAAGTGGAGAAATATTGTAATCTAAGTGATTATAGTATAACCCAGAATCTGTGTGATCTGGAAGAGTGGACTAAAGGATTTACATCCATATAACCACTATAAAAATTCTTTGTGTTATCTTGCATTTAAAGTTTTCTTGCATATTTTAAAGTTTGCATTTTTAACACTTTGAATCAAACAAAAGATTTTATAAGGAGTTTGAAAACTGGGGATAAAATCTTTTAGAGCTTAGTTTACTTGTGAAGAACACTTACAAATCAATCCGCTGCAAGTATACTCTTTGAAAAACTGTTTTGCTGAAAAACAGCTAAGTCACTGTAAGAAGAGTGGTCAGTCGTCTGTTCAAGATTTGTTCACGATCAGATTAGTCTGCTTACTGTTCTTCATTAGCTTAGTCTGCTGACAGAAGACTGAAAAGTTTTTAAGTTCAAAAATTTTCAGAGGTCTATTCACCCCCCCCCCTCTAGACCTCATCTGACCACTTGGGACCAACACGATCAAAAAGACTTTTTGGGTTAAAAACCTAAGTCTAATCAAAACGAGTTGAGTAAACATCGATCCGCTCGATAAAAACTCCTCGATATATCTTCAACGATCAAAAAGACTTTTTGGGTTAAAAACCTAAGTCTAATCAAAACGAGTTGAGTAAGCATCGATCCGCTCGATAAAAACTCCTCAATATATCTTCAACGATCAAAAAGACTTTTTGGGTTAAAAACCTAAGTCTAATTAAAAAGAGTCGAGTAAACATCGATCCGCTCGATAAAAACTCCTCGATACGTATCCAACATCCTAAAAAGACTTTTGGGTTAAAAACCTAAGTCTAATAAAAAAGAGTCGAGTATACATTGATCCGCTCGATAAAAAACTCCTCGGTATATTTACAACGATCGGAAAAATTTCAGCTGATAAAAACCTAAGTCTAAATTGTAACAAGTTGAGTAAACATTGATCCGCTCAATAAACACTCCTCGATCTATTCCTAACGATCTAAAAGATCTGCTGATACTCCTAAAGTTTTGAAGATGAATCAAGTATGACTCCATCTGCTCGGAAATTGCTCCTCGTAAATAAAAATTATGACAGAATCAACGACAAAGAAGATGCAAGAGATAAAAGTAATATTTTATTCATCAAATCAGTTACATACAAAAATCCTACGTTACAAAGATCTGCTTGTTACTTAAAGATCATTACAATGATTTAGTTAAAATGATCCTATAGGATCGGCTATCTTCACGACAATGTCCACGGAAACACCAATCTCCTCCCTAGTACCTCGTCGATTATAATAAACCACCTAAGAAGCACGCTGCTCAGGATGGTCGACTTCTTTGGTTCGATGGCTAGGCTCTGAAGATCAAATGTTCCTCCAGACGAAATGAGCATTACCAGCCAGATAAACCGGCAATACTCATTCACCCATAACGAGACACTGCTTGTATAATGGGGTAGACTTTTACTCTGAAGCAGCATCTCTTTGGATGAGTCGTAAAGGATAAAACTTACCAGCGCACCCCTGTGGTCTATCACTCCGGAGGTAACATCGAAAAGCGGAGGTGGCTGGCAAGTATGAACCCCCCATGTGCAAACAGAAACCACGGACCTCTAATTGATGAAGACAAAAGCTGAGGCCTCATGGGACCCGTTAGTACAAGGAAGGGCTGACATGGGACCCGTCAGTACAAGGTAGATGAACATCAAGTTATTACAGAGTGAATCACGATAATGCGACTTTTTGAATATTATGGGATCTGAAGGCAAAACAAAATCTAAGGAAACCGAGATCTCCATCCTTTTTGAGAAATGGCAAATGGAATATGCAAACCGTCTCCCTATTTATAGGGATAGACTTAAACAATCCAACGGCTGAAAAAGCATTTGATCAACGGACACAGATGCGACCCCTTGACTCCCCGCAATAAATGCTAGTAAGTTGGAACGGCACTATCTAATCGCCTCAACTAGTCGATAACAAAAGAGGCCATAGATCGAAATGATCAAACCTAAAAAAGCTTTGGATTGGACATACCGGCACAATCATACTTCATGGTCGATGGCTTAAAACCCTAGAATCCACAAACGAAGTCATACAAGCTTTAAAATCGCAGCGAAAAGGACAGTTGCTCGATAAAAGATAAAAGGCCAAACCCTTCACCATACGAGGGACGTCACTGCCTCATACATCGTATGGATGACCATTGACTAAGCCATACAGGAACTCCTTTGGAATCCAAGATATCTAATATAGAAATCAGGAGAATAGTCCTCCTTATTCAAAACAGCAAGGACGTAACTGCCTAACATACCAAAGAACTGCTTAAGGAGGTCTGAACAGGTCAGATCTGACTAGGACTTCTACAATTTCCAATTCCTCCCATATCAAAGATATGCTATAAACGAAACATTGGTTGAAGAACAAGTAGTTCGAAGTTGATAATGAGAAACATAAAGCTTTGGAGGATACTGAAAGGGTTATTTTCTCTTAGTCTTATGAAAAGAAAAGAAGAGTTCAACAAAAGGTATAAAAAGCCTCCTTATATAAAAGTATGTGTCACAAAAGGACAATTTTACAAGGCATGGATTGAACATCGACCAAAATGCTGAACGTTCCCTAACAGCAATTCAATCGACTATCCAATACGAATAAACCTACTATCTGCATGATTATGCGCAAACATGATTTTGAATATAACCCAAGGGACTATACTGGGTTGATCAACAAATATTTGATTTGCAGAGCAAACATCAAGATCAAGCTAGCTTTTCTCTATCCTAAATATTCTCCGCAAAGATCAATTTCAGATACGTGTGCTAAACAATTCTGATTATTTCATGATGATTATATTTATGCATAAAGGCAAAATGTGCATAACAAGGAGAAGAAAATAGATATAGGCAAGAATCTGCCTACAAGAAGGTCATAATTTCCAATTTAGTACTTCTCCCATTACAAAAATTTCAGCCCAAACATATGCACAAAAATTGGGCAGCAAAAAAAAAAAATAAATAAAAAATAGACAGTCCAAGGCCTGCCAGGTCGAACAAAGATCACTGAGAAGAACGGTCAGTAGGTCGACTACTAGAAACAGTCCTCCGAGGAGTCAAGTTGCCAGCAAACGCCATCAACTCCTCTTGACGCTTTAGATAACCGGCGTCATATCCTTCCTCATAGGACCGCCGTTGAGACTCCTCTGCAAGGGCAGCAGCCCGAACCAAGTCGTTTTTCTCCTTCTCCCAGACAGACTTCTCCTCCTGCAATTTTTTCAAATCATCATTGACGAGCTGCAGCTAGAGAGTCTGCCCTGCGACCTTCGCCGACTCCGACGCCAACCGTTTTCGGTAAGAATCCTTACTATTCCACAGTTCATCGTTTTGCACACCCAGCTGGAGTGCAAAGTACTTAGCCTGGAAAAAGAAAACAGCCTTTATGTAACAAGGCAGTCAAAATAAAAACAAATAAAACAATGAAAGATTCATCCACCTGTTCGCATATCTTCACTAGCGATTGAACAAGGCGTACGTTTGAAGTACCCTCAAGTTTCTTCAACTCTCCGGGCAGAATGGTGCTCAAACCCAGATCCCAAGACAAAGTATCAGGCTCAACTGAGCCAGGCAATTCACTATTAGAAGCGACACCATCAGGGCGTGGAGTCTCTGACAGCATAATATCCTTAACTTGTTCAAGGATGCATCGATCATCTAACGGACGGGGAGAGTCTCTCTCGTTGGGGCTAACGGAGGTCTCCTTGCCCGAAGCAGAAATAACAGTTCGACGACCAGACCTCGACCCAAACCGACCCCAGAAGGTCCCCCAGATTCAAAAGAAGCAGTCGTTACAGTGGTATCATGAAACAAATATTCAGGACAATCTTGCAAAATAGATTGCGTTACGGAAGGATTAACAGAAAAACCATCGCCAACTTGCCCTTCACTGGCAATCAGGGCAGTAGAAGCAGACAAAGGAAGGGAAATAGCAAAATCCCCTCCATGAAGAACGTGCTCAAAGGAAGAAGCATTTGAACTAACAGCTATATTATAAACCGATTCCTCGTTGGACATATCGCCAAAAGCAACTCGACCAGGGGAAGGCATGCTTCCTACTTGAGTGGAAGCAGAAAAGATTGGTTCTGAAAATGACGAGTTTACCACGGAGAGAGGTTCAGAAGAAATAACACGAGTATCGATCTCCGACCTAATTGTTTGGGGCGAACGAGGAGGCTCCATCGACGGCCCATCTCTTCGAGATCTTTTGGATCTATTATCCCGAGCGCCCTCACGGGATGGTCGCTTCGAAGTATTACCAAAAAGGTTACTCATGATCGGATTATGGAAAAATACAAATTAATATCGAGAAAGTTTATCGACTAGCTAAAGAAAGAGTATTCTGTTAAGAGAGGAGTATAGCAGTAAAAAAACAAGTCAAGTTTTTACCTTTCGTATTTATACTACACGAAAGGACGCGACAGACCTAAAGAAAGGGCGCGAAACGGGAAAACTGACCTTGGAGCAAACGCTAGAATTTGAAAAAACACACACATAATGATTACGGCAAATTAAATGACTTGTCCGAATTATTACGGCGAATGTGAAAAGACACGACTGTCAGAGTACGAAACGTTTAGCGTACAAAGTAAGGAAAGCTGAAGTTACAATTAAAACCTACGAATGAATAATTGCAAAGATTATTTCAAAAATAAATCACTATTTCAAGAAGCCTGGTCGCTATCTGGAATCTTCTGTTCGCTACCGACGTCCTCAGTCATGCATATATCGTCTTCTTCTTCTTCTTCGTCTTCTGGATCAATAAAAGTATTATCGAGCTCATCGTTAACATCAGAAGGAGGAATCGGCAATGGATTTCCAAATTCTTCGACAAGGTGAGCCAGAGGAAAACCTTGATATACGACATCTGGAACCTCGGAAGAAGAATAAAGTTTGCCATAGCGATTCAACCGAATGTGCGCCGCCTTAAAATACTCCTTTCGACGGTCGTCGATCATCTCTAAAGCGACCAGCTGATGAATCGCCTTCTTAAAAGTATTCTCAAGAAGAGACCGACCATCCGATACACCAACGCCGTATGAACAGGAGAATTAAGGAATTCACGAACAACTCTTTCGTCGGGATTCCTACCATATCGATCCCTAAGCCCACTAAGTGGGACATCCTTTTCGTACTCCTCTAAAGAAGTTTCAAGGCTTGATACCTGAGATTCAAGCTCACTAATTCGAGTCGTGCTCTGTAACTGCAATTCCTCTAACTTTCTAGCCATTTGATTGGCCTGCTCTTGAGCACGAGAAACCTCCATCACCCTGTCTATCATTTCTTGATCTTCGGTCCCGGTAGCACGAGTCTCTACGATGGGAACGGAAGAAGATGTTGAGGGACCAACCTCTGAACCGGAGGATTTATGAAGTAAAGCTTTATACTTCTCTTCCAGGAACTCGCACTATTGTTTCCAAAGTGCATTTTCATAGGCGTATGACGCGAGACAAGTTTTAGTCTGGAAGAACAAAGAGAGCAAGAAAAAGAGATGGATTAGTAAATTAAGGAAAACCCTTAAAATTATCTGTTAATATGATTGAAGGAAAAAGATATCACCTTCTCAGCATAAAGAGAAGCTCGCTGGAATTTCTCCAGAGGATCCTTATGAAGAAGCTTATTGAGATCGCGAGTAAAAACGCCAGACAAAAGAACACGGGTCGCCTTATCGACCGCGTTCTCACTATCATCATGAACAAGAGAATCCTTCTCGGAATAACCAGCGGCCCTCCTTCCCTCTAAATGATCCTCGATCATTTCGACCAGAGTAGGTTTTGGATGTTTATCTCCGAGTAAAGAAAGGTCGTCACCAGAACGTCCATAGTAACTCCTTTTTCTACCCACTGGATTATTAGTAGGATGAGGCATTGACCAGCTGCGACATCCTCGAATACCCAAAGAGGATCTAAGATGAAGAGGAGGATAACCAGATCCCGTGCCCTGACGAATAGGGGACTCACGAGAAGAATCAGGAGATTCCTCTCTATTCTCCTCAGATTCATGACCCAACTCCAGTTTCCTTTTTCGCGACGCTCTCTGCTCGTTAGGGGCGTTCTCTACGGATTTGGAAGATTTCGACAGCACCATTTTTCCCTTCGAAGAATGTCGAGAGTTTTCTACCATATGGGCTGAAAAAGAAACAAAATAAAAGTTAGTTTCTCCGTATAAAAGGTATAGTTACAGCACTAAGATAAAATAAAGTACTAACCAAGAGGTTCAGATGATGAACTGATGGGAAAGTTATGAACACTTAACCCCGCCTTACGAAGGAAAGCCTCCCCGATCAGAAGAGCGCTTTGATATTTGTTTGCACGCATTTCGGGGATCTCAGTGATAAACTGTACATCGTCAGGAACAAGTTCACCAGTCGGTAAGCGACCTCCAGGAATCCAACTGGAACCATGATCCCATGAAAAAGGCATGGTCGAACCATCCGCCAAACAAATATTAGACGGAGGACGAACAAAGAAGAAATGAGATTTCCATGAAGGATTACTAGAAACAGGGGCGTCAAAGATTGCTCGACTAGGCCGCTGACTAGCGAAGAAATATCCACGATTTGAAGAGCTAGAAATATTGAAGCGGAAAAGTTGCGTAAAATTATGAAAAGAAGGTTTAAACCCCTTTGCGATCATCAAAACGGAAAAACAAACCACAAAAGCAACGGAATTTGGAACCAGCTGTGTCAAGCACACACTGAAAGTTTTCAAAACTTCGAGAAAGAGGGGAGACAAAGGAAGACGCAGTCCGCTATTGAAGTGAGCCGTATAAAAGGCTCGACATCCCTCCGGTGGAGACGTGACCCTATCAGTAGGGGAAGGAAGAATTATCTCAGAACCTTCCGGAAAATATTTGGTATAATTATTCATAACCTCCGGGAATGTTTCCACCGTATAGGCACAAGCTACGTCCTCAATTGGTTCAGAAATCTGAGGAACAGTACCTTTGCCCTTTTTGGCTCGGGCAGCCACATCTGCATCAGAAAGGATTCGTACCTTGAAAGTATCTTCTACAGGGACGACGAAGTCAGATACTGTAGTTTGTTCGCCCAAAGGATTAGAATGCAACTCCTCCTCGTTATCGGGGGCGACGATTTCTCTAGAAGAGGAAGAAGATCTTCTTACAAAAGCCATATATTCTGGTTCTCGGAAGATGAAGGTCGATAAAAGGAAAAATTTTATGAGATGAACGATTAATCAGGAAAATGATTACAAGTTGTAAGGAAGTATAAAAGAGAAATGGCAAACTCAAAAGTCACCTATTTATAATAAAATGAGACAAGACGTTTCGAACTCATCGCAGCTACTCATATTCTCGCCAAAAACGGAAGGATACGAAAGGCCTCCTGAATAGACGCGTGGCAATTCGTAATCGAACAGAGAAAAAGACTATCTATGATGTGTAGCACTCTTTTCCTTACTTAAGATTTTTTCCCACAGGGTTTTTTTCTTAAGAAAGGTTTTTAACGAGGCTCCATTCATAGAAAACAAACAGTCGTAAAGATTTATCTACTTCTACGAGCTTCTATTATCTATACGCTCAAAGAAGTGAGGGAGTACTGATGGGGGCTATTTCGCACCCTACATACTACTCGGATCGAATGAAGAAGATAAGATCGATTCGACCAATTCAAACAGATCGGGATCATCTTATTGACCCGGCCAAGTGCAGCTCGCTTCGATAGAAGATTATACTTAGGACTCAAGAAGGATATTTGGGCCGAGTCCTATTAGGACTATGTTTCCTTGTAACGCTAGGTTTAAAACTATATAAATACCTAGTTAATCATTGTATTAAAGAACTACGAAATTCCTGAACTCTAAGAATACAGGATTTGACACTGCTTACAACAGCACGACTCAATAATATTCAATATTATTACAGAGCTTTTTACCTTCATATTGGTGTGTTCTTAGCTTTGTTTTGTGGTTTTACTTCTTGTTCTTGAATATTGCTTTTCTTTGTAACCGATCCATCCGGAATAAAGTAACAGAGCCCTATATAACATATATATAAATATCGAAAACCCCCCGATATTACAAATTCACTGATATTCAATTAACCCGACGAAATCCGGCTAAATCAGCTGTTCAAAATCAGATCACTGATTGTCTAACAGACGAGTTACAACCAGCTGACAGACCAGAGACTGTTCAACAGACTGCAAATGTTCAACAGACTACTACTGCAACTCCAACAGTAGTGTTGCAAGATCATAACAGAGGACAACATTCAGACCTGCAACCTGATCTAAGATGGCTCAGAAATCACCCACCTGAGTTAGTGATTGGTGATCCTTTAGATAGAGTGAAAACAAGAAGAGCTGCTGCACAAGATGCCATGTTTGTCACTTTCCTATCTCAAATAGAGCCCAAACAAATTGAAGAAGCTCTCAATGATTCCTTCTGGATAGACGCTATGCAAGAAGAGTTGAACCAATTTGAAAGGAATGAAGTCTGGTACTTAGTTCCTAGACCAAGTCATCAAAGAGTCATTGGCACTAAATGGGTATTCAGAAATAAAATGAATGAAGATGGTATTGTTACCAGAAACAAAGCAAGATTAGTGGCCAAGGGATACTGTCAAGAAGAAGGGATTGACTTTGATGAGACTTTTGCACCAGTAGCAAGACTTGAAGCAATTAGACTGTTTCTAGCTTATGCTGCTTACAAGAACTTCACTGTCTATCAAATGGATGTGAAGTCTGCATTTCTCAATGGAGAATTGCAAGAAGAAGTTTATGTTGAACAACCTCCTGGATTTGACGTCTATCAAGAAGAGGATAAGGTATATCGTCTGAAGAAAGCCCTCTATGGACTGAAACAGGCTCCAAGAGCATGGTATGATACCCTATCTGATTTTCTTTTAATTAAATGATTTCATAAAGGTAAGGTAGATAAAACCTTGTTCACCATTGAATGGGAAAATCATATATTGATTGTGCAAATATATGTAGACGATATTATTTTTGGTTCAACTAACCAACAGATGTGTGACAAGTTCTCTAAGCTGATGCAGAACAAGTTTGAAATGAGCATGATGGGAGAACTTAATTATTTTCTTGGTTTACAAGTTAAACATCTGCCTGATGGAATCTTTATAAATCAAGCTAAATACACAAGAGATCTGTTTAAAAAGTTTGGTATGGAAACTAGCTCTACTGCTAATATTCCAATGTCTACAAGTCTTCGTTTGGATAAAGATGAAGATGGCAAATCAGTAGACATAACCAAATACAGAGGCATTATAGGGTCACTGTTATATCTAACAGCAAGCAGACCTGACATAATGTACTCAGTAGGGGTTTGTGCAAGATTTCAATCAAATCCCAAAGAATCTCATCTCTTGCCTGCCAAGAGGATATTGAAATATGTTAAAGGCACTCAAGAATTGGGATTGTGGTATCCTAGAGAATCTGGATTTGAACTTGTTGGTTATTCAGACTCAGACCTTGCTGGCTGCAAGATTGACAGAAAAAGCACAACAGGTGCCTGTCAGTTCTTAGGCAGTCGTCTGATCTCATGGATGAGTAAGAAACAGACTTCAGTATCCATATCTACTGCTGAAGCTGAATATATAGCTGCTGGAGCTTGCTGTGCACAAATCTTATGGTTAAAGCATCAACTGGAAGATTACAATATCAAAATCAGTGGAATACCAATCTACTGTGACAATACAAGTGCAATCTCTCTTACTCAGAACACTACAAGTCATTCAAGGACTAAGCATATTGAGATCAAGCATCACTTCATTAGAGATCATGTGGAGAAAGGCAATATTATGATTGAATATGTTCACACTGACAATCAGATTGCTGATATTTTCACTAAACCTTTAAGTGAAGTAAGGTTTTCAACTCTTAGAGCTGAACTGGGACTACTTAATTTGGATGCATAAGCTGAGGGGGAACTTATCAGAAGACTGAAGTTCAACAGCTTAGTTATTTGTTATTATCTTCGAGGATTAACTTTCAACAGACTAGTTAACTTATGAATTCTTAAACTCAGGGGGAACGTGTAAGACTAGCGGTACTTCTGAATTAAAGATGAAATTTATTAATGTCAGTTAGTTGAAGTTATGTTTTCATCAGAAGACTCAACTATCGAAGAATAAAGTTATATTATCTGGCTGGATTGACAAACAGCTGAGAAAGGTTATCAGCTATTGGCATTCTCTGATAACAACTATGTCATCAGGACAGTAGTCCATCAGATAAGTGTTTATTTTACTCATCTGATTACTTAAATAAAAGCAGAACTATTTAAAACGTTTACTCAAAACACGCTTTTATAAGTAACTGACGGGCGGTACATATTCCCGCTCCTCATTAAATATCTTTTGAATTTGAAAAGTCGTAACTGACGCTGCACGATCAGCACTGACAGAAAAATGGATCTAACGGTTGGCGGATATCACGGAAACCGACATACCCCAACTATATAAATCCCAATCTGATCAGTCGTGTTGTTCTTTACGCACACCAGATTTTCAAAAGTACTTGTGAGAAATTTGAGCAATTTCCTGCAAAAATCTCTTCGTTCTTCTCTCTAATCTCTACAGATCCACAATGGCTGCTGAAGGTATGTACCTTGTGTATGATTCCTATTACCAATCTGGCACAAAACTGATGAAGGAACTTCTGGAAAAGTTCAAATCTGCAACTTTGGTAAACTTCATGGAGTACAATGAAGGGATAATCTGGACTGACCAGGTTATGGAATACTACAAAACGGCGACTGTTGATTTTGATAAGTTGGAGATTACTGCTACAGTTAGTGACAAATCTGTTGTCATCACTCCCACCGTTCTTCACGAACAATTTGGACTTCGGAACAGTGGACGTCATGATGTCACTGTAATGACTGAAGCAAAACACCAAGAGTTTTGGGCGATCTGCGCCAAGGAAGGAGAGATACTGTCTGGGAATATCAGGAAGAGACAGCTGAAGGACGAGTATCAGCGGATGGCTGATATGGTGTCAAAGCTGATGGAAAACTGCACATTTTCCCTTGATGCTGTTACTATGAAGAGGTACAACATTATGGCTGCCATTTATTATGGATTGGAGGTCAACTGGTCCATGATCATCTGGTACATCTTTGCTGAATTCGTTGAAGTAAAGAAAGGAAAAGAACCTCACTCCAACCACAGAATTACTCTCAGCTACCTGCTGTCCCATCTGGGGTGTACAATGACGAATGGCAAGGAAATTCACAAGTCCAAAGCCATGAACAAATACCTGCCAGTTCAAAAGAGAAAGGCTGATGAGCCTGCGGAAGCTGATGAGGAGGAACCAAAGGAGGTTCCTGCCAAAAGGCAAAAGAGGTTAGTCAAAACAGCCAGCTTAGCTGTTGAGACCAAAAAGAAGAAGGCTGTTGATGAGCCTAAAAAGAAAGAAACCAAGCAGATGGAGAAAGTGACTTCTGCTGTTGAAGCCACTAAAATTATTGAAAATATAATTGCTGATGTAAGGACTGGATCTCCTGCATCACCATCAAGAACTCCATCAGCAGAGAGGCTTGCTGAAGGTATCTCTCAAAGAAAAAGAAGCCAACAGAGAGATACAGCTACCACGATCTACCGTGAAGAAAGAACCAAAAAGACTGCCAGAAAGCAGATGTCTTTTATAGAAGAACCCACGGATTTGGAAAATGTAGCTAGGAAAGACCCTGAGAATGCTGAAAAGACTACTAAACCTGTTGAGCCTACTACAACAGTTGAGACTGCTGCGACTGACAAAGCTGATGAGCAACAGCCAAGTCAAGTCACACCAATTGAGGTTGCTCAACCTCAGGATGATCCAGATGTCCAAATCATCCATCCTATAGCTGCTGCTCCCATATCATCTGCTGGACCAGCCCCTGCTCCAATTGATAAAGGCAAAAGGAAAATAGTGCTGAGGAAAAAGAAAATTTCCAAGGCTGACAAGAAAGCAAGGGAGGAAGCTGAACAAAGGAAACAAGATGAGTTGGAAGAGAAGAAGGCACTTGAGCTAAGCAAAGCTCAAGAAGCTAAGGATGAAGCCAGGAGAAAAATGTCTGAGGCAGAGAGAAAAGCTGCTGAAGATGCTGAAATGGCTATGGTGATCGAAATGAGCAAGGTTGATGCCTATGGACCTGTCCATGGAGGAGGCATCAAAATTGGAGAAGGCAAAGATGGAAATGATGAGAAAAAGCTCAAAATGCCTACTGCCAAGATTAAGTCAAAAGACAAATTTGAAGTTAGAAGAGCCTTTGAGATTGTGTATGCTGATAAGGAGCTCTTCAAGAAGTTTGAGAAATCTCTGGCATACTATGATCAGAAGCTCATGCTGAAGACTCTGTTCAACCAGGAGAAACCAAGATACATCAGTTGGAGAGACAACAGGCTGAACAAGTCAATAACAGAACTTCAAAATATGAAGGAGTTAGCTGATGAAGAACAATGGGTTCTGACCTGGCTGAAAACATACTCCATTCAAAAGGCCCTTGATCCCAGCTATGTAAGAGATGTCATGCATAAATATGCAAAAGACTTTGCATTGGAGGAGGCCAAGAAGATCAAAAGCATCTTGCCTGATAAGAAGAGAAAATCTGAAGATGCTGAAGAAAGGGCAATCAAATTTGCTGTTATGACCACCTTGAAGAGATGGGCAAAAAGGTCAAGATATCAGCAGGGATGCTCAAGTGACTTGCCACAGCTGCCAAGTATTCAGCAAATAATTTTTGGCAAGGAAGTAAAAGAGTTCAGTGAAGTGCCTAAGGGAAACAATGCTCCTCTTAACCCTTGGATCATTGTGAGGCAAATCAGACAAACAACCTGCTTCAATGATGATGGTACCGTCACTAACCTGTTCTATGATGATGTCACTGATGAGAATAAGGAAGCTGACAAGAACTTAGCCATTGAGTGGAATGCTAAGGCCTCTGAAGATCATCAGGAGACAAAGATGGAAGACATTCCTGTCCACGAGGAAACTGAAGAAAAGGAATCTGCTGCTTCTGCTTCATCAGGTGATGAACACTCATCACTGATGGAAGCTTTCCAGATGTTGATGGAACATTCTATGAAGGAACTGGAAGAGAAGCATGGTAAGCAGCTGATGAAGGTCAAAGAGGAGCTGAAGGATGAACTTAAAGCAGAATTGGCAGAAACCAACAAACTTCAGCTGGAAACTGTTCAAGACTCAACAGCAAAGATCATCAAAAAGGAAATTGACAGTATTCCCATTCCTCAAGATCACTCCTTGCAGTTAGTGAACAGCTTAAATGAAATGAACAGAAACGTGGAAGATGTGAAGGCTGGTGTAAATCACCTTCATACTGCCCTTCAAAGAGCTGAACACAAGATTGCTGATCTGACTGCAACCTTCATCAAAGTCAGTCAAGAAGAGAAGGAAATCAACTTAGGGATGTTGCAAGAAGTATCAAAAGCTGCACAAGAAATCAACAATGAAATTGCAACTGTAAACCTTAACATTGATTACTTCAATGATCAGACTGACAACATCAGCACAACTCTTCATCACCTTACAGCAAGTCATGATGTGGTGAATCAGAACTTGAAGACTATAGGTGCTGCCATGAAAGTTCCAACAGTTGCACTCAACCCTACTACTAAACCTGATGAAGTCATCAAGTCTGATGATGACAAAAAGGGGAAGAAACAACTAAGGAAACTGCTACTGCTGCTGAAATCAACAAGACTGATGAAGCTAAAACCAAGACTGCTGAAGAAGAACTTGGAAAGGTAGAAGAAAAAGAGAAGACCGAAGAAGAAACTACCAAGTACAAGAACATTGAATCAGCCAGGAAGGCAATGGAGCTAATCAAGGAGCAGCAACTTAAAGAAAAGATGGAAGCTGCCAAAGCAATCTTGGATGAGGAAGCTGATGATGAAGAAGATGACGAAGAGTCATCTTATGAATATGAAGAAGTGCTTGAAGGATCAGATGAAGAAGCTGATAGTTAGAATTTATAAAATCTTGTAATCAGTTTGCTTTTATCTATCTTTCAGACATCACATCTGAAGAACTTGTACTTATGTTTGTAACAATCCTATCATATCAATAAAAAAAGTCAAGTTCATTCCAACATACTATTTTCTATCTCAGAAATTTTTGAGGATTACATTCTTTAGTTTAGGCATTCAACAGGTACTTAGCTGAAGTTTTGTCATCATCAAAAAGGGGGAAATTGTTGGATAAGGATGAAGATGAAGGCACTAAAGGAAATTTGATAAGGGAGGTTTTGATGCATTTCAAAACTTCACAGTTGGCTAAGTATGGAATAACTTAGCTGATAAACTTATCAAGGAATTTTGACTAAGTAAAGAAGGCATCAGAAGAGTCAAAGTTTCAAGGTCCAAGACTTCTAATCTGCTGAAGAAAAGTTATCAGACTGGTGAAGATCAGCCGACTCTAATCAGAATTGTTCAAGATTGAGATCAGCTTTGTTCGTCATCAGATGCATACTTTTATCAGCCAAGTGAAGAAAGATCATAAAGTGTTCCCAACGGTAATAAATGCCCCTTGGAGTAATAAATGCTGAAGTACAAGGTTATTAAAGACAAATGATTGAAGATTTGCTTCGCATCAGCTGGGTGCATTTAATGTTGCCTGCAGAATAATACTGTTCACAGTACGGACAGACTGCAAAAGAGACGTTCGCGGATTTTAAGGACCAGTACTCGAGGAATTTGAATCCTGTCTCTCTTCAACGGACATTTTTCAATCCTCAAGTATAAATAGCTGAAAGAGACGAAGAAGAAATAAGCAACACAATCTCTGAGAAATTTTCGAAGCAAAATTCTTTAAGTCTCAAGAACAGCTCACTCATCAGCTGAGTCATTTGTTGACGAAAGCAGAGTTGAAGAATCAAGCCAAATACATCTTCTGAGTGAATTTGTAAACATTGAGTGTTGTGAGAAGTAGATATCCGTCTAAGTGAGTGATATTACTTCAGAGAAGTAGGATTTCTTTGTGATTTCTTACTGCGAACTTACAGCCTGTTCATTTGTTGTAAGGCGTAAGCAGAGTATACTGATTACTGAGTGTTTTTAGTATAACCCAAGATCTTTGTGACTTGGAAGAGTGGACTAAAGGATATTCAAATCCATATAACCACTATAAAAATTGCTTGTGTTTTTATTTGCATTTTACTTGCATATTTTCAGTTGCATAAAACACATTAAGTTAACTGTTTGAAAAAGGAATTTAAAAAAAAAAAAGGATTTTACAAATCTGGGAAAACATTTTTCAAACTGCTAGGACTACTTGTGAAAAACACTTTGAAAATCCGCTGCAAGTACTCTAAGTATTAAAACTGATTTTAACAAAATCAGCTAAGTAACAATCAGACGAGTGGTCAACAAAGCTGTTCAAAGATTTGTTCGCGAACAGAATTGTAACTAACTAATCTGATCAGCTTAGTCTGTTCAGTTAGAGTAAGAGTTTTAAAGTTAAAATTGAAGAAAATTTTAAAGAGGTTTATTCAAACCCCCCTCCCCCCCCCCCTCTAAACCTCTTCTGACCACTTGGGACCAACACAACCTTAGCCATTGAGTGGAGTGCTAAGGCTTCTGAAGATCATCAGGAGACTGAGATGAATGATGTTCCTGTCCACCAGGAAACTGAAGAAAAGGATGCTGCTGCTTCTACTTCATCAGGTGATGAACATTCTTCACTGATGTAAGCTTTCCAGATGCTGATGGAGAATTCAGTAAAGGAACTGGAGGAGAAGCATAGCCAGCATCTGAGAAAGATAAAAGAGGAGCTGAAGGAAGAACTGAAAGATTAATAGTTGGCAGAGTCCAACAAACTTCAGCTGGAAACTATGCAAAAATCAACAGCAGTGATCATCAAAAAGGAGATTGATAGTTTTCCATTGCCTCAGGATAATTCTAAACAATTGCTGCAGAGCCATGTTGAGATGAACAGAAACATAGAAGATATCAAAGCTGATGTTAACCATCTTCATGGTGCATTGGAACGAGCTCATCACAACATTGCTGAACTGACTGCTACCTTCGTAAAAGTCAGTGAAGAGGAGAAGGCTGTGAATGTTAAGCTGTTGCAAGAAGTTACTCAAGCAGAAGGGGTTATCCAGAATGAACTTGCAACAATGCAAATTAACATTGACTGCTGCAATGACAAGACTGACACAATCAGCACTGATCTTCATCATCTAACAGCAAGTCATGATGTGGTAAATCAAAACTTGAAGGCTTTGTGTACATTATCCCTTCTGATGTCATCAAGTCTGATGATGACAAAAAGGGGGAAGAGAAGAAGGAGGAATCAGCTAAGGAGACTATTGATGCTGAAGCTGCCAAGATTGAGGAAACTACAAATAAGACTGCTGAAGAACTTGGAAAGGTAGAAGAAACAGAGAAACCTGAAGAAGAACCTACCAAGTACAAGAATACTGAATCAGCCAGAAGAGCAATGGAGCTACTGAGAGAGCAGCAACTTAAAGAAAAAATGGATGCTGCCAAAGCTAACATTCTTCAAGATGAAGAAGCTGATGAAGAAGAGGATGAAGATGAAGAAGAGTCTTCATATGAATATGAAGAAGTATTAGAAGGATCTGATGAAGGAGCTGATAGTTAGAAATTTCTAAACATCTCTGTAATCAGTTTACTTTATCTATTCTTCAGACATCTTATCTGAAAACTTGTACTTATAATTATTTCCCACTATCAATAAAAGTCAAGTTTTTCCAACATACTATTTTCTATCTCAGAAAATTTTTGAGGATTACAATCTTTAGCATAGGTTCTAACAGGTACTTAGCTGAAGTTTTGTCATCATCAAAAAGGGGGAAATTGTTGGATAAGGATGAAGATGAAGATCACTGAAGACAATTTGATAAGGGAGGTTTTGATGAATTCCAAAACTTCAAAATTGGCTAAGTATAAACCAACTTAGCTGATATCCCTTTGAAGAAATTTTGACTAAGTAATGAAGATATCAGAAGAGTCAAATTTCAAGGTCCAAGACTTCTGATCTGCTGAAGGAAAGATATCAGACTGATGAAGATCAGCCGACTCAAAACAGATTTGTTCAAGTTTGAGATCAGCTTAGCTAACCATCAGACTTGCACTTTCGTCAGCCAAGTGGAAAGGATCATAAAGTCTTCCCAACGGTAATAAATGCCCCTGAAAGTAATAAATGCTGAAGTACAAGGTTATTAAAGACAAATGATTGAACAAATGCTTCGTATCAGCTGGGTGCATTTAATGCTGTCTGCAGAAAAGTACTGTTGACAGTACGGACAGACTGCAAAGAGCCGTTCGCGAAAATTAAGGACCAGAACTCGAGGAATTTGAATCTTGTCTCTCTTCAACGGACATTTTTCAAACCTCAAGTATAAATAGCTGAGAGAGACGAAAAGAAAACAGACACAATCTCTGAAAATTTTTTGAAGCAGAATTCTTTAAGTCTCAAGAACAGCTCACTCATCAGCTTAGTCATTTGTTGACAAAAAGCGGAGTTGAAGAACAAAGCTAAACACATCTTCTGAGTGAATTTGTAAAACAGAGTATTGTGAGAAGTAGATATCCATCTGTGTGAGTGATATTACTTCAGAGAGTAGGATCTCTTTGTGATTTCTTACTGCGCACTTACGGCCTGTTCATTTGTTGTTAGGCGTAAGCAGAGTGTACTGGTTACTTTGTGTTTCTATTATAACCCAAGATCTAAGTGACTTGGAAGAGTGGACTAAAGGATTCAAATCCATATAACCACTATAAAAATTTTGTGTGTTTATACTTGCATTTTTAATTGCATATTTCAAGACTGCATATTACACGTTATTTAACTGTTTGAAAAACATTTAAAAAGGGAGCTTACAAAACTGGGGAAGCATTTTTCAAACTACTAAGGATACTTGTGAAAAACACTTTAAAAATCCGCTGCAAGTACTCTAAGTATTAAAACTGATTTTGACTAAATCAGCTAAGTAATAATCAGACGTGTGATCAGCAAACCTGTTCAAAGATTGGTTCACGAACAGACTTGTAATTTACTACTCTGATCAGCTTAGTCTGCTCACAGTTAGAGAAAAGTTTTAAAGTTAAAATTGGAAGAAAATTTTAAAGAGGTTTATTCACCCCCCCCCCCCCTCTAAACCTCATCTGACCACTTGGGACCAACAATACCTCTTGAGATACCGTTAAAAAAGATAACTAAGATCAACTCCAAAGGCTAAATGTAAATTCAAGAATATAAATATATTATACATTGTCATATAATAGTTTGTATACTTATTTAAAGTATTTTATTTAACTATGATTATATATAATTAGTTTCTATATTATTTTCTTCATATTATTTTATATAGCACATTAATGCAGTCTATTGATTTGTTCATTTATTATTTCAACCCGACTTTCAAATATGGTTTAAAAGATGTTTATATAATTTCGAAAGATTTAAAGGGAATCAACAAATAATCAATTCTAACTCTTCGAAATGCGAAGAAATAATGCATTTAAGCAACGTCTCCATTATCGGAATAATGAGACGAAGAGAAAGAAGAAAATGAGAAGAAGGATTACAATTGAAAGAGTTCAAATCAGAAGATAATTGTATATCCTTATTCAGCCAAGTGATTTTTATCTTTGAGTGAAGACTAGAAGACGTTCTTAGTTAAATGTTTTGCCATCATAAAAAACAGGGGAATTGTTGGATGAAGTTGAGTCAATGAGTTAATAAGGAGTGGTTTGATGATAACATGTGTAGCAAAAAAAAATTATTATTATTGTGTACCTAAATATTTTTTTAATATAATTTTTGTACTATTTGTTATATATAACTCTAGGTAACTAAATATGTGGGACCCACCTTCCTGCGCGCTCTCAATTCGCGCTCTAGAGCGCAAAATTTAAATTTGCTACTAAATTCGCGAATTTGTGAAATTAAGTGCGCGAATTCGTTGTTGGTAGAGCGCGCACTCTTTAGAAGAAGTACGCATCTTATCTAAATTTAAAGCGCGACTTTTTTCAAACAAAGGATCTTGTACTATACTAACAAAAGGTGCGCTTTATAAATTTTAAAGTCGAGAATAATATAAAAGTTCGTCAAATTGTGTTGAAAAAGATGAATTACTATAAAAAAAAATTGAGCAGTGACAAAAAAATTAAGTGATAATGTAAAAGTTGTCACTCTTTGTATTCATTTAGTGATAAAAATATTAATTTTGTCATAATAATAATGGTGATAAGTACAATAGTGACAAAATATGTTTTTAAACTGAATAAATATATGGTGACTTAAGTTGTCACTATTCGCAATTCGCGACACCCTTTTATTGACAACCTAGTGACAAAAACATTGTCACTATGATTAAGTGACAACTTTTTGGTTGTCACTTTTGGGGTATCGCTAAATATCAATAGTGGCAACCTTTTTACAATTTTTGACACAAGTATGTTTATGAAAACTATTTTAATGACAATATTTGAGTTATTGTCACTTAATATATATAAAAATGAAAACTTTAACATTGCCACTTAAAATTTTATGACCAAAATTAAATTTTTTTTGTAGTGGAAACAAATTAATTTATAAAAATAAATATGTGTGTACACATTAGAGCCACAAGTTATTATTGATTTTATAGTTAATATCATTAAACTAATAACCAAATGTTACTTTACCAAATCAAACTCTTACATTTTCACTTCTCATGGTTCATGGCAACAATGGTTGAACAAAATTAAAAAATTCATCAACAGTCAAGCTTAGAACTTAGAATTCTCTTAGCCTCCAAAACCTACGGCTCTACAGTCTACACCAATGACCAGTGTTGGGCAGTTAATTACTTGATTCAATTCTACCCTAAATCATTTTTCACTGTTAAAAACTCTAATTTAATTTTCACTCCTCATGGGTTCATTGCTTCGGTCATTTTTTGTAAAAATAAATTGTTATACAATTATACTTGTGTTGGCATTTGTTGTGCTGCTTGGTGTTTGTTCTTTGAGGTTAGAGTTATTTTAAGTAATTTGTCTAATTTAAGTGTATTTCACATTTTCACCACCTAAAATGTGTTGTATCTAGTCTCTACTATGTATAATGTAATATGTTATTTAATTATTTTATATATCTTAAAAAATATTTTTATACGCGCTCTAGTGACGCTCTCATACTTAAAATTTACAGTCAGTCACGCTTTCGCGCACACGCTCACGCACACGCACCCACACACGCTCCACGACTTAGTTACCTTTAATAACTTATGATTCTTATTATTATTATTAAAATGGGAAAGACATAACTTGTCAACTGATCGAAGTATCAAAATTGAAAATGACATTCAGAATTGGTACCAAAATTGACATCATTGTACAAATACTGAAAAACGCCTAGTTCTATGGTGCCAAATATTAATTTTTTCCCTAATTTTACAAGTATATCCCTCCCACTTCTTCGTCTTCTTATTTTCTCTCCTAACGCCAATCTCTTTTCAAACCTTAAACCACACCACCACCACCACCATCCTCCCCCTAGCTCCCTCTCCCTCTCCCTCTCTCTCTATGCTCCTTAATCATACCAGAATAGCGTCGGCACTTCGTTCTCGTGTCGACCAGAGACCAGAATGGAGGCGGCACATCGCTGCCGGCGCCGTTCTGGTCGTGAAGCTTCCTTTTTTTTTTCAAGACAAAAAAGGCAACACTTTGTGTTTTGCTGGATCTAACCAAGAAGCTTGTTAATCCATTCAACCAAACCATTAAATTTTGTATCTATTCTTCCCCCAAAATGTTTATCTCACTTTTGAGTATTATCAATCAACTGATTCGCTGGTGAAGCTTCCTCATTTTCATTCTCGATTTTTCATTCTTCCTCAAACACAATATATAAAAAAGACCAAAAAAACTACTGAGCTCCGCTGGCGCGGATAAAGTTCCATTAAAGCGAAACAATTAAGGAATATGAAATAGATAAAGGGTAAGTTGAGAATTTTGAAAAATAAAGAGTAAGAGTATAATGGGTATTTAAAAAATTACCTGAATTATAAATGAATTTATTGGAATTTTAATATGATCATGTATCCAAATTTAATTAATCAAGAATAGATGGACCATCCCAACTAATTATGCTGAAGAGAGAGAGAAAGCTAGCGTACAAATTAAGGAGAGAAGGGCTTCTCTCCTCTCTGCCACTTTTGCAGAGCCCTGCACCTTAGGGCCCCTAGGGCCTGTTTCAGATGGATAATTCTTACATAGACCAGGTCTATAAGCTTACTTATAGACCAGGTCTATAAGCTTACTTATAGACCTTGTGGTCTAAGTTTTGCCACCTCATTTATGATTTAAAAAAAACTTAAAATTATTAAATTTAACTAAAGCAACTTAACCATACTAAATCAGAGTTAAAAAGAGAAAACAAAAAATGAAGCGGCAAATTAA
Organism: Penstemon eatonii; assembly: GCA_038501285.1. Lineage (NCBI taxonomy): Eukaryota > Viridiplantae > Streptophyta > Magnoliopsida > Lamiales > Plantaginaceae > Penstemon > Penstemon eatonii. Next base: position 97,614 of record JBCEGF010001339.1, read on the forward strand.
AGATGATAGAACACTAAAAAAAATTTTAGGAACACTAAATATTTTTAGCGGGAATTGTTCTTCAACTCTTACAATTAAATTAAAAATATCACCACACGGAGAGTAATTTTCAATTCATCTAATCGCTCTTTGTTATATTGCACATTTTCTTGGGAAGGAGTATTTTCTTCATGCCTATGGTCCAATTTATGCTCTTTCTGCAGATGATGTCGCAAGCTTGATTGCCTTAAAAAATAACAGGCTAGTCTCCCGTTTCCAATCCATTTTCCATGTTCATCATTATATTTTCCTAACTGTTTCATACTATTAATGTTCTCGGAGCCAACTCATATTTAAAAACAACATTTTGATTGAGACCTTATTGTTAGTTCTTTCGTGGTCTGATGATGATAGGTATTGTATACAGAAAGTCCACCAATCTTGACTTGAGAAATGGCCTCTATAATGCGATTATTTGCTAGCTTTGTTAGAGAGATTCAAGGTGCATATCATCTGTTTGATAAAATGCCACAATAAATTTTTTTTTTTTTTTTATGAATAAATGTAACTATTGCCATGCCATCGCCACCAAGTGAACAGGGCACTGAAATTTTCCCAGATATGACAAAATAATATGATTTTCACATTTTTTCTAATGTTTGCCCATTCCCGTTTCCAAAATATTATGTATTGGGACATTGTATGCGTAGACTTCTCCTGCAGAAAAAGTTGAATTGTCTTGTTGTTTTGCTATGTATTTTTTGCTTTATAAAATTATGCCTAGGAAAATGTTAGATTTGTTTTGCTATGTATTCTCCAGTTTAATTTTTTGGCTATGTATTGTGCTATGTTAAATGTTAGATTTGTTTTAATAGGAAAATCTCAAGGTTACACAATGCATTCTTTCATGGACAAATCATTTTGATTCACACTAAAATTATTCTAACACACGCACTTATCTATGTTTCAACAGAAATATCGAAGTTGAATACAAATATTAGTTTGGATTTGAATGAGCCTGAAGTGGTTTTGGAACCAAGTTTTAATCAGTTGTTACAATTATGTGAAGTTGGAATTACTGAACAGGTGAAATATTATACATATATTACAAAAAACATAAAAAGTTCCTTAACTCATGATAAGTGATTTACATGTATATTCTCGCTTACAGGAGTTCGATTTAATGTCACATGGTTTGATTCAATCGCAATAAGATATTCATGGAACACAAAGTAACAGAGGTAAAATTTAATCCTACTGATCACCATTAACTTGCTCACCTGTTTTTTTTGCTTTAGTTTACTTGAAGTTAACACTTACAATTTTTGTATTGGTATATCCACTGTCTTATTTTTGTTGCTGTATAAATCTCTTTAATCCATTTAAAGTTTCTTGTATTTGTTGTTTGTGTTTTGGATTGTCATCCAAATTTGTGTTTGACATGTGTAGGAACACCTAAGTAGTGATGATGAAGGTGCAACAACAGAGATTTTGATTTTTCAATAGGATTAGTTACATCTCTATTGTAATTAAATGTAGAGATGTTATTTTGAATTGTAAATTGGATATGTAATGTTAATACAGTGCAACATTTATATTAGCATCTCTTCAGTACTTGTCTAATTCTCTTAAATTATTTTTCGGGATTTTTATTAATTTGATTCTCTATAAGCATCTCTTCAGTATATAATCCTTTTAAATTATTATTATGAATTTTTATTAAGAGGTTTCTCTATAAAAGTCAATGCATTAGGTTATATACTTTAATCACAAATTTTAAAATGTTAAATTTTTAAAATTTTAATGTTAATTTAACGTGTAAAGAAAGAGAATCATGAAAATTTGCTTAAAAAAATCTGCCAAGGTTTTGATGGGACTCACAAAGTGATTTTTTATTTTTCCTTAACTCTAGTTTAGTATGGTTAGGTTGCTTTAGTTAAATTTAATAATTTTAAGTTTTTTTTTTAATTATAAATGAGGTGGCAAAACCTAGACCACAAGGTCTATAAGTAAGCTTATAGACCTGGGGGCCGTTTGGTAGGACCTTATAGGGGGTATTATGTCATATTATATGAGTTAATATGGGCTAATACAATGTTTGGTGGCATTGCTCTAATACCGGGTCAAATGGATTAAATCCTTACGACCCGGTATTAGGACTAGATTATAATCCACCCAGGCATGGGTGGATTAGTTAATCCAGGTTAATATGGATTATATAAATATCACTAATAACATCAAATTTACATATTTACTTTTAAACATATCATTAAATATCATAAATTCTTCTCAAATATCTGAAAATGGAAAAACATTATACATAAATAAATCACAAATTAAAATCTATATCAATTTACAATTAACATGGAAGTATTCAATCAAATCTACCAAACATGTTTTTAATATGACCTTCAATCCGACTCCAATCTAATTCACCTTAATCCCATACACCCTACCAAACGGCCCCCTGGTCTATGTAAGAATTATCCGTTTCAGATTGGTTTTGCCGTAAGCAAGATTGTGTGTCTCGTTGAAATTTCGGCCCAAACCAGAAAATGATCGTTCCAAACAGGCCCTAGGTTTCTGTTAAGATTATTGAATCCAATTCCCGCCCACCAAATTGTTGGGTGTTCTAAAAAGAAAAAAGAAAAAAAAAAAAAGGAATACTAGGGTTTTGTGAACATTGAACGTCGTCCACCGGCGGTTCTTTCTTCTTGCTCTCCAACTTATCAGTGAGTATACCATCTGTATATCACCATGCAAAATTTCATATATATTTCCACACGTTCAGATAATATGTTTTTGAATTTTGATATGTTCAGTTCCTGGAAAATTTTGATTTTTTTTTTGATTTAGTAACAGCAAAATTTTGCCAGTTTTTTCAAAGAATTAACTAAAACATCGTTTTAACTTTATGATTGTTCAATCACATGTGTGCGATTTGATTGTAAATTTAATTTCAGAAATGTCAGATGCGAATACAGAGTAGTTATTTTTTTTATTTTATTTTTATTGTTGTTTATATGATCATAACAACCATGCAAAAGATTCATTAAAGTTAAGATTTTGTTCATTATTTAAGCAGGGGCGGCTCTTTAGGGCTATGGTCCCACAGAAAAAAGTCAGATTATCTACTTTTATATGTTTATATATTTAAATGAATTACACTTGGTTTGGTAGTAGAGTTTCCTCTTTGGCTGACATAGGTCCCAGGTTCGATCACTTTTAGGCTCTGTGTAGCTTAGATTTTGTAGTTGTTATTGTTATTATTATTATTTTTTTAATGAAAATTATAGGAAATGTCAAATTGTTGTCAAATTGCAGGAAATTATCTTGAATATTTCTTTCTTATGCTTGTTGTCAAATTGCAGGAGATTGAAAGGAAGACTTGTCGTTTAATTGAATAGTAATTATATAAAGGCTAATCAAAATGGTAAGCATATGAATCCATCCTTAGTTTTTTGATAATATCAACAGTTTGTGTAGTGGTCTGGCAATGAGTATTTAATTGATGGTTGCAGGTGAAGTTCACAGCAGACGAGCTCCGTAGAAATATGGACCACAAGCACAATATCCGTAACATGTCTGTTATTGCCCATGTTGACCATGGTAAGGAAACTGCAACCTTAACATGAAGCTTCTGTACGATTTATGATGTGGCTGGCTTTAACAAATTGTTAGACTGGACTCGGTTCCACTTTATAGCATGATTATGATTCAAATTTTTCATGCTCTTGCAGGGAAGTCCACTCTTACTGATTCTCTTGTTGCGGATGCTGGTTTAATCGCTCAAGAAACTGCTGGCGATGTTAGAATGACAGATACCCGTGCAGATGAAGCCGAACGTGGTATCACAATCAAGTCTACCGGTATCTCGCTTTATTATGAAATGTCTGATGAATCTTTGAAAAGCTTCAAGGGAGACTGACATGGCAATGGGTACCTCATCAATCTTATTGATTCTCCCGGGCACGTCGATTTCTCGTCTGAAGTGACGGCTGCTCTCCGTATCACTGATGGTGCTCTTGTTGTGGTTGACTGTATCGAAGGTGTGTGTGTCCAAACAGAGACTGTCCTAAGACAGGCACTTGGAGAAAGAATCCGCCCTGTCTTGACGGTTAACAAGATGGACAGATGTTTCCTTGAACTCCAGGTAGATGGAGAGGAGGCTTACCAATCATTCCAAAGGGTCATCGAGAATGCTAATGTTATCATGGCCACATATGAGGATCCCCTCCTTGGTGATGTCCAGGTTTATCCCGAGAAAGGTACTGTTGCATTTTCTGCTGGTTTACACGGATGGGCTTTTACTCTGACTAACTTTGCCAAGATGTATGCCTCCAAGTTTGGTGTCGATGAGTCCAAGATGATGGAGAGGCTATGGGGAGAGAATTTCTTTGATCCTGCCACTAGGAAGTGGACTCGCAAGAATACTGGCTCTGCTACATGCAAACGTGGTTTCGTGAAGTTCTGTTATGAGCGGATATTATCAACATTTGCATGAATGATAAGAAGGATGAGTTGTGGCCAATGCTGCAGAAGCTAAATGTCACATTGAAGTCAGATGAGAAAGAATTGACGGGGAAAGCACTTATGAAGCGTGTCATGCAATGTTGGCTCCCTGCTAGTAGTGCCCTCTTGGAAATGATGATCTTCCATCTTCCGTCTCCCCATACGGCTCAAAGGTATCGTGTGGAGAACTTGTATGAGGGACCTCTTGATGATGCTTATGCAAACGCTATCAGAAACTGTGATCCCGAGGGACCTCTCATGCTTTATGTGTCTAAGATGATTCCAGCCTCCGACAAGGGTAGGTTCTTTGCTTTTGGTCGTGTATTCTCTGGGAAGGTTTCAACCGGTTTAAAGGTCAGAATCATGGGCCCGAACTTTGTCCCTGGAGAGAAAAAGGACTTATACACTAAGAGTGTTCAGAGAACTGTTATTTGGATGGGCAAAAAGCAGGAAACCGTCGAAGATGTACCCTGTGGTAACACAGTGGCATTGGTTGGTCTAGATCAATTCATCACGAAAAATGCGACCTTAACCATGAGAAGGAAGTGGATGCTCATCCAATTCGAGCAATGAAATTCTCCGTGTCCCCTGTTGTGCGTGTTGCTGTCCAGTGCAAGGTTGCATCTGACCTGCCTAAGCTTGTTGAAGGTTTGAAGCGTTTGGCTAAGTCCGACCCAATGGTTCTCTGTTCTATAGAGGAGTCTGGTGAACATATTATTGCTGGTGCTGGAGAACTTCACCTTGAAATCTGCTTGAAGGATTTGCAAGATGATTTTATGGGTGGTGCTGAAATATATAAATCTGATCCAGTGGTTTCTTTCCGCGAGACTGTTCTCGAGAAGTCTTCCCGCACTGTAATGAGCAAATCACCTAACAAGCACAATCGTCTCTACATGGAAGCTCGACCTTTGGAAGATGGACTTGCTGAGGCCATTGATGATGGGCGCATTGGTCCAAGGGATGATCCTAAGGTTCGATCGAAAATCTTGTCTGAAGAGTTTGGTTGGGATAAGGAGCTGGCTAAGAAAATTTGGGCCTTTGGGCCCGAAACCATTGGTCCAAACTTGGTGGTCGATATGTGTAAAGGCGTGCAATATCTAAATGAAATCAAAGACTCCGTTGTTGCTGGATTTCAATGGGCTTCAAAGGAAGGGCCTTTATCCGAAGAAAACATGCGAGGTATTTGCTTCGAGGTTTGTGATGTTGTTCTTCACACCGATGCAATTCATAGAGGTGGTGGTCAAGTTATCCCCACAGCTAGAAGGGTCATTTACGCATCACAGCTCACAGCAAAGCCTCGTCTTTTAGAACCCGTTTACCTTGTGGAGATCCAAGCACCCGAGCAAGCTCTTGGTGGTATTTACAGTATTCTGAATCAGAAACGCGGACACGTGTTTGAAGAAATGCAGAGGCCTGGAACACCACTTTACAATATCAAGGCATATTTACCGGTTGTCGAGTCATTTGGTTTTTCGAGTGCTTTGAGGGCTGCGACTTCTGGTCAGGCGTTCCCTCAATGCGTGTTTGATCACTGGGATATGATGCCGTCTGACCCACTCGAAGCGGGTTCTCAAGCATCTACACTGGTTGCGGATATTCGAAAGAGGAAGGGATTGAAGGAGCAGATGACACCCCTCTCCGATTTCGAGGATAAGCTATGAGTATTAGTTTTCAACTTAGGTTCTCAATTTTGTTTGCTGTTCACTGGATAATGAGTTTGTCTTTCCTTTTGTTTTCTTGCTGATAGTAGTTTTAATTTTGCTTGACAAAGCGTTGATATTAGTTTTCTTTTTTGAGGTTAATATGATTAATAGTTTTAGCTTTGATTGATTGATAAAATGTTGAAATTAGTTTTAGTTTTCGGGTGTTAATATGATTAGTTTTTAATTTTTATCCCAATGAAAGAGTGTCTATTTTTTCAACCAAAAATAAGAACCAATAATATGGCAATTTAGTTGTGTCAACATTGAAATACAATGATTTGGCAATTTTTTTGTGATATAATCAAATAAAGTGGCATCCTGATAATTAACTAATTTGTAATTGATATTTATAAATCGAATATTCACATTTAAAATAAGTGATACATAATTAGATGAAATTAAACTGAAGACAGGAATGAATACGGATTAATGAGATCAAAATCATTTTATGGGTTCATCTGGTTGATATTGGTCATTGTCATTCACTAATTAAAATTCCAACTGCCCAATGCCCATACCTATTGTGATCACATTTCATGTTAGGAAAAAATAAGAAAAACATCATTTCTATTTTCTAAAATTTCTCATCAAGTTTTAAAAAATTCAAACAAACAACAATTCTTTTTTATTTCTTAAAAAAAAAAAAAAAAACTACGCAAAGTCTATTTTAATTTGACATATCATAACCTACCTCTTGCGCAATTTAATTCACATAATTGACATGATTAGAGATGAAATCTTACACATTTTACACCAACAGCTTAAACTCGTCCTAAAAAAAAATACACATACTTTATTTCTCAATTTACTCTCTCAAAACTTAACAAAAAACATTACCTAAGTTGATATTATTTTTGTGTGTTTGGAAAAATAGTTTGATAGAGTAGTGAAAGTTTGTGAAATAATTTCGATTTGCGTAATGTTGTTTGTTTGGATTTTGAGAGAGTGGTTTAAGAAATAAAATAAGTGTAGGTTATTTTTTGAGGGATATTCTTACATAGACCAGGTCTATTAGATTTCTATAGACCTTGTGATAGTAAATACAACACATCATACATTTTGAGAGCATGACATCATTAAAATGTATGATATGGTGCATTTACAATCACAAGGTCAATGAAAAGCTCATAGACCAGGTCTATACAAGAATTTTCCATTTTTTGAAGAGTTAGATTGTAGGTATAGGATGAGTATGACTTTATATCAAATCATGTTTATTATATGAGATAAATTGTGTAAGATATATGTTAATTTATGTCTAATCAGAGTAGAGTTTGTATAAGTTTTGTTTAGAGATAAGAAAATTGTTGTTTGTTTGACTTTTGAGAAATTGGTTTGAGAAAGTTGATAAATAAAAAATTTATTTTAAAAAGTAAAAATCATGTTTGTTTTGTATTTTCCAAACAAAAATAAATTTAAAAAACGCCAAACAAACATACCCTAAATCTTTTATTCATTTGATGGTGATATTATATACGAGTTCAAAATTTCAAATGCCAGTTCCAATCAAACAAGCAACAAATCAACCTTCTCTGTCTCCTTGAAAAGAGACCAAACTTTTTACATTCTCGATAAAAGGCCTAATACCGAAGAATAGTACTGAATCTATGATGCAGTAACTTTGTCTTTTGTACTGTAGGATATGGAGTAATTTATTTTCCAACTAGGATTATTAGTTTACGTTGCATGTTTCTTAATTCAAAAATTGATTTGGATAATTTTAGCGTAATCTTCAAAATATGAAACGGATTAAATGTTAATCTTTTGTGACTTAGAAAAAAAATTGGGGTTGCAAGGAGCTCTAATAAATCATTAATCATATTGCTAGAAATCGATCCCTTTGAGTTCATCGTAAGAGGCGAATTAGGCGTTCCACAACGCCCTAACCGCAATTCAACGCGACATAGTAGCTATAAGTAATGGTAACTTTGCGACCCATATGGCCATATCGATGGGAAAAACACAAATTCTCCAACTTTTTAGAGCGTTTTCCACCAAAAATCTTCATTTAGGACATAAAATTGGATTTTTATTCAAATTTCAAGGTTTTGGGTGTTATTTTTCATATTTCATCTCTCACCCAAAACGTCAAAAAAAAAAAAAAAAAAGAATACTTGCACAATCTCCAAAACACTATTCCTTAAATAAATAATTTATTTAATACAATTAAATAAATTTTATATAAATTAACAAGAGATAAAAGAGGTACACCAAAAACAACAAATTTATATGAAACTAAGTGCAAATAAATTAATCGGAATATTACAAATAACAATGCAAATTGTAGGTAAATTAAACTATTAAAAATTATCTAAAAAATTAAGTAAAATACATTGACTGAAAGACAGAAAAAGTTACTTAGATTCAAATAATAATATTACATGCCACTTTTTGGGTGTAAACATACCCTCAAGGTAGACACTTTAACCAAACTCGTTTTCATTCAAATCTTATATAGGGGGCTTCTAGGGACAGTTCCGCACGTGGAAAACTGTTGACAGTTTTTCCCAAAAATGAACTAATTTATTTTTTTAATAATAAAAATGTCACTTGCCAAACCGATTGAATATAGCAGGTCATAATTGTGGAACTTACTCTTTTGCCCTCTCCTTGTTAAAAAAAAATTAAACTTTGGTCATCTTCTTCACCAAGCTCAAGCGAACATGTCGATCCCCAATTATGTCCAGCTGATGTCTGGAGGTTTGTGGACAATTGCTGCTCGTTTCCTCTTCTCTAGGGCCTGGGTTGAGTGTTTCCGAAGTTAATTTCGCATTACATACACTAATTGAGCTGAAATTTAATTAGGACCGTGAAGAACTTGAACGGGCCGTGAGATTTCTGTTCGATTTTGATTGGAAAACACTCCTAGAGTGTTTAATTGCTGTTTTCCATGTTCATTTAAGTGATTCGCAGGTTCGGGCCCTTAAGAACTTAAACGGGCCGTGAATTCCATTCAAAATTGGTTCGGATTTCTTGAGGAATCTAAATCTTTTTGTTCGAAGGTTTGATTACAGCCTATTTCTTACGCAATTAATAGCAACTCTTGTTGAATTTTGCAAATTGGGCTTCAAATCAAATTTCAGGTTCTTCGATTCTAGCGGTGTTTTTGTTATTGATTTTTGTTCTACATTGCTTGTTTTGGTTCGTAGTGTTTAATTTCAGGTGTTGTTTGCTTATGATGATTGATTAATTGGCTGACCACGTTTTTCTTCCTCTGTTTTTTTCAACTTTTTTTTTTGGATGATTTTTTTCAACTGGGTATTTTGTAGCAATTGAACACCAAGCAAGGGAGAATCAGTAATTGTAGATGAAGGAACCTTAATCAACAACTTAATCGAAAAAATCAATTCCCAACAGCCCAATTGAGTTTTTACGTGAAAGTGTGAAAATCCCCAAAAATGAACCAAATCTCACAATTGATACATGAGAATGTTCGTATTAGAAGGGAGAAGCAAAATCTGAATTTAGTTTAAAGGAATTAATAAAAACAAAGTGATGATTGAAGATTGAGTGATGCAGAAGAATGAAAAATGAACAACTATGTGTACTGTGTAGGAGTCAAAATTGAAGGAGGAGGAGTTGTGTAGAAGAAGGGCATTTAGGATATTTCGGTTTTGCCTATAGTGTATTTTTGCTTCCGTAACTGGTGAAGGTTTTGCCACATGACGCCCATTGAGTGGTGAACTGCGGGCAATTCTACCAAAGCTGAAATGCATTTAGCAAGCCCGATCTATATATTCATCTATTTTCTTAGTACAATATTGGTTGACTTAAGCATCAGTAAGACTTTGTTGTAGTTGCTCCGAATTATTTCACTCGAAAACTAATAAAAAGCTTACAAATTAGAATGTTCTTAGCTTGAATAAATCAATGAGCGAGTACCAATATTTTCATTCACATCACGAGTGTAATTAACACTTATCATGTGATTTGTCACTTTATTAAAAATATTATCTAATTGTTTAAATTACATTATGGTCCCTCAAGTGTATATATAATATTTTACACTTATATCCATCTTGTCAAAATATTTACACCTAAGTCTTTCTTATGTAAAATGTGTTAAAATTATATCCGTGCCAAAAATTTATACTCAAGTCTCTGTTATATAAAATATATTACATCGATAGACATTTTTCCTGCAAAAATCACCCACGTGACTATTATTAAGAGTGTTTCTTATTTTATTTGTTATAATGTTTTTATTTAATCGGCATAACACATTTTATCGATGTAATTTGATCGGAAATTGCCGATATACCAATGCAACACATTTTATATAATATAGACTTAAATATAAATTTTTGACACAAGAAAGATAACTGTAACATGTTTTATATAAGAAAGACTTAAATATAAATATTTTAACAAAAGAATATAAATTTAAATTTTTTTATACTTTGAGACCATAAATGCGATTTACCCTTATCTAATCACAAGGAAATGTATAGTTGCACTTGCCATCTTCAATATTTTAAATTATCTTAGAATAAAGAGTGGGACCGTTCGATAGGACTAATAGGGGGTATTATGTCATATTATATGGGTTAATACAACGTTCAGTGACATTGTTCTATTACCGGGTCAAATGGATTAAATTCTTACGATCCGGTATTGAGACTATATTATAATCCACTAAGGCATGAGTGGATTAGTTAATCCAGGTGAATATGCATTCGGTGAAATATCACTTATAATCTAAAATTTATATATTACCTATTTTAACATATCATAAATTCTTCTTAAATCTATGAATTGAACATGGAAAAACATTCTATATAAATAAATCACAAACTAAAATATATATCAATTTATATTTTAAGATGGAGGCATTCGAACTAAAACTTTGAATAAACCTTGATCAACTCATACTCTTATACGTATTATACAAATGACTTCGATGAATTGACATATCTTAACTAACATAATATGTTCAATTAAGTAGTGGAAATATATTAATATATACATAAACTCATAACTCTACCAAACATATTGCAATTGATTGTTTTAATGTAATATGACTCAATTAAATTTAACAAAACGTATTTTTTATATGATCTTCAATCCGGCTCTGATCTAATCACCTTAATCTCATACATCCTATCAAACGGCCCCAGCAAGTATTGCATAGACAAAAAATTTAAGCTAACTCGATAATTTTATATTACTACCTATTTTTTTTTTTTTTTGAAAAGTTATACTTCTACCTCCGTTTCATATTAATTAACACATTTGTTAATTTTTTTTGTTTTAAATTAATTGACATGTTTGGATTTTCATAGGATTTTTTTTAATTTTGCCCATTTTCTCACATTTAAGTTAGGAAATTCAGTGATCACCAGTTCACCACTAACTAATAATTTAATCAATAGTCATTATTATAAAAGGCATTTGAGATACTTTACCATAAATAAAAGTGTACTAATGAAATTTCTTAATCTGAATAAAAACATTACATGTGAAAATTAATATAACACGTTGAGAGTATAATACACTTTACTCTAGAATTGAATAATTGTGATAAACATAATCATAATACCCTTGACAACTCATCCAAAGTCCCCTACAATATCAAACAAATGTAACACTACAATTAAATACTTTTTGCTAAACTTATGAAAAGGAAAAGAAAATTTGGTAGTAACGACAAAATAAGAGTCCACAAACCCGAAATGGGTAGAATCCAAATATATGTACCCACCATTTTGGTGAAAAGCACCAGTACGGACAAAACCAGTAATTTTTTTTATGATTCAGTACATAAAGATAATGATGATACAGATTTCTATAAAGACAAAAAGAAAATTAGAAAAAAATTAATTCTGGCTCTACTGCCACGTCATCCACCCAATATCCCCATGCACACATGGCAACGGAACCCCCCTCACGCCAAATAAGACCCACATTTCTGTATTTTCAACACTACGACGTCGTATAGTACCTGCGCTTATATTATTTGTATCTATTTTTACTCAGAATAAATACAGAAAAATGCCCTGTTAATTGGAGTGTGAAGTAATGTGGTAGTGCATGAGATCTGAAGCACACTCTCTCTCTCTCACGCACACACACACACACACATGGAGGCAGGGAAAAATGGAGCTCCGGCTGACGTGGCCGAGGCGGCAGAGGACGACGACAACGTGATGGCTTCGTGGCTCACAGTCGACGAAGAAACGGCAACGGAGCTCTCGAAGCTTCTAGAATCCTTCGGTTCCGTACCGCCGCCGGTGAAGGTGAGGTTCACCGAGGAACCGTACGCTTCGACGACGGTGTTTCAGTCGTCGGCGGCTTACGTCACCATCAACTGCAACGAGGAGTCGTGCGGCTCCTCCTTCTCCGACTCCGACTCATCCGTCATGGCCAGCATAGACCTCGGCGGCGCGAGGAGGTTTGTTGGCGGCGGCGAGTGGGATACGGGCACAGTTGAAACGCGTGAGTGGTGGAAGGAGGGGAGCGGCGGGGATACTGCTGACGTGGATTTTGATTTGGATTTGGATTTGGATGGGTTTTTGACGGACGGCTGTGATTATGGGGGTATGGACGATGAAGATGCAATGTGGGCAGAGTTTCTAGGTGAGGGCATATTTGGTACACTGTAGAGAAAAATTAGAAATTAGGAAAAGGGGGACGTTGACTAGGGTTTTGACCATAGTGTTGGGTAGTCTTTTGTTGTTTTGGGAGAAGATACAACAGTACAATTGGGTGTAAAGATTTGGGGTTGTTAGGGTTTTTGGCTGCCGTTGGGTACATATTTTTGGTTCCAAACTTCCAGTGCACATTTTGAACAGATTAGATGTAAAGAAAAAGTGAAAAAGTTGTGGTGGAGAATGATATTTTGGAAAGTTGATATATGAAAAATATTAGATTATTTATAAATATTTTATGGAAAAGTAGTTTAAACGAAAAATTAATATTTTTTTCAAGAATACATTCATCGTCAATCATTTTAATAACTACCCAAGAATAAAAAGCTATAAATAATAAATCACTACTAAATACTAGTATTAAACTAGATAAAAACTCATATATATTTTAATTCTGGACATCAGCTTTGTCAGTGATTACATCATTGACAAAAAAAATTAACATCATGGAAGTCACAATGCTACATTAACATTTGAATAGCACTTTCGGTACTCCTTATGGACAATTTACCCATCAAAAGATCAAAAATGCTATTTACACTTCACATTTGTGTCAAATACTTATCATTTGTGTTGGATAATTAAAATTCTAAAAATAGTAAACACGTGATTTTATTTTTATTTTTATTTTTGAAGGGTTTAATCCATTTAGAGGTGCGCCAGACATATTATGTGAGAACCTCTCATAACAAGGATTTGAACTTGGATTCGTTACTTCGTAGTGACTAATTTCTTCCACTAGACCAATTATTTGAACTTTTAGTTGTTTTTCGTCATTTTTTTCATATAATAAAAGGTAAAATATATACCAAACATTATTAAATTACTTTTTAGATTTCCAAATAGCTTTTTGCAAACGAAGCCTTACTTCTGCTATGTTGTTTGAGCTCCATTTTGGTTGGTCACTCTATTTTAGTTTTGGACTAAATATTAATTAATGTATCTCGCATTATAGTGATTTTTCTGACCAGGTTAAATGGTTGTTTAATACGACATTGTTTTACGTAAAATAATTCTTCCAAGTTTAGTGCTTGTAAGGAAATATACACAAACAGTAAATATTTAATTTGATGCTTTTTTTTACCTGGAAGATTCTTGCTGGAATCATATTTGGCCAAATCAATCCAACTATAAATTTAATTTGATTCTATCTTTATTCTAGAAAATTAAAAATTTGATGTGATCAAATTTATCCAACCATAAAAAGTTATTGTAATGTAAATACTTTGAATTCAATTAAACCCGATTGAAAATGGATTCTCCTTATATCCGGAGTAATAGTGTTAACTCTCGCTTTGTATTTTTTTTAATGGAGGATTAGAGGGCTTGTTTGAAGATTAAGAAGATTGGCCCAATTAGAGAATAAAGAAATCTAAAGGCTTGGTAACAAAATAGCCCACAGCCAATGGGCTTTTTAATAACTTGAATTTTAACCCACCTGGCTTTTCACCTGGCATTTCAGCCCCTAGTAGAGTATATTCATTAATCAAGGTTTCTTCTAGGGTTGTCAATGGGTCGGATTCTGGTCGGATCAGGCTCGTCCAGATCCGGCTCCATTTATATCGGATCGAATCATGTCGGATTCGGATCTTGCTCGGACTGTGCTCGGATCTAGATTTTTTGAATCCAACGGATCTTGGTCGGATTTGGCCGGATATCGGATATTTTTCGGATCCAATAAACTTGTATTTAAAAAGTTAAATTAATATTTTTTTCCTAAAACAAGTTTATTATCTTTTCAATTTTATTTAATTTTAGCTCACAATTTCAAAGTTTTTTCACTATATTCATATTTGTAAAATGAATATATTGGTTTAAATAAATTTATAAACGAATTATATATTACTATCTTCTTAAATTGACGTTGAAATATTATTAATGATACTTATTTTTATAATTCATTTTGTATATATATCTTTCTTTTTATTTGTTGTCGGATACGGATCTTTAATGGATCGAATCGACCTAAATCCATATTAGCTCCATGAGTTTCGGATTTCGAATCTTTATAATCGGATCAGGTCCATCAAATCTCTAATCGGACAATTATCCTAATAAATCGGAGCGAATTCGGACGGATCCGGATTGAAATCCGCCCCATTGACAGCCCTAGTTTCTTCCATTGATCCACTATTAAATTCAGGGACGAATCCAGAAATTTAGTATAACGGGGGGTTAAACTTCAACGATAAATTCAATAATCAAAATAATAAAAAAAAAAGTTTTTAGTCAAACAGTTGAATTTAAAAAATTATTTCAATAACCAAAAAATATACGAGATAAAAAAAGAAAAAGAAAAAAGCTGAAGTTTTACAAAATAACCACCACAAATTACATATGATAATCCGTTATAACCCATAAGAACAAAAAAATCTACGACACCAATTACGTTGTTAATTGACCGTGACGATTTTTTATTTTCTGAAATCGGTCCATAATAGCATAATTTAAAATATACCAACATGTTATTGGTTTAGTGGAAGAGATTAATCACTATAATGTTGCAAACCCAAGTTCGACCTCTTTTGAGAGAGGTTTTCACTTAATGTGTCCGACGCGTCTATAAAAGGATTCAGTCAGGTATTGGTAAAACAAATAAAAATATACGACTAAATATGTCGACTTGACTAAATTTATAAAAATTATAATAAATAATTTAGATAATATAATTCACTATCGTATGATACTAAATATATTAATATTTAAAATATTTGATATACCACAAATTAGAATAACTTAAAATAATAAATCACTTAAAAAATTGAAAAAACTCATAATAGCTTAAAGTATACAGCTACTTTAATATATCTTAAAATCAATTTGGAATTACACACAATACATTTTAAAAAAAAAAAGTATAACTTCATAAAATAATTTGAGAAAATTGAGTGGGAGCCCACCAGATCCTATATAGCTCCGCCGCGCCATTGATTAAATTATTAGGTTGCAATGTAAATGTTCGATCAAATGCCTCAAAGATATATGGACCAATTACCCAAACCGGATATTCTTGCAAATGTTTATGCTCAGTTGTGCAAGAAAATCATTAACAAAGGCTCAGAAAAGAAGAATACCCTGGTGAAACGCTATCGTTTCAAAGTTTTTTTTTTTTTTTTTGCGGATTTAATGGTCAGTTTTTGGACTAAGGATTTTAACTAGAAAAGTTGTGTTTATAACTTCCTGTGATCTCATTCCTTCATGAAGCCAGCTGAATAATAACATAATCTTGTCTTTATCTTTTATTTTTCAATTCTTTGTTGAATTTGTCTGGATCATTATTCTATTGTTGTCAACTTCAAGCAGTCCGATTTTCTATTATTAAAAACAAAAAAAGAAAAGAAAAAACCCTGTTTAAATTATGGCTAACTTTTGCATAGAAATATAAAGTAAACATGTTCTACGATTCTTGCGGCAAGTCAAATACTTATAATCTAATCTTTCAAGGTAGGAAATAATGTCTTTGTCTATTTATTTCCTAGCTGTACATGTTGAGATCAACATTTTGTCTCAACCTGCGTTGAATTATATAAACTAGCATACGTCCCGTGTTATGCACTAGTTTTAAAAAATATATATGTTAAGTACCTTGTTTAATATATAAAATGATTGTACCATATATATATATATATATATAATGAGAATAATAATATTTATATACAAAGAAAAATAATATGTTAAATATTAAAAAAAAGGATAGAGGACGAATGTATATTCTTTACAAATACATCAATCTGGACATCTAAGCTACATAGGAATATTTGCACACCATCAATGTTCAACTAATACCTGCAAAACGAATGAAAAATTAAAGTAAAAATTCTATCATATTTATGCGAGTTTTATTTTTTGGTATCGACAATATATTAGTGAAATTTTCCAATTTGAATTTGTTGAATGTTAATATGGCAATTGAAGATGTGATTATTTGGTGCCAATTTTTGCTTTGCTAACCCGCAAGTATTAAATAAAAATACTACTTAAATTTTAATACAAAGGGACAAATTTTAAGAAAAATAATAATAATCAGAATGCTTCACATTAAAATATAAAGAAAAAATATAATTAAATTGCGTAGAACCCATGTCGGGGTATAGGGTCAAAAGAATTGATCGTCAAAACATTAAATATAAACAAAATCTTAGGCAAGCAGTTTGTTTGAGAAATTGGAATGATTCAAATGTATTTTACTTTACATGTTATCTTCATGTTTGTAATAAGGTATTTTATGCATTAGGAAGAAGGTTTCAAGTCCTTAAATGTTTTGATTTTTTTTTTCCTTATGATAACAACACTTGA
This sequence comes from Penstemon eatonii, assembly GCA_038501285.1. NCBI lineage: Eukaryota > Viridiplantae > Streptophyta > Magnoliopsida > Lamiales > Plantaginaceae > Penstemon > Penstemon eatonii. The sequence continues at coordinate 114,751 of JBCEGF010001339.1, forward strand.
TAAATGGATATATATATAAACAACATAAGAATTAGTGGCATATAATACTTATCTATTTGATTAATAAATAGCACCTTCAAAATCTTCTCAACTGCTTGCTTAAGATATACTTTACTCCACTGTTGTTATCATAAGAACATAACAAATCAAAAACATTTGAAGACTTAAAAAATCTTGGCAAAAAAAATTTAAGAGATAAAAAAAACTAAGCTTACATCTCGATTACAAAATAAAGAACACCACCAAAATCCTCTAAATTTTCTGTCTTATCCCTTTATCAAGTGTTGTTATCATAAGAAAAAAAATCAAAACATTTAAGGACTTGAAACTTTCTTCCGAATGCATAGAATACCTGATTACAAACATGAAGATAATATGTAAAGTAAAATACATTTGAAATGACTAAGTATATTAAGAACTTAACCCATGGAAAAAGAACACATATCTTAGTCAATGTAATATATATGCACTAAAGCAAATTGTTCAGCCGAATCGCATAAAAAGAAATAAAAAGTGCATAACATAATGAGTTAAACCGTCTACCATACTTCAAACACCCCTGCTTCATCTCTTGTTCCTTTACTCTAAGAAGTATGAACGCGCTGTTGCAAGTAAGGAAAATATAAAAATATGAAATTAAATTTGAAAATATTATGAAACTGAAAAATTAATTTCTTAACCAATCAAATATGGCATTATGAAAACCGAATTTATTTTAAGAAATAAGTTGTGAAACCGCCTAGAGCAAACTGTTCAGTCAAAAGAAATGGAAAGAGCATAAAATAATGAGTTATCGTAAGGAAAATATTAAAATCAGAAAGGTGAAAATATTATGAAACTGAAAAAAAATGATTAAATCATATTGAAGAGAAGATGGAAAAAACTGAATTGTAAGTGGGTTTGGAGGTAGTTATATTATTATTAAGTAAAATAAAATAAATCAAACTAAGGAGAAAAACGTGGGTGTGAGTTTGAAGGTGGTTATAATATGTATGATGTAATTATTAGGTAAAATAAAATAAATCAAAATAAGGAGAAATTAGTATTTTGATCAAAACAAATTAATTGAAGTCAAATACTGCTGTGAAATATATTATAAGTAGATATATTATAAGTAGATTTATCAGGGTTTTCCATATGTCCTGTTATTTCTCATACTCCACTGGAATCCTAATTTTTAACTCTCCAAGCCTTCCCCAAAAGAGAAACCATTTCTACAGGCAAAAATTGTCCATCGGATTCTTCCAAGACCGAAAGGAAACGATTCCCCGGAGTTACTCAAACCCAAAACTGAAGGAAATTTCTCATCTTTTTTCTCTTCATTGACTCGGTGCATTACATCGGTGAGCTATTAATCGATAATATTTGTTAAGTCTATTTTTCTTTCATTATATTTGTTGGGTTCATATATGTTTAATTTTTATAACTCCCAGATTAAATCTTTCTTATATCTTTCTTATAAACAATTATTTTTGCTGTTCGATTTTGTGTTCTTTTATTTTTTTTATGTTGGGTGCAGTACTTTCGTGTTCTTTCATTTTTGTATCTTTTCTCAAACAGAGGTCTCAATATGATTTAACTTTGAAAGATTTCAATTTCATTTAAGTAGTTTCATAGTTTTGTGAGTTTACATTAATTTGCTGGTAGTTTGAATTTTAGGTAAGAATTACCTTTTTACTTCAAAAAAATGATTAGATCCACTTTTCTATGTTACATTCTTTTTGCTATTAACGTTTCATGTAAATGGCTTGAGTATCCAAGTAAAAGATGGCGTTTTCTTTTAGTTGAGTTATAATCATTTGGTTATATGATTACCTATTATTTTTTTGGTTTAAAGTTATTTAGTGTATTATAATCCAGGGAAGAGTGTAATTTTGCTTATGGTGATTTTCTTCTTATGTGCAGGTCGTTTACACCTTGGTGTTCATGTTTGGACGTGTTCTTTTGGTTAAATATGAACATTGATGACATAGATGATATGATTGTATTATATGTTAGTAAGCAAATGTGTTTTGCCTTAGCTTAGATGGATAATTCTCTTTTAAAAAAGAGTTTTTGTTAAAGTTATGTTGAAAACAAACTTGTGGCAACTACATGTTTATATACATCGAATGATTTTCATTGGTCTAATATTGAATTATAGTTGATAATTGAATTTTTGGTATTTATTTATAATTGATGGTGAAATTTTATTCATTATCTTATTATTATTGTAGGTTAAATGGTACTCTAAAGAAAGTAATTAATATAATTTTAGTTTTTCTTATTAATAATTCATACAAAAATATTGAGGCATAAGTGTGGCATGTAGCACCTCTCCCAAACGGCAAGGGTTCATTTCTTTATTACCTTGATTGCTCAATTGTTTTCATCAGTCACAATATTCTCTTTTTCTTCATTACGAAGGTTAATCACACAAGTTTTTGGTTCAATTCAAATTGATAAACAATGTCTTTAATCTCAAAACTGCAACTCTATGTGAGTGAAATGCAAAAACATTCTCCATGCCATGTACATTATATATACTCAACATCAACTAGGCACCTTAAATAACCAATACCCCATCAAAAATCTGAAAATTCACTTGATAAACCATAATTTGATTATATCATGAATAGTACAAAAATTCAATAATACGAATTACTTTCACTACTAATGCATCTAATACGAAACAAGCATCGATAACAAATTCAGAATCTGAAAATCAACTTGACTGATGTTCATATATTTAAAACCATCACTTTGACCAAGATGACTGGAAACATTCATGAAATGATGCAAAAAGAATAAAGCTTAGTAGGCATCAACTCAATGATTAATATATTGAGTTGAATACAAAAATCACAAAAAATTTGAGAAATCTCCTAAGTCATCTCAAATGCCTCGTCAGAAGTAAATTTTCTCAATTAGGTGGCCTCCAAATTATTGCCCCCTACAAAAAAATTGAACTAAAATTATTAACAAGAATCAGGAATCATTGATCGAAAATTATTAACAAGAATTAGGAATTTAAATCATCAATGGCATACCAGAGATAAACTAAAATCCCCTAAAAGATTTGTTTCAGTATACGCAGCCACATTAGATTGTCCATCAAATCCCTATATATAAGCTTGGCAAATATTTATTAGTTTTGAACTGAATAATATTTACAAGAAGAATTAGGAATGTAATGCACACCTGAAGTAAATTAAAAACCCCCAAATGATTTGTTTCAGTATGCCCTCCCAAATTAGATTGTCCACCAAATCCCTACAAAACAATAGAACAAATATTTATGATAATTGAACTGAAAATTATTAATAAGAATTAGGATTTAAATCATGAATGACACACCTGAGATAAACTAAAATTTCCCAAAGTATTTGTTTCAGTATATCTTGTTATATTAGATTGTCCACCAAATCCCTGTGTAACAAGAATATGTAACATAAGAATAATGTGAATTTTCTTAAATTCTCAAAATGATGTGATCAAGTAAAATTAATATATATTTACGTGCATATCGTGAGACAAAGGTCGAATTGTGCTAAATGGCATATATGAAAATGAAGGACAATTTGCTTCATATTGAGAGCCAAAGGCTGCTTCTTGTGAAGGACGATTGCAATGTGAATCTTCTCCTTTTCGTTTTGTGCCTTTTGCAATCAACTCTACAAGTGTTAACAGAATATTAAAACTTATGTTAGCTACATTCATATATTAAAAATAAAATATAACTAAATTTCTAAAACACTTACGTGAACTTTCAGCCTTTCCTTTTCCCTTCCTTTTAACATCCCAGTGGTGTATATGAACATTCTCACTTCTTGACTTCGCAAGTGGAGGATTACGAACAAAATATGGATTTGTCTCATCATTATCTTTAGTTGCATCCAACTCATTCACTAATGTCGTATCATTTATATTGAAATTTTCGAGCAACTCATTTAATTTTTCTTTAGCATTTTCAATGCATTCTTTCAAGATTTGTCTCGCATCCGCATGTGCCTTGCCTTTTGTTGCCAGTTCATGAACTTCTCTCGTCATATGATTGACAAATGCCATCTCAGACACAGAATCAATGCCTCTTTCACTTCCACTTTTTCTACTTTCTCCATTACAAACTCCATTCAGAACAGAATTTGTCCAACGCTTTTTTATGTACAACTCAGGTATAAAATGCAACTTTACAACATCAAAAACCTTTAAAATATGGCTGCATAATATGCCACATGTTTCAAACTTGTGGCAACTACATTTTACTTCCAACTTTTGACTATCAAACTCAATATTGTTTATCATTGAGCCTCCACCATGAGATATTACACTGAATAATCTCAGCGAGGGTCCACCACCATATGTGATTTCTTCAGTCAACTCAAGACCCATGGTCTCAACTTGTTCTTTTTGAAACAAATTGAAGATAGCAAGTGTGTAGACATTAGATGCATGCTTTAATAATGGATTGTTCGTAACAAGACATGCCTATTTATGATGACTCTAAGAGTCGTTTATTGATTTTGTTGCGCGCCAATTATCTTGAACCGTTTCATACGAGGTGACACATACAAACAAGGTAGCTGTTCTATTTCCAATTTCTTTTTTCAGTGCAGAGTTTGTACCCTCACTTCTAGACGTCGTGAAAAGATCAACACTAAATATGTTGTTACTAAAAGCAGCAACCCATTTATGACGCAATTTATACATCATTTGGAACCATTTTTGTTCTCTGACATTGTAATTATCCATCATATCTTTCCATATTGCTTCAAACTCTTATTCGGATTGACAATAATTCATACATTTCTTCCACAAGTATTTAAATCTTGAATTCAGGTTCAAACTACCAAATTGTGATGAAGCGTTTCGGTTGATATGCCATTGACACAATCGATGATGCGCTTTTGGAAATACAGTTGCAACGGCATTCATCATTGCTTGGCATTGATCAGTGAAAATTGTTTCGGGTTGTCTTCCACCCATTGACTCAAGAAATGTTTGAAACAACCACTCAAAAGAGCTCTCAGTTTCATTGGAGATGAAAGCCAACCCAAACATGGTATTTTTATTATGATTATCTGTACCCACAAAAGGTGCACAAATTAAATCATACTTATTTGTTTTATATGTCGTGTCGAACGAAATCACATCACCAAAATGCTCATAGTCAGCCAAACACCGATGATCTCTGAAGAAAAAATTCACCAACCTCTTAGCATCGTCCACTCCAACATTCCTATAAAAAAAAAGGCTCGTCATTGGATTTCTTTATGAAATGTTGAATTAATTCATTAGTATCTCCATTTTCATGTACTTTCTTTTCTTGGGCACGATAAAGGCAATCGTACACATCTCTTATAGTAAATCCTACATTTTCTTTTCCTTGGGCCATTTTTTCCAATACAGAAACAGCTTTTCTAACAGAAATTTTGTTACTAACCATTGTAGCCAACAATTTTTCTTGTTCATCTGCAATTTTACGAGCCGATCGTAACAAATATGTTTGATCAGGTGAAAACATATCATGATTATGCGTCTTATGAAATGTAGTCACCTTCCAAACTTCATCATTTCTCCGTGCTATTCTAAGCTTTGCCTCACATTTACACCTAAATGTTGGTTTTTGGTACACGGGTATTTTATTCTTAGACCGTTTCTCGTCTTTGCTACCTTCACATGAACATACAAATATTTGCGCTTTCAGTTGTCCATCACCAAACTTAAGAGTTTTCCCCTTTCTAACGCTAAACCCTTTACACTGTGCATATTTACAATATAAGGCATATGCACTCTGTTCATCTTCCACTACTTCTCCAATTTTTAATCTTTTTTCCATCTCTTCTAGAGTGAAGTTTGAATGTTCACCTCATTTATTGTCTCTTCCTCATTTACAACTTCTACTTCATCTTCGTGGGACATTGACGATTCTCCAAATATATCATTAACCGCATTATCAACGTTCAAGTCTAATAAAATAAACAAACATCGTTATTAAAATTTAAATAATGCTATTATAATAACATTTAGAATATGTTATAATAGTCTCATACCTGGAACATCATGTAAACAGTCAGTATTAAGTGATGTACTTGGATTTGATTCCATTACAATACCTGTTTATAACAACATTTAGTGAGTTTGAAGCTAAAAAAGAAACAATATTTACAACAAATCCAAATACAAAACACCTCTTATAAAATCTAGGAATTGCTAGATTGAAAAAAAAAATTAAGAAATAGTATGCTTTAGATTGAACTATTGTTAAAAAAAGACTAACTTTATGAACCAGAGGGAAGAAAAAAGAATGCCCAAATTTTTTTTGATCAAAACAAGAGAAAAAAAAAAGACAAATACTTAAACAAATTTTAAATAAGAAATTGACAATCTAGCCATACATTGTTGCAACTTTGTTTCTGTGCCATGAAAGAAAAAAAAGATCACTTTGCTTCACACTCAAAATTATATATACCCATTACCCAAGAACATAACTCTACATTGAAATTAACTTTGGACAAACTAATTTATCCAAGAATATAACTCTACAATGATATTAACTTTGGATAGACTAATTGATAAATACTTACGAATCTGCTAGAATCCGCACATTAAAATTAAGTCCAAAACCACAGGGTCATGAAAGCCTCCCAATTTTAGCTCAACAAAAACCCCAACTAACACTGAAATAAATCAGTTGAAGGAAGAAAATACCTTACCTAAAAGAATAATAATAAAGAGCAATTAATCGAAGAAAGGTGGAAAAGATGCCCTCAATTGTCGACCGGATTTCAAAAGCAACTAAAACAAAAAAATAGATTATAGAAATAGATACATAGATAGATAGATGTGGATGATAATTTCTTCCTCGGTGTTACTATTAGGGCAGAAAAAATTGCGGCGTCGGAGTTCTGATTCTGACCGGAGACGATGGGGGCTGAGGAGGAGAAGGCGTGAAGTAAAGTAGGAAGGGTGAAAGAGATGAAAAGTAAAAGTAGATTTTTTTTTCCTAAAAGGTAAAAAAAAAAAAAAAGGTGTAAAAGTCAGACCTTTGGTTTGATGAGCGGGAAAAATATTTTGGTGTTAACTAAAGATATTTTAGTGTGATGGTTAGGTTAACCAGAGTAAACAAAATATATATGAAAAATAAAAATTAAATAGACAGGTGTCAAATTCTGTTGCAAAGAAAATAAAAAAAAGTTTAAAATCAAGAGAGAGAATAAATAATACAGTTGTCTTGCAAAGAGGAGGTGAGAGCAGCACTCTCGATGCTCTCAGTAGCAGCATCAAAGAAACCCATTACAGTTAAATTTGCAACACGTGTCAAATATTGTATACACGGTTTAAAACCACCTATAGAATGAAAATCTCTAGCATTTAATATGATTGAGACTTTCCCTTTTTCACACACAATAAGCGGCCGTTTCTGGGGAGAGGAGAGAGAGAATATTGGTGATAGTTTAGGGATATGGGAAAGTGTGATCATTATGTAAATATTTCAACAATTTTTTGAACAAACATGTAGGCCTATCTTTTTAGTGAACACTTTTTCTTATACTTTTGATGTAGGAGCCCGAAAGTTTCATCATTGTGGAAAATTTTCAAATAATTTTTTGAACAAAGACAGATGGCTTATTAAGCAAAGTTTATCTAACCGAACCCTTTTCTCTTATAATTCTTATTTTTTTTATCTAATCTATTTAATTTGATAGATTAACTTCAAACCTTAAGTTTATTTGATTATGATATTTAGGTCTATGTCTTGCTTTTCATAATATATATATATATATATATATATATATATATATATATATATATATATATATATATATATATATATATATATATATATATATATATAGTATTATCATTAATATTTTAAGAATAATTGGTAGATCCAAATTTAAATTTAGCAGTCCCATCAATCTCTTTGTGCTCATTCCACATTCTCTCTATCAATATTATATCAATTTTGACGGGAAGGTTTTTCACTCTAACTTGCAATTAATTTATTTACTATTATATAGTATGGCTACGTTCGGTTTGCGAAAAATTAATTGGGCTGCATTATTAATTGGGTCAATAACTTATCTAATCAGGGGCCTAGTAGCATGTTTGGAAAATTATTAATTGGGCTTATTAACATCGGGCCACTAAGTTAATATCCAGTTCGGTTACCCCAACTCGATCGCGAAAATGGACAATATCTATTTTGCCCTTGATTCGATTGTGATAATTTAATCACGGCCGTTCATTTAAGGGATTCGATCTGGACCGTTTATTTTCGTGTATAAATAAAATTTTAAACCCTAATTCAGTTTTTCATTCTCTCCTTTCTCTTTCTACACCCGCGGCCGAACTCATCTCTTTCACTCCCTCTACACCCGCGCCCATAACTGATTTATCCATTGATCCTTGGGTGTTTTCAGTGTTTGTGCCTTCCTACGCCATTCAAATTGAAGGAATTACACGGTAAGCTTCCTATGAATCCTTTGTCCATTTCTTTAAAATGAAGCATATGATAGGGTTTTAACTCCGTGTGCTTTTTTTGTGATAGGAGGTTGTATCCAATAATAGATTTAACACGGTAAGCTTTTCGAAACACAAATTTTGTCCATTTCGTTAAAATCAATAGCAAAAGTTAGGGTTTTACATTGATCGTAAATTTTACCTTGATAGGGAGTTGTAACCAGTGGGATTAGGACTTGTTACGGTATTATCAAGTGAAATACACGGTAAGCTTTCCGTTTCCAGATTTGTCCATTTCCTTAAAATCAATTATATGTTAGGGTTTTAACAAAGCTTCCATTTTTTTAATTGTCTCCAACCCGTAGGTATGGACTCCAGTGGCAGTGCTAATAGCCGAACTCGTTCTTCATTCAAAAGCCATAGTTTGGATGGAACGAAGTGTGTGTGTGGATCTAGGGTGAAGGTGTACACCTCCTGGACCAAGGATAACCCTGGTCGGAGATTTGCACGTTGTCAAGTGGATAAGGTTGAAATGTTTTTTTTTATGCTCATATACATGATTTACTATAATTTTTGCATGAGTTCATCTGTTTCGAAACTTGACCTGTTGTTGAAGAGTTGTGTAATTGTGCATTAATATGCCCTCGTCTAATTTTTTTAGGGGGATCGTTGTGCTTACTTTGAATGGGTTGATCCATCAATATGTGATAGGTCAAGGATCATTATTCCCGGTTTGCTTACGCGGGTTAATCATGCTCAGGCAGAGAATACTCGTCTAGAGCATGATACTATGACTATGAATACTGAGATTCAAAGGCTTGTTAATTCCATTACTAAACTTGAGAACGAAAACATGGCATTGCGTCGTAAACTAAAGTTTGCGATGATCTGTGCCATGCTATTTTTTATGTGCTTTATATTTAACAAAATATAGTCTGTGCATTGTAGCTTGGCCTGTAATATTTTGGTGATTAATGGATGATTAGTTATATGCATGATGCGAGCTTAAAATATGTTTATTGCAATTTATAGTTTGTTGTCATATATTTCATAAACTTTTATACTGCCTATTTGTAGTTTGGTTTTTCAACATTAGGGGATTATTGGCATATTTCCAGATGGTTTATTGCATTTTCCATAATTGGCACTCTGATTTTGATTGCACATTATACTAAAATTGTCATATCTTTGGGAAACTTGTATATTGCTCAGTAATTTGGTTTTTAATACATGTTTGGGCATATCCAGATGGTTTATTGCATTTTCCATAATTGGCACTCTGATTTTGATTGCACATTATATTAAAATTGTCATATCTTCGGGAAACTTGTATATTGCCCAGTAATTTGGTTTTTAATACATGTTTGGGGATTACTGACAATTTTCAGTTGGTTTTTTTGCATTTCCATAATTGGTCCTCTGATTTTGACTGCAAGTTATTTTATGTTGTCAAATTTTCCATAATCCTTTCATACTGCCTAAGAATTTTATTTTTAAAAATTGGGAGGTTATTTGCAAATTTTTGGGGGCTGAAGCATTCTGTTATTTATGAAATTTGTTGTCATATTTTTCAGGGGGTCCTTTCATACTACCTAATAATTTGCATTCCTGATTACCATAATTTGGGTCTTGTTAAATGTTTGTTTTCTAGTCAAAATATTCAGATTAATTGGATACAAAAAGGGAGATTTTGATTCACTTGTCCGTTGATATTCAAAGAATATTAAGTGGAGTGTTTGCAATTTGAAAGTGACTAGTCAATTCCATTTCCTATGATTGATTTGAATAAGATGGTTGTGGTTGTGGGCATTTATTGCTGTCATAAATGTTGATATGCTTGGACTATGGAATGACTATACAGATTTTGTGTGTTGGACTTGAATGCTTGCCTTAAATACATATCTACCCCACTTTAAATCTACATTTATTGGGGAAGTTGAAAGCTATAATTTTTATCCAGTCTCTATATATTAGAGTGTTACCTTTTCTTCTTTACTTCATTATATATTCTCCCAAATTGATTTCTGTTCTTGAGTGTCGTACATTTCTGTTTTGAGAAAATATCTACCATACATAAGAATGGCTGGACTTATGATGAAAACTGGAACTATGTGGCATTCTTGATGCGTGAGACAAAAGAAAATGATCTCAAGGACGTCGATAATCTGAAGAAAGCCATCGGACAGATTCAAACATGCATGGGAACACGTTTTGGATGGCGGTTCAGCTTCCATTCCGTCAAGACCAAGCTGGAACATATGCGCATTAGGCACCGTTTGTTCAAGAAGTTCCTTAACACCCCCGGAGTTACCTACGACATAGAAAATTGTGAATCAACTACGACTGATGCATACTGGCAGGCTGTTGATAGGGCGGTAATAGCTGTTTCATGTTTGACTACTTTTACATGATTTTGTTATTTGAGCAACATGTTTTGTGCTTCATTAATTCTTTATACACTGATATTTGATCTTATTGTTTATAGACGGAGCCCGAACTGTTTAAGTACTTCAGAAAAAATGGTAACACCCTCTGCCTTATGCTTGATGCATATTTGAGACAGAGGGTGTTACCAAGCTGCCAATGGACTTGAGTGGCAGTCCTCAGTGGCCTATTCATGTTCGGGACAACGATGAGGACGACAAGGCATTGGTGGCAATGGCTTCCGGAAGCGAATTTATACCCCCCTTTTCTTTTTCTAGAGGAGTGTTATGTTGACCTGTATACGTTCTTGGATGCTGACAAGAATCAGTTAGCAGTTGTGCAAGGAGATGAAAACAAGGAAATTCAAGGAAGAAGGCTGTTTGATGATGAAGCTGTTGATGGTGGAACTAAGGGTGAGGCTTCAGGAGAAAAGATGGATTAGGTTCATTAGGGTCAGTTTGGGTTGTTAATGTTTCAAGGACCATGTTATTTTATATATGTATTTTGACTATGCTTTTTAATTTCTGCAGGACTATGCTTTTTATTACCTATGTTTGTTTTTATTTCCAGAACTTGTCTATTTAGCCAGTGTAAATATTTGGCCCCAACATTGTTGCTGTAATCATCAATTTTGACATATATGAAAGTGGTTGGCAGTATCTATGTTTCTCTAAATTTTGTATTTTATTACATCTTAATTGTATTTTATTACATCTTAATACAACTGCAATTAAATACCATATCATGTAGTAAAGGTTGTAAAAACACAATTAATAGACAACTGACATTTTCGGCCTACCTAGCTTTCAGATTGATAATAAATTGCATGCAGGGAGATAGATATAGGTTTTCTTTACAACTGTTTTTGGTCAAAAAAGTTGGCATGAATTAAGTTATAAGACACGATCTTCGGAACTAATTTGACACAATATTCCTTCAATGCCTTGTTCATTTTTCAGATTGGTCAGGAATAAAATCTGAACATCACATATGCAATCTAAAGACTTGGCATAATTACCAAGTACCCCCAAAAAAGTTTGGAATTGCAATTTGGGTCATTCCAATTTGCCAACTCCTATAAATATGTTGCCTTCTACACATAATCAAGCCATTGATAAGAAATGGCAGTCTTCAACCCTCGGCCCCAATCTGAATTTTTTTACACTGAAATATGGCACAAGGAAATCGACGATTACTTCATCGAATTTTTATCCAACGAGGCTTTCTTCCAAAATGCAATTTTCATCCATAGTTTCAGTGACGTTCGTACAATTGCTTGCAACAAACTTAATATTTACTTTCAAAATTCTTTCACTTTTAAGACTATCATTGCAAAATTTCACCTTATAAAATGAAGACATTCTACATTTTCGTATCTGAGGAGCCTTTCGGGTTACTACTTGATCGGTGATTCCAACAATGTTGGGAATGAAGGCAAGGAGATTGTTAATCATTTGTGCATGGCAACAAATTTTTTACTCATTCTACGTTAATAATTGATGGTTTATGTTTGACTACTTGTATTTTGTGTGTTTGTTAATATTTTTAATAGGAACGTCCATTCTTTGAAGCATATGCTACCAATGGAGATCCTAAGTGGGACGATTTGTGTGAGATTTTTGGACATTCTGGGGTCGAATTTTCGGCGGTCGTGCCGGCGTCTCCCATTGATCTTCAATGGTTCGAAATAGATGATGGTCCCATTGTTGATCAACAAAGTCCCATACCGAGCCCCATAAACCCCCCTGAGATGCAACAATTATTGCCTTGCGAGGACAACGATTTTTGGAATGATCTGGCAGAACAAAACAACAACAATATGGATGATGAAAATGCCGAGAGTGAGAAAACTAGTTCCATTGCTAAGTGTCTTTGGCCTGGCGAAGGGACGTCTTCGGCATCGTCGAAACAAAAAAAAATTGTGACTAAATATGTAATATGTTTTATGCAACAATTTCTTTGTTGAACCTAAGTATGTATTATGTATTATGTTGGATTTGCAATTTTTTTCACGTCACATTTTTTAATCTTTTTTAGGGGGCCTTTTTGCAATTTCCAGAAAACCGTAAATTTCCATAAAACTACTAAACTTGTGTGGTTGTTTTTGCAATTTCCAGAAAACTTTAGGGGGCATTTTTACAATTTCATCCATAATACCTGAAAATACAACTTTTCATATGTTCCATAATACTACCAAAGGCTTGGGGTCGTTTTTTGCAATTTCCATAATACCAAAAATTACAACTTTTCATATGTCCCATAATACTACCAAAATTTCGGGGTCGTTTTTGCAATTTCCGTAATACCAAAAATTATAACTTCAAATATGTTCAATAAAACACACAAACTTGACCATATCTTTTTGCAATTTACAGAATTGCCCAAAAAATAAAATATAATCATAAATATGTTCAATTGAACCGTGCATAAATTTACACTAAAAATGAGGAAAAGCCGTAAACATAAAACATTAATGAAGCAAAATCATACGTAAATATATTGCATGCAATATATATATCAGTTAGGACAATTACAAATAAGATTTTCATTTGTTGTCAGCCTACCTAATATATGAAACTGAACATTTCCAAAAAATCCAAAATACAGTCCAGCCTACCATTTGTAAGAAAAATTAGTCCATCTCCCTTGTCTTTATAGTAAAGACAGGGACAAAATACACAAGTCATAATACCACAATTTAACCACCAAATTACACATTAATTTGCAAACACAATTAAGAAACCATATGAGCATTCTTCCTTGAATTAAGAAACCATATGAGCATTCTTCCTTGAATTAAACCGGGGATGGTGCGGAATGCTCATGTTTAATAGAACTTTAATTTCTGCCATAGATTTGCGTTACAATTACTTTTCCTTCAAGATCCATGCATAACATAAGAATATCAAGATGAAACTGATTTGTTTAAAGACAATTAATGGTTCCCTTCTAATGATGATTTTGATTCCATTTTATGAACATATGACGAGCCATATTGTCGCAAAAATAGTTCCACGCATATGACGGCTCAACGACATCAATGTAATCATCAACAACTGCGTCGTTGTCATCATCACTTGAATCACTAGAATTTTCCTCCGTATACCACACATCAAAGTCCATTGTTCGCCGCATAAAATTCTGAATCAAGAACAATGCCATTATAATCCGATTTTGCGTCTTCAAATGGTAGAATGCATTGCTTCTTAGAATTGCCCATTTCTTTTTAACTTGCCCAAAGCTCCGCTCTATTAAATTTCGGGCTTGTGAATGCTTCATGTTAAAATATTCTTTCTCATTTTGCGGGACCTCCATTCCCACGCCCCCACTCTTTCAAATTGTACCGCACCCCTCTATATGGTGCAAGAAACCCTTCTCCATTGGTATAACCATTATCACATAAGTAATATGTACCTAAATTAAAAAAAAATTAAAATTAAATTTATCCACTGCCTAGTTATACGTTAAACTTTTTAAACTGTTTCCCATTTCTAATGTCTATATATTTTCGAACCTGTAGGCACCCTCAACCCATTGTTCCGGTTGATTGCATCCCGTAAGACACGACCATCTGCAGGATCCCTCCCAACTAACAAGTGCATACGTGAATCCTCCACTAATATCACACACCGCTAAGACATTCGTCGAAACAACACCTTTGCGTGATCTATATCGTGGCCTGTCTGCCAACGGCACTTGAATTCCTACGTATGTTCCATCCAATGCCCCTATGCATCCTTATATATAAAACTATTAAAACTATGCACTCATTTTTTAATGCCAAAATATTTTTAAGAATGTAAAGGCTCACCGGAAAATAATTCCACCTTGCATCGTCACAATCATTTGGAACTGGTTCTGGTACGGATAATAAAATCTTATGAAGGGATAACGTACAACCCAATACGCGGTAAAAGCACTTGCTCACAGTGTCGCCGGAACGTTTATAATCACCACTAACAATTCGAATCTTCTTATGGTGAGAAAGGACACTCAGGAAAATGGCTACTTGTTCTCTAATCGGAACATATTTCGTATCCCTTAACCCCCTCTCGTTATGTAGCAATCAACAAAATTTTTCAAAGGAACTCTTATCAAGTCGTAGGTTGTTTCTGCATCTTACATTTTTCTTCATAGTGATCTTACGAACATACTTGGCTTGCTTACGTTTCCTACGTATTAGACTATATCGAATTGGTGGGTTCAAAGCTTGTGCATGAAGGTGTGCAATAACACATAGGCACATAACATAAACGCCCATCCAAAAAAATTGATGAAATATTAATAAGAAAAGGTGCTTCCTTCGAGGGTCCATTTGCAATGTCCTATAAAATTTTAACACAATTCAGTTTTTTTTGGCAATGGAGGACAAGTACATCTTAAACTTCAGAACCATATAAACACAAACCTTATTTATTATACATAAATGTTGATAGGCAACAATTCATCTTATCCGAACACTCAAAATGCAAACTAAAGAAGTGTTGTGAATGTATTTATAAAATTTATATATTTCACAAAGTCAGACCAAATCAAATGGTCCACATATTATGCAACCTCTAGAATTATCAGTATTACATCGAACACTCAAAATGCAACCTAAACTTCATATTAAACAGTGGCAACAAAGTTGACAAAAACAGGGAGGCAATTGCTAATTAAATATATCTTTGCAAAGGGAGGCAACAAAGTTGACAAAAATAGGGAGGCAACCTAAATTTATCTTTAATCGGTCCAACAAACAAAATATATACTCCAATGCCAAACTGTGCAAATGGAAAAAGAATATTGGAACCTATAATCGGTAAACAACAATAGTCATATACGAACTGTCCATTACGGTATTGCAACCAACATAAAACTATATTGTGTGGTCGTTTTTGCAATTTCCATAAAAGAATCCTAGTAAGTCAGGCCAGATTCGAGTTAAAATCCGCTATATTGACAGGGTAACTAAAATCAATAACCAAATAAAAACAATTTTGTATCAAATTAAAAAAGTAAATAACCAGCTTCATATTCAACCCAGTACAATTCAACCCATCAAATAACCTATATACAACAATGGTCATATATCAAAGCAACCAAAGTACCAAACTTCAAAGGCAAAATTTGCAAATGGAAAACAAAATTAATTCATAACTACCCATTGATACATACGAACTGTGCATTAAATCGCACAAAAATACATGAAATTTCTCCTATAAAACTGACCTAGCTTGTGCTTGAATCGAAGTGGAATGCAAAGACTTCGGTGCTATAACCTACAAATCAAGAAAATTCAAACATTAGAGCAAGCAAACAGCTTGGATAATTGAATAAATATGTATAATTAAGAAAATGAAGAAAATATTCGAAGGCATTTTATCCATCCATGGTGTCGGTGCTCACTTGAGAAGAGGGAGGGAAATGGTCGCGACAGGGGGAAATGGGAAAATTTTCAGACTTTTGTTAAATTTGGGCAGGTTATTTTGTAATTCAAATCAAATAAAGGGGCAAATCCGGAACAAGAAAGTTAATATGGGCCGCCTAATTATAATCGCACATGAGCCCCTCAAATTAGAATGTGCAGAATAAAGGGGGTGGCCCACATATCAGACGAATTTAGACGGGCTGCCCGCAATTTTATCAGCCCAACCGAATGGATTTTATTTGCCCCAATTAATTTTAGCTGCCGCATAAAATGGCTTATTTGGGCCTAATAAGGCAAACCGAACGTAGCGTATGAGTTTTTGTGTCTTTTAGAGGACTAAAATTTAGAAGACAGAGCAGTCAAAGTTTCCCCTCCGTTACTTGATCTTTATGGGTAAATTTACACATTTGGAAAAACATAAAAAATAAAAAATCAATTGGTCACAATTTTGATAAAGTTTTTGTTTTCTTATTTAGTATCTGTACAACTTAGTGCTAGATTTAAGAATTAAAACATGGTAATTAAAATTATATAATCCTACTAACTTTAATATTTGTACAACTTTATTTACCCATCACAGTGCACCACCTTCATTACTAAAACGTGGCTTTAAAGTCTTTTGTCCATCACATCCAAATCCAAAGCATCAACCATGGCTTTATTCATTCGTCTATCTAGCACAATTTTTATTTGTTTTATGTTATTAAATCTAATATGTATAGAGTTTTATTTATTTTGACCGAGTTAATGTCAATTTGTCTTTTTGTAATTTACAAGAGAGAATTTATTTCCATGTGAAAATTTTGAAGAAACAATTTCCCCCGAAGTACTGTTTTTTAATCACACGGAGATGGATTGAACATTACGAATATCATATGGGGTAAATTATCATTAACTCTTATTTGACCTTATATATAGTTTTCACTTTCATATTATATACTCCGTTTCATATTATTTGTCGTTTTGACAATTTTTATGTTTTATATGTATTATTTGTCGTAAGTTCAATATAAAAATAATTTATGTTTTTCAGATTTATCTTCTCATAGTAATTATTCAAACTCTTAAAAAGAATAGCGAGAAAAATAATTGTTACTAATTAATAGGAATATTTTATGATGGTTATTTAATAGGTTTATAAGTCCTAATACCACAATCCAAAATAAATAAGATAATATATATACATATATATGTACGGGAAGAAGTATATTTCAATTGTGTATATTCTTTCATTGAAGCCAGTTGAAGATAAAATAACCAAACCAAATTTTTACAAGTGATTAATTTTCACTTTTGACAGTGTAGGTAGGGTGTAGGTTAAGTAGATAGGAGTAGGATAATGATTTTTCCTTTTATTACTACCTTCCACCATCACACTCCCTCCACACACTTCGTCTCTCTCTCTCTCTCTCTCTGTTATTTTTCCATTTTCGCTCCACCATCACACTCCTTCCACAGTCCACACACTTCGTCTCTCTCTCTCTCTCTCTGATTTTTTTCATTTTCGCTCCACTATCACATTCCCTCCACACACTTCGTCTCTCTCTCTCTGTGATTTTTTCATTTTCGCTCCACCATCACACTCCCTCCACTCACTTCGTCCCTCTCTGTGATTTTTTCATTTTTGTAAACCATGGCTGACGGACGGTTGCTCTTTTCATTTTTGCAAACCATGGCTGAAAGAAGGTTGCTCAAGCTAGGATCATTTCTGGGTAGGTTATTAGAATATAAAAACATGACTGAAGATCATAGATTGAAAGATGATAAAGAAGACGCTGGATAGCAGAAGGAAGAAGAAGAAAAAAAGGATTTTATTTTTATCTATTTTGTATATATTATATCTAATTATAAGTCGGCTTATTATTTGTGTTCTGTGTGAACACGTTTCTTAGTTAGTTAGACTAGTCGCTGATATTTGTATTATATATATAGTGATAGGACTTGTATTATTTCTCACTTAATTCAATCAGATTAATATACACATAGTTACACGCACAGTTTAATTTTTCTTCACAATTGTTCTCTCCAATTTATTTACAGTATTATGAATTTTCTCTTCTAACATAGGTGGTTAATAATGGGGTCAGGACTGTTTCGTGATCGGGGGAAATTATTGGTTAGGTGGCTCCTGGTGGTTTGAGAATATTTTGTGCATGGGTGATATTTTTGCACCGGTGCATCGTTCAACTCTTGAGGAAATCGAGACACCTCTGGATAGTGGGAGCCTCATTTATGTGCGGATACGTCTTTTACCGCTTGGCTCATCCTAATGATGAAAAACAATATATCAAGTTCGGACTCTTCTGTTTATTTCGAGGATGGTTGACATACTTTATGTCAGTGAAACTTTATGAGGGTTTGGAAATACTTCTAGGGTACGTAGAGAGAAATTTAGTCCCGAATGAACCCAATATTTTTCAGAGGAATATCATTAAGTTTTTGGGAGTATTGGGCCAGTACTATACATCAGTCGTACTGCCGTTGGTCTCCCTCTACGCTGGTACCTCTAGAATGTAAATGGCGGATCAAATAGTCCGTTTTTCTGCATTTTTAGCTGGATCTATAATGATGGTTGGTTTGGCTAACATGAGGGTTGAAAATCACGGTATCACAAATTCCTTCATTGAGGTTATATTGAGCCAAATGAACCGGGATGAGTCGAAGATAAGAGGGGGGATTTCTTTCCTAGTTACTGCCGTCCATGGGTGGAAAATTTTAATTATTCAAACCCTAGAGGTATACAATAAGTGGTTTGGTCCAAGTGTATCACTGTCATTGGAATATTTGAAAACAAAGCTATTATTTGCTATACATGGTCAGGAGGGACTCCCAAACACTACCAATATGAATCCCCCAGCCTCAAACAAGGACACTTTCGCACTGAATATTAATGACAATCCCCCAAACAGTCCCCCACCCACTGCACACACAAGGAGTTCAAACATGGGAACACCGAAATCATTAAGGAGAAGGCCAACAACAGAGAGTTCAAAATCGCCATCTAAAAAGGATGGAGAATCTCCATGAGTTCTGTGAGTATTTGTTTTCTGTGAGTTTTTTATTCCTAAATAATGTATATGTAGTTTCCTTCTGTGTTTCCACCTGTAATTCTAATGCTGTAATTTGATTTTGGCTTCTTATTCTTTGTTGCTTAATTAATCTTAAACTTCTTCTAATGAATATATTGGTTGATCATACTATTGCACTTTATTCGGGTACACATCTTTACTTGAAGTCCACGGAGTAAGATCCCTTAATTAGTTATCTATGCTGGAGAATTATTTGCTGCTGTTTTATTTATGGCTAAAGATTGATCGAAAGTAGAGGGCTCTATTCGGGTATCATTGCTTTCTTGGAGGAAGGTAATGTATGGTATAACTGCTGCTTTAGTTTATCTGTTCATAGATCCATCTTACTGTCAACTTGATCTAGAAGTTATTAAGCATGCTGCATGTTTTATTTTTATTTGAAAAAGCTACACAATTAGTAACTGAGATTCCATTCTGTGTTTTTATTTCCATCTTATTGTTGCTTTCTTGCTGAGTTACTAAATTCCTATTTTTTTATTATTATATATTCATTTATTCTTTTGTATAAATTTTTTAGGGGCAGGACGTCAAAGTTGGATGTTGGCCTTAGGATTCGTATTCTTGGACTGGAGATTTATGGTGAAGTTCGAATATTTTTTTTTGGTACATGAAATTCAAATATGAAACAGAAATTTTTGATAGTTTATCATGTAAAGAGCAATCACATATGGAATGCTTTCTGAACCATTTCAAAATGGTCTCCCGCTACTATGTTAATTTGGCCTGAGCACTAATACTTTCATGGCATACTTTTTTATTTCTAGTTTATTAGTTTACTGTGCTATGCTATTAGGTCTTAATTCATAGAGTTAATATGTTAGCAGCTACTATGTTTGTCTTGAGCACTAATACTTTCATGGCATACTTTTTTATTTCTACTTTTATTAGTCTAATGTGCTATGTTATTTGGTCGAATGCGTAGAGTTAATATGTTTGTTCTAATTTGTGGTTTCCATTTTCAAAATTACTATAGTGGGTTTTAGTTTTCAAGATGATAAATCGTCTTAAAATATTCTATGCTTTTGCAATCATCATCGTTCCAGAGAAAAGTCTAATGACCAGTTTAACCTTGAGAAATTTAGCCTAAGTACACTTACTAGTTGAATAATATGTTTCTAGGAAAATTGGCTTTATATTGATCTCAGTAGTAGGAAAAATTAGAACACAACTAAACTTTTCTAGTCAAATGACGTTTAGTCCAAAAATTGAGTTCATTCTTTTGCTTTTTTCTCTTTACTTATTTCCAAAGCGAAGTTCAGTAAGAATTTATTACATAAAAACTAAACTAGCATATTTCTCATGCTATGCACAGAAAAATAAAATAAAAATTATATTACACACTTATTGGTAATGCGTATTATGAAACAAAATCTAAACAAAATACTATATTAACAAAAGCACAAGTAAGTATATATTGTTGATTAGGTTAAGAAGCTACCGTCATTTTGCCCAGTACTAATTTACTTTAAGAAATTAAAAGAAAGCAAACTAATGATAAATATTTTTCTAACTATAAAATATTGAAAATCATATATTTGAATTGAACAAATTATTAAGTTAGTTGTCATATTTTACTTCAGAAATTTGAAACAAAATCCTAGATAAAAAATTTTACCAACTCTTTAATATCCAATAGAAAAGGCCTACCAAAAGTATAAACTGAAATTACCAAATATTAGAAAAAAATTATTTAACATATTTCTATATATTGAAAACGTCAGAATCAATGGAAATTTAAGCAAAGTGAAGGAAACTTCATCTAGTGGAAGCGAAATAATTAGGCGTACACAATACTGAACATTTAAAACATATTATTGAACATTATAAATGGAAGGTATTTTGTCAAGAAAAGACTGGCCATATAAAGATATATAGTTCAAATTATTGTATATTGGTTTTATTAAATATCTTTAGGCCCCGTTCGTTTGGGGTTATGGTAATCGGCCCAATATCATCTTTGGCCTGATTAAATCATTGGACCCAATTACTTAGTAATGTGTTTGGCAGATAACAAAATTGTAATTGGACTTGGCCCAACAATTTAATATCCAGTTCGGTTGGCCCGATTATGTTGTAATTACGAATATACCCTCACGCGGGAATGAGATCTGACCATTGATTTATGATTGACTCCGAGCCATTGTCAATCCAAAAAAATTACCCATAGTCTAGGGTTTTATTTCATTTGTATAGTTTCTTCTCTCTCTTTGTCTTCCGTCGTTCTCCTATCTTCTCTCTTCGTCCCATTGTAATTGTTCTTTTGATTCACCGTTTCCTCCAAGAAAATCGTATGAAATCGTTACAGTAGAGTTGCTAGGGTTGTTCATCACTTGTATTTACTTCGAATTTCTCCCCAAAATCCGTTCTTCTCACCCTCTTCGTCCCACCAAATTTAGGGTTTCATTATTTTGCGAAGAAATCTGGAGTATTATCCTTTGATTTATGTGTCTATTTCTATCTTACGATTTCCCTTTAGTATGTGATATTTGGAGGCTTTAGGGTTTAGTTTTTGGTCGGGTTTCATTGAAGGTTTCAACATTGGTTGGTTTTATCAACCCATTTGTGGGTTTCTTGCTGCGGTGCGGACAAGACCATATACACGACGACGTGTAAGTTAATTTTGTCTTGGATTTTTGTAATTAGGGTTTTGTAATTAAATTAGGGTTTCTGTAAATTAAGGTTTTTGTAAATCTTTTATCCTTTGATTTATGTGTCTATTTCTATCTTACGATTTCCCTTTAGTATGTGATATTTGGAGGCTTTACGGTTTAGTTTTTGGTCGGGTTTCATTGAAGGTTTCAACATTGGTTGGTTTTATCAACCCATTTGTGGGTTTCTTGCTGCGGTGCGGACAAGACCAGATACACGACGACGTGTAAGTTAATTTTGTCTTGGATTTTTGTAATTAGGGTTTTGTAATTAAATTAGGGTTTCTGTAAATTAGGGTTTTTGTAAATCTTTCATTTTTTTCCCCTTATTAGAGTTTAATATAATGTGCTAACTGTTGTTTCATTATTTGATGTAAGGTTTCTGGGTTGGTTTTATCAACCCATTTCTGGGTTTCTTACTGCGGTGCGGACGAGATTAGAGCCTGAATAATTGTGAGTTAAATCTTTAAATTTTTCTGTATATTATAATTTGTCTTGGTTCAATTGAATTATCATGTGCTCACTTTTGTGAGAAATTGTTTGATATAGGTATATGGTTTCTGGAATGGATGACTCTTCCAATAGCACAACACATCGTAAGTGGTCTGATGGGACTGGCCGAACATGTTATTGTGGTCACATTGTTCGGATGTTTACTTCTAAAACTCCAACAAATCCAGGCAGAAGATTCCTGAGATGTTCAGGAACACAGCTTATGCATTTTTACTTTAATATGTTTTGGATTATAAAATTTATTGTCATGAAGCTAATTATTTTGATTGTGATTGCTTTTCAGGGCCAAAGGTGAAACTTCTTTGAATGGGTTGATGATGAAGTGATTATTGCAACGAATCAAACATGTAGAAGAAGAGAACACATTGATAAGTGCATCTCTTCTGGAAATCAGGGCATCACTTAATACTTTAGTTTCTAGTTTTAGGATTATTAAAATTTCTGCTCTATTATGATTGCTCATTACTGCTTGGTTTATAATTTTCAAGTTGATCATGAATTAATTTGGGTTTTCTTGTGCTCTATTAAGATTGCATGTTTACTGCTTGGCTTATAGCATGTTTCCATATTACAATGATTTTTTGTGACATGATCACTACTGCCTAGTGCTCTTTTTAAGGCATATGATCTTTTGAGGTGGAAATTGTTATAGCATGTTTTAGTAGTCTATTGTCCTAGTCCCATATTCTCTGTTTTGTTTGGGTGACATTTCTATTCTAGGTGGTAATTGAATGAACAATTGGGTTCTGAAAATTGATTTTATTGATGTGTCTATTATTGTTTTTTAATGCATAGTCTAAAGATTTCTGGCATATGTTATCCTGCCCCTGCCAAAAAGTTTGTCTTGTTGAGTACTCATATGTAACATGAAATTAAACAGTTGTGCTTATTCGTTTATTGAAGGCAGATTGTACCAATATTGCATTCCCTATAATTTTTTATGTTTTTTCCTTGGTTGTCAAAATATATGGTATTGATTTTTTGTACAAATATTGCATACCCTATCTGTTTTTTCATTTATTGATTTTGGCACATGCTCTGTTTATTTGTACATTCTTACAAGGTGCATGTAATAATGAATATTACATATGCATAATCCATTTGAGATTTCATTATGTACCATATTTTTGCCTTTTTTGAGTTGTCTTACTTGTGCATTCTTGATAAGTCATGTCATGTCTTTTTCATAGTTGATTTTTGCATGTTACATTTATAGCTTTTTTCATTTCCAATGCTTGTATTTAATGACATAAATCTCTAACATTTAAGATGGCAACTCTTAGTTAACAAAAAAGTACCATTTATTTGGATACCAACTCTCTACTTACCAACATTAATTGAGACTAAATAGTTGATCTTTGAACTGCCTATATATATGGCTAGTTCTATTCAACTGAACACCCCATTATTCTCCAATCAAACAAAAACAGTAAGTTCCTCCAAAACTATTCAAATTCTCTTTCCCCTTCCTATTCATATTTACAATTTATTCTTGAAGCTTGTTTAAATCTTTCTTTTTCTTTTGTTAACTGCAGGATTAAAAAATGCATTTGACTAGGAGGCAAAGAGCTGACCTTAATGCTCGTTACGATGGCTGGAGTCCCAAAGAGGAAGCATATATGATAACAAAGCTTTTTCGTGCTGCGAGGAGCTTGGTGAAAGACATTGACGATCTTCGTGAATGTCTTCAGTTAATCAGTGAGAAAATGACACATAACTTTGGCCGAAGGTTCCACCTCACCTCTTTGCGTTTGAAGTTGGAGCAAATCCGACTGGAGTATGTGGACTTTCAAGAGTTTCTGGCCCAGCCGGGGGATAAACTACAATGCATACAACTGCCGCACCACCGTGTCTAATGCTTACTGGGCTGCTGTCTCTGCTTCCGTAAGTTTTCCTTTTCTGTTTTTTGTTGAGTTATTAGTTTAAAAACAAAAAAAAATTTGTGTCTTTATACTAACCTTTGACTGTAATGTTTGTAGGACGAGCCGGGTAGCTATCGGAGGTTTCGGGCTCAAGGGCATCGTCACTTCCGTAAGCTGAAATACATTTTTGAGGATAAGGAATGTGCCCATTTCCCCAGATCCCTTCTCGGCTCCTCTGTCCAACCCATTGACTTATCCGTCGATGATGAGGATGCCCTGGTTGTCACCCCAATCTCCATGATGGACGATAACTTCAGTCCGGAGGCTGCTGCCCCCAATCGGACGAGGTAAATCCTCTTGCTATAGTTCTTTATGAGGGACCATGTCAGGGGCAACTGATGATGTCAATGGGGGTTGAGCGATGTGGATTAGGGTGGTGGTGGGAATGTGGGTTTATTTTCTGTTTATGTTATCTATTATGTTCTGTTCTACGGCTATGTTACTCCGGACTTGTATTTGTTAAATTTAGTTTTATGGTTCTGCACTTAGTGCAGAACCGGAAGGATGGTGTTTTTTTTATTTTGAATTATGAACTATGTAATTAGGCAGCCTTTATAGGGCTGCCACTATATAATATATAAATGCTTTTTAGTTTCCTTCAATTTGTGCTTTTTTGCAAATATCTTTGTTGTTTGGTTTTCATTGTCAGATAGTGTTATGAAAAGGGGCAATAATTGAAGTAATTGAACTGTAAAGTTCTTTGCAAATCATTGCATAGTTCACATGTAGCTAAACAATTCTGAAAAGCTGAAATAAGTTTGGTTAGATAGGACTTGAACTTGCATTTATACTTTTTTCTAAAAAATGTCAATTTCAGATTGTTTGTTTACTTGACGAAAAATTGATAAATTGGACTTGAACTAAAAAATTGTAATTTTCAGTTTTGCTTTTAATTGAACTAAGTTGTTAAATTTGAATTGAACTAAAAAATTGTAACTTTCAGTTTTGCAACTAAGTTGTTAAATTGGACTTGAACTTTTTCAATTTCCAGATTTCATTATTACTTGAACTAAACAATTCAATTGGTCTTGAACTAAAAAATGTCAATTTTCAGATTTCATTTTACTTGAATTTGTAACGCCCCCAAAATTTCGAACCCGTTTGATTGGATTTTTAATCAAAATTTATGTGCTACTTTTTATTTTCAAAGTTAAACATTAATTTGAACTAAAATATACAATTTAATTATGTCCTATGTCCTTATTAACTTTGAAATGTTTTAAAAGCACAAAAATACTTTAGCATAATAGTATACCTCTTTTGAAAAATATTTTGACTTTATTGTGCAAAATAAATAATTTCTGGGGCAAAAATGCACTTTACCGAAACTTCAGGGGGCAAAGTGCAAATTTCGCCCATACTTGATTGCAGCTAATAGGAGAGCCTTTATAGCTCTCCTAGCCTGCCATAGGGAGTGGCCAAGCATGCCTCTTGGTTAGAGAGATTTCTCTATCCAAGATGAACATGCATTGGCTTGTTTTATGGGAATAATTATATCTCCCATCTTCCTAAGGTGTATTTAAACACCTTTCTCCTCATTTTCAGATTTCTCTCCACTCATTTTACACCTTAGAGTTCATAGTTAAGTTAGAATTAGAGAGAAAATAAAAGAGAGAAAAGAGACTACACATTTAGAAAGATAGAATTTTCGGATCTTCACAACCCAGCCTCGGTTTTTCGACCATTCCGTCTTCGTCCACCGTTGGATCATACCGAAATTTTGTGTGAAGGTCCTACACACACGGGGCTACATATTGACCGTTCGGATCGTCGATTGGATCTCCCAAAGTGAATCTCCAGTCGTTACAAGTTGGTGAAAAGTAAAGATTTGAGGGCTTTTGATATGAACCACCACCGGAGCCACCACCACTGCCACCGGAGCTGCCACCACCACCTTCGGAGTTTTGGAAATGAAGAGAGTTTCACCCCTTTCGTGGATTTGGGTAAAAAGACATCTATGCATGCGTTCTTTAGTCTTTGTGATATTACTTTATTCTCTTTAAAATATATGTTGAAGAAGTTTAGTTTGTCCTTGTGATAAGTTGTTGAGTTCATATGTAATATTTAGTGTGACTTGCTTTGGTTTTGTTTAAATATTTCTTATATGTTTGGATCTTGACTTCTTTTTGTGAGAAAGTTGATGTTTTTATTTTTCTCAAAACTTTGGGGGTATTTTTGAAAATTTTAAAAGTTGAAAGGTTAAGGGCTGCAATTTTTATTGGGAGTAAGATGGACTGAAAATCTAAATTTTTGTTTGATGTTTGGTATAAATTTACTTGAAAAGCATTTGTTTTAAAGTTTGCTTTGAAATTCTTGCAAAAAGGGAGTTTTTGAAACTTTTGGGGTTATTTTTGTAAATCTAAAAACAAGGGGTCAAATGCGATGTTTTGTCGCTATTTTTACATAGTTCTTTTATAAAATCTTGATTTATTGATTTGAAGTAGTGTTTTATTCATTTTAGTTTTTAGATTGAAAAATTGTAAATTTTTCGAAGAAAGTTTATGATTAAAGAATTTTTGTTTCTCATTGTTAGTTTGGTGGAAAGTTACTAAAACTTATTTCTAATCTCAGTTTTATAGTGAAAAATATACTTGATTATTTTTAAATATTGCTTAGATGCATGGATCTTGAATTATTTTTCAAGAAAGTTGATTTTTCTATGTTTTCAAAACTATGAGGGTATTTTCGAAAAATTTTAAACTTGTGGGAATTTTAAAGATTTGGTTTTTGAAGTAACAAGATACTTAATACTTTTATTTGATTTTCGATATGAGTTTAGTTAAAAATCTTTTGATTTAAAGTTTGCTGCAAATTTTCAAAAAAATGGATGTTTTTCAAAGTTTAGGGGCTATTTTGTAAATCTGGAAAAATGAAGGGAAAATTTTGCTATTTTGGCGCTGTTTTTGTAATTAGAATTTCGAGTTTTGAAAACAATAACTTTTAGTTGGAGTTTGATGTCGAAAGTTCTAAGTTGTGTGCGATGTGTTAGTTTAGGAAATCCTTGTGTAGGATTTTCATCGGTTATGTTTAAGTAAGGTTGTTAAATACATTCTAAGTCGTATACGTACTTGCTCAGGTTTCGGATACACATCATTGTGGAGTTTTAGTCGCTATACTAAGCGACAAAGGTGAGCGCTGTGTGTTTAATTTGTTTGTCGGTCCGATGTGCTTGTAGATCGAGTCAAATATTTACTAATGCTTTTAATAATCAAAGAATGTCTTATATTATAATTTCTCTTGCATGTTGTCACGATTAGATTGGACTTGTTATGTAGACATTACTCACTTGAAATCCTAAGTATATCAACATGATAATCCAATACATGCTACATCCGAATCTACTAGTTGCGAATATATTTTACGAAATTATCATGATATCTAAAATTTCATTTGATAAGTTATTAAATGTTGATAATATGTTAAATATGTTTGATATGTTATGTTCCGTTTGTTTCCGACTGTATGTTTCCGTTTGTTTTCGATTTTGTGTGGGCCCTTTTGATTTGGTATATGGACCCGATGCCAACCTGGCCGGCAAGGGCCGGCAGGATTGTCACGGTTACCCGTAGGCCTGGCCTTACAACCCAAGTGGGGAGGAACACTTGGTGAGTAAGGACGAACTTAGGCAAAGACATGTCGATGCATATTAGATAGTAAGGTCGCTCCTTACTTGGTGTGTTTGGATTGACTTCAGACTGAGGAAGGAGGGTAAGTGGAGGACGACATCAGCAATTATGAGTTATGTGAATTCTGTGTTTCTTCCGTCTTGAATATATGTTTATTTGATTGATAACATGCTTATGTTTTATAATATGTTGCATTCACACATCACCATACAAATTCGCACATAGCCTCACTAAGTTGGACGATCAACTTATGCGTTCTATGTTTCACTCTTTTCAGTTTTAGGCGTTCTGGAAATAATAGTCGGGTTGCGATTAGGTCGTCACGGTTGCGGTCCCACCCTAGTATTCGGGAGAGTAGTAATATTTTATGGTCAATCTATGCTCTTTCGATTTTGTTTAAAACTTTGCTTAGAATGTTTGATTCGTTAAACTTGATTTATATTTTCATAAAAGCTACAAGATTTTCATAAATTACTTCTTTATCTCTCTCGGTTGATTTTGTTCAAATCTTTCGATATGTTGTGTTAAAATGCTTCCGCTTCAAAACCTTTAATTTATTGATTCCATATATAAAATTCTACTATGAAAATTGATTTTATTTGTTCGTCAAAAAACTTAGTAATCTAAATTTTTCTTATTTTGCTTTAAACCAAATTGTTCTTATTTCGTTTTAAATCGCTTCCGCTTTTAAACCTTTAATTCATCGTTCCAATTAAAGAAAAAAAAAAGTTTCGATATTTTAACGTTTTTCAAAATAAAAATAATTTTCCGACCGTCATCCGACGGACCCGCGGAGCCGGACCGTCACAGATGGTATCAGAGCTTAGGCTCAAGGCCAGGATAGGATCCTCGGATTTTTACTGAGGGGTTAGTAAGGTGGGACTCACCGTCATGATTTTAGGGTGTCTACCCACATTCGGTAGTTCACGTTTAGGACAAGACCGCAACCGAAACCATATGTTTAGTACATGTCCTTGGGGTTAATTATTATTTTTGCTTGATTCTGTGTTTTCTTGATAAATTGGTGGTATCCCGAATACCATAATGTTATTCGAACTTTATTTTTGATATTGTTGTCTGGTTCTGATTGTATATGTGTGCGTTCCGTGATTTTACGTAAATTAAAATATTTGAATCAAGTGACCTTCCTTGAAGTACATAGAATGACTAAAATAGCCCTAATCCTTTTGAATTCCATTATCGAGTATACCTTACTCAAAACTCATAATTCTGATCCTAAATGTATCCATCTCCAAATTGATCTCTCGACTTCAGTAAGCTTTCTTGAGCCTATTTTCGCTATAATTAATTGTTTCGCCCTTATTCTAATGTTGGTACTTATTCATTTTGAACTTGTGATCCCTAGATGTCTTTTCTTTATCGTTTTGGCGAATCAAATTGTTATGTAAGCAATCTTTCTTTCAATAGACAAAATATCATTCCAATTTCGTTGACACCAGTCTTGTGTTCTAACTCGTCTATTACTTGTTCCTTGCATTCAACTTTGAATCACTTTTGATAGCGAGTAACTTCATTTTCAATTCTAAAACTACCCTAAGTTCATATCTAATCTTCTCATTCTCGCTCTTGCTTTTCTGAAGTTTCTAAATGCCATTGTCCGATTGTATCTTTTCCTTCATGTTGTGTAATTTACCATAAAATATTCTTCAATCATTTTAGCCTCATTCTTGATATGGCTTCTTCAAGCCGTGCTCTTAAATTACCTTTAAACTGACTCTTTGACTGTTTTCCTTTAGAGCTTATCGACACTCTCAATTAACATGTCTTTGTCTATTGGGATTGACTTCTTGTATCCAATCAAGCTTTTATATTGGTCCCTTATTTTTGTACTCGTTCAGAGTTTACCCCTCCCTATTTCATGAGATACTTTCTCGTATCAGCTTCGTAAACCAAAATTATTTATTTTTGTCGGATTCTATAATTGTTATTGTTCCTTGTCCTTCTTTTTCCCGAGCCTATTTACTCCGTTATGATCGTTTTGAAATTATCCATATGATTTCATGTTACTCTTTTCGTTGTATTCAATTATACAATCTTCTAAATTTCCTGAAGGAATTGAATTGTCTCAATTTCTTTTGAACTTCACGTTTTCATTTGTCCATTCATAAATTGTTGTTCCTTTGTCTATTTCATTCCTTGTTGCAAGCCGCATAAATCATATCAATTTATTCTCAATTTCTTTTGAACTTTGGACTTACCTTCTATTGTTTTGAACTTATTTTTATTCCCGTCTCGTTCAATTTGATCGTTTCGGTGTTCTCAAATTTCACTATTGAGCTTTACTTGTTTCTATTGCAGCTTGTTGCAATCATTATTGAAATTAATCCTTAATTCGCGCCATTTAACTTGACTTGTTTTTCAAATGACCAAACACACTTTAATGTTTTGGTTATTATTGTCATGATACTTGTTTCGACTTTCTGTTATCCTTACCGATATCCTTGCTTTGATCTTCTTTTTACTTGCACCGTTTGAAATGGTGAGGCTCATCCCTTTCGTTATTCTTATCGGTGCACTTTAATTGTTCGCCTTGTCACTTATATCGAACTATTCATTTGGTTATCTTTATTATAGACATTTCAGTCCTTTTCCAATCTTCGTTGATTCTTCTTTATGTTGCCATTGCTAATTCTTATCTTGTCATCTTGAGCATCTTGATTCGATCATCTTTTCTAATCCTTATCGTGTCTCTTCATTTGACTCATTTTGTTCCTTGCGAGAATCCCAAGTTAAATGTCATTCAGTACCTTTTTAATTCTCTGGGTCAAACTGAACTATATTTTGCTATGTGAGTAGTTTTTCCTTTGAGAAGAATCTTAATCTGCGGCATAGGAGTTGGAATTATCGTCATATCCCATTCTACCGCGTCATGATTATGCGTAACGTATATGAAGTATTACATCGATCATTCTCGTGAAACTGACTGCATATCTTAAGGTCTTCAGAAATATCTAACGTACAAACGAAGACACGTTTGCATACTCATCTAGATGAAGAAACAAGTGAATTCCATTATGGCGCGGCCAGAGTACAAAAAGACAACATGGGAGTTAGATAAAAAGATACGTCAGATTTTTGAAAACTCCTAACGTACGAGAGAACATTTTCGCACACTCGTTTTAATCAAGAAGGCCGCAGATTCTACAAGAAAATATTTTATGACGCACATTGAGTAATGAAGAAACGTTTCGGGAGCAAGAAAAGAAGATACGACGGCGTTAACTGTACCACGCGAATCTTAAGAACGAATTTGGGGACCAAATTCTTTTAAGGGGGGAGGATTGTAACGCCCCCAAAATTTCGAACCCGTTTGATTGGATTTTTAATCAAAATTTATGTGGTACTTTTTATTTTCAAAGTTAAACATTAATTTGAACTAAAATATACAATTTAATTATGTCCTATGTCCTTATTAACTTTGAAATATTTTAAAAGCACAAAAATACTTTAGCATAATAGTATACCTCTTTTGAAAAATATTTTGACTTTATTGTGCAAAATAAATAATTTCTGGGGCAAAAATGCACTTTATCGAAACTTCAGGGGGCAAATTGCAAATTTCACCCATACTTGATTGCAGCTAATAGGAGAGCCTTTATAGCTCTCCTAGCCTGCCGTAGGGAGTGGCCAAGCATGCCTCTTGGTTAGAGAGATTTCTCTATCCAAGATGAACATGCATTGGCTTGTTTTATGGGAATACTTATATCTCCCATCTTCCCAAGGTGTATTTAAACACCTTTCTCCTCATTTTCAGATTTCTCTCCACTCATTTTACACCTTAGAGTTCATAGTTAAGTTAGAATTAGAGAGAAAATAAAAGAGAGAAAAGAGACTACACATTTAGAAAGATAGAATTTTCGGATCTTCACAACCCAGCCTCGGTTTTTCGACCATTCCGTCTTCGTCCACCGTTGGATCATGCCGAAATTTTGTGTGAAGGTCCTACACACACGGGGCTACATATTGACCGTTCGGATCGTCGATTGGATCTCCCAAGGTGAATCTCCAGTTGTTACAAGTTGGTGAAAAGTAAAGATTTGAGGGCTTTTGATATGAACCACCACCGGAGCCACCACCACTGCCACCGGAGCTGCCACCACCACCTTCGGAGTTCTGGAAATGAAGAGAGTTTCACCCCTTTCGTTGATTTGGGTAAAAAGACATCTATGCATGTGTTCTTTAGTCTTTGTGATATTACTTTATTCTCTTTAAAATATATGTTGAAGAAGTTTAGTTTGTCCTTGTGATAAGTTGTTGAGTTCATATGTAATATTTAGTGTGACTTGCTTTGGTTTTGTTTAAATATTTCTTATATGTTTGGATCTTGACTTCTTTTTGTGAGAAAGTTGATGTTTTTATTTTTCTCAAAACTTTGGGGGTATTTTTAAAAATTTTAAAAGTTGAAAGGTTAAGGGCTGCAATTTTTATTGGGAGTAAGATGGACTGAAAATCTAAATTTTTGTTTGATGTTTGGTATAAATTTACTTGAAAAGCATTTGTTTTAAAGTTTGCTTTGAAATTCTTGCAAAAAGGGAGTTTTTGAAACTTTTGGGGTTATTTTTGTAAATCTGAAAACAAGGGGTCAAATGCGATGTTTTGTCGCTATTTTTACATAGTTCTTTTATAAAATCTTGATTTATTGATTTGAAGTAGTGTTTTATTCATTTTAGTTTTTAGATTGAAAAATTGTAAATTTTTCGAAGAAAGTTTATGATTAAAGAATTTTTGTTTCTCATTGTTAGTTTGGTGGAAAGTTACTAAAACTTATTTCTAATCTCAGTTTTATAGTGAAAAATATGCTTGATTATTTTTAAATATTGCTTAGATGCATGGATCTTGAATTATTTTTCAAGAAAGTTGATTTTTCTATGTTTTCAAAACTATGAGGGTATTTTCGAAAAGTTTTAAACTTGTGGGAATTTTAAAGATTTGGTTTTTGAAGTAACAAGATACTTAATACTTTTATTTGATTTTCGATATGAGTTTAGTTAAAATCTTTTGATTTAAAGTTTGCTGCAAATTTTCGAAAAAATGGATGTTTTTCAAAGTTTAGGGGCTGTTTTGTAAATCTGGAAAAATGAAGGGAAAATTTTGCTATTTTGGCGCTGTTTTTGTAATTAGAATTTCGAGTTTTGAAAACAATAACTTTTAGTTGGAGTTTGATGTCGAAAGTTCTAAGTTCTTGTGTGCGATGTGTTAGTTTAGGAAATCCTTGTGTAGGATTTTCATCGGTTATGTTTAAGTAAGGTTGTTAAATACATTCTAAGTCGTATACGTACTTGCTCAGGTTTCGGATACACATCATTGTGGAGTTTTAGTCGCTATACTAAGCGACAAAGGTGAGCGCTGTGTGTTTAATTTGTTTGTCGGTCCGATGTGCTTGTAGACCGAATCAAATATTTACTAATGCTTTTAATAATCAAAGAATGTCTTATATTATAATTTCTCTTGCATGTTGTCACGATTAGATTGGACTTGTTATGTAGACATTACTCACTTGAAATCCTAAGTATATCAACATGATAATCCAATACATGCTACATCCGAATCTACTAGTTGCGAATATATTTTACGAAATTATCATGATATCTAAAATTTCATTTGATAAGTTATTAAATGTTGATAATATGTTAAATATGTTTGATATGTTATGTTCCGTTTGTTTCCGACTGTATGTTTCCGTTTGTTTTCGATTTTGTGTGGGCCCTTTTGATTTGGTATATGGACCCGATGCCAACCTGGCCGGCAAGGGCCGGCAGGATTGTCACGGTTACCCGTAGGCCTGGCCTTACAACCCAAGTGGGGAGGAACACTTGGTGAGTAAGGACGAACTTAGGCAAAGACATGTCGATGCATATTAGATAGTAAGGTCGCTCCTTACTTGGTGTGTTTGGATGGACTTCAGACTGAGGAAGGAGGGTAAGTGGAGGACGACATAAGCAATTATGAGTTATGTGAATTCTGTGTTTCTTCCGTCTTGAATATATGTTTATTTGATTGATAACATGCTTATGTTTTATAATATGTTGCATTCACACATCACCATACAAATTCGCACATAGCCTCACTAAGTTGGACGATCAACTTATGCGTTCTATGTTTCACTCTTTTCAGTTTCAGGCGTTCTGGAAATAATAGTCGGGTTGCGGTTAGGTCGTCACGGTTGCGGTCCCACCCTAGTATGCGGGAGAGTAGTAATATTTTATGGTCAATCTATGCTCTTTCGATTTTGTTTAAAACTTTGCTTAGAATGTTTGATTCGTTAAACTTGATTTATATTTTCATAAAAGCTACAAGATTTTCATAAATTACTTATTTATCTCTCTCGGTTGATTTTGTTCAAATCTTTCGATATGTTGTGTTAAAATGCTTCCGCTTCAAAACCTTTAATTTATTGATTCCATATATAAAATTCTACTATGAAAATTGATTTTATTTGTTCGTCAAAAAACTTAGTAATCTAAATTTTTTCTTATTTTGCTTTAAACCAAATTGTTCTTATTTCGTTTTAAATCGCTTCCGCTTTTAAACCTTTAATTCATCGTTCCAATAAAAAAAAAAGTTTCGATATTTTAACGTTTTTCAAAATAAAAATAATTTTTCGACCGTCATACGACGGACCCGCGGAGCCGGACCGTCACAGAATTTGCATTTACCTGAACTTAAACTTGTACCTATGAACAAAATGTACAAAGACTAAAATTAACACAAGTACATATGAACAAAATGTACAAAGACTAAAATTGAACTTGTATTAAAAATCACTTTCCACATTTCCTTTTATACTTAAACACACATCAAATGAACAAAGACTAATAATTCAACAAAACTTGTATCTCAAAAACCATCCATCTAAATTGCAACAACATTACTAATCCAAAGTTGTACATGTTTAACTAGTAGTATGGCATCATTCATTACAAAATAATTACATCCAAACCCCGTTGGTTTCAAAAACTACAACCAACATTCATAATTCCAAAAACTAATAATTACTTGAACAAACATGGCTCCAAAATTCACACTATTTCATAAGAATTCCCAAGCCATGTTTGCATGTGTACTACCAAAATATAATGCCAACTACCAAATACCCCATTGTGCCAAAAAAACCAAACTCTAATACTCCCTTACCCAAATCACAAAATATACAACTAGAAAATGTAGCAATGTCTAAAAATTCACAACAACATAGTCAACACCCGAAATTATCATAAACCATAAGTCATGGCATCTTACCATCGAGCATCATGTGTGCTTGTATCTCCCGATTATGTTTGCTAAACGTAAAAACAAGCTCACATGCCTTTGGTCATCCATAATCTTGTAACAAAGAAAGTTCATGTTTTCTTCGATTAGTCCCGGAACCTTCTCCAATGCGGCTATGACCTTCGATGCCTTTTCGTCCACCGTATCTTCCTCCTTGTTCATTCTTGGTGTAAGATTCATGATAGTAGATTTTGCCTCCTCAATAAAACTTGTCAAGACGGGCAACATAGACTCACTTTTGGCGGTTTCGGGTGTTTTCGACTTTCTTTCTCTAGTCAATTTAATTTTCTTCTTCTTCTTCTTCTTCTCGTTCCTTCGATTTTTTCATTGAGGAGCCATCAGATGTATCTGGAGTAGAGTTGATTTTCTCTTTCAACTGATCCCCACCCCGCATCCATAGTTAGATCGACATATGGACTATGGTCATCAAATGTTGGAATGTACGGTTCCACTACTTCTGTGCTTATTTGCATATTGCTTGAGTTAAGATTTTCACTCAATAATATGTCCTCAACAACATCAGTGAAACCTTGAGCATTGTCTCCCGTAGCCCTGTCCTTTCCAATCAATTCACACAAATCATCATAGTACCTCCAAGACTTCATTCTCTTTGCACGAACTTCACGATTAGCCTTTCAAAGAATACAAAAACAAGATTAGAACACAAACATAAATATAGCCCAAAATATTATTTATAAAAGTTAGAAAATTCTTATTTACCCGTGTTTATTCGGCCCAAACATCATCGTTGACCTCTATCATTTTGGCATCGTCATTCCATCCAAAACCACTAGTACCCAATATGCCAATCAATAAATAGTATTGTTTTTTTCAAACCGTGAGCTTTGAGTTTATGTGTCTCACTTTAATGTCGCTTTTCGGTATCCTTCTACTAATTGCGGATTCTAAGGCCTGCAAATATCCCGCCTTAAACGCATTATCGGCCTTCCATCCAGTCGAAACCATCTCATGCAAACAAGAAATCAATGTTTGCTCCTCATGGGCACTCCAAATTCTACGTGGTCCTTGTGGAGTTCTTGTAGAGCGCGATGTTCCTGCATACCTTGTTATTGGCTCCATGATTACACTGAGAACACATTACGAAATTTAGATTAACCTGGGCTAACCCGTTTTCAAGAACAACGCAACAAAAATAACATGCATGTATTGTTCCAAACATTAAAGTATAAAAACAACAATCATACAAACAAACTGTCCACATGTACATAATAGTGTACCATCGTAATTAAACCACAATAATAATAATAAAAAAAAAAAGCATCACAACCAACACCAAACATATTATCCAATCAAATAAAGTCATTTTCGAAACAAAACACAACAAGTGTGTTTATCTCAAGGACTTGACATCCACTCGTCGAACATAGCACGAGCCATGGTATCTCGATAATCAGTCCACGCTTGTGAGGGCTCAACAACATCGACGAAGTCACCGTAGGACTATCTCCTTGAAACTCATCATCACTTTCTGATTCACTACTCGAATCGGAATCTGACATGTCATTGGGCATTGTCATCAGCTGAAAATTGTGAATAAGAATACAAGCCATGATAATTCGGTTTTAAGTCTTCAATGGGTAGGAAGAATCACTTTTAAGTATAGCCCACCTCCATTTAACTTGACCGAAACACCGTTCGATCACGTTTCTTGCCTGGGAATGCTTCATGTTAAAGTATTCTTTATAATTTTGGGGATCATCCTGCACCCCATTCCTTTAAATGGTAGCACACTCCCCTATAAGGTGTCAAAAAACCTTCCCCATTCGTGTATCCATTATCGCAAAGATGGTATGTTCCTATGATATTCATAAAAGCAAAAAATTAACATTGTTACAATCATAATTTATGGAATTGTATGACCAAGAATATATGATGCATAAATGACTTATAAAATCGTATACCGGCCGGAATTCGAAGTCCGTTCGGACGGGTAATAGCATCTTTCAGGACCCGACCATCTGCTGCGGAACCCTCCCATCTAGTCAATGCATACGTGAATTTTCCATTTACATCGCAAGAAACAAGAACGTTAGTTGCAACCTCTCATTTTCTTGATCTATATCGGGGTTTATCGGCAGCTGGTGCTAGTACCTTCACATAAGTACCATCCAAAGCCTCTAAGCAACCCTACAAAAAATATATGAAAAAGTACTTATTAAGTTCTTTTAAGTTAACCATTATAGAACAAATTAAAGTAGTGATAAAAGTGTACGTAACGGAAAACAACCCCATCGGGAATTTTCATCATTTTCTGAAATCGGTATAGGTCGTGATAGTAAAATTGAATGGCATTTAAGCAAACAATTCAATACACGGTGGAAACACTTGCTAACTGTATCCCCAGATCGACGATAATCAAACCCAACGATTCGATTTTTCTTGTGATGTGAAAGGACGGACAAGAGCATTGCAACTTGTTCATTGAGTGGCACGTATTTAGTATCCCTTAGACCACCAATGTTATGCAACAAACTATATAGCTTACTAAAAGAAGTCATAGTAAACCTTAACACAGCCTTAGTTTAAACATCCATCTTCGTGGTTACGCGATGTAAATACTTGGCTTGTTTGTATTTTTTACGTATGATGCTATACCTTTTTCTCTTTCGATTAGTTCGTTGGGAATTAGAGCGTGCTTCGTGTGCAATGAGACATAAACATATTATTATAACACGTTTCCAAAAAAATTGGCGGACGAAATTTAGGAGTTGTTCGTTCCTCTCCGAATCCATACCCAAGCGGTATTCTGTATTTGATATGCCAAGAACTTTAATTTAGATAAATCATAATTGTCACAAAACATGAAAAAAAAAACACCTAGCATGTCTAAACAAACTACAAAGGAATAAAAAAAAAAAAAAAAAAAAAAACACAAGCATTTATGTCCAAACTAAGTACAAAGGAAACAAAGTAACACAAGCATTTATGTCCAAACAAAATACAAAGGAAACAAATAAAACACAAGCATATATTTATGTAAACCATTACCTAGTACTACAACACAACTTAAAAATAGTTCATGAAAAAAAAAATTAGACACATTACGGCAATAGCAGGCGTAGGAAAAAAAATTGGGAAAAAATTTTAATATTCCAATCATCATAAATGAAATACAAATAGATATTACAACTTATGGGCAATGTGTTCTTACCCAACTTCTTGTCCTTTTTCAATCAATTCTTGAGCTATTTCCAAAAAATAAAA
This sequence comes from Penstemon eatonii, assembly GCA_038501285.1. Classification (NCBI taxonomy): domain Eukaryota; kingdom Viridiplantae; phylum Streptophyta; class Magnoliopsida; order Lamiales; family Plantaginaceae; genus Penstemon; species Penstemon eatonii. The sequence goes on from JBCEGF010001339.1 coordinate 153,346, forward strand.
CAAATTAATAATGCAAAAAATTTTGGGTAGTCAAGAATTAAATTCTTTACTTGTTAACAAAAGAGTAAACAATAATAATAGAGATAAAAAATAAAAAATGAAAGATAATATTTGCATATTTTTATTTCTCACCTTGCAACCAAGATGGAGATGGAGGGAAATGAAAATTGGAAGTGGGAAATGAAATGAGGAAGAAGGAGATTTTTCTAATCGGTCCAGACAAATTTAGTGGCATTTTACCGTAATTATGCATAACTTTAATGGCATTTTTGTCCCAAAATTTGGATATTTGGCCCAACTATATAATACATTGCCCAACCCTGCAATTGCAATAGATCCGATTAACAGGGGTGGCCCACCATTTAGCCCGATAACAACGGGCTGCCCGCAAAATTATCGGCCCAACCGAACAGATAATTGTGCAGAAAAGTCTAGGCCGAACAGTGCAATCGGAGGCTAATTGTGGCAAACGAACAGGGCCTTAATTGATTGACTTAAAATGTTCGCCCAATTGAATCCATACTCCACAACCTCAATAATTTAAATTCAAAACAAACTTACACCATCCTGACAAAAACTTAGAATCCATTTAGAATTTGATTGAGTTTGCCTAATCGATGTGATTGAGGCCAAATTGTCCCATGACCTAAGATCTACTTTCTAGGGATTAAAGAAAAATATTGTATTTGCTTTTGTTTAATTACATTTATATAAATAATTAATTCTATGGAAAATATCACATATAAGACCAACTCCAAGAGACCATTTAAAACTCAAATTATAAGAAAATTTTTAAGAATCATTAAAATGTGTTGCTCCAAGAGACCATGTATAATTTAAAGACCTCTTATTTGTTAAGTTTGGACTCTCATATTTGAGAGTCCAAACTCAAAATTTATCTTACAAAAGTTGTACTTTTCCTGAACACAAAAAGTCACTTTCTAGTCACTTTCTGCAAATATTTACTTCCTCCATCTCCCAACTCCCCAACTCCCCCAACCAACAAAATTAAATCAACATAAATGAAGATTGCAAATACAAATTTACCTCTATAATATTAATCTTTAACATAATAATTTTACTACCATCAAAAAAGTAAAAGAATAATTTTTACAAATCTGAAAATTAAGAAAGCAAAGTCTGCCGCCGCCGAAACCCGACCCCCAGATCTGAACCGAACTCAAACCACCAAACCGAACTCAATCCATTAAGAAAGCAAAGTTTGCTGGAAAATTAAAAGAAGGTATGTTTTTTCTTCCAACACACCGCGCTGCCGCCGCTCTGCCGCCGCGCTGCCGCCGCCAAAACCCGACCCCCAGATCTGAACCGAACTCAAACCACCACAAAACTACCAAACCAAACTCAACCCACCAGATTTCAAACCCAAACCAACAAATTTGAACCCAAAACCCACAAATCTATATAGGAATACCTGATTTTAGATTTCAATCGAAGTCTCTTACAATAAAAATATTTCTTCAGGTTGTCAATATAGGAAAATCACAGAGGGCAGTGTTGGTGTAGCCGAGAGTGTTGTTTTGATTTTGAGAGGTTTAAGAGTATTTTATGGTGCAGTGGTTTTGAGAGATTAATGGTGGAGTGGTTTTGAGAGATTAATGGTGGAGTGATTTTGAGAGGATTTGGAGAGATTTTGAGAGTATAGCCGAGAGTGTTGTTTGATTTTGAGAGGTTTAAGTGTATTTTATGGTGGAGTAGTTTTGAGAGATTTTGAGAGATTAATGGTGGAGTGATTTTGAGAGATTTTGAGAGGATTTTGAGAGGATTTTGTGTTAGGAAAAAATGGTGGAGTATTTGTGGTGTTTATTAACATTTCTAAGGGGTTGTTTGCTTGGAAATGTTTTTACATTAACTAGAAATATGATTTTCAAGTTAATGCAAAAACAGAGACAAACACGACCTTAAATATTTTTCCTAAAATGAAAAAATATACAATTTTTTTTAATAAACATTAAAATTGATATTTATTTTTTAATTTGAAATCAATATATGTATTTTTGTTAATTCTAATTTACAATATTATTGTTTGTTTAAATAAATTATATTTGTGTGTAGATGGATCAAAATTCAAGTGGTTTCTATTCTAACATGTTCGCATCGGATGGAGATTTTATCTAACGAACGTTATTTGGAGACGACAATGGGAATCATCCTCCACAAGAATCAAATTTGCCGGATTTGAACTTTGACGATATGACATCAAACACGGATTTCAACGTCTATGTAACACCATCAAACACCAAAGAAACGACGAGCACCCGGAGACGCACAAAAATTTTTTCCAAGGAGGAAGATATTCGTATAACAGAAGGGTGGCTTAACACGAGTATGGATCCGATACAAGGAGCACAACAAAAACTTGATGCATTTTGGGCGAGAATTCATGCACATTTTCTTGATCAGAGTCCCGGTGCAACAACCCAACGTAGTCAACATGCCCTTGCGAGTCGTTGGAATGTCATCAATGGTGATTGTCAGAAATTTTTTGAATGTGTTACCCAAGTTACAAATTTACACAGGAGCGGTGTCACAGAACAAGACAGGGTATAATATTACTAAATCAAAATTATTTTTCAAAATTTTAAATTTATTATAATAAATATTTTTTTGTTTTGATTACAGATATTGCATGCCAAAGAATTTTACCATCGAAACACAAAAAAACACTTTGTCCTGGATCATTGTTTCGCCATATTGCAACATCACCCAAAATGGAGGCGAGTAATTAGCGCAGATCAGAACACCAAGAAATCATCCAAAAAGAAAGTTGGAGCAAGTCCGCGTTCTTCGCCAGCAACTGATGATTCTGTGGTCAACCTTGGAGATGACGATCACACTGCAAGCGATAATTTTGAGAGGAGACCGATTGGGCGAAATGCGGCCAAGGAAATTGAGAAAAATAAAAAAAGGAAAGGGAAAGTTGGACAATCACAACCCCCCACGCTTTTACAACAAAGCTTGGCAGATTTTAAGGAGGCGGAGAGACTTAAAACCGAAAGACATGAAAAAATGTTGAAGTTTCAAGAAGACTACATGAAACTTGAGCAGCAAAAGTACGACTTGCAAGTATTATCAACCGACACTAGTGGCATGAGTGCAGAAGAAGCAGCGTGTAAGCAAAAGCTCAAAGATGATCTTGTGAAAAGAATGTCATAGGATTTTTTATGTTGTTGGTTAAGTATTGATAATGCAATTTTAGTTTTTAACAATTAAATATTATATTAAAAATGCAGTTTTCGTTTAACAACATAATTTTTCATACTAATGACAAATTAATTTGAAAACAACAACTTCTTAATTTGAAAACAACAACTTCTTAATTTGAAAACAACAACTTAAGTAAATAAACTAAATTAAACATAAACCATCAACTCGGCATTCTATTCACTTCCATACATCTGCCACAAGTGTTCAACAAGATCCGATTGCAGTTGGGAATGATTTTCCATACTTCTAATTTCGCTATGAATTCGATAAAACTCCCCGAAGTCGGCAGGATTCCCTCTTGATATGTCTTCAGTTGTAACTTGTTCAACCTGTTCGTCTCTTGTTAATTGATGATATTTTACTCTAGCCAACCCTCTTTCATCCTCAACAATCATATTATGCATTATGACACACGCATACATAATGTCTGCAAGAGTTTCTCTATCCCAGAAACGTGCCGGTCCTCGAACTATTCCAAAACGCTCTTGTAGAACCCCAAAAGCTCGCTCCACATCTTTCCTTGCTCCCTCTTGAACTTTGGCAAAAAGTTTATGCTTACGACCCCGTGGAAGGGGAGTTGTCTTCACAAAAGTTGACCACCTGGGATATATTCCATTAGCTAAGTAATATCCCATCGTGTAATCATGTTCGTTTATCGAGTAATTGATCGGAGGAGCACGTCCATCAGCTAAGGCATTGAAAATCGGAGATCGACCTAGGACATTAATGTCGTTCATTGATCCTGGCAGTCCAAAAAATGAATGCCATATCCACAGATCCTTTGAAGCCACTGCTTCAAGAATAATTGTTGGTTTACGAATGCGTCCCTGGAACGTACCTTGCCATGCAACCGGAAAATTTTTCCATTGCCAATGCATACAATCGATGCTTCCTAACATTCCAGGGAAACCACATTCTTCATTAACCGCTAGTAACTGACGGATGTCTTCGCTATTTGGTGACCTTCTATATTGGTCACCAAAAACTTCATTCACGGCCTTGACAAACCTTCGAAGTGACTCCATCACAGTGCTTTCTTCGATTCACACATATTCATCATTGGAGTCGGCACACCTTCCATATGCAAGCATCCTCATAGCTGATGTCATCTTTTGAAATGATGACAAACCGAGAATTCCTGCGGCATTTCTCTTTTGCACGAAATAGGGATCATGAGCTTCAATGGCAGATTGAATTCGAAGAAATAAGTTTCGCCTCATTCGAAACCTTCTACGGAACATTGTATCAGAATATGTTGGATCTGAGGCAAAATAATCCCTCCAAATTTGCTCGTGACCAAGAGCTCTGTTGCGGTGGATAACTTCATGACCAGGAGTAGACCCACCATGACGTGTTTGTGTTGCATTTTCTTCTTCTGCTGCTAAAGCCATAATTAGTTGTTGTTCGTAGTTGCTCGATGACTCATCCAAAAAATCTTGGTACATAATATTAGTGAAAGGATTAAAGGGATTAGCCATTAAGAGTGTTAAAATAGAAATAAAGTTCAGAGAAAATAATATTGAAAGATGTTAAAATGAGAGAGTAAATGAGCTGAAATATGTTGCAATTAGATAGCAAATGTGCACATTTTTATAAAAAAAAATATAGCCATTGGGAATATAGCCGTTGGGAATATAGCTGTTGGATCTCAAATTCAAAAATTGCATGAATCCCCAAAATTTAAAGTACGATCATATATTAAAATTTATGAGATAATAATATTTTTAATTTTTCAAATTATTATATATTATATCATTATTATTTATATATTAATAAATATTAAGTAGTTTGTTAAAATATAAATGAATTATTGGAGTGATGTGATGTGATTGTTTAAAAGTGAACTCTTAAAATATAAATTAGTTGTTGGAGTGCAGAGTAAAAAGTGGGAATGTACAACAGGCATGTATTGTTCCAAACATTAAAGTATAAAAACAACAATCATACAAACAAACTGTCCACATGTACATAATAGTGTACCATCGTAATTAAACCACAATAATAATTAAAAAAATAAAAAAAAAAATCACAACCAACACCAAACATATTATCAAATCAAATAAAGTCATTTTCGAAACAAAACGCAACAAGTGTGTTTATCTCAAGGACTTGACAACCACTCGTCGAACATAGCACGAGCCATGGTATCTCGATAATCAGTCCACGCTTGTGAGGGTTCAACAACATCGACGAAGTCACCGTAGGACTATCTCCTTGAAACTCATCATCACTTTCTGATTCACTACTCGAATCGGAATCTAACATGTCATTGGGCATTGTCATCAGCTGAAAATTGTGAATAAGAATACAAGCCATAATAATTCGATTTTGAGTCTTCAATGGGTAGGAAGAATCACTTTTAAGTATCGCCCACCTCCGTTTAACTTGACCGAAACACCGTTCGATCACGTTTCTTGCCTGGGAATGCTTCATGTTAAAGTATTCTTTATAATTTTGGGGATCATCCTGCACCCCATTCCTTTAAATGGTAGCGCACTCCCCTATAAGGTGTCAAAAAACCTTCCCCATTCGTGTATCCATTATCGCAAAGATAGTATGTTCCTATGATATTCATAAAAGCAAAAAATTAACATTGTTACAATCATAATTTATGGAATTGTATGACCGAGAATATATGATGCATAAATGACTTATAAAATCGTATACCGGCCGGAATTCGAAGTCCGTTCGGACGGGTAATAGCATCTTTCAGGACCCGACCATCTGCTGCGGAACCCTCCCATCTAGTCAATGCATACGTGAATTTTCCATTTACATCGCAAGCAACAAGAACGTTAGTTGCAACCTCTCATTTTCTTTTTCTATATCGGGGTTTATCGGCAGCTGGCCGTGCTAGTACCTTCACATAAGTACCATCCAAAGCCTCTAAGCAACTCTACAAAAAATATATGAAAAAGTACTTATTAAGTTCTTTTAAGTTAACCACTATAGAACAAATTAAAGTAGTGATAAAAGTGTACGTAACGGAAAACAACCTCATCGGGAATTTTCATCATTTTCTGAAATCGGTATAGGTCGTGATAGTAAAATTGAATGGCATTTAAGCAAACAATTCAATACACGGTGGAAACACTTGCTAACTGTATCCCCAGATCGACGATAATCAAACCCAACGATTCGATTTTTCTTGTGATATGAAAGGACGGACAATAGCATTGCAACTTGTTCATTGAGTGGCACGTATTTAGTATCCCTTAGACCACCAATGTTATGCAACAAACTATATAGCTTACTAAAAGAAGTCATAGTAAACCTTAACACAGCCTTAGTTTTAACATCATCTTCGTGGTTACGCGATGTAAATACTTGGCTTGTTTGTATTTTTTACGTATGATGCTATACCTTTTTCTCTTTCGATTAGTTCGTTGGGAATTAGAGCGTGCTTCGTGTGCAATGAGACATAAACATATTATTATAACACGTTTCCAAAAAAATTGGCGGACGAAATTTAGGAGTTGTTCGTTCCTCTCCGAATCCATACCCAAGCGGTATTCTGTATTTGATATGCCAAGAACTTTAATTTAGATAAATCATAATTGTCACAAAACATATGAAAAAAAAACACCTAGTATGTCTAAACAAACTACAAAGGAATAAAAAAAAAAAAAAAAAAAACACAAGCATTTATGTCCAAACTAAGTACAAAGGAAACAAAGTAACACAAGCAATTATGTCCAAACAAAATACAAAGGAAACAAATAAAACACAAGCATATATTTATGTAATCCATAATACACCATTACCTAGTACTACAACACAACTTAAAAATAGTTCATGAAAAAAAAAATTAGACACATTACGGCAGTAGCAGGCGTAGGAAAAAAAATTGGGAAAAAATTTTAATATTCCAATCAACATAAATGAAATACAAATAGATATTACAACTTATGGGCAATGTGTTCTTACCCAACTTCTTGTCCTTTTTCAATAAATTCTTGAGCTATTTCCAAAAAATAAAACAAATTAATAATGCAAAAAATTTTGGGTAGTCATAAATTATTTACTTGTTAACAAAAGAGTAAACAATAATAATAGAGACAAAAAATAAAAAATGAAAGATAATATTTGCATATTTTTATTTCTCACCTTGCAACCAAGATGGAGATGGAGGGAAATGAAAAATGAAAGTGGGAAATGAAATGAGGAAGAAGGAGATTTTTCTAATCGGTCCAGACAAATTTAGTGGCATTTTACGGTAATTATGCATAACTTTAATGGCATTTTTGTCCCAAAATTTGGATATTTGGCCCAACTATATAATACATTGCCCAACCCTGCAATTGCAATCGATCCGATAACAGGGGTGGCCCACCATTTAGCCCGATAACAATGGGCTGCCCGCAAAATTATCGGCCCAACCGAACAGATAATTGTGCAGAAAAGTCTAGGCCGAACAGTGCAATCGGAGGCTAATTGTGGCAAACGAACAGGGCCTTAATTGATTGACTTAAAATGTTCGCCCAATTGAATCCATACTCCACAACCTCAATAATTTAAATTCAAAACAAACTTACACCATCCTGACAAAAACTTAGAATCCATTTAGAATTTGATTGAGTTTGCCTAATCGATGTGATTGAGGTCAAATTGACCCATGACCTAAGATCTACTTTCTAGGGATTAAAGAAAAATATTGTATTTGCTTTTGTTTAATTACATTTATATAAATAATTAATTCTATGGAAAATATCACATATAACAGAAGAAAATAATTAATCTCTGCACACCTCACGAATAAGAAAGAAAAAGTCATGTCAGATTTCAAAATTAAAAAGCAAAAGTAAAATGTGACAATAGTACCTCTCTCGGTATTAGGAAAGACCATTGTAACTATACCTAAAGAGTAAGACCTTTCGTAAAAATTTTATATATTATATATTATAAATTTATAAATTATAGAAACTTGTAGCCAAATTTATTTATAAATTAGATAATTAACTCAAATTAACATTTTACATATTATCATTGAAAATTAATACTCAAATAATAAATTTTTATTAAAATTTGTTCTATTAAATATTTCTTTCCAATATTATTTTTATGATAATGAGTCAAATTGATATATTATGCAAGTTTGATTTTGAATATTAGCCTTTTATACATAACTATATTTTAAAATTTATAATTTCTTAGTTTATTGTATTTTTAACTTACACTTTTAAATTTTTATAAAGAAATATAATCATATTATATTTATACGAGCTTACAAAGTAGTATCATATTACCGTCATGATATAAGTTAGATAAACATTATATGATTTAATTTAAATATATTATAAGAGTTTGTATATTTTTAATCAATTGTAGAATAATGTTTAAATTTTATGCATATTTTATATACTTTAAAATTAAATATATTTATTACATTATTATGACATCCTCCGGTTCGACCAGTAAAACCAATGGCCAGTCGACTCACCGGTTCACTGTCCGGTCCGGTTCTGAAAACATTGATAATATTATTACATAGACAACCCATGTGGGTATATTTAGCCAGGGATAAATTTAGAAAATCAATTTTTTTTGCTGACATCATCAAATCCCGTCTGTTTTTAACGCCGTAAGGGATTTCTTGTAATATGCCCGAACATGAGGGGGTGTACTTGTAATTTTTAAAACATCGAGGGGTTTCTTGTAATATGCCCAAACCTAAGGGGTCTGAGCATAAATGATCACCCAATTGAATAGTAAAAGAAATACCCCTTTGAGCAATGTTTGATAATCTTTTTCATACTATGTTAGTTTTCAGCCAAAGGTGAAGGTGGGTACTTTGAACTGGTTATGGTGGCAAGATTGAAGAGAGATGAAATTCCACAATCCCATATCTCAATTTGCTTTTTCATAATTTGCATATTTGATATTTCCACACCTTTATAATTTATATATCCAAAAGTCCGATTTTTAAGTTAAGATTTTGCCCTATAAGAAGGCAAAGATTTCGGGAAAATATAACCATTTAGGTAAGGACAAAATTACTTAGCCTTAGTATCGCCACTCTATTTTCACGGTTTATTAAGGAAACATTACTTAGCCTTTACAATGTATGGATATCCAAAACTCCCATAATTTAGGTAAGGACATAATTACTTAGCTTTAAATATTCCTACTATATTGCCATTTAGGTATAAGGTATATGCAGAATTTCTTTTCCTTAGCTTAAAAAATGTATCGGAAAAAAAGTATTTTGCTATTTAATAAAATAATTTAAAACACTGAGAAAAAAAATTCAGTCATAATAGAAGGGTTTTGGTCAAAAACCGTCGTGCTATAATATATGTAAAGATGTTACATAAGAATAAAAAAATAGTAGTTGAAAATTAGTGGAATCAAATACACTAAACATTTTATATACGAGAGGGCAATTATAAAAAAGTATTTCAATGAAATGGAAGTTAAGGTAACCATCCAATGGGTTAATGTGTTTATTCTTTCAATCAATGTTCATGTTTGAGTACTAAACTGAACGATCATCAATTTGCAATTGATACATGTGCGTCAATTTTTATGCAAAAAGTATGAAATTTAAAGGAATGTGATACATTTAATTATTTAAACAAATTTATGCGCATGAATATAGCTGTTAATAACATAATAAAGAGATCCAAGTTCTATAAATCATCAAATGAAAGAAGATTGCAAAATTGATTCGTGATTGGTGGTCTAGTGAAGAGACTAATCACTATAAATTAGTAGCGAATTCTTGTTGAGAGAGGTTCTCACTTAATACATCTCGAAATTGATTTAATCAGATCTAAAACCTAAACAACGAGAACAACGACAAGGATATTTTGAATTCTTGTAAATATTATGAAGAACAACGAGAAGAAGAAACTTAGAATCGGAGAGGGAGGAAACAGGTGAAAGGAAGCAGGTGAAAAAGGCAGCTTGTACCTTGAACAAAACATTAACCGGGCAGCTTATCAATTTTGAATTGTTTTGGAAATTTGAAGGTTGTACCTTGAAATAGGCAGCTTGTACCTTTGCTGGGACAAAACATTAAACGGGCAAAACAAAACCAAATTTTAAATTGGGCCCCATATTGAAAGTCCGACAAGGATAATATTGGGCCAAAATAAAGCAAAATAAAAATCAGCCCAAGCACAAATCTGGGCAGGAATTATTAAAACGTCACAATTTAAGGAATAAAAGGGGAAAAATTAATTGGGAAAGAAAATGTAATTCACCGTTCAAAACCCCATTGCTGGTCTTAATTAATATATACTAGCAACAGTGGCATGCAATACCTGCATGTATAACTATTAATGGTATAACGCATTTTTTTTTGCATGTTCAGAGTAAATTATCGCCGTGAATTTTCCCATCATTATTAATATACCCGAGCAAAATAAAATAAGGAAAATGTAATTAATTTTAAGGAATAAATCAATTCTGTAAAAATTAAGGTATTTAAAAAAGTAGTTTTTAGACCATCAAAACTCACTCAAAATATGAAACTGCAACTTCTTGGGATGATCGGAATATCAGAGCTAGCTTCATATATCTTTTTCAAAATTAAAGTTGATGATGTTGAATACATACAAAATTAAAATTGATGATGTTGAATACATACATTAATGGAAAGAGGGAATGCAAATGTAACTATAAATAAAATACTTACTATGCTTAATTATTATACTAATATATCAATGCAAATTTTTCGGGTAGTGGGTTTATGAGTTAGTGGGAAGAGGTGAAATAACTGTAATAGGTAATAATACACGGATGAGTTGGGGTAATTTTGAAAAGTGACAATTTTTTGATGTAGCATGGTGTCATAACTTCCATTTTGTGAGTAAAAACAAGCTTCTTTTATTAATAGTATAGATATATAGGCAAAATTGCAAAAAACGTTGCCACGAGCCGTGGGTGCAATTAATGGCCGCTGGGACGTCAAGACCTACTAGGAAATAGGATTTCCCGAACAATTGAAGGGGTAATTGTTTCGATAAAATAGTGGATGTTGGTCCCAAGTGGTCAGAAGAGGTTTAGAGGGGGGGGGTGAATAAACCTCTTTAAAAATTTCTTCTAATTTTAACTCTAAAACTTTCACTCAACTGAACAGACTAAGCTGATCAGATTAGTTAGTTACAATTCTGTTCGCGAACAAATCTTTGAACAGTTTTGTTGACCACTCGTCTGATTATTACTTAGCTGATTTTGTTAAAATCAGTTTTAATACTTAGAGTACTTGCAGCGGATTTTCAAATTGTTTTTCACAAGTAATCTTAGCAGTTTGAAAAATGTTTCCCCAGTTTTGTAAACTCCTTTGAATTCTTTTTCAAACAGTTAACTTAATGTGTTTTTAAGTAATCAGCAAATATGCAAGTTTGAAAAGCAATGTAAAAACACAAGTAATTTTTATAGTGGTTATATGGATAAAAATCCTTTAGTCCACTCTTCCAGATCACTTAGATTCTGGGTTATACTATAATCACACAGATTACAATATATCTCCACTTATACCTAAACAACTAATGAAAAGGCTATAAGCTCGCAATAGAAGATCACTAAGAAATTCTACTCTCAGAAGTTTGATCACTCACAAAGATGGATCACAACTCCGCACAACACTCTTGTTTACAAAATCACTCAGAAGATGTATTTTTCTTGATTCTTCAACTCTGCTTTCGTCAACAAATGACTCAGCTGATGAGTGAGCTATTCTTGAGACTTAAAGAATTTTGCTTCGAAAATTTCTCAGAGATTGTGTTGCTTGTTTCTTCTTCGTCTCTTTCAGCTATTTATACTTGAGGATTGAAAAGTGTCCGTTGAAGAGAGACAGGATTCAAATTCCTCGAGTACTGGTCCTTATTTTCCGCGAACGGCTCTTTTGCAGTCTGTCCGTACTGTAAACAGTACTATTCTGCAGGCAGCATTAAATGCAGCATTAAATGCACTCGGCTGATGCGAAGCAATTCTTCAATCATTTGTCTTTAATGACCTTGTACTTCAGCATTTATTACACCAAGGGGCATTTATTACCGTTGGGAAGACTTTATGATCCTTTCCACTTGGCTGACGAAAATACACGTCTGATGGTGAACTCGGCTGATCTCAAACTTTGAACAAATCTGATTTGAGTCGGCTGATCTTCATCAGTCTGATATTTTTCCTTCAGCAGATCAGAAGTCTTGGACCTTGAAACTTTGACTCTTCTGATGTCTTCTTTACTTAGTCAAAATTCCTTCCAAAGGGATCATCAGCTAAGTTACTACATACTTAGCCAATCTTGAAGTTTTGGAATGCATCAAAACCTCCCTTCTAAATTTGTCTTCAGTGCCTTCATCTTCATCCTTATCCAACAATTTCCCCCTTTTTGATGATGACAAAACTTCAGCTAAGTACCTGTCAAATACCTATGCTAAAGATTGTAATCCTCAAAATTTTCTGAGATAGAAAAAGTATATTGGATTGAACTTGACTTTTTATTGATTTTGAAAAAGCATTACATGTACAAGTTCATCAGATGAGATTTCTGAAGAATAGATAAAAGTAAACTGATTACAAAGATTTTACAAATTCTAACTATCAGCTTCTTCATCTGATCCTTCAAGCACTTCCTCATACTCATAAGATGACTCTTCGTCATCTTCTTCATCATCAGCTTCCTCTTCCAAGATTGCTTTGGCAGCTTCCATCTTCTCTTTAAGTTGTTGTTCTCTAATTAGCTCCATTGCTTTCCTGGCAGATTCAGTATTCTTGTACTTGGTAGTTTCTTTTTCAATCTTTTCTGCTTCTTCTACCTTTCCAAGCTTTTCAGTCTTGTCAGCTGTTTCTTCAGTTTCCTTGGCTTCAGCAGCATTTTCCTTAGCTGGTTCTTCCTTCTCTTCCCCCTTTTTGTCATCATCAGAACTGATGACATCAGAAGGTGCAACATAAGGGTTGAGAGCAACTGTTGGAATCTTCATAGCAGCACACAAAGCCTTGAGATTCTGATTGACAACATCATGACTTGCTGTTAGATGATGAATGTCAGTGCTGATGACGTCAGTCTGATCATTGAAGTAGTCAATGTTAAGGTTGATTGTTGCAAGTTCATTCTGAACTTCCTGTGAAGCCTTTGCCACTTCTTGCAACATCCCTAGATTGATTTCCTTCTCTTCTTTACTGACTTGAATGAAGGTTGCAGTCAGATCAGCAATCTTGTGCTCAGCTGTTTTTAATGCAGTGTGAAGGTGGTTGACATCACCCTTCACATCTTCTACGTTCTTGTTCAACTCTCTCAAACTGTGCACTAACTGCAGTGAATTGTCTTGAGGGATAGGAATACTGTCAATTTCTCTTTTGATGATCTCTTCTGTTGATCCTTGAACAGTTTCCAGCTGAAGTTTGTTGGTTTCTGCCAACTCTGCTTTAAGTTCAACCTTCAGCTCCTCCTTAACCTTCATTAGCTGTTGCTTGTGCTTATCTTCCAGTTCCTTTAGTTGGTTTTCCATAAGCATTTGGATTGCTTCCATCAGTGATGAATGTTGATCAACTGATGAAGCAGAAGCATCAGCATCAGCTTCCTTCTCTTCAGTCGCCTGTTGAACAGGGACTTCTTCCATATCCGTCATCTGATGATCTTCAGAAGTCTTAGCTTGCAGCTCAATAGCTAAGGACTTATCAGCTTTCTTGTGTTCATCAGTGACATCATCGTAAAATAAGTTAGTGATGGTGCCATCATCATTGAAGCAAGTTGTTTGTCTGATTTGCCTCACAATGATCCAGGGGTTAACAGGAGCATTGTTGCCCTTTGGCACTTCACTGAACTCTTTAAATTCCTTGCCAAAAATTATTTGCTGAATGCTTGGCAGTAGTGGCAATTCACTTGAACAGCCTTGCTGGTATTTTGACCTTTTTACCCATCTCTTCAGGGAGGTCATAACAGCAAATTTAATTGCCCTTTCTTCAGCATCTTCAGACTTTTTCTTCTTATCAGGCAAGGTGCTTTTGATCTTCTTGGCCTCCTCCAATGCAAAGCCTTTTGCATAACTATGCATGACATCTCTTACATAGCTGGGATCAAGGGCCTTTTGAATGGAGTTTGTTTTCAGCCAGTTTAGAACCCAACGTTCTTCATCAGCCAACTCCTTCATACTTTGAAGTTCTGTCATTGACCTGTTCAGCCTGTTGTCTCTCCAACTAATATACCTTGGCTTTTCTTGGTTGAACATAGTCTTCAACATAATCTTTTGATCATAGTATGCCAAGGACTTCTCAAACTTCTTGAACAGCTCCTTATCAGCATACACTATTTCAAAGGCTCTTCGAACTTCAAACTTTTCCTTTGACTTGGTTTTGGGGGCAGGCAGTAGTATCTTTTTCTTGTCTTCTCCATCTTTGCCTTCTCCAATCTTGATGCCACCTCCATGGACAGGTCCATAGGCATCAATTTTGCTCAATTCCAAAACCATTTCCATTTCAGCATCCTCAGCAGCTTTCCTTTCTGCTTCAGACATGCGCCTTCTGGCTTCATCCTTAGCTTCTTGAGCTTTGCTTAGCTCAAGTGCCTTCTTTTCCTCAGCTTCATCTTGCTTCCTTTGTTCAGCTTCCTCTCTTGCCTTCTTGTCTGCTTTAGAGATTTTCTTTCTCTTAAGCACTATCTTCCTCTTTCCTTTATCAATGGGAGCAGGAGCTGGACCAGCAGATGATAGGGGAGCAGCAGCAATAGGATAAATGATTTGGACATCTGGATCTTCTTGAGGTTGAGCAACCTCAGCTGTTGGTGTGACTTGACTTGGCTGTTGCTCATCAGCTTTGTCAGTCGCAACAGTCTTAACTGTTTCAGCAGGCCTTTCAGCAGCTTTAGGGTCTTCCCTAGCTACATTTTCTAAATCCGTTGGTTCTTCTAAGAAAGTCATCTGCTTTCTAGCAGACTTCTTAGTTCTTCCTTCACGGTATGTAGAAGCAGCTGTATCTCTCTGTTGGCTTCTTGTTCTTTGAGAGATACCTTCAGCGGGCCTCTCTGCTGATGGAGTTCTTGATGGTGATGCAGGGGATCCAGTCCTTACATCAGCAATAATATTTTCAACGATTTTAGTGGCTTCAGCAGCAGAAGTCACTTTCTCCATCTGCTTGGTTTCTTTCTTCTTAGGCTCATCAGCAGCCTTCTTCTTTTTAGTCTCAACAGCTAAGCTGGCTGTTTTGACTAACCTCTTTTGCCTTTTGGCAGGAACCTCTTTTGGTTCCTCAACATCAGCTTCTTCAGGCTCTCCAGCCTTCCTCTTTTGAACAGGCATGTACTTGGACAATGCCTTGGATTTGTGGATCTCTTTTCCATTCTTTGTGTCACAGCCCAGTTTTGACAGCAGATAACTGAGTGTGATTCTGTGGTTGGTGGAGGGGCCTTTTCCTTTCTTCTCATCAAGGAAATCAGCCAATATATACCAAACTATGATTGACCAGTTGACCTCCAGTCCATAGTAGATGGCAGCCATGATGCTGAACCTCTTCATGGTAACAGCATCCAGTGAGAAGGTGCAGTTCTCAATCAGCTTAGACACCATATCAGCCATCCGCTGATATTCATCTCTCAGTTGTCTTTTCCTTATGTTTCCAGACATTACTTCTCCTTCTTTGGCGCAGATCGCCCAGAATTGTTGGTGCTTATCTTCCGTCAGTATAGTGACGTCATGTCGTCCACTGTTAGGAAGCCCAAACGTCTCGTGCAAAACAGCAGGAGTAATAGTGATAGATTTACCTCCCACTGTAGCCTTAATCTCCAGTGCGTTGTAGTCAGCTTTTGCTGTGTTGTAGTACTCCATCACTTGAACCGTCCAGATCACTCCCTCATTATATTCCATAAAATTCACCAAGTTCGCAGATTTGAACTTCTCCAGAAGTTCTTTCATCAGTGTCGTACCAGATTGGTAGTAGGAATCATATACGAGAAACATTCCTTCAGCGGCCATTGTTAATCTGTTGAAGGTTAGGAAAACAGAGAGAAATATGCAGAGAAATGCAAGTAAATTTTCTCACAAGTACTTTTGAATGTTTGAGGTGCGTAAAGAACGACTCGACTGATCAGATGGGGATTTTATAGAGTTGGGGTATCTTGAATTTCGTGATATCCGCCAACCGTTGGATCCGTTTTTCTGTCAGTGCTGATCGTGCGGCGTCAGTTACGACGTTTCAAATTCAAAAGATATTTAATGAAGAGCGGGAATATGTACCGCCCGACAGTTACTTATAAAAGCGTGTTTTAAATAAAACGTTTTAAATAGATTCGCTTTTATTCAAGTAATCAGATGAGTATAATAAACACTTATCTGATGGACTACTGTCCTGATGACATAGTTGTTATCAGAGAATGCCAATAGCTGATAACCTTCCTCAGCTGTTTGTCAATCCAGCTAGATAAAATAAATTTAATCTTCGATAGTTGAGTCTTCTGATGAAAACATAACTTCAACTAACTGACATTAACAAATTTCATCTTTAATTCAGAAGTACCGCTAGTCTTACACGTTCCCCCTGAGTTTAAGAATTCATAAGTTAACTAGTCTGTTGCGAGTTAATCCTTGAAGATAATAACGAACAACTAAGCTGTTGAACTTCAGTCTTCTGATGAGTTCCCCCTCAGCTTATGCTTCCAAATTAAGTAGTCCTAGCTCAGCTCTTAGAGTTGAAAACCTTACTTCACTTAAAGGTTTTGTGAAAATATCAGCAATCTGATTATCAGTATGAACATACTCAATCATTACATTGCCTTTTTCCACATGATCTCTAATGAAGTGATGCTTGATCTCAATGTGCTTAGTCCTTGAATGACTTGTAGTATTCTGAGTAAGAGAGATTGCACTTGTATTATCACAGTAGATTGGAATTCCACTGATCTTGATGTTGTAGTCTTCTAGTTGATGTTTCAACCAAAGTATTTGTGCACAGCAAGCTCCAGCAGCTATATATTCAGCTTCAGCAGTAGATATAGAAACTGAAGTCTGTTTCTTACTCATCCATGAGATCAGACGACTACCTAAGAACTGACAGGCACCTGTTGTGCTCTTCCTGTCAATCTTGCAGCCAGCAAGGTCTGAATCTGAATAACCAATAAGTTCAAATCCAGATTCTCTAGGATACCACAATCCCAATTCTTGAGTGCCTTTAATGTATTTCAATATCCTCTTCGCAGCTAAGAGATGAGATTCTTTGGGGTTTGATTGAAATCTTGCACAGACTCCAACTGAGTACATTATATCAGGTCTACTTGCTGTTAGGTACAACAATGAACCAATAATGCCTCTATATTTGGTTATGTCCACTGATTTGCCATCTTCATCTTTATCCAAACGAAGACTTGTAGACATAGGAATTGTAGCAGTTGAGCTAGTTTCCATACCAAATTTCTTGAACAGATCTCTTGTGTATTTAGCTTGGCTGATGAATATTCCATCAGGCAACTGTCTAACTTGCAATCCAAGAAAATAGTTAAGTTCACCCATCATGCTCATTTCAAACTTATTCTGCATCAGCTTGGAGAACTTATCACACATCTGTTGGTTAGTTGAACCAAAAATAATATCGTCCACATATATTTGCACAAGTAATATATGATTTTCCCATTCAATTGTGAACAAGGTTTTATCTACCTTACCTTTTCGAAATCCTTTAATTAAAAGAAAATCAGATAGGGTATCATACCATGCTCTTGGAGCCTGTTTCAGTCCATAGAGGGCTTTCTTCAGACGATATACTTTGTCCTCTTCTTGATAGACTTCAAATCCAGGAGGTTGTTCTACATATACCTCTTCTTGCAATTCTCCATTGAGAAAAGCAGACTTCACATCCATCTGATAGACAGTGAAGTTCTTGTAAGCAGCATAGGCTAGAAACAGTCTAATTGCTTCAAGTCTTGCTACTGGTACAAAAGTTTTATCAAAGTCAATTCCTTCTTCTTGACAATAACCCTTGGCCACTAATCTTGCATTGTTTCTGGTAACAATACCATCTTCATTCATCTTATTTCTGAAAACCCATTTAGTGCCAATGACTCTTTGATGACTTGGTCTAGGAACTAAGTACCAGACTTCATTCCTTTCAAATTGATTCAACTCTTCTTGCATAGCTTCAATCCAGAAGGGGTCATTTAGAGCTTCTTCAATTTGTTTAGGCTCTATTTGAGATAGAAACGTGACAAACATGGCATCTTGTGCAGCAGCTCTTCTTGTTTTCACTCTATCTAAAGGATCACCAATTACTAAATCAGGTGGGTGATTCTTGAGCCATCTTAGATCAGGTTGTAGATCAGGATGTTGTCCTCTGTCTTGATCTTGCAACACTACTGTTGGAGTTCCAGTAGTAGTCTGTTGAACATTCTCTGGTCTGTCAGCTGTTTGCAACTCGTCTGTTAGACAATCAGCACTGTGATTTTGAACATCACTTGAGTTAGCAGCTGAACTTAGATTAGGTAGTATGATGGGAACATATTCTTCATTTCTTCCAATGTCTAGCTTCTGTAAATCAGTAGACAGATCTTGATTAACACTTTGATTCTTTTCAGAAGATTGACTTGGCTCATCAAATACTACATGGATAGATTCTTCTATTAGTAATGTTCTTTTATTGAAAACTCTATAGGCCTTACTAACAGTAGAGTATCCTACAAAAACAGCTTCATCAGCCTTTTCTGCAAATGCAGTAAGGTGATTTTTCCCATTATTCAATACAAAACATTTACAACCAAAAATCTTAAAATAATGAATGTTTGGTTTTCTGTTGTTCCAAACTTCATATGGAGTCTTGTTCTGATTTTTGTTGATCATACATCTGTTTTGGGTAAAGCATGCTGTATTTGTTGCTTCTGCCCAAAATCTTTAAGGCAGTTTAGCTTCAGCTATCATGGTTCTGACAGCTTCCTTTAGTGTTCTGTTTCTCCTTTCAGCAACACCATTCTGTTGAGGGGTTCTAGCAGCTGAATACTCATGATGTATTCCTTTGATATTACAATACTCTTCAACAGTAGAGTTTGTAAACTCTGTCCCTCTATCTGATCTGATCTTCAATATTTTGATGCTCTTCTCATTCTGGATCAGTTCCATCAGATTTGTAAGATGTTCCTTGGTTTCACTTTTCTTCTTCATGAAAATCACCCAAGTATATCTTGAATAATCATCCACAACAGCTAGGCAGTATTTCTTTCCACCATTGCTGACTGGATCAATGGGTCCAAATAAGTCCATATGTAGTAGCTCCAATATTCTTTCAGAAGATTGATGCTTCTTGCTTTTGAAAGATGACTTGATTTGTTTACCCTTCTGACATGCGTCACAGAGCTTGTCTTTGCTCATGACTGCTTTTGGAATCCCTTCTACCAAATCATTCTTGATTAATCTATTTATGGTCTTGAAGTTTAAGTGATTCATTCTCTTGTGCCATAGCCAACTAACTTCACTTGGTGCAGATGCAACCAAACAAACACTTGAATTCTTGTCAACAGAATCCCAGTCGACTATGTAGATATTTCCTTGTCGTCTTCCAGATAAAATTACCTTCTTTGTACCAATCTGTTCAACGTAGCACTTATCTATTGAGAAGATGACTGAATATCCCTTGTCACAAAATTGACTTATGCTCAGCAGATTATATTTCAGGCCTTTAACATATGAGACGTCAAATATCTCAATGTTTCCTTTGATTAGTCTTCCTTTAGCTTTAATCTTGCCTTCTTTGCTGTCTCCAAAAGTAACTTTTGGACCATCCACAGCAACTGCATCAGTCAGCTCATGTATGTTTCCACACATATGTCTTGAACATCCACTGTCCAAGTACCAAATCTTCTCTACTTTACTCCTACTCCTAATCCTAACCTACAAAACAAAAGTAAAATTATTTTAGGTACCCTTATTGAGAGGGTCCTGAAGGATTAGTTCCACCTTTGACAACCCAAGATGTTGAAGTCTTAGGCTTCTTAGGCTTCTGAGTTTTAGGAGCATGAACAGCTTCATTTTTATCATAGTTATCAGATAAGTCATGTTGATGATCAGTATGATATGAATAATGTTCATAAGCAGGGTAAGGTGCATGATAAGCAGGGTATGCATGCATTGGATGAGCAGGGTAAGGTGCATAGTAACTAGGAAATTGAGGTGCATGATACATAGGATGATATGCAGCAGGTTGCACATAATATGACTCATTTCCATACCAAGCATTTTGATTTTTCTTGTTTTTATGCTTATTTGGTTTACTAGATGCTTGCTCTTTAACAGATGACTTAGCTTTATCACTAGTCTGATTAGTTTTAGCCTTATCAGATGACTTCCTAGGACTCTTCTGTTTAGGCTTACTAGTCTGTTTTCCTACACTAGGCTCTTTGCTCTTTTTAGCCTTAGGAGATTTCTTCTCCTTTACCACTTTCTCAGATGAGGTAGGTTTAGAAGTTTGAACATACAGAATGACCTTACTATTGTCAGCAGAAATGAATTTTTCAGTATGGTTCAATTCTAGTTTATCCTTTTCTAAAGGTGTCTCCTGTTTACTAGATGTATGCATGGATGCAACAGTTGACTTATCATGAGACTCAATAATTTTCTCAAGTTCCATGATTTTTCCTTTATAGACCTCACATTCAGCTTTCAGAGATTCATGCTCTTGCTCAAGCTGTTTATATTCAGCTGATTCTTTTGGCTTTTCAGCTAAAAGTTTCAGTGAACTATTTTGCTCTTTTAGCAATATCATCTCTTCCTTAAGCTTAACAAATTCCCCAGCAATAGTAGTATTATTCAACATCATTTGCTCTAGAGAATTGAATAGTTCATTATCTTGAGGAGTTACCTCATCCTCTGAGTCATCAGATTCCTTTGCCATCAGGCAGAGGAGAGCAGGTTTTTCTTCATCAGACGATTCTTCATCAGACGTGTCTGAATCTGAATCAGATGAGTAGACAGCAGCAAGCTTTTCTGCTTCAACCATCATTGCCTTGCCTCTCTGATGCTTTCTTTCTTTTCTCATTTTCTTCTCCTCTTCAGTGTACTTTTCTGCTTTTGGATATGGGCAGTCTTTGATAAAGTGTCCCAATTTCCTGCAGTTGTAACACATTAGTTTTGCTTTATAATCATCTTTTTCTTGAGAAGAAAAGTTAGGTTTAGAAGTAGAAGCATTGTTGTATTTGTTCTTCATTTTTCTCTTGTAGAACTTCTTGAAATTGTTCATCAACAGTGCAACATCTCCAGCAGTGTACTCCTTCTTGTTGAGTATTGTGGCTTCATCAGATGAGTCCACTTCTATACTTCTTTGAGCTGGTCTTCTTTGATTTTCAGCAGCAACCAGTGCAGCTGTGGGTCCTGAAGTTGAGGTTTCTTCAATTCCCATCCTAGGCAGTTTATACTCGAATGCCTTGAGTACAGAGAACAGCTCAGTAAGAGAGATTTTTCCCAAATCCCTTGATTCTTCCATTGCTGTCACTTTCATATTGAACTTTGGGGGTAGGGCCTTTAGCACTCTGACAGTGATCTCTTTGTCAGTGAAGGTCTTTCCCAACTTTAAAACTTCATTCAGAGTTCTGGTGAATCTGGTGTCCATCTGGTCAATGGTTTCTCCAGACTTCATCTTGAAGTTGTCAAGTTTCTCCAAAGCAACAGTGAGCTGATGCTCCTTTATTGCATCATTGCCTTCGCTCATGTCTCTGACTTTGTCCCACATCTCCTTTGCAGTTTTGCAATGTTTGACCTTGTCAAACCTATCATTATCCAGGGCTTTAGTCATGATGAATCTCCCAACTTTGTCTAGATTGTAAAGCTTTATTTCTTCTGGAGTCATCTCATGAAGGTCTTTCTCCACAACCGTATCAACTTCATTGATTTTTATGGTCTTTGTGAATCTGAATGGACCTTTAATGATACATGTGTACATGTTGTCATTGTAGGCTGCTAGAAAGATTTCCATTCTAATCTTCCAGTCTTCAAAAGACATACCAGCAATGTGGGGAACATGGCTGATACAGTCCATTTTTCAAAAA
The DNA here is from genome assembly GCA_038501285.1 of Penstemon eatonii. Classification (NCBI taxonomy): domain Eukaryota; kingdom Viridiplantae; phylum Streptophyta; class Magnoliopsida; order Lamiales; family Plantaginaceae; genus Penstemon; species Penstemon eatonii. Next base: position 175,529 of record JBCEGF010001339.1, read on the forward strand.
GTTTTGATTTTTCAAAAAGATGCTCTTTTGAAAAGTTTTGAAAACCTTTGAAAAACACTTGGATCAAGCTCGTTGATCAGGCAGCTGATTCTAATGAACCACCTGCTCTGATACCACTTGTTGGTCCCAAGTGGTCAGAAGAGGTTTAGAGGGGGGGGGTGAATAAACCTCTTTAAAAATTTCTTCTAATTTTAACTCTAAAACTTTCACTCAACTGAACAGACTAAGCTGATCAGATTAGTTAGTTACAATTCTGTTCGCGAACAAATCTTTGAACAGTTTTGTTGACCACTCGTCTGATTATTACTTAGCTGATTTTGTTAAAATCAGTTTTAATACTTAGAGTACTTGCAGCGGATTTTCAAAGTGTTTTTCACAAATAATCTTAGCAGTTTGAAAAATGTTTCCCCAGTTTTGTAAACTCCTTTGAATTCTTTTTCAAACAGTTAACTTAATGTGTTTTTAAGTAATCAGCAAATATGCAAGTTTGAAAAGCAATGTAAAAACACAAGTAATTTTTATAGTGGTTATATGGATAAAAATCCTTTAGTCCACTCTTCCAGATCACTTAGATTCTGGGTTATACTATAATCACACAGATTACAATATATCTCCACTTATACCTAAACAACTAATGAAAAGGCTATAAGCTCGCAATAGAAGATCACTAAGAAATTCTACTCTCAGAAGTTTGATCACTCACAAAGATGGATCACAACTCCGCACAACACTCTTGTTTACAAAATCACTCAGAAGATGTATTTTTCTTGATTCTTCAACTCTGCTTTCGTCAACAAATGACTCAGCTGATGAGTGAGCTATTCTTGAGACTTAAAGAATTTTGCTTCGAAAATTTCTCAGAGATTGTGTTGCTTGTTTCTTCTTCGTCTCTTTCAGCTATTTATACTTGAGGATTGAAAAGTGTCCGTTGAAGAGAGACAGGATTCAAATTCCTCGAGTACTGGTCCTTAATTTCCGCGAACGGCTCTTTTGCAGTCTGTCCGTACTGTAAACAGTACTATTCTGCAGGCAGCATTAAATGCACTCGGCTGATGCGAAGCAATTCTTCAATCATTTGTCTTTAATGACCTTGTACTTCAGCATTTATTACACCAAGGGGCATTTATTACCGTTGGGAAGACTTTATGATCCTTTCCACTTGGCTGACGAAAATACACGTCTGATGGTGAACTCGGCTGATCTCAAACTTTGAACAAATCTGATTTGAGTCGGCTGATCTTCATCAGTCTGATATTTTTCCTTCAGCAGATCAGAAGTCTTGGACCTTGAAACTTTGACTCTTCTGATGTCTTCTTTACTTAGTCAAAATTCCTTCCAAAGGGATCATCAGCTAAGTTACTACATACTTAGCCAATCTTGAAGTTTTGGAATGCATCAAAACCTCCCTTCTAAATTTGTCTTCAGTGCCTTCATCTTCATCCTTATCCAACAGTGGAAGAACTATTTCGATAGAAAGTAACATTCGTAGATTATAAGTATTTTTCATTAACTAGTTCACTGAATGTTTGTCTTCTCTTTAAAATAGACACTGAGATATCTATAATTATCCATTTTACTATTTATCCTCGACTAATAAGATAATTGGATCAAAATATCGACTGGCTTAGAAACTTGAGGATTGTCCTAAATTTTGAAAGTCGGAATGATGTTCTTAAACGACGAGCCTATGCCTTATGCACTTCCGAGATAAGTCCAAATAAGGAAACGAATCACCCGTAGAGTATGGGAATATTAATGATCGTTTACTCATATAACGATGAATCTCAAGAGTGAAATCAATCACCTATAGAGTATGGGAATCTTAATGATCGTTTCCTCAAATAAAGCATCAAGGTTGAACGAGTTGTAGAAGCAACATAAGGAGCATGTATGTAGCTTCTGAAACATACCTCCACCTCAAAAGCTTGTTTGAGGAGCAATTTTGAAGCATTTGATTCGAGACCTCTAAGGAGTTGTTTCAAAACTCGAGAATAAATGAAGGAACCAGTGTCAAGGATCACTGTCCTTGTTTTATCAATCTGGTTGAAAGCTGGATCAATTAAACGTAGGCCTGCAAGTGATCTTAACATTAAATTCCTCCTAAATTCTCCTCCCGCTCATTCAAATGATTCGTGAAATACTCTGATCTTATTTGATAAGTTGATCACATTTCATGAATCAACCAAAGTATTAGTAAAAGGCAAATAGGATAAACCTGTCATGATCGTTTACGTTTCATGGACTGCAAAGTCAAATAAGAGTAAAATGAAGAAGAATTTGTTCTCTTCTAAATTCAGCCACTGATTTAATTCATTGGATGATCTAATTAATTAAGCAATGTTTCAATTAAAGGGTTAATTTGAAAAGGAAATGAATCAATTAAAGAGTTAATTGAAAGGAAGTAAATTAATTGAATTAAACTATTAACTCAATTCTATTGAATTAATGTGTTAAGTTCAAATTAATACAAAGATAATAATCCACAACTTTGGCACGCTAGACTTGGACACATCTCCAAGAGAAGGATTCAAAAGTTGGTTTCTCCTAAGCTTCTTGAAATATAGAACTTAGATGAACTTCCAACCTGCGAATCATGTCTCAAAGGAGAGATGACCAGATCTCCCTTCACAGGGAATCCATAGCGAACCAAACAAAATCTGGATTTAATCCATACATATGAATATGGACCACTAAACATTAGTGTGAGAGGAGATTACTCATACCTCGTACCTTTTTGCTAATAACTTTGGTCGTTAGTGAAATATGTATCTAGTGAGATACAAATCCAAGAAACCTTTGAAAAGTTCAAAGAATTTCAAAACGAAGTAGAGAATTAACAAAGGCATAGTATTACGACCATTCGATCTAATCGAGATGGCAAATACTTAAGTCAAGGATTCCTCAAATATTACTGTTAATGGGGTTCTCATACAACAAACTCCTCCTAAGACGCCTCAACTTATTGAAGTGTCTAAGAGAAGGATTCGAACCTTGTTGAACGTGGTTCGATCCACATTGAGTTTTGTTAAGCTTCCTTATGTATTCTAGGGGTTGGTCCTCCTGACTGCATCGAAGATACTGAGCATAGTACCTTTAAAGTCCGTGCCTACAAAGCTTTACCAAGAAAGGTATGGCAAAATACCTCTATACTCTTACTTTTGAGTATGGAGATCTCCTGCCTAAGTTAGAAACGAGAAAGGAGATAAATTGGCTAGTAGATCCAATTTATATATAATTGTGGGGTATCCAACGAAATCCATTGGATACCTGTCCACGACAATGAGAAACAATCGTTTCTCCTAAGTACTCGTTCCTCAGTTGATGAATTCCTCGTCAAAGAAAATAGGGAATGTCATGGAACTCGATGAAGTCCAAGATTTGGACCCATCCCCGCAAACAGTGGGAGTTAATCCAGAAACTACTGAACCATCAAGTACACCAATACTTCGTAGATCTGATCAAGTTCATGAAGAGCTTGAAAGATATGGTTTCACCAAATACGAAGAAGCTACATTCGATGTAGATGCGCATGCATGACTGAAGTTCATGCAATCCAGAATGGATCCCATCCATTCCAACAAGGTATGGACCTTGGTTGATCCACCCGAGGGGTTTATCCCAGTAAGTTGCCTGTAAGTTGTGATTGGATCTTCAAGCTTGGAATGAATGGAGAGGTGTTACCTCTAAGAATCGACTAGTGGTAAAAAGGCTATTCACAAAGTTCTGGAACAGACTTTGATGAAACCCTTTCTCCAGTAGTAATGTCTGAATCCATTCAGATTCACATTTGTTTTGATGAGACAGTCAAGACATTTGACTTCATCAAAACGAATATGAACCTTGAGTGTACAAGACGATGAGTGGGAGCGTGATGAATCTCATATTTTATATGTCGATAATGTTCTGGTTATCTGGAATGATATCGGAATGTTAGCACAGAGGAAAGCATGGTTATCCATGTAATTCTCCATGAAAGATATGGGAGAAGCATCTTGCGTATTGGGATACATATATATAGAGATAGATCGGAGAAGATGTTGACATTCTCTAAATCTAAGTACATAGAAACAATACTGGAAATATTCAGTATGAAGAATCCAAGAAAGGATTGCTTCCAATGAGACACTGTATCCCTTGTTCCAAATCGATGTGCCCTACATCGAATGAGGATAAAAGAAGAATGTCTCAAATACCTTATGTTTCAAACAAAAAGGTAGCATGTGGCATGCTATTCTATGTGTTAGACCAGACGTAGAAGCTGCTCAAATGTCACGAGCAGTTACTTAGTCAAACTCCAGTGTACTGGTCCACCGTAAAAAATATCCTTAAGCTCTTAACAAAGATTAAGGATTTGTTCTTGGTCTACGGTGGTAGTGGAGAATTAAAACTCAAAGGATTTACTGATTCGAGTTTTTAGTATGATGTGGATGAATTTATATATCCATTTTTTGGATACATATTTTGCCTCAATGGGGTAGCGGTAAATTGCAAAGGTTCCAAGCTAAACACCGTAACCATCTTATCCACTGAAGCAAGATATATTGCAGCATTAAATACGGCTTAAGAAAGTGTTTGGATATAAAACGTCATCCTATGGTTGGATGTAGTGCCTAGCATTGCGAAGCTCATGGTTATATTCTATGATAACAATGGAGCTATTACTAAAGCAAAGCATTCGAGATCTCACCAGAAATCTAAGCACAATTGAGAGAAAAGTACCATTTGATTAGAGAAATTATTGGTAGAGTTGACACACATAATGGATCGTGTCGGCTCAGAAGACAACTTAGCGGATCCACTAGAAAAGACTATATCACGAAAAGAGTTCGAAGAACATATTTGAAAGATGGGTCTTAGAAGCGTTTGTGATTGGCTTTAGGGCAAGTGGGAGATTGATGGGATAGTGTCCTGCAAGCCAATGTATTTAGCTTGTATTAGAACTATCTTAATCTTTCTCTAGTATAAATTAATTAATACGCATGTTTGTTTATAGTATGTAAATCAAACAATGGCCAACTTCATCTCTCGCGAATCACTTAAGCGATTGGATGAAATCCTTAGATCACAATAGACTATGGGACGATTCACTTCAGTATGAGTGCAATCATGAAACAGTCTCTAAGGTCGTGATCTTAAAACTGTTCCAAGTCATAGATTCCGAACGAGACGGGGTATCGAAGGAATCACAAAGACTTGTACAAATATGCATGATTCACATGGAGTGAATTTGTAGCGTTTCATGAGCAAGGCATTTGACTTCATCAAAACGAATATGAACCTTGAGTGTACAAGAGGATTAGTGGGAGCGTGATGAAGCTCATATTTTATATGTCGATAATGTTCAGGTTATCTGAAATGATATCGGGATGTTAGCACAGACGAAAGCATGGGTATCCATGTATTCTCCATGAAAGATTTGGGAGAAGCATTTTGCGTATTGGGATACGTATCTATAGAGATAGATCGGAGAAGATGTTGACACTCTCTAAATCTAAGTACATAGAAACAATACTGGAAATATTCAGTATGAAGAATCCAAGAAAGGATTGCTTCCAACGAGACACTGTAAAAAAAAAAAAAAAAAAAAAAAAAAAAAAAAAAAAAAAACTTGTTTAAATTATAGCTAGCTTTTGCATAGAAATATAAAGTAAACATGTTCTACGATTCTTGCGGAAAGTCAAATACTTATAATCTAATCTTTCAAGGTAGGAAATAATGTCTTTTGTCTTTTAATTTCCAAGCTGTACATATTGAGATTAACATTCTGTCTCAACCTGCGTTGAATTATATAAACTATACGCGAAGAATTGTTCTTGATGTATAATTAACATATATATTTAGTCAATGTAGACAAATTTCCTTGCTCACTTTCGCTTCAGTTTTTGTTGGTGAAAGTTCTCTATTTACATAGCATATTAAGAAAATCTCATTGGAGTATCTTGCTATAATTTGTGAGATGAATAGAATCATTAACAAACTTATGTTCACAAGAACTATGGGCAAGTTATATTTATAAACTTTTCTCTTGCATATTCCTTGCTTATATGATCATCTTCTGTCACCATTTTCTTTTCTTTTTCCAGTTTTTGACTTATTTTAATCTGCTTGAATGCAATTATTCGATTGTTGATCATGAGTTTTTTTTTTATGTAGTCACTGTATTGGCCGATATATTGGCAGGGTATGCCTTATGGATGATGATGATCTACTTAACTGATGTCCGGAAGCTTAATTTGGCGCATGCTTCCGGCATTATCAGTGTATTTCTGGGATTAATCAGTATCATGCCCATCGCCTTGCTCTTCATTGCTGACACTGTACTCGAACATTTTGGGGTCCTCTTTCTCTCCTCTCTTTTTTATTGCGTGGTAATGATTCCTAAAGTTTCTACTTCGTTTGATTTCGTTCCAGTAGGTTAACATTTTCTTAATGCATAATATGATTACGTGATTATACAAGGGACACTGAAATTCATTTTCTCTGGTATTCAGGGGATGGGAATTTTGACAATTTCAACTCCATCGGTTCTTGCAGTCACTCTTGATACATCAAGTGCCTATGAGCCTGAATGTATTGGCAACACCCACCGTGTACTCTTTTATACGACAATGGCTCTAGTAGCTGTGGGGATATCTGACCATGCTGTTTCCTTGCGGGGTTTTTTGCTCGAGCAAGAAGTTGTGTTAGATCAGACTGATCGCTCAGCTCAGTCGATTTTTTAACAATGTTTGCTGAAAATATTGTAACATTCATCTTCACCATTGTAGCAGTTTTCGCACTTCCAACATAAAACCATGGTCACTTCGATTTGGTTACCAACAATTTTCATGGTTGTGGCCTTAGTAGTGTTCATGACCGGATCTCTTCGTTCGACTGATGGACCAGTAGGGAGCCCTCTGACTACTCTTGTTAGAGTACTTTCGGCTGCAGTCTCCAAGTTGTACGTTCCTCGACCTGCAAGTGTACATGGATTCCATGGAGTGCTCGATTATAGTGTCTGTGTAGATGATGCTCCTCTCCGTTGCTGCAGGTTTTGACTCTTACTCTGTCTGTGCTTGTAGTCCTGTTGAGATCTTGATGAACATTTTTTCTTGATTATCCCAGAGGTCTTTCTGTATATCTATTTTTTTTTGGGGAATTTAGGTTCTTGGAGAAGGCTGCGATAATATTGCCAAATCAACCTCTAGATCACCAACAACAAAATAGATGGAAGCTATGCTCGTTTATAGAAGTGCGAACTGTTCAGTACATGATATATTGGATTCCCAGAGCAATGGCTTTCACTTTATGGGGTTTCATATCTTCTCTTCCATATACTTACTTCATTGAGCAAGCAAAACATATGAATCACAAAGTAGGAAGCCTTACAGCACCAATTACAGTCTTGCTCTGGATCTACGTCCAGGGAAAACGACATTTTCCAAGAATTGTGTTTTCTATATTTGACGCTCCTTTAGTTAACATTGCAGTGTCAATGATACTCGGCGTACTAGCCTGTATTACTGCTGCCTGTGTGGAGTCCCGAAGACTTGATGTAGTTAGGAAACATGACTTGGTATTCAAACCAGATGAGAAGGTTCCAATGAGCGTTTTTTGGCTCGTTCCACATTTTATGGTGCTATGGATGGCCTTCTAGAAACCAGCACGACTACTTTTTTCTATCGTCAACGTATTTCCTTATTGAGCGAAGTCATGCTCACTTTCACCAGCCTAGCCAATGGAATAGGCTGTTTTGGGAGTGTGCTTTTAGTGTATGTAATGGAAAAGCTAAGCGAGAGTGGAGGAAATCCGAGTTGGTTTGAGAACACGTTGAATGAGAGTCGACTAGATAAGTATTATTGGATGTTGGCTTGGTTGGTTTCCTGCAATCTCGTCCCGTACTCCATCTTGATGTTGTGGTATCGGTACATGAACCGAAAAGAATAAAACTCTCCTGCAGAAGTTTAGCCTTTTTGTTGTTGTTGTCTTTAGGAGGTATTGATCAGACTTCGATGTTTATTTTTCCTTTTTTAGCTGGATTTGTCAATATCATTATTATCTCTCGGCTAACTTCAGATAGTCAATGTAGTTGGTCTTTGAGTAAAAGTATATAGATGTGATGCGTTTCTTATTGTACGCGATATTTTCACCAGTCTTGCCAATACATGGATTTGGCTGTTTTGGAAGTGTGCTTGCTGTATATATAATGGAAATTTTGATCGAGAGCAGTGGAAACTCGAGTTGGTTATGTTAGAAAATGAGTATACGTAAAAGGAAAACTTGAATATAAAGAATAATAAACAATATAATTAGGACAGAAAATTTAGTACAAATGTAACGAAATAAAACACCAAACCGAGGCCCGTGTGAACACGGTGTCCTTAAGACAGATTCGCTCCCTCACCCTTCCGGTTGTGCTCGAGGTTCCTTCGAACGTCTGTCTCCCAGGATACAACGGCTCCAACAAAGTACTTTGCACCAAAGCTTTGTTAGACGAACTGAAACAACAAAGTAGAACTCTAGGACGGATTGAGAAGGAGAGGATTGAGAGTGAATTCTGGTGTGTTTTGAGTGTCAAAAGAAGCCACTATTTATAGGAACGGAGTGAGGGCAAAGTCGGAATAAAAAAAATTAATGGCATTTCCGTTACGGGAGTTACAACTCCATAAATAAGAAGGTTTTAAAACCATTGTTGTTACACTTTTAAATTTTCATTATTCCAACAATCCCCCACAAGAATGAAAATTGAATAAATTCCTAACACGACGTTCTAAGAGGATAGAGTTCAGCGGTAGACACTTGCATAGGATAGGTAGGAGTAACCCTTTGAACCTTCCCTTGAGAAAGTATGTTTACTTTACTGGCTGATCAGTAGACACGGTGTCCTTGAACTGTTCTGCTGTTTATGTAAACGATGACATACTCCTCACACGCATCTTACCTCGTAATGTTTCAGTTCTTACGGTTATGTCCGTTTTGGCCATGGACATCTGCCTGGTTCAGCAAGAGTTTCTAAGAATTGTGCCCTATACAATTCCCTTTGAAGCGGCCCCTCTTCTCTCTCACATAGGTGATTCATTTCCTTAGAGTATCCCGAGATACTCTCTTTACAAGAATCATTAAAAGCTTGGCTTAACCTTTTTAACCGTTATCACTGTTTTTCATCATAGGAATGGACTTGAGGGTAAAAACCCCCCACAGTGACTTAACTAAACCTTTGCGGTTAGGTTGTCCCTTTGAACCTAGATCTTGGGATCTCCAGTCAACTAGGTTGGGTTTTCCTTCGCTAAGTTTTTTTTTCAATGGGCTTTAGTCCCATTCCTCTTGATGACTTAGCAACTATCTCTCTTGTTAACCCTTTGGTTAGCGGATCCGCTAGATTATCCTTTGACTTTACATAGTCAATAGTAATCACTCCAGTTGAGAGTAGTTGTCTAATGGTATTATGCCTTCGGCGTATATGCCTAGACTTACCATTGTACATTTTACTTTGTGCTCTTCCAATCGCAGATTGGCTATCACAATGAATGCATACAGCTAGCACAGGTTTAGACCATTGTGGAATACCCTCTAAGAATTGGCGTAGCCACTCAGCCTCTTTACCACATTTGTCTAGAGCTATAAACTCAGACTCCATTGTGGATCTGGCTATCACAGTTTGTTTAGAGGATTTCCAAGAAACAGCTGCACCACCTAAAGTGAATACATATCCACTGGTGGATTTTGAATCTTTTACATCAGATATCCAGTTTGCATCACTGTATCCTTCTACAACAGCTGGATATCTTGTATAGTATAGCCCATAGTTACGAGTATACCTTAAGTATCTCAGTAACCTCACTATGGCTTTCCAGTGGTCAGTACCAGGATTACTAGTATATCTGCTTAGCTTACCTACAACGTAAGCTATATCCGGTCTTGTACAACTCATAAGGTACATTAGACTTCCAATAATCCTTGAGTACTCCACTTGAGAGATGCTCTCACCTTTATTCTTTGATAAAGGTTGACTTGGATCTATAGGAGTTTTGGCCTCATTAGAGTCATCCTTATTGAATTTTTCAAGAATTTTTCCAATATAACTGGATTGACTCAAAATGATGCCATCTGATTTTCTCGTGATTTTAACTCCCAGTATCACATCTGCTAGACCCATATCTTTCATTTCAAATCTAGCATTCAACATATCCTTAGTGGATTTAATCATCTTATCATTACTTCCAACGATAAGCATGTCGTCAACATACAAACAAAGAATGACGTAGCCATCTTTTGTTTCTTTCACGTAAATGCATTTGTCGCATTCACTGGTTTTAAAACCTTTCTCCAACATGACATCATCAAATTTCTGATGCCATTGTTTCGGTGCCTGTTTTAAGCCATACAATGACTTAACCAGTTTACAGACTTTCTTTTCTTTTCCTGGAGCAGAAAAACCCTCAGGTTGTTCCATGTAGATTTCTTCTTCCAAATCTCCATTTAAGAAAGCTGTTTTTACATCCATTTGATGTACTTCTAAGTTTCGCAAAGCTGCGATAGCAAGTATCATCCTAATGGAAGTTATTCTCGTCACAGGAGAATACGTATCAAAGTAATCAAGGCCTTCTCGTTGCCGATAGCCTTTTATTACTAGTCTGGCCTTATATTTATCAATTGTTCCATCTGGTTTCATTTTTCGTTTGAAAATCCACTTATATCCTAGTGGTTTGCAACCTGGAGGAAGATCAACTAACTCCCAGGTATGGTTTTGCAAGATGGAATCAATTTCACTATTGATTGCCTCTTTCCACAAAGGTCCTTCAGAAGAAGTTACAGCTTCTTTGAAGGTTTGAGGTTCAGTTTCGAGCATATATGTTAGAAAATCTGGGCCAAAAGATTTTTCTATCCTTGCTCTTTTACTTCTTCTTGGCTCAACCTCAGTTGGCTCATCATCAGTCACCTGTTCAAACTCATGGTCTTGACTATGAGTTCTTTTGGATGAACTCCCTTCTTTTCTCGTTTTTGCTGGAAATATATCTTCAAAGAAAGATGCATTTCTAGATTCCATTATCTTGTTTTTGTGAATCTCAGGATTTTTAGATTCATGCACAAGAAACCGATACGCATTACTGTTCTGAGCATATCCTATGAATATGCAATCTACAGTATTCGGTCCTATCCTTTCTTCCTTTGGTGTAGGTACTACCACTTTGGCAAGACACCCCCACACTCGCAAGTATTTGTAAGAAGGTGTTCGACCTTTCCATAACTCATATGGAGTTTTCTCCTGATTTTTTCGGGGTATCTTATTTAAAAGATAATTGCTAGATAGGATAGCTTCCCCCCACATGTTCTGTGGTAATCCAGAACTTATCAACATTGAATTCATCATTTCTTTCAATGTTCGATTTTTCCTTTCCGCAATTCCGTTTGATTGCGGTGAATAAGGTGCTGTTACCTCATGTATGATTCCATGTTCAGCACAAAATTCACTAAATGGTGATACATATTCACCACCTCTATCACTTCGAAGTACTTTGATCTTTTTATCAAGTTGATTCTCAACTTCTTTTGTGAATAGAATGAATTTTTCTATCGCTTCACTTTTTGCTCTCAGCAAATATACATAGCAATATTTAGTACAATCATCAATGAAGGTAATAAAATAGTTATAACCTCCCCTTGATTGCACACATTTAAGATCGCTTATATCGCTATGTATCAAGTCGAGTGGTTTAGTATTCCTTTCAACCTTTTGAAAAGACGTTTTCGTTAATTTAGCTTCAATACAAGTTTCACACTTGTGCTTTTGATCAATTTGAAATTTAGGGACATGTTTCAAATTAATTAATCTACGCAGGGAATCGTAGTTAACATGTCCTAGTCTACCATGCCATAGATTAGGATACTCAAGCAAGTAAGCAGAATTATTAACTTTATTAATAACTTTAGGCTTAATAGCCATTACATTCAGCTTAAACATTCCGCCACATTCATATCCCTTTCCGACAAACATACCACTCTTAGTCAAAATAAATTTGTCAGATTCAAACACAAGGCGGAAGCCATGCTTGTTCAGCAGCGTCCCAGAAACCAGATTCTTGCGGATATCTGGTACATAAAGGACATCCTTCAGATTCAGCTCCTTTCCAGAGGTCATTTTGAGAATTACATTCCTTTTGCCTTCTATTGCTGACGTAGCCGAGTTTCCCATGAACAGTTTTTCTCCATTCTGGACCGGCTCAAAGGTGGTAAATACTTCCCTGTCAGAGCATACATGCTTTGTAGCCCCTGTATCTACCCACCACTCTTTAGGATTAGAGTCAACCATATTCACCTCTGAAATGACAGCACAGAGGTCCACGTCACCACTGTCTTCAACAACATTGGTTACACTGGGTTTCTTCTTTTTCGGTAGCCTGCAATCTGCCGATTTGTGACCCATTTTGTCACAATTGAAGCATTTCCCTTGAAACTTGATTTTCTTGGAAATACCGCCTTTTGGTCCCATCTTGGACCCTTTGTTGTTCTTCTTGAACTTTGAACTTTGACCATGTTCCACGACATTAGCCTTAGGTTCATTAGCAGTGAGCCCTCTTTTCTCAGATTTCCTGTTGTCTTCTTCAATACGAAGCCTAACAACAAGATCCTCCATGCTCATTTCCTTTCGCTTGTGCTTAAGGTAATTTTTGAAATCCTTCCATGCAGGGGGTAACTTTTCAATAGCACAAGCCACCTGGAAGGTTTCACCGAGCTCCATCTTTTCAGCCTGAATTTCATGAAGAATCAGCTGAAATTCTTGCACTTGGGTCATAAGTGGTTTGGAGTCCACCATCTTGTAGTCCAAAAACCGACCCACAACGAATTTCTTGGTACCGGCATCTTCAGTTCTATATTTCCGGTCCAAGGCTTCCCAAAGTTCCTTTGCAGACTTTTTGTCAGAGTATACATCATACAATGAATCACTCAGACAATTCATGACGTAGTGTCGGCAAAGGTAGTCTGACTGGTTCCAGCCATCAAGAGCAATAAGGAAGGCAGTATCTTGCTCTCCTTCTTTCTTGGGCGGATTCTCGGTTAAAAACCTCACCAGGCGCAAAGTGGTCAGATAGAACAACATTTTCTGCTGCCATCTTTTGAAATTCAGCCCGTTGAATTTCTCTGGTTTTTCAGCTTGGCTCAGAGGTGCCACAGCTCCAGCTTGGCTCAGAGGTGCCACAGCTCCAGTTTGGCTCAGAGGTGCCACAGTTTGGTTTGTTACTGGAGCTCCAGATGAGTTCTCAGTAACTACCACATCCACGTTTGATTCGGTTGCCATTTCTGAAACCAAAACAAACTATCAAATTCCTCGAAGGAATTTCAGAAAATTTAAATTTGAAGGAAATTCAGAAAATTTTAGATTTTATCTAACAAAGAATTTCCTCGAAAATTTGTTATTCGAAAACCGTTATGTTCAAATAATATTTTTTTTTTCCCAAAATTGCAAATAATTTATATATCCTAAGATATATAATCGTACCAAAAATTTTGTAAATAATTTTAAGTTTCAAACTTTGTAACAATTTTGAAAAAATTATAAACAAAGAATTAGGCACAAAATTTTCGGACCAGTATTGCTATTACTTGTATAAAACAACTTTGTAGATAAAGTGGACTTTGAATAAAAAATTTCAATGCACCACCACTATAAATGTAAATAATTTTGTTCAATTATTCCCAAAAGTTCTTGTATTAACCGTATAAATAATTTTGGAAATTGTATACACAAGTCCTTTGGTAAACTTTTTCAAACCGTAAACAATTTCTGTTCAATCTAAGGTGGTAAACTTTTTTCAAAGTAATTTGGATATATCAATCCCAACAGAACACTATGAAACGTACAGTAACGGTAATAAAGCTTTTAAGCAATTATAGTATTCAAAGTTTATGTACTGTAACGTTCAAATAATCAGAAAATATGTTTCTATTTCCTTGGCCGTTATCACAAAAATTTCTATCTTGTGGTTTTGAAACCAAAAGTATTTTTCAGTAAACAACTTTTACGTGGTAAACTTTTTATTCAAGCAGAACACTACTAATATAACTTTGTAACCAATTCTTGCATAGATACGTAAACAGTTTTGAAATAGTTCAAAAAGTTCAATAAACAAGATTACTGGAACAAACTTTCTGTCCAAACGTGTTCTCCTTTTACGAAAAATCGAATCTGTCTTAAGATTGTTAGAAAATGAGTATACGTAAAAGGAAAACTTGAATATAAAGAATAATAAACAATATAATTAGGACAGAAAATTTAGTACAAATGTAACGAAATAAAACACCAAACCGAGGCCCGTGTGAACACGGTGTCCTTAAGACAGATTCGCTCCCTCACCCTTCCGGTTGTGCTCGAGGTTCCTTCGAACGTCTGTCTCCCAGGATACAACGGCTCCAACAAAGTACTTTGCACCAAAGCTTTGTTAGACGAACTGAAACAACAAAGTAGAACTCTAGGACGGATTGAGAAGGAGAGGATTGAGAGTGAATTCTGGTGTGTTTTGAGTGTCAAAAGAAGCCACTATTTATAGGAACGGAGTGAGGGCAAAGTCGGAATAAAAAAAATTAATGGCATTTCCGTTACGGGAGTTACAACTCCATAAATAAGAAGGTTTTAAAACCATTGTTGTTACACTTTTAAATTTTCATTATTCCAACAGGTTATGTACACGTCGAATGAGATTCGAGTTGGTTATGTACACGTCGAATGAGAGTCGAACTGGATAAGTATTATCGATCGCTAGCTTTGGTAGATTGCTTTCAACATGGCACAATTCAGGTTGCATTTTTGGGTTTTGTTATGTGGTTATCAAAAAATGCATCAATCTTTTTGTTGTTCCTGTCTTTAGGTGGTACTTTTATGAGTCTTTGAGTTGCAATTTAGTGTTGATGATAAGTATCTTTTGGTTTTTTAACCTCCTTTGTTTTTCAGATTGCAATCAACAAATTTAGATGAGACAATTTTTATCTACAACACATGAGAATTAATTGGCTTGACTTCGAATATGACATCATCACAACATCGTCACAATGATCGATGTGGTGCATTTCAAGTCACAAATTCTACGAATTATTTTCTAGACCTGATCTAAGTAAGAATATTCCAATTAATTTCGAGTTGTAGATGGGTAATTTTTTTTTAAAATGGTCCTGTGACTTAGGTATTTATTAAAAAGTAGTCCAGTAACTATAGTGAAAGCACATTTAATCCTTTAACATTCACTCAATTTCAATTTTAGTCCTATGCATAATAAATTGGTCCTCTAACTTTAAATAAATTTCAATTTTTGTCCTACAATTATAACTTAGTCCTATTAACTTATTGAAGATGAAAATTGCAACCTATTGAAAGATAGATGACGAAATTTGTTATACATACGAGTAAAATTGGAATTTCGTGAAAGTTAAAGGATTAAATAGAGAACTACTTTTTAGAGAGACTCAAAATTACAGGACTACTTTTGAAATTTTGCAGTCGTATTCACCGTTTATGAATTCGAAAAACTATTATATGATGACATAGATTCAATCGGATATGGTAAGAAAAGTATAATTATTGCATAAACTAACAAGTAAACATGCCCATTAAAAGGACGGGGCTTCTAGGGTGCGGGCAAGGTAACTCGCCCTCACATGCGGGATCACCCTGAAATTATGACATGTGGCGCGCGTAACTAATATGTAACTCAGTGAGTTGACTCGGTCTGTAAATAGACCATTTTACCCTTTTTATTTTATTTTAAATAAATATTGAGATAATCTTCAATTAATAAAAGACATTTATAACTTTTAAATCAAAATAATTAAAACTAAAAACAAATTGACCTCTATATTTTGCTTCTAAAAATAAAAATAAAAAACCGCCTATGATATAAAAAGACCACTTTACCCCCAATTTTGATAATAATTGACTTTGACAATTTTGCAAATTGACCCCTATGTTTTGCGATTTTACGTATTGGATTATTTTGCTTCTTAAAAAATTTAAAAAATCCGTTTTTCATATAAAAAGACCGGTTTACCCCCAGTTTAGATAATAATTGACTTTGACAATTTTGCAAATTGACTCCTATATTTTGCGATTTTATGAATTGAATTATTTTGCATCTAAAAATAAAATAAAAAACCGCCTATCATATAAAAATACCGTTTTACCACCAATTTTGATAATAATTGACTTTGACAATTTTGCAAATTGACCCCTATGCTTTGCGATTTTACGAATTGAATTATTTTGCTTCTAAAAAAATATAAAAAAACTGCCCGTCATATAAAAAAGACCGATTTAACCCCAATTTAGATAATAATTGACTTTGACAATTTTGCCAATTAACCCCTATGTTTTTCGATTTTACGAATTGAATTATTTTGCTTCTGAAAAAACAAAAAAAAAAACCTCATGTCATATAAAAAATCGCTTTACCCCCAATTTTGATAATAACTGACTCTGACAATTTTGCAAATTGACCTATGTTTTGCGATTTTATGAATTGAATTATTTTGCTTCTAAAAAAATATAAAAAAACCGCCTTCCATGTAATAAAGACCATTTTACCCCCAACTTAGATAATAATTGACTTTGACAATTTTGCAAATTGACCCCTATGTTTTTCGATTTTACGAATTGAATTATTTATGCGTTTTTTTTTGGTTTTTTAGAAGCAAATAATTCAATTCGTAAAATCGGAAAACATAGGGTTCAATTTGCAAAATTTTCAAAGTCAATTATTATCAAAATTGGGGGTAAAACGGTCGTTTTTATATGCCATGCGTTTTTTTTAGAAGAAAAATAATTCAATTCGTAAAATATAGGGTCAATTTGCAAAATTGTCAAAGTAAAGTGGTCGTTTTTATTTGAGAGGCAGATTTTTTTAGAAGCAAAATAATTCAATTCATAAAATCGAAATATATAGGGGTCAATTTGCAAAATTATCAAAGTCAATTATTATCAAAATTGGGGGTAAAGCGGTCTTTTTTATATGACAGGCAGTTTTTTATTTTTTTAGAAGCAAAATAATTCAATTCGTAAAATCGCAAAACATAGGGGTCAATTTGTAAAATTGTCAAAGTCAATTATCATCAAAATTGAGGGTAAACCGGTCTTTTTTATATGACAGGCGGTTTTTCTTTTTTTAGAGGCAAAATAATGCAATTCGTAAAATCATAAAATATAGGGGTCAATTTGTAAAATTGTCAAAGTAAATTATTATCAAAATTGGGGGTAAAGCAGTCTTTTTTATATGAGAGGCATTTTTTTTTGTTTTTTTAGAAGCAAAATAATATAATTCGTAAAATCGTGGAACATATGGGTCAATTTGCAAAATTGTCAAAGTCAAGTATTATCTAAATTGGGGGTAAAGCGGTTTTTTTATTTTTTTAGAAGAAAAATAATTCACTTCGTAAAATCGCGAAACATAGGGGTCAATTTGCAAAATTGTCAAAGTCAATTATTATCAAAATTTGGGGTAAAGCGGTCTTTTTATATAAAAGGAGGTTTTTTTATATTTTTTAGAAGCAAAATAATTCAA
This sequence comes from Penstemon eatonii, assembly GCA_038501285.1. NCBI lineage: Eukaryota > Viridiplantae > Streptophyta > Magnoliopsida > Lamiales > Plantaginaceae > Penstemon > Penstemon eatonii. The sequence goes on from JBCEGF010001339.1 coordinate 193,051, forward strand.
TTCGTAAAATCGCGGAACACAGGGGTCAATTTGTAAAATTGTCAAAGTCTATTAATAAGATTGGGGGTAAAGTGGTCATTTTATATAATGGCCGATTTTTTGTTTTTTAAGAAGAAAATTAATTGAAAGGGTAAATTAGGTATATTGTAATTTAATTAAAGTCAATAGTTACAAATTAAATTTGACCAAGTTACCTAATCAACGATCCAGATCAATATAAGCCTAATGAACGGGATGATGAGGCTTCCCGCATGTGATGGCGTAACTCACATGCCCGCACCCTAGAAAAATCCTTAAAAGGAAGTGGACAAACTAAATTGACTTCATTTAGTGAGGAAAAAATAAGGATATGTTTGTTTGGAATCTCTCAAAAAAATTACATGTTCAGGTAAAAAGAGATAAACATCATTTTCTATATTTTGAAATAAATTTATCATCTCAATTTTTCCAAACTAGTCTTCCAAAGCCAAACAAATAACAATTTTTTATCCCTTAAAAAACTTATACAAACTCTACATTGATTTGACAAAAAATAATCAATCTCTTGCGCAATTTATCTTATATAACAAATATAATTTGATATAAAATAATCAATCTCCAACATTCATCTTAAATTCTAGCCTCTTATCTTAAAATTTAAGGGGTGAACAGTGTTATACATGTCCATCTTTTACTTTGCACTACAACATCTAGTTTATATTTTAAGATTCTACTTTTAAACAACACCACCACTTCACTCCAACATATAATTTATATTTATTAAACCTTTTTTAATAATAATTTATATATAAGTATTAATGATATATATAATATTTATTTATTTAATATAATAATATTAGTAAAATTTACTTGTTTAAAATATCATAATTTCGAGAAAATAATATGAATTTAAATTAAATAATCGTGTTTTATGAATAAGTTTTTTAAAATTTAACTTTGGCCTCTTATATACAAGAGGCCAAACTTATAATTTTTGCTGGGTCTTATAATATAAGAGCTCTGTTGGAGCTCATTTTTTTCCCAAAATTTATAATTTTTCTTATATTTTGAGTTATAAATGGTTTGTTGACTAAACTCTTTCAAAAAAATTGAACCCACATATTTCCCAAATCACTCTCCCAAAATATAAACAAATAACATTACGCAAATCAAGTTTATTTCGTTCATAAACATCCATCACTCTCACAAATTATTCTCCAAAATGTCAAACAAACATACCCTAAAATTCTGAACTGACTTTAGCCCATTGGGATGGGCTTCAAATTTGAGCATTCTGGAAACGAAACGTGTGACTTGTTTTAATTTTAAGGATGCTAATGATTGATAGCTTGTCTTTTTATTGTATCAATTATCATCATGAGGAATTGGAAGTATAGCTTGTATTTTTATTGTATCAATTATCATCGTGAGGAATTGGAAGTACGAATGAAAAAATCAAAGATCTAAAAAGCAGTAATTAAAGTTGGGGAAAATCTCACTTTGTTCCCCTAATATTTGAATATTTTCTCACTTTGCCTTCTAATTTTTGTGAGTTTTCACTTAATCCCCTCATCTATAAAAAAATGTTCCAAATAACTACCTTTGAACGTTCGCTGGCGGAACTTGTTCAGAGACTGGATGGCAAAGTGAGAAACATTCAAATATTGGGTGACAAAATGGGAAAACATCAAAGCCACATCATTAAAATTGGACGGAATATTGTATTAGTTTCTAGACTTTTGCATCTTAAGGGGCAACCTGAAATATATATAATAGTCAAGGAGTTTAAATGGGAACTCGCAAAATTTAGGGGGCAAATGAAAAAAAAGTTCAAAGGTTAGAAGACAAAGTGATATTTTTCCTTAAAGTTGGTTACTATAAACTATAAAGCACTAAAGAAAAGTAGGCTTGATACTATAACAATTTGGTATTCAAAGAATTAATATTTTCTTTGTGCGCAGAGTGTACATCAGTATGGTGGGATCCCGAGGCTTGGTAGAGACACATCCTGCGATTTACATCCTTCAGGGTTCTGATGGTCCAGGATTAGTCTAGTGTAAGCTTGGACACCTGAATTATAAAAAAAAAAAAAAGAATTAATATTTTGGTAACTCTTTTTCTTAATTACTGTGATCTACACTTTTATAACTTAGTTTAAACTCATAAATTGAGTAAAAATTTCAACACTACATGCTACGCTAACTTTTCTACATTCATATTTTTGTTCTAAAATGTCTACATTAATCCTCCAAAATTGTTTTAACGGAATAATATGCAATTTTCTCGATTATTCCACGTTATTCTGCAACGAAACTCGCTTTTTACATTCTAAAATGTGTACAATCCTCAAAACTTTTGCAAAAAAGAACTTATCCAAAATAGGTTTGGGCAACCACTAATCCAATTAAGCGCGCAATATGTTTGAGAAGCTAGCTAGGTCATCTGTGGGGATGTGGTGCAGTAATATGATCAGATTTATTTTAAGTAATTTACGCATATAAATAATGGATCAAAGTTTCATTTTTGAAGTATGTTTCGGTTAGTTGAATATTTGAAATCTTTTAAAAAGCCTCCGGAAACTAACATTTTGAAAACACTAGCTAGGAAAAATTATGAAAAAACTACTAAATGAAGAAAAATAGAAAGTTTCAGCCTTTCAGGCCAAATATAAAGTTTTAGAAATACACCCTATTTTCGTTTCCATTGATTCAAAATTAAAACGGAAACTTTTCGATGTTTACGACAGAAAAGATGAAAATTTTGATCCATTATATATGAATACACGATGTGGGAACGGGTCGGATGTGGTGCAATATTTAACGAATCAGATTTATTCAAATTAGTTTATGCACATCAATACACGTTTGATATGAGATAAATTATGAATTCAATATTTTTTTTAAATTAAAGAGAATCAATACTCTTCTATGTTGTACCACGTTATTCGTGCGATTGATGCACCATATATTTTCTTTTCGACTTTTAGCCGCTATATTTTATGCTTTAGAAGAATTGAAGAAGTAAACCAAAAGGAAAAAGAATCTTCATTTAAAAAAGAAAGAAATTGCATTTATTATTGTCTACTTAAAAGTATTATGTATTCAAGCTCGAAGAATATAGAATTTGCCTCTGGGTCTAAATGTCGTAACTTTATTTAACATCTCCACTAATTTAAGAATCAGAATTTCTTGCTAACTTTATCCCTTTTTTTTTAGTAAGAAGGGAGATTAAATAAAAGCACTGGCCTATATAATAATATGTGTTTAAAATATATGAACTGGATAGATTTTCAATGGATCTAATCAAATAAATTTTTGATTTAATAATTAATGCAATAAATATATTCTTTAAAACACGCGATGCAATTACATCACTTGATAAGTATGGATATATTTAATTTGTTAATTATTTAAGTATTTTTTTTTTGGGCAATTAAAGTTTTACTTCGACATGAAGATGAAACTAAGTAGTATTAGATTGCAAATCAAACATGCATGGCCCATAATTTCCTTTTCTTTAAAGTTATTGGTCCTGCAAAGCTACATCAATTAGAAAAAGAAAAGAAAAACATAGGGATCGAAATGAATTGAAACAAAATTCAAAAAGGAAAAAACACAAAATCTTACACACGTATATTTTTGGACCCACGTGCCCTTTTTGGGAGTAGATTTCTAAAGGTGAAAATTTCACTTTGGTCCTTGAGTTTCGATTCCAAAATCAACGTACATGTTCTAAATATTGTCAATGTCACTCTGACAAACATTTTGGATTAAATTTCTGAGAAAGAAATAAGATTAAAAAATTTAGCCCTTAAATTGTTATTAAGTTTCAACTGATTTCTGCACATTAGTGACCTAAATAAGCTAACGTAAATATTTGCTTTCAATCGACTGGCGACAAAATACCGATGGATTTCTTTCGACAGAATACTTTTGATGCTATATTTTGTTGGAATGTTTCCAACGCATTGGTGACATAATACCAACATATTTATCCCGTTGAAAATTTGTTAGTGATTTTTCTACGCATTTCCTACAATAAAAATTGTCGCAAAGATATTTGGGCCCGATTGTTCATCCGACATTTTTTCAACAAAATTACCAACATAAACATACTGTTCCAATATTTACCAACATAAAGTAAAACTTTACCTACATGACCTTTCACCTAGGGATCAACTAAAAGAAAAAAATCATCGCTATACATGAATACTAACGAGAACCAAGGTTTCACCAATGAAATTGGGGAAACCGAGTTTTCTTGAAGTGGTCCCTAAGTCTCAATTGGATGGAAAATAATTCTTAGCTGACTAAGTTTATTGTAAACTAAACAGGTTAATTATTTACATATGAAGTGGGAAATTAAACCCCATAAGTTGATAGAGTTGATATAAGTAAAGTAAAAGTAAAACAATGATCATAGCAGCGAAAAAAGGGTGATCAATTTTTATCTTCTTAGCAAACATGTTCGATTAGCCGCTAAGTGGGGTATAAACAGATAGATTATTATAATTTCAATTTATTTATGGATAGATTATGGAGTATATATATATTATAAAGTTGGTGAATGAAACAAAACAATAACTGATTTACAAATATTTATTTTTAGGTGACATGCTCAATCATGAAAGAGTGATTGGAAATTTGAAACCCACATAAGGCAAAAAAGAGACATAAAAGTGGGCCATTAATTACAGTGATTTTTGGGGATTTTCTTTTACTATACTATAGTCTTGATGAACAGCTCTATTGATTTAGACCCTTCAGTGTCACCCAACAGCACACTACACTATTAGTCCAAAAAGATGCAGTACATCTTTCATAATAGAGTGAATTGTGTGGTCGACTTTTACACAATCGTTCCTCTTAAATTTTTTGTGGAAGATATATCCATTTTATCAATGTAATATATCATCAATTTATTTTTGACTATTTCACGGTAAAGACGATCTCACGTGCAGGGGCGGACCCAGGTAAGGGCTAGTGGGGTCTACAGCCCCCACTCAAATATCTTATATATATATTAAAGTATTAGTTTTGTTTTGCATATCACTTTGTTGGATAGTTGGTTTGGGCTGAGCAAGTTAAAGCCTCTGAATTTTTGCCAGAGTTCGATTTCCATCTCCTGCACCAATATCTTTTAACTAGCTTCCTTTGGTTTTCTAGTCCTTTCACCTTTTCAATTAATAATTGTGCTTTTAACTTATTTTTAGCCTGGTTCGATAATCACGTCCTCCACAAACATCTTTCAAATAATTTCCTTTAGTTTTCTAATCCTTTTACCTTTTTAACTAATAATTGTTCTTTTAACTTATTTCTATTTCTTAACTATTATTCTATTAACTTCTATTTTTCTTTCTCAATAATTTTTTCAATTTTATTTCTTTCTTAAAAAACTACCAATAAAATTCATTTTTTTTTTCTCTTTAGTCTTATTTCTTTCTTAATTAACATTTCTTCTTTTAATTTATTTTCTTTCTTAACAATTGTTCTCTTATTTTCTTTTTCTTTCTTAAAAATTATTCTATTAATATTTTTTCTCAATTTTATTTCTTTCTTAATAACTATCAGTATAATTCAATTTTTTTATAATACTTGTTATCTTTTTATGTAATATATTACTACACAAAATTTCATTTCCCCAATAATATTGATCTAGCTCAAATGAAAATTAACGTGGTCAATTGTGAATGTAATTTGTGTCATTTGAAATTGTAATTAGGATACATAAATGTGTCGTGTTTTTTTGGGGTCATAATGGGATATTATGTAATTAAAGTAACTTGTGAATATTATTTTTGTCAAATTTCACCTCCTTATTTTGTTTCTCCTCATATATATTTTTGTGATTAAAATATAATTATCGTAGAATCTCAGCCCCCACTACACTGAATTCCTGGATCCGCCCCTGCTCACGTGTAAAGTACGTGTATTATTTTAAGGTCTAATAAGAGGTGAAGGCACATAAATGCCCTCCAAGTAATGCACACGTATGGTCGTTTCCGTCGTGTAATAGCTAAAAAATGAATCGGTGATACCCGACATGAAAGTATGCATCTGCTACATAAAATTCAGTAGGGACGAACGTACAAAAGACGATCCATAAGATGGACGAAAAATGTGATTCATGTTGGTTTTTTACGGTATTAATCCAATTGGATTGAGCTCAATTGGAATTAAGCCCATAAAATAAGAAATAAATAACTTCATCTTACATGGGGGTACCAAGTTTTATTAGGGGAGAAGACGTGCATGACCATGGTTTCACAACACGCGGCACGGCATGGTCCGGTTCGGATTGGGCTTGGACTTCAACAAAATATTATCATTTTGGACAAAGTTTAATTAATTTTTGTGGCCCAATACTTAAAACTCAACAAATTAATCGAGATCCGCGCGTAGCAAGATCTGGTTGACTCGAACAAGATCCGCATAGCTAACCCGTCTCTTAAAAATCCGCGCGTCATTTTGAATTTTTGCACCTGTTCAGTCTGAATTGAACCGGTTGCACCAGTTCGGACCGGACCAATGCTAATGGTTTAATCCGAAAAGTCATGTCCCTCCAGCAACACCTTTTCTGCTGCTATAAATAGAGAGAGAATTGTTAACTATGTGAAAACAGTGTTATCAAGTCTATTTCTTTAACTCATTTGATTGCTTTTATTAGAGTTTTGGTAGAATCTTAGGCAATTTTAGTTAGTTTTGTATTTTGTCACTCGAATCATTGGTTTGATTGTTTTGTGCATGAATTGGGATATTTTCTTATTTTGGATCTAAGAACATGATTGGAAGTGAAAACAACGAATTAAAGATCAAATGAAGCCAAGTAGTGCAACAAGCGAAGAAAGAAAAAAGCTGTAAGAAATGTTATTATGCACTCTGAGGACCATAACTATTTCAAGGAAGCTCCAATGAAGTTTAATTTCGACTATGATATAGAGGAATGAGTTAGCTACAACACAGATTTTACAGATCTTGATTTGGAGTTCGGAGCTGAAAGTTATGACACTTGCAAAACTGTAGCGCAAATCTGACGCGATTTTCAGCGAGATTTTATGGGAATTCTTGGGCCCAAAGTCTCCTACTTGGACTCAATTTGATAGATCTATTTAAGGACTTCTAGGTCACGAAATTACACATCTTTGAACACTATTTTCATTAGCCACACTTTATACATCAAAGATCATCTTTAAATACTCTTCCAATCCCATATCTTACACATCAAAGATTAATATCTAAGACTTTTGGCACATCAAGATTGGAGATCATCAAGAAGAAATTCATCTTCAAGATTGCAAGAGGCGAAGAGTCATCACGTGCTGAAAGGGGGTTTTATTGCTTTTGTATTATAAACTAATAATCTAAATAGTTTAAGTATTTTAGCTTTTATAGATTAGCATAATTCTTTATTCCATGTATATTTTGACTATGAACTAGATCTGATGCTTTTCAGTAGTTTTATTTATTATGATTGAGTTTATTTATGTATGCATGAAGTCTGATTATTAATTAAATTAATAATAGTTACTTCATTATTCCTGTATAATAACAGTCTAACCCTTAAGACGGGCTCTAGATCATAATTAACTCTATATATTGATAACATTTAGGAAGAACGTGAGAATAATTGAGTGAATAGTATTAATAGGTATTGATAACACTTAGGACTATTCATATCTATTTAGTTTAGAACTGACGTCGACATATCTCGTGATATAATAATCGATAATGGATATAGTCGAACCGAGTGGATTTGATCACCCATAAAGTAATATTAGAATCCTAGGATAGTAACAATGCTCAATTAGTTATTCAATCCAGAGAAGTACAAGATCCATAATAACTTAATCAAATAAGTAGAACGCTGTTGATCTTCTCATATAATCTCTATCTTCTTGTGTGCACTTGTCTATTTAGGATTAGTGATTTGTTATTGATTAGTTATTATTTCTTCATTATAAAATAAATCAACTTATCTTTTCTGAACATAAGTGATAATTAGATAATAATTAGATTAATTAATTCTCCTAGTCTCTGTGGGTACGATATCTGATCTTTAGATCACTATATTATATTTGCGATACGTGCATTCGCGTTTATTTGCGTGTGTAAAATCCGCAAAAAGTTTTTGGCGCCGTTGCCGGGGACTACGGTTGTATTAATTTTTCTTCGTATTTGTTTAATTACTATTTTTGTTTAGTTTATCTTATTTTTTTCAGTTTGACTTTTGTTTTCTTCAAATTCTTTTCAGGTACTTTGGACGGTTTGTGCGCAGAACTAAGAAGGGTAGTTTGATTCCCTTAATCCAAAGTTAGAAAAGATACCAGAAAGTGAAAAGTCCAAAAATAAAATGGTTTACCCGATCCACCTTTCAAAAGAAAAATGTGAGGCTATATCCTTGAGATTAGGGCCAGGAAGATCACCTCCTCAAGAGGATGAGGTTGAAAGAGTCCAGATGCTAGAACAAGTAGGAACAAGACATGAGGAGAGAAGAGAGATGATGGATGCTATAAATGAATTGTCTATGCAACATAAGAAAGAATATGATGAAGCTTTGCAACAAATGCATACATCAATCCAAAGAATGGAGACTAAAATAGACCAAATAGTTCATGCTCTAAACAGTAAGATGCTTGGTATAATGCCGAAAGACACGAGTAACCAAAAGAAAGACAATATCGAACACTTTCAAGCTACCAACCCTAAACAAGAAGAGACTTCCAACCCAAATTGAACGTCATATTTTGAAGGGAGCTCAAGTGATTCTGAAAATGATATAGACCTGCTATATTTCAAAAACTCGAAAGAGGAATGGGAATGGACAGTTAGAGAGAATAATGAGTATCTTGAGTGAAATAAGGAGAAAGACATGGGCTAGTATGAGAGAAACATGAACTGGGATATTGAAGGATTATTTGAGGAAGAAGAGGACAAACGAGATAAACGAGACTCAATCTATTTGCCAGATTTAACTGCGTACACTGATTTGTTCATGAATCAGAAAACGAGGGTTGCAAATCTTTTGTCAAAACTTTAGAACATGCAATTAATTCCGTAGATGTTAAGTCTGAAACACCAACACTAGCTTCTGACAAGAACAAAGACTTCGAAGTTGGGCAAAGTGTGCTAAAGGACAATGGAAAATGCGGAGGGAATCCCAATGGAAAAGATGACTGGCCCATTTGTTATAACAAAAGCACTATCTAAAGGAATATTTGAACTATTTGATCCAAAATTTGGAACGAGATTCAAAATCAAAAGGGAGAAGCTGGTGAAAGTTGCAAACAACAAGTCCGCAAGATCTGAGCCTTCGAGAGATTCAAGTTGATCACCACTGTAGTTGAGCTAGTGACTTAAAACTAAGCGCTTCTTGGTAGGCAATCCAAGTTTTCTTTTTTCTTTTTCATTTTGTTTGTGTTTTGTGTCTGGTTGCGTGTTTAGTTTTTTTTTTTTTGTGTGTGTGTGCAGATACATCGATGTTCTGGAGAATATTAAAAATCTGACGAAAAGAAGGACGTATCAAGGCGGAGGGTAACACAAACGGAAAATTTCCAGCAGCTTCAAGTCATGGCCTAATTTCTTGGACAAAAAAATGGAAAATTTCCAGCAGCTTCAAGCCATGGCCTAATTTCTTGGACAAAAAAGTGGAATTTCCAGCAGCTTCAGGCCATGGCTCAAATGGATTCAAGCCGTTGCCTCATTTTCAAAAAAATTAAAAAAAAATAATTCCGAATCCCTACCCTATATCAACACCCGCCTCCATCATTATCAATCTAACACATGCCACCTCCTGCTCTGCCTAACCTGCCACCATCACCATCTCCGCCAATCACCATGCCGTCGCTCTGAATGGGGATTTTGATTACCAAGACGGAGCCACGAGCTATGGGCGCATACAATTCTCAGGGCGTATTATTTCTCCAATTCTCCTTTACATTGATATATTCTGTTTTTGCTTTGTTTTTGTTTTTGTCCTGTCGACCTCTTTTTACCTCATTGCGTCGCAGTGGGGACACTGCTTAGTTTTAGTTTGGGGTTGAGGTCGCATTTACTTCGTGCATGCTAGGTCGACTTTAACTAAATTTTTTGAACTTTTATGTGTTTTTGACTGTTTTTCCTGCACATTTTAAGCACGAATACATAATCGAGAATTTAGGATGACGTTAGAGAATTATAGTTAGAATAGAGCTTAAGAAATCCTTTCTTGCCTACCTGATCTCTAGATTCAATGGTTAAAATGCTAAGGATTTAAGTGATAGTTTTGCCTAAGTTTGGGGGGAAGGATAAGTTTAACAAGAACCAAATGAAGTAAATAATTGAAAAAACTATAAGTTAAATTCAAAGAAAATAACCTCACTTGTATGAGACCTGAAAGACCTCATCGCTTGAGACTTATACTTGCACTCCTCTAACTTGACTGCGATTAGATGAACGAAATATGAGTGCATCAACTTAATTATTCTACTATTTTGTACTCCTCTATTTTGACTGCTTCTTTAGAACGAGTTATGAGTGTGAGTGGTGCTAAATATACTTAAGTTATGCTAATTAATGAAGAAAGTGCTAAGTGAAAGTTCAAACTTAAAGGAGTCCATAACTTCGAATTAAAGCTTTGCCAGGACTTAGTAATTAGTACAATAACCTAAGAAAACAGAGAATATGTTTGGCAATTTAGGAATTCATGCAATTAGGCTCAATGATTTCGAAGCTATAGGTATCTAGATGATTCCGACATTCTCGTTTTATGTATACACACACACACGCAGAAAATACATGATAGAATGCATGACATTTTGAAATTTATGGTAAGTAGTTTGACTTGGGATGCATGATTGTAAATGTTCTTGTCGTTGTTTGAGTTTTTGTCATTACTCGAGGACGAGTAATAGTTTAAGTTTGGGGGTGTGATAACTCTGTGAAAACAATGTTATCAAGTCTATTTCCTTAACTCATTCGACTGCTTTTATTAGAGTTTTGATAGAATCTTAGGCAATTTTAGTTAGTTTTGTGTTTTGTCGCTCGAGTCATTGGTTTGATTGTTTTGTGCATGAATTGGGATATTTTCTTATATATTGTATTCATATTTGTAGGCCTGAGCTATTTTGGATCTAAGAACATGATTGGAAGTGAAAACAACGAATTAAAGATCAAATGAAGTCAAGTAGTGCAACAAGCGAAGAAAGAAAAAAGCTGTCAAAAATGTTATTATGCACTCCGAGGACCATAACTCTTTCAAGGAAGCTCCAATGAAGTTGAATTTCGACTATGATTTAGAGGAATGAGTTAGCTACACCACGGATTTTATGGATCTTGATTTGGAGTTCGGAGCTGAAAGTTATGACACTTGCAAAACTGTCGCGCAAGTCTGACGCGATTTTCAGCGGGATTTTAAGGGAATTCTTGGGCCCAAAGTCTCCTATTTGGACTCAATTTGTAGATCTATTTAAGGACTTCTGGGTCACGAAATTACACATCTTTGAACACTATTTTCATTAGCCACACTTTATACATCAAAGATCATCTTTGAATACTCTTTCCCATATCTTACACATCAAAGATTAATATCTAAGACTTTTGGCAAATCAAGATTGGAGATCATCAAGGAGAAATTCATCTTCAAGATTGCAAGAGGCAAAGAGTCATCACGTGCTGAAAGGGGGTTTTATTGCTTTTGTATTATAAACTAATAATCTAAATAGTTTAAGTATTTTAGCTTCTATAGATTAGCATAATTCTTTATTCCATGTATATTTTGACTATGAACTAGATCTGATGCTTTTCAGTAATTTTATTTATTATGATTGAGTTTATTTATGTATGCATGAAGTCTGATTATTAATTAATTTGATAGTTACTTCATTATTCCTGTATAATAACAGTTTAACCCTTAAGACGAGCTCTAGATCATAATTAACTCTAGATATTGATAACATTTAGGAAGAACGTGAGAATAATTGAGTGAATAGTATTAATAGGTATTGATAACACTTAGGACTATTCATATCTATTAGGCTGGAACTGACGTCGACATATCTCGCGATATAATAATCGATAATGGATATAGTCGAACCGAGTGGATTTGATCACCCAAAAGTAACATTAGAATCCTAGGATAGTAACAAAGCTCAATTAGTTATTCAATCCAGTGAAGTACAAGATCCATAATAACTTAATCAAATAAGTAGAACGCTAGTTGATCTTCTCATATAATCTCTATCTTCTTGTGTGCACTTGTCTATTTAGTATTAGTGATTTATTATTGTTTAGTTATTATTTCTTCATTATAAAACAAATCAACTTATCTTTTCTGAACATGAGTGATAATTAGATAATAATTAGATTAATTAATTCTCCTAGTCTCTGTGGGTACGATATCCGATCTTTAGATCACTATATTACTTTTGCGATACGTGCACTTGCGTTTATTTGCGTGTGTAAAATCCGCAACAAGAATCTGGCCAATTCTCTCATCCCATTTTCTAGCAATAAAGCAGAATCCTGTCTTTCTTCTCTCTATGTTCTTCTTTTAATAATTGTTTAAATATTTTATTTGTTAAAGTTCGTTGTGGACTTGTTCTTTGTGCAAAGAAACAAGTATCCGACTATTGTATCTTGGGAGATTACTGGGACGAATTGTTGCACCTTTGACAACCCAAAAATATTGTCTTAAGGACATTGCATTAGCAAGCTTCAGTCGATTTTTCGTTTCAGAATTATTTCAATAAGTGCACTGTTATTAAATTTTGATTTTGTTTATTCTGTAACAAGAAACTATACTAAGATTTATAATTAGAGTTAATTATAAATAATTATTCTGTGAAAATAATTTACTATAGTTTTTAATTATAGTACTTAGACATATAAAGTATTTTATATACACATATTGTTTTAAACATTTAACAATAATTCACTCTTCATTAATAAACTACAAATCTCCGTACATATTGTTTTATGAAATTCTAACACATTTTTAAATCTTTTAATTAAAATCTTCTATTGACCAAGATCCAACTTTCTACAAAATATATTACTATTTCATTGTACCTAGAAAACTTCAACTAAATATCGAGAAGACATTGCTAGGACGATAAAATTAAGGTCCCAAGAGTTTAGAAATCTTGAATTCTCAGCTCATATGTATGTGATTGTGCAGTTCATTAACAAAAAGACATTTATTTTTTGTCTCTATCGATCATGATAAATATGTACTGGATAATAAAAAATAAAAATAAAAAATAGAGAATAATTTATGATATTGTGTGTCTAGAGAAATCTATAAATTACTTCATCAAGTGGGCGCAGTTGGTTTGTACTATCTAGTAAAGGGGTAACTGTCTTGGTGTATAGAAGAGAAGAGGACAAATCATTTTTCGGGTGGTGCCTAAATAAAACCTAAGTAAATTAATTTCTGCACAAAATCATCAACTAGGCAAAGGCATCTCTACGTGTCGTACTGTACTGTCTTTTTGTTAAGGACAGTTTGGACGTAACAGCTAGTAGCCCCTGTTGGCTCAATTGGTTGCAGAAAATGATGGTACACTACTGCAACTGCAGCTGCAAACGATTCCTTCCTTAATTCGATTCTAGGGATTTTTGCACGTTACCCCTCAAAAAAGTTATATTTTCGCACTTTTTCCCATATGATTAAAAAAATATGACAGTACTCTTTAGAAGTTGATAAGTGAGTGCACTTTGTCCATGGACAATAATTTGTTGGATTTCAAAGGGTAGAAATGTAAATTTGGGGTTTAGTGAAATAATTTTAATCTTTTGGGGGCTAAGTGCACAAAATATTATTAGGACTAATGAAAATTTTGTTAAAAGACTTCCAAATTCGAATTTTCGTACAAAAATATAACTAAATATTTTTCTTATTTTTTAAAATTACAAGCCACATTTGAATATTTCAAAATTTTGTGCACTTAACCCTCTAAAAGTTTTTTGTTGTTGCACAAAACTCCCTGATTGATGTTTTTACCCTTTCAAAATTACTTAAAAATGATCAGGGGGTAAAGTGCACTCATTTGTCAACTTTTAGGGAGTACTGTCACGTTTTTTCAACTATAAGGGGGAAAGTGAAAAAATGAAACTTTTCTGAGGGGTGATGTGCAAAAATCCCTTGATTCTATAAGGTCATTTCTAATCATTCAGCTCATTTCTAATCGATCGGGTTCATCTCCTAAACAGTATTACACCACGCCTCGAGACATCATTTTCAACCTTCCGAGGGTGGTACTATATAAAAAAAATAGAAAATTTTCACTCTCACTTTATTATCAATAATAATAACATATATACAAGCATGTGAGATCACCTTCTTGCTTGGGTGTGCTGGAAGCACCCCACGATCATCTGGGTTGTTTCCCGGGGGCATCTCCACCCACCACCTGTGGGTTGGAGGTGCCCTAGGTACATAGTTACCCAAGGTACGTGGAAATACTTAGCTAATGCACTTTTCAAAATTAAGCAAAATACATATTTTTTAATTGGGTTGAATGATAACAATAATTAAGTCGAGTAGTGTCAAATGATACATTGTTCAAGTTTGATTTGAATTTTGTCGAGCTTTAAATTTTTGTTTAAGCCTGATTAATTGTTAAACGAGCTGAACTCAAACGAGCTTTTAACGAGTTCGATTCGAATATCGAATAGTTTGATTTGATTTTCAGCACTGAATGATACACAAGCTAAACTTGAACGAATTTTAGTTGAATTCAACACCAACCAAACTAATATAATTTCATATATACTTATATTTTATCATATTTTATGTTACTAGGAAAGTGCACGTACGTTGTACGTGTATAGTTAATCTAATGGATATTGTTTGTAAATTAGAGTAAAATTAATTTTATTGTCATAAAATAGAGCAAATTACCCGTGTTTCACCAATTTAATTCATCAGTTTAATTCATTTTGCACCGATTTAACATGATCTTTAGCTGATTTTATTCATTTGTACCAGTTTAATGTTTTATCCGTTTATTTATCGGTTATAACTTATTTTCATTGTTTTTATGATTTTTTCCTTTTGTGTTTCCCGTTTTAAACATCTTTCTATCGGGTTCACCTTATATTGTCGGTTACATTGACCCGTTTTTACCAATTTTGCACATTTTTTTTTATTTGACATGTTTTCACCATGTTTATTCATTTTTCATCAATATCACCTTCTTTTCATTGACGTTGTCGTTTCACTAGTTTCATCATTTTTTCACAAATTTCATCCGAATTTCACATGTATTTATCGATTTCAGGAGCACTTTTTTACCGGTTTCAACCCAAATTTTCACCAAGGTTGTTGGTCCCAAAAGTGGTCAATGAGATCTAGAGGGGGGGGGGTGAATAGATCTCATAAACTTTAAAACTTTTTATCTAACTTTTTCTGTCAGCAGACCAAGCTGATCTAGAATTCGTAAGACTACTAAGCTGATCGCGCACAAAGCTTTGAGCAGCAGAGTTGACCACTCATCTGATTTCACTAGGCTGATTCAGATATACTTAGAGTTTCAAAACTTGTACGCAACGGATTTATCAAGTATGTTTTTCAAACAAGTTTGTCTTTCAAAGTTTTACCCCAGTTTTGCAAATTCCTCAATTTAAAAGACTCTCTTTTAAAAACGTTTGTTCACTTATGAAAATATGCAAGTTAAAAACAAGTAATCAAACACAGGAATTTTTATAGTGGTTATATGGATAAAAATCCTTTAGTCCACTCTTTCAAGTCACACAGATCTTGGGTTATACTATAATCACACAGATTACAATATACTCTGCTTGCGCCAAACAACAAATGAAATAGCCACAAGTGCGCAATAAGAAATCACACAGAAATCCTACTCTCCGAAGCTAGATCACTCACACAGATGGATTTACACTCCTCATGCTATTTTCAGTATAGGAGCTCACAAAGAAAACCTACACTAAGAAGCTATATC
This sequence comes from Penstemon eatonii, assembly GCA_038501285.1. Taxonomy (NCBI): domain Eukaryota; kingdom Viridiplantae; phylum Streptophyta; class Magnoliopsida; order Lamiales; family Plantaginaceae; genus Penstemon; species Penstemon eatonii. The sequence continues at coordinate 208,967 of JBCEGF010001339.1, forward strand.
ACTTCACACAGATGGATATACACTCCTTTCTTTTCTCAGTTGAAAGTCACTTAGACAGACAACGCAAGTTCTCTGTTCTTCAACGAAAAGCTTCATCAACAAATGACTGGGCTTGTGATCAGACGACTCAACTTATGGATCTCGCTCTTAAGATGTGATCTTGAATTGTGCAAGTCCCTATTTCGATCTTCAGTTTGTCTTCTATTTATACTTCGTGGATTTGAATTTTTGCCTGTTGAAGATGAGACAGAAATCTACAGTCCTCGAGTACTGGTCCCAATTTCTGGAACAGCTCTCAGCAACTGTTGTTCTGTACACTCTGCTGTACGGATATCTGCTTTATGTCAGTCGCATTTAATGCACTCAGCATGTTACCGTTGATAAGCTTACTTCACCGACTTCACTTCACTGATGGGACACTCGGCTGATGACCACTCTCTTGATGATCACTCGGCTGATGGCTACTCGGCTGATTCAAGAATGAACACATCTATTTTGACTCGGCTGATGATAACCAATCTGATATCCCACTCGGCTGATTCGGTTACTTCGCTTCAAGACCTTGAGATAGGTTTCACTAAGCTGTTCTTGGTTGATGACTTAACCTTTTGATCTTCAAAACCATTATGGCCTTTTTGTCATCTTCAAAACCTTCTCTAATTTATACCAACAATTTCCCCCTTTTTGATGATGACAAAACCTTCAACTAAGAACGTCTTCCAAGTCTTCAGATTTGGTCTTCATACCTTTAGATGGAAATTTGTTGATCTGATACAACTTTCAAAAAATACCAATAGTTGGTTATTTTCCCTTTTCTGATCTTCTGTTTAAAGGGTTCTTAGTTGCATCCTTTATCTTTCCCCTTTTTGTCATCAACGCCAATACTTGAGTTGCATCTCTTCTTTCTCTTTTTCTCTTTATAGGATTGCAAACTTAGTATGCTGAAGACAATTAGGTGAGTACTAGGCTAATTTAGGTAATCTTCGTTGACGTTTATCACTCCAGCTAGAAAGTTCACCCTAACTTCAAGAATTGATACCACTTGATGTTATTTGTGGTCTGATTCCACTTGTAGTCTGATGCTACTTGTAGTCTGATACTACTTGTATGAATGTAAATCAGATTAGTCAGCTGATATCACTTGTTGATGTGATAACACTTGCTGATACCACTTAATGTAGTACATTCTTGAATAACATTTGGCTGTTGAGTTCCAGTCGGCTGATAAGAAGCAGTCTTCTGATAGCTTCATTTTGACTTATTGAAAACTTCATCTTTATTTAGGAGTATCGCTAGTCGTACACGTTCCCCCTAAGTTCAAGAATCCGTGGTCAAGTAGTCTGATGAGAGTTTCTCTTCAAAGACACTCAACCGTTGAATTCCAGTAAGCTGTTCTGGGTTAGTCTTCTGATAAGTTCCCCCTCAACTTATGAATCCAAAGTCAACAAACCACTTTCTTTGTCACATGGTTAACTAATACCACACTTGTTGGTGATATTGCTTGTTACGATCAGTTGTTGGTCTTTTATACCACTTGTTATTCTTTGATAATCTTCAACTTTTCAACACTCTTGCGTTCCTTGAAATCTCCAAATGTAGAGTCTACCACTTGAATTATACCACTTTGTTGATACCACTTTTTGATAACACACTTGTTGGTACATGCTTGCTGGTGAGACCACTTGTTGAACTTGGTGAAATTTGCAAGGCAGTCAACTCATCTTTGTCATCTCACATGTACTTTACCTGTAAAACAGATGACTATTTTTGGTACCCCTTATTTATTGGGTCCAGCAGGGGTAGTATAACCTTTGACATGTGATGATCTAGTGACTTATGTTTTATCATGATGATACCACTTGTCATTATGAACCACTTTCTGGTCATGATTAAAACAATGCTCATAAGCAAGGTAAGATGCATGAAATGTGTGATAAACATGCATATTGAAGTGAGGAAGGCAATCAGCACAGTGAACATGATCAACAAGATAATATGAATAAGCATAGTGCATGTCATAATAATAATTATCATAATGTGATTCAAATTCTTGCCAGATAATTCATAATAACCTTAGATTTAGCATACTTGACATTTAAATTTTACTCCTATCAGCAGCCTATTCGGCTGATGGGTTTTAGTAGTCTGATTCGTCTTAGGTAGCTTACTAGGTGTTCTAACATGTTGAGCATCAGTAGACTTGTTCTTCTAAGCCTCTGATTTTCTTTTTATTTAGAGAATGATGCAAGTTTTTCTTTTAAAGTTCATTTATATCTTCAAAACAAATTTCATACTCAGCTTTTAGAGTTTCATTCTCATGCTCAAGCTTTAAGGTTGTCAGCTGATTTTTGAGGTTTTTCAACCTAAAGTTTCAGTGATCTGATTTGCTCTTTTTAGCAGAGTCATCTCTTCATTAAGCTTGGCAAATGCACACATAATATTTGAATTTGTAATTTAGCATTTATTCAACGATTCAAATAGTGCATTTCATTAATAGTAGAAGTTACCTCAATTTCAGAATCATCAGATTCTATGACAGTTAAGCATAGAGTTTCAGGTACTTCTTCAAAATTTTTATCAGACGACTGGTTGTCTGAATAAGACATGCCGGAGTTTATTAGCTTTGCTGCATCAGCTAACTTTGATTTGCTCTTACTCAGCTTACACTCCTTTTTGGCACGCATTTCCTTTTCAGCTAATTTCCCAGATGATGAGTGAGAATAATCTTTGATCAAGAGTCCATACTCCTCTTCATTGTAGTCTCTAAGTTTAGCTTTTAAGAAATCCATGTTTTCCTGAAAATGATCAGAAGAAGATGAAGTAGCATTTTTGTATTTTAATTTCATTTTCTTCTTGTAGAACTTCTCAAAATCATTCAGCAGCAGGATAACGTCGTCAGCAGTGTAGACTTTTTCTGAACTCAGCAGAGTCTTCTGTTTTGACTTGTCTGCTGATTTTCTTGACTTGTCTGACGCCATTAGAGCAGCAGTAGGGTCTGAACTGGTTGACACTTCTAATCCCATTCTTGGCATCTTTTATTCAAATGCTTTGAGGGATGAGAACAGTTCGGAAAGAGAAATCTTCTCGAAATCCCTTGATTCTTCCATGGCTGTCACCTTCATGTTGAATTTAGGTGGAAGAGCCTTGAGAACCTTCACGGTGATCTCCTTGTTCGAAAATTCTTTACCAAATCTTAGAACTTCATTCAGAGCTTTGGTAAATCTGGTATCCATCTGATCAATCGTTTCACCAGACTTCATCTTGAAATTTTCAAACTCCTCAAGAGCCACACTGAGCTTGTGTTCTTTGATAGCGTCGTTTCCTTCGCTTAGCTCGCAGACTTTATCCCACATCTCTTTGGCAGTTTTGAAATGCTTGATCTTCTGGAATCTTTCTTCGTCTACAGCTTTGAACATAATGAGCTTAGCCTTTTTATCAAGGTTTACTAACTTGACTTCTTCAGGGGTCAGCTCATCCAGCTCTTTGTCAACAATCTGATCAGGCTGGTCAGTAGCCTTCACAGTCTTCTTAAATCTGAATGGTCCTTTTGTAAAACAAGTAAGCATGTTGTAGTCGTAAGCGGCAAGAAAGATTTCCATTCTGATTTTCCAGCTTTCAAAGTCCATAAGGCCAATGTGAGGAACATGACTTATGACATCCATTTTTCAAAAAGTTTTTGATTTTCAAAATATGCTCTCTTTTTGAAAAATTTGAAAAACAAACCTTGGATCAAGTTCGTTTGATCAGGCAGAGGATCAGATGAACCAATCTGCTCTGATACCACTCTCCTGATGATCACTCGGCTGATTGCTACTCGGCTGATTCAAGAATGAACACATCTATCTTGACTCGGCTGATGATAACCAATCTGATATCCCACTCGGCTGATTCGGTTACTTCGCTTCAAGACCTTGAGATAGGTTTCACTAAGCTGTTCTTAGTTGATGACTTAACCTTTTGATCTTCAAAACCATTATGGCCTTTTTGTCATCTTCAAAACCTTCTCTAATTTATACCAACAAAGGTTGTCAATGTTCACCAATGTTCACCCGAATTTTTATTGATTTCACACGTTTGAAATGATTTCATAGATATTTTTTTTCATCGATTTCATAATTTTTCACCAATTTCACCCGTTTTTCACGAAAAGAATTCCATGAAATTTCGAAATTATGCATGTCTTGATATTATTGAACATTCTTTATATTTCTCTATTCTAGCCAAAGTAAAATTACGTAATTAGCTAAGTCATAAGTAGTTTTTATTCTTTCATAGTGCGGTTCAATTCAATTTTTTTTTGTAATATAATGATATTTAAGTGAATTTAATTACAATTTTTTATATTTAGAGTGTTTATGACTTATGTTGTACTAAATCTTTAAATTATTATTTTCTTACTTAAATAAATATTAAAGCTAAAATATAGTAATTTTTATATATTTTTTTATGTTTGTTTTTATCTATTATAAGAGAAGAAGACTAAAATTATAAAAGTTGAGAGAATTTATAAATTTTAGGAGTCTATGTTGGAGATAAATATAATAAGACTTCATGTCTAATTATAACTTTTCAATTACGTTTACATATTTAAATTATGTTTACCAAGAGCACAAATAAGGATATTTGATTTCCCACTCTTATCTTTTGAATAATTAATAATCATAAGAATTATAATAATACTACAAATAATAATAATATCGATGATTTAATTTTGATTTTAATATATTAAAATTTGATTATTTATTAAAATTAAGTTGATGATTTAATTTTAATTGCAATTTATTAAAATTTTAACAGAATACCTTATTTGGAAAAGTGTGACAAAATAATAATTATTATAAAACTTAGTTAAAAAATATGTGCTTAATGGTTCACGATGATTTGAAAAAAAAAAAAAGGGCAAAATAAATAAATAAGGACTTAAAATCATGGTTGGAACCACGATTTTAAGTCACAAATAAAAATAAAAAATAAAATTAAAGTTTGCTTCTGGTGACGCCACCTGAAGAGATGCACGGGAGCGACAGGGTTCAAGTTTCTCCTCCACCCCATTCCTAACCCCAATGGTTGGATGTGAATTCTTCTCCAACCCCTATCCCTAACCATGCCCTCAAGATTGGAGATGGTCTAAGACCATCTCCAAGAACTCTCTCTTATCTTAATATTTAAGGAATGAACAATGTTATACATTATAATTATTTACTCTGCATTTTAACAATTATTTATATTTTAAGATATTACTATTAAAAATACCCACTATTTCACTCTATCAGCTAATTTATATCTTAAAAATTACTTACAAGTATTATTATATTCAATGATAATATTCAGATTAATTATAAATATAGCATTTTAACAATTATTTATATTTTAAGATATTACTATTAAAAATACCCACTACTTCACTCTATCAACTAATTTATATCTTAAAAATTACTTACAAGTATTATTATATTCAATGATAATATTCAAATTAATTATAAATATAATTTTTTTTTTGAAAATTGCCAAGCAAACAGATCCCATATTTTTTCTTAAAATTTGAGTTTTACGTGTGCCTGGGTGATGACCTAATGGGATATTGTGTATTTGTGTTTAAGTTCTCTTCCTGATATAAAAATAAATTCTTAAATGGGAGATCGAGTTTGAGTAAGAGAGATTTATATAATATATTTTTCAAAAATAGAAATCTTTGTTTGGTAAAATTTTTAGAAAATAAGTGAAAACACTTTCTAAATGCTCAACTAAACAAGCTCTATAAATGTGCTCGTTATGGATTCAGGGTTGCTCCATATCTCGTTTCATCGAAACAAATTAAAATTTAATTGTATCAAGTCTCTTCTAAATCCCAACTTCGAATTTGGAAAATATCCAAGTGTCAAAGCTATCTCTTCAGTTTAATAAAACATTGATACATATACCACCTACCTTTTGCATTCAAATTTTAATATTAAAATTCACTTCAAATCATATCTCGATTATAAAAAATCACAAAACTTATCAAGGTCGAGGAACATGTGTCCAAATCAGGTGCCGAAAACTTTGACATATACCACCTCCCTTTTGTCTTCAAATTGCAATATTAAAATTCAATTCGAATTACATCTCAACTAACAAAAATCAAAACTTAATACTCAAATTCAATCAAACTCGTGTTCAATACCGTCGAAACGAAACAAAATGAAACGAATTCCAATTATGACCAATATATGGTTTTTTTTTTTTTTTACCATTGATAATAACCACCCGAGATAACAGTGGAAGAGGCAGGAGATTGCCGGGTTTTCCGGATCCTGTCCACTGTCTAACCCGAAAAAGAGACTTCAATTAATGCTCAGATCCAAAACCTTGTTTATTAACTTTCCTTTATCAATTTAATTAACGAATTAATCAAAACCCAATTTTTAATTTTGTTTTTTATTTTATTTTTTTCCACTCAAAATCAAGACAATGTAAAGAAGTCACACAAAAAAAAAAAAAAAAAAAAAAGAGAGAAATAACTGAAAGGAAAAGGCTCTGGAAATTCATTCACCACACTTGGGATCTGTCTCTATCACTTTCTCCCTTTCCCCCCAACAGATATATTTTCCGAAATGAATATAGAAATAATAAAAACACTGACTAATTTCTAAAATTACTGCAACAATAAATAAGTATTAATTAATTAATTGTAGTGTTTAAGAAGCCTATTGGCTTCTCTAAGCCCACTAAAGTAAGCTCCATGAGTGGTTGAGTAATGCGTTCTGTGTGTAGCTTCTCCTGCAAATAGGATTTGCAACGGCGGCGGCGGTGGCGGCGGCGGAAGAGAATCAATATTGGTGTTTTCCGGCAATGGTTCAGCCAATGTATCCATATCATCTACAGTCGATCCAACAGTTATGTAACTGTATGATCCCAAAAACAGAGGATTGGTACCCCATTGGGTCCTCAAAACTTTGCCAAACTTCAATTGGTTTTGGGATTTTGAGTTTGACGGTAAAAAGTGTGAAATTGTTGTTGAAAACCCATTTATGATCTCTTCTTCCGTCATGGATTCGAGTTTGAGTGCTTCTTGTCCTGTGAACCAAGACAGGATAACTCTTGAGTTGCTGTAAATTGGGCATATGAAAGATGTTCTTCTAATCCATTCGGGAATTTTGGGGTTTTTTTGCCCGGAACCTGTTTGATGAAATGCCATTTGTAGAAATGGGAATTTTGTGGGTTCTTGATTATGTGAAGGGCTTGTTGTCTGTAAGAACACCTTGTTCACAACCCCATACCCAAGCCTTGAAATTGCATTAATCTTGGAATTGGGTAATGGAGGATTGAACATACCGGAATCTTGGCGAATCCCGTGTTTAAGAACCCCGAGGGACACGGTAACGATAACATGATCGGCCAATAATATCGACCCATCACTAAAATGCAGCTTCACTGGCCTACTAATACTTTCATGGCCATTTTCGATTTGTAACTCTTGTGGTTGCCATTCGATTTTATCGACTTTCCGACCTAATTGTATCATACCAACAGGCAATACAGAAGCTAAAGATTCAATCACACTTAAGTAACCTTTAGCTATTGTTATCTCTTCCCCTGGAAACATAATATAGTCACTTTCTGCATTGTAATCAAGAGTGCACAAATCATCTGCACCTGTATAGGTCCTCTGGATGCTCTCATGAATCGCGAAAATCGCCTCTTCGAGCGATTTCCTGCTCCAATTTCCGACCCTTTCGATGCCATTCTGATCTTTATTCATATCCCAATAAGCCTCAAGACCCTGCCTCAGAAAAGATCCAACACTACCATTCTTTCTACAAAGCTTTAGTATTTCATCAGGGCTGACACCATTTTCACCAATGGATTTGCCTTGACAGAAATCCATTAGATTCTTGAAAAGGGTCGAAATCGGTTCGACTAGAGATGGACTTAGTTCATACCCTCCTTCAGCTATGGTGACAGGATCCTCATAAATCTCATCCATACACTCCCATGGCTGTTGAGATTGGAGTGAGTTTGTTTCTTGTGCAATTTTGTAAACTGGGCTGCCTCCAATTCCATGGATCCAGGTTGCGCCTTGTTCAATCCGGTCACCGCAGAACTCGGACGAGTTAATCCGTCCCCCGATTCTGCTCCCTCCTTCCACTACTAAAAGCTCGAAAAGTTGGGTCGAGTTTGGACTAGTGTAGAGCTTGTTGGCAGCAGTGAGACCTGCCATTCCAGCTCCAATTATAACAATTCTGGGCTTTTTGGTCACCATTTTTGCTATGTTTTGAGTTGCTTAGTTTTTGCTTATCACTATCACAAAAGGGAAAGGGGAAGACAATCTAAAGACAAAATGAAAAGGATTCTTGATAGTGAATGCAATTATTTGTTACTTTTGTGAGGTGTGAATGAGTTGCTGAAGAGGATATATAACAAGGTCTATTAAGCTTATGTTTGCCTAGAGGGCATCTTCTTTATTTATTTATTTATTTTTAGATAGTTTATTTAGCTAATAAAGACATGGCTCTACTTTCCTTGAACTCTACCACTTGCTACTATTATATAGGAACCCGATGCTGTTAGCCTGTGTTAATGACATAAATCACATAATCTTTAAACATGTTTCTATGCCTGTTTAAATCTCAGTGTCATGTTCTTACATGTATGCTCTCACACGTTTGCATATAAATAAAATAAAACATCAAGGGTGTACAGCAAGGGAGGGACCATATTAAAGTTTTATTTAGGGGGCCATACATATTTATTTTCTAGATTTCCCATATATATATATATATATATATATATATATATATATATATATATATATATATAGCGTATCTAATACCATTCACGGTTTGATCGATATATACACGATAACCGATCAGAAAAAGGTGAAATGGATTAAAACTCCTTCAAAGGATCTCATCGATGTGGCTCGACCATATCATCTAATATTTAAATTACTTTCGATGACGAGGTGGCCTCGGGATAACCATTCGACCTTCTTCGATCATTTGACCGTAGGATCATTATAGTTCTCAACTAAACCTTGAACCTCAAAATCGAGCAAGACTCGGGCATCATTAGGGCTGTAATCGAGCTGAGTAGTATCAAACGACATACTGTTCAAGCTTGGTTTGATTTTTATCGAGCTTGAAATTTTGTGTTTGAGCTTGGTTTGATTTTCAATCGAGCCGAGCTCAAACGAGCTTTTATCAAACAGCTCGAGCCGAGTATCGAGTAACTTGATATTTTACATGTATTTTTTTAATTTTTAGCTTATCGAGTCGAGCTCGAGCCGAGCTTCAAAAGTTATCGAACGAAAAAAGATGTTCAAGCTAGTTTGATTAGTGTGACGAACCGAGCTCAAACGAGCTTTTATCGAACGAGCTCAAGTCGAGTATCGAGTAACTTGGTTTGATTTTCAGCTCTAGGCGTCATATACCCTGATTGACTTGGGCGAAAAAGATTGACCAGATCGAGTTCGAATACTTTCATCATCTTATACTTACCCCATCATTAATGAAGAGAAGCACACTAAATTTATACACGAGTCAACTACTCAACTATGGTTCAACCATCTACTTTATCATTCACAACCAATATACTCTTTTCATTCTTGTCAATCTTTACAATTGAAGAGTTGTTCGACTATCAATTCGACTCCATTATGGTGTAATAGGTCTATGTACACGTGGCGGATTATCCATCTAATTGAATATACCCTTCATAACTATGTTCAAAGAAAATTAAAGATTACGAGAGGAAACATTAATTATATATAAAATTAAACAAAAAATAAATAAAAATTGCACCAACTTAGGCGACCGGGTCCTTGTCAAAGTAATGAAATATATAAAGAAAAAGAATAGGTGAGAAAGAACAATAATAATAATAGGTTGATGATGCCCGTCACCAACCTCCCACATGTGAATGGGTAAACGACGACGGCCCACCAAACTGAATGGTCCTAATTAGTCAATGAATCTTCAACATGTTCATCACAACAATGCCGTCCGGCCATTAACAACTCGACTTGTAACATCATCATCTCTACTCCAATATTCTCTCGAGCAAGCGTCGAACGAACGATATATTTCTAAGTTTGAATTTTTTTATCGAATAACTTTGGTTGATTGTTACACGAATTGAGCTCAAACGAGTTTGAATCGAGCTCGAATAATGGTATATTTTAAATATACTTTCTCACTTTATTGAGTCGAGTTCGAACTATATATATAACGAATCCAGCTCTAACGAGCTTTTATCAGACAACTCGAATCGAGTATTATCGAATACTTGATTTGATTTTCATCCTAATATTCATTGAATCTCATCTTCTTTCTATTGATTGGGTGATGAGTTTAATATATTTAATTTAAATTAAAAACTTATTTTTATTTTAAATTATAATGACTAAGAGTTAGTTTTGTCAATATTATGTTTTATTGGATGAAATAGTTTATTTCAATTTAGAAGGAAACAAAAAATGACTTATATTTATACCTTAAATAGGGAAATAAAATTGGTTTGATGTGAAAGGCTTAATGGCTCATTTCGGAAAAAATGTGCTGAATTCAATTAACCTTGAGATTATAGATGTCGACGGGGCTTAATTTAAAGGTTTACGTGCACGCATTAGTTTTGTAATTTAATGTAATGCCTATTAAATCCAAAACAGTAGTTACAACCACAATCAATCTTTATAATTAATTTATTACTATTCTTTATAATTAGATCATAATTAGATCAAGAGGTCATGTGTTCGACTTTCATTTATTTTGTGTATTTCTTTTTATTTATTACAAATTTTTATAATTAGATAGTGATATATTCTAATGTAATGACGTATTTATCATCCAAAAGAATTGAAAAAGATAAAAACCAATCATTAATTATTTTGGTAGTCGCAATCTAGTCCATGTATATTTTTTTTCATCAAGTACAATTTTCTCGAGTATCAATATAAAATATAAATTACACATCAATAAAACTGAATCCTCTATTAAAATCTTCATAGAAGGCCGTGAAGATACTTAAGTATCGTGATTTCATTAAAAAAAATAAAAATAGAAAGGCATAAAGATGCTCCAAAGATTATTTATCAATATCCTAAATATCAATATTATCTTTTATGGAGGAATTTCCAACTTTTTAAAGCAAAGGAACATTTCTTCCTTTTGCTTTCATCATTGGTGTATATTGTTACTTAGCTATTACAACTACTGCAAAAGTATTTATAAACTTAAAAAAATTTAGATTAATGAAGTTTGATGAACTAGAATTTCTGGTGGGACAGTTATACCTTAACTGTTTGGCTCATCTGTTGTCATTTTTAATAATTAATCTTAAATTATAGAATTATGAAAGAGTTTTGACTTTGAATTTATGGTTTGGCCGGTTTTGAAAACTAATTTGAGAGTTTAAACGAATTGATTTTCAAATAAAGGTTAATGAATTTTGAAATTTTAAAATGTGATTTGAACATAAATTTGGTTGTTAAAGTGTGGAGTGAGAAAATAGATAGTGTATGTGAAATCAGTAAATTCTTAGGAATTGAAATATTGGTTATTGGAAATTGGAGGAGAACATTAAGTGTTATGATGTCTAAATAATTTTCATAAGGTCTGAAATATAATACAACTATTGTGTAATGATTTAGATTATAATTATAATAATTTTAGATCAGAGATTGTGAATACATCATTACATCAATCATTATAGTGTAAAATTTGTTCAAGTCTGCTCTTCGTTTACAATATTTGCCATTTTAGAGAATTTTTTTTGTTTCAAAATATATGTCGCTTTAGGATTCCAATACAATATTAATTATCATTTTTCCAATTTAAACATTTTTTTTGTTTCAAAATATATGTCGCTTTAGGATTCCAATACAATATTAATTACCATTTTTGCAATTTAAACCTTATTTATTACACCAAAAGCTCAACCTTATTCATTCCAATGCAATAATTAAAGGTATTTTAGGTATATCTTTTATTTTATTTTATTTTTACCAAAAATCCATACTATTTATTTGAATCCTTAATACCCGTACAACACTCTAAAACGACGGATATTATGAAACAGATGGAGTATTTAATTGGTATCAAAATATTAAGATAAACTAGTTACAAAGACTAGTATCAAACTAGATAAATACCTACATTAATTAGGTGCAAGATTTGGCTGATGCAGGATAACGTCAGAAGATTTTTTTTTACTATCTTCGCTGGGAGTTGAACTCATGACGTCTTGAAGCCTCAAATTTAGTCACCATACTATCATCTCATCGGCAATATAATTATATAATTATGATTTCATAAATTATTTAAAACTTTATAAATAACAAAATATATTGACATCTGAAATTTGTGAAACCATGCTCAACCCGACTCATTCCATATGAGGTTTGACCCAATCTCTGTAGAACGAGACTGAGCCATACTCTTAATTTCCCTAGAGGCCTAAGATTTTATTCTCATATATTGTACTCTGAAAATGTTATCATGAACGAATTTCATCATATCATATATTGGTGCTACATGAGATAAATCCCCATATACGTTTTGGATTGTGTTTAACATGAAGCCAAAATTGAAGTACTTGATGAAGTTGAACTTGAGGGTTCATTTCGCTCATAAAGTAGCATCAAGTGATCAATTAGACAAAGGTCAAATGATGATAAATCATTGATGGACCATTTATCACAAATTATTGGTTGTTAATGATAACAAAAGTTACAAATTACACATAATACTATTAAATATGACTTGGTATGGGATCCAACAAATTAAGCATCATTAACTTGCATTACTTCATGACTAATTAAGGTGATGCATCATTATCAATGCTTAATTAATCAAGAAGAAGTCAAATTAATCCTTGAGTTCCAAATACAACTGCACCATAATTGTCTCTTTCCCTATTCTAGTGTGCTAATTTTCTTGAGTTCTTAACCCTAATTTCGGAATATTATGGTCATCGTGCGCACCCCGTTGTCCACACATTAATGAAGCTTGTCTGCAGATTAATAAATAAATAAATAAAAAAAAGAGTAGTGAAAAAAAGAATAGGTCTTTTAGTTGACAAAAAAAATCATAAATATTTTAGTGAAAATCAAAAACAAATTATTAAGGTATGTTTATAAAAATTAATATATTCTAGTATTCATTTTTAACAATAGTATTTTCTTAAGCATTTTTTGTCTATCTTGAATTTGTCTCTAAAACGTAGAATTCGCAAGTAAATTGATTAATTTTCTCGAGATTAATCTTTATTTATTTCTTGGTAACCACATAGTGTCATATGTGTGATTGTTTGATAGTTAAAAAGGTCTTGCTCCCTTTCTTAACTGCAGATTAATTCGAACCCTTTGGTCACTTACCACGCTTGTGACTAACGTGGTGTTTGGACTCGTAAAGTGTTTAAAAGAACGTGAGTATTAGTCGAGTGTATATACAAGCCATTGAAAAAGCTTACCTTGACATAACATTAGGCCACATAAAAGGGAATTATGAGTAGTATATGATTCAATATACATGTAACTACATTTGGCTTATTTCATAGCATTTGTAGAGTGACGTAATTTAGAGTTGAGGAGGAGAGTATTTATCTATCAAAATATAGGGGGCAAAGTGAATTTTACCTTAATAAAAACCCATCTAGTCTATTGTCGAATTGAAAATGATAGGAATTAAAAAAATAAATATTTGAAAATGATAGGATAGGTTGATAGGATGGGGCAGAACTAATATGTCTTCCCTTTATTATCGCTTTTCTTTTCTTTTCTTTAATTCACCTATGTCACCATCACTCTTTTTTCCCATTTTTCTTTTTCTACATAATAACACCATTTTTTTGCTACTCAGAAAAAGAAAATTGTAAACAACTCTAGATTTTTGTTGTTGTTTGTTGTGAAAGAACAAAGAAAGGAAACTAAACTACACGAAACAACATAAAACAAAGAATAAAATTAATTAATTCTAAATGTCATAAATTAACTGAAAAAGCATGAGTTACAAGTGGGAGTTGAACCCGGGTATTTATAGATAGGGAGAAAGAATAAAAATATACTACAAAACTAAACACGCTTCAATACACTCTTGCTATATAAAAAAATGTATCCCTAATATAATGTTCATGTTTAACAATCTGTGTAATAGAAATATACTCAAAATATATTTCTTCTAGTAAATATAAAAGTAATTAAGTATAAACTATAATTATAATTACGTATAGTTTACTAATTAATAGAGTATATATTTATATTACTATATATAATATGTTTAAATAAACAAAATAGTGGAGCAGAAGCGTATTTAAATAAAATTGGTGTTTCAACTTTGAATTTTATGTAAGACATCAACTTTATTTGAGAAAATTTAAGTAATTAAAATGAATATACTTGAATAAAGTAATGAAAGTATGATAAGTAATATATTGATTACGATAAACATAAATGTATGGAAAGGATGAAACAGTATAGATAAGGTTTCAAAATAATTCTGCTTTATAAAAAAGGTTTAATTTATAGAATTAAATCGCAACAGACGTAGAGAAATTATCTTAGTTTGCAAATATGATAATCAAATTAAACTCACTGAATTAGTAATGAAATTAAGGAATAAAGTGTAGAAAGACTGAGGTTGCGGAAGCAATCTCCTTAAGACAATATTTTCGGGCTGCCTACGGTGCACACAGTCGAACCCCGGTAGTCTCCCAAGATACAACAGTTTGATGTTCCTTGTTTGCACGAACAAAGAACCCACGGCGAACTTTAAACGAACAGAACTTCTCTTCTCATTTCATTCATTAAGGTGTAATAATTAACTTTGGCTAATTAGACTCAATTTAATTAGCTAAAATTAATCAAATTACACCAACAATCCCCCACATGAATGAAATTTCTCTTCAACATGTCGAAGTAATCTTTAGGAATAATAATGCATCGGGATAGGTGAAATATTTCATCTTGAACCTTCCCTAGTTGAAACTTATCGGATTTACTTAGCCAATCGGTGAAATATTTCATCTTGAACCGTCGGTTGTTGGTGTAAACCAAGACAATAAGCTTAACACATTATTATACCGATTCATTACAAGTTCTCGGTTGTGTTCATTTCGGTCCTGAACATTCTTGGTAATGCGAGTGCTTTAGAATTTTAGCCTATAAAGAAAATCTCAACGAGCCAACCCAGTTCACACTTACATAGGTGACCGCTTCTATCAAGAGTATCCTACCATACTCTACTTATTTTTAAACAAGATATAGATATCATTAAAAGCGTTTGCTTAACCTTTAAAATAACGCGGTAGGTCTGTACTAATTGCATCATAGAAATGGGATAGAGTTAAAACTCTTAAGTACTTTGGTTTTAAGTTAGCGAGGACTGGTTGACCTATTGAACTTGGTCTGTGGGATCTCCAGTCGCCAAGTTAGGTTTCCGTACAAGGTAACTTAGTATAATTTAGGCTTTAAGCCCATTCTCCTCGATGCACATTCTACTCTTTCGCCAGATAAACATTTAGTAAACGGATCCGCGAGGTTTTCTTTTGACTTCACAAAGTCAATGGAAATTATTCCATTTGAGAGTAGATGTCTCACGGTATTATGTCGACGACGAATATGTCGTGACTTACCATTATACATAAAGTTGTGAGCTCTATGTAAAGCCGCTTGATTATCGAATGTATACATATGGCTGACACAGGTTTCGGCCATAGTGGAATATCTTCCAGAAAGTTACGAAGCCACTCAGCTTCTTCACCATCTTTATCCAAAACTATAAACTCCGACTCCATTGTGGATCGAGCTATACACGTCTGTTTAGAAGATTTCCATGAGATTGCGCCTCCTCCTAATTGTGAATACGTACACACTTGTAGATTTTGATTCTTCCGAATCAGAAATCCAATTTGCATCACTATATCCCTCGAGGACAGCTGGAAATTTTCCATAGTGTAATGCATACTCTGGTGTATTCTTTAGGTATCCAAGCACTCTCATCATTGCTTCCCAATGAAGCTTGCTTGGATTACTCGTATATCTACTCAATTTATTAACTGAGTAGGCGATGTCTGGCCTCGTGCAATTCATAATATACATGAGACATCCAATTATACGAGCATACTCATTTTGTGATACACTATCTCCTTTGTTTTTGTGTAGCACCACCGATGGAAGAAAATGATTGTTAGTTCCTTTAAATCCATGTCTCTTAAATTTCTCAAGTACCTTTTCCACGTAGTGTGACTGAGATAATTTAATACCATTTGATGATCTTGTTATTTTAGTTCCCAAAATAACATCGGCATCGCCAAGATCCTTCATATCGAAATTATTAATTAATATTTTCTTCGTGGACTTAATAACCTCCATGTTAGTCCCAAATATTAACATATCGTCAACATAAAGACATACTATGACAGTCGCTTGTCCATATTTTCTTATATATACGCACTTGTCGCATTCGTTGATGCGAAAGCCATTTTTAATCATGACGCTGTCAAATTTCTCGTGCCATTGTTTAGGAGCTTGTTTAAGGCCATAAAGAGAACGAACGAGTTTACAAACTTTGTTCTCTTTTCCTTTAACAATGAAACCTTCTGGTTGTTCCATATAAATCTCCTCATTTAATTCACCATTAAGGAAAGCCGTTTTAACATCCATTTGATGAATCGCAAGATTATGAATAGCTGCTAGAGCTATTAATAGTCTTATGGTTGTTATCCTAGTCACTGGTGAATAGGTATCAATGAAGTCTATCCCTTCCTTTTGTCGATACCTCTTAGCTACTAATCTAGCTTTATATTTATCGATAGACCCGTTGGGTTTCAATTTCTTTTTAAAAATCCATTTACATCCAATATGTTTACTTCCCGTAGGAAGATCAACCAATTCCCAAGTATTATTACTTAAGATGGATTGTAACTCACTGTCTATCGCCTCTTTCCAATGCTCTGCATCGAGAACAGTCATAGCTTCTTTATATGTTTGAGGATCATTCTCAATCATATAGGTTAAGAAATCTGGGCCGAAGGATTTAGCTATTTTAGCTCGTTTACTCCTTCTAGGCTCTTCTATGACTTCCTCGTTGACTTGAGAATCATTTCCTTCCGAAATTGATTCATATGTCCTCTTTTGAGAAGTGATGTTTGAGTCCTTCTTATGTGGAAATATATTCTCATAGAATATCGCAACTCGAGATTCAATAATTGTGTTAACGTGAACCTCACTATTTTCAGATTTAAAAACCAAAAATCTGTAAGCACTCCTATTCTCGGCTCGACCTATGTAATAGCAATCAACGGTTTTAGATCCAAGTTTCACCTTTTTAGGTCTTGGAACCGCCACTTTAGCCAAGCACCCCACACTTTGAGGTATTTATAGCTAGGCTGTCTTCCTTTCCATAGCTCATATGGAATAGCATCATTTTTCTTGTGTGGGACTCGATTCAATATATGATTCGCCATTAAGATGGCTTCCCCCCACAAGTTGCTAGGTAAACTTGATCTTAAAAGCATGACATTCATCATATCTTTTAAAGTTCGATTTTTCCGTTCAGCTACCACATTTGATTGGGGTGAGTAAGGTGCAGTTATTTCATGAATTATCCCTGATTCAACACACAATTGCTGAAAAGGATATTCATATTCACCTCCTCTAACAGATCTAAGAATTTTAATTTTCTTATTCAACTGATTTTCAACTTCGGCTTTATATTGTATAAAGGCATTAATTGCTTCTTTTTTCTTATGTAGTAAATACACATAGCAATAACGCGTACAATCATCAATAAATGTGACGAAGTACCTTTTACCTCCACGAGTAGGAGTTGCCTTTAAATTACATAAGTCAGTGTGAATTAGCTCTAAGGATTGTGAGCTCCTTTCGATTGAGTTGAAAGGTTGTTTGGCAAATTTTGCCTCCACACAAAATTCACATTTATATGACTTATCTACTTCAAAATTAGGTATTAAACCTAAGCTAGCTAATTTTTTCATTCTTCGAAAATTAATGTGACCTAAACGGTCATGCCATAATGTAGGAGACTCAAGCAAGTAAGCAGAAGTAATATTATTATTAATAAACTTGTTGTCTTTGCCAATCACGGCTACATTTGCCTTAAAAAGGCCATCACACATGTAACCCTTTCCTACATACATACTCCCTTTGTCAGCACAAATTTATCTGACTCAAAGGCTAAACGGAATCCATTCTTAGTAAGGATAGAACCTGAAATAAGATTCTTCCTAATATCAGGAACATATAGTACATTATTAAGAGTAACATCTTTTCCCGAAGTAAACTTCAGCACCACCTTTCCTTCTCCTTCTACGACGGAATAAGCGTCATTTCCCATGAAGAGCATCTGCTTATGTTCAGAATCTTTGTAAGTAGTGAACATGCTCTTGTCGTAGCAGATATGACGGGTAGCCCCACAGTCCACCCACCATCCTTTGGTATCTGCAGTTAAGAATGCTTCAGATACGATCGCTGCCAGATGCATGTCGTCCATGTCAGAAGCCGCGAGTTCCACAGTGATATTTGCTTCATCTTTCTTTCCGATTTTCCGGTGACGGCACTTCTTTGCAAGATGGCCGCTCTTTCCACAGACAAAACATATCCTGTTGGATTTCTTCTTTTGGTTACCCTTATTCCCTTTGTTATGTGGATTAGGCTTTTGCTTCTTACTCACTTGAGAGTCATCCACAATGTGAGTCTTAGCTCCCCCGGGATGAGGCATTCCCATAAAGTTCATGATGTTCTCCTGTGTCTTGAGCTTTTCTGCAAGATCTTGCACTGTCCATTTAGAAACCGACTTCTTGTGCCTTAGGTGATGTTTGAACCATGTCTATGCCAGAGGAAGCTTTCCAATTATGGAGGCCACCTGGTAGGACTCGCTTAGTTCATGCCCTTCAGCCAGAAGTTCATTGATCATTGTTTGAAGCTCATTCACTTGTTCATACACAGATTTGTTATCAACCATTCGGTAGAACTAGAATTTGTCCACTAGGAACTTTCTGTACCCTGAGTCTTCGGTTTTGTATTTCCTTGTCAGACATTCCCACAAGAGTTTAGCAGTCTTTATGGGACTGTAAACCTAGAGTGTCTAGTCCAAACAACTCAGTATGTAATGTCGGCACATAAAGTCGTTGAGATTCCATGACTCGATTCGCTTGACTTCCTCAGGAGTTTGATTCTCCTTGGCCACCGGTACCTCATCAGTAAGGTATCTAGTTACGCCTAAAGTCGTTAGGTAGAACTTCATTTTGTCCTGCCATGTTGCAAAATCAACCCCTTTGAATTTGAAGGGTGGAATCTACGGCGGGGTAGGAATACTTTTTGGTGTCTCCACCACATTGTTATTTGATGCCGTCTACATAGATGTATTAAACAGTTTATTATTGTCTTAAGATTGTTGGTGTTTAACAATCTGTGTAATAGAAATATACTCAAATTATATTTCTTGTAGTAACTATAAAAGTAATTAAGTATAAACTATAATTATAATTACGTATAGTTTACTAATTAATATAGTATATTTATATTACTATATATAATATGTTTAAATAAACAAAATAGTGGAGCAGAAGCGTAATTAAATAAAATTGGTGTTTCAACCTTGAATTTTATGTAAGACAGCAACTTTATTTGAGAAAATTTAAGTAATTAAAATGAATATACTTGAATAAAGTAATGAGAGTATGATAAGTAATATATTGATTACGATAAACAGAAATGTATGAAAAGGATGAAACAATATAGATAAGGTTTCAAAATAATTCTGCTTTATAAAAAAGGTTTAATTTATAGAATTAAATCGCAACAGACGTAGAGAAATTATCTTAATTTGCAAATATGATAATCAAATTAAACTCACTGAATTAGTAATGAAATTAAGGAAATAAAGTGTAGAAAGACTGAGGTTGCGGAAGCAATCTCCTTAAGACAATATTTTCGGGCTGCCTACGGTGCACACAGTCGAACCCCGGTAGTCTCCCAAGATACAACAGTCTGATGTTCCTTGTTTGCACGAACAAAGAACCCACGGCGAACTTTAAACTAACAGAACTTCGACGAAAAATTATTTAATTAAGAAGTAGAGAAAATTATTTGTACTTTATTTGCTGAAAAAATAGTGTAAGGAATTGGCCAGATTCCTCTCCTATTTATAGCAATTGAAAGTTGTTGCTGGAGGGTCACAACAGTTCGGATTTAAACCAAACAATGGTTCGGTCCGAACGGGTGCCACCCATTCGGTTCAAAATCCGACCAAACACACCCTTTTATTAAAAATTGGGCGGGCAGCATGGATCCTTCTCGGACCTTCTAGAAACGGGTCTCGCAGATCCTGTTCGGATCTCATGCGGATCCTAATCGGATCACACGCGGATCCTAATCGGATTACCCACGGATCTTTGTACAAAGTTTGGACTTTAATAATTATTGGGCCCAGATATTACTCTAGGCCCATTCTTACAAAAGTTTTTCCACTTTGAAAGCTAGGTGCCCTTTTTATAACAATTTTGTAGCTCAACTTTCTTCTTCTTTTCCATGTGGGATGTAGAGACTCAACCTTCTCTTCTCATTTAATTCATTAAGGTGTAATAATTAACTTTGGCTAATTAGACTCAATTTATTTAGCTATAATTAATCCAATTACACCAGCATATAACATTCTAAATCCCTAAATTAACTTATGACATTTCTCTTCAATTTCTGCTGTTGATGGCTTCAATTTTCTCTCTCTTCATAGGAATTATAGGAAGCTTGATCTTCCTTCAATACTCCCATGTAAGATGGACCGAATAAATCAAAGAAAGACATTTTGGATTTCAAATGCCGAAATTGAGGTAACAACAAAGCCTCTGTAAAAATGCCTGCGATTTGTTCTTCTGATGATATTGGCAATAAACGTATAAATCCCTTGATAACTAGGTCTCTAGTAAAATGTCAATCTATCCCGATGTGCTTTGTTCTTTCATAAAACATAGAATTATTAGCTATATGATGAGCTGATTGATTATAAAAAAAGAGTGGAATTGATGTCTGTATATGCACCCCTAAACTCTTTAGAATTTGATGTATCCAAACTATTTCACTAGATACTGTAGCTAGTGATCTGTATTCTGCCTCTGCGGGGGATTTGGATACTGTCACTTGTTTCTTAGACTTCCATGAAATAATAGAATCTCCTAAGAAAATACAAAGCCCTATAATTGGTATTCTTGTATCTATACAAGAGGCTCAATCAGCATCTGCTTATGCTGTCACTTGAAGAGTAGATTTACCTGAGTAAAATAGTCCTTGGCCAGGACTGGATTTGATATATCTGAGAATGTGATGTGCTGCCTGTAGTCTGTAGATGAGGAGCTCTAGGTTTGGAAATATATTGACTAAGTCTATGCACAACATAGGATAAGTCAGGACGAGTCATTGTCAAGTATAGAAGCTTGCCAATTAATCTTCTATATAGTGTAGCATCTTGAAGTAGGTCACCCTCTTCTGAGCTTAGTTTTGCTTTATGATCCATGGGCAAGGATAATGGCTTAGCACCCCTGTTTCATCTAGAATTTGCAAAGCATACTTCCTTTGAGACAAAATGATACCATTTGAAGACTTAGCAACCTCCAAGCCCATAAAATACTTCAATTCACCTAGATTCTTCAATATAATAAAATACTTCAATTCACCTAGATCCTTCAATTTAACTTGCTGTGAAGAAAATTTTTTAAATTAGAAACAGTAGACATAGAAGGACCAACTATTGTTTTCAACCAATGTGGGACATTTAGTCTCAATACTCTCCCTTCACGTGTGGGCGGGCAAAATGTGTGGTGAAACAAGCCCAACACGTGACATATGAAAGCCAACCTTGTGAATTTGTGACATGTGGGTGAAGATCCAACACACGAATAATGACATTATGGGCCTTTGTTAACTGGAGGAATAATGAATCTCCAAGCCTTGAATAACTGGAGGAATAATGACAACCCAGACCTTTGTTAACTGGATAAAGTGTGTTGGTAGATAATGAAGCCCATCATACTAACAAGGAGGAGCCCATCCTGGAGGAGATGGCCCACTTTAACCTGGGGCTCTGATAACATATTATAATCTGGATAACAGATTATGAAGATGAAAATCAAAGAACCAATATCAATTTGATTCGAAGAGAAAACAGAGAGAAGAAAAGAAAATATGTATGTGAATTAATTACAAAGTAAGTGTTACAAGTGGGAGTTGAACCTGGGTATTTATAGGAAGGGAGGAAGAATAAAAATATACTACAAAACTAAACACGCTTCTTAAATACCCGCTTGCTATATACAAAAATGTATACTGAATATAACATTCTAAATCCCTAAATTAACTTATGACATTTCTCTACAATTTCTTTTGTTGCTGACTTCAATTTTCTCTCTTCTTCGCAGGAATCATAGGAAGCTTGTTCTTCCTTCAATATCCCTTCCTAGCAAAGAGCATTCGCACATCCATTTCCACTCCTCCTTGTATGAGTAATCTCATTTTCCCAAGGCATTTCGAGAAGCTGTCTACAATCTTTAATAAACCTACCAAAAGGGTGGATCTCCGCATCCGCTTCTTTTATGAGTTTAATAATAGCTTCAAAGTCGACTTCAAGAACAATCTTATGAAAGTTCCTCCCCAAGCAATGGATAGCCCTTCTCTTGCTGCCAACAATTAGGCCATTGAGATATTCCCAAGCTTCGGGGTAAACCCAAGATCCACCCACCATACTCATCTCGAATTAAACCTCCCGTTGCAGCCGATCCACTGTTGTAAACAACTCTATTAAATAAGATAATTGTAATTATACTTATAATTAGGGACAAATCCATGATTCAGAAATTGGGGTAGGGACTTAAATACTAATATAACTTGTTAAAATGATATTTAATCTATTTTATTTGCATAAACTCAAAATAATATTAATACCAATAGCTAGCTTTTCAATAAAAGTAAACGGCGTTTCCTTCAAATCATAAAGACATATAAGTCGTTTGGTGAAAAGTAAATAGATGATCTATATGTTTTTTCTTTTAATTTGGAAAATTAGATCAAGGTTCTTAATTGAGTCCTTAATTATAGAAAGACCACTCATTTAGAGCATAAGGAATTGATATAAAATTTTGGAAATACACGGTAAATCAACTAAACTAGTCCAACTCATGCACTAAAAGAAAATTCAACCCTGATATCTAGGGCTGTCAATGGGGTGGCTTTTAATCCGAATTCGGTCCGATATATTAGGATAATTATATATTCGAATAAGGAATCATTAGATATGATCCAATTAATAAATTTATAATTGGAAATAAATGAAGCGAATATGAATCTAACATAATTATGTCCGTTGAATATCCGAATCTAATTAATGTAGATGAATATTTATATAATTTTATTACCTTGAAAAAGGGGAATCTTGTCTTACAATAGAACAGAAGTGATGTGGATAATATTTGTATTTGAAACGAATATAAAAATAAAGAAAATTAATTGTCAATTAAAACTTGAAAGTACATTAGAAGAAAAATGGATCCAGATTAAATTTTTGGCCCACCTATGACCATAATGGACTAGAGTGCGACCTTTAAAGTTGGGCCTTTCCTCTATTTCCTACAAAATAAATTTTAGACTACCTCTTAAATTTAAATATAACACAAAATTTAAAGAAACCGTAACTATCTCTACCACAACGCCGCCTATGGTTTTATTCCTTTCCTATTTGCATAATATTTACATAATCTACTCATTTATGACATGGAAAAAAGTCATGTAGTTATTATTGTTATCATCATATTACCATAATATAGTACTAGCTTATTCCCGTGCTATGCACAAATCTAAATAATTTATTTTACTTTACATCAAAATAAATTATAATGTGGTGTGATCACTGCAATTTTAATGCACGTGAAAATTATTATTTAATATTTTTTTACCGTGCTAGAAATATTTGTAAAGTTTATTTAAAATGAATGTTTCTATATATCTTTTTTTTAATGGGATATTGACTATGAATGATTGACAATGCATAATGTTTATATATCTTTTAAAAGACCACCATTAAGTTTTGAAAATAACTCAAACTACTCCATAGGTCTTTGATTCATTATATTATTTTCTGACGGCAAATGTTGATGTCATAAGAAAAGAAATTTCGTTCAAGAAATACCCCTTATATTATTTTTAGATACTTTTTAAATTTCTCGCTACACCTCAAAGTTAATGTAACTACATGATCACACTCCAACTTTGGGAAATAACTACTCAAACTACCCCCAGAGATATTGGATTCACTACAAATACCATTACAGCCTTAGAAATAAAAATAAATGTAAATGAGAAAATAAGAAGAATTTAAATTTAAGCTTCTCTAACCATAATATAGTTGAATAGTCACAAACACTTTTGTATCATTTTATAATCATTTCTCCATTCCGTTTCAAGAAAATAAAGAAACCAAAGATAGAGTAAAAGAGGAGACAAATGTAAATACAAAATGCTTAATATAACAAATATATCTAGGCTATGGACAGTTAAGAACATAAACAATTCGATAAGATAAATTGTGGACATAAGTCCATGAACAGATTAAAAAAACTGAAAAATTAAGAAAGAACAATTATTAAGTTTCGATGGTGTTATATATATTTTTTATTTGACAGCAAGTAATGATAGGGCTTTCACTTTAGTGTCTAAAGATTAAAATAAATGCATTAAATTGTTAATCAACCATTAAGTATGAAGTATGAAGTATCTAGTATAAAATTGAATTTATAACCTCCAACAATTATTCAATCTCAATTGAATGGATTGGTTACCGTGAGAGTTAATGTTGGATAAGGATGAAGATGAAGGCACTAAAGGAAGTTTGATAAGGGAGGTTTTGATGCATTCCAAAACTTCAAAGATTGGCTAAGTATGGAGTAACTTAGCTGATAAACTTATCAAGGAATTTTGACTAAGTAATGAAGACATCAGAAGAGTCAAAGTTTCAAGGTCCAAGACTTCTGATCTGCTGAAGTAAAGTTATCAGACTAGTGAAGATCAGCCGACTCAAATCAGATTTGTTCAAGTTTGAGATCAGCCGAGTTCACCATCAGACTTATACTTTCGTCAGCCAAGTGAAGAAGATCATGAAGTATTCCCAACGGTAATAAATGCCCCTTGGTGTAATAAATGCTGAAGTACGAGGATATTTAAGACAAATGATTGAAGAAAAGCTTCGCATCAGCCGAGTGCATTTAATGCTGCCTGCAGAATAGTACTGTTTACAGTACGGACAGACTGCAAAAGAGCCGTTCGCGGATTTTAAGGACCAGTACTCGAGGAATTTGAATCCTGTCTCTCTTCAACGGACAATTTTCAATCCTCAAGTATAAATAGCTGAAAGAGACGAAGAAGAAACAAGCAACACACTTTCTGAGAGAAATTTCCGAAGCAAAATTCTTTAAGTCTCAAGAACAGCTCACTCATCAGCTGAGTCATTTGTTGACGAAAGCAGAGTTGAAGAATCAAGAAAAATACATCTTCTGAGTGATTTTGTAAACAAGAGTGTTGTGCGGAGTTGTGATCCATCTTTGTGAGTGATCAAACTTCAGAGAATAGGTTTTCTGTGTGATTTCCTATTGCGAACTTGTGGTCGTTTCATTTGTTGTTCGACGCAAGCAGAGTATACTGTAAACTTTGTGATTATAGTATAACTCAAGATCTGTGTGACTTGGAAGAGTGGACTAAAGGATATTCAAATCCATATAACCACTATAAAAATTACTTGTGTTTTTACATTGTTTTAAATCTGCATATTTTCTGTTTGCATAAAAACACATTAAGTTAACTGTTTGAAAAAGAGATAAAAAGGAGTTTATAAAACTGGGGAAGCATTTTTCAAACTGCTAAGATTACTTGTGAAAAACACTTTGAAAATCCGCTGCAAGTACTCTAAGTATTAAAACTGATTTTAACAGAATCAGCTAAGTAACTATCAGACGAGTGGTCAACAGACCTGTTCAAAGATTTGTTCGCGAACAGAATTGTAACTTACTAATCTGATCAGCTTAGTATGTTCAATTAAAGTAAAGTTTTAAAGTTAAAATTGAAAGAAAATTTTAAAGAGGTTTATTCACCCCCCCCTCTAAACCTCTTCTGACCACTTGGGACCAACAAGTGGTATCAGAGCGGGTGGTTCATTAGAATCAGCTGCCTGATCAACGAGCTTGATCCAAGTGTTTTTCAAAGGTTTTAAAACTTTTCAAAAGAGCATCTTTTTGAAAAATCAAAACTTTTTGAAAAATGGACTGTATCAGCCATGTTCCCCACATTGCTGGTATGTCTTTTGAAGACTGGAAGATTAGAATGGAAATCTTTCTAGCAGCCTACAATGACAACATGTACACATGTATCATTAAAGGTCCATTCAGATTCACAAAGACCATCAAAATAAATGAAGTAGATACGGTTGTGGAGAAAGACCTTCATGAGATGACTCCTGAAGAAATAAAGCTTTACAATCTAGATAAAGTTGGGAGATTCATCATGACTAAAGCCCTGGATAATGATCGGTTTGACAAGGTCAAGCATTGCAAGACTGCAAAGGAGATGTGGGACAAAGTCAGAGACATGAGTGAAGGCAATGATGCAATTAAAGAGCATCAGCTCAGTGTTGCCTTGGAGAAGCTGGACAACTTCAAGATGAAATCTGGAGAAACCATTGATCAAATGGATACCAGATTCACCAGAACTCTGAATGAAGTTTTGAAGCTGGGAAAGACTTTCACTGACAAAGAGATCACTGTCAGAGTACTGAAGGCTCTACCTTCCAAGTTCAACATGAAGGTGACAGCAATGGAAGAATCAAGAGATCTGGGCAAGATTTCTCTTACAGAGCTGTTCTCCGTACTCAAGGCTTATGAGTATAAACTGCCTAGAATGGGAATTGAAGAAACCTCAACTTCAGGACCCACAGCTGCACTGGTTGCTGCTGAAAACCAAAGAAGACCGGCTCAAAGAAATGCAGAAGTGGACTCATCTGATGAAGCCACTCTACTCAACAAAAAGAAGTACACTGCTGGAGATGTTGCACTGTTGATGAACAACTTCAAGAAGTTCGACAAGAGAAAAATGAAGAACAAATACAACAATGCTTCAACTTCTAAACCTAACTTTTCTTCTCAAGAAAAAGATGACTATAAAGCAAAACTAATGTGTTATAACTGCAGGAAATTGGGACATTTCATCAGAGACTGTCCATATCCAAAAGCAGAAAAGTACACTGAAGAGGAGAAGAAAATGAGAAAAGAAAGAAAGCATCAGAGAGGCAAGGCTATGATGGCTGAAGCAGAAAAGCTTGCTGCTGTCTACTCATCTGATTCAGATTCAGACACGTCTGATGAAGAATCGTCTGATGAAGAGAAACCTGCTCTCCTCTGCCTGATGGCAAAGGAATCTGATGACTCAGAGGATGAGGTAACTCCTCAAGATAATGAACTATTTAATTCTCTAGAGCAAATGATGTTGAATAATACTACTATTGCTGGAGAATTTGTTAAGCTTAAGGAAGAGATGATCCTGCTAAAAGAGCAAAATAATTCCCTGAAACTTGTAGCTGAAAAGCCAAAAGAATCAGCTGAATATAAACAGCTTGAGCAAGAGCATGAATCTCTTGAAGCTGAGTGTGAGGTTTATAAAGGAAAAATCATGGAACTTGAGAAAATTATTGAGTCTCATGATAAGTCTACTGTTGCATCCATGCATATATCTAGTAAACAGGAGACACCTTTAGAAAAGGATAAATTAGAATTGAATCATACTGAAAAATTCATATCAGCTGACAATAGTAAGGTCATTCTGTATGTTCAAACTTCTAAACCTACCTCATCTGAGAAAGTGGTAAAGGAAAAAAAATCTCCTAAGGCTAAAAAGAGCAAAGAGCCTAGTGTAGGAAATCAGACTAGTAATACCAAACAGCAGAGTCCTAAGAAATCTGCTGATAAAGCTAAATTGAATCAATCTGGTGGTAAAACTAAGTCAAAATCAATTGAGCAAGCATCTAGTAAACCAAAGAAGCATAAAAACAAGAAAAATCAAAATGCTTGGTATGGAAATGAGTCATATTATGTGCAACCTGCTGCATATCATCCTATGTATCATGCACCTCAATTTCCTAGTTACTATGCACCTTACCCTGCTCATCCAATGCATGCATATCCTGCATACCATGCACCTTACCCTGCTTATGAACATTATTCATATCATACTGATCATCAACATGACTTATCTGATAACTATGATAGAAATGAAACTGTTCATGCTCCTAAAACTCAGAAGCCTAAGAAGCCTAAGACTTCAACATCTTGGGTTGTCAAAGGTGGAACTAATCCTTCAGGACCCTCTCAATAAGGGTACCTAAAACAATTTTACTTTTGTTTTGTAGGTTAGGATTAGGAGTAGGAGTAAAGTAGAGAAGATCTGGTACTTGGACAGTGGATGTTCAAGGCACATGTGTGGAAACATACATGAGTTGACTGATGCAGTTGCTGTGGATGGTCCAAAAGTCACTTTTGGAGACAGCAAAGAAGGCAAGATTAAAGCTAAAGGAAGATTGATCAAAGGAAACATAGAGATATCTGACGTCTCATATGTTAAAGGCCTGAAATATAATCTGCTGAGCATAAGTCAATTTTGTGACAAAGGATATTCAGTCATCTTCTCAACAGATAAGTGCTATGTTGAACAGATTGGTACAAAGAAGGTAATTTTATCTGGAAGACGACAAGGAAATATCTATATAGTTGACTGGAATTCTGTTGACAAGAATTCAAGTGTTTGTTTGGTGGCATCTGCACCAAGTGAAGTCAGTTGGCTATGGCACAAGAGAATGAATCATCTAAACTTCAAGACCATAAACAGATTAATCAAGAATGATCTGGTTGAAGGGATTCCAAAAGCAGTCATGAGCAAAGACAAGCTCTGTGACGCATGTCAGAAGGGTAAACAAATCAAGTCATCATTCAAAGAAAAGAAGCACCAATCTTCTGGAAGAATATTGGAGCTGTTGCATATGGACTTATTTGGACCCATTGATCCAGTCAGCAATGGTGGAAAGAAATACTGCCTAGCTGTTGTGGATGATTATTCAAGATATACTTGGGTGATTTTCATGAAGAAGAAAAGTGAAACCAAGGAACATATTACAAATCTGATGGAACTGATCCAGAATGAGAAGAGTATCAAAATATTGAAGATCAGATCAGATAGAGGGACAGAGTTTACAAACTCTACTGTTGAAGAGTACTGTAATATCAAAGGAATACATCATGAGTATTCAGCTGCTAGAACCCCTCAACAAAATGGTGTTGCTGAAAGGAGAAACAGAACACTAAAGGAAGCTGTCAGAACCATGATAGCTGAAGCTAAACTGCCTCAAAGATTTTGGGCAGAAGCAACAAATACAGCATGCTTTACCCAAAACAGATGTATGATCAACAAAAATCAGAACAAGACTCCATATGAAGTTTGGAACAACAGAAAACCAAACATTCATTACTTTAAGATTTTTGGTTGTAAATGTTTTGTATTGAATAATGGGAAAAATCACCTTGCTGCATTTGCAGAAAAGGCTGATGAAGCTGTTTTTGTAGGATACTCTACTGTTAGTAAGGCCTATAGAGTTTTCAATAAAAGAACATTACTAATAGAGGAATCTATCCATGTAGTATTTGATGAGCCAAGTCAATCTTCTGAAAAGAATCAAAATGTTAACCAAGATATGTCTACTGATTTACAGAAGCTAGACATTGGAAGAAATGAAGAATATGTTCCCATCATACTACCTAATCTAAGTTCAGCTGCTAACTCAAGTACTGTTCAAAATCACAGTGCTGATTGTCTAACAGATGAGTTGCAAACAGCTGACAGACCAGAGACTGTTCAACAGACTACAAATGTTCAACAGACTACTACTGGAACTCCAACAGTAGTGTTGCAAGATCAAGACAGAGGACAACATCCTGATCTGCAACCTGATCTCAGATGGCTCAAGAATCACCCTCCTGAGTTAGTAATTGGTGATCCTTTAGATAGAGTGAAAACAAGAAGAGCTGCTGCACAAGATGCTATGTTTGTCACATTTCTATCTCAAATAGAGCCCAAGCAAATTGAAGAAGCTCTCAATGATTCCTTCTGGATAGAAGCTATGCAAGAAGAGTTGAATCAATTTGAAAGGAATGAAGTCTGGTACTTAGTTCCTAGACCAAGTCATCAAAGGGTAATTGGCACTAAGTGGGTATTCAGAAATAAAATGAATGAAGATGGTGTTGTCACCAGAAACAAAGCAAGACTAGTGGCCAAAGGTTATTGTCAAGAAGAAGGAATTGACTTTGATGAAACTTTTGCACCAGTAGCAAGACTTGAAGCAATCAGACTGTTTCTAGCCTATGCTGCTCATAAGAACTTCACTGTCTATCAGATGGATGTGAAGTCTGCTTTTCTCAATGGAGAATTGCAAGAAGAAGTGTATGTTGAACAACCTCCAGGTTTTGAAGTCTATCAAGAAGAGGATAAAGTATATCGTCTGAAGAAAGCCTTATATGGACTGAAACAGGCTCCAAGAGCATGGTATGATACCCTATCTGATTTTCTTTTAATTAAAGGATTTCGAAAAGGTAAGGTAGATAAAACCTTGTTCACAATTGAATGGGAAAATCATATATTACTTGTGCAAATATATGTGGGCGATATTATTTTTGGTTCAACTAATCAACAGATGTGTGATAAGTTCTCCAAGCTGATGCAAAATAAGTTTGAAATGAGCATGATGGGTGAACTTAATTATTTTCTTGGATTGCAAGTTAGACAGTTGCCTGATGGAATATTCATCAGCCAAGCAAAATACACAAGAGATCTGTTCAAGAAATTTGGTATGGAAACTAGCTCTACTGCTACAATTCCTATGTCTACAAGTCTTCGTTTGGATAAAGATGAAGATGGCAAATCAGTGGATATAACCAAATATAGAGGCATTATAGGGTCATTGTTGTATCTAACAGCAAGTAGGCCTGACATAATGTACTCAGTTGGAGTCTGTGCAAGATTTCAATCAAACCCCAAAGAATCTCATCTCTTAGCTGCCAAGAGGATATTGAAATATGTTAAAGGCACTCAAGAATTGGGATTATGGTATCCTAGAGAATCTGGATTTGAACTTGTTGGCTATTCAGATTCAGACCTTGCTGGCTGCAAGATTGACAGAAAGAGCACAACAGGTGCCTGTCAGTTCTTAGGCAGTCGTCTGATCTCATGGATGAGTAAGAAGCAAACCTCAGTCTCTATATCTACTGCTGAAGCTGAATATATAGCTGCTGGAGCTTGCTGTGCACAGATACTTTGGTTGAAACATCAACTAGAAGACTACAACATCAAGATCAGTGGAATACCAATCTACTGTGACAATACAAGTGCAATCTCTCTTACTCAGAACACTACAAGTCATTCAAGGACTAAGCATATTGAGATCAAGCATCACTTCATTAGAGATCATGTTGAAAAAGGCAATGTTTTGATTGAGTATGTTCATACAGACAATCAGATTGCTGATATTTTCACTAAACCTTTAAGTGAAGTAAGGTTCTCAACTCTAAGAGCTGAGCTAGGACTACTTAATTTGGAAGCATAAGCTGAGGGGGAACTCATCAGAAGACTGGAGTTCAACAGCTTAGTTATCTATTATTATCTTCAAGGATTAACTTTCAACAGACTAGTTAACTTATGAATTCTTAAACTCAGGGGAAACGTGTAAGACTAGCGGTACTTCTGAATTAAAGAAGAAATTTGTTAATGACAGTTAGTTGAAGTTATGTTTTCATCAGAAGACTCAACTATCGAAGATTAAAGTTATTTTATCTAGCTGGATTGACAAACAGCTGAGGAAGGTTATCAGCTATTGGCATTCTCTGATAACAACTATGTCATCAGGACAGTAGTCCATCAGATAAGTATTTATGTTACTCATCTGATTACTTTAATAAAAGCTGAACTATTCAAAACGTTTTATTCAAAATACGCTTTTATAAGTAACTGTTGGGCGGTACATATTCCCGCTCTTCATTAAATATCTTTTGAATTCGAAAAGTCGTAACTGACGCCGCACGATCAGCACTGACAGAAAAACGGATCTAACGGTTGGCGGATATCACGAAATTCAAGATACCCCAACTCTATAAATCCCCATCTGATCAGTCGAGTCGCTCTTTACGCACTCTAAGCATTCAAAAGTACTTGTGAGAAAAATATCTGCAATTCTCTGCATACTTCTCTTTGTTTTTCTAACCTTCAACAGATTAACAATGGCCGCTGAAGGTATGTTTCTCGTCTATGATTCCTACTACCAATCCGGTACGGATCTGATGAAAGAACTGCTCGAAAAGTTCAAAGCTGCTTCGCTGGTAAACTTCATGGAATACCACGAAGGAATTATCTGGACTGACCAAGTGATGGAGTACTACAACACTGCGAAAGCTGACTATAACTCACTAGCAATTAAGGCTACTGTGGGAGACAAATCTATCACTATCACTCCTGCTGTTCTTCACGAGACGTTTGGGCTTCCTAACAGTGGACGACATGACGTCACTGTGCTGACAGAGGACAAACACCAACAGTTCTGGGCGATCTGCGCCAAAGAGGGAGAAACGTTGTCTGGAAATATAAGGAAGAAGCAACTGAAGGATGAATATCAGCGGATGGCTGATATGGTAGCTAAGCTGATCGAGAACTGCACATTCTCACTGGATGCTGTTACCATGAAGAGGTTCAGCATCATGGCTGCCATATACTATGGACTGGAGATCAACTGTTCAATCATAGTCTGGTACATATTAGCTGACTTTCTTGATGATAAGAAAGGAAAAGGCCCCACCACCAACCACAGAATCACTCTCAGTTATCTGCTGTCAAAACTGGGTTGTGATATGAAGAATGGAAAAGAGATCCATAAATCCAAGGCAGTATCCAAGTACTTGCCTGTTCAAAAGAGAAAGGCTGGTGAACCGGAGGAAGCTGATGTTGAGGAACCAAAAGAGGTTCCTGCCAAAAGGCAAAGGAAACTGGTCAAGACTGCTGACTTAGCTGTTGAGACCAAAAAGAAGAAGGCTGCTGATGAGCCTAAGAGGAAAGTTTCCAAGCAGATGGAGAAAGTGACTTCTACTGCTGAAGCCACTAAGATTGTTGAAAACATAATTGCTGATGTAAGGACTGGATCCCCTGCATCACCATCAAGAACTCCATCAGCAGAGAGGCCTGCTGAAGGTATCTCTCAACGAACTAGAAGTCAACAGAGAGATACAGCTACAACCACTTACCGTGAAGGGAGAACCAAGAAGACTGCTAGAAAGCAGATGACTTTCATAGAAGAACCAACGGTTTTGGAAAATGTAGCTAGGGAAGACCCTGAAGCTGCTGAAAGGCCTGCTGAAACAGTTAAGACTGTTGAGACTAACAAAGCTGATGAGCAACAGCCAAGTCAAGTCACATCAACAGCTGAGGTTGCTCAACCTCAAGAAGATCCAGACGTCCAAATCATCTATCCTATTGCTGCTGCTCCCATATCATCTGCTGGACCAGCCCCTGCTGATAAAGGCAAGAGAAAAATAGTGCTGAGGAAAAAGAAAGTTTCCAAAGCTGACAAGAAAGCAAGGGAGGAGGCTGAACAAAGAAAACAGGATGAGTTGGAGGAAAAGAAGGCGCTTGAGCTAAGCAAAGCTCAAGAAGCAAAGGATGAAGCCAGAAGACGCATGTCTGAAGCAGAGAGGAAAGCTGCTGAAGATGCTGAATTTGCAATGGTTTTGGAATTGAGCAAAGTTGATGCCTATGGACCTGTCCATGGAGGTGGCATCAAGATTGGAGAAGGCAAAGATGCCGAAGAAGACAAGAAAAAGATATTACTGCTTGCCCCCAAAGTCAAGTCAAAGGACAAGTTTGAAGTCAGAAAAGCATTTGAAATAGTATATGCTGATAAGGAGCTTTTCAAGAAGTTTGAGAAGTCTCTAGCTTACTATGATCAGAAGCTTATGTTGAAGACTCTGTTCAACCAAGAGAAGCCAAGATATATCAGTTGGAGAGACAACAGGCTGAACAAGTCAATAACAGAACTTCAAAGCATGAAGGAGTTAGCTGATGAAGAAAAATGGGTTCTAACTTGGCTGAAGACAAACTCCATTCAAAAGGCCCTTGATCCCAGCTATGTAAGAGACATCATGCATAGTTATGCAAAAGGTTTTGCATTGGAGGAGGCCAAGAAAATTCAAAACACCTTGTCTGATAAGAAGAAAAAGTCTGAAGATGCTGAAGAAAGAGCAATTAAGTTTGCTGTTATGACCGCCCTGAAGAGATGGGCTAAAAAGTCAAAGTATCAGCAAGGATGTTCAAGTGACTTGCCACTGCTGCCAAGTATTCAACAAATCATTTTTGGCAAGGAAGTACAGTCGTACTATGAAGTCCCAAAGGGTAACAATGCCTTTGTCAACCCTTGGATTATTGTAAGGCAGATTAGACAGACAACTTGCTTCAACGATGATGGAACCATTACTAATCTGTTCTACGATGATGTCACTGATGAGCACAAAGAAGCTGATAAGTCCTTAGCTATTGAGCTGCCAGCTAAGACTTCTGAAGACCATCAGATGACGGACATGGAAGAAGTCCCTGTTCAACAGGCGACTGAAGAGAAGGATGCTGATGCTTCCACCTCATCAGGTGATGAACACTCATCACTAATGGAAGCCTTCCAATTACTTATTGAAAATCAAATAAAAGAGATGGAAGAGAGGAACAGTCTGCAGTTACAGAAGATGAAGAAAGAATTGGTTGAATCAAACACTCAACAGATGGAAAGAACGCACCTTCTAACTGCCAGTACTATCAAATTGGCTATTGATAGTCTACCTATTCCTCAAGATCATTCATTGCAGTTAGTGCACAGTTTGAAAGAGCTGAACCAGAACGTAGAAGATGTGAAGGGTGATGTCAACCACCTTCACACTGCATTAAAAACAGCTGAGCACAAGATTGCTGATCTGACTGCAACCTTCATTCAAGTCAGTCAAGAAGAGAAGGAAATCAATCTTGGGATGTTGCAAGAAGTGGCAAAGGCTTCACAGGAAGTTCAAAATGAAATTGCAACTATCAACCTTAACATTGACTACTTCAATGACAAGACTGACGTCATCAGCACTGATATTCATCATCTAACAGCAAGTCATGACGTTGTTAATCAGAATCTAAAGGCTTTATGCGCTGGAGTAAAGATTCCAACAGTTGCTCTAACCCTGCTGTTGAACCTTCTAATGTCATCAGAGTTGATGATGACAAAAAGGGGGAAGATAAAAGGGAAGAACCAGCTAAAGAAACTGCTGCTGAAGAACCAGCAAAGGAATCTGCTGCTGAAGAATCAACTAAGGAGGAAACTGCTGCTGCAACAACTGAAGCCAAGGAAACTGAAGAAACAGCTGACAAGACTGAAGCTGAAGCTGACAAGATTGCAGAGCTTGGAAAGGTAGAAGAAGAAGAAGGAAAGATTGAAAAAGAAACTACCAAGTACAAGAATACTGAATCTGCCAGGAAGGCCATGGAAGCTTTGAAAGCTCTTCAAGAACAGCAACTCAAAGAAAAGATGGAAGCTGCCAAAGCAACCTTGGAAGAAGAAGCTGATGATGAAGAAGATGATGAAGAATCATCTTATGAGTATGAGGAAGTGCTTGAAGGATCAGATGAAGAAGCTGATAGTTAGTTTAGAAATTGTAAAATCTTTGTAATCAGTTTACTTTTATCTATTCCTCAGAAATCTCATCTGATGAACTTGTACATGTAATGCTTTTTCAATATTAATGAAAAGTCAAGTTCAATCCAATAAACTTTTTCTATCTCAGAAAATTTTGAGGATTACAATCTTTAGTTTAGGTATTCAACAGGTACTTAGCTGAAGTTTTGTCATCATCAAAAAGGGGGAAATTGTTGGATAAGGATGAAGATGAAGGCACTAAAGGAAGTTTGATAAGGGAGGTTTTGATGCATTCCAAAACTTCAAAGATTGGCTAAGTATGGAGTAACTTAGCTGATAAACTTATCAAGGAATTTTGACTAAGTAATGAAGACATCAGAAGAGTCAAAGTTTCAAGGTCCAAGACTTCTGATCTGCTGAAGTAAAGTTATCAGACTAGTGAAGATCAGCCGACTCAAATCAGATTTGTTCAAGTTTGAGATCAGCCGAGTTCACCATCAGACTTATACTTTCGTCAGCCAAGTGAAGAAGATCATGAAGTATTCCCAACGGTAATAAATGCCCATTGGTGTAATAAATGCTGAAGTACGAGGATATTTAAGACAAATGATTGAAGAAAAGCTTCGCATCAGCCGAGTGCATTTAATGCTGCATTTAATGCTG
This sequence comes from Penstemon eatonii, assembly GCA_038501285.1. Taxonomy (NCBI): domain Eukaryota; kingdom Viridiplantae; phylum Streptophyta; class Magnoliopsida; order Lamiales; family Plantaginaceae; genus Penstemon; species Penstemon eatonii. The sequence goes on from JBCEGF010001339.1 coordinate 245,401, forward strand.
CCTGCAGAATAGTACTGTTTACAGTACGGACAGACTGCAAAAGAGCCGTTCGCGGATTTTAAGGACCAGTACTCGAGGAATTTGAATCCTGTCTCTCTTCAACGGACACTTTTCAATCCTCAAGTATAAATAGCTGAAAGAGACGAAGAAGAAACAAGCAACACACTTTCTGAGAGAAATTTCCGAAGCAAAATTCTTTAAGTCTCAAGAACAGCTCACTCATCAGCTGAGTCATTTGTTGACGAAAGCAGAGTTGAAGAATCAAGAAAAATACATCTTCTGAGTGATTTTGTAAACAAGAGTGTTGTGCGGAGTTGTGATCCATCTTTGTGAGTGATCAAACTTCAGAGAATAGGTTTTCTGTGTGATTTCCTATTGCGAACTTGTGGTCGTTTCATTTGTTGTTCGACGCAAGCAGAGTATACTGTAAACTTTGTGATTATAGTATAACCCAAGATCTGTGTGACTTGGAAGAGTGGACTAAAGGATATTCAAATCCATATAACCACTATAAAAATTACTTGTGTTTTTACATTGTTTTAAATCTGCATATTTTCTGTTTGCATAAAAACACATTAAGTTAACTGTTTGAAAAAGAGATAAAAAGGAGTTTATAAAACTGGGGAAGCATTTTTCAAACTGCTAAGATTACTTGTGAAAAACACTTTGAAAATCCGCTGCAAGTACTCTAAGTATTAAAACTGATTTTAACAGAATCAGCTAAGTAACTATCAGACGAGTGGTCAACAGACCTGTTCAAAGATTTGTTCGCGAACAGAATTGTAACTTACTAATCTGATCAGCTTAGTCTGTTCAATTAAAGTAAAGTTTTAAAGTTAAAATTGAAAGAAAATTTTAAAGAGGTTTATTCACTCCCCCCCCCCCCCTCTAAACCTCTTCTGACCACTTGGGACCAACAGTTAAATTTTCTTAACTATGATAACACTCCTTATGCTCTTCCTTTGAAACTATTCATATGTTCCCATCTCAAGGATTCGGAGTTCCTGAAATCAAAAAAAGAAACGCTCATGAATATAATAAACTAATTAAAATCCATAAAGAATGCATGCAATGTATTTATAAGAGCACTTGAATTTTAAAAAAAAAAATTATACTTCGACCGTTTCAATTCCACATTCTTCTAAAAAATACTAAAATTAGAATTTTATATGTAAAACTGAAATATCCAAATGCGGACTATTTTTTTCTTAATAAACAATCTATTAATAATTTTTTTAATAAATAAATGAAAACATAATAAATAATAAATAAAATTAAGTTTATAACCTCCAACAATTGCTCAATCTCAATTGAATGAATTTGGTCACCGCGAGAGTTAAACTTTCTTGACTATGATAACACTCATTATGCTCTTCATTTGAAGCTATTCATATGTTCCCATCTCAGGGATTTGGAGTTCCTGAAATCAAAAAAAGAAAAACTCTCATCAATATTATAAACTAATTAAAATCCATAAAGAATGTATGCGATGTATATATAAGAGCACTTGAATTTTAAAGAAAAAATGGTATGGAATGGAATAGAAAAGAAAATACACAATGAAAAAAATCTTGGCTCCATGTCTTTTTATATATTGAAAACAAATTTGAATGCAATTAACTAGCTTATTCATTATAATTGGAAAATTATGGTTTTTTAGCTTGATTCTCGGAATTTTGAATTTGCATTTGTTTCTATATATAACTTTTGTAAACGGAAATTTTGATATTCTTTAGACATAATTAGGAGTCTAATTCCGCTCCACGCATTCAAGATCATTTTCATAAATATTTATGCCTATTTTTGGTAAAAGCTTAGTCTAAGCTAATTAGATATGTAAAAATAATTTATTTTCTATATTTATATGTATTGTTTTCTAACTTTCTTAATACGCAAAAAAATAAAATGAAATTTTTAAAAGAAGAAAAAAAATTTAGTCAAATTGCTTTATTTTCTATATTTATTTTTATAGTTATCAAATATAATAGAATAAAAATAAGTAAAATATTCAAATTTTGGTGAATCGCAAAAGAAGAAAACCTCAGTTTCTTTTTATTGAATTGAAGAGAATGGTGATAAAGCGTGAGCAGAGTTGGAGGAACATTGCTTTGTTTTCCATTTTTAGTGGCATTAAACATGTCATTTATGAAGATTGTAAGTTGTAACTTAACAAATCTCATTATTTGAAATAAATATAATTCTAAATTCTAAGAATTAAGAATTGAGTAAAAATTTTACAATTGAAGTCAAATATATAACTCGTGCTATGCACGAAAATATAATTAGTAGAATTTATAAGTATTTATGAAGCAAGATCATAATATTGATAATATTTCAACACGAATTAGGAAAAATAAATGCTAAATAAATAAATTAAGTATATATAAAAATACAGTATAAAAAATGTCCCATATGATTCTACTTGTGTAGTTAAAAAATAGATAAATAGTTCAGTAATAATTATGGAAAATCCGATAATGATATCTCGTAGTTCGTATTAATCAGCCTAAAAGCTGATCTTTAGAGTGAAAAATCAAATAAAATTGACATTTGTAAAGAAATATTGGATAGAACAATAAGTAAGGGCCTATTTGGCTTGGTTTTGGACCAATTTGGTCGGACTCGCGAAATGGAGCAACAACTCTTACAAATAGAGTTTGGCAAAACCCATAAAACTCATCATAAACATCTTCATAAAACTCACATCCAAATTCAAGTGGAGTTTCAGCCTTTTCAAAACCACAAAATCCAACATCCAACATCCAAACCATAACCAAATGAGGTTTCAAAAGGTTTCAAAGAAACCACCTAAACCATGTTTTTGAAATCGAAACCCGCGAAATCAAGTCAAAACCCTTCAAAATAGGCTCTAAAGCTTTTCCTTTTTAATAATAGAGTGACATCATTCATCTATTGAACAATGTGATGTCAATGTAGTTAGGAAAATATGGACATCGATCACAACGATTCATAATTTTCACATAAATCAAAATATAAAAAACTTTTTTTGAAAAAAAAAGTTCTGGAAATAAAATAACATAATATAGTGATATCATTATATGTAATCAAAACTCTTAAAACTAAACTAATAGTGTCAATTAAGTGTCAAAACTTTATATAAAATAATTTTGAGAATGTCCTTAATGTTAGTTAAAACCGTGAAATTGTAGTCTACATACCGTCGTTGATATAATGTATTGATTACCGTTATAAATAGGTGGATATTAAACCAAAAGCTTGAATTTTTTTTGCCTCAAATTATGATTATCTACTCATAAGAAAATAGCAAACTCACGTATTAGTACAAAATGTAAATTGGGACATAATATGAAGAATATGTATTTAAAAATAACATGTATATGTGTCATGGAGTCCTGATCTATAACCTACATAACTTAAAAATCATGTTCAAAACTATACTTTAAAGTCAAAATCTTAATGTATTATATCAGGAAATGCAATTTTACATTGATTTAGGAATAAAAATAAAATATATGAAAATACACAAAAAATAAATTAAGATTTTTATATTTTTAAAAGATATTATCTCTTGGAAAGATGAGAACATTATCCAATCAATCAACAGCTAAAACAATATTAATAGGCCAAACTTTGGTGGTACTGGAATGATAACTGAAAATATTCGGTGTAAGAATGAATTAATGTGCTACCTTAGCAACTTTTTGCCATTCTCTTGAAAAATACAACATGTCATTTAAATGAAAGTGTTATTTTCAAGTAAAAAATTAAATAATTTAATTTACACCTTCTCTTGCAATGTTTTGAAATAAGAAGCTTTGCCATGAAATTTATATTCCACATGATCATTAAGCAACTTCAATTCAATAGTCTCCGTGCTATCTCTTACGGTAATATGAACACGGAACCTACAAAAGTAAGATAAATATAAATACTAAATTGTTTAAATACATATAAAATTTCTAAACTAATTAAATACATATAAGATTAAAGAACATACAATAATGTTCCAACAACCCCATCACGTACAACCGCCATTATGATATATATATTGGTTCACCATAAGAGATGAATTTGTTAACAAAAATTAATCAACAAAACTATAAATGAGATGAACTTGTTTACTCCATTAGAAGTGTCTTTAGTTGAAGATAAATAATGATCACCCTCCTCAGATCGCTTTATTACAAAAAATAACCAACAAACTATAAATCAAGGAACAAAAGAGAAGAATTTCTTAACAAAATTAAATCAAAAAAAACTATAAAACATAAGAACTTGTTTACTCCATTAGAAGTGTCTTTAGTTGAAGATAAATAATGATCATCCTCCTCAGATCGCGATAATAATTGGAAAAAAAAAAGTTAACAATTAGTGTATTTAAATAAAACAATGAAGGCAAACATAAAATGTGAAGGAGAAAACAATGAGAAGAAATTTACAATTTTCTTCGTAGAAGCGAAAATTCTCCAAGAAATTAATGTTCATAAAAAGTTAAATTAGTTACAAAGAACCATTAATAAAATCTACAGTCCAATTGTACAATTAAATAAAAAGAAAAAATATTAATCAAATTCTATTACCTATTGTCATGCGTACAAACTTAAAATAAGATGGAAGACATGAATGGTGATGGGAAATTGGATGGAAAATAATTACATATTGAAATAAATACTAATTGTTAAGGGTATATATAGGGTGTTAATTAAATTTGAGAACATTGTAGATTGTTTTTGGAAATAGAGTTTTTTACGGCAAAAGATTTGTTAAAGTAAATATATATTTGCATTAGTTAAACCAAAAAAATGTTTAAACAATTTAAAATTCTAAGTATTATCCGTTATGGTCTTATTGTCCAAATTTACAGCTTCCGTAACTTAAGCTAATAAATGTAAAATTAATAAATTGATATATATAGAGATAGATATATGATATGCTTTATAATTATTTCCATGATTATAGCTAATGTATTTAATTTGCAGAGTAATCATTTATAATTAATTAATCATCATAACTAACCGCAACATCATTCCATAATCATGGCATTACTTTTTGTGGAGTATTACGGTTTTGTCAAGTTTTAAAAATCATAAAATTGCTTGTCATAAATACTAAGCAATTACCAAAAATCATTTTCAGAGCCATTATATAATATAAGTATAGATCAATTATTTTGGTCAATCAGTTTTTTTTTTTAAGTTTTCTTGTGAAAATTAATTAAAGACATTAAATATGGTGTATATATATTTGGTTATATGACCAATCATACATTATAGAAATTAAAAAAATTCAAAATTCTAGAAAATTAGAATTTTGGTCAAAACCATCAATTGGAGTCAAAAGGCACCCTTCAAATATATATATACTTGTGATTATAGTATAACCCAAGATCTGTGTGACTTGGAAGAGTAGACTAAAGGATATTCAAATCCATATAACCACTATAAAAATTACTTGTGTTTTTACATTGTTTTAAATCTGCATATTTTCTGTTTGCATAAAAACACATTAAGTTAACTGTTTGAAAAAGAGATAAAAAGGAGTTTATAAAACTGGGGAAGCATTTTTCAAACTGCTAAGATTACTTGTGAAAAACACTTTGAAAATCCGCTGCAAGTACTCTAAGTATTAAAACTGATTTTAACAGAATCAGCTAAGTAACTATCAGACGAGTGGTCAACAGACCTGTTCAAAGATTTGTTCGCGAACAGAATTGTAACTTACTAATCTGATCAGCTTAGTCTGTTCAATTAAAGTAAAGTTTTAAAGTTAAAATTGAAAGAAAATTTTAAAGAGGTTTATTCACCCCCCCCCCCCTCTAAACCTCTTCTGACCACTTGGGACCAACAGTTAAATTTTCTTAACTATGATAACACTCCTTATGCTCTTCCTTTGAAACTATTCATATGTTCCCATCTCAAGGATTCGGAGTTCCTGAAATCAAAAAAAGAAACGCTCATGAATATAATAAACTAATTAAAATCCATAAAGAATGCATGCAATGTATTTATAAGAGCACTTGAATTTTAAAAAAAAAAATTATACTTCGACCGTTTCAATTCCACATTCTTCTAAAAAATTCACCTAAAAAATACTAAAATTAGAATTTTATATGTAAAACTGAAATATCCAAATGCGGACTATTTTTTTCTTAATAAACAATCTATTAATAATTTTTTTAATAAATAAATGAAAACATAATAAATAATAAATAAAATTAAGTTTATAACCTCCAACAATTGCTCAATCTCAATTGAATGAATTTGGTCACCGCGAGAGTTAAACTTTCTTGACTATGATAACACTCATTATGCTCTTCATTTGAAGCTATTCATATGTTCCCATCTCAGGGATTTGGAGTTCCTGAAATCAAAAAAAGAAAAACTCTCATCAATATTATAAACTAATTAAAATCCATAAAGAATGTATGCGATGTATATATAAGAGCACTTGAATTTTAAAGAAAAAATGGTATGGAATGGAATAGAAAAGAAAATACACAATGAAAAAAATCTTGGCTCCATGTCTTTTTATATATTGAAAACAAATTTGAATGCAATTAACTAGCTTATTCATTATAATTGGAAAATTATGGTTTTTTAGCTTGATTCTCGGAATTTTGAATTTGCATTTGTTTCTATATATAACTTTTGTAAACGGAAATTTTGATATTCTTTAGACATAATTAGGAGTCTAATTCCGCTCCACGCATTCAAGATCATTTTCATAAATATTTATGCCTATTTTTGGTAAAAGCTTAGTCTAAGCTAATTAGATATGTAAAAATAATTTATTTTCTATATTTATATGTATTGTTTTCTAACTTTCTTAATACGCAAAAAAATAAAATGAAATTTTTAAAAGAAGAAAAAAAATTTAGTCAAATTGCTTTATTTTCTATATTTATTTTTATAGTTATCAAATATAATAGAATAAAAATAAGTAAAATATTCAAATTTTGGTGAATCGCAAAAGAAGAAAACCTCAGTTTCCTTTTATTGAATTGAAGAGAATGGTGATAAAGCGTGAGCAGAGTTGGAGGAACATTGCTTTGTTTTCCATTTTTAGTGGCATTAAACATGTCATTTATGAAGATTGTAAGTTGTAACTTAACAAATCTAATTATTTGAAATAAATATAATTCTAAATTCTAAGAATTAAGAATTGAGTAAAAATTTTACAATTGAAGTCAAACACCATTCTCCTATATATATATATATATATATAAGATAAGATAAGATATTAAAATAGAAAGAGACAAATCTCATATAAAATAACATTCATGTATTAGTTTTTTTTCTTTTTTTTAGGTTTATAATTTTTCTTTCTCCAGATTAAGAATTTAAATTGAAGAAAAAACTATTCAATTTTAATGGAAATGTTCCTATTTCATTTTGAATTGACTTTCAGGTTCAGGGTACTTTGCATCAAATTAGGCCCAATTATAGAAATTAATTTGGCCCCGCTAAATGCATGAGATGAGGGAAAATTAGTAGTCCAAATGTCCAATTCTTTCAATTTTATTTCAATCACCTTTTTATGTTTTACACAATAAAATACTTTTTTTTTATCCCAAGAATATTCAGGTCTTGTATATGATTTTATCCCTTTTGAGCATGCTAGACGTATTATCTGCAGATCTCACTCAATATAGATTTGAATTTGAATTCGTCATTTTCTTAGGATTAATTCATTATGCTTCACCAATCATCTGTTTATAGAATTATATTATACATATGAAACATACCCGCCGTCGTCCATCCTAAACCCCAACATCTAAAGTTCATTCAAACCACCACATAGCTTATTTTAAAATCCCTAACTTATTTTTAACAGTATTTAAATTCTAAAATTATTAATTAAAATGTATTCGAGTTATTGTTTTATTAGACGAGATTGTTCATGAAAATTGAAAGATAGAGTTATAGGCAATGTTTTTAACATCGATTGGACAATGAACCGGTGAGCCAAATGAACACTGATTTTACAGATCGGATCATTGGACGAACTGATATGACATCATTATTATGTAATATTATTATTAAAAATTAAGATATATATCTTGTACAAAAAATGAAACAATATCATTGAAATACCAAAAAAAACTTAAAATTTAGTTTATAGGTTTCAAGTTAGGGATTTTTGCACGTCATCCCCCAGTTTTTTTCAATTTTTGCACTCTCCCCCCACCCCCCCACCCGAAACGCCTTAAATGTGACGTGCAATGACGCCTTAAAGTTAGGGATTTTTGCACTGTCACATTTAAGGCGTTTCTGGGGAAAAAGTGCGAAAATTGAAAAAAACTGGGGGGTGACGTGCAAAAATCCCTTCAAGTTATCATGTAATATTATTAACTTATGTTATCATAATTGTTGGGTTTTGGGTCCCTTCCTATGTGGATAAATACCCAATCTTTTGGTAGTTCAATTTGTATTCACTTAGCCCATTACTTGGCCCACATATATAAGGTTATGTTAGGGTTATTGACAAGCAATTTTCAGCACATTTTCTACAACACAAAACAAGAGAGAAAAGAGAGGAAACACATTTTCGGCTACACTCACAGGTGCTTCGGTTTTTTGGCCATTCCGACTTTATCCACCGTTGGATCATCGTCAAATTTTAACTGGAGGTTCTACACATCCAGATCTATCATTTGACCGTTCGGATCGTCATTTTGGTGCCTAAAGGTGAAACGGCAGCCATTGGAAGTAGGTGTAAAAGTCTGAGCTTTATCTCTATTTTTGTTCCTTGTATTGCTATCTCTTGTGTAAGTGTTGGGTGAAGGTTTTGTACCTATTTGGGGCTGTATTGAACACTTGTATTTGTGATTGGTGATAGTGGAATGCTTTGGGGCTCCCGTGGTTTTTCCCTCTTCGATTTGGAGAGGTTTTCCACGTAAAATCTTTGTGTTGATTATTTACTATTTGTTGCATATTGGTTGGTTGTTTTTGATAAGTTGTCGCATTTCCATCTTGGTTCAATCAAGGGAGAAAGATTTGGTGTTGTGTTATTTGTGAAATATTGATTCTTTCTCAACAATAATAATTGAAATACAAAACTAATCAATAAATTAACATAAATATAAAAATATTATTATTCAATTAAAAATTATTTTGAAAACGAAATTAGAGATTAATAATTCTACAATAAACTTTTGGGATACATAAAATATAAAAATTAATCTCTTAAAAATTAGATTTGCATAATATAGAAATATGAATTTAAAATCTTGCTCCATTTATCCTAATATTACATATAGTAATAATTTGCATCACTTGAAAGAGATTTGATACTATTTTTTTTTTCATTTGATGACTAGTGAAATATTAGGTGTTGACCATCAGCTTTACAAACTAATTATAATACATTAGTTTGCAAATGTTTCATTAGTATGTAAATTTATTAAAAGTACTCTTATTGAAAAGGACCGAACCGGCTATTCATCCGAGTCACTGGGTCATCGGTTCTTCGACTATATATTGATCGATTCTAATCGGTTCATCTTCGATCTGGTTCTTAATGGTTAATTAGGGATTTTCGAATTGACAGACCATCGATTCGCGATTAGGGGTGTAAACGAGTCGAGTAGTATCGAACGACACGTTGTTCAAGCTTGGTTTGAATTTTATCGAGCTTGAAATTTTGTGTTTGAGCTTGGTTTGATTTCTTAACGAACCGAGCTCAAACGAGCTTTTATCGAACGAACTCGAGCCGAGTATCGAGTAGCTTGGTATTTTACATGTATTTTTTCAATTTTTAGCTTATCGAGTCGAGCTCGAGCCGAGCTTCAAAAGTTATCGAACAAAAAATCTTGTTCAAGCTTGTTTGATTTATTTGACGAACCGAGCTCAAACGAGCTTTTATCGAACGAGCTCGAGCCGAGTATCGAGTAGCTTGATTTGATTTCCAGCCCTATTCGTGATTGAACTAGTCAATTCAATCCGATTTTAATAACATTGTTTATTTATAGAATATATAAGTTTATTTATGAAACATCGAAATCCTCTTTGAAAAGTAAGACAAACATGCCCACATCCTCCCGAATCTTCGAATGAATGATAATTTGCAACTTATTTAATTCAATTAGAATTTACTAGTATCGTAATTAGTCTTTTTTTTTTTTTTTTTTTTGTCGTGAAAGCTATAGGTTGGATTTATTTAAATTGGTATGGTTGCACAATATGAGCTCTTCAAGCCTTCATATAATTTGAAAATTACATTTTAGCTTATCCAAAGTGACCCTAGCCCATTGGTCAAAACATAAAAAAAAATAAAAATAAAAGTGACCCTGGCCCATTCAGCCCAAACAATTTAATTATTCAAAACTTCAACTCTCTCTCTTAATATTTTCGAGTCTGCCTATGTAAGCCTTCTTTTTTTTTTTTTTAATAATTCAAAACTTCAATAAAAAAAACATCATACAAAAGGTTCAATGAAATCAAAGATGGGATAGCCACCATCACAAAAAACATTACAAGGAATTAAATTAAAAGAGATCGTAGACGACCAATATGAAGCAAAAGCCCACGAAGCTAGCTAGGTTGTGAGCGGCGAAGTTGGAACCACGGGGAGAAAATCGAAACTTCCACTTAGGCCAACATACCCAAAAGTTACGGATTTTCAAGATAAGACCACGAGACTCCCAATCCGGTTCCTTGAGACGGTTGTTTATATCACAAACAACTTTAGCGCAATCACTTTCAAAGATAACATTTGAGCACTTTAGCCGGTTCACAATTGAGCAAGCTTCTTTTATCCCGAATGTAAGCCTTCTTACCCACTTATAATAAATGCATTGCATTGAAGCTAGGTTAAATTAGTGTTTAATCCTCTTATAATAATTTTTTGAATAAAAATAAATAAAAAAGCTTCAATCGAGTGTTAGTTGCTTTATTTCATGCTAACTAGGGTTTGGCCATTTGGGGCTTGGAGAAGATTTTTTTTTTTTTGGCAAATATAATTAAAAATAATGAGCTAATGCCAATTTACCTCCTATGAAGTACATAATGTCTTAATTTATCCTCCTGTGATTTTGAAAAACAGCACTTCAACTCCCTGCGAAAATTTTGAAGAACCTCCTATAGTCTTCGAGAGTGTAATTCACTTGCCGAAATTAAAAGTGTGCACGAAACGTGTTATTGTAACTTATATTTATCATAACACAGAGGGGTAAATTGCCACACTATCGTCACATGGGGGTAGGGGTGTAAACGAGCCGAGTAGTATCGAACGACACGTTGTTCAAGCTTGGTTTGAATTTTATCGAGCTTGAAATTTTGTGTTTGAGCTTGGTTTGATTTCTTAACGAACCGAGCTCAAACGAGCTTTTATCAAACGAACTCGAGCCGAGTATCGAGTAGCTTGGTATTTTACATGTGTTTTTTCAATTTTTAGCTTATCGAGTCGAGCTCGAGCCGAGCTTCAAAAGTTATCGAACGAGAAATCTTGTTCAAGCTTGTTTGATTAATTTGACGAACCGAGCTCAAACGAGCTTTTATCGAACGAGCTCGAGCCGAGTATCGAATAACTTGATTTGATTTTCAGCCCTACATGGGGGGGGGTAAATTGCCACATATAAAAATATCTGGGAGACGATGTGAAAAGAGTAAATCACGCTTTTGGTCCTCCTTATGGATTAACTTTTGCACTTTCGTCCCTCTTAAAGCAGATTGGTCCCTCTTATCAATGTAGTGTAACACATTAGTCCCTCTTAAATACAAAATACATTACTTAAATTAAAAATATATTCTAAAGTGGCCGAAAGTTGATGTATTTAGTATTTAAGAGGGACTAATGTGTTACACTACATTGATAAGAGAGACGAATTTGCTACAAAAAATTTAAGAGGGAAGAATGTTTTATAAGAGGGACGAATGTGATATATTACATTGATAAGATAGACCAATCTGCTACAAATAATTTAAAAGGAACGAAAAGACAAAATTTGACCCATAAGGAAGACCAAAAATGCTATTCACTCATGTGAAACTCTTATAAAATTACAGGGAGGAAGAAGGGATAAAGAGTTCTTTTTCAAATCATAGAGAACTTAATTGAATATTATAAATATTACAGGGGATAAATTGCTATTACCTCATAAAAGAATGGGACGTATATCACATTCGTCCCTCTTAAATTTTGTGTAGCAAATTCGTCCCTCTTATCAATGTAGTGTAACACATTAGTCCCTCTTAAATACTAAATACATCATTTAAATTCAAAATATATTCTAAAGTGGGCGAAAGTTGATGTATTTTGTATTTAAGAGGGACTAATGTGTTACACTACATTGATAAGAGGGACGAATTTGCTACAAAAAAATTAAGAGGGAAGAATGTGTTATAAGAGGGACGAATGTGATACATAACATTGATAAGATGGGGGCCAATCTATTACAAAAAATTTAAAAGGAACGAAAATGCAAAATTTGACCCATAAGAAAGACCAAAAATGCTATTCACTCATGTGAAACTTTTATAAAATTACAGGGAGGAAGGAGGGGTAAAATGTTCTTTTTCAAATCATAGAGAATTTAATTAAATATTATAAATATTACAGGGGATAAATTGCTATTACCTCATAAAAGATTGGGACGTTGAATTTATGTGATATTGCATAAAGTGTCAAGTAGCAAAGACAATGGCCCTCAAGATTTGAAGCAGCAAGATGAAAACTACCTGCATTTGGACATACCTTATATTTCTGACAGAGAACATGATAATATTTTCATGATGTCCCCATCAATGTCGCCAGGCCATAACATGTACAGGAGTGACTCTTAATCTGTATACGTAGTTCGTCTCGTGATCATAAAAAAAATTGTTCTCTATAATTTTTTGATATTACTATACATAGTTCAAATATAAAATATATATAATGTTAATTATTTCAATACACAATCTTTATCAACGAGAGTTTGGTTTAGTGGAAAATTTTAATATCTTGCGACTTGACAACAATGAATTGTTTTATATAATAGTATTTCCTTGAAATATCTTTCTACATAAAGTACTTTTTTTTTTATTTGTTGTTTTGGCGGATTACATATATATTAAGAAATATAATAAGTAATCATTTTTTTAGCAAAAACTTTAAAATACCATTTTTAACAAAATAATCACAACATTAATTACCAACAATAACAAAAAAGATAAAATTGGTAGAAAAAGATTGATTTTACATTGAATTCCTAAAACGACAAATAAAAGTTAATAATTTTTTTTTCAAAGCGACAAATAAGAAAAAATAGGAGGGAATAATTCTCTACTACTAAATGCGCTAGCTTTTAATTGCTTTTTTAACACTTTCTTAAAAACTTATGCTAAAAGCGAAAAGAGTAAAAATATTGGGACGTACTAAAATTAATATTCTGCATTTCTGCCTGAATCGGATCATATATTTATTTTAAATTAAGCAGACTTCTTTATTACGAGAGAGGAGCAAAATGAAACTATTAAGTTTGTCGCCAATGATATTAATCAAATTAAAACTCAAATTAATGTTTAGTTAGGAAAAGATATTTTTATTGAAAACCATGGATCAAAATTTTCAATTTTTATGTCAAAAACATCGAAAAGTTTTTATTTTTGAATCAAGCGAAGCGAAACGAAACCAAGATATATCATCGAAACTATTTGTTTACCTTAACTATGTTATTATTCTAAATTTACTAATTTTTTTACAATTTATTTTTAGATTTTTCGAAATAGTTCCAAAAAATTTTTAAATATTTGATTAATTGAAACATACACTCAAAATAAAATTTTGATCCATGTAAAAAACTTGTAAATTTTTGACAATTTTAGGGCAAGGAGAATGCTGCAGTTAATTTATATTTGTCGGTGCTGACAAGGACATGAATCATTATTTCTCAATGTCAAAGACTCAAGAGAATTTAATGATAGAATCATAGAAGGGAATCTAATTGCACAACATATGCTACCCAAATTAGACATGACTAACTAAATTTGTAAATTTATAATTTGTGTGGACCAACACATTTATTAGAAATGTAAATTTATCATATGACATATCAAAATAGGGATGTCAATGGGATAAATTTCAATCCGAATTCAGTCTGATTTATTAGAATAATTATCCGATTAGAGATTTGATTAATCTGATCTGATTATAAAGATCTGTCATCTGAAACACATAGAATTAATATTGATTTAGGTTGATCTGATCCATTAAATATCTGTATCCGATAATAATTAAAGAATTAATGATATATATAATTATAATGTTTTTAAAAAGTAAGTAACATTAATAATATTTCACTGTCAGTTTAAAAGAATAGTAATTTGTAATTCGTTTATAAATTTATTTAAACGAATATTTTAACCTAAAAATATTAATATTAGTAAAAAATAATTGAACATGTGATCTAAAATTAAATAAAATTGTAAAGTTAATAAACTTGTTTTAGGAAAAAATATTGATGTAATTTTTTAGATAAAAATTTTTCAGAAAAAAATTCGATATTCGGCCAAATTCAATCTCGATCCATTGGATTCAAAAAAATCTAGATCCGAGCACTATCAAAGGCAAATCAAAATTTAATAGGATATGATATAAATGGAGTCGAATATGATGAAATTGATTCGATCATAATCCGATATTCAGACCCCATTACAGCCCTACATCAAAGTGATATTGAAATTCTTTTATCGACTACCTACAAGAAATTGATCATTTAATTTATCTTTGCAACTTATCTTGCGATCTCTTTACAGCGTAAGCTATTGTGAAATATTCACAACGACTCTAATTCATTATAATTCTATTTTTTTTTTCTTTAAACAAGACTTTGCTTCCCTCTGTTGTCAAAAATCAAAATTGTGATGGCTGGATTTTATTGGATTCATGGGTTTGGAAGCCCATGATGTTTTAGCCCATTTCATGAGTTCAATCTCATGATAAAGCATTGGTTCTAGTAAGTGAAATTTTTTGTTCAAACTAGGGGGTAATTCTTACCCAGATCGGGTTTGGCCGAACCCAAATTAATTATATGGCAAGTGTAATATACTTGCTTTGGGATTGGTTATAACTTCCAGAAAAGTGACCAATCACAAAGCAAGTGCAATACACTTGCTTGGTGGTTGGACGGGTTTGGCCAAGGCAGGCTTGGACAAGAATTTTCCCAAACTAGGTTTGGCCAAATTCATTCAACCACCAAGCAAGTGTATTACACTTGCATTGTGATTGACCATTCTCCTAGGAGTTATAATCAATCCCAAAGCAAGTGTATTGCACTTGCTATTTAGTTACTTTGTGTTCGACCAAACCTGGTGTGGGTAAGAATTTCCCCTTAATTCAGTTAGTTCCACTAATTAATTTATATATTTACAATTGTTTAAACCATGGATCAAGTTTCGTTTTCGATATATGTTTCGGTCAGCTTAATGTAAGAAACTTTTTGAAAAGTTTTCAGAAACGTTTCGGAAAAATTATGAAAAAAGTTACTAAATTAAGAAAAAAAAGAAAGTTTCATGACAAATATTGAGTTTCAAAAATACATCTTATTTTCGTTTTGATTGATTCAAAAACATAAATTTTTCGATGTTTTCGACGAAAAAGATGTAAATTTTGATCCATGGTTTAAATCATGGGTCGTGTTAATATAAATTTTTCTCAACCATTTTATAAACCTATAAGCGAAGGTTCATAATCACAACCGTGACATAGAGGTGTGCACAGGGGTGGTTGGGATTAGAGACACGGGTATAGTAAATTTTGGGATTGATACTTTAAATTTTAAACTCGTCGTAATAATACGAGTATTCGAATTATTACGGGTCGAGATTGCGGGTTTCATGCTTTTCTTACACAAAAAATTCTCCACCAACCTAATAAAAGTAAATTACACAATCTCGTACCTTTTCTTTTGCTAAAATGAAAAATCTTTTTTCTTATATTTACATAAACATAACAAATAAAAAAATCATTTCAAACATATCAAAATACGAATTAAAACTATATAACGAATAAATATCAAAATACTATTTAAAACATGTCTCAATAAAAATTCAATCCATACTATCTCGAGCAAATACTAAACAATTATCTAAAGTAATAATGTATTATGTATGTACTAATAAGATTTTTAAAAAAAGAATATTAGGATTTAAGTAAAAATAATTTTTTAAATGGTGTCAAAGTTTATAACTAAATAATCTCGAAATTGTAGTTAAATAAAGTGTATAAATTATAAAATTAGAGAAATATAGACGAGTTCGGGTATTCGGAATTGGAGAGATAATCTCAAATTCGCCCCGTATTTTCGTAACAATACAAGTATTTTAAGTTCGAGTACCCATACTCAAAATTAATACCCGTTCAATTCGAATTTTTTAAAATACGGGACGGATCGGGTTTGAATTACCAAACCCGACGCCCACCCCTCATGACAATCGTAACAAAAGTTGTGGTTAAATAGTGAAACATATCAATTAATATAAATTCACAATTCGGCAAAAAAAGTCATTTTTTATCTTCTTCTTTTGAGCCTATCCACCAACTCGTGGTATTACAGCTACAGCGTTGTACGATCCAATAGTTCAACCTCGTCACTATATTTAATAATAATAATAATAATAATCCGTGTTATAGAATCGGGCTCGGGTTAATGAAATATTTATTGGAATTTATGAGAAAAACTATCAATTATATCAATTATTTTGGTGATAAATATATAATTATTATTTTTATATTTACAAGATATAACAATTAATACCTAATTTTTAAACTTTATAATATATTATAAATATTACAAATAACTTCCAAGGGCAAAATTGAAACATTTTAGGGACAAGGGGTTAATTATAGGAAGGTGATAAACCTGAAGGGGATTTTGTAATACCCAATGCGTGAAGGTAATTTTTGTAATTCGACCTTACCTGAGGGAGGTATTCGTAATTTATCCAAAAAAAAAAAGACATGATTTTATATGGAGCTGATTCTATATATTTACCTCCTGTAAAATGCATAATGTTCATCTACTCCCATGTAAAAATTTTAAAGAATCAATTTACCCTCTTCTGCAGGAGAGTATAACTCACGTGCTTAAATTAAGAGTGTGCATAAAAAAATATTTTGTTACGTATATTTATTATAAACACGAAGGGTAAATTGCCACATTATATTTATCATAACACAGGGGGTAAACTGTCACATTATCATAATACAAGGGGTTAAAGTGCCAGATATAAAAATATCAGAGAGACGGTATGAAATTTTTATAAGATTATAGAGGAGTAAAATGCTCTTTTTCCAAATCAAATTGAGATAAATTGAAAATTATGAATATTACTGGGAGTAAATTGCCATTAACTCACCTTATAAGTGTTTCTACACTTATCCTCATGTCTGGGTGTATCACAGCGCATGCATGGCGCCCAATTGCTGTGGTCCTTGAAATTTTTTGATTGCCCGATCAGTGAAAATGATACGGCAGAAGTTTATGAACGCCAAATGTTTAGTTTCTTTCATAACTTTTTTTCATTACAACCCATTTTACATTACCAAAATTCATGATATGATTTGTTAACAAAATTCATGATATGCTTTAGGGATTGTACATCATGCATGTGAGCTCTATTCACATTTTCTTGCTCTTTTTTTTTTTTTAACCCTTTTCTTTAATTTTTTTAACCCTTTTTCTTTTAATTAATTTGATTATAATATATTTGTGATATATTGATAAATTTGTTGAGTTAATTTGAAAAATTGATAGTATAGGACCTAATGTATGGTGTTGTGCAAGGATCCCCGTCAAGCATCCATGGCTGAATGGTTAAAGGGCCCAACTCATAACTGGCGAATTCGTAGGTTCAATTCCTACTGGATGCACGCCAATGTGACCCTCCAATAAGTCTATTGGAATTGGCTCTGTATCAATGAAATCTCCTCATCCATACATAACGAATTGGTGTACGTGTACAAGTTTTAGCTTATAGCTTCAGTGCAACTCAATTTTGAAATTCCGACGTTTCAAGAGTCATGTTTTGATTTGTACATGATCACGAACCCTTTTCACGAGAGAAATTGTTATTATGTTCAGGCCAACAATCTCCACTAGGAGTACGTCAAACTCATGACATTGTGATGCAGCGTGTATAGTGAGAAATATGAATAAAATCAATAACTCGTTGATTCTAGAACAAAATACCATGAGATTGAAAGAATTGAGAAAAAAAAACTCAATTTTTGCATAAAACTTCGTAAACTGAATGTCTTCAAAGTTTTACAATGACTATATAAATAAAATAAAATAAAAACCCTAGATCTAGAAAAAAATAAAGATTACTATAAGATCCCTAATATATTAAAACTTATAAAGGCTTAATAAACTCTTAAACTGAGCTTCTATAGTGTGTTAAAAGCGATAACTTAATTATAGAACAAATGCAATTCAAAATTTTAAATTACACGTCAATTCTTGTGCTAAAAGCGATAACTAATAACATCAATGCAACTAAAATTTTTAAACTACACAACAGTCCAATCATCGTATTTCAAATATGCAAGTCCACGATCAGATACGTTACAACAATTCAACAAACCAAATATAATTGTTATCTTACCTAGACCAGCAAATAGCATAAAACCAATATACAAGTTAGCTATAAGATTTGCTCCGGTGGCCAAAACTCCATGCATGGGCTTATTTGAAGGATATTTCTTGCTCCATTTGTCCATTCATAGATAATTCTAATTTGGTTCAATTTAATTAGTTTTTCTTTCTTTTTTTTCTTCAAGGGACCATATGCGATATAAATGATGAACTTAATATTTAAAATAAAGTACATCAAGATATACTTCATTTATGTATGGGTTTGGGGTGGGGGGACTCGGAGGTGTTGTTGTCCTTTGTCTGCAGAGGCATTCAATGTCTTTTGGCAATACTAAGGTAAATTAATTATGATCATGAAATCCTGCCAAAGCAAGTAGACACTTATTTGAGTGAAATCCAAGAAAACCCCTGGTATATTTTTAATTGGTAGAAAATTTTACGTGTTATTTTTATTAGAAAAAATATCTTTATATTAACAACTCAAATGAATTTACCCCCTATAGAGGCTGCAATGTGTCGTACTCGCTTTAAGTGTAAGTCTTGTTCGAGATTTACGGAGGAATGGATAAATATTTGTTATTTTTTCTTTGAAATAAAATGTGAAAATACGATTATTCAGTTGAAAAAATAACAATAACCCCCTTCTAAACTGAAGAAATTGGCTTATTTAAAAAAAAAGATTTGACGGTAAATCCCCTATAAACTTAAATAATAAAATATAAACACAAAGAGCTTTTTCCCGATAAAAATAACACGGGGAGTTACGTTTCATGCTAATTAGAAATAATGCAGGGGCCATTTTTGCATTTTTCTCAATTTGAAACCAAGTTTAGGATCAATTATTAATTACCCAAGGTACGTGGTTGAGTCAAGTGGTAATGACTTGTGACCCCAGAGGTGAGATCAAGTTCGAATTCTACTGGAGACACCATATTGGGAGGACCTATATCCTTTGCACTATTCGATCCGAACTGTAAATTCACAGTCTAGTAGATTAAAAAAAAATCTTGTAATTAATCACTTTAAAATACTTTCAAAATCGATCCAAAATGTAAATTCACAGTCTAGTAGATTAAAAAAAAAAATCTTGTAATTAATCACTTTAAAATACTTTCAAAATTACTGAAAGGAGAAAATGTTAAGAAAAATAAATAAATAAATAAATAAAATAGTCCCATTTAATTTTCATAACATTGATCGATCCACGTACCATAAATATAATCATTATCAACTTTCCAACATAAACATATAAAGATTGTACTATATAATTTTCTTTATGTGTGGCTATCAGATTATTATATTCGATCTACAAGTACTAAAATAATAATGGTTTAATAATTAAGGAAATGAAAGATTTAAAGATAGGGTTCTGTCAAATGGTCGTGTGGTTGCATTCTACTCCTTCCTTTTTTTTTGTTTGTCTTTTTTCTACCTTGTTTGTTTGGTTGTCATCAAGTCACGTGAATGTCCAATTGTCCCCCTGTTTCCATTTCCCCCTTCCTTTAAATTAGCTTTAGAATTTATTTCATTAGGCCTTTTAATTTTATCCACCATTTAACATTTCTCTTCACTTGTGATCACCTTCAAATTTTATCAATAAAATTGGGTATGTACGCAACATATACTAGTATTTATCAAGAAATTTAAATTAAACACCCTTTCTTTAATTTCAATTTATTTCTACTACAATTAAAAATGAACCTAAACTCTCCTCCTCCACCTTTTGATCAAGATCATGATGATCAAGCCCACCTGCACCATTTTGCACCCAATCATCGACTCGCTTCGTCTTCGTCTTCCGTCGCATGTCATTTTTTCTTTGATTCAACACAACAATATTATCATCGTGACCAGTTGTACCCTCAGCATCATCAAGAGGTACTCTATTACTATTAATTAGCTCTTAATTTCTTGTGATAATTTAAATTGCATGATCACTTGTAAATTGTAATAATATATATGTTCAAACAAATTTATACCCTACGTACGATCCTATTTTTATAATTTATTCCTTATTTACTAGGTATCCTAATTTTGATTATTTTTTGTTTCCTTATCTCAAGTTATTTTGTTTAAGTAAGCGTCTATAAATTATTTTGAATGTTACCTTGTAATCTTCTTTAATTTGTCAATGTTTGGATAAATTTTATGACGTTAAGTAAGAAATAAAAATGATGTTAGGAGATCGTATCAAAATCGATCAGGGATCAATTAATCTGATCGATATCTCAATTTTGATCTTAGGTTGATAATTATGGGTATCGCGGTGGATCATCATCGACGTATGGGATCAAGAACAAAGTCGAGGCTAGTGGCCTCAAATTAACTCTATGGAAGAAAGAAGTTGATCATGTTCCGGCCGAGATTAGTGTATCGGAGAAGAACGAAAATAACATTAATCCAGCTGGAGTGAAATGGATGTCTTCTAAGATGAGGCTAATGCAGAAGATGAAGAACAACCCTAATGGAGTACCGAATGATGATCGGAAGCTACATCAATCATCTTATAATGTGGAAACTGATTTAAGCAGCAACAATTCTTCGTACAACAATAACAGCAACCCAATTAGGGTTTGTTCGGATTGCAACACTACAAAAACCCCTCTATGGAGAAGTGGTCCCAAAGGCCCCAAGGTAATTAATTGTTTTTGTTCATTTCAAAATAAAATGTCCCACATGGATCAAATATTGAAACTATCCGATCCTTACCTCTTGAGGTGAATTTGATTCGGATATCATTTAACTGAACTTAGCCCAATATAAATGTTTAATTAATAGTTCAATTACGGACTTAGCCTAATCCATGATGGTAAATTAGATGATCATTACATGATTTCGAACAGACAATCCTTATCTTTAAAGATAGCTTTATAGCTTTTGTACTGAATTAGGACCACCTATTTGAAGTGGACTTAGTCCATTCCAGATGCTTAATATAGTTCCATTATGTCATTTTTTTATTGAACAATATTTCACATTTGTTGCAGTCACTTTGTAACGCATGTGGGATTAGGCAAAGGAAGGCGAGGCGTGCCATGGCGGCGGCTACCGCCAAAGACACATCACCACCACCACCACCACCACCGCTAGCAATGAAGATCAAAGTGCAACATAAAGAAAAGAATAATAATAATACTATAGGGGAAAATGGGCATGCCAAAAAACGCTTCAAAATGGCTGATGATGCTGGATCAACATCATCTAATGGACAAAAGGTGGGTTTTGAAGATTTCTTGATTAATTTGAGCGAGAAATTGGCGTTCCATAGAGTTTTCCCCGAAGATGAAAAGGATGCAGCTATTTTACTCATGGCTTTATCTTCTGGCCTAGTTCATGGTTGAATTAATTAATTTGATTCAAGCCTTTGAGTTTTAGATAAATAGATAGATAGATGAGGCTTGGTAATTGGTTATTAAATGTTTGATTGTGATCGATGATGTTGATCTTGAGCGTTTAGGAGATCTAGTGAGTGAGATTTTGTTGTTGTTTTTTTTTTTTTTTTTTTATTTTAAAATAAAAATTAAATAAGCAAGGCATAATAAATTTGTGTGGCAAATTATGTAAACTTTTGGACAAGTTGATAACCTAGTATATGGATCACTTGTTCTTCTATCAATTTACGTATTACAGCATGGAATTTGGTAGGGAGTGGTACTCAAGATTTTTTTTTTTTTTTTGTTGGATCTCTTCATGTTAGCCACTTAATATTTCCTATAAAAATTAATAAAGAAAACACTATATAATTAAAAATATGCATATAATCTCTATATATAAGACTATTAGGGCCATGTAGAAAAATAGAAGTGATCCACGTGTTTTTTTTTCTTTTTCCCCATAGAGTATTTAGGTTAAAACCTGATTTAATTCTTTCAAGACGCGTTGAACATATTACATGAGAGTAAAGGAAAATCGAACTTGAGTTTGTCATTTTGTGTAAACTAATCTCGGGTGTTATTTAACATCACAAACAATTTTACAACTACCAATGTAAAATTTGAGTTGTTCAATTTCGTTCTTTACAATATCTACCGAGACGACAATATATCAGTTTGACCAGCCCAAGTAACTTACAAGAATACCGTAGACCAGATGTGCCTCGAACCAGTCCCGCCCCCTTCGATCACCATGAACTCAAAATGGCCCGATCTGACCTGACAAGACACAAATCCAAACCCTTATGGGTTAGATCAAGTTTTGTTATTTTAGAAAGAAAAATGAAAAATATATATACGCGGCTTATTTGGTGAAAAAAAAAAATATAGTCCTATAACTTTGAGATCATTTCAAGAAAAGTCCTAATTATAGTGAACTTACATTTAGTCCTTTATAAACTTTCACCCAATTTCAAATTTTGTTATATGCAAAACAAATTTCATCCTTTAACTCTCAGTAAGTTTCAATTTTTGTCATTCAATTACAAATTTGATCATCTAACTTTCAATAAGTTTTAATATTCGTCCAACAATTACAAACTTTTTTCTCTAGCAATATGATCAAATTTTAGTTGCACGACGAAAATTGAAAGTTAGAATACCAAATTTGTTATGCATAAAACTAAAATTGAAATTGAGTGAAAGTTAAATGATCACTATATATATGTTTACTATATTTTCAGGACTATTTTCGAAAAAAAATATTCAAAGTTACAGGATCGTTTTTAAAATTTTACCGGCATATATATATTTTGTCAAAACTCAATCATAGACCTAAACTATCTCCAGTTACTCGTGTACCTCATGTCAAATAGGCAGTCTCGACCAAATAATTTTAACAAATTAGAAGTCCAAGAAACCTATTATTTTTTTAAAAAAAAGAAAATCAAAGTAAAACTGGCTCTTAACTGGTAGGATCCAAGCTAAAAAAACCAAATTTCATGTCACAAATTTTAATTTGGTAATTAAATGACAAGATTGGACGACTACTGCAAGACTTGAACCCAGAAAAAAATAATCCTTTTGTCATCAATTTGGGATAATTTTCATGGTAATAATTGTATTGTGAATTACAGCAATTTAATAATTATTCTGGACATATTATATAGTGGACAAAGATAATTAATCAAAAAACTGAATAAATATAAGAATCAGAAAATGGCCGTTATATATGCGGCTGGCGGGGCGAACAGGCTCATCAGACATGATTGTGATGATTCGAAATAAATTACACCTTTTATGCTTATGAAAAGTCACTACTCTTTTCTTTTTTGTTCTACCCCACAATTTTCTCAGAAATATGAATAACACCCTCCTTTTGTATTTCATGGTTTATATATATATATATATTTTAATTTGACACAAATCACAAAATTCAAAAGACTCTGCAGTTTTCCTTTTAATTTTGTGTCCAAATTTTGTTTAGTGAAATTATTGCAAATTGGAATCATATTCACATATGTTTTAGAAATCTGGAGTGGCAAATGTGATTTTTCTATTTTTAGGAGAAACTACAAGATAATCCCATGTGTTATGTTATGTTAAACCTGCACCAATTAAACTATCTTTTGATTTTTTTATTGCATAGAACCTCCTTGTACTTTTGAAAATCCGGTACGAAATGCCCAACATGTTCAAAGTAGGTCGTTTCATATCTGTTTATATCAAAAAATTAATTTTAATATTTCAGGTGAAGTTGTACGGATCATCATAAAATATTTTAAAAATATTTCTTCAAATACTTCGATCCAAAATAACTTATTTCTTACAAATTGAGGAATTTCGTGCTAAGTTTTTGAAAGAAGGTAATTTTGCGCGCATTTACCCCATTTACAAGTATAAAATAATGTTTGCTCAAAAAAGATAAGACAATATATTTTCTATAATTTGCTGATGAGAAAATAATACATTTTCATATATAAGAGCCAAATTTTGGAGACCTAACTGTCGCTAGGCCACGCAAACATGTGGTAGATTATATAGCCCATTTTTGTCTTTTTCCTGATTTTTTTATTGCATCATGGGTCCTTCATCTCACATGGAATATATGTACTACATTTAGAATACTAGGACTCAATCATTTCAGATTTAAAAAAAAAAAAGGATTTTTGCACGTCACTTCCAGAAAAGTTTTATTTTCGCACTTGCCTCCCTATGATTGAAGAAACATGATAGTACTCCCTAAAAGTTGATAAGTAAGTGCACTTTGACCCCTGGTCAATATTTTGTTGGATTGTAGAAATGTAAATTTGGGGCTTAGTGCAATAATTTTAATCTTGGTGGGGGGGGGGGGGGCGAGAATTAATATTTAAAGCACATTTTCATATAATTCCTTACCTTGATAATCACATCGTATTCTAATTTTAGTCTTATAACATATTTTTTATTGTAATTATTTTACTTTTAAATTTCTTTGATTTGATTAAACATTTTGAGTAAGAGATAATTTATTTGTAAATAAATAAATAGAACTAATGAAAATTTCGTTTAAAAAACTTCTAAATTTGAATTTTCGTACAAAAATATAACTAAATACTTTTTTATTATTTATTTTTTCAAATTGCAAGTCACATTTCCTCTAAAGATTTTTGTTATTGCACAAAACCCCTTGAGTGACATTTTTACCCTTTGAAAATTACTTAAAAATTGATCAGGGGGCAAAGTGCACCATTTGTCAACTTCTAGAGGGCATTGACATATTTTTTCAATTATAGGAGGAAAAGTACAAAAGTGAAACTTTTATAGGGTGACATGCAAAAATCCCAAAAAAAAAATTAAAACTTGAAATTCTTTTGCCCATTTGATTACCTTAATATCACCCTTTAATTTTATGTGCAGTCACTCACTTGGGCAACTTATTCAAAGTTTATAAATCCCATGTTTTAATTTTTTTCTTTTATTTCATAAACATGCTAAGAGTAATGAATATTTGTTTTCTGGAAAAAATGAATATTTGAATTATTCTTGAATCTTGACTTTTGAGGAGTCTTTTACTTAATTCGCCAATTTGATTGCATAATTGAACCCAGTAAGATTCATTGTCCAATAGGCTTCTATATGGGCTCGGCCCATTCTTCAACCCATTTGAAATATTTACAAACTCTAAAAAACCACAATAAATGCCTTTTAGTATAATTTTCGTGTGCTCAAAACTTTGTATTATGAAGGATTTTTTGCACTTTCCTCGTGTATATGGCAACTTCACTACAAGAAAACTGAGTTTCACCTACGGCAGATTTCGTTGGCGAAGCCTTGATTTTCATTGGTATTCATGCGTAGCGACTCTTTGTTTCCGTTAGTTGATTCGTAGGTGAAGGCCCCGTAGGTAAATGAAGCAACAATTTTTTTTTCGTTGGTAAATATTGCGACGGTTTGTTTTTGTTGGTATTTTTGTTGGAAAAAGCGTCAGATGAACGATCGGGCCCAATTATTTTTTGCGACAATTTTGTTGTTGCAAATGCGTAGGAAAGTTACTAACTGATTTCCAACGGCATAAATATGTCGGTATTTTGTCGCCAATCGGTTGGAATCATTCTGACGGATTTAGCATTGAAATGTTTCCGTTAGTTTTTTTTTTGTCACTAATTTGAAGGAAATTGTTGCTGATTTCGTTACTAGCAATCGGGTCAGAGCGAAAAATTGAACCTCGACCTAGAATTGACTGAGTCGTTCTTGAGTGCGCCTGAGCATGACCCGGGCGCCTAGGTCTCGTCTGGGCTTGGCTGAGGCGCCTAAGCCATGCTTGGTTTTTGTAGCTGATTCCGTTACTAGCAATCGGGTCGGAGCAAAAAATTGAACCTCGACTTAGCATTGACTGAGTCATTCCTGGGCGCGTCTCAGGCTGACCCGGGTCTCTAGGTCTTGCCTAAGCTTGACTGAGGCGCCTAGGCCATGCTTGGTTATAGCCCAGGCGTCGGGGCCACTAATGGGGCTGCCCCGGGCGCCTCTGTATCGCCTGGGCTTGGCCTAGGCGCTAATGCCACTCATGGGAGCTCACCTGGGCTTGGCCTAGGCGCCTAGGCCACGCCCGGGTCTTGCCTGGGCCACTCATGGGGCTACCTCAGATGCCTAGGTCTCGCCTGGGCTTGGCCTAGGCAATGTGCGCCCGGGCGACGCCTGGGCGACTAGGCAATATAATTTTAATTAACTTGTTGGATATGGGATTTGAACATTTGACCTCATTTATATACATATTAAAGGATCAAGTCAGTTGAGCTGGACAACTTTATTGTATTTTCATTAGACAATTATATATATAAGCCAACTAATAGTTTATTTCATCAATTTTTTTAATGATTTAACTCATTTTTCATTAATTTGATCGATTTAAATCATTTTGACCTTTCCCACGGTTTTCATCAATTTTTATCACTAATTTTGTTGTTTTAAACCTTTTTTTACCTACTGAACATGTTAATCACCGTTTTCACCAGTTTAGCCCTTTTTTTTACCCATATCACTTATTTAAGCTATTTTTCACTGGTTCAGCTTGTTTTTCACCATTTTCATCGATTTAAACCATTTCTGACTTAGATATACGATTATCAATTGATATCATCTGTCTTTGCGCTAATTTCTTCGAATTAAAATATTATTCATCGATTTAACCCATTTTTTTCACTATTTTACACTATTATGATAGATTAATCTAATTTTCATCGTTTTCATCTTTTTTTTCCAAATAATTTCATTGATTTGCACTGTTTTGATCGATTTAAATTATTTTCACCAAGTTTTTATCGATTTAAATCATTTTTAATCGTTGACCCATTTCCCACCGATTTCATCTGTTTTATCATTAATTTCATCTATTGTAAAAATTTTTTTATTGATTTAACTAGTTTTGTTCACAAATTTCAGTGATTTAAACTGTTTTGGACCAACATAACTCATTTTTCACCAATCTCATAAGTTTTTTTTTTCAATTTCATTGACTGAACCCATTTTTTCATTGATTTCACCCATTTTTTCCCCAAATTTATTGATTTAATTATTTTTTATCGATATAACTAGTTTTTCCCCTTAATTTCATCAATTTAAATCGTTTTGACCAATTTAACTAGTTTTTCCACCATTTTCATTATCGTTTTACTAATTTAATCAAATTTAACCGTATTCACCCATTTTTCATCGACTTCACTTATTTTTAACTAAGTTAGGTGATTCAACATGTTTCAAAACAATTAATTTTTTTTTTAATGATTTCATTCATTTTTTTACGATTTCATCAAATTTACATGTTCCTAATAGGTTAAACTCATTTTAAATCGAATTCACCAATTTTTTTCTTCAATTTAACTGAAATCACATGTTTTCAATGACTTAACCCATCTTCACCCTTTTCCCACCAATTTCCAGATTTACACATTTTTTCGCCGAGTAACTTGTTTTTTCACTAATTTTGTCGAAGTGTAAAATCAATGAAATTATATAAAATTTATGAATCGATAAAAAATTGGTTAATCCATTGGAAAATGAATTTAATCAATGAAAATATTCGGGCAACATATTTCTATCATTGGTTTTGTCGCTATTCAGTTACACATTAGTTACTAGAGCCAAATAGCAACGGAAATTTACCGTTGTAACAATTTCATTGTTGTGGATAACTTTTTCCTACAACTTAACAACCGAATTCCTTTGAAAAATATTTTTTCCTAATTTTTCGTTGGTTATTATTCGTTATTATTGGCGGAACATATTTTTGTTGATGGTTCCGTCGCTGTTCAGTTACTAAAATTGATATAGCAACGAAATTTTTTCGTTGGAACAATTTTATCGTTGTGGATAACTTTTTCCTACAACTTAACAACCGAATTTTTTCCCAATTTTTCGTTGGTTATTATTCGTTATTATTGGCGGAACATATTTTTGTTGATGGTTCCGTCGCTGTTCAGTTACTAAAATTTAAATAGCGACGGATAATTTTTAGCTGGAATGATTTCGTCGCTATGGATAAATTTTTCCTACAACTTAACAACCGATTTCCTACGAAAAATATTTTTTCTCAATTTTTGGTTGGTTATTTGTCGTTATTATTAGCGGAACATATTTTTGTTGATGGTTCCGTCGTTGTTCAGTTACTAAAATCTAAATAGCGACGGATAATTTTCCGTTGGAATGATTTCGTCGCTATGAATAACTTTTCCCTACAACTTAACAACCGAATTCCTACAAAAAATAATTTTGTTGACATTCCGTCGGTAATTTGTCGCTATTATTGAAGGTAGATTTTCTAATTGAAATTATATTGGTATTTGGTTACTAATCTGTCACTAATAGCGACATATTTATTTTCGTTGGAATCAGGTCATAGGTGAAGCCCCCTTTTTTTGTAGTGCTTGTCACTTTGCATCCTCGAAATATAGATTTAGCATTTTACATTTTCGAAATATGAATAATTCAGTACTTTGCACGAAATATAGATTTAGCATTTTACATCCTCGAAACATGAATAATTCAGTACTTTGCACCCTCTTTTATATTCCTAAAAAAACCTAGGAACAAGATATATAATTTAATTTTAGGTCTTCGACACTTTGCACCCCCAAAATACGAAAAATGGACATTCAAAGTGCCCCCTTTAGCAAAGTGCTAATGTAATTTAATTTTGGGTCTTTGGCACTTAACACACCCAAAAAAAAAAAAAAAACTCCTCAACTTGCACCCCCGAAACACGAGAAATGGACACTTTGAATCCCCTTTAGCACGTCAAATTAAGAAAAACATAACAACTAGCATCCCCTCATTTTTTTCGACAAAATTGACCATCGGGGGCAAATAATCTAGGGACAAATAGGTATTTCATTTTTTCCCTTAAATTTGAAAATACGATTATGAATACTAAAATACTCATTTTCTTTTGTAATATGATTCATTCAATTTATGTATTAATTTACTAAAAACTTTTCGAATTCTTTTTGAATATTTTGAGGATATTTGAAAAACTTGTAAGTAAATAAATAAGTTAAAATAGATTTTGCAAATGAATATTCTAGTATTCATAATCGAATTTTGTAAATTTTAAGATAAAAGAATATGAATTACCTATTTTGCACCTAATTTATTTTGACTCCGATGGTCAACTTTGCCCAAAAAAAGAGGTGGTGCTAGTTGTTGAGTTTTTCTTGATTTGAGGTGCTAAGTGCTAATTTTGTGTTTAGGGAGTTCAAAATGTCCATTTCTTGTGTTTCGGGGTGCAAGTTGATTTTTTTTCTTAATTCGAGAGTCCTAAGTGCTAATTCTATTTCGAGGGTGCAAAGTGCCAAAGATCTAAAAGGGAATTACCTATTTTGTCCCTAGATTTTTTTAGGAAAATAAAAGAGAATGCAAAGTGTTGAATTTTTCATATTTTGGGAGTGCAAAGTGCCTATTTCTCATATTTTGAGGGTGCAAAGTGAAAAAAACCATATTGTAAATGCCCAATATTATGTAAGGCTAACATCCAAAATATAAAATGATAGAATTAGCATTGCCAATCAAAAGAAACAATTGTAAATAACCTGAAAAATCTACATTTTCATTAAATTCAAAAAAAAAAAAAAAGGAATTAATTGATGGAATTAATTTCAAGAATGCAATGAGCAACCTTTTTGCAGTCCCTCTAAATCACTGCAATCAAGTTTGAATATCGTTTTCACCATTTACATGATTATCACTCACAAAAACCAAATGATCACCATCTCTAATAACCTCTATATCATCAATGGCAGCTCCATTTTTACTCAATACTTTCACATTCAAAACACCATAGAATTTTCGACTAAGTTCCAATAACTCTTCAAAGCTCTTCGGAAGCAACACAAGCTTCCCCGAAATATCACCCTTTTCCGGACAACTTACGGTAACTCTAGCACCGTAATTTCTCCCGGGCGCCGAACTCGTCACATTATCTACAGTCGAAAGATTAATGTTCTCTCCAGTACTTTGTGCAGCAGACATGATCCCAAACAAAGAATTATAAAAATTATTAGTCCTACGTCTAGGCCTCGACTTTCCCCACGAGCCATCGGGTCCAAGAAACGAGCTATCTTGGACCACGGGTAACATAGTCGGTTCGCTTTTAAATCTCCCCAAGAAACGAACTCCGTGTTTCTCCTCGGGAATCGGGACACTCGCTGCTGATTGGAGCATGGTGGTATTTGAGTAATTACACTCGAAAAGATTCTTGATTTCCTCGTGTCCCTGCTGATCGGCTAACGCCCTAGCTGTCCAATTGTCTCCATTTGGTGTGTCGATATTAGCACCTTGTTTTAGAAGATATTTCACAATGTCGATATTGTCCTCAGAAACGGCGACATGGAGAGCTGTGGTTCCGTTGCTTCTTGGTAAAGTTACGTCTCCACCAACACGAGCGATTTCTTTGAGCAATGGTAAGTCATTTTGCTCGGCAGCTGTGCACGCAAAGAAACCAATATCTCCGATAGTTAATTTAGCGCCATTATCGGATAATAGCTTGATCACTTGTTTGTGATTGCCCAACATGGCTTCCCATAATGGCACACTTCCTTCGGAATCTGCATCCACGAAAATTAATTATGTCGATTTAGACCCAAAAAAAGAATAATTTCCAAATTGGTGCAGAACATGTTTTGGACCTTTGGTCAATGTGTCCCCTTAGAGGTTGTAAGGTCAATTAGTACTAGAATATGTTCATTTAAAGTAAAGGGAGCTAAAAACAATGCTACTGCACCATTATTGGCATGATCCTTGACATTGATGACAAGTTGACTTTTGGCATGATGCTTGACATTGATGACAAGTTAACTTAAGAAAGTCAACTGATTTCGAGAATCGGATGGGAAATGAATGATTTTGACAAATTAGTATAGACAATAATGTAGAGAAAGAAAATTGAAACCTCAGCAATTATTAGTGTGTGTGTCTGTGTGTGTGAAATTAATGAGGTCCAAATGACCCCTGAAAACATGAAACCACAACATAGGCCAATTAGGAGTTATGATATTTGACCCCTCTAAAAGCATATAAAGTGAGATATTTATTCACGAAATAATTCCAAAAATAGTAAAAAACGGAGAACACATGAGAAAAGCATGCCGAGTTTAGAATGTATAATGTGATAAGTTCTTAAACAAAAGCTTCTTGAACGATATTATTGATAATCTTGAAAATAAATACGTTATAGGCATTCATAGTGATATTTTTATAGAACTGACAAATACCTCTGGCATTGACATCTGCCCCAAAATCGAGCAAAAGAAGCACGCAGTTCTCGCTTCCTTTAGATGCTGCTATATGCTGCAGAAAGACCATGAAAAACAAATTGATATAAAAAAAAAAAAAAAAAAATTAAGAATGGCAAATTTACTAAATATGAGATATGCTCACCAAAGCTGTCCTTCCACTATTATCGGCTTCGTTTGGATCCAAACCCCTCTTTAACAAATGATGCAATAACAAGTCATCTCCTCTAAGTGCTGCAAAACATAGAGTAAGAGGTAAGTCCATTCTTCCTCGAGCAAGCATGTTTTCGGTCTCGAGTAAAACTCCCTCCATTATTGGATCCTTTAAGTCCTTCAAACGCTGAACAAACAAACACACCCATGATTCAAAAACTGTAATCGAGTAATAAACAACTCAAATACAACACATATTGGATCATAAGGTTAAGTTAAGACCTGTAGAAGATTACTCAGTATTATCGTCCCATCTCCAACGTTGGCTTGAACAATGTTTAAGAACGTGGTACGATTTAAACGTAATAGCTGACTTAATCTTTTAGTTCGTATTGTAAAGAGTTGAGGCCTGTAACAAAGTACGCCAATTTCACCACAGAGATCGCCAGTTTTTGCCTCCCCAACAACCTGCACGAATTTGTCGAAGTTTGAGTTTTTTTTTCCAAGGGCATCAGGTCTTAGACCTGACTTATTCCCTTTCGAGGCACATCGAACGGGCATAAGAAGCAAAATTTTAAGTTGAATGGTTTTTGTGAGAAAAAAGACTTACCGATTCCACTCCATTTTTCATAACTAGTAGATCCTGTTAAAAATAAAAAAAATATAAATAATTAAACTTTGTAAAGTAGTTTAGAGAGAGAGAGGGGAAGTTAGAGATCCAACTTTACCACGGCTCCGGAGACGAGAATATAAAAATCAGTTGGAGCTTCGTTTTGCAAGATTACATCCTCTTTGGGAGGGAAATACTCGGCTTTCATCTCGGAAACCTTTATTCGAATGAATAAAAAAAGTAAGATAAGAAAAACTTGTGAATATTGTTAAATAAATGAGTTATCGAGAAAATTACCAGCTGGAAGAGAAGATCATTGGACACTCCATGAAACAAGTAAACCTTCTCCGCTAAAGAGTAGAAAAGAAAATGGGAAATACTTGAACGAATAGCCTTTGGAAGTGAATCGAGCGTCTCCTGCTGCTGGAGCCCCTCTGAGTTAGTTCGAAACTTTAAGCACAAATGTGAAAGCATTTGATCTTGAAGCCGAGCAGGCAATTGATTCCTCTGTGAAAAACTCGATGCAGCTTGAATTGTATCTCTCTAAAATACGATATGACAAAAAACGTAAATTATCGTCACATCCACTCACTTTATTCTAGGAAAAAATTATTAGAGTTAACTTACAAATCGCCGTGTTTTACTTGTCCCATGGACAACCAAATTAGTCATATTTCCGATCAAATATGATGTTAGTCCGAGGTTAAAGAGCATGTAAAAAAGGGCAAATATCATCTCTCTCGTATTTTGAGCATGCAAATCTCCGTATCCAACGGTAGTTAGAGTAGTGATGGACCAATAAATCGAAGTAATGTAACTAAGCCACACGCTACGGTGAAGGAAATCAGGTATAGCTGCTCCAATCCATGTCCTTGCTGGATCATGATAATTAGCAGCAAGTAGATAATAAAAGCAACCAGCACAGTGAACCGCGAAAAGAGTAACCTACATTCGGAAAATAAAACGGTTAGATAATATAAATATATAATATCTGTTTCTTCAACCAGCATTTTAAGGGTTAATGCTATTTACCCCCTATGAATTGAAAAAGAGCACTTTACCCCCTCTGAAAATTTTAAACGAGCAATTTAACTCCTTCCCAAAGGAGAGTGTAACACACTTGTCCAAAATTGAGAGTGGGCAAAGTGTTGCAAAAAAGACAAAAGTACCCTTCAGGGGGTAAAGTGTCACAATTATGATAACACAATAACACAGGGGGGCAAAGTGCTACATTTATAAGTTGACAGGTCAAAATATAGTATATAAAAGGGGTAGTTTTGTCAATTCATATTTTCTTAAAGATGAAAAATGACATAGAGGCGGTGTATAACTTTTATAAGATATTAGGGGGTAAATTGTTCTTTTTCAAATCACAATGCGGTAAATTGAACATTATGCATATCACATGGAGGTAAATTGCAATTAACTCCGCATTTTTTAACAAATCTCGCTTGAACTTACACAAATAAGCTTCGCACACCGAACCCAAAAATAGTTGAAATTTCTATCTTTCTCCAATCTGTTTCGAAGAAAGGAAATCCAGTTATAATACCAAAATAAAAACCAATTTTCCTCTTAGCATGAGAATATGACATAGTCAATTTTTAACCTGGCGAATAAGGCACCGACTCTTCTGAGACGCCAGAGACGAAGCATGTTGTATAAGCCATAGGTACGTAAAGGTTTTGGTGAGACTCTTTGAGCAAGTTCAGAAGGGATTGTGGATATGACATCAAGTGCCAACCAAGAAGTCGCATATTTCCATGCAATTTGTTTTCGATTATCAACAAGAAGATATGTAGCTCTGTCTAGATATGCTACAAAGAATGTAAGTATAATGTCTATGGCGAAAAATCCATTGACGATATTGTCCATGATGGAGAGAGGTCCCTCGGGTTTATCAAGAAAACCGAATTCGAATGGAGACACCCAAGCGGTGTAGACAACCAGAACAACTAGAAAGGTTTCCCATACTCTGCAATATTAATTTAAATATGAGTTGATTTTAGGTAAATGAACACTTAATCTTTTGTATTTGAATTCAGATTAAAAAAAAAACAGATACTTTTTCAGTCAGGACAATATACAGTTATGCAATACAATGACAAGAGCCTGGAAAAAGCAGTAGTATGAAGCTCTCATACAACATGTGAACAAACACAAGGACAAGTTTTTCTTATGTACATGTAAGTATTAATTTGAAAGTTCATTTTTCAGTGTTTGTTTCTGGAGAGTTTTGAAAAAAAAAAAATATATATATATATATATATATATATATATATAAAGAGGGAGAGAGACCCCACTTCTCTAGTTAATTCAAGAAAAGTCATTGAAAATGATCTTTATTATTAAAAAAAACAATATGAAAGCTAATATGAAAATAGTGACAAACCAGAAAAACTATGTTTTAAGTCCCCACCAACCCTTTATAAAGGGGACAAAAGGTATTATTCATTTCTTTGAATTAGTGGAGAAAGATTTCAAAAGAAGGTTGGTGAACTCTAAAAAGGGCAGCTAGAGAATACAAAATTGGGATTCAACTGAAAACAAGAATATTCGGAATCAACATAAGAAAAATGAACAGAGACTTTTAGTAATCAAATTAACTTTTTTCTCCATGGACAAGGCCAAAAAAGAAAAAAATACAGTGGCCAGAAAATCAGTCAAAGAAACAGTAAAATCTTGTTAAGGGTAAAAAAAGAAAAAGGGTAATCAAGACATCATTTCTGTCTGTTTCTTTCTTGTAAAATTTGTTACATCCATAATGAATAGGTTAAAAAACAGCTGATTCTCAAGAAACCACCGGCAAAAGTTGTTGAAACTTTATGAATATTCCACCAAGAACAATCAAGAAAGTAGAACAAAAAGATGGATACAATGAACAACTTTAGGCCATGTTTGGTTCTTCTATTTTAGTGACTAATACGTTAAAGAAAAATGTTCTTCCCACATCAAAAGATCGAACTTTTCAAGCTTCAAGTTTTGCTCATTTCCATTTTCCTCATCGTTTGACTCACCGAAACCCAAGAATCGAACACACCCTTAAACCAAAAACAAATCTTTGCAACCTTATGACATCAAGGTAGCAAGAAAATGTTCTCCTAGCATCAAAAGATAGATCATCAAGCTTCATTTTTTGCTCATTTTGGTTTTATTATCGTTGTACTCATTGAAACCCGAAAATCGAACACACCCTAAACCAAGTTCAAATCTATAAAATCTGATTACATCAAGGTAGCAAAAAAATGTTCTTCTCACATCAAAAGATAGAAGAACATCAAGCTTCAATTTTTGCTCATTTCCATTTTCCTTATCATTTTACTCACTGAAATCCAAGAACCGAACATACCCATAAACCAAGTTCAAATCTTTTTCATCCCATTACATCAAGATATCAAAATCCCACCAAACAAAACAATACCCACATCATAACAAACTAAATAAAGGGCTTAATTAACAAGATCATGGGTATACACACAAATAAACTCAAAGAAAAAGAAGAGTTAATTAAAACCTGTAACGCTTATCATAAGGTGAAATAATGAGAGAACGAAGCTTGACTCTCCGATTGCTTCTGGCGCCAAGTGAAGGTAGAATACCAGTTGAAAGACTGTATTGGCTACCTTCTCTTGATATTTGTTCTATTTCTTGTGCTTCTGCACCGCCACAAATTGAACCCCTAAACAGTCCACTTCTTCTATCATACGCATCCCCCATTAATTGTTCTGTCTAGAAAACAATATCAGCTGTTTGAATTTTTGTGG
Organism: Penstemon eatonii; assembly: GCA_038501285.1. NCBI lineage: Eukaryota > Viridiplantae > Streptophyta > Magnoliopsida > Lamiales > Plantaginaceae > Penstemon > Penstemon eatonii. Next base: position 281,619 of record JBCEGF010001339.1, read on the forward strand.
AATACTAACTGGTATTTATATATAGGTAATACAGTTATACCGCCTGGGGCAGGGGCAAAACGGGAATTTTACTAAGCATTCATTATGGAGAGATTTGGGGTTTATGATTTTTAATTGGAGGGCATCATGATTGGCACGCACGATTTGAATGGAAGGAGGGGTAGTTTTGTAATTGTGTTTTTGATGTTGTGCAAAGTCGACATCAATTGATACACTAACTATTAACTGTAGTTAATGTTGATGGAGATAATTAAGGATTTTGTTTAATAATAATATTAAGTTAATAAGTTAATTTGATTTCGGAATGAAACATGGGGAGTAGAGGGTAAGTGAAATTGGTGGTATTGGAATAGGTACACACACCTTCCATAATTGTAGTGGTATATAATATTGGTCATAATTGATTGCTAGTCAACTTGTTGACTTTGTTATGATGATAAAATAAATTTTGTAAATTTGATTTTGATATACTTGAATTAGTTATAAATAGAAGTAGGGGTGAGCATGGCCGAGTTTGGGACGGGTTCGGATCTAAAAATATGGGTATAATAAATTTTGGAATTGACACTTCTCATCTCAAATCCGTCCCGGGACGGGAATACGGATCCCATATTATTTTTATTCATCAATTTTTCATCCATCTAACAAAATAATATTACAATATCACGTAATTATATTTCGTTATTTTTCGTCATTTTCCTTTTGCAAAATCGTATAACTTTTTTAACAATTATTACACATATCATCAATTCATCATAATGATTATTTCAAATATATCCAAATACGATCACAAAGTGAAATCATATAATGAGAAAATGATAAAATACGATCAACATTGAGTCTCAATAAGAAAAATTCAATCCAAATACTATCTATAGTTGATACCAAAATAATTTATCTAAGCACACACTTAAATTACGCAAAAGATATAAATTTCTAAAATAACTAAAAGTCTAAATCCATATAATGACCCATAATGTTGATTACTAATAACTAATGAAATATTTAAAAGGAATATTAGGATAAAGTAAAAAGGTTCATTTATTAGATAATGTTAATTAATTAATAAATTAATTAATTATATAACTAAAGTGTATAAATTATATAATAATAATATTATATAGGCAGGTTCGAGTATTCGGGGTTGGAGAGACCAATCCCAAACCCGTCCCGTATTCCCGTAATAAAATACGGGTATTCAAGTTCGGGTACCCAAACCCAAAAAATACTCGTCCCGTTCGGGTATTTTAAAAACGGGACGGATCGGGTTTGGATTAGCCGAACCCAACGCCCACCCCTAAATAGAAGAGTGGTTTATTAAATACAAGTACTTTGTTCAGTTCAACTCAAAAGTTAACTTATAAAATGAGAATTGTTCACAAAATCATGTGAATGTGGACTTAACCGACATTTGGGGAACGACAACCAGGACTTAGCCAAAGCGTGTGCCCCGTGTAGGTGAAGAAATAAGCCCAACATGTGAAGGACAAATGAAATACATGGAGAAGACGGTCACACATTTATTTTGGCCTGTATAAATTGGATTTTGGTTTCGGAGGATTGATTTGAATGATTTTAGTGAAAACTTTGTGATGTTGCGTGAAAATGATCAAGGGTCTCTTCGAGAAGACCTCCTCCTATCTTGATCGTTTTTCCCTCTCGTTCTGACGTCACGGGACGAACTTTGAGGAAACTACTCAACTAGTCTTCACACTTCTGGCAACCCCCCTCCAAATGAAAATGAGGGTAGTATTTATAGGTGAAAGTGAGGAGGTGAAGAGTCTCATATTAAATGGGGGAGATGAGAAGTTTACCATCAATTAAGTGGAGAGGAAAAGTCTCCACTAAGTTCAAAATTAACTAGGGGTAGGATGGTCATTTTAATGAACGTTATAAATGTAATTCATCTCAAAAGCTAGCTCAAGAGAAGAAAGCATTTAATCTTTATATTCAATCAATATAGGATTTTGATTCTCACATGATCAGTTACAACTTATATATAAATTTATTTGCAGATTGCAGCTTGATTTAATGTTAAGACTTAGTAGCTAGGTAGGGTATGGAGTATAACTTAAACTTGACAAAATATCAATAATTGTTAGTTGAGATTTGCATGCACCATGCTTTTTTAATTATTTATTGATCTAATTACAGTATATTATACTATATGATTAATTATAACTTTAGTGCAATTAATGAAGTAATTAAATTGACTTCCAGAAAGACAGATCTATGTTAACCATCAGCCCTACCCTTAAATATGTATTGCGTATACTTGTTACTATAATTTATGAGTATTCATAATCACTTATTTAAGCATGCGTGTGAAATGTTCAAAGCTAATTAAGTAGTTACGTTTTCTGGAAATTTAATTTAAATAATGTAGTACTCGTATATCTTATATATATTTTTAAAGATTAAAAAAAATGGAGGATAAGGGGCTTATTTTAATTTACTTACATCTCCCCCATATTCATCAAGACTTACAAAATCCTTATCCACTTCAATTTACATTAATTCCATTGCCTTACCTACTTTTTTTTCCCCCAATGAATTAAGAAAACATATAGTGCGTGCCTTATAAAAATTGAGGGAATTGCACTTTTTATACCAAACATTTACCTACTTTATACATTTCATACCACACCTTTCATACCAAAATCAATCAACCTTTTTCAATTTACATACCACCGTTAAATTTTGGACGGAACTCGACACGTGCGCCGCACGTGTCCGTTAACTCTAAAAAAAAAAAAAAAAAGAAGAGTTCTGAATTTCACTTTTCATACCAAACATTTACCTACTTTACACATTGCATACCACACCTTTCAGAATGACACATTTCATACCAAAATCAATCAACATTTTTCAATTTTCATACCGACGTTAAATCACAAAAAAAAAAAAAAACCTCGCGGGCACTGTACTACCACATATGCTATTCTTAATTTGAGGAAACTGTAAAAAATCATATGATAGATGACATTCCCGTTTCTTTTTCGAAAGGGTAAGTATCTCAGGTTCGTCACTTTTTTATAATTAACCCCTTGCCCCCTAAAATGATCCAATTTTATCCTTGGTTGTTATTAGTACTAATAAATATGTAAAAAATTGAAATAATTTTTAAATTTATGGGCAATTATAAATTATATCAATTAATGAATATGATGATTTTGAATTGAAACAGTAGTACCACATAGGGTCTTCTCAATTTGAGGAAACCGTAATAAATCATATGATCGATAACATTCCTGCTTCTTTTTCGAAAGGGTACAAAATATAATAAAATACGGTATTCTCTATCTATGAAAATCATACACAATCATAATTTTGTAATTTTTCTGTCAAATTTTTAAGTATAATTCAATTACAAAAAAAAACCCTCGTGTTTTTCACTTTCTTATAGATAATCCCTTGCCCCTTAAAAACCCCTGTATTATTGCAAATACACCCTTGTATAATTGCAAATACCCCTGTACAATTGCAAATACTCCCCTGAGGGTTTTTTTTTTTGTCACAACCAATACGTGGGTGTATTTTTGTAAGTAGGCCTTTTCAAATTTACGATTTATTATGGTTTCCCCAAACTGATCAGACCATATTTGATATTTTCTGCTCAAAATCAATGGTCAAAATTGTAAAATTTTAGGGGCAAGGAATTAATTATAAGAAAGTGACAAACACAAGGGTTTTTTTGTAAATGAATTATACTTAAAAAATGTGGCAGAAAAATTACAAAATTATGATTGAATATGATTTTCATTGATAGCGAAGACCGTATTTTATTATATTTGTACCCTTTCGAAAAAGAAGCAGGAATGTTATCGATCATATGATTTATTACGGTTTCCTCAAATTGAGAAGACCTATGTGGTACTACTGTTTCAATTCAAAATCATCATATTCATTAATTGATATAATTTATAATTGCCCATAAATTTAAAAATTATTTCAATTTTTTACGTATTTATTAGTACTAATAACACCCAAGGGTAAAATTGGATCATTTTAGGGGGCAAGGGGTTAATTATAAAAACGTGACGAACCTGAGATACTTACCCTTTCGAAAAAGAAACGGGAATGTCATCTATCATATGATTTTTTACGGTTTCCTCAAATTAAGAATAGCATATGTGGTAGTACAGTGCCCGCGAGATTTTTTTTTTTTTTTGTGATTTAACGTCGGTATGAAAATTGAAAAAGGTTGATTGATTTTGGTATGAAATGTGTCATTCTGAAAAGTGTGGTATGCAATGTGTAAAGTAGGTAAATGTTTGGTATGAAAGTGAAATTCAGAACTCTTTTTTTTTTTTTTTTTTTTTTTTTTTTGAGTTAACGGACATGTGCGGCGCACGTGTCCAGTTCCATCCAAAATTTAACGGTGGTATGTAAATTGAAAAAGGTTGATTGATTTTGGTATGAAATGTGCAATTATGAAAGGTGTGGTATGAAATGTATAAAGTAGGTAAATGTTTGGTATAAAAAGTGCAATTCCCTCTATAAAAATTTAATATTGAAATTCTAACGTATATGACCTGGATCCAAAATCCAAAGTACTCTTTTTTTTTTTTAATTATTAAATCTTCCGTTCCACAATATATATCGTTTAGAGGTTTGAACATATATTATCAAAATTAATAAATAGTATGGATTTTTGGTAAAAATAAAAAACAAAGGATATATCTAAAATATTCTTAATTAATATTGTATTGGAATAAATAAGATAGAATGTTTAAGTGTAACTGTGTAACAAATAAGGGCTAAATTGGATCAGTGTAATTAATATTGCATTGGAGTCCTAAAATGCCATATATTTTGAAACAAATAAAATCTCTAAAACGACAAATATTATGGAACGGAGTATATAATACTCTCTCCGTTTTTTTTTTATTTGTCGCTGCTTTGGCAAAAAAATTGTTTACTTTTATTTGTCGTTTTAGGATTTCAATGTAAAATTAATTGTTTTCTATCAATATTACCCTTCTTGTTAATATTTGTAATAAATGTTAATTAATAATGTTATTATTTAATTAAAAGGGTGTTTTGGGGTTTTTGCTTAAAAAAATAATTATTTATTACATTTCATAATCCGTGTGCAATTCTCCAAAATGACAAATAAAAAAAACGAAGGGAGTAGACAATTTCTACATTTGTAAGAAGGAGAAAAAACATAAGTATATAGTATATACCTCGAAAACCAAATGGCAATAACTTCAACACTCTCCTCACCCATATTGAGTTGTCATGGTAATTAAAACCTTGGAAACATCAATCCAATCTTCGAGACTAAAAACAAATTAAATTGTCTGAGAATTTATCTAGACTTTGGTTTAGAAAAATATATATATATTTCATCCCGTAATAATGTGTTGATGATGTAATGTTATTTTTAACTACAAAATTTAGAATTTTTTTCTAGATCATATCTAGAAAAAAAAAATTCCATATATTATACGGGTGTGTATAGTATATATAAAATACAAATAAAGTCAATATATGCATCGATGATATATGCATGTTTATACAAAATATATATGTTTGTACTAGCTCCAATAAATATCGATCATAATTTGATGCCAAATTAAATTATTTAAGGGATAAATATGTAATTAATATACCTATTATAACATGACATAGTAAATTTTTTGATAGAACATATATATATATACACTACATAACAATATTACTCTTTAGCTTGAAATTTGAAGTTGTGATAGACGTTTTCATTTTATATAAAAATTTAAAAACATAATTTGGAAATTTGGAAATATATCTATCATTACTAAACAAAACTAATCATGCATATTGATGTGAATGACGACGGATCAAGATTGGCTGAATTCGAAGAATGATCGTTTGTTCAGTCAAGGGAATTTAGGTCTAGGGTACTAGTGGTGCTTTTCGGACCACTTTAAAAAGACATTTGACACTTTGCACGCTCGTATCACTATCATTCAGGGTCATAAATTTCATTAATATGACGATTACGATTTAAATGTGAATAATTTAGAAATTAACATAGCATTGACACGATTTGATTTATGGTTGGGCGTTTGGGTTGGATAGTTTGGGATCCGTCCCGATCCGATTAGGTATTTTCCATTAGGGATGAAAAAACAGATTTTTTGATAATTCGGGTTGGATTTTAGGTATCATATTTACACTTGAAGGGGTATTTCGGGATCCGTTTGAGTATTGAATAAAAAAAAAATTGCCCAGTTCATAATATAGCCTAATTTTTTTTTTGTTTCCCAAGGATTTAATCCCTTTCGAGGCGCGTCGTGCACATAAAGTGGGAACCTCTCCCAACAGAGATTCGAACCTGAGTCCGCTACTTTCTAGTGACTAGTCCCTTCCACTAGACCAATCACCTGTTGGTAATTTAGCCTAATTTTGAAGACATGAAATGTTTGTGTTGTGTTTGATTTAAAGTTATTGCGTACAATTTAATATTTAAATTCATTTATTTTACAATTCTACGTACATATATGTTAAAAAATAAGATTTTTTGTACATTTATATATATTTATAAAATAAACATGTGACCTTTCGGGTGCCGAGATATTCGAAAGTTTTGGGTACCCAAGATCTGAGTACCTGAATGGATTGAGTTTTGAGTATGAAAATTCAATATCCCCCAGATTGGATACCCAACCCAAAATACCCAAAATTCGAGATATCCGATCCGGGTCCAGCCCTAATTTGATTAATACAAAATATTACGTTGTGGTAGTTGTAAAGACTTCTCTCTATGTTAGTTAGAATTAGATAAGAGGGACATTGTCGGCATCAGCTCCTTACTTGCATGCACACATCATTCCTGCAAATTCAGGGCAAAGATGCAACGTAATAAGATTTAAAGGGACGTGATTTGTTATTTTAATTTAACCTTTTCCCCAAAAGTGTACTGTATACATTCTTATCAATTACGCATCTCTTATCTTCAATATACGGTATTTTTCTTCACCAAATGAAAAAAATGAAATTCAACACTTAAATTAGAAATTAAAAGGCCTAGTGGTATACCGTACATGCAATGGCCTTGTTATATTGGTAGTTTGTACTTTGATTTTGAAAATAATGAAATAAATTTATAATTAAGTGATTGATGTAATCATTCATTAAATGTTTCGTTACTAAGAATAATTGTAAATTATATTTCTATCATCATTGCTAAAAACAAATATAGATCTTTCATTGATTTTAAGGGCATACTATACTCGTTAACAGGGTCGGTTTTAGACATTTAGGAGCCCTATTATATGTTATAAGAAAATTTTACTTAGATTTATTTCTTTTTTTTTAATGCAAAAATACTATTTAAATATTAACATATTAATTTTTAGATAGAAACTAAATGACAAATTCACGTAACTTTTTTGACAAAATGATGTTGGAAAATAATTTGTGTGGAACTAAATAAATATATCAAGAACTTTGTGGCTTTGAGGCTTGTTTAAAATAATATCTTTAAAGTGATATTTGCCCCCACTCGATTGAGCTTGCTAATGGGTTTGAAGTAGCAAATCACTCCCAGGATACAACAAAACCACTTAAAAAGATAGATAACAATTCTTTACTTTCTCTCTAATTTCTCTAATGAATTGTGTGCTTTTGGAGAGGAAATAAAATAGAAGAGTATTGGACACTTTCTGTTTTTGTTAAGTGGTAATTTCTGAACTACTATTCACTATTTATAATAATTTGATGGTTGCAATAAATCATTGTGCATGGCTATACGCAAAATTACACCTTTTCACTTTTCAACAAATAGTTGCATTGTTTCGGATATGCCGTAGCTTTTGAATAGAAGTTACTTTTCTCATAAGTAATTTAATCCGTGCATATTGAGTTGCAAAGCATTGCAATTGTTGGAAAAGGTGCGATGACTTTAGCCACATTAATATTGTGTATGTTTAATACAACTGCCAACCATTCCTATTATTATATTATAATGTCCACTTATGCTATTAATCACATTATATAATATATTATATAATAATTTAAATTTCTAACATTCTAATCTATTTATATTGAATTTTCCTTAAATTTCAACAAATGAATCATGAATATATTTTATAATATTTAATAAATATTCCTTTAGCGGAAGCAAATTAATTTGCAAGTATATGTATTGAATATAATCTTATGACAAGTATACGTACGTCACTAAATTTAACTTTTAACTTATGAAGATCAATTATTATCTACAATTAATGTAAATATATTAATTCCTTTTGTAATTTTATAACAATGTTACAAGAATGGTTAACATGACTGTCATAATTAATAACAATTATTCTCAGAATGAAATAAAAAAGAAAGAAAAAAACAAAAGAGTTATTATTACGAAAGAAGAAAAAAGAGGAACAATTATCAAAAAGAAAAAAGTGAAAAGAACATGGAACAATTAATTAAAATATAAAAGAAAAGCCAATAATGGATTTTGAACCCCGAACCTCTTATTCATGAAAAGACTTTTTAATCAAGTAAGCAAAGGAACCCATTATGAAAAAGCTACTAATAAAACTTCAAATATTTAATTTACAAATTTTTCTAAACGGCCTAGAATCTAGATATAAAATTTTAGGGGATCCTAGACGTCGGGTCAAGTACCTAGCACTTTTGTCGGTCTGCTCTTTAAATTATTTGATATTTCTAGTTCATTAATAACATTTGTTTTAAGAAAATTAATGTAACGACATAAATTTTGTCTTTTCATTGTCACATCTAATTCAATTAAGGCAACGCCAAACGCGTACATAGCATTGAATATTTGAATGTGATAATTTTTTTTTTTGAGAACCATATTTGGATGTTTTAATAATATGTACCAAATCTGCAATTTACTTCTTTTTCTTTTTCAAAAGTACAAAAAGGAAATTAAGGGTCTATTTGGGTGAGTTTTGATTCGATTTCACGGGTCTCGATTTAAAAAAATTGGTTTGGGTGATTTCGATAAAACCTTTGAGACTTCATTAAGATGAGTTTTGGCTGTTGGGTTCTGTGATTTGAATAAGTTGAAACCCTACTTTGATTGAATTTGAATATTAGGGTTTAAGGAAAAAAGTAGGTGATAGGTGTTAAATCAATGTCTTTTTTAAGTGAGATTTGAGGAAAAAAATAGATGGTAGGTATCAAATCAATGTTTTATAGGTTTGAAGTGTTTGACTGTTAGTTTCTGAATAAATTTTTGATGATTTTTTGAATTTGACGAAAACTCATTTAAAAGAGTTTTAACTCGATCTCGCGAAACATGTAAAATCGGACCAGAACCCATTCACATACATCCTAAGAAATAAAGGAAGCTAAAAGAGAGGTGTCTCGGTGAAAGTCAAACCCATGCGCCGACCATAAATACTTATATATTCAGGTGCTATTCGTAGACGTGGGAGGGTTCACGTGAGGACTAACAAAAAATAATACAGGATATACTATCTTACTATTAATATATACTAGCAATATAATATAGTATTATTATAATATTTTATGGTCATAACTCACTGTTGCTGATTCAATGCTTATTAATAAATTAAGCATAGATTACCAATTGGGCTTTTCATATTTTTTTAATATTTGTCAGACAAAATTTGTGGGGTGTATAAAAATGTTTGATAAGCAAGTAGAAGAATAATTGAGATAAAAATATTTAAATAATTCCCTGTAGAGTGAAATGAAAAAATATATCCCCATGTTTGGTCTAATGAGTAAGAATCTTCTTATAATTATTTTTATTACCAAAAATCTCCATGTGTTTTTATTACCATAAATTACATTCTCAAGTCAAAATGACAATTATACTCCAATAAAAAAATATATAAAAATATCCCTATTCACTCAAAAAATTAATATTAATCTCCCATTTGAACTTTAAAATTCTACAATAATCCCCTTTGTTCACTTAAAATATGAGAGAATTGCATTTTTCATACCAAACTTTTACATACTTTAGACATTTGGTATCAAACATTCCAAAAAGACATATTTAATACCAAATTATTGGGCATTCACATTTGCTTGAGCTTTAATGGTGATATTTTGGTATGTTTAAAATTATGCTCCAAAAGTTTTACCATAGCATGTCCCATATATCATATTGAAAATTATTGTGGCGTGATTCCTTATAAATTATGAGATATGATTTAATTTTGATTAATATCCCAAAACTTCGTTAAGTTTTCGAAGATTATTTGTTGCGTTTCATGAACTGAAACATGTACCATTAGAAAGCTTTCGTCAAGAACTTTCCAGCAATATAAAAAGCACTCAACTTGGCCTTGTAACGAAGGAGATATACCAAAAATTGACGAATAAAGAAAATATGAAGAAAAAAAACCCCTTCAATTTTGATATTAAATGTGTTTTTTTTTAGACTTGGTACCAAATGACTAAAGTAGGTAAAAATTTAGTATAAAAATTGCAATCTCCTACTTAAAATTTTGATAATAACCTCTCTATGATTTATGAGAGAATTTCAAATGAATTTTATACTAATAAAAAGAGAACACAAGGGGTTTTTTCTGATAAAAATAATAAAGAGGGCGCAAGATATTTTTGCATTTAGTGATTTAACTAGTCTTTGTTCACACATCAGTCCATATTTGACTCCTTTTGTTATTCGGAATATGTTTTTCTCCTCCGTTTTTAGCATGCGTTTAATATGGTAACTTTCACTAATTTGACGAAAATGGTTGAGTTCAAACAAAAAGTACACAAAGTTCAAACGTAATTCAATTGTACACAAGTTCTAAGAAATTGCGTTTAACATCGCAATTTGTTTAAACTCCATATGTACTAGAATTTTCAGACTAGAAGCTTTGATTATTTAGAATGTAAGTTGAAATTTTGTTTCTTTATTTCTTACTAGTATATTCTTTTGTGGACATAGGCTCTGACTATAGGTTTGGGCCCAGAAAATAAATAATGATTATTTTGTTTTGTGGACATAACTCTAGCTATAGGTTGGGCCCAAAGAATAAATGATATTAAAGACTGTAATAGTCAACGGGTTGTTAAATTCGTATGTAGCTTCATTAATATTTGTGTTCATTTATTGAATTTTTTTAATTCTCCAAACATTCTTTTTTTCTATATTTTTTTTTTTGGTAAGTTAATTCTCTAAACATATCCGCAACCAATTAATAATGTCAAATTTCGAAAAAGGTTCAGAGCAGGTGAACTTTCAATTTCAAATCATGGATTAAAGTTTTATTTTTTTTTATGTATGTTTCAATCAGCTCAACATAGGAAATTTTTCGATAAATTTTTAAAAATTGCTAAAAAACTAAGAAATTATTAATAAAGTTACTAACTTAGGGAAAGGAGAAAGGTCCAAGATAAACATAAAGTTTCGGAAATACAACTCCTTTTCGTTTCGATTGAATCAAAAATAGAAACTTTTCTATGTTTTCGACAAAGAAAGAGGAAATTTTGATCCATGTCCCAAATATCCACTAATATATTCATCTACAACAAATCACATAATCATCGAAGCCCTATCGAATTCAACTATCATCTCAAATTCTCAATCTACTTCTAGTTCTGGACAACTATTTGAACATTCAACTCAACTCGAAAATTCAATTTTTTTTTTATCGTTATCCACCAAATTTCAACAAGAAAATATTAATCTCTGACGTATATAACCACTTCTTTCAATAAATTACCATACCTCATTGAAAAACTACAATAATAATAATGTATAATAGAATTATAAAGAAAAGAGCTGACTCGTATAAAACATTGTTAATGTCATATACACACAGTTTACTTATTCATTACCCAATTCAAATCACTAACCAACCATATCCATCTACCTACACATCAACTATGTGTATTTTGAATAATGAATTTCAATGATCACATCATATCCATCAATTATTAATAGATTAAAGATCTATCAATCAGATTCAAACCACATCACGTGATTGATTTAGTAAAAGGGATTAATACCCCCAAAACAACGACCCAAATTCGAATCCTGTTGAGAGAGGTTCCCATAGTACAAAAAGGGTTAAATCCTTGTAAAAACAAGCATTCAAAGTTTAAACCATATCCAAATTGAAAAATCAAGATCTACTCGAATTAAAATCGTCCCATTGGCAAAGACTATGAATATAAAAACTTTGTGTCAATCTCAATGCTGAACTCATTATACAGCTCTGATATTTCATATTTCCCAAAAGACAAGAAATGTCAAAAGTAATCATCCTCCTGTGATCTATTAACAGCTCCATTGATTGAGCCGGCTCACCTTCATTGGGACCAAGAAAGTTTGAACTTTGTGTTAAAGCCACTAAACTTAACATCCCTCAATTTTGTACACAAACTAAATTACAAGGAGGACTTAAATGTAAATACAACAAATTTCTAACAGGGCAATTTCTATGAGCTGACAGGTTTGCCATTTAATTTGGGGAAAGGGTCTTGTTTGCTTAGAACCGCAACTTTACTCTTGTGGGCAAAATACCCTTTCACAAGATTCTTGTATATTAGAATTGACATTATGCATTCCACCTACGGAAAGAGGTAAACGAGAGGAGATAAAAACCAACAAAGAAATCGAGCTGGTTTAATGAATGGCTCTTATGTGAAAGGGATGTACAAATACGAAGAAAAGTTACCTCATCAACATCCATGTCCATCTCAAGCCATTTTAGTGCTTTAACAATAACATCTAACTTGATTTGGTGAGCTTTATTTGGATCCTTTAGTTTTTGAATGATGTAGCTGTAGAGGAATAAATTTGACAATTAATCAGACAGTTCCCTAACTAGTATAATAAATAGAGGCCATTTAAGGTTGATTAATGGTGACTTACATTTTCTTCACCAGTCTTTGGTATACTTGGAGTTCTAGCTTCTCTAGAACAAGGTATACACCTGACCTTAAGAACCTGAAAATGATGCAAAGGGCTAGTTATTTAGTTAAAGTTGAGCATGATGGAAACTGTTTACAAGAGAAAATCATGCATACCTGTCTTCATGTTCATTCAGGGCATGTCTTAGGAGTCGAAGATCACCTCTTTTGAGGGCAAGGATAACGTCACTATACTGCAAAAGTATGAAGATGTGAAAAGAAAATTATCGATCAAGCATGAGGTTCAAATTTTGCATCGGAAGAAAACATTTAAAACTTGACACAACAAAACATGAATTAAAGATTAAAGATTATAAATAAAAATGGGCAGTGTTGGGACTTGGAAGAAAAAAAAAGTTATATTCATTTATCAACTGTTATTATCTCATTAAATTGAAAAATGAAAAAGTAAGTCCCAACTGATGTCTGATGGTATGCTTTGAACAAAATCAGCTTTCTGACAAACTAGGCAACGAGAATTTATTTCTTATTAATGTAATTAGACTACAAACAAGTTCTTATGACTATATCTTTAATGTCTCAACCATGGGAAGTTATAACAATATTTTCTTCAACTTCTTCTTGGAACATGATGACCAATTTCCTATTATTTTGTTAATTTAGGATCCGCCTACCGTTACAATTTATACAGACTCTTCTTACAGAAAAATTTCGATCCAGTACTCTGATGTATAAAAAACTGCCTAAAATATTTTTCTATGTCTTTCTCGAATCAGTTCTTCATGCAGCGGGTTACCAGAGAAGAGGGTCGATCCAGAAAGTGGAGTGGCGTGAAAGCTACCCATGATTCTTTCTTGCTTCACGAAGTTCGAAAGAAAGGAATAAAAAAGAGAATCTGGATCTTTCCCAGAAATTGGGATCGGCAACTAATCTATCGAAAACCAAAATCGCGGAAAGGGAAAAAGGACGATTTCTAACCACGAACGAGTAGGAGAAGTTCAGTCACTGATTCAAGAACGAATACCGAGACAGCCGTTCGTCGACTTATCGGGAAAAAGGAAGAAGATCGAGAAATATGAGGCCCAAACTGAGAAGTGTTGCTGTTTGCTCTTTGTCAGATGCCCTTAGTGAAACCACAGAAGGCAGAATCAGGTACCTGACTTGAAGACAGATGGTGAAGAGTCGGGTTTCCCGTTTACCCTCACCGGAGGAGCTGCCCCCACCAGCCCGGCGGATGAAAAGAAAATCCAGGATGACGCTAAAGTGGGCGGCCGAGAAGCTTCTTGCTGTTGATTCAAATGGAAAACTATTTTCCTCAATCCGGAATTACCTGCTTTCGAGAGCGAGGGTAAATCCGTCGTGGGGCGTCGAAGGTTTTGATAGCCAGTCAGTCAATGGAGGGACCGGGGCGCTAAGGATTGGCACACTTTCGGGAAGAACATGCCTGCAAGAACTAAGAATCAATAAAAGGAAAGTACTGTCCGGCCGATCATTCCGCTGGCATCTCGCATTCACGAGCCCAAGAAGGAGGGCATCTCACCTTGATCTCAGTGAATGCTAGTTCCCCCTCATCTTTTTGCAAAAAGCCGCTCCACGGTGAGGAGCCCCACTCGGGGAGATGAGTTAAACTAGAATTCACCCTAAAAATATCTTGTGACTATCTAACTTTCCTGTATCCATGACCAATTTGTACCCCAAACAAGACTATAATAGGTAGAAGATCAAAAACTGAAATCACATATGTTTTCCCTCAAAAGAAATCTTAGTTGTGTGTGTCACTCATATGAGAGATTACAACCTATGTAAACCAAATTGAACAATCCATGGCATCTGAAAGATGTCCGATGATGATTTTAGTGGTGGACATGTCCTCAAATGCAAGATAAATACAATATACTGAGAAAGGAATGGATCTACAGACAGATCATACCTCATTTAAGTTATACTTCTCAAGTAACGATGTTTTGGGTAAGATGCCTATTGAGAGCTTCACAGGTATCAAATATTTCAGTATCATCCTGTTGGAACAAAAATTACAAGGTTATTTCATACAATATGCAAAAACCAAGCATTATTTTCTAACTCAAACATGGAAATACAGTATGTAAGAGCAGTACGGATTTCATGGATGACTTCTTAAATTTCAAGAGGTTAAATGTTTATATGAAGTCTGAAGACAAGTATATCTTGTTACCTAATCCTGTCTTATGAAGTTATATTATAGGAAATACTTACTCAACATTTAGCAAACATAACATATAAGATAAATGAATGTTAAACCTTCACCAATCTCATGCCCTATGAGCATCTTACCGTCATACACTGATACCATAAATTACTATAAACTGATGTAATTTAGTAGACAAATAAAAAACCACGACGGTAATAAGTATGAACTAAATATTGTAACCCAACAATGATTTGTATTCTGCTTTAAAAAAAATCACATTGTAGCATATTTTAAGATATCCATCCAAAAGTTTGCTCTAGATATTCGCACTTGCCCCTTGTATTTTTCCTTATTAATAGAGGTGTTTTGTTTCAAAAAAAAAAAGTTTGCTCTAGATATAAGTTCATGCAAAGAATAGCATGCCCTAACAAACCTTATGTTTGCTTCTTTACGTTCAGTACAATGGGTTAACGCATATGATAATTTGTGGTCAGCGGCTGGAAAGTTTTCATTGTACACCTCCAAGCGACCAGTGTAATACATGTAAGTCACCTTATCCCTGACTGGGAACTCCTCAAAGTCGAAAATTCGAGCAGTTTCAATACTTCTTATCACACTGCGACATAAGTGGACTGTCCCGAGCTTGAAATAAATTTTAAATAGTTGGCATGTCACATATAGAGCTCCGACGCGTTTTGGTCCTTTGCCAGCTAAAACTCCAAACACTTTCATGAGGAAAGAACCAGCACCTTTCAATTTCTCTGGGCTTTTTCCTATTGAAGCCAACTCCACATCAGCCTTTAAATGCAACAAGAAAATCAGTTGATTATGTACTAGTCTTTGTCTAAATGTATGCACATGTTGATTTTCCTTTAAGACAGATATATTCGCGCTTTTCTTACCCTCTCAGCAAGAATCCTAATTTCATATGCAACCACATATAATGCTTCCAGCGCCCATGCTGAGTCCCAATTTCGAAATTCCTGAATAAAAGCACTGTAAATCTCCATCATTAGGAATTAACTATGATGCAGAAGGTTTAACCAAACATGAACTATGTCAAGATTTACATACTTGGAAGCTTTTTCGAAGGCTATGTAGGACTCAACCAAATTTCTTAGCCTATAACTCCGCACGGCGCGAAATATAGGAACTAGAATGTCGCCATACTGAGAGTATTTATCTGATTGACTAATAACTCTGTTGGCATCCTGTTTATTAATAACAAAGGTAAATGCCCGTTAATTAAGAAGCCATAATTTCTAAGTGGAAACCACACATATTTATATATCAAACCATAAATACACATACAGCGAAGCATATAAAACTTTAACGTATATGAAAAGCATTACATGTTTACATAAAACAACTGTAAGTATTCCAGAATAACACGACTAAGTAACAATATAAAGTTAAGGGAATATGAAATTTCCTCAAGAACGATCAGTAAATTTAAAATCTGATACATGATCCATTCTTTCCAATAGAGTTTAAAATTCCAAATAAATCCTAAATCAACCACAAAGTTGTAAAAATTTTCCTTGTCATTGAAAGCATTGATGAAAATTAATTCCAGTTCTAAAATCCTAATGCAAACCCAAGAAGGGCAATGTAAGTAAACAAACTACATATTCCAAAGTATGTACAAACTTAGTTATAGGTATTGCAAAAGGACACCATTATGTTCAAATTCAACTAGGGATGACAATCAAACCAAGCTACTCAGAATCTCATTCAAGCTCGTCTGAGCTCTATTCGTTATAAAAATCATACAAGTTTAAATAAATCAAGATACTCGAGCACGAATCATGTTCGGCTCGAGTAAAGCTCGCCAGTTTGTTTAGCAATCAAACCAAGCTCAAATTTCATTTCAAGGTCAATAAAAAGAAAAATTCAAATCAAGCTTCAAATTTGTATTGTTCGGTACTACTTGACTCATTTTCACCCCTAATTTCAACAATGAGCTTCCTAATCTCAAACAAACCAATCATAAGCCTTCTTTTATTAAGACCAATTCTATCTCTCCAAGCATACGAATTATTTGCTGAGGCTCAGGTGAACTCAAACTTCCAACTCTAGTGCCAATTAACTCTATCTAGCATAACTGCCTTAATTCACACAGATTAATTCAAAATCATGAATATTCCAGAAAGATCCAATATGTATACAATTAAACATATAAACTTGTTGTGAGAAAAGGAAAGAGTAATAAAAGAAGACCTGGAAAGTGTTGAGGGCGTCGGCGAGAGAGAGAAGGGTTGCGGAGTCGGAGGAGATGGAGAGTAGACGACTGAGAGACTTGCCGTCTTGGTACGAAACGGCGTCGGAGAAACGGTTTAGGTATTCATTTATTCGCCGGTGGGCTTCTCCCATGCTCATATATGCCGCCATTCTTCGCTGCCACTCAAGAAGCTGGAGTGAGTGCACTTTGTAAGGTAGACGGAAGATGGTGAAACGACGTCGTGCGCGAGAGGAAGCTGGATGTTTGGGTTTTGAGTTTCCGGTAGTCTTTGTTGTATTGTTTGGGTTATTGGGCTTTGCTTGATCATAATGGGCCGTAGAACCAAAAATCATTATGTATTTAACTCATATGTAAATATTGTACCATAAAAATATCTCCAATATACATCCAGGCTGTTTGGTAGGGTGTATGAGATTAAGGTGGATTAGATCAAAACTGGATTGATAGTCGTATTAGAAACAAGTTTGGTAAATTTGATTAAGTCTTATTACATTAAAGCAATCTACCGTAATATGTTATGTGGAGATAAGAGTATATGCATATATTAAAATATTTTTACTAGTTAATTGAACATATTATGTTAGTTAAGATATATCAATTTACAATTAACATGGAGGTATTCAAACTAAAACATTGAACAAACTTTGATCAACTCATACTCTCATTCTCATACATATTATACAAATGGCTTCAATATTCACATGAATTAACTGATCCACCCATGCTTGAAATGATTATATTCTAATCTTAATATTGGGTAGTAAGGATTTACTTCATTTGACCTGGTATTTGAGCAATGTCATCAAAAGTTGTAATGACCCATATTAACACATATAATATGACATAATATTCCCTATTATGTCTTACCAAACGCCCCCTAGTACATTATACTTGGGGGCCGTTTCTAATAAGGAGTATTAGGTCATATTATTTGTGTTAAAGTATTGGTTTTTACAATGTTTGGTGACATTGTTCCAATACCGGGTCAAATAGATTAAATCATTACGACCCGGTATTGAGACTAAATTATAATCCACCCAGGCATGGGTGGATTAATTAATTCGGGTGAATATGGATTTGCCGTGGTGCATTACGCGTATCCCACCTACTTTTTGCTGATGATACCCTCATCCTCTCTCAAGCAGGTGCAAACGCAGCTAACCATATCAGACATGTCTTAGAAACCTATTGTCGAGCCTCTGGTCAGGAGATTAACTACGATAAATCAAGTATTGTGTTTAGCAAGAATACAAGAGATGTACACATAATTGCGGTTCAGTAGGAACTCCCAATCCGACAGGAAGACAAACATGAGAAGTACTTGGGTATGCCTTTATCCATTGGTAGATCGAAAAGGGAGGTGTTTGATTTCATTATAGCAGGGAAAGAAATAGTCATCAAAGTAGTTGCACAATCGATCCCTTCTTACATTATGAGCTGCTTCAAACTGCCAATTTATTTCATTCGTGAAACCGAATCCATGATATCCAATTTCTGGTGGAATTCTAAAGAAACGAAGAAAATTCATTGGGTTAAATGGAGTACGTTGTGTAGAAGAAAAAGAGATGAGGGCATCGGCTTCCAGAATCTGGAATCTTTCAACATAGCACTTCTGACGAAACAAGCTTGGCGCATTTTAATCAACCTTCTAGTCTTTTAAGTAGAATTTTAAAGGCTAAATACTTCCCAAAATGTGATTTCTTTGAGGCGTTATGTGGCAGTTCACCATCTCTCACTTGGAGGAGTATTTGGGGCGCTTCTTGTTTTCTCAAAACTGGTCTTCGTTGGAGGATTGTCAATGGCGAATCAGTCAGGATTTGGAAAGACCGTTGGATTCCTAGACCGACGTCGCTCCGAATCCAATCACCTCCTTCATTTCTTCCTCTGGACAGCAAGGTCAGCAGTTTCATTGATCCTGGAACTGGAAACTGGAACAAATATCTTGTTGAAGGGATCTTCTGGACTGAAGAGGCAACATCCATTTTATCTATTCCGATTAGCAGGTATGGTGGAGATGATAAGTTGATATGGCACTATGAGAAAAGCGGAAACTTTACGGTAAGATCTGCATATCATCTTTATGAATCTCTAAAAGAACTGGAAAGTCAACATCAATTCGGTAATTCGAGTTCTGGTTCTTCAAGGGTTTGGAAGAAAATTTGGAGCCTTAAAAATGCTCCAAAGGTGAAACTTTTCATTTGGAAATGTTGTTCTAACTCCATTCCTGTTCGGCAGCTCTTATACAGAAGAAGATCAACGGATAATGAAGTTTGTCGAACATGTTCGAGTAACGAAGCTGAGTCTATTATGCATGTCCTAAATACGTGTTCGTTCGCTAGACAAGCATGGGCTGTTTCCAATGTTCCCTTTTCGATTTATAATTCGAATGAGGAAAATTTTGCAAGTTGGTTCTCGCGTTTATCGAAAACTTTGAAAGAGGAGGACCTCAGTTTTGTTGTAACCTTTTCCTGGCTCCTTTGATTTTCGAAACAAAATAATTTGGGAAGGGAGCAGTGGAAGGCCGCACGACCTTCACACTTATGCAAGAGATTTTTGCAATAGATTCCGAGATACAAACCAACATCCAAACCCGACGGCTCACCCAAGAAACTCTACGAGATGGACAACACCAATAGAACCTTTTATAAAACGCAATTTTGATGCAGCAATTGATAGAAGTAGTAATTATTTTGGCGTTGGTTTTCTTGCTCGTAACTCCTGCGGAACTTGCATAGGCTGGAAGACTTTTCAAATTCCATATCCGTTTGACTCAGAGGCTGCCGAAGCTTATGCTGCAAAGAGCGCTGTACACTTGGCATAGACAATGGCTGGAATCACGTTATACTTGAAGGCGATTGCAAAGTTGTAATCGAAGGCACTCAAGGTAACTTTTCAACAAGCAACATTGGACCTTTGCTTAAAGAAATTCAACATCTTTCCTCACGCTTTGTGTCCTTCCTGGCTCAACACATTTTTCGCGAAGGACATCAGGCGGCTCATGCCTTAGCAAAGTTAGGAATTAAGTCTTCATTTACTGCCAATGCTCTTCCTACTTTGTTTTATGACATTGTTACCTCTGATTCTCTTGATTAATGAAGTTTGATGTGTTTCCTCTAAAAAAAAAAAAAAAAAGAGATATCATAAATTCTTTTTAAATCTCTGAAATTGAAAATACATTCTACATAAATAAATCACAAACTAAAATCTATATCAATTTACAATCAACATGGAGGCATTCGAACTAAAACATTGAATAAACATTGATCAGCTCACACCCTTATACGTACTAGGAAAGTGCACGTACGTTGTACATGTCTAGTTAATTTAGGCCATCTCCAATGGAGAAGGGCTAGCCCCGGGCTCTGGATCCCCGAGTCAGCCCCGGGCCAGCCCCGAGCCCTGCCTGGTCGTCTCCAATGGTCGGGCTCCGTGGATGAATTAATTCAATTTTTTTCTTTGCCCACTCTCACCTATTAATATTATAGTTTTAAATTTTTTTAAAAGTAATATTAAATTACTTTAAATAATTAATCATACTATATACTACATAATTAAAACCTATCACATTAATTAAAATAATACATTAATTAAAATAACACATTAATTGCAACAATACACAACATTAATGAGATTTTAATCAAGGAACATTAACATTAATCCGACAAAATATTAAAAAACATATTCTTTTCAAAAACTAAAATTTATCTTATAGTATTAATATATTTGATATTAACTAAAATAAGAAAATTATATATTATTAATAAATAATTATTAAAAAAAAAAACCAAAACCAAAATTGAAATTACGGGTGTTAATTTAATTCGGGGCAGAATTAGGTGGTTGAGTATGCAAATTACTCATCTTCCCCACCGCTTCACGTACAGTCAGTAGAATAGATGTATAATCCTAATTATGAAATTCACCCTCTTATCAAGTCTCACCAAATTAAAACAACTACCAACTAATACTACACTTAATCACTTAATATAACAACAAAATCAGCATAATTCAACGGGAAGAGCAGCAACTTATATTACGCGCCCCTCATCTTTCTCCTTCAGCCAACGCGCGCCCCGGGCCAGCAGCAGGGCTCCGCCGAGTCCCCAGCCCCGCCCGTTCCAGCCCCGAGGCCACCCCGCCCCGCAGCCCGCAGCCGTCTCCAACCGTTTCTCGTTCCCAGCCCAGCCCCTGCCCGGCCCCGGCCATCTCCATTGGATGGGTATTGTTAATAATTAGAATAAAATTAATTTTATTATGTCATAAATAAGTGCAACTTAACCCATTTTATAGGTTTACCAGTTTTTTATCGATTATAACTTATTTTCTCTGTTTTCTCTGTTTTGTCTTTTTGTTTTTTCTATTTTAAACCATTTTTCTAACAATTTCACTTTATTTTATCGGTAAAACTTTTTTTTAACTGATATAACACGCTTTTATCACATTAATCCGTTGTAACCTTTTCGCATAATTTTTTCACTGATTTCACTTGTTCTTTTCACAATTTCACCGAATTTATAATATTTTTCACCAATTCACCTACTTTTCACTGATGTTGTTGTTTGACCGGTTTCATTATTTTTTCACGATTTTTACCTGAATTTTCATCGATTTCACATGTATTAATTGATTTCATGGGCACTTTTTATCGGTTTCACCCAAATTTTCACCAACTTTGTCAATGTTCATCAATTTCACATTCACATGTTTTCAACGATTTTATAGATTTTTTTTATCGATTTCACCGTTTTTCACGAAAATAATTCCCTGAAAATTCGAATTTATGCATGTCTTGATATTATTGAATGTTCTTTATTTATTTTTTTATTCTAGCCAATTAAAATTAAGTTATTAGCTAAGTCATAAGTATTTTTTATTCTTTCATAGTAACTAGTAAGATGCGATTCAATTTTTTTGTTTTTTGTAACATAATGATATTTAAGAGAATTTCATTTTAAATTTTTATATTTAGAGTGTTTATGGCTTATATTGTACTAAATCTTTAAATTAATATTTTCTTATTTAAATAATATTGATGCTAAAATATAACAATTTTTTATATATTTTAGGGGCTATTTAAAATAATAGTATTTTTAATGGTTCGTTTTTATCTATTATAAGAGAAGAAAAAATTACAAAAATTCATGTAAGAGAATTTATAAATTTAAGGAGTTTATGTAGGAGATAAATTAAATATAATAAGACTTCATGTCTTATTATACTTATTCAATTACTTTTATATATTTATCACTGAATTAAATATCACTTTTCAATTTAATTTAAATAAGGATATTTTAGTCCGCACAAAAAAATTAAGAAATATTCATGCTTTTATAATACTAGAGATAGAGATTATACAAATGGTTTCGATGAATTGATGTGTCTTAACTAACATAATATGTTCAATTAAGTAGTGAAAATATATTAATATATAACTAAACTCATAACTCCACTATATATATTGCGATTGATTCCTTCAATGTAATATGACTCGATTAAATCTACCAAACGTATTTTTAATATGACCTTCAATCCGACTCCGATCTGATCTACCTTAATCCCATACATCCTATCAAACGGCCCCGTGTCTAATATTTTTCTTGAACGTTGTAACACCGTTAAATTTGTTGGATGAAGATGAAGATGAAGATAAATGAAGTCAGAAATTAAGGGAAGGTTTTGATGATTTCCAAAACATCTTAATCAGCTAAGTATGGAAGCTTAGTACCCTTAGAAGGAATTTTGAACAAGTAAAAGAACACATTAGAAGAGTTCAAAGTTCAAAGCTCAGAAGACTAGTGATCTCATGCTGAAACAGCGAAAAGAAGGGTAGGTCATCAGCCGAGTCAAATCATATTAGTTCAGTATTTGATCAGCAGAGTACCTATCAGCAGAGTCGTTTTGATCAGCAGAGTAGAAGAGATCAAGAGATTAGTCCAACGGTAATAAATGCACTTAGTGTAATAAATGCTGAAAGAGTAGGGTAGTAATGGCAAATGATTGAAGATATCCTCGTATCAGCAGAGTGCATTTAATGCAGCATTAAATGTGATGGACAGAAAAGTACTGTACACTGTACGGATTGCTGCAGGGAGCCGTTTCAAAAGAGCTGAAGGATGGATTTGAAGACTTGATTTGCTTCAACGGTCATAAATTCAAATCCGAGTATAAATAGAGCTAAGTTCGAAGAGAGAAAAACACAACAACAATCAGAGATTTCGATTTTGAAGCAGAAATTTTCTAAGTCTCAAAAGCTCGAACAGCTCACTCGTCTGGTGGAAGTCATCTGTTGACAGAAACCCAGTTGAAGAAAACAAAAAAACATTATCTGAGTGATTTTGTAATAGCTGAGTGTTGTGCGAAGTGAGAATCCATCTTTGTGAGTGATTCTACTTCAGAGGATAGGTTTTCTTTGTGAATTCCTATTGTGAGCTTATAGCCTTTACATTTGTTGTCTAGGTATAAGTGGAGAAATATTGTAATCTTTGTGATTATAGTATAACCCAGAATCTAAGTGATCTGGAAGAGTGGACTAAAGGATTTTTATCCATATAACCACTATAAAAATTCTTTGTGTTATCTTGCATTCAAGTTTTCTTGCATATTTAAAGTTTGCATATTTAAACACTTTGAATTAACTAAAAGATTTTAAAAGGAGTTTGTAAAACTGGGGATAAAATCTTTTAAGAACTTAGTCTACTTGTGAAAAACACTTTAAAACAATCCGCTGCAAGTATACTCTTTGAAAAACTGTTTTGCTGTTAAACAGCTAAGTAACTGTAAGAAGAGTGGTCACTCTGCTGTTCAAGATTTGTTCACGATCAGCACAGTCATCTGTTCTTCATCAGCTTAGTCTGCTGACAGAACACTGAAAAGTTTTTAAGTTCAAAAATTTTCAGAGGTCTATTCACCCCCCCCCCTCTAGACCTCATCTGACCACTTGGGACCAACAAGTGGTATCAGAGCGGGTGGTTCATTAGAATCAGCTGCCTGATCAACGAGCTTGATCCAAGTGTTTTTCAAAGGTTTTTCAAAACTTTTTCAAAAGAGCATCTTTTTGAAAAATCAAAACTTTTGAAAATGGAATGCATAAACCATGTTCCCCACATTGCTGGTATGTCATTCGAAGACTGGAAAATCAGGATGGAGATTTTCCTTGCTGCCTACAATGACAACATGTTCACTTGCATTACAAAAGGTCCATTCAAATTCACCAAGACGATAAAGATCAATGAAGTTGATACCGTGGTGGAGAAAGATTTGAATGAAATGACAGCTGAAGAAATCAAGCTGTTCAACCTGGACAAGATTGGAAGATTTATCATGACTAAAGCCCTGGACAATGATCGGTTTGACAAGATCAAACATTGCAAATCTGCAAAAGAGATGTGGGACAAAGTCAGAGATATGAGCGAAGGGAACGACGCCATAAAAGAGCATCAGCTGAGTGTTGCTCTAGAAAAGCTGGATAACTTCAAGATGAAATCCTCTGAAACCATTGATCAGATGGACACAAGGTTTACAAGAATATTAAATGAAGTATTGAAGCTTGGAAAAACCTTCACAGACAAGGAGATAACCATCAGAGTACTGAAGGCCTTACCTCCTAAATTCAACATGAAGGTGACAGCGATGGAAGAATCAAGGGATCTGGGGAAGATCTCTCTTACAGAGCTGTTTTCTGTACTCAAGGCTTATGAGTATAAACTGCCTAGGATGGGTATTGAAGAAACCTCAACTTCAGGACCCACAGCTGCACTTGTTGCTGCTGAAAACACCAGGAGACCAGCACATAGAAGTCAAGATGTGGACTCATCTGATGAAGCATCATTACTCAACAAGAAGGAGTACACTGCTGGAGATGTAGCACTATTGATGAACAACTTCAAGAAGTTCTATAAGAGAAAGATGAAAAACAAATACAATCATGCTACTTCTACTTCTAAACCTAACTCTTCTTCTCAAGTGAAAGATGATTATAAAGCAAAACTAATGTGTTATAACTGCAGGAAATTGGGACATTTCATCAGAGACTGTCCTTATCCAAAAGCAGAGAAATACACTGAAGAGGAGAAGAAAGTGAGAAAAGAAAGAAAGCATCAGAGAGGAAAAGCAATGATGGCTGAAGCAGAAAAGCTGACTGCTGTCTACTCATCTGATTCAGATTCAGACTCATCTGACGAAGAATCTTCTGATGAAGAAAACCTGCTCTCCTTTGCCTGATGGCTAAGGAATCTGATGACTCCGAGGATGAGGTAACTCCTCAAAATAATGAACTATTTGATTCTCTAGAGCAAATGATGTTAAATAATACTACTATTGCTGGAGAATTTGTTAAGCTTAAGGAAGAGATGAGCTTGCTAAAAGAGCAAAATAACTCACTGAAACTTAAAGCTGAAAAGCCTAAAGAATCAGTTGAGTATAAACAGCTTGAGCAAGAGCATGAATCTCTGAAAGCTGAATGTGAGGTCTATAAAGGAAAAATCATGGAACTTGAGAAAATTATCGAGTCTCATGATAAGTCAACTGTTGCATCCATGCCTACATCTAGTAAACAGGAGACACCTTTAGAAAAGGATAAACTAGAATTGAACCATACTGAAAAATTTATTTCTGCTGACAATAGTAAGGTCATTCTGTATGTTCAAACTTCTAAACCTACCTCATCTGAGAAAGTGGTAAAGGAGAAGAAATCTCCTAAGGCTAAAAAGAGCAAAGAGCCTAGTGTAGGAAAACAGACTAGTAAACCCAAACAGAAGAGTCCGAGGAAGTCTTCTGACAAGGTTAAGACTAATCAGACTAGTGAGAAAACTAAGTCGTCTGTTATTGAGCAAGCATCTAGTAAACCAAAGAAGCATAAAAACAAGAAAAATCAAAATGCTTGGTATGGAAATGAGTCATATTATGTGCAACCTACTGCATATCATCCTATGTATCATGCACCTCAATTTCCTAGTTACTATGCACCTGCTCATCCAATGCATGCATATCCTGCTTATCATGCACCTTACCCTGCTTATGAACACTATTCTTATCATACTGATCATCAACATGACTTATCTGATAATTATGATGAAAATAAAGCTGTTCATGCTCCTGTCAAAACTCAGAAACCTAAGAAGCCTAAGACTTCAACATCTTGGGTTGTCAAAGGTGGAACTAATCCTTCAGGACCCTCTCAATAAGGGTACCTAAAACAATTTTATTTTTGTTTTGTAGGTTAGGATTAGGAGTAGGAGTAAAGTAGAGAAGATATGGTACTTGGACAGTGGATGTTCAAGACACATGTGTGGAAGCATACATGAGCTGACTGATGCAGTTGCTGTGGATGGTCCAAAGGTTACTTTTGGGGACAGCAAAGAAGGCAAGATTAAAGCTAAAGGAAGGTTAATCAGAGGGAACATAGAGATATCTGACGTCTCATATGTCAAAGGCCTCAAATATAATCTGCTGAGCATAAGTCAATTTTGTGACAAAGGATATTCAGTCATCTTCTCAACAGATAAGTGCTTTGTTGAACAGATTGGTACAAAGAAGGTAATTTTATCTGGAAGACGACAAGGAAATGTCTACATAGTCGACTGGGATTCTGCTGACAAGAATTCAAGTGTTTGTTTGGTTGCATCTGCACCAAGTGAAGTTAGTTGGCTGTGGCACAAGAGGATGAATCATTTAAACTTCAAGACCATAAACAGATTAATCAAGAATGATCTGGTAGAAGGGATTCCAAAAACAGTCATGAGCAAAGACAAGCTCTGTGACGCCTGTCAGAAGGGTAAACAAATCAAGTCATCGTTCAAAAGCAAGAAGCACCAATCTTCTGAAAGAATCTTGGAGCTGCTACATATGGACTTATTTGGACCCATTGATCCAGTCAGCAATGGTGGAAAGAAATACTGCCTAGCTGTTGTGGATGATTATTCAAGATATACTTGGGTGATTTTCATGAAAAAGAAAAGTGAAACCAAGGAACATCTTACAAATCTGATGGAACTGATCCAGAATGAGAAGAGTATTAAAATATTGAAGATCAGATCAGATAGAGGGACAGAGTTTACAAACTCTACTGTTGAAGAGTATTGTAATATCAAAGGAATACATCATGAGTACTCTGCTGCCAGAACCCCTCAACAGAATGGTGTTGCTGAAAGGAGAAACAGAACACTAAAGGAAGCTGTCAGAACCATGATAGCTGAAGCTAAACTGCCTCAAAGATTTTGGGCAGAAGCAACAAATACAACATGCTTTACCCAGAACAGATGTATGATCAACAAAAATCAGAACAAGACTCCATATGAAGTTTGGAACAACAGGAAACCAAACGTTCATTACTTTAAGATTTTTGGTTGTAAATGTTTTGTATTGAATAATGGGAAAAATCACCTTACTGCATTTGCAGAAAAGGCTGATGAAGCTGTCTTTGTAGGATACTCTACTGTTAGTAAAGCCTATAGAGTTTTTAATAAAAGAACATTACTAATAGAAGAATCTATCCATGTAGTATTTGATGAGCCAAGTCAATCTTCTGAAAAGAATCAAAATGTTAACCAAGATCTGTCTGCTGATTTACAGAAGTTAGACATTGGAAGAAAAGAAGAATATGTTCCCATCATACTACCTAATTTAAATTCAGCTGATAACTCAAGTGCTGTTCAAAATCACAGTGCTGATTGTCTAACAGACGAGTTGCAAACAGCTGACAGACCAGAGACTGTTCAACAGACTGCAAATGTTCAACAGACTACTACTGCAACTCCAACAGTAGTGTTGCAAGATCAAAACAGAGGACAACATTCAGACCTGCAACCTGATCTCAGATGGCTCAGAAATCATCCACCAGAGTTGGTGATTGGTGATCGATTAGATAGAGTGAAAACAAGAAGAGCTGCTGCACAAGATGCTATGTTTGTCACTTTCCTATCTCAAATAGAGCCTAAGCAAATTGAAGAAGCTCTCAATGATTCCTTCTGGATAGAAGCTATGCAAGAAGAGTTAAATCAATTTGAAAGGAATGAAGTCTGGTACTTAGTTCCTAGACCAAGTCATCAAAGAGTAATTGGCACTAAGTGGGTTTTCAGAAATAAGATGAATGAAGATGGTATTGTTACCAGAAACAAAGCAAGACTAGTAGCCAAGGGTTATTGTCAAGAAGAAGAATTGACTTTGATGAGACTTTTGCACCAGTAGCAAGACTTGAAGCAATCAGACTGTTTCTAGCCTATGCTGCTTACAAGAACTTCACTGTCTATCAGATGGATGTGAAGTCTGCTTTTCTCAATGGAGAACTGCAAGAAGAAGTGTATGTTGAACAACCTCCTGGATTTGAAGTCTATCAAGAAGAGGACAAAGTATATCGTCTGAAGAAAGCACTCTATGGACTGAAACAGGCTCCAAGAGCATGGTATGATACCCTATCTGATTTTCTTTTAATTAAAGGATTTCATAAAGGTAAGGTAGATAAAACCTTGTTCACAATTGAATGGGAGAATCATATATTAATTGTGCAAATATATGTGGACGATATTATCTTTGGTTCAACTAACCAACAGATGTGTGATAAGTTCTCCAAGCTGATGCAGAATAAGTTTGAAATGAGCATGATGGGCGAACTTAATTATTTTCTTGGTTTACAAGTCAAACAGTTGCCTGATGGAATCTTTATAAATCAAGCAAAATACACAAGAGATCTGTTCAAGAAGTTTGGTATGGAAACTAGCTCTACTGCTACCATTCCTATGTCTACAAGTCTTCGTTTGGATAAAGATGAAGATGGCAAATCAGTGGACATAACCAAATATAGAGGCATTATAGGGTCACTGTTATATCTAACAGCAAGCAGACCTGACATAATGTATTCAGTTGGAGTCTGTGCAAGATTTCAATCAAACCCCAAAGAATCTCATCTCTTAGCTGCCAAGAGGATACTGAAATATGTTAAAGGCACTCAAGAATTGGGATTGTGGTATCCTAGAGAATCTGGATTTGAGCTTATTGGTTATTCAGATTCAGACCTTGCTGGCTGCAAGATTGACAGAAAGAGCACAACAGGTGCTTGTCAGTTCTTAGGTAGTCGTCTGATCTCATGGATGAGTAAGAAACAAACTTCAGTTTCTATATCTACTGCTGAAGCTGAATATATAGCTGCTGGAGCTTGCTGTGCACAGATACTTTGGTTGAAGCATCAACTAGAAGACTACAACATCAAAATCAGTGGAATTCCAATCTACTGTGATAATACAAGTGCAATATCACTTACTCAGAATACTACAAGTCATTCAAGGACTAAACATATAGAGATCAAGCATCACTTCATTAGAGATCATGTGGAAAAAGGCAATGTTATGATAGAGTATGTTCATACTTATAATCAGATTGCTGACATCTTCACTAAACCTCTAAGTGAAGCAAGGTTCTCAACTCTAAGAGCTGAGTTAGGACTACTTAATTTGGATGCATAAGCTGAGGGGGAACTCATCAGAAGACTGAAGTTCAACAGCTTAGTTATCCGTTATTCTATTCAAGGATTAACTTTCAACAGACTAGTTAGCTTATGGATTCTTAAAGACAGGGGGAACGTGTAAGACTAGCGGTACTTCTGTTCTAAAGATGAAATTTGTTAATGTCAGTTAGTGGAAGTTATATTATCTGAAGATCTGTTCTTAATTCTTGAAGACTGAAGATTACTTTATCTTGCTGGATTGACAAACAGCAGAGGAAGATTACTAGCTATTGGCATTCTCTAGTAATATCAGATAACAGATCACTCGTCTGTCAGATAAGTTAAACTCTACTCATCTGATATCTTATATAAGCATGGTCATAAATCGTATCTTAAGAAACGCGCTTTTATAAGTAACAGATTAGTGTCGATAGAGTTTCCCGCCCATCTGACATTAAAATAATAAAATTGAAATCCGCAACTCCCATCCACACGATTAATAAACTGTCAGATTAGATCAACGTTTCAGATTAATCACGATAACCCAAATAATAGAAACGTATAAAGTCCGATCTAAAACAGTGGAGTCGTCTTACGCACTCAAATACTCTCAAACTCTCTAACTCTCAAACTCTCCTGCTTCGAAAGTATACTGCTTTTGCAGATTCTTGCTCACTTATCTCAGAGATGGATAAGATTATTGATGGAAGATACCTAAACTACAGCAAATTTCACTTTTCGGGTACTGATCTGATGCGCACTCTTCTGAAGAAAATCCAAGAGGCATCACTTGTTCCAGTCCTGGAAGCACATGAAGACAGGGTCTTCTTAGAAGACGTTTATCACTTCTATACGACCAGGGAATTCAACGATGATGAAACTGTCATGACGGCTGTCATTGGTGGTAAGAAAATCGCTGTCTCTGCTGCTGTTCTTAGTGAAATTTACAAGTTAGCAGATAAGGGAGGAAATGTGACCAGCTTAGGGTCAGAAAAGGAGGATGAATTTTGGGCGATTTGTGCGAAAAATGGAGAAGAGATGACTGGAACCCTAATGAAAACTCAGTTAAAGGATGAGTATCAAAGGTTCGCAGACATCATTGCGAAGGTACTGGAAAGCTACACAAGTTCACTAGATGGGTTACCCAGAAGAAGGTACTACACCATGGTTTGCATATACTATGGTCTGAAAGTTAACTGGGCTGCTCACGTCTATGAGCTGCTGAGTGATAAAAGGCTCTCTCATGCCATCTTACTCAGTAATCTGTTTGCATCCTTGCGTTGTCCCATGGCTGGTGGGAAGACTACTCATGGAAGTAAGGAGTTCAAACTGTATGAACCAGTAAAACAACTGGTGGCTCAACCAAAAAGAAAGGCCACTGGAAAATCCAAAAAGACCCCTTCTAAGAAAAGCAAGAAGGAAGGTCAGACTAGTCAACCTGCTGAACCAACAGCACAGTCTGCGGTTGAGACTGTTTCATCACTTCCTGAGGATGAAGTTTCAGAAAAAGAGATTGAAGATTTTACTAAGGAGATTGAACAGATGAGGACTGACTCTTCTCCTGAAAGAACAGAGTCTGAGGAAGGAATTCCTCTTCAGAGGATAAAAAGGTTGAGAAAAAGAAGTGAGGCAAGGGGACCTCCTGCTGCCAACCCCCCTGCCAAAAGGATTAAAAAGTCAAAGGCTAAGAGAAAGGTCACCTTCTCTGAAGAGCCTGTTGCAACTGTTAGAGAAACAACAGCAGAAGCAGAAAGGCCATTAATCATTGAAGAACCTGCTGTCAAAGCTGTTGAAGTTACTGCTGCTGAAGCTGAAGTTGTTTCTAAAGTTGGAGTGTCAACAGAAGACTCATCAGCTGCACTATCTGCTGAAATTAAAGAATCACAGCAGACGAGTACAAATGTTGAAGGAAGTACACTCCTGTTGCACCCTACTCCCGTTGCTGCAACCCCTCTTCTAGCAGTTGAAAGTCCTGAATCAAGGAGAAAAAGGACTGGGAAAATTGCAACTTACCTGACTGCTG
Source organism: Penstemon eatonii (assembly GCA_038501285.1). NCBI lineage: Eukaryota > Viridiplantae > Streptophyta > Magnoliopsida > Lamiales > Plantaginaceae > Penstemon > Penstemon eatonii. Next base: position 313,309 of record JBCEGF010001339.1, read on the forward strand.
CAGAAAAGAAAAGACAAGATGTTGCTGAAAAGCAAAGGATAGCTGCAGAAAAGGCAGAAGAAGATAGGCTGAAAAGCCTAGAGTTAAAAAGGCTGGAAGAAGAGGCCAGCAAGATGACTCAAGAGCAGAGAGATGCTGTTGAGGCAGCAGAATTGGCTGCTGTTATTGAAGCAAGCATCAAGGATGCTCATGGAAATCAGCATACTGGTGGGCTAGTTATTGGTGAACAGAGGGATCCAAACAAACCAATACCAGCTATGCCTGCACCAAAGATAAAGCCAAAGAGAAGAGAGGAAATCAGATTAGCTCTACAGATTGTCAGAGATGATCCTGCTATCTTTGAAGAATTTCTCAAGAGGCTAGATGCTGAAAATGAAAGGATCAACCGTCTGACACTCTTCCATACTGAAAAGATCAAATACAACAGATGGAGAGAATTCAGACTGACCAAGAGCCCTGCTGAAATGGCCAAGTGGAAAGGCTTCACTGCTGCAGAAGCCTGGGTATTGAAGTGGCTAGAAACTGGATCTTTAATTCAAGCACTTGATTCAGAATTCTTTCTGGACAGATTGAGGCTAAGGATAAGTCACACAGTCAAGGCCGAAGCAAAGAAGATCCTTGAATCTGTTCCTGAGGATTATGATGAATCAGAAGACCTCAAGGAAAGATCTATAAAGTTGGCTATTGCTCAAGCAATGGAGCTTTGGGCAAAGAAATCAAGGAAGTTAAGGGGTCAACCAAGCTCTTTGGTCCCTCTTCCAAACATCAAACACATTGTCTACGGACCAAATATCAAATCTTATGAGGAGCTGCCTGAGGAACCTTCATCCACTTTTATTCCTCTTGATAATTTTACTTGGATTTCCAACAGGTCAGCTGTGGACAATGAAGGATTGATGAAGACAGTTGAGACTGTCAAGAAGATTATATCCCCTGCTGATAAAGAAAAAGCAGAGACTTCTGATCAACCAGAGCAAAAAGAGGGTACATCAGACCCATCTGATCAGAACAAAGCACAGGGTGATAAGTCTGATGCTGCTGATGATTCCAAGAAAGAAGAAGACATTCCATCAGATCAGATCAAGGACAAAGAAGTTGCTGCTGAAGGAGATGATCAAGCTAAGGAGAAGGAAAGCACTCCAAGCCATGCTGGTAGTCCAGCAGATCAGTCCCTTGCATTAATAACTCAATCAACAGAGCAACTTATCAAAGAAACACTTCCTGCTACATCAAATATGCCTTCAACTTCTCAAGGTGCTCAGACAAATCTGTTGGACTCCATCCAACAACTGATCATCAAATCTTTGAAGGATATGAAGGAAGAATTAGCTGCAGAGGTGTTAGCTGCTGTCAAACAACCAAATCAGAAAGCTACTGCTGTCCCAACCGATCTGATAGAAGACACTGCTCAGAATGTTAAATCTATCTGTCAGGATATGGATATACTTAGAAGACGGACTCAGAGCACTACTGAAGGTTGGAGACAGATTGAACAAACAGTTGAAACGGCCCTCCAAGCAGAAGATGAAGTCATGGGAAATATGATGAAAGACTTCACTGCTTCATCAAATTGGATTTTGGGAACTCAAATTCAATTAGGTGATCAAGGAGAAGATTTGCTCAAGGAAGTCAAAACTGTTAAGGCCAATCAACTCAAACAACAAGCTCAAATAACTGCAATGGAAGAGAACATCAAGCTTCTCTGTGATTCACTTCTGATTACTCCAATCTTACCAAACTATCAAAACATCCCTGCTGATGATGACAAAAAGGGGGAAGAGAGGATATTTGGACAGAAAAGAGTTGGAACTTCTCTTGTATTGGAAGCTGAAAAAGATGATGCTGAAGAAACATAAGTGTTAGAAGAGTCTGCTGATGATGATGAAAAGAATGATGCAGCAAATGAAGGCACAAGCAGATCAACAGATGAAAAGATCACAGAAGAAGAAGGTGAAGCTGCTGAAGAAACTGAAGCTGAAGCAAAGGCTAAATCTGATAAGGAGATAGCTGCTGCTATGGACTCAGCTGAAGAACAGCTTGATCCTGATACTAAAAAGAAGAAGTTAGAGCTGTTGAAGCAGAAATTGGAAGCTGGAACTTCCAAACCTGCTGAAGAAGATAAAGAAGACAAGCTAGGAGATTAGTCATGTCTATTTACCTATGAATCTCCTTGTAATTTTTCTTTACATTTCATCTGAACAAACTTGTAATATGTAATCAGTTCTATATCTATAAAATTGCAAGTTTTAATCCAACAGACTATTTCTATCTCAGAAATTTTTGAGGATCAAAACTTTAGTTTAGGTACAGGTACTTAGCTGAAGTTTTGTCATCATCAAAAAGGGGGAAATTGTTGGATGAAGATGAAGATGAAGATAAATGAAGTCAGAAATTAAGGGAAGGTTTTGATGATTTCCAAAACATCTTAATCAGCTAAGTATGGAAGCTTAGTACCCTTAGAAGGAATTTTGAACAAGTAAAAGAAGACATCAGAAGAGTTCAAAGTTCAAAGCTCAGAAGACTAGTGATCTCATGCTGAAACAGCGAACAGAAGGGTAGGTCATCAACCGAGTCAAATCAGATTAGTTCAGTATTTGATCAGCAGAGTACCTATCAGCAGAGTCGTTTTGATCAGCAGAGTAGAAGAGATCAAAAGATTAGTCCAACGGTAATAAATGCACTTAGTGTAATAAATGCTGAAAGAGTAGGGTAGTAATGGCAAATGATTGAAGATATCCTCGTATCAGCAGAGTGCATTTAATGCAGCATTAAATGTGATGGACAGAAAAGTACTGTACACTGTACGGATTGCTGCAGGGAGCCGTTTCAAAAGAGCTGAATGATGGATTTGAAGACTTGATTTGCTTCAACGGTCATAAATTCAAATCCGAGTATAAATAGAGCTAAGTTCGAAGAGAGAAAAACACAACAACAATCAGAGATTTCGATTTTGAAGCAGAAATTTTCTAAGTCTCAAAAGCTCGAACAGCTCACTCGTCTGGTGGAAGTCATCTGTTGACAGAAACCCAGTTGAAGAAAACAGAAAAACATTATCTGAGTGATTTTGTAATAGCTGAGTGTTGTGCGAAGTGAGAATCCATCTTTGTGAGTGATTCTACTTCAGAGGATAGGTTTTCTTTGTGAATTCCTATTGTGAGCTTATAGCCTTTACATTTGTTGTCTAGGTATAAGTGGAGAAATATTGTAATCTTTGTGATTATAGTATAACCCAGAATCTAAGTGATCTGGAAGAGTGGACTAAAGGATTTTTATCCATATAACCACTATAAAAATTCTTTGTGTTATCTTGCATTCAAGTTTTCTTGCATATTTAAAGTTTGCATATTTAAACACTTTGAATTAACTAAAAGATTTTAAAAGGAGTTTGTAAAACTGGGGATAAAATCTTTTAAGAACTTAGTCTACTTGTGAAAAACACTTTAAAACAATCCGCTGCAAGTATACTCTTTGAAAAACTGTTTTGCTGTTAAACAGCTAAGTAACTGTAAGAAGAGTGGTCACTCTGCTGTTCAAGATTTGTTCACGATCAGCACAGTCATCTGTTCTTAATCAGCTTAGTCTGCTGACAGAACACTGAAAAGTTTTTAAGTTCAAAAATTTTCAGAGGTCTATTCACCCCCCCCCCCTCTAGACCTCATCTGACCACTTGGGACCAACAAAATTTTATACAAGGCCAATGATTTCTTTTCCCTTTATTTTGCGCCAAATTATCTTTAGATTCTGCAATAGAGACAGTTAAACTAACCGGTAATGGTTCGGGAGGATCCGAAACGAAAGGATCTTCTTTCATTTCATCAAATCCTCTGATTCGAGGAGACAATTGAGTTCAATTTTCTTGTAAGAAGTTCAACATAAGTCACAAGTCAAAATATGAAACAAGAATGAAATAAATAATCGAATATAAAACTTGGCTCGAAACAAGATATATATATTTTACTATCCTTGCAAAGAACAAAACTTATAAGAAAGTAACCAATCGCAAAATATGTCTAAACCATAACTAGACAAGTACCAACAATTCCACCTAAAATGTCAAGATAAAACACCACATTTGATAAATATGCTAAATCAAAGATACATTACATACAACCATGCAACTGAGTCTCAACAATTAATTCTTTTCAGAGAAAGCAAATTCAAGAACAAACAACTGATCAGGCTTGAGGTTCACTATTACATACTAATCATTTTTTAACTGATTGCGATTGGCACGGAACTCAGCCAGTTCTTCCACCTCTACCTCGACTAAATCATTACGTACACCAATATCTGATGCATACTTGTTCAAAGAATATATAACCACAGTTGTGGCCAAAGTAACCGGAGTAGGCATGAACAATCGAAGAGGTGAAGAAATTATTGCAGACGCAGGAGCCACAAAAAAAGATAAGACTTGACCACTGCTTGCCTCTCCAGTAATCAAACGACCAAATTTGCAATACAAAGCAAAATCCTCGCAGTTATTACTGATGACATCATAGTCCCCAAATCCGTGATGAAGCAAATACTTTGCTCTATGAACCACAATATCTTCTGGATCGGATTTAGCTGAAGTACATGTACCACCACGTACCTTAGCCATACGCGTGTACCAGCTGACCCCATACTGATAACGGTATAATGATCCATTTCCGAGGAAACAATCCAAACAAGAGATAGTGACTCCGTTTTTGTCCTTTGTGAAATCGCAGCTCGTGTTTGAACAGGTTGTAGGGAAGTTTGTTATTAATGATGAAGAGCATGGAAAGCTTGAGTTAGCGGACGAGTTCCGATCCGGGTTAATGAAGTGGACGACTAAGTTCTCACCTACGTAGATGCCTGAGTAATTGTAATAGAATTAAAAACACTTAGTAAGAGAGTCATTTGCAAAAATAGCCCTATGGCTTTTTCAATTTTTAAAAATAGCTTTATGAATGTTGAGTTTGCAAAACTAGCCTTCCAATTTAATTAGTGTTTTAATTAAATGGAATATTGCAAAAAACAAACCAATAAACTTTGCAAAATTAAAATTAAACCCAATAAACTAGCCTTCCAAATTTTTATCACTTGTCACTTGGGCGTCCAAGTGACAAGCGGCATTATTGTCGCTTGTCACTTGGACGCCCAAGCGGCCGGCGACATTTGAAGATTTAAATCTTCAAATGTCGCCGACCGCTTGGAGGCCCAAGTGACAAGCGGCAGTTTTGTCGCTTGTCACTTGGACGCCCAAGTGACAAGCGGCAGTAATGCCGCTTGTCACTTGGGCGTCCAAGTGACAAGTGACAAAAATTCGTGATAAAAATTTAGAGAGTTTTTTGTAGTTAGAAAAATTTTGAAATTTGAATTGGGAGTTGGAAATGGATTTTATAGGTGTTTTGTATTATTATTATCAGATTAATTGATTAATTAGACTTAATTGTGTTTAATTAGATTTAATTGTTATTAAAACCAAGAAAAAAAAGAAAAAAGAAAAGGCTAGTTTTGCAAAAAACTTTTGGAAGAAGGCTATTTGGCCAAATAACCCTGTAAGATCATAAAAGAACGACAACATACAAGTCATTTGCATATATGGCCTTATGAAAAATTTAATTTGTAAAATTAGCTTTTTCATTTTTTTTTTAATTTGCATATCTTATGGAAAGTTGAGTTACAAATAAGAACGGGTTATTTGGCTCAATGGCCTTATCAAATGTTCTATTTGCAAAATTAGCCTACCCTTTTTTCTTTTTCTTTTTTCTTGGTCTTAGTAACAATTAAATCTAATTAAACATAATTAAGTTAATTAATCAATTAATCTAATAATAATAATACAAAACACCCATAAAAATTCATTTTCACTCCCACTTCAATATTCAAAGTTTCTCACTACAAAAAACTCTTTAAAAAATTCATCCCAAATTTTTGTCACTTTTGTCCATTCCAGTCTAATAGGGCGCCCAAGTGACCCGGCGGCAACCATGACAAGTGACGAAAATTCGGATTTTTTTGTTTGTAATTTTTAATCTAATTTAAAGTTAATTAATAAACTAATCTGGGGGAAATGCATGTTACTTCCCTGTGTTATGTTAAACCTACAAGAAACTACCATGTGAAAATTTTATTGCGCAAAACTTCCTTGTGTTTTCAAAAACCCTACAAAAAACACTCAATATGTAAAAAAGAGGTCATTTTAGATCGACAAATTTCAAGAAATAATTTTTAAAATATATCAAGTGAAGTTGTAGGGACCAACTTGAAGTATTTTAGAAATGGTTTCTCGAAATATGTCAATCCAAAATGACCTATTTTTCACAAATTGGTGTTTTTTGCAGGATTTTTGAAACACAAGGAAGTTCGGCGAAATAAAAATTTCACAGGATTTTTTCTTATAGGTTTAGCATAATACAGAAGATTATTTTGCATTTATCCCCTAATCTGAGTAAGGCTAGTTTTGCAAATAAAAAGAATGAAAAAACTAATTTTACAAATTAAACTTTTCCACAGGGCCATATTTGCAAATGACACCATACAAAGAATTAGGAAAAGCAAATTTCAACCAACTGATTATCCATCTATAATCACTCAACATTGGCTTTCAAAATGATATTCTTTCTTCAGATTAAAAAATATAACAATAATAAAATACTTTGACCTTACACTTAGTAATAATTAACATAACAACCAATACTTGTTAGATCGAACAATATACAAAAGTTGAATCAATTTAGCACAGCACATTAAAAAAATGAACGACACGAATTAGGAGATCTACCATGATGTGAGTAGATGAAGGCTGTCCTCCAACTGTAGATGTGGTCTCCTGGTGCAAGTTCGCTTCTTTCCAATTTGTGCGTCAAAAAACCCATCGCCTCCTAATATTTTTGTAGATCAAAGGGATGAAAAATCTTAGTGCAACGGAGTAAAGATCAAAACATGAAACCTAAATCTTCTTGTTTTGTTGATTAAAGTGAAAATATTAGTACTCTTGTGGTGGGAATGTTAAAGGGGAAAGAAAAAGAGAACTCAAATGATGAAGTAAGTGGAGACCAAGACCAAGAAAGTGTAGTGGGTATTATTTTTGTGATTTATTAGGTAAATTTTATGTATTAATTTTTTTTAGAAACTTTACTAATTCTTTAGGACGTTTGAGAATTGGTAATTAAAGAAAAATGGTAAAAGAGTCAAAAATGAATTACCTATTTATAAGTAAGGGGTGTTAGTAACCGAGTTTTTCTTATTTTGAGGATGATAAATAATAATTTTGTGTTTTTCGGGTGCAAAGTGTCAATTTATCATGTTTCGAGGATATAAGTTGTTGAGTTGTTCTTAATTTGATTATGTTAAGTGCTAATTATGTTTGGAGCGTGTAAAGCGTCAATTTCACGTGTTTCGCGGGAGCGTCAAAGATCTAAAAATGATTACCTGTTTTTCCCCATATGTTTTTTGACTCATGTAGTCAACTTTACCAGAAAATAACAGAAGGTGTAAAGTGCTGAATTTGTTTTTATTTCAAGATGGAAAGTACTAAATTTATGTTTCGGAGTGCAAAATGTAAAAATTCCTAGTTAAGTGATAGTTTTAACTCTAAATTTGCATGAGTACTCGATCGAATTGTGTATGAAGAAACACGAGAGTGGTGATAGGGACAAATGATGTTCAATAAATATGAGGGTAAACATGGAAACTTATTTTATTATATATACTAGTATTAATATTTGGTTAGATATTATATTTACTATATTTAATGACTTGTATTATTCTCAGATTTTGTTGATATTAGAATTTGAGTGATTGATGCTACATAACTATGTGATGATCTTCGGTTTGATTATTATTTTATGTGTCTGACTTGTGTTTCTTGACTACCCAAGTAAGAAAGATGTATTTTTTTAATATTTTTGGGTAAATGTATATAATTGGTCACGTTCAATTCAAGTATGATCAATTTTGCCTCCAAAATTTAAATATTCATGATTTTAAATATTACTTGTTTCTTTTACTTGTTGGGCACGTGACATATTCCACGCCATAACTTTGGGCAAAATTAAAGAATTCTGATCAAGCTGGATTAAAATTGACGACGATGTGAATATAAATGACGCAGAACGGAAGTGCAAATAGCCAGACCAACGTCAAAGCTATGAAAATTTATTCTCAAAACAGAGAAAATAACTAAAGTTCATAAAAGCAAGAGTAAAAAGTTATGTTCTGGTAGGCTTTGTAAGCCTTAAATAGTCTAACCCTAAAGGTGAAACTTAGCCAAAAATACTAAAAATATAAAATGCAAATAAAAATAAATCTAAATATTTTGTAATATTTCCCCTTCATCAGTCCCTTCTTCTTCGAAAGAGCTCGACCCCGAGCTATAATCTGGATAGAGAGGTGTATCTTCGTGAAACTCATGGATGTCAGCCACATTAAAAGTCTTTGAAATCCCCATTTTCTCTGGCAGGTCGATAACATATGCATTATCATTTATCTTCCTCAGAACTTTGAAAGGCCCATACTTCTTCATCTTAAGCTTGTTGTATGTACCTGCTGGAAAACGTTCCTTCCTTAAGAATATCATCACTGAATCTCCAACATTAAAAACCTTGGAGCGACGATGTTTATCAGCAGCTTCCTTATACTTGGCATTCTTCTTTTCCAAAGCTTGTCTAACCTCTTCATGAACATCTTGTATTTGCTCAGCTAGCTTCTCAGCCGCAATGTTCCCTCTTTTCGGCAAACTAATAAGATCAACAGTGTGACGCGGCGGAGTAATGTATACAATTGCAAACGGTGACTTGCCGGTAGAAGAATGAACTCCACTGTTATATGCAAATTCAGCTTGAGCCAATGCCACATCCCATTGTTTCGGTCTATCCCCACATATACATCGAATAAGGTTGCCCAGAGTTCGGTTTGTAACCTCCGTTTGCCCATCTGTTTGAGGGTGCGCGGTAGTACTGCGCTTCAGTGAAGTATCAAAAAGCTTCCATAAAGTCACCCAAAAATGGCTAAGGAACTTTGTATCTCGATCTGATGTAATAGATGTTGGTACTCCATGTAGACGTACTACTTCCCGAAAGAATAACTTTGCAATGTTGCTAGCATCAGAAGTTTTTCGGCAAGGAATAAAATGAGCCATCTTTGAAAACCGATCAACCACAACAAAAACAGAATCAACTCCACGTTGGGTCCTAGGAAGACCCAACACAAAATCCATAGAAAGATCTTCCCAAACTCCCTTCGGAACCGGTAGAGGGGTATAAAGGCCGGTGTTTTGGGACTGCCCTTTCCCCACCTGACAAATGTAACATTTTCTGACAAAGTTGCCGACATCTTTCTTCAATTGAGGCCAATAGAATCTCTCTTTCATAGTAGCAATTGTTTTGTCTCGTCCCAAATGCCCGCTCAATCCCCCGCTATGCAAGTCTCGAATCAGTTTCTCCCTTAACGACGCTCGTGGTACACATAAACAATTTCCTTTGAAAAGATAGCCATCATTTATATGAAAATCCAAAAGTGGTTGTCCATTGGTACACTTACCCCACAATTCTCCAAAATCCTCATCCTCAGCATATAAGTCCTTCAAATATTCGAAGCCAACCACTTCGTGAGTTAGAGTAGTCAACAATGTAGCACGTCGGCTAAGTGCATCAGCCACTCGATTCGATGTTCCCGACTTGTGTTTGATCACGAACGGAAACTTCTGCAAGAAGTTGGACCACCGAATATGCATGTTATCTAGATTCTTTTGACTATTCAAAAACTTTAAAGCTTGGTGATCAGTGTATAAGATAAATTCACGCTGAATCAAATAATGTTCCCAATGCTTTAAAGCTCGAACTACAGCATAGAATTCCTGATCGTATGTACTCCACCGTTGGCGTGCTTCACTAAGTTTCTCGCTAAAGAAAGCCACAGGTCGACCTTCTTGAGATAAAACCGCTCCAACCCCAACACCACTAGCATCACACTCGACCTGAAAGAGTTTATCAAAACAAGGTAAAGCTAGAACTGGAGCCGTACACAACCGTTCTTTGATAAGTGCAAAACTCTGCTCCGCCTCGATCCCCCACAAAAACTTTCCTTTCTTCATGCACTCAGTGATGGGTGCCATAAGAGTGCTGAAATTCCGAATAAATCGGCGGTAAAATGTAGCTAGTCCGTGGAAGCTACGAACCTCACTAACATTCTTTGGAGCAGGCCAGTCTCGAATTGCCCGAATCTTTTCTTCATCCACATGAACACCGTCAGCACCAACCACAAACCCAAGGAACAAAAGTTTGTCGGTGAGAAACTCGCACTTGTTCAAGTTAATGTAGAGCTTATTTTGCTGCAAAACTGTAAGAACAGACTCTACGTGCCCCACATGTTCATCCTCAAGCTTGCTATATATAAGTATGTCGTCAAAATAAACGACAACAAATTTACCAATAAAAGGACGCAGAACTTGATTCATCAAACGCATAAAGGTGCTGGGTGCGTTAGACAATCCAAACGGCATAACCAACCACTCAAACAAACCATCCTTCGTCTTAAAAGCAGTCTTCCATTCGTCCCCTGGCCTAATACGAATCTGATGGTACCCACTGCGCAAATCGATCTTCGAGAATACCCGTGAACCATGTAGCATATCTAGCATATCATCCAACCTTGGAATTGGGAATCGGTATTTGATGGTGATCTTATTAATGGCTCTACTATCCACGCACATGCGCCAACTACCATCTTTCTTGGGTGCTAGAAGTGTAGGAACTGCACAAGGGCTCATGCTCTCTCGAATAAACCCCTTCTGTAACAACTCTTCTACTTTATCTTGAAGTATCCCATTCTCCTTAGGACTCATCCTATAATGTGGTAGATTAGGGAGACTAGCACCGGGAACTAAATCAATATGATGCTGGATGTCCCTCATGGGAGGTAGCTCATCTGGTATGTTATCGGAAATTAACTCCTTAAACTGATTAAACAATGCATGCAATTTCTCTGGAATAACCCTGACTGACTCCTCCTCACTGTCAACTACTAAAGCACGAACAACCAAAGCATATAACACTTTAGCAGTTTTAGCTGTGATCTCAAAATCAGAATGATGTTTAGCAACAGTAAGAAAAGCATCTGTTTTAGTTGGGACATTATCTTTGTTTGGTTTCTTCGGTGCCATAGCTATCTTATGACCACCCCAATTAAACAAATAAACATTGTCGCGCCCTTTATAAGTAACATCAACATCAAATTGCCACGGCCTACCCAAAAGTATATGACTAGCATCCATATCCACAACATCACATGCAACATCAGACTTATAATGCTTACCAATGGAAATAGGGACACGACATACCTCAGTAACACGAACAGATGGCCCCTTTTTTATCCAGCCAATTGAATAGGGCATCGGGTGCGGTTCCGTGGGCAGACCGAGATGCTTCACCACTTTAGCAGATACAAAATTCTCGCAACTACCACTATCAATGATTAGATCACAAACTTTACGATTAATCGTGCATTCCGCTCGAAAGATGTTATTCCGTTGTCCTTGTTCTTCTTTTGGTGCAAATAAAACTCGTTGAACCACCAAATTAAGCCTATCTGCCTGTTCCTCCTCCGTCCATTCACACCCATCATAAGGGTCCTCACCTCCTACGAACCCCCCGTACTCAGGATCATCCTGAACTTCCCCATTCTCTTCTTCTACCAAGTTGGCCATCTTACGCAGAGGACATTGATCAGAACGATGTCCTGGAGTATTACACCTGTAGCATTTTCCAGGGGTAGGTCTAGCATAAGGATTAGGATTTGAACCAGAAGGGCGAGGTGCGTTCCGGCTACTTTGACCTGGCTGGTACATATTAGTCTTCTCATGCAGAATATTGTTCCTTTCGAATAGATTATTATTACGAACAGGATGAGTGTGAGGTTGTGCTAGTGTGCTTGTGGAAACAACCTCCTTGTTCTTATCTGTCACGGCAGTGTCAGTTGTTCCCCTACGAAAGTAACCAATAGATTGTTTCTCCAATAATTCTGCTTTGAGGGCAAAGTTGTATGCTTCATCAACATTCCATAGAGTCTGCAACCCAATTTTAGTCCGGATAGACGGTTTAAGACCATTGGTGTATCGTGCCACCTTCTGATGATCCGATTCATAAAGATTATTTCTGTCTGATAGCCTAGTAAATTCGGATGTGTAGTCAAAAACTGTTCGATTACCTTGCACGCAATTTTGATATAGCTGGAATAAATATTGCTCATAATCAGGGGGTAAAAATCGACCTAACATCAATTGTTTCATCTTCCTCCAAGTACGAATTGGTGCCTTACGTTGCCGCGCTCTGGTATTCTGAATCTGATCCCACCAAACTGCAGCACCTCCTTTCAGCTTGAAAGCGATTAATTTCACCATTTTTGTTTCTGGCACCTCCATCATATTCAAGAACCTCTCCACCTCCGAGATCCAATCTAAAAAGTCCTCCACTTGTAGGTTGCCATTGAAAGTGGAAATATCAGAATTCATTCGATAATCTTGCAAAAGTTGACTGGGGCGTTGATGAACCCCAATTGGTTCCTCCAATTCCTCCTCTGAATCAGATTCATCGATATGGGCATGTTGTATTTGACGATGCCTCCCAAAATCTGGAACAATACGATCAACAGGACGCCCATGGGCTAACCCTGGTACGAGGTTCCTGTCGACAGCGGCCCCCCTACCGTTGATGGCGAGCGTGAGTTCTTGCATCGCTTCACGAAGTTCGCGAACCTCTGCTCGAAGCGTCCCCATCTCCGTTTCTAGGGTTTCCATCCTACGACCAACGTCAATAGGGTTGTTGACTCCCTCTTGTCCCGTAGCCATCACAAGGCAATCCTTGCTCTGAATACCACTTGACGCAGAACGGAAGTGCAAATAGCCAGACCAACGTCAAAGCTATGAAAATTTATTCTCAAAACAGAGAAAATAACTAAAGTTCATAAAAGCAAGAGTAAAAAGTTATGTTCTGGTAGGCTTTGTAAGCCTTAAATAGTCTAACCCTAAAGGTGAAACTTAGCCAAAAATACTAAAAATATAAAATGCAAATAAAAATAAATCTAAATATTTTGTAATATTTCCCCTTCATCAATAAATGATGTAAAATGATAAAATACTACATTAGAGAAAGAACTTCAAAATGAAACTCAAACATCGTCATTTAAAAGTGATCATCAATATCAAATTATATATGATGAACAATATTTTAACTACTCAATATCAACTATCCACTTCAGCGATCATCATCTAAATTTTTTAGAATTATTATATTTTATTCTTCTTCCAATATTAAACTATAAATGACATTATATAGTTTATTATATTTTACATGTCATATAAATAATAAATACATATTTTTTAATAATTTTTATAAATATGATAAATTAATAAATGAATTTTTATATGTGAAATAAACGGTTTTAAATTTAACGATTTAAATACACGACAAATATAAATATTAAATACACACTTTTAATAATTTTTTTTAAATATGATAAATTAATAGATAAATTTTTATATGTAAAATAAATGATTGTAAATTTAACGATTTAAATAAACTATTTTTTTTTGAGATCTCAATTTGAATAAACTATTAAATTCACATAAACATGGATTGTGGTGGATGAAACATTACTTTGGTGACATGGATATGTCTGGTATAAATATACAAGACATCTATACAAAAAAAATTAATTTTGTTATATACATATATGTTTTTAGCTATTGGATGAGAAAAAAAACCATTGTTGAAGATGCTTTTAGGGTGTGTTTGCAAACTCTGTTGCAAATAGATTATGAGCTTTTCTTACCTCAAGCGCATCACTCTGGTGTTTGCAAAATTAGCTTCAGCTTCAACTCTGTTTGCAAATAGATGCTCATAAGTTGTAAGCTTCTTTTGAGGTATTTCTATTTATATCGAACTTAACTCACTATCAACAACCTCAACTTATTTATTAAAGTTTGCAAAACACACCCTTAAAGGACTAGAAACAAAATTTAGCCTCCAATTGTCAACAAAATATGTCCCTTTTCTGTCACTCTTCGGCTCTCTATCGAAGTTCAAGTACATAAAAAAAAAAAAACATTTAATACATTTATTTATTTTTTCTTTCTTTTGAAAAATTAATATCGGTCGAACTATCGTAAATATTCCATACAATAAGTAATTATAATTACAAGAAAATTAATAATCAATCAAAATTGGCCAAATGAGGTCTCATAGTAGCCCAGCAAGGTGCAGAGCAAATTCAAATTCCTTATCATCATTTCATACACTTACCTAAGTTTTTTGATTTTTCAAGGGTTTAATCTTTTTCGAGGCACGTCAGGTGGTATATAGAATGGGAACCTCTCCTACCAATAATTCAAACTTAGGTTCGCTACCTTTCAATAACTAATACCTTTCAATAGACCAATCACTTATTGGTATAAAAAAGAAATATAAATGCGAAGTAAAAAGTATTTGTAGACAGTATTTTATTATACATCACATGGCAAATTGAATACAGCTCCTACCGAATTACAAAACCAACTTATCATGTCAAGGAATCAAAGCATAAACAATTAAAATACTTTTTGAGGCCAAATCAACCCGCTGAACCAAACCGATGTGGGTAAGCTTCATAATCAGGCTCGGAATGTTTCCCATATCTCAAGGGACGATCATAATTGGGCAAAAATTTAATTTTCATATCACAGAATAATTCAAAGTCCATTTTTCAAATCAATGGAACAAAAATCATATTGTAGAATAAATGGATGTTTCAAAAATCATACTTCCATCAAATTTTTTAACGGAATTGTCACATGGTCCATTAAGTCGTCTTGAGCGGGAAAAAAACTCTCATGCCATACAATATTTTGACCGAAATTTCAATATTTTCAACAAATATTTTTCCGTCGAAATTTTACATTTTCAATGGATTTTTCTGTTGAAATTTCAGAATATCGACAAAACTATTTCTGTCAAAATTTGAAATAATTTCGACAGACTTGTTTCTGTCGAAATTTCAAATCAATTTCTACCAAATCCAAATAATTCGAATTCTTTAATTTTATTCGTATTTACACTAATTATCGATTTTCCACACAGTCTAAATTAATGAGAATTATACATTCCAATTAAGTATTAACCAACATTCACCGAAATAAAAAAAAATCCCCAGTTATCAAATACATTCTAATTAAACATAAAAAAATATTCAAATGCCCAAAATTATAATTAAAATCCCTAGACATCAAGCAGATTGAAGTACCAAAATCACTTTATCAAAATACGATCATACACAACAAATGAACGAGCATTAATTTCTATTACTAATCAACATCGTTTTGTGTTTCGGGAACTGAAGTGTCATTGGGCCCTTGAGTCTGCTGAGACGGTTGCTAAGACGCTTGATGAGCGATACCGAGCACATTATAAAACATCGGGAAAGTATTTGGTTGGGACATATGTGGAATATGATAATAAAGCATACCTGATTGCGTCATATTTGCCATGGGCCCCTATGAAGATTGAGACGCACTCGCCTGATGATGAAAAACTCCAGGGTTCGTGAGAAACTCCATATTCTACTTACACAAAATTTACATTCATCAACATTACTATTAATTAATTATCATATAAGTAATTGCCTTGCGCTATGCCAATTTCAATATATATAGTAAAATATAAAAATCAATCAATTTTCATGCTCCATTCAAATTTTCAACATTTTGAAGTCAATCTCTAATGAAAAAAATATTTAATTATGGAAAAGATTTGGCCATATGAAAAAAAAATTAATATGGAACTGCTCTTCACAATTACTATTTTTAAGCACGAAAATGTAAAATTAATCAGAGATAAATAATTAAAGTAAAGTGTGACTGGTGTACATAATAAGCTCAAAGCTAGATTGAAAAAATAAAGTCATATCTCAAAACCCTTCAAAAATAACATTTAATTAATACTCATAAAAACTAGCAAAACTTAAGCTTTTTTTTTACATTTCACAATCACTCCAGCTATCAGCTAGCCTCCTAAAAACCCCGATTAAACTACACTCAAATATCAAAGAAAAGCAAAAAATAAAGTCAACTTTCTCCTCCACATTATCATAATAATAATAATAACACCATATTACAATCTGTATTTGAATTATGAATCAAGAATTTAAATTGTAAATTGAAATTATTATTGAAGAAATCTTGGAGAGAATTGAGTGAAGAAGAAAGTAAAAATTGTATATTATTCTGAATGTGTACAAAGGGTTTCGAACCCTAAACTATAAATACAGTACAAAGGCGGTTAAGCCAAACAAATCCTAGCCGTCTAACTATAACATAATCTAAACCATACATAAAATAATATACAAAAAAAAAAGGTAAATAACTTTATTCCCAAAAAGAACCCTAAATTCAATCGAGCAGATTACTCATTCCCTATTTGAAGAAATAATCCTCAAATCCTTTTGAAACTTCTATCACCTCTAACATTCCCCCTCAAGATGAAGTCGCATGGATGTCCAGGAGCTGCATCTTGGATAATAATGAAGAAAAACGCGGCAGAGATAAGGATTTCGTAAACACATCTGCAATCTGGTTTTCTGAATTAATAGGCACGAGTTTAATTTTCTTGTTTGTTACTTGCTCCCGTATGAAATGACAATCTATGTCTATATGTTTAGTCCGTTCATGAAAAATAGGATTTGTAGCAATATGTATGGCTGATAAATTATCACAGAATAGAAGAGTTGGAATCTGTGAGGAAATTTGTAGGTCTCTAAGTATTTGTTGAATCCAGACTAATTGACTTGACACAGTAGCAAGTGCTCTATATTATGCTTCAGCAGAAGATCTAGAGACTGTAACCTGCTTTTTATATTTCCATGATACTAGTGAATTTCCAAGAAAAATGCAGTAACCAGTGGTTGACCTCCTTGTGTCCAAGCAAGAGGCCCAATCTGCATCTGCAAAAGAGTTTAAAATTAGAGGATTATGTGAGGAGTAAAATAATCCCTTACCTGGACAGGCCTTCAAATATCTAAGGATATGATGAAGAGCCTGTAAATGTGGCAACCTTGGTTTAGAGACAAACTGACTTAGCTTGTGTACGTACTGCATAGCTGATGTCAGGTCTAGTGATAGTGAGGTATAAAAGCCTCCCAACGAGCCTCATGTATTGAGTTATATCTTGCAGTAGGTCTTCTTCTTGTGAATTAAACTTAGCTTTAGGATTCATAGGTAAAGCCAGAGGTACGTTTAGAATTGAGATAACCTGTTTCTTCTAGTATCTGTAAGGTATATTGTCTTTGATTAAGACATATAACTTTGGATGATCTAGCCACTTCCAAACCCAAAAAATATTTAAGGTTACCCATATCTTTGAGCTTAAAAATTGTTTGTAAATAAGATTTTAAACTTGAAAGAACATTTAAATTAGGTCCTGAAATAACAATATCATCTACATATAAGAGCAAAATAATAAAATCATCACCAGAACCTTTAGTGAATAAAGAATAGTCAGATTTAGACTGAACAAAACCAAAATTCAAAAGTGTTTCAGTAAACTTGGTATTCCATTGTCTGGATGCCTGTTTAAGACCATATAAGGATTTTTGCAATTTGCAATCCAATTTAGGAGAATTCTGATTTTTAGTTCTAGGATAACCTAAAGGTAAATCCATATACACTTCAACCTTTAGAAGCAGCTAGAGCTAATAGAAGTTTAACAGTCACTAGTTTGGCTACAGGGGAAAAAGTCTCATTATAGTCTATGCCTTCTTCTTGAGTATATCCTTTGGCAACTAACCTTGCCTTAAATCTGTCCACAGTACCATCAGCATTCCTTTTAATCTTATATACCCATCTGCACCTAACAGTCTTTTTATTAGAAGGTAAAGGAACTATGGTCCATGTATTAGTATCTTTTAGGGCTTTAATCTCACTAAACATAGCATCTCTCCATCTAGGATCACTAACAGCCTGATGATAGTAAGTAGGTTCAATTGGTGCAGAAATATTTAAAATGAAAGACCTGTATGTGGGAGCCAAATTGTCATAATGTATATACTGGCAAATAGGATATTTAGAAGTAAAAGTTGATTTCTGAATAGAATTACAGTGATAATCATCCAAATAAGAAGGCTTTTTAATATGTCTAGTAGACTTTCTAATAGGAACAGAAGAAGAAATACCTGAAGTTGTATTAGTGTCAGAAATATCAGTATCAATAGAATGAGGTGGTATATACTCAGTATCTGTAGTATCATTGTTAGCAAAAAAATCTGTTGAAGGAAAGTCTTCAACATAACTGTTAGAAGGAAAAATAGGAACATTCAAAAAATTGTCATGTTTTTGATTTTGAATAATAGTATGAAAAGGAAAAATGCCTACATTAAAAATCACATCCCTGGAAATAAAAATTTCTTGAGTTTGAATATCAAAGAGCTTATATCCATTTATACTAAAAGGATAACCAATAAAAACACAAATCCTTGCCCTATGATCAAATTTAGTTCTTCCCTGTTTGAGTGTTGAGGCAAAAGCCAAATAACCAAAAGTTTTAAAATCTTGATATAACAGCATTTTGAAAAAGCAACTCAAAGAGAGTTTTAAAATTTAAAACTTTGGAAGGTGTTCTATTAATGCAAAAAGCAGCAGTGACAATGCACTCTGTCCATAGAGAAATAGGAACCTTAGATTCTATGTAAAGAGCTCTAGCAATGTTAAGCAGGTGTTGATGTTTCCTTTCAACAATGGAATTTTGTTGAGGGGTTTCAACACAAGAAAACTGATGAAATATTCCAAATTTAGCAAATAATTCCTTAAAACATAATTTTGGAGCATTATCACTCCTAAAGGTCTTAATAGGATAGTTGAACTCATTTTTGACCATATTTAAAAAATTAGGAACAACAGTGGACATATCAGATTTATCATGCAAGAAACAAATCCAGGTGAATCTGGAAAAATCATCAATAATAGTTGCAAAGAATTTATAACCAGAAGTAGAAGGGACTTTGAAAGGTCCCCAAACATCACAATGAACTAATTCAAAAGACATAGTAGAAGTAGTTACAGATTTAGGAAAAGGGAGTCTTTTATGTTTTGCTAAAGGACAAATGTAACAAAGCTGATTATTACAACTATTGTTGTTATCTAATTAAAAAACAGACCTAAATCTACTCATGTTTTTAAAAGGAATATGTCCTAGCCTTTTATGCCAAGTGATGGCAGAAATTTTATTACAAAAAGCTTGTAAGCTGAATCTGGTAGTGTAGGAGTCCAAAACATATAAGCCATGTAGCAAACTACCCTTTCCAATCATCTTCTTGTGTTTGTCCTGAATTATAAATGAGGTAGGTGTAAATTCATTTGCTAAATCATTTGAACCTAAGAGATTACTAACAGAAATTAAATTAAACTTAAATTGGAGAATATAGAAAACATTTTTAAGAATTAAAGTAGAGGTTACAAAAATATCACCAACTTCTGAAACAACAAAGGAAAAGTCATCAGGAAGAATCACTTTACCATTTTGAATAGGAGAAAGAGATTTAAAAAATTGTTTGTTGTTACATATGTGCTTGGAAGCACCAGAGTCTAAGACCCAACAATCTTTAAAAAAATTGTAATCAAAAGTAGAGGTATTGGAACAAATACCTGACACACAAGATATGTGTGCAGAATCAGTAGTGGATGAGTTGTTTGAAGTGGTCAGCTGACTGGAAAATAAATTCATTAAGAACTGACACTGCTCATTAGAGAAACTTTGTAACATAGGATTGAGAGCAGAAATGTTGTTCTGTGAATTATCTTGAGATTGAAAGTTGGAAAATGACTGCTGTTGTTGAGTCTGAGCAGTAGGAGGTTCTTCAAAAACCCGATTGATTACTGAATTCTGAGCAAGAAACTGTCTAGGCTTGAGTTGGTATCCAGGCGGATAACCATGAAGTTTAAAACATTTGTCTATTGTGTGCCCTGGTATTTTACAGTGAGAACATATAGGTCTATTGGATTTCTTGAAGGATGGATTAAAAGTAGGAGTTTGGGCAATTATAGGTGGATTGGGAGATGGAGTCTTGAACTGGTTGTAAGGTCTTGTTTGAGGGTTGTTGGTGTTTCTGGCAGCAAAAGAAAAAGAGTTGTCAGGGGTGTTTGTATTGCCAACAATCCTCTGTCTTTCTGCCTGGGTGGCAAGAGAAAACACCCTAGTCATGGGGGGAGTGGATCCATGATAAGAATTTGTTCACGTATGGTGTCAAAAGTAGAATTAAGACCCATTAAAAAGGTCATGGTGTACTCTTCCTGATTATGATTATGAGTTTTCTGGGCATTTTTGCAAGTGCAAGGATCCATAATGGGTCTGTAAGTCTGAAATTCATCCCAAAGGGACTTCAACCTTGTAAAATAGTCATTGACAGAGTCTGTGTTTTGAGAGATAGTGGCCAAATCCCTTCGTAATTGGAAAACACGGGGGCCATTACTCTGCTGAAATCTTGTTTGAAGATCATCACAAATCTCCTTAGCATTGTTGGTATAGATGATACTCGAGTAAATAGATGGAGAAACTGAATTAAGGAGCCAAGAAACAACAATATAATATCGTTGTTTCTTGACCATGTATCATGTAAAACTTCATCTGCAGTACCTGGATTTTGAATTGATCCAGTGATAAAACCAATTTTATTCTTGACATTCAGGGCCAGACGCATTGAACGGGACCAAGTAGAATAAATGTCACTGGTAAGTTTGATCTGGAGGAGAAGAAGCCCATGGCCATCTGAGGGATGGAGAAAGAAAGGAGAAGAAGGATCCTCCAAAAGAGGGCGTGAACGTGAAGAGCCAGTGGTGGTAGACGTAGAAGAAGGAGTGGAATCAGCCATGGATACCGATCAAGAAACAAGGATAAAAATCCAGAAAAAAAGAGGGAAAGACAGAAACAAGAAAAGATGAAGAAAAAGTGATCAAGAGAGAATGATCAAGATAGATAGAAAGAGATAACAGCTGAAATTTTAGATTGAAATTACTGATACCATATTACAATCTGTATTTGAACTATGAATGAAGAATTTAAATTGTAAATTGAAATTATTATTGAAGAAATCTTGGAGAGAATTGAGTGAAGAAGAAAGTAAAAATTGTATATTATTCTGAATGTGTACAAAGGGTTTCGAACCCTGAACTATAAATACAGTACAAAGGCGGTTAAGCCAAAACAAATCCTAGCCGTCAAACTATAACATAATCTAAACCATACATAAAATAATATACAAAAAAAAAAAGTAAATAAATTTATTCCCTAAAAGAACCCTAAATCCAATCGGGCAGATTACTCATTCCCTTTTTGAAGAAATAATCCTCAAATCCTTTTGAAACTTCTGTCACCTCTAACACACCAATTTTCGTTTTATATATACCATTAAGATTGTTAGAACTAAGCAAAAGATTGTTTTGATTATTCTATGAAGCAATTGGTCCACGCCTAATTTAACAAGGACATACTAATAATCATTGGAAAGTAAATAAATTAATACCAAAAAAAACCTAACTAATTAAATAACTTTTGAGATTCTATAGATTTCACAATTTTAGGATCAGAAATATGCGAATCAATATACACAAAAGGACCCGATATGGTATGATGCTTCTTGTAGAAGATAATTAAGTTTAAGTGGCAACAGTAATTAAACCATTGGCTAATGTATAGCTAATGTATAGGGGTTAAAGTGACCCTTTAAAAAGTTTACATGGATAAAGTGCTCTTTTTTAAAATTACAAGGGCATTAACTCAATAAACAAGTAATGTTCGAAAAAGTCCAGGTGTTGCACTTTGCATATATGATTACAATTTTCAATTTGAGAATGTACTTAAACAGGCATGTTGCTTTGTAATTACTTAGTAATTTGCAATTTAAATCATATTTGTGTCTGCATTGCCGACAACTAAAAATGTAAAGTTACCCCCCCTTTTTCTAAACATATTTAGCTATTTTATACATTTCATGGCTTTTTTATTTTGAATATTTGGAATTACTTTAATACTGATTTTCTTGACCATAAACTCCACATTTTATAAAATAAAACGTGTTAGTATTAAATACAAAACAGGAATGTAATAAATAATCGAATATATATACAACTTGATCCATTTCTTTGGCTAGAGACAAGATATATTTCACTATCTTTAATTTGCAAAAAAACAACACTTATAAGAAAGTAACCAATCGCGAAATATGTCTAAATCGTAACTAGACAAGTACAACCAATTTCACCTAGAATTTCAAGATAAAATACCACACTTGATAAATATGAAAAAACGGGGGTAACTTCAAAATACACATCTGTGTTATGTTAAACCTGCAAGAAACTACCCTATATAATTTTTATTACGCCAAACTTTATTGTGTTTTCAAAAATCCTGTAAAAAACACCCAATTTATAAAAAAATAGGTCGTCTTGGATCGACATATTCAAGAAAACATTTTTAAAATACTTCAAGTTGGTCCCAACAACTTCATTTGATATATTTTAAAAATTATTGAAATCTGTCAATTCAAAATAACCTATTTTTTACAAATTGGGTATTTTTTGCATGGTTTTTGAAAACTTTGGCGCAATTAATATTTTACAGAGTAATTTCTTGCAGGTTTAACATAATACAGGGGAATAATTTGCATTTTTCCCGAAAAATCGAAAGATACATAAGATACAACCATAAGATACAACCATGCTAGCTAAATCTAGGTTTAAGAATTAATTCTTTTTGGGAGAAAGCAGTAGATTAAAAAGGCATAAAAAACAAGACTTGACCATTGCTTGCCTCCAATTTTGCTCCAATTTTGCAATACAAAGCAAAATACTCACAGTTATTCAGGATGACACTATAGGGCCCAAATCCGTGACGAAGGAAATACATGGCTCTATTAACCACAATATTTCCTCGGATTTCTCTGAAGTACATGTCCCATTTCGTAGTTTAACAGCACGCACTTACCAGCTGACCCCATACTCATAACGGTACAATGATCCATTTTCTAGGAAACAATCCAAACAAGAGATAGTTACTCCGTTATTGTCTTTTCCGAAATCGCAGCCTGGGTTTGAACAGGTTCTACGGAAGTTTGTATTTGATGATTATTGATATTGTCAAGATATTATGGAGATCAATGTTATTCTATTTCCTTACATAGAAGATTGTATAGGTCATTTTATTGGTAGGAGATGATTTCTTGGGGAACAATTCGGAGTTCCTACCTATATAAATACTTTGTATGATCATTAGTTTAATATCAATGAATATAAAAACATTCTTGCTTACATGGTACCAGAGCCGAATAAGGTTCTGTAAACCTTGCATCTAAAACCAAAAAAACACTTTTTACACAAATTCATCCATACAATAAAAAAAATGAGTGAAAAAATTGAATCCAAATCTGTTCCAGTTCTTATTCAGTCTGAAGGTGCCTTTAATGTTGGCATCTTACTTACTGAAACAAATTACGATGTGTGGTCTCAATTGATGGAAATACATATTGCTGAACGAGAAAAACTCACATACATCATCGGCAAAACTCCACCACCTACTGTGACCGACAACGGATATGAAAAATGGTATGCTGAAAATCAGAAGGTGAAACGATGGCTTTTGATGTCTATGTCTCCAGACATCATGAAACGCTATCTCCGTATTTACACTGCTCGAGAAATTTGGAGTACCTTTTCTAAACTTTTTTTATGATGGTACGAACGAGATGCACGTCTATTCTTTACATCAGAAAGCCTTCTCAGCCAAACAAGGTAACAAATCTCTTTCTGTTCATTATGGGGAACTCACAGAAATTTTTTCAGGAACTTGATCATCGTGATAAAGTAGTCAGGAAAGATCCCGATGATGTTATAGCATACCAGCAGTCAAATGAACGGATTCGAGTGCATATATTTCTTGCTGGGTCGGATAAAATGTTTGATCAAATTCGTCGAGAAATTTTACGTCACGATCCACCTCTAAGTTTGGAAGAGTATTTTTCCTTAGTCCGTCGTGAAGCCATACGCTCTACTACTTTTAGTGAGGACATTGACAAACCTGATGCTTCCGCTATGATTTCCCCCCATCGACCTAGTCAGACTTTGCAAGATCGATCCAAATCCAACAATTCGAAGAGTTCAAATAGTTCAGACAAACCAACATACAAATGCACTCATTGCAATCAAACATGCCATTCAAAAAGTCATTGTTTTGAACTAGTTGGATATCCAGAATGGTAGGATCCAACACGACATCGAAATTCCAATCGGCCTTCAACTGCAGCAGTTGCTCAGACAAAGGAAGTTGATGCAGCCCTCACATCATCAGCATTAGTAACTACTACCAAAACGGGAGGTAAGGTCTTGAACATTTCTACACATATTTTGAATAGTGCATGGATAATTGATTCTGGTGCTACTGATCACATGACACATGATGTTAGACACGTTATAAATCTTCACCCATCCTCCCAAAATTGTGTCTCTACAGCCAACGGTAATACCATCCCGATTGTCGGGGAAGGGTCATCATCACTTACTAATGATTTACATCTTAATTCCGTGTTAGTTGTTCCTTCCTTGGATTATAATCTTTTGTCAGTATCTCAAATTACTGCTACCTTATCTTGTGTTGTTATTTTTTGGCCTGATCATTGTGTTTTTAAGGACATTCAGAATCGGAAAACGATTGGTTATGGTGTTAAAAATGGAAAGTTGTATTACTTAGACTTGGCATCAGAGACTTCTAGCAAACTACAACAAATATTAGCAGTAAAGAGCATTAGTTCATCAAATATGATTACCGAGATTTGGCTTTGGCATCGCCGCTTGGAACATGCCTCATTTGGTTATTTGAAAAAATTATTTCCTAGTTTGTTTACTAGTGTGGATAGTTTTTTATTTAAATGTGATGTGTTTGAACTTGCAAAGAGCCACCGTACATCTTTTCCATTGATTTTAAATAAAAGTCCTTTTCCTTTTATGATTATTCACTCTGATGTTTGGGGTCCATATAAAGTTCCCACTTTGTGTGGGTCATGTTGATTTGTCACATTTATCGATGATTGTACTAGGATGACTTGTTTGTGTTTAATGAAATCCAAATTTGAAGTTAACTTGTTATTTCAAAAGTTTTATCAAACTCAGTATGATGCACACATACAAGTGTTACGTAGTGATAATGGAGGGGAATATCGTAGTTCTGACATTCAACAGTTTTTGGACTCTCATGGTGCTATTCATCAAAATAGTTGTCCCAATACACCCCAACAAAATGGTGTAGCCGAGCGAAAAAATAGATATTTATTGGAGGTTGTTCGCGCATCCCTAATCGAGGCTCATATGCCATTACATTACTAGGGTGAAGCCCTACTCTCTGCTGCATATCTTATCAACCGTGTTCCCTCTCGATCTCTCAACTTCAACACACCATTTCATGCCCTTGCAGAAACAATAGTTGCTCCCACAGTTCAAAATCTCCCCATGTCTTCGGTTATGTTGCATATGTTCATCTTCACCCACATCAACGTAGTAAGCTAATGCCACGTGCTTTGAAATGTGTATTTGTTGGATACGGTATTCATCAGAAAGGATATAGGTGTTATCACCCCCTACTAAACGCTTTTATGTCACCATGGATGTTGTTTTTCATGAAGACAACATGTATTTCTCCGAGTCTGAATCTCAGGGGGAGCAGCTTGAGGAAATTCGGACTCTTGTATACGATATTGAGGTAGTTGTGATTGAAGTAGGAGATCAAAATGTGGATGCTTTAGATCCTAGTTTAAGTGGGCAAGTTCTACACGACACAATAAGCGTAGAGTTGGATGAGGTTGAACATAGTGGTCAAGCCTTGAATCAAAGTGAAATGAGCATGTACAAAGTCAGGAAATACCTGAAATCGAGTCTGATTCTCTCCCAATTGATACACCAAACCAATCGTTATCTGAGGAAATTCCTTATAAAGCACCTGAGTCATCAAGGAGGCAGTTACCACCACGTATCACTAGAGGTATTCCAAAAGTTTCATATGAACCTCAATTATCTAGTAAAGTAAGATACCCCATGAACCATTATGTGTCTACACATCATTTGTCAGAAAAAAATCTATCATTTGTCAATCAATTATCTACTGTATTTATACCTAACAGTGTGCAGGAAGCCTTAGATGATCCAAGAAAGATGGAAAGACGCGATGAATGAAGAGATGGCATCCTTGCAAAAGAATCAAACTTGGGAACTCGTTGATCGTCCCATTGGAAAAAAACCAGTTGGATGTCGATGGATCTTTACTGTGAAATACAAACCTGATGGTACAATCGAATGTTTTAAGGCAAGGTTGGTGGCAAAATGATACACCCAGACGTATGGAATTGACTACACCGAAACATTTGCACCAGTAACAAAAATCAACACAGTTCGGGTCTTGTTATCCTTAGCAACAAATTTCGATTGGCCATTACAACAGTTCGATGTGAAGAACGCATTCCTACATGGTGAACTATTAGAAAAAATCTACAGGGATCTCCCACCAGGATGCATGGTAACATAAATACAACACCAAAAGGTTTGCAGGTTGAAGAAATCGCTATATGGACTTAAACAGTCCCCTAGAGCCTGGTTTGGAAGATTTACCAAATCCATGATAACCTTTGGTTACAAACAGAGTAATTCAGATCACACATTATTCTTGAAAAGGCGAGGGGAGAAAATTACTGCACTCATTGTATATGTAGATGGCATGATTGTCACAGGAAATGATCCCGAAGAAATAAGAACTTTGCAGAAGTACTTATCCCAGGAATTTGAGATGAAAGAATTAGGCCCCTTAAAATACTTTTTGGGAATTGAAGTTTCTAGATCAAGTAAAGGAATCTTCTTATCTCAAAGAAAATATGCCTTAGATCTACTACATGAAACTGGTATGTCAGCCTGCCAACCAGCGGACACTCCAATAGAAGAAGGAATGAAGTTATGTATTTAAAAAGACCAAGTACCGGTGGACAGGGGGAGATACCAAAGGCTTGTTGGAAGATTGATGTATTTAGCCCACACAAGACCAGACCTCGCCTATGCTCTGAGTATAGTTAGTCAATTCATGCATAATCCTAGTGAACAACACATGAGTGCTCTAATGCGTATTTTGAGATATCTGAAATCAGCTCCAGGAAAGGGAATTCCATTCTCTCGAAACACAACAAAAAAAATATTGAAGTGTATACGGATGCTGATTGGGCTAGAGCAATTGATGATAGGCGGTCAACCTCGGGATATTTTACCTTTTTTGGAGGGAACCTAGTGACATGGAGAAGCAAGAAACAAAATGTTGTTGCACGATCTAGTGCTGAGGCTGAGTATAGAGGAATGGCCTTAGGAATTTGTGAAGCACTATGGTTGAAGTTTCTTTTAAAGGACTTAGGCTACTCCTCAAAGCAAACGATTCAGCTATATTGTGATAACAAAGCTGCATGTGATATAGCCCATAATCCAGTTCAACATGACCGTACAAAACATAGAGATAGATAGGTTCTTCATTAAAGAAAAACTAGACGAAAATATTGTGGAACTACCAAAGATTCGGTCAGAAGATCAGTTAACTGATATCCTTACCAAAGCAGTATCTAATCAAGTGTTCTCCAAGTTCTCAAACAAGTTGTGCATGTATGACATCTATGCACCAACTTGAGGGGGAGTATTGATATTGTCAAGATATCATGGAGATCAATGTTATTCTATTTCCTTACATAGAAGATTGTATAGGTCATTTTATTGATAGGAGATGATTTCTTGGGGAACAATTCGGAGTTCCTACCTATATAAATACTTTGTATGATCATTAGTTTAATATCAATGAATATAAAAACATTCTTGCTTACAATGATGAAGTGGACGACTAAGTTTCTACCTACGTAGATGCCTGAGTAATTAATTGTAATCAAAATTATAACAATTAGTAAGATCATAAAAGAAAGGCCTTATGGAGAGTTTAATTTGTAAAATTAATTAGCTTTTTCATTTTTTATTTTTGTAATATTATTAGGTAAATCTTATGTATTGAAGCTTTCTAGAAATTTTTCGAATTCTTTTGGAAATTTTTGAAGATATTTGAAAAATTGGTAATTATAGAAAAAATGACAAATATTCAAAAATAAATTCCTATTTTGTACCTAGATTTTTTTACCCACTCTACCGGGAAAATGAGGGGTGCTAGTTACTGAGTTTTCTTAATCTGAGGGTGATAAATGTTAACTTTGCCATAGGTTTTTGACTCGTGTGATCGACTTTGTCATAAAATAAGAGAGAATACAGAGTGTTGAATTACTCTTATTTTGAGCGTGGGTGTGTATGGAAATGAACCAAAAAAAAGGGGTATTATTTTTGTGATATTATCGAATTATTTTATATAAAACTTTATAAAATCATTTCGAATTATTTTGAAATTGTTTTAGGACATTTGAAAAATTATTAATTAAAAAAAAATTTCAAAAATTAAAAAATAAATTACTTATTTTGTTTCTAGATTTTTTTGACTTCGATGGTCAACTCAATCAAAAAAAAAAAAAAAATGAGAGGTACTAGTTACTGAATTTTTTTTAATAGGGACAAATGGGGTTCAATAAATACGAGGATAAACAAGGAAACTTTTTATTATATTATACTACGTATATAATAGTATATAATTTTTTGTTAGATATTATATTTACTATATTTAATGACTTGTATTATTCTCATATTTTGCTGATATTAGAATTTGAATGATTGATGCTACGTCAACTTTATCATTCTGATGCCTTGCTAGTTGCTACAAATCTGATGCGGTTTTGAGAGGAAACTTACGACTGCCGCAACATTTTCAAGATGCAACTTTCAATTGTGCACGCACGCACTTACGGACTGCGTTTGGGCTAAAAAGGTGTGGGAATTCGTGATTGCACTTGTTTGGTCTATTTGGAAGTCTAGGAACAAGTTCATTTTTCGAAATACTCGTGAGCCTGTCAAGGATTTATTAGTTTTAGAAATTTTGTGATTTTTTAGATCAATACATAAATTTTGTGTTTTATTAGTTTTAGAAATTTTTCGAATTCTTTTGGAAATTTTTTAGGACATTTAAAAATTTAGTAATTAAAGAAAAAATTTCAAGGATTCAAAAATGAATTACCTATTTTCTTCTTAGATTTTTTTGATTCCGATGATCAATTCTACCGAAAATAAGGTAAGGGGTGCTAGTGACTGAGGTTTTCTTAATTTGAGGATGATAAATGATAATTTTGTGTTTTGCGGGTGCAAAGTATCCATTTATCATGTTTCGGGGGTTCAAGTTACTGAGTTATTCTTAATTTAAGTGTATTAAGTGCTAATTCTGTTTCGGGCGTGTAAAGTGTCAATTTCTCGTGTTTCGCGGGTGCAATGTAACGCTTCAATAATTTCGAACCCTTTTGATTGGATTTTTTAATCCAAATTTATGTTCTACTTTGTATTTTCAAAGTTAAGCATTAATTTGAACTTACAGTTTAATTAAATCTTGTGATCTTTTGAACTTTGAAATAACTAAAATATAAAAATTACTTTAAAATGACATTGAGACCTTTTTGAAATTTTTTGAGCTTGGATGCTCAAAAAGTTTATTTTAAGGGGTAAAAATGTATGTTTTCAAAACTTTAGGGGACAAAGTACAAATTCACCCCCAGAATCTTGTAGGCCGCTAAGGCCATCTCCAGCGGTGGTGTGCGGGGTCGGGGCCGGGGCGGGGCTGCTGCGGAGAACCGCTGGAGACGGCGCGGGGTCGGGGCCGGGGCGGTGTGCGGGGTGGAACGGGCTGGGCGCAGGGCTCGGCGGAGCCCTGCGCCCAGCCCGCTGGGCGCGATTGAGAAGAGGGGCGCGTGTTTTACACGCGCCCCTCTTTAAAACAGGTGCCGCCAAGTGGCGGCACCTGATTGGTCTTTCTTTCTTTTTTTTTTTGTTTTTCTTTAATGAATTAATTGGTGTATGGTTTATTTAATGTGTGTATGGTTAATTTTGTATAATTAATGTGTTGTATGTAATTTTAATTAATGTGTTATAGTAATTAATGTGTTGTTTTAATTAAATAAAAATTTTAAATGGTTAATTAATGTGTTGTATGTATTTTTAGTTAAATAAAATAAATTATTTTGGGCCGAAAATAGCAAAACTAGATCTGCCCGAAATAGGATTTTTGGACGACATTCGTGTCCGCAGGTCGC
Organism: Penstemon eatonii; assembly: GCA_038501285.1. NCBI lineage: Eukaryota > Viridiplantae > Streptophyta > Magnoliopsida > Lamiales > Plantaginaceae > Penstemon > Penstemon eatonii. Next base: position 343,528 of record JBCEGF010001339.1, read on the forward strand.
GGGCACGCACAAGTCTTGAAGGGCCGTGTGATAATCTAACCGAAGATTTGCACCCCCCCCCCCCCGCGCGCGAGGAGGGAGCCTTCTAGTAATAATTTCTTAACCCTTATGGTTTAGAAATCATATATAAATCCAAGTTTTTTTTATCACACTTCCAATGTGGGATAAGTTCATTTTTTTTTCCAATTTTTTCCATTATATATGTGAACTTTGAGATTTAATTTCTCATTCACCCGTATTCCGATTTGGACGTACCATATACCATTTTAATCTACTCACGGAGTAGAATATAATTCGGTCAAGACCCGACTCTTTACTCAAAGTGGGTCCCACTTAAAATACGTCCAAAATGGTCCATTAATTTACTTTTTTCAACACTATGTTTATGAGGTTTATAAGGAGCTTTAGGACTATTTTTATTTTCTTTTCCTTGATTATGTTGTGTATTGTTGTGTAATTAATGTTGTGTATTGTTGTAATTAATGTGTTATTTTAATTAATACTCCGTACTTAAAAAAATAAAACTATAATATTAATAGGTGAGAGTTTGCGTATTATGTATTAATTTTAAGTTACTTTAATTAAATATTCTATTTAATATTAATATTTTAATATAATTAATAATTAAATTACGAGTACTAATATAATTACTATTATTAATATTAAAAAAATTTAAAACTATAATATTAATAGGTGAGAGTGGGCAAAGTTTCAAAATGGAATTAATTCCCCCACGGAGCCCCAACCATTGGAGACGACGACAGGGCTCAGGGCTAGCCCTGGGGCTGCCCCGGAGGGGCAGCCCCAGGGCTAGCCCTGAACCATTGGAGATGGCCTAAATAACAATAATTTTCTCTCCTCGGACAGCATAAGGGCTGCTAAGGCATGCCCTTGGGTAAGTAAACTCAACTACCCTAAGAAAGACATGCATTGGTGGAATTGGTGAGTAATTATAATCACATATTCCCCACATTGTGTGTATATGTATCTATATACTAAAAGTTATGATTTCATAGTACAATGAGTATCTCCTTAAACCCACACTATCTTCCCTACAACTTAAAATTACTTAGATATAGTTAGTGAGAAGAAGAGTGGGGAAAGAGACAACACACTAGGAAGATAAAATTTTGGATATACACAAAACATCCTCGGTTTTTCGCTCATTACATCTTCATCCATCGTTGGATCATGCCAAAATTTTTGTAAGAAGGTCTTATACACATGGGGCTAAATATTGACCGTTCGGATCATCGTTTGGAACTCTCGAAGTTAATCGACAGACGTTAGAAATTGGTAAAAAGTTAGGATTTGAGGGCTTTTGTTATGACCCACCACCGGAGCTGCCACCACTACCTTCGGAGGTCTGAAAATGAAGGAGTTTCATCCCATTCATTGCTTTTGATAAAAATCCGCCTATGCTTGTGTTCTTTAATCTTTGTGATTTTAATTTCTTCTCTTTAAAGTATATATTGAAGAAATTTAGTTTATCTATTGTAGCTTTTGTGAAAGTTGTTGAGTTTATATTTAATATTAGATATTTAATGTGACTTTTCTTTGATTTTGCTTATATATTGCTTATATGTTTGGATGTTGATTTATTTTTGTAAGAAAGTTAATGTTTTTAATATTCAAAACTTTGGAGGTGTTTTTAAAAGGTTTTAAAAGTAGAAGGGCATAGGCATGCAAGTTTTGGAGTAAAAATAGATTGAAAATCTCAGTTTTTGTTTGATATTTGGTATGAGTTTACTTAAAAATTATTAGTTTTAAAGTTGCTCCGACTTTTGGGGTTATTTTTGTAAGGCAAAGGCGCTATTCTGTCGCTGTTTTTACATAGTTACTTTTATAAATTTTTGACTAATTTATTTGATGTAGTGCTCTGTTCACTTTCGTTTTAAGATTGAAATTTTTTATATTTTTTGAAGAATATTTATGATTAAAGAACTTTTTATTTCTCATTGTTAGTTGATGAAAAGTGATTAAAACTTGTTTTTGATCTCATTTTTATAGTGAAATTAAGCCCTACTTTTTTAAATATTGCTTAGATGCTTGGATCTTGAATTATTTTTCAATGAAAACTATGAGGGTGTTTTTGAATGTTTTAAACTTGTTGAATTTTTAAGGCTTTGATTTTTGGAGTAACAAGATACTTAATACTCTGTTTTTATTTGATTTTTGATATGAGTTTAGTTAAAAATCATTTGATTTAAAGATTGTTCCAAATTTTTGCAAAAATTAATGTTTTTAAATGTTTAGGGGCTGTTTTGTAAATTTAGAAAATAAGGGGAAAATTTTTTTGACACTGTTTTATGTAATTATTATTTTGAATTTTGAAAATAATTACTTTTAAGTGGAGTTGTTATCATAAGTTCTAAGCATTTTTGTGAGATGTGTTAGTTTAGGAAATTCTTGTGTAGGATTATATTAGATATGTTGAAGTAAGGTTGTTAGATAAATTCTAAGTTGTACACATACTTGCTCAGGTTTCGGATACGCTTCATTTGCGGAGTTTAGTCGCTACATTAAGCGACAAAGGTAAACGTTGTGTTTTGAATTTGAATGTTGGTCTGATGTGCTAGTAAATCGAGTCAATTGCTCTTAATAATCAAAGCATGTGTTATATTATAATTTCTCTTGCATGTTGTCACGAATAGACTGAACTTGTTAGGTCGACATTACTCGCATAAAATACTAAGTATATCAACAAGATAATCCTAATACATGCAACATCTAAATCTACTAGTTGAGAATATATTTTACAAAATTATCTTGATACTCAAAATTTGCATTTGATAAGTTGTTAAATGTTGATAATATGTGTTGCGTTCCAAATACTAATACGCAAACACGCAAGTATACGGTCGTTACAAGTAATATAAAACGATAAGTACATACCGAGTATCGAATCCCCACGAATGAGTAAAAGGTGGGAATAAACGAATCAATCGACGGCTTATTTCATTTAAGATCGCTTAATACAATAATATCGAACCCAAATATTGATAAGGGTGATTTTATTTAACTAAGAGCGATAAAGTAAATCTAACTACGAAAGCAAGTAAATGGGGAGTTAATTATGCGGTAAGGAGGACTTATAAGCGATTAGTTAAAGCAGATAAATTATGCGGTTGTTAGGTTAGCTATGCAAACAATCCTAGATTTAGTTGTTATTTGTGAGTTCAAATTAGTTAAGTCTCCCTATCGGTTTGACTTAACTCTACCAATCTACCCAAACTCTCCATCTCCGGATCAAGAACGAACATTGCTGTCAACCGATGCTCTAAGGGAAGTCCGAACCCAAAAGAGGATTCTAAGGTGTACCGTTGTCACCCGGGACCTAAAACTAACCCGAATCCCCGAATAAAGAGAATCTAAGTTATTTGATGCATTTACGGACGAACCCATTATACAAACACGGACCAAACTAGGTATATGACTATCCTAGGTTGAAATCCACAAATCGTCACTCGCCTAGATGGCCAAAAGTGCGATAAAACAATAAACCCAACAAATCAAACATAACCCAACATCAAACATAACTAATCAAACGATAACAATGACTCGACAATTAATATATTATGCTCGTGCTTGCTATTCAAGGGTTCACTGATGTTCGTATGTATCTTTTGATAGCATACCAACCTATCGAATTAAACTAATCCAATTTACGTAAAAAGGGAATAAAATCTAATCGATGTCATTTAAACTCAAACCTTAAACGAATATGAAACGACTTAGGTATAAGTCTATCCTAGAATCGAATCACAATCCAAATTCATAATCAAATCCTCAAAATCACTAAATATAGCAATCAAGAATCAATAACTTTCATCTCCAAAGGTTGTCAAACCACAAGACGAACAATAAACACGGAATCGGATTAACGAACACAAATAAGCACCATACTAATCATCAAGACATCATTTAATCAAACAATAACATAAATATATATAAACCCGGAGAATTCAAATCCACAATCATTCATATAAAAAGGAAATACAACATCAATCTCCTAATCAATGACAACTAGGAAATAGAAAAATATCACCTAATCGGAATGAAATCGAGAGATGAATTCTCCTCCCCTTAATCACCACCTAATCACTCCCCAAGGGTGGTGACTAACTCACCCCCTTGGTGGAGTCTTCAATTACAAGGAAAAGCAAGAAAAATTAAAGAGAGAGTTGGAGGAGACTTGAGAGGAGAAAGGGCGGCCAAGAGTGAGGGAAAGAATGAGGGATAAGTCTCAAAGTTGTTCTTTTATCTTGCCCTAATAGCCCCTTTATGAGAAAACCCGAAAATACCCTTGAAAACGCGGAGAGTCAGCTGATATTTCGCACCAGCAGGCACACACCGCGGTGTATCTTATTTGCACCGCGGTGCAATATAGGCAGAAAGTTTTCTGCTCTGGCACAGTTCCTTCTGAGCGGTATATCTTTTGATTCCGAACTCCGATTTTCGATCCGTAAAGTCCATAGTGTAGATAACTCACTCATCTATGACATATCCAAAATTCAGCTTATTTGGATCATCTATGAAATATTTATGCATGTTCTAGTGAGCAGCTATCTACGTTCTTCCATGTTTTGACTTCGGTTTTTCATTCCTTTGAAGCTCTTTCCTACATCTCCCTACAAAACACACAAAACAAAATCAAAACACACAAACAACATTAACCAAAACACACAAAAGTCCAACAAAGCACCAAAAATGCAAAAGAACGCGAAAATAAACAAAAGCACGCAAAACTCAAATAAAAGCAAGTTGTTTTCGACTTAAGAAGACACGTAATAATGACGTTTTCACGACGTTATCAATATGTTAATTTTTGATATGTTATGTTTCCGTCTGTTTTGGATTTTGAGTTTCAGTGTTTCCGATTTTGTGTGGGCCCTTTTTGATTGGTATATGATTCCGATGCCAACCTGGACGGCAAGGGCCAGCGGGATTGTCACGGTTACCCATAGGTCTGGCTTTACAATCCAAGTGGGGAGGAACACTTGGGGAGTAAGGACGAACTTAGGCAAAGACATGTCAATGCATATTAGATAGTAATGTCGTTCCCGTCTTGAATATATGCTTAATTTGTTTGATAACAAGCTTATGCTATATAATATGTTGCATCTATACATCACCATGCAAATTCAAACATAGTCTCACTTAGTTGGACGATCAACTTATGCGTTCCATGTTTTATTATTTTCACTTCAGGTGTTCTGGAAAACAATAGTCGGGTTGCAGTTATGTCATTGCAGTTGCGGTCCCACCCTAGTATTTGGGAGAGTAGTTATATTTTATTGTCGATTTTGTTTAAAACATTGCTTAGAGTATTTGAATCGTTAAAGTTGATTTATATTTTCATAAGAGATACAAGATTTTCATAAATTATTTTTTTTATCTCTCTCGGTTGATTTTGTTCAAATCTTTTAATATGTTATGATTAAATGTTTCCCCTTTCAACCTCTACTATGAAAATTGATCTTATTTTTTGATAAAAAAAACTTAGTAATTTAAATTATTCTTATTTTATTTTAAACTGCTTCCGCTTTAAAACTTTTAATTTATCGTTATTCCGTTTTAATTTTTTTTTAATATTTTAACATTTTTTTAAAATAATAATAATTTCTCGACTTTTGTTCGACGGACCTGTGGTGTGGGGCTGTCACAACACTTTTTTTTTTTTTTTTTTTTTTAACATATTTAGCTATTTTATACATTTCATGACTTTTTGATTTTTAATATTTGGAATTACTTTAATACTGGTTTTCTTGACCATAGATCCCACATTTTATAAAATAAAACGTGTTAGTATTAAATATGAAACAAGAATGTAATAAATAATCTTATATACAATTTGATCCATTTCTTTGGCTAGAAACAAGATATATTTCACAATCTTTAATTTGCAAAGAACAACACTTATAAGAAAGTAACCACTCGCGAAATATGTCTAAATCGTAACTGGACAAGTACAACCAATTCCACCTAGAATTTGAAGATAAAATACCACACTTGATCATGATAAATATGAAAAAACGAAAGATACATAAGATACAACCATGCAACTGAGTCTTATCCGAAACATAAGTAGAAATCAGATTAAAAAGGCTGAATAAAAGAGACTTGACCACTTGCCACCAATTTTCTTCCAATTTTGCAACACACAGCAAAATGCTCACAGTTATTCGTGATGACATCATAGTCCCCAAATCCGTGATGAAGGAAATTCATGGCTCTATTAACCACGATGTCTGCTGGATCGGATTTATCTGAAATACATGTACCACCTCGTAGTTTAAAAAAATGCCAGAAAGGGTTGACCCCATACTCATAACAGTACAATGATCCATTTTCGAGGAAACAATCCAAACAATAGATAGCGACACCATTATTGCCTTTTCCGATCTTGCAGCCTGGGTTTGAACAGGTTCTACGGAAGTTTGTATTTGATGATGAAGAGTTTGGAAATATTGATGTAGAAGACGAGTTCCAATCCGGGTTAATGAAGTGGACGACTAAGTTTCTACCTACGTAGATGCCTGAGTAATTGTAATAAAATTAAAAATACTTAGTAAGATAAAAGAAAGGCAAGTGAGTCATTCACATATATATTGTTGGTGTCTAACAATCTGTGTACTTAAATATTTCATCAAAAATATTTATAACTTAAATCTCAACATATAATAAATAAAGATAATCTAATATATATTAACTCTAATAAAGTTAGATTATAGAAAAATGTAAAAAATAGTAAGAAATACTTATTGGATCGAAATAAACCAAACCACACTCCAACCAATATATGAATGAAAAATAGGAAGTGAGACTGAGGCTTGCCGAAGCGATTTCCTTAAGACAATATTTCCGAGACTGCCACGGTGCATGCAGTTTGATTCCCGGTAGTCTCCCAAGATACAACAGTCTGTTGTTCATTATTTACACAAATAATGAACCCACGGCAAACCGAAGCAAATAGAAAATTCGACATAAATTTAAAGTAGATATGAGAGTAATTTTTTAGTATTGTTGAAAAAGAATACTTAATTGACCAGATTAAGTCTCCTATTTATAGGCACAAAAATGTCTATTCGCAAGAGACACATCGTTTGGATTGCACTTTTTCGGTCCACATGGTACCTCTTCAGATCGAACAGACGCAACCCCTTAATTACTCTCAACTAATTTATTCACATATAAATTATGAAATCCAACATATATATGGCCTTATGGAAAGTTTAATTTGTAAATTTAATTAGCTTTTTCATTTTTTTATTTTTTCTTTTGCATATATGACCTTATGGAAAGTTAAGTTACAGATAAGAACATACAAATAATTAGGAATAGCAAATTTCTCACAACTGAACATTGGCTTTCAAAATGATGACTTTGGAATTTACACAAGTCAATTTCAAATTCTTTCTTCATATTCAAAACTATAACACTAATACAAATAATAAAATATTTTGACCTTACACTCCTAATAATATCGAATTCCGATTATATCTAACACATGCACTTAGTACTAATTAACATAACAACCAAGTAATAAAAGGGATGAAGAACTAATTAACATAACAACCACTTAGTATTAAAATTAGTAGAGTATGTAGAAAAGATAAGAGATCTACCATGATGTGAGTAGATGAAGAATTTCCTCCAAGTATAGATGTGGTCTCCTGCTGCAAGTTCGCTTCTTGTCACTTCGTTCGTAATATAACCCATCTTTTATTTGCCTCCTAATATCTTTGTAGATTAAAGGGATGAAAAATCTTAGAGCAACCGAGTAAAGATCAAAACATAAAACCTAAATCTTTTTTGCTAGTACTTTTGTGGTTGGAACGTTAAAGGGGAAAGAAAAAAAAAAGAGAACTCAAAAGATGAAGAAAGTGGAGACTGAAGACGTATATATATATTGTCATGGAAAGTGGAAACGAAAAAAAAAAAAAAAAAAAAGTGTCCTATTTTTGTAATATTATTCGGTAAATTTTATGTATTAAAACTATTCTTTTGAAATTTTTTGAAGATATTTGAAAAATTGGTAATTAAGGAAAAATGCCAAAGATTTAAAAATATATTATCTATTTTGTACCTAAATTTTTTTGACCCACTCTACTGGGAAAAATGAGGGGTGCTAGTTACTGAGTTTTTCTTAATCTGAGGGTGATAAATGTTAACTTTGCCATAGGTTTTTTGACTCGTGTGGTCAACTTTGTCAGAAAATAAGAGAGGATGCAGAGTGTAGAATTACTCTTATTTTCTGAAATCGGTCCCTGATAATATCATTTGAAATACCACTAAATATGTCTCTCTCTAACGACCACTAGACTATCATTTAGTTATTGATCATTCATTCGGTTAAACTAACACTACTAGAAGAAAAGGGAAATTCCCACTGATTTTGGGGAAAATCGGTCGGAATTTCAACCAAAATTTTGACCGGAAAAATCGGATGGAAAAAGGTGGGTCGGAAGAATCGGATTCCGACCGGCAAAATTCCAACCGAAATTCCCACCGATTAGTTCGGTGGAAATATATATATTCCCATCGAAATTATGTCGCCGATTCTATTTCGGTGGGAATATATATTCCTAGCGAAATTGAATTGGTGGGAATATATTCCAACGGAAATATATATTCCCACTGAAATAATTTCGATGGGAATTTATATATTTCAATTTTTTTTATGAATTCCGGAAATGATTTTTTTTTTAATTTCTAATTTGTATTAATTTCCGATAATGAATTAATATTCAATTTACTCATAACAAAATATTCAATTCTTACATATACTACAAATATTCAATTCTTACATATATTATAAACATTCAATAATACTTACTTTGATAACATAATGTTCTAATTAAACAAAACAACTCGGTACAATATTAATACTTATCTAAAATAAATCATAAGACTATATATTTGGTGTTTCAGAAACGTCATCCGAGTTTGGCATTTGAGAATGTCTCGACGGGGGCGGTTGATGAACTCGAGCACCATGATTCAAAAACATAGGGAAAGTTTTTGTAATATTTTTGGGTAAATTTTATGTATTAAACTTTCTAGAAATTTTTGAAGATATTTGAAAAATTGGTAATAAAAGAAAAATTGCCAAAGATTCAAAAATAAATTACATATTTTGTACCTAGATTATTTTGACCGACTCTACCGTGAAAAATGAGGGTGCTAGTTACTAAGTTTTTCTTAATCTGAGGGTGATAAATGTTAACTTTGCCATAGGTTTTTTGACTCGTATGATCAACTTTGTCAGAAAATAAGAGAGGATGCAGAGTGTTGAATTACTTTTATTTTGAGTGTGGCTGGGTGGGGGTGGGCATGGAAACGAACATAAAAAAAAAAGGTATTATTTTTGTGATATTATCGAATAAATTTTATATATTAAAACTTTATAAAAAAAATTCGAATTATTTTGAAATTTTTAGGACATTTGAAAAATTATTAATTAAATAATTTTTTTTGAAAATTCAATAATAAATTACCTATTTTGTTTCTAGATTTTTTTGACTTCGATGGTCAACTCTATGAAAAAGAAAATGAGAGGTACTAGTTACTAATTTTTTTTTTAATAGGGACAAATGAGGTTCAATAAATATGAGGGTAAACATGGAAACTTTTTATTATACTCCGTATATAATAGTATATAATTTTTTGTTAGATATTATATTTACTATATTTAATGACTTGTATTATTCGAATATACATTCCCACCAAAATAGAATCGGTGGGAATATATATATATATATATATTTCCAACGAAATAATTTCGGTGGGAATTTATATATTTCAATTTTTTTTTTATTAATTCCCGAAATAATTTTTACTATTATTCTCAGATTTTACATATATCAGAATTTGAATGATTGATGCTACATCAACTTTATCAATCTGATGCCTTGCTTCAAATCTGATGCGGTTTGAGAGGAAACTTACGACTTCCGCAACATGTTGAAGATGCAACTTTCATGCCGAATCAACTGTGCACGCACTTAGGACTGCGTTTGGGCTAAAAAGGTGTGGGAATTCGTGATTGTTCCCACTCAATTCCTCAAGTTCACCCAGATTGATGCCTATTCTTGGATAAAGTAAACACCACTAAAGAATCGTTTGGCAATATTCTTCTTCTTAACATCCCTTGGTACAGGGGCGGATCCAGGATTTTTGGTCGGGGGGGGGGGGGGGGGGGGGGGGCTAAACTTATACAAAAAAAAAACTATCAGACAGTTAAACTTAGAGTTTATATTATTTACGAGAAAATATATGACGTAATACAAAAATAGGGAGGTGGAGTTTGACAAAAATAAACCCCATAAGATATTTTAATTACATATGATACCCCATTATAGTCACAAAAGAACCCAAAATATCTACATATTTACTTTAATAATTGACCACGACGGTTTTTCATCTTTTGAAGCCGGTCCATGATATCGTCGATTTAAATACTACTAAATATGTCTATCTCTATAAAGACAACTAAATGATCATTTAGTCATTGATCGCCCATTCGGTTATGAAGTCGATTCTTTACTATCTTCATAGCCGAAAAAGCTCTCTCCACTGATGCAGTTGCAACGGGTAGAATAAGCGCCAATGTCACAAGTTTGTAAACCATCGAGAATGCGGCATGACTTTTAGTTGCAACCATCTTCTTAGCAAGATCACCAATCCCTTTCAATCTAGAAAAATCATCACTTGATCGAACATCCCTATTATAATTTTCAAGTTGATTGGGAAGGGCCAAGAGCTCAAGAAAAGACAAGTCATTTGGATAAAATTTGGTAAGACGAACAAGTTTTCCTTTGTCAAAAGCTTCAAAGTGATTGGATGAGTTTAAGCATGCAACACAAAGAAGCAATTCAGTGTTTACTTATTCAAATGGTTGTTCAACTCTTGCAATTGTTTATCTATCACCGAATTGAATCTCTCAACTTTGTAATGATGCTCGATAGTCACTTGTTCAATCCTAAGATTATATTTGGGCTGAAAATTTTATATTGGGCTAATTTATTGAATTTTTTTTTTCAAAAAAAAAAATACAACAGAAAGCATCTAAGTAGTAAGCCCACCCCAAGATGAGTGCTCTCCTATTCCGACTTCCCCAGAGCTTCCGGTAGCACAGTCAAGACAGCGACAGGTTCTCTGGCTCTCTACCCTGCGTACTATACTGAAAAAAAAAAAAAAAAAATTCAGGGGGGGCTATAGCCCCCGTTGCTCCTATGTCCGTCCGCCTCTGCCTTGGTGAATGATGTTTATTGCACTTGTTTGGTCTATTTGGAAGTCTATGAACAAGTTCATTTTTCAAAAGACTTGTGAGCCAGTCAAATTAGTTCTTTCGGCCGAAAAAGGTATAGTTGAAGACATGAAGAGAACTAGCAGAAAAAAAAGGTATAGTTGAAGACATGAAGAGAACTAATAACAATAATAAAATACTTTGACCTTACACTTAGTACTAATTAACGTAAAAACCAATGCTTGTTAGATCGAACAATACACAAAAGTTATCAATTTAGCATAGCACATTAAAAAATGAACGACACTAATAATTAGGAGAGTATATAGAAAAGATTAGAGATCTACCATGATGTGAGTAGATGAAGGTTGTCCTCCAATTTCGGAGGGAATTTATATATTTCAATTTTTTTTTTATTAATTCCCGAAATAATTTTTACTATTATTCTCAGATTTTACTGATATTAGAATTTGAATGATTGATGCTACATCAACTTTATCAATCTGATACCTTGCTACAAATATTATGCGGTTTGAGAGGAAACTTACGACTTCCGCAACATGTTTAAGATGCAACTTTCATATCGAATCAATTGTGCACGCACTTAGGGACTGCGTTTGGGCTAAATGTGGGAATTCGTGATTGTTCCCACTCAATTCCTCAAGTTCACCGAGATTGATGCCGATTCTTGGATAAAAGTAAACACCACTAAAGAAAGGTTTGACAATATTATTCTTCCTAACGTCCCTTGGTGTATGATGTTTATTGCACTTGTCTGGTCTATTTGGAAGTCTAGGAACAAGTTCATTTTTCAAAACACTCGTGAGCCGGTCAAATTAATTCTTTGGGCCGCAAAAGGTATAGTTGAAGACATGAAGAGAACTAGCAAAAGAAAAGGTATAGTTGAAGACATGAAGAGAACTAATAACAATAATAAAATACTTTGACCTTACACTTAGTACTAATAAACATAACAACCAATACTTGTTAGATCGAGCAATATACAAAAGTTGAATCAATTTGGCATAGCACATTAGAAAAATGAAGGACACTAATTAGGAGAATATATGGAAAATATAAGAGATCTACCATGATGTGAGTAGATGAAGGCTGTCCTCCAACTATAGATGTGGTCTCCTGCTGCAAGTTCGCTTCTTTCCAATTTGTGCGTCGAAAAACCCATCGCCTCCTAATATTTTTGTTGATTAAAGGGATGAAAAATCTTAGTGCAACGGAGTAAAGATCAAAACATGAAACCTAAATCTTCTTGTTTTGTTGATTAAAGTGAAAAGATTAGTACTCTTGTGCTGGGAAAGTTAAAGGGGAAAGAAAAAAAAGAGAACTCAAAAGATTAAGAAAGTGGAGACCAAGAAAAAGAAAGTGTAGTGGGTATTATTTTTGTGATTTATTAGGTAAATTTTATGTATTAAATTTTTTTAGAAACTTTTCTAATTTTTTAGGAAGTTTGAAAATTGGTAATTAAAGAAAAATGGTCAAAGACTCAAAAATGAATTACCTATTTACAATTAAGGGGTGTTAGTGACTGAGTTTTTCTTAATTTGAGGATGATATATAAATAATAATTTTGTGTTTCTCGGGTGCAAAGTGTCAATTCATCATGTTTCGAGGGTATAAGTTGCTGAGTTGTTCTTAATTTGAGTATGCTAAGTTTTAATTATGTTTCGAGCGTGTAAAGTGTCAATTTCACGTGTTTCGCGGATGCAGAGCGTCAAAGATCTAAAAATGATTACCTATTTATCCCCATATATCTTTTAACTCATGTAGTCAACTTTACCAAAAAATAAGAGGTGCAAAGTTCTGAATTATTTTTTATATCAAGATGGAAAGTATTGAATCTATATTTCGAGGTGCAAAATGCAAAAATATTAAAGTGATAGTTTTAACTCTAAATTTGCATGAGTACTAAATCGAATTGTGTATGAAGAAACACGTGAGTGGTGATAGGGACAAAATGGCGTTCAATAAATATGAGGGTAGATATTATATTTACTATATTTAATGACTTGTATTATTCTCAGATTTTGTTGATATGAGAATTTGAATGATTGATGCTACATAAGTTAACTTTGTGATGATCTTCGGTCTGAGAATTATTTTATGTGTCTGACTTGTGTTTCTTGACAACCCAAGTAAGAAAGGTGTAATTTTTTTAATATTTTTGGGTAAATGTGTATAATTGGTCACGATCTATTCAAGTATCAATTTTGCCTCCAAAATTTAGAAATTCATCATTTTAAATATTACTTGTTTTTTTTACTTGTTAGGCACGTGACATATTCCACGCCATATTTTTTAATAAAGAATTTTATTACTAATAATCTATTAAAAAGAAATTATTGATGTATTTTATCATTGAATTATATAAAAATAAAATAAAAATACTTGAAATTTGTGTAAAAAATGACTTTTCAAATGAATTTGATACTCAAATATATTTATATAACTTATTATATATAAGATTTTTTTGTTTTTTGTTGATTTTGTTTAATTCAAAGTGAAAAATAGAAGAACAAATGTGAAAGTATTGTTGATAAAGGTCGCGGAGAGAAATAAAAAATTTGTAGCGTAAACTTTTTATTTTTATAAATGAACCAGTGGTTCATTCGGTTCACTGGTTCATTGATTTTACCGATTTTTTACCGATTCAAACTGGTCAGGAACAAAGTTGATTTTGGAGGGTTAATCGGACCCTCCAAAATTTACTTAAGTAAGCTAATCGATAAAGAAAGTTTACTTAAGTCCCGTGAAACCGAAATTGTTGAACGACAATTAGAAGGTAGCATTGTATTATCTGCTTTCGATTAATAGTTTCGGTCATTTGCTATGACTCCTTACATTTGATATGTTCTCCAGTCGACCGTATGAAGAAATTGAAAAAACAGCTGGAAGAAAAGAATGCTCAATTGTATATGGAGGCAAAAATGTGATGTTACAAGTGTTATCAAAATGCCATGATCTGAAAAAAAGAAAACAACACATGGTGTCTAAGCATGCACAAGTACTGTTTAAACTGGGCAACCGGTTATCCGGGCAATCTGGCCGGTTCGGTCCGGTTTTAAAAACACTATGTATAGCTAATGTATAGAGTAAAGTGATCCTTTAAAAAGTTTATAGGGGGTAAAGTGTTCTTTTTTCAAATTACAAGGGGTAAATTGACATTAACTCAATAAACAGGTCATGTTCGAAAAAGTCCAGGTGTTGCACTTTACATATATTGCATTTGTGGTATCAAACTATATAGCGATTCCAATTTGTGGTACTATAGAAAATGAGGTTGATCAATTTGGTACCGCATTTTAAGAAATTGAATCACATTTGGTACTTCCGTTAAAATTGGCCGTTAACTGCTGATGTGACAGTTAAGTTTTATTGCAGAATTGACACCATTACTTATATTGACTGACAATTATACCCCTAACTTTTCAAGTTATCAAAATAACCCCATATCTTCAAATTTACTGATAATTTTAGTCCACATTGTTGCCCAATTTCAAAATTGACTTGAATAAAACACTTGCGGACCAATTTAGAGATTTAACTTAATATATTTACATATGTATTTAACTAATTTAATTTATAAATAATATTAACAAACCAAATAATACATGAACACAAATTCGATAAAATATTAATGAAATGTAAATTTTTATAATGATATGAATATACATAATATTTATTAAAAAATAAATTATATTATTAATAAAATAATTATAAATTTACATATATAAAAAAACCCTTCTTCTACCCCCAACCAACCCAAATCCCAGGCCGCCGTCGGCATGGGATCGCCCGTCCCAGGCCGCGACGGCCTGGGATTTGAATGGGGGGGGGGGGCGTGGGTTGGTTGGGGGTAGAAGAAGAGTTTTTTTTTTATATATATAAATTTATAATTATTTTATTAATAATATATAATTTATATTTTAATAAATATTATATATATTCATATCATTATAAAAATTTTAGATTTAATTAATATTTTATCGAATTTGTGTTCATGTATTATTTGGTTTGTTAATAATATTTATAAATTAAATTAGTTAAATACATATGTAAATATATTAAGTTAAATTTCTAAATTGGTCCGCAAGTGTTTTATTCGAGCTAATTTTGAAATTGGGCAACAATGTGGACTAAAATTATCAGTAAATTTGAAGATATGGGGTTATTTTGACAACTTGAAAAGTTAGGGGTATAATTGTCAGTCAATATAAGTAATGGTGTCAATTCTGCAATAAAACTTAACTGCCACGTCAGCAGTTAACGGCCAATTTTAACGGAAGTACCAAATGTGATTAAATTTCTTAAATTGCGGTACCAAATTGATCAACCTCATTTTTTATGGTACCACAAGTTGGAATCGCTATATTGTTTGATACCACAATTACAATTCTCTCATTTGAGGATGTTAAACAGGCATGTTGCTTTGTAATTACTAAGTATTTTGCAATTTAAATCATATTTGAGTCTTCTCACAAGATTGGACATTGCCATGATGTACTCCCTAATGTTTTCTTCGCCCTTATAGCGCATGGAAACGAGCTTGGTCAGAATAGTGCTCGTTTCAACCTTTTCACTCGCCGTGAATCGGTCCACTAGTTGCTTCAGAAACTCTTTTGCATTCTTATCCTCAGATATGCCGCCCCTTATGATTTCCAGAATAGAATGTTGCATCATCATCAGACTCATGAGGTTCGATTGCTCCCACTTTTCATGAGCTACCCTTTCAGCATCAGTGCTTTCAGGTGTCAAATTGTTGGGCACTCAATTCTTAATGCATGGTTCAAGTCCATACAACCGAGCACTATCATGATGCGCTCTTTCCATTTCTTGAAGTTTGTGCCGTTAAGCATAGGGATGTTGTTCAAGTTAGCAGATATTGAAGGTGCTGAATCATAAACAATGAAACACATCTTAAATTAATTATTTTAATAAAATTGTATGAATTAAAGTAAATATATTAACACATACACAACTTGGTGGGCCCATCTTAAGATACTTAGCACATCGTTATTATTTAGTCTTTGGACAAAATAATAATCCGCAAGTGGTACTATTTTACGTAGACTTAAATATTGATACTAGTATCGGCATAATGGTATGCCTTCCTTTGGTCCGACACAACAAAAGCATGATAATCCAAATGTAACACATATGCAAGACTACACATTGTCCTGTCAAAACAACCTTCCTTTGGGCCGATTGTTTCACATGGACAACTATGCTAAATTAATTAAAATTAATCAATCTTACCCAACATAGGTTACTTTGGCAACGTGTTGGTTTGATCGAAATATTTTTGATTAAATAGCATACCTCAGGGGTAAAAGTCAAACATTATCCGGTCAAAATAACCTTCATTTGGGCCGATTATTTCACATGGATAACTATGTTCCCTTATTCAAAATTGATCAATTTTACCCAACAGAGGTTACTTTGACAACATGTCGGTTCAATCGAATCAATTGTAAATAATGAACATATCAAGTACTGCCAAAAAGACCTTTTTTTTTAATTACCAAAATGCCCCACCCCCGGAATTAGATAGTGGGCAATGCAGCCCAAAGAAAATGACAATAATGTTCATGGCAAGCGACCAAATAATTAAATCTAGGCCCATAAAAAAATACATGTTTCTGTACTTGAAAAATATAACCTTTTCTTTCAAACGTTTTATCAGTAATTGAAAAGTCGTAGCACTAATTGAATGAATGAACTGGAGCACTAATAAAAATTAAGAAAATTCATTCACTTCAAAAAACAGCAAAAACTGTTTACGACCCAAGAAAAATGAATTAACTATAATCAAATAGTACAGCAACACAAATTAACATAATTCAATATTATAGTTCGATGAAATTATGCCAAAAATAAGTATATGGTTAAGATGTCCACTATGGCTGAATCTATTCACGCAATTAGGTGATCAAGAGGAAAACTTCCAAACAACATAATCAAATACATAACACGCTTTCAACAAGAAAAGATTGTGCCGCAATTTTGATTATTTTAATAAACTTATATTAAATTAAAATCCAATTTTCCACAATAATTAAACCTAAATATGTGATTATGCTATGAAATCAACAGTCAACATTAACACAAAATCATGCTGACAATTTCCACACAAAGCATGAATACGCCAGAATTAATTAAGCATGGATAAAAACTAAAACTAGATCTTGAATGAGTTTAGAAGACTTAAATTTCATAAAAATCATATAAACGAATCTGAACTCTAATCATCTAACGAAATGTGGCTCTGATACTACTTAATCGAATCTTAACAGATATGCTATGAAAACATGAAATATATAAAACATGGAAACATACATATCTCAGGACCTATTCGCAAATGATTAAGCAAGATACGTTTATGCTAAAGATGTGCGTATCTGAATCCATTAACATAGTAGCGGAAGAATCACAAAGATGGATTCTGGGGGTCTTGGTCTTCTAAGCCTTATTCACAAATACCTTAGCTTTCTCTATATGGGGAAGACGAAAGTGTAAACGTATGAATATATTGGCTTATGGACCGTAACCCTATATATAGAAGAGTATTAACACTAACTCTAGTAGGACTCTAACTGTCAGCCCATCAAGAACAGTTAGAGTCCAATTAGGTCTCTATACATATAAAGAGTCCATACCTTAATTAACTGATATTTTTAAGTGCCACATAATTATTATTATTATTAGATCACAATTAATTAGGCATATAAGTGAAATAGCCTATCATATACAATTAATTAACATGTTTCCATATTATTAGACTGATAAGAATAGTAATTCCAACAAATTTCAATATATGAAAGTAAAAAATAAAAAACTAAAAGTCAATAAATTTCATGCTCCATTTCAAATTTTCAACAATTTTAAGTCAATCTCTAATGAAAAAAAAAAATAATTATGGAAAAAATTTGACCACATGGAAAAAAATTTAATATGGAACTATTCTTCTCAAATACTAATTTTTAAGCTCATAAATCTAATGAAAAAAAAAATTAATTATGGAAAAAATTTGACCATATGGAAAAAAATTTAATATGGAACTGTTCTTCTCAAATACTAATTTTTAAGCTCATAAATGTAAAATTAATCAGAAATAAATAATTACAAATTCAAATTAAACCATTAATTAATTAAAGTAAAGTGTGAATGGTGTACATAATAAGCTCAAAGCTATTGAAAAAATAAAATAAAGTCATATCTCAAAATCCTTCAAAAATAACATTTAATTAATATTCATGAAAACTAGTAAAACTCAAGCTGTTTTTTAACATTTCAAAATCGCTCCAGCTATCAGCCTCCTAAAACCCCCGATTAAACTACACTCAAATATCAAAGAAAAGCAAAAAATAAAGTCAACTTTCTCCTCCACATTATCATAATAATAATAATAACACCAATTTTCGTTTTATATATACCATTAAGATTGTTAGAACTAAGCAAAAGATTGTTTTGATTATTCTATGAAGCAATTGGTCCACGCTTAATTTAACAAGGACATACTAATAATCATTGGAAAGTAAATAAATTAATACCAAAAAAACCTAACTAATTAAATAACTTTTGAGATTCTATAGATTTCACAATTTTAGGATCAGAAATATGCGAATCAATATACACAAAAGGACCCGATATGGTATGGTGCTTCTTGTAGAAGATAATTAAGTTTAAGTAGATGGGGAAGACGAAAGTGTAAACGTATGAATTGGCTTAGGGACCGTAACCCTATATATAGAAGAGTATTAACACTAACTCTAGTAGGACTCTAACTGTAAGCCCATTAAGAACAGTTAGAGTCCAATTAGGTCTCTGTACATACCATACCTTAATTAACTGATATTCTTAAGTGCCACATAATTTTTATTATTATTAGATCATGAAAGTAAAAAAAAAAAAAAAAGTCAATAAATTTCATGCTCCATTTCAAATTTTCAACCTTTATAAAGTCAATCTCTAATGAAAAAAGTTATGGAAAAAAATTGACCATATGGAAAAAAATTTAATATGGAACTGTTCTTCTCAAATACTAATTTTTAAGCTCATAAATGTAAAATTAATCAGAAATAAATAATTACAAATTCAAATTAAACCATTAATTAAAGTAAAGTGTGAATGGTGTACATAATAAGCTCAAAGCTATTGAAAAAATAAAATAAAGTCATATCTCAAAATCCTTCAAAAATAACATTTAATTAATATTCATGAAAACTAGTAAAACTCAAGCTGTTTTTTTATATTTCACAATCGCTCCAGCTATCAGCCTCCTATAACCCCCGATTAAACTACACTCAAATATCAAAGAAAAGCAAAAAATAAAGTCAACTTTCTCCTCCATATTATCATAATAATAATAATAACACCAATTTCCGTTTAATATTTACCATTAACTCATTAAGATTGTTGGAACTATTACACAGTGGCACTTAAAAATGCATATTGATTTTCAAGGCTAATGAAGCAAAGGGTTTTGATTATTCCATGAAGCAATTGGTCCACGTTTAATTTAACAAGGACATACTAATAATCATGGAAAGTAAATAAATTAAAGTTATACCAAAAAAACCTAATTAATTAAATAACTTTTGAGGTTCTATAGATTTCACAATTTTAGGAACATATATATATATATATATATATATATATATATATATATGCGAATCAATATATACAAATGGACCCGATATGGTATGGTGCTTCTTGTAGAACATAATTAAGTTTAAGTGGCAACAGTAATTAAACCATCGGTAATGTATAGCTAATGTATAGGGGTAAAGTGATCCTTATAAAAGTTTACAAGGGGTAAAGTGCTTTTTTTTTTTTTAAATTACAAGGAGTAACTTGACATTAACTCAATAAACAAGTATTGTTCGAAAAAGTCCAGGTGTTGCACTTTGCATATATGATTACAATTTTCACTTTGAGAATGTTGAACAGGCATGTTGCTTTGTAATTACTTAGTATTTTGCAATTTAAATCATATTTGTGTCTGCATTGCCGACAACTAAAAATTTAAAGTTACCCCCCCCCCCCCCCCTTTTTAAACATATTTAGCTATTTTATACATTTCATGGCTTTTTTTATTTTGAATATTTGGAATTACTTTAATACTGATTTTCTAGACCATAAATTCCACATTTTATAAAATACAACGTGTTAGTATTAAATATGAAACAAGAATGTAATAAATAATCGAATATATATACAACTTGATCCGTTTCTTTGGCTAGAAACAAGATATATTTCACTGTCTTTACTTTGCAAAGAACAACACTTATAAGAAAGTAACCAATCGCGAAATATGTCTAAATTGTAACTAGACAAGTACAACCAATTCCACCTAGAATTTCAAGATAGAATACCGCACTTGATAAATATGAAAAAAGGGGGTAACTTTAAAATACACCCCTGTGTGATGTTGAACCTGCAAGAAACTACTCTTTATAATTTTTATTACGCCAAACTTTATTGTGTTTTTAAAAATCATGCAAAAATCACTAATTTATAGAAAATAGGTTGTCTTGGATCGACATATTCAAGAAAATATTTTTAAAATACTTCAAGTTGGTCCCTACAACTTCATGTGATGATATATTTTAAAAATTATTTATTGAAATTTGTCGATTCAAAATAACCTATTTTTTACAAATTTGGTGTTTTTTGCAGGGTTTTTGAAAACTTTGGCGCAATTAAAATTTCACAGAGTAATTTCTTGCAAATTTAACGTAATACAGGGGAGTAATTTGCATTTTTACCGAAAGATACATAAGATACAACCATAAGATACAAGTACAACAATGCTAAGCTAACTCTAGGCTTAAGAATTGATTCTTTTTGAGAGAAAGCAGTAGATTAAAAAGGCATAAAAAACAAGACTTGACCACTTGCCAGCAATTTTCTTCCAATTTTGCAATACAAAGCAAAATCCTCACAGTTATTCAGGATGACACTATAGGGCCCAAATCCGTGACGAAGGAAATACATGGCTCTATTAACCACAATATCTCCTCGATCGGATTTCTCTGAAGTACATGTCCCATTTCGTAGTTTAACAGCACGCACGTACCAGCTGACCCCATACTCATAACGGTACAATGATCCCTTTTCGAGGAAACAATCCAAACAATAGATAGTGACTCCATTATTGTCTTTTCCGAAATCGCAGCCTGGATTTGAACAGGTTCTACGGAAGTTTGTATTTGATGATGAAGAGTTTGGAAATATTGATTTAGAAGACGAGTTTTGATCCGGATTAATGAAGTGGACGACTAAGTTTCCACCTACGTAGATGCCTGAGTAATTAATTGTAATCAAAATTAAAAACACTTAGTATATATAGTAAGATCATAAAAGAAAGGCAAGTGAGTCCTCATTCGCATATATGTATATGACCTTATGGAAAGTTTAATTTGTAAAATAAATTAACTTTTTCATTTTTTTATTTTTTCATTTGCATATAATGCACATTAAAATAAGTACTAATTACGATTTACGTACCATGATGTGCGTAGATGAAGGCTGTCCTCCAACTATAGATGTGGTCTCCTGCCGCAAGTTCGCTTCTTTCCACTTCCTGCGTCCAAAAACCCATCTTTTACTTGCCTCTTATATATATAATATCTTTGTAGATAAATTAAAAGGGATGAAAAATCTTAGAGCAACATCAAAACATTAAACCTAAATCTTTTTTGCTAGTACTTTTGTGATTGGAACGTGTAAAGGGGAAAGAGAAAAAAAAAAGAGAGAACTCAAAAGATGAACAAAGTGAAGACTGAAGACGTGTATATATAAATATATGGGGTCATGGAAAGTGGAAACGAAGCAAAAAAAAAAAAAAAAGAAAAAAAGTGTACTATTTTTGTAATATTATTCGGTAACAATTTCTAGAAAATTTTCGAATTCTTTTGGAGATTCTTGAAGATATTTGAAAAATCGGTAATTAAAGAAAAATTGCCAAAGATTCAAAGAAAAAATTACCTATTTTGTACCTTGATTTTTTTTACCCACTCTACTGAAAAAAATGAGGGGTACTGAATTTTCTTAATCTGAGGGTGATAAATGTTAACTTTGTCATAGGTTTTTTACGAGTGAATATCAAATTAACTCCCTGTGTTATTTTAAATAGGCAATTTAACTCCCTGTGATAAATAAAAGAGTAAAATGACACTTTGTGATATCCAAAATAGCCAATTTAACTCTCTGTGATATGTTTATATAAAAGAAGCACATTGCCTCCCTCTAAATTGCTTATTAATTCATATCATAGGGAGTTAAATTGCTCATTATTTAATTTCACAGGGCGGTAAATTGCCCATTTTTATATCACAAGGAGGTAAATTGTTCATTATTTTATTTCAGAGGGAGTTAAATTGCCTTTTTTATTTCACAGGGAGGTTAATTGCCCATTAGACATATCACAGGGAGTTAACTTGCAAAAAACCCGTTTTTGACTTGTGTGATCAACTTTGTCAGAAAATAAGAGAGGATACAAAGTGTTGAATTACTCTTACTTTGAGCGTTGGTGGGAGGGGGTGTGTATGGAAACGAACCAAAAAAAATGGTATTATTTTTGTGATATTATCGAATAAATATATATTAAAACTTTATAAAAACTTTTCGAATAATTTTGAATTTTTTTTAGGACATTTGAAAAATTATTAATTAAAGAAAACATTTGAAAAATTAAAAAATAAATTACTTATTTTGTTTCTAGAATTTTTTGACTTCGATGGTCAACTCGATAAAAAAAAAAAGTGAGAGGTACTAATTACTGATTTCTTTTTTAATAGGGACAAATGGGATTCAATAAATATGAGGGTAAACATGGAAATTTTTTATTATATTATACTTCGTACATAATAGTATATAATTTTTTGTTAGATGTTATATTTACTATTTTTAATGACTTGTATAATTCTCAGATTTTGATGATATTAGAATTTGAATGATTGATGCTACATCAACTTTATCATTCTGATGCCTTGCTATATATCTAATGCGGTTTGAGAGGAAACTTACGACTGCCGAATCAATTGTGAAGATGTGGGAATTCGTGATTGCTCCCACTCAATTCCTCAAGTTCACCCAAATTGATGCCGATTCTTGGAAAAAAGTAAACACTACTAAGGAAGATTTGACAATATTATTCTTCCTAACAGTTTATTGCACTTGTTTGGTCTATTTGGAAGTCTATAGGAACAAGTTCATTTTTCAAAATACTCGTGAGCCTGTCAAAAAGGTATAGTTGAAGACATGAAGATAACTAGCAAAAGAAAAGGTACAGTTGAAGACATGAAGAGAACTAACAGGTGATTGGTCTAGTGGAAGGGACTAGTCACTTAAGGTCTTCACTTTTTATAATAATACCAACAGATGATTGATCTAGTGGAAAAGATAAGAGATCTACCATGATGAAAGTAGATGAAGGCTGTCCTCCAACTATAGATGTGGTCTCCTGCTGCAATTTCGCTCTTCTTTCCAATTTATGCGGAAAAAAACCCATCGCCTTCTAATATATTTGTAGATTAAAGGGACAAAAAATCTTAGTGCAACGGAGTAAAGATCAAAACATAAAACCTATTTTCAAGGGGAAAGTTAAAGGGGAAAGAAAAAAAAACTCAAAAGATGAAGAAAGTGAAGACGAAGAAGAAAAAAGAGTGTAGGGAGTATTATTTTTTTGATTTATTAGTTTTAGAAATTTTTCGAATTCTTTTGGAATAGGACATTTAAAATATTAGTAATTAAAGAAAAATTGTCAAGGATTAAAAAATGAATACCTATTTTCTTCTTAGATTTTTTTGATTCCGATGATCAATTCTACCGAAAAAAAGTAAGGGTTGCTAGTGACTGAGGTGTTCTTAATTTGAGGATGATTAATGATAATTTTGTGTTTTGCGGGTGCAAAGTGTCCATTTATCATGTTTCGGGGATTCAAGTCGCTGAGTTATTCTTAATTTAAGTGTGTTAAATGGTAATTCTATTTCGGGCATGTAAAATGTCAATTTATCGTGTTTCGCGGGCCCGGGTGCAATGTAACGCTTCAAAATTTCGAACCCTTTTGATTGGATTTTTAATCCAAATTTATGTTCTACTTTTTATTTTCAAAGTTAAGCATTAATTTGAACTAAAATATACAATTTAATTAAATCTTGTGATCTTTTGAACTTTGAAATAATTCAAAATATAAAAGTTACTTTAAAATGACATTAAGACCTTTTTGAAAAAATTTCGAGTTTGGATGCACAAAATTTTTATTTTAAGGGGTAAAATGTAAGTTTTCCAAACTTTATAATTAGGGGACAAAGAACAATAGGCCCCTAAATATCAATAATTTTCTCTCCTCGGATAGCCTAAGGGCTGCCAAGGCATGCCCTTGGGTAAGTAAACTCAACTATCCTAAGAAAGACATGCATTGGTGGAATTGATGAGTAATTATAATCACATCTTCCCAATATTGTGTGTATATGTATCTATACACTAAAAATTATGATTTCATAGTCCAATGAATATCTCCTTAAACCCACGTTATCTTCCTTACAACTTAAAATCACTTAGATATAGTTAGTGAGAAGAAGAGTGGGGAAAGAGACAACACACTAGGAATATAAAATTTTCGGATATACATAACACAGCCTCGATTTTTCGCTCATTACATCTTCGTCCACCGTTGGATCATGCCAAAATTTGCAAGAATGTCCTACAAAAATGGGCTACATATTGACCGTTCGTATCATCGTTTGGATCTCTCTAAGTTAATTGACAGACGTTAGAAATTGGCGAAAATTAAGGATTTGAGGGCTTTTGTTATGAACCACCAAAGGAGCCGCCACCACTACCGTCGTAGGTTTGAAAATGAAGGAGTTTCATCCCCTTCGTTGCTTTGGGTAAAGATCCATCTATGCTTGTGTTCTTTAATCTTTGTGATTTTAATTTCTTCTTTTTAAAGTATATACTGAAGAAATTCAGTTTATTCATTGTAGCATTTGTGAAAAGTTGTTGAGTTTATATTTAACATTAGATATTTAATGTGAATTTGCTTTGATTTTGTTTATATATTGCTTGTATGTTTGGATGTTGATTTATTTTTGTAAGAAAGTTAATGTTTTTAATATTAAAAACTTTGGGGGTGTTTTTAAAAGGTTTTAAAAGTAGAAGAGCTTAGGCATGCGAGTTTTGGAGTAAAAATGGATTGAAAATCTCTGTTTTTGTTTGATATTTGGTATGAGTTTACTTAAAAATTATTAGTTTTAAAGTTGCTCCGAGTTTGTTTGCAAAAAGGGAGTTTTTGAAACTTTTGGGGTTATTTTTGTAAGGTTTTGTCGCTATTTTTACATAGCTACTTTTATAAACTTTTGGCTAATTTATTTGATGTTATGCTTTGTTCACATTTGTTTTAAGATTGAAAATTTGTATATTTTTCCGAAGAAAATTTATGATTAAAGAACTTTTTGTTTCTCATTGTTAATTGATTAAAGTTATTAAAACTTGTTTTTAATCTCAGTTTTATAGTGACATTATGCTTAACTATTTTTAAATATTGCTTAGATGCTTGAATCTTGAATTATTTTTCAATGAAAAATATGAGGGTGTTTTTTAATGTTTTAAACTTGTGGGATTTTTAAAGCTTCGATTTTTGGAGTAACAAGATACTTAATACTCTGTTTTTATTTGATTATCGACATGGGTTTAGTTAAAAATCCTTTGATTCAAGGTTTGTTCCAAATTTTCGCAAAAATTGATGTTTTTTAAAGTTTAGGGGCTGTTTTGTAAATTTAGAAAATAAGGGAAATTTTTGTTGTTTTGGCACTGTTTTATGTAATTAGTATTTTGAGTTTTGAAAATAATTACTTTTAAGTGGAGTTGTTGTCGTAAGTTCTAAGCATTTTTGTGAGATTGTTAGTTTAGGAAATCCTTGTGTAGGATTTTCATTAGTTATGTTGAAGTAAGGTTGTTAGATAAATTCTAAGTCGTACACATGCTTGCTCAGGTTTAGGATATGCTTTATTTGTGGAGTATTAGTCGCTACATTAAGCGACAAAGGTGAGCGTTGTGTGTTGAATTTGTATGTTGGTCCGATGTGCTAGTAGATTGAGTCAAACATTTACTTATGCTATTAATAATCAAAGCATGTGCTATATTCTAATTTCTCTTGCATGTTGTCACGAATAGATTGAAATTGTTAGGTCGACATTACTTGCATGAAATACTTAGTATATCAACATGATAATCGTAATACATGCTACATCTAAATCTACCAGTTGCTAATATATTATACAAATTTATCAAGATACCCAAAATATGCATTTGATAAGTTGTTAAATGTAGATAATATGTTAAATATGTTTTATATGTTATGTTTCCGTCTGTTTCCTATTTTGAGTTTCAGTTTGTTTCCGATTTTATGTGGGCCCATTTTGATTGGTATATGAACCCGATGCCAACCTGGACGGCAAGGGACAAGGGGATTGTCACTGTTACCCATAGGTCTGACCTTACAATCCAAGTGGGGAGGAACACTTGGGGAGTAAGGACGAACTTAGGCAAAGACATATATCAATGCATATTAGATAGTAAGGTCGCTCCTTACTTGGTGTGTTTGGATGGACATCAGACTTAGGATGGAGGGTAAGTGAAGAACGACATCAACAATTCTTGTTTATGTGAATTCTGTATTTCTTCCATCTTGAATACATGCTTAATTTGTTTTATAACATGCTTATGCTATATAATATGTTACATCCACCCATGACCATGCAAATTAACACATAGTCTTACTATGTTGGACGATCAACTTATGCATTCCTTGTTTTATTCTTTTCAGTTTCAGGTGTTCTGGATAACAAAAGTCGGGTTGCGGTTGCGGTCCCACCTAGTATTTGGGAGAGTAGTTATATTTTATTGTCGATTTATGTTCTTTCTCAATTTTGTTTAAAACCTTGCTTAGAATATTTGAATCGTTAAAGTTGATTTATATTTTCATAAAAGATACAAAATTTTCATTTGATTTTTTTCAAATCTTTTTATAGGTTATGGTTAAATGTTTCCCTTTTCAACCTCTACTATGAAAATTGATTTTATTTTTCGGTCAAAAAAATAAACTTAGTAATTTAAGTTGTTCTTATTTTATTTTAGACCGCTTTCACTTTAAAACTTTTAATTTATCGTTATTCCGTTTTAAAAAAAGTTTTGATATTTTAACACTTTTTAAAAATAATAATAATTTCTCCACTGTTGTTCGACAGACCCGTGGTGTCGGGCCATCACAACACATATTTAGCTATTTTATACATTTCATGGCTTTTTTATTTTAAATATTTGGAATTACTTTAATTCTGGTTTTCTTGGCCATAGATTCCACATTTTATAAAATAAAACGAGTTAGTTTTAAATATGAAACAAGAATGTAATAAGTAATCTAATATACAACTTGATCCATTTCTTTGGCTAGAACAACACTTATAAGAAATAAGTAATCTAATATACAACTTGATCCATTTCTTTGGCTAGAACAACATTTATAAGAAGAAAGTAATCAATCGCGAAATATATATGTCTAAATCGTAATTAGACAAGTACAACCAATTCCACCTAGAATTTCAAGATAAAATACCACACTTGATCCAAAACATAAGTAGAATGCTAACTCTTGTAACAATTAATCTTTTCCAGAGAAGATTAATTCAAGCGATCCCGCGGCGCATCCACGGTTTGAACAATTTAAAAACTGGAGGCAGCACAAATGAGACTTGACCACTGCTTGCCTCCACTTTTGCTCCAATTTTGCAATACAAAGCAAAATCCTCACAGTTATTCAGGATGACATTATAGAGCCCAAATCCGTGATGAAGGAAATACATGGCTCTATTAACCACGACGTCTGCTGGATCGGATTTAGCTCGAGTACATGTACCACCTATTCTAGCAATACTTGACAAGACGGCCCCATACTCATAACGGTACAATGATCCATTTCCGAGGAAACAATCCAGACAATAGATAGTGACTCCGTTATTGTCTTTTCCCAAATCGCAGCCTGAGTTTAAGCATGTTCTAGGGAAGTTTGTATTTGATGATAACAATATTGAAGAGTTGAAGTGGACGACTAAGTTTCTACCTACGTAGATGCCTGAGTAATTGTAATAAAATTAAGAACACTTAGTAAGAATTATCATAAAAGAAAGGCAAGTGAGTCGTCATTCGCATTTATATATATATATATGGCCTAAAGTTTGTAAATCAATTTAGCATAGCATGTAATATATGCACACTAAAATTAGGAGAGTATATAGAAAAGATAAGAGATCTACCATACCATGATGTGAGTAGAGAAAGGCTGCCCTCCAAGTATAGATGTGGTCTCCTGCTTCAATTTCGCTTCTTTCCACTTTGTTCGAAAAAAATCCCATCTTTTATTTGCCTCCTATATACATAATATCTTTGTATATTAAAGGGATGAAAAATCTTAGAGCAACCGAGTAAAGATCAAAACATAAAACCTAAATCTTTTTTGCTACTACTTTTGTGGTTAATTGGAACGTTAAAGGGGAAAGGAAGAAAAAAAAAAAAGAGAGAGAGAACTCAAAGATGAAGAAAGTGGAGACTGAAGACTTATATATATAATATATATGGACATGGAAAGTGGAAACGAAGAAAAAAAAAGTGTACTATTTTTGTAATATTATTGTCTATAATCTTAATCTAAATAACCTATTTTTTTAGGACATTTGAAAAATTATTAATTAAAGAAAAAAATTAAAAAATTAAAAAATACTATTTTGTTTCTAGGTTTTTTTGACTTCGATGGTCAACTCAATCAAAAAAAAAAAAAAGAGAGGTACTACTTACTGAATTTTTTATAATAGGGACAAATAGGGTTCAATAAATATGAGGGTAAACATGGGAACTTTTTATTATTTTATACTCCCGTATATAAATAGTATATAATTTTTTGTTAGATATTATATATACTATATTTAGTGACTTGTATTATTCTCATATTTTGCTGATATTAGAATTTGAATGATTGATGCTACATCAACTTTATCAATATGATTCCTTGCTACAAATCTGATGCGATTTGAGAGGAAACTTACGACTGTCGCAACATGTCCAAGATGCAACTTTCATGTCGAATCAATTGTGCACGCACACACTTAGGGATTGCGTTTGGGCTAAAAAGGTGCGGGAATTCGTGATTGCTCCCACTCAATTCCTCAAGTTCAGCCAAATTGATGCCGATTCTTGAACAAAAGTAAACATCACTAAAAAAAGATTTGACAGTATTATTCTTCCTAACAGTTTATTGCACTTGTTTGGTCTATTTGAAAGTCTAGGAACAAGTTCATTTTTCAAAATACTCGTGAGCCTGTCAAGGATTTATTAGTACTAATTAATTACCATGATGTGAGTAGATGAAGGCTGCCCTCCAATATAGATGTGGTCAGAACCATGATAGCTGAAGCTAAACTGCCACAAAGATTTTGGGCAGAAGCAACAAATACAGCATGCTTTACCCAAAACAGATGTATGATCAACAAAAATCAGAACAAGACTCCATATGAAGTTTGGAACAACAGAAAGCCAAACATTCATTACTTTAAGATTTTTGGTTGTAAATGTTTTGTATTGAATAATGGGAAAAATCACCTTACTGCATTTGCAGAAAAGGCTGATGAAGCTGTTTTTGTAGGATACTCTACTGTTAGTAAGGCTTATAGAGTTTTCAATAAAAGAACATTGCTAATAGAAGAATCTATCCATGTAGTATTTGATGAGCCAAGTCAATCTTCTGAAAAGAATCAAAGTGTAAATCAAGATCTGTCTGCTGATTTACAGAAGTTAGACGTTGGAAGAAATGAAGAATATGTTCCCATCATACTACCTAATCTAAGTTCAGCTGCTAACTCAAGTGCTGTTCATAATCACAGTGCTGATTGTCTAACAGACGAGTTGCAAACAGCTGACAGACCAGAGACTGTTCAACATACGGCAAATGTTCAACAGACTACTACTGGAACTCCAACAGTAGTGTTGCAAGATCATAACAGAGGACAACATCCTGATTTGCAACCTGATCTCAGATGGCTCAAGAATCACCCTCCTGAATTAGTTATTGGTGATCCTTTAGATAGAGTGAAAACAAGAAGAGCTGCTGCACAAGATGCTATGTTTGTCACATTTCTATCTCAAATAGAGCCTAAACAAATTGAAGAAGCTCTCAATGACTCCTTCTGGATAGAAGCTATGCAAGAAGAGTTGAATCAATTTGAAAGGAATGAAGTCTGGTACTTAGTTCCTAGACCAAGTCATCAAAGAGTAATTGGCACTAAGTGGGTATTCAGAAATAAAATGAATGAAAATGGTGTTGTCACCAGAAACAAAGCAAGACTAGTGGCCAAGGGTTATTGTCAAGAAGAAGGAATTGACTTTGATGAAACTTTTGCACCAGTAGCAAGACTTGAAGCAATCAGACTGTTTCTTGCCTATGCTGCTCACAAGAACTTCACTGTCTATCAGATGGATGTGAAGTCTGCTTTTCTCAATGGAGAATTGCAAGAAGAAGTGTATGTTGAACAACCTCCAGGATTTGAAGTCTATCAAGAAGAGGACAAAGTATATCGTCTGAAGAAAGCCCTTTATGGACTGAAACAAGCTCCAAGAGCATGGTATGATACCCTATCTGATTTTCTTTTAATTGAAGGATTTCGTAAAGGTAAGGTAGATAAAACCTTGTTCACAATTGAATGGGAAAATCATATATTACTTGTGCAAATATATGTGGACGATATTATTTTTGGTTCAACTAACCAACAGATGTGTGATAAGTTCTCCAAGCTGATGCAGAACAAGTTTGAAATGAGCATGATGGGTGAACTTAATTACTTTCTTGGATTGCAAGTTAGACAGTTGCCTGATGGGATATTCATCAGCCAAGCAAAGTACACAAGAGATCTGTTCAAGAAATTTGGTATGGAAACTAGCTCAACAGCTACCATTCCTATGTCTACAAGTCTTCGTTTGGATAAAGATGAAGATGGCAAATCAGTAGACATAACCAAATATAGAGGCATTATTGGTTCATTGTTGTATCTAACAGCAAGCAGACCTGATATAATGTACTCAGTTGGAGTCTGTGCAAGATTTCAATCAAACCCCAAAGAATCTCATCTTTTAGCTGCCAAGAGGATATTGAAGTATGTTAAAGGCACTCAAGAATTGGGATTATGGTATCCTAGAGAATCTGGATTTGAACTCATTGGTTATTCAGATTCAGACCTTGCTGGCTGCAAGATTGACAGAAAGAGCACAACAGGTGCCTGTCAGTTCTTAGGCAGTCGTCTGATCTCATGGATGAGTAAGAAGCAAACCTCAGTTTCTATATCTACTGCTGAAGCTGAATATATAGCTGCTGGAGCTTGTTGTGCACAGATACTTTGGTTGAAGCATCAACTAGAAGACTACAACATTAAGATCAGTGGAATTCCAATCTACTGTGACAATACAAGTGCAATCTCT
The DNA here is from genome assembly GCA_038501285.1 of Penstemon eatonii. Taxonomy (NCBI): domain Eukaryota; kingdom Viridiplantae; phylum Streptophyta; class Magnoliopsida; order Lamiales; family Plantaginaceae; genus Penstemon; species Penstemon eatonii. The sequence continues at coordinate 375,320 of JBCEGF010001339.1, forward strand.
CTTACCCAGAACACTACAAGTCATTCAAGGACTAAACATATTGAGATTAAACATCATTTCATTAGAGATCATGTTGAAAAAGGCAATGTTTTGATTGAGTATGTTCATACTGATAATCAGATTGCTGATATCTTCACCAAACCTCTAAGTGAAGCAAGGTTCTCAACTCTAAGAGCTGAGTTAGGATTACTTAACCTGGATGCATAAGCTGAGGGGGAACTCATCAGAAGACTGGAGTTCAACAGCTTAGTCATCAGTTATTTCATTCAAGAATTAACTCTCAACAGACTAGTTAACTTATGAATTCTTAAAGACAGGGGGAACGTGTCAGACTAGCGGTACTTCTGTTCTAAAGATGAAATCTGTTAATGTCAGTTAGTTGAAGTTAAGTTTGTCAAGAAGACGTATTCTTAATTCTTGAAGATTGAAGATTATTTTATCTTGCTGGATTGACAAACAGCAGAGGAAGATTACTAGCTATTGGCATTCTCTAGTAATATCAGATAACAGATCACTCGTCTGTCAGATAAGTTTAACTCTACTCATCTGATACCTTATATAAGCATGGTCATAAAACGCATTATTAGTAACACGCTTTTATAAGTAAACAGATTAGTGTCGATAGAGTTTCCCGCCCATCTGACATTAAAATAATAAAATTGAAATCCGCGACTCTCATCCGCACGATTAAAAAAACTGTCAGATTAGATCAACGGTTTAAATAAATCACGAAAACCAAATCAAAAGGAAACCTATAAAATCCGATCTGAACAGCATAGTCGTCTTATGCACTCAAAAATTCTCAAACTTTCTATCTCTCAAACCCTCTTGTTGCGAAAGTTCACTATTTTGCAGAATTTACTCACAAATCTCAGAAATGGACAAAGTTATTGAAGGAAGATACTTCAACTACAGCAAATTCCATTTCTCTGGCACCGATTTGATGCGCGCTTTACTGGAAAAGATCAAGGAAGCATCTTTGGTCCCAGTCTTGGAAGCACACGAAGATAGGGTTTATCTTGAAGATGTATACCACTTCTACACTTCCAGGGAGTTCAACGATGATGACACCGTTATGACTGCTGTCATAGGTGGTAAGAAAATCGCTGTATCTGCTGCTGTTCTTCATGAAATTTATAAGCTGACAGACAAGGGAGGAGATGTGACCTCGTTAGGGTCAGAAAAAGAAGAGGAATTTTGGAGAATTTGTGCTAAGAAGGGAGAGGAGATGACTGGGACTTTAATGAAGACCCAGCTGAAGGATGAATACCAAAGATTTGCTGATATCATAGCAAAGGTTTTGGATTGTGCTACGGGTTCTCTGGATGGCCTACCTAGAAGAAGGCTTCACACCATGATTTGCATTTACTATGGGATGAAAGTGAACTGGGCTGCTCATGTTTATGAGCTGTTAAGTGACAAAAGGCATTCTCATGCCATTCTGCTGAGTAACTTGTTTGCTTCTCTGCATTGCCCTATGGGTGGAGGAAAACAAACCCATGGAAGCAAAGAATTCAAACTCTACGAACCAGTGAGGCAACTGGTGGAAAAACCAAAGAGAAAAGCCCCCAAACAGTCTAAGAAGACTCCTTCTAAGAAGAGCAAGAAGGAAGGTCAGACTAGTCAGTCTGCTGAGCCAACAGCACAGTCTGCTGTTGTGGCTGGATCAGCAGAGCCTGAAATTGAAGTCTCTAAGAAGGTGGTAGATGACTTCACTGTTGAAATTGAAAATATGAAGACAGGGTCATCCTCTGAAGAAACTGAATCTGAAGAGGAAATTCCACTTCAAAGGCTGAAGAGACTAAGGACTAGGAGTGAGGCAAGGGGACCTCCTACTGCCAACCCCCCTGCTGTCAAGAAAATTCCTAAGTCAAAGGCCAAGAGAAAGGTCACTTTCCCTGAAGAGCCTGCTGTAACTGTGAGGAAAACAACAACTAAAGCAGAAAGGCCATTAAATGTTGAAGAACCAGTTGTTGAAGCTACTAAGGCTGCTACTGCTGAGCCTGAAAGTGCTCCTACAGTTGAAATGACAACAGAAGCCTCAACTGCTGCACTATCTGCTGATGTAGAAAAGGAACAGCAGACTAGTACACCACTGGAGGGAGAAATTCTGTTAATACATCCTACTCCAGTTGCTGCAACACCTATCCAAGCAGTTGAAAGCCCTGAATCAAGAAGAAAGAGGTTAGGCAAAACCTCAACCTATGTAACTGCTGCAGAGAAGATGAAACTGGATGCTGCTGAAAAGCAAAGGATTGCTGCTGAAAAAGCAGAAGAAGATAGGCTGAAAAGCCTAGAATTGAAAAGGCTGGAGGAAGAAGCCAGCAAAATGACTCAAGAGCAGAGAGATGCTTTTGAGGCAGCAGAGTTGGCTGCTGTCATTGAAGCTAGCATGAAGGATGCTCATGGTCATCAGCATAGTGGTGGGATAGTTATTGGTGAGCAAAGAGATCCAAATAAACCAATACCAGCTATGCCTGCACCCAAGATTAAGGAAAAGAGAAGAGAAGAAGTCAAACTGTCTCTTGAAATTGTCAGGGAAGACCCTGCAATTTTTGAAGAATTCCTTAGAAGACTGGATGCTGAAAATGAAAGAGTCAACCGTCTGACACTCTTCCATTCTGAAAAGATCAAATACAATAGATGGAGAGAATACAGATTAACAAAGAGTCCTGCTGAAATGGCTAAGTGGAAAGAATTCAAGGCTACAGAAGACTGGTTACTTAAATGGCTTGAGACAAATTCAACCATTCAAGCACTTGATTCAGAGTTCTTTCTGGACAGGTTGAGGATGAGAATATGTCATGTAGTCAAGGAAGAGGCCAAGAAGATCTTTGCATCCATTCCTGAGGATTTTGATGACTCAGTAGATCTCAAAGAAAGATCTATTAAGTTGGCTATTGCTCAAGCAATGGAGCTTTGGGCCAAGAAAGCAAGGAAGCTAAGGGGACAACCAAGCTCACTGGTCCCACTTCCTAACATCAAGCATATTGTCTATGGACCAAACATCAAACCCTATGAAGAGCTGCCAGAGGAACCAACAACTACTTTTATTCCTCTTGACAACTTTACTTGGATTTGTAACAGGTCAGCAGTGGACAATGAAGGTTTGATGAGGACAGTTGAAACTGTCAAGAAGATTATTTCACCTGCTGATAAAGAAGGAGCAGAGTCCTCTGATCAACCAAAGCAAATTGAGGGTACTTCAGACCCATCTGATCAAGACAAAGTGCAGGATGATAAGTCTGATGCTGCTGATGAATCAAAGAAGGAAGAAGAAATTCCAGCAGATCAGTTAAAGGAGAAAGAAGTTGCTGTTGAAGAAGATGATCAGGCTAAGGAGAAGGAAAGCACTCCAAGCCATGCTGGTGAACCAGCAGATCAGTCCCTTGCAATGATAACTCAACCATCAGAGCAACATCTCAAGGAAACCGTCTCTGCTACTCCATCAGAAGATCCTTCAATATCTCAGAGTTCTCAAACCAATCTGTTGGATTCCATCCAACAATTGATTATCAAATCGATGAAGGAAATGAAGGAGGAGATAAAAGCAGAAGTGATAGCTGCTGTTCATCAACCCATTCAGAAGGTTGCTGCTGCTGTTCCTACTGACTTAATGAAAGATACTGCTCAGAATGTACAATCTATATGTCAGGATATGGATATACTCAGGAGAAGGACACAAAGCACCACTGAAGGTTGGAAGCAGATTGAACAGACTGTTGAATTGGCTCTCCAAGCAGAAGATGAAGTCATGGGCAACATGATGAAAGACTTCAATGCTTCATCAAATTGGATTTTAGGAACTCAAATCCAGTTGGGTGATCAAGGAGAAGACTTGCTCAAGGAAGTCAAGACTGTTAAAGCCAATCAACTTAACCAGCAAGCTCAGATCAATGCTATGGAAGAAAACATCAAGCTTCTATGTGATTCACTTCTAATCACACCAGTTGTGCCACAATATCCATCTGTCCCTGCTGATGATGACAAAAAGGGGGAAGAAAGGATATTTGGACAGCAAAGGGTTGATTTCCAAAGGGAAGGAAATCAAAATGCTGAAGAAACAGAAGTGTTAGAAGAATCTGAAGAGTCTGCTAATAATAGGAATGAAGCAGCAAATGAAGGCACAAGCAGATTAGCAGATGAGAAGATCACAGAAGAAGAAGACCAAGCTGATGAGGAAGAATCTGAAGCAAAAGCCAAGTCAGACAAAGAACTAGCTGCTGCCAAAGATTCAGTTGAAGAACAGCTTGATCCTGATGTTAAAAAGAAGAAGCTAGAGCTGTTGATGCAGAAATTGGAAGTTGGAACCTCCAAGTCTGCTGAAGAAGAAAAGAAGACAGAAGACTAGCTTGGCTAGATTTTCTTTATATTAAAAATTCTTGTAATCTTTTAGAGTATTTTGTACTTTTCATCTTTCAACTTGTAAAATGTAATCAGTTCAATATCTATAAAATTGCAAGTTTGACTCCAACATATCATTTCTATCTCAGAAATTTTTGAGGATCAAAACTTTAGTTTAGGTACAGGTACTTAGCTGGAGTTTTGTCATCATCAAAAAGGGGGAAATTGTTGGATGAAGATGAAGATGAAAGAAGACAAGTAATTAAGGGAAGGTTTTGATGATTTCCAAAACATCATAATCAGCTAAGTATGGAAAGCTTAGTTCCCTTAGAAGAATTTTGAACTGGTAAAAGAAGACATCAGAAGAGTTCAAAGTTCAAAGCTCAGAAGACTAGTAATCTCTTGCTGGATCAGCGAACAGAAGGGTAGATCATCAGCCGAGTCAAATCAGATGAGTTCAGTATTTGATCAGCAGAGTATCTATCAGCAGAGTCGTTTTGATCAGCAGAGTAGAAGAGGTCAAGAGATTAGTCCAACGGTAATAAATGCACTTGGTGTAATAAATGCTGTAAGAGAAGGGTAGTAATGGCAAATGATTGAAGATATCCTCGGATCAGCAGAGTGCATTAAATGCAGCATTAAATGCGATGGACAGAAAGGTACTGTACACAGTACGGAATGCTGCAGGGAGCCGTTTCAAAAAGAGCTGAAGGATGGATTTGATTTGTGACTTGCCTTCAACGGTCATAATTTCATTTCCATGTATAAATAGAGCTGAATTTCAAATCGAGCAAGAACACAACAACAATCAGAGATCGAAATTTTGAAGCAGAATTTCTCTAAGTCTCAAAAGCTCGAACAGCTCACTCGTCTGGTGGAAGTCATCTGTTGACAGAAACCCAGTTGAAGAAATCAGAAAAACATTATCTGAGTGATTTTGTAATAGCTGAGTGTTGTGCGAAGTGAGAATCCATCTGTGTGAGTGATTCTACTTTAGAGGATAGGTTTTCTTTGTGAATTCCTATTGTGAGCTTACAGCCTTCTCATTAGTTGTTTAGGTGTAAGTGGAGAAATATTGTAATCTTTGTGATTATAGTATAACCCAGAATCTGTGTGATCTGGAAGAGTGGACTAAAGGATTTTTATCCATATAACCACTATAAAAATTCTTTGTGTTATCTTGCATTTAAAGTTTTCTTGCATATTTTAAAGTTTGCATTTTAAACACTTTGAATCAATCAAAAAGATTTTATAAGGAGTTTTAAACTGGGGATAAAATCTTTTTAGAACTTAGTTTACTTGTGAAAAACACTTTCAAACAATCCGCTGCAAGTATACTCTTGGAAAACTGTTTTGCTGATAAAACAGCTAAGTCATTGTAAGAAGAGTGGTCAGTCGTCTGTTCAAGATTTGTTCACGATCAGACTAGTCTGCTTACTGTTCTTCATCAGCTTAGTCTGCTGACAGAAGACTGAAAAGTTTTTAAGTTCAAAAATTTTCAGAGGTCTATTCACCCCCCCCCCCCCTCTAGACCTCATCTGACCACTTGGGACCAACAAGTGGTATCAGAGCAGGTGGTTCATTAGAATCAGCTGCCTGATCAACGAGCTTGATCCGAGTGTTTTTCAAAGGTTTTCAAAACTTTTCAAAAGAGCATCTTTTTGAAAAACAAAAACTTTTTGAAAAATGGATTGTATCAGCCATGTTCCCCACATTGCTGGTATGTCCTTTGAGGACTGGAAAATCAGAATGGAGATTTTCCTTGCTGCCTATAATGACAACATGCATACATGTATCATTAAAGGTCCATTCAGATTCACAAAGACCATAAAGATAAATGAAGTAGATACGGTTGTGGAGAAAGACCTTCATGAGATGACTCCAGAAGAGATAAAGCTTTACAATCTAGATAAAGTTGGGAGATTCATCATGACCAAAGCCCTGGATAATGATCGGTTTGACAAGGTCAAACATTGCAAAACTGCAAAGGAGATGTGGGATAAGGTCAGAGATATGAGCGAAGGCAATGATGCTATTAAAGAGCATCAGCTCAGTGTTGCATTGGAAAAGCTGGACAACTTCAAAATGAAGTCTGGAGAAACCATTGATCAGATGGATACCAGATTCACCAGAACGCTGAATGAAGTTTTGAAGCTGGGAAAGACTTTCACTGACAAAGAGATTTCTGTCAGAGTACTGAAGGCTCTACCATCCAAGTTCAACATGAAGGTGACAGCAATGGAAGAATCAAGAGATCTGGGCAAGATTTCTCTAACAGAGCTGTTCTCCGCACTCAAGGCTTATGAGTATAAACTGCCAAGGATGGGAATTGAAGAAACCTCAACTTCAGGACCCACAGCTGCACTTGTTGCTGCTGAAAACACCAGAAGACCAGCCCAAAGAAATGCAGAAATGGACTCATCTGATGAGGCCACTCTACTCAACAAAAAGGAGTACACTGCTGGAGATGTAGCATTATTGATGAACAACTTCAAGAAGTTCTATAAGAGAAAGATGAAAAACAAATACAATCATGCTGCTTCTACTTCTAAACCTAACTTTTCTTCTCAGGATAAAGAGGATTATAAATCAAAACTGATGTGTTACAACTGCAGGAAATTGGGACACTTCATAAGAGACTGCCCATATCCAAAAGCAGAGAAGTACACTGAGGAAGAGAAGAAAATGAGAAAAGAAAGAAAGCATCAGAGAGGCAAGGCAATGATGGCTGAAGCAGAAAAGCCAGCTGCTGTCTACTCATCTGATTCAGACTCAGACTCGTCTGATGAAGAATCGTCTGATGAAGAAAAACCTGCTCTCCTGTGCCTGATGGCAAAGGAATCTGATGACTCTGAGGATGAGGTAACTCCTCAAGAAAATGAACTGTTTAATTCTCTAGAGCAAATGATGTTGAATAATACTACTATTGCTGGAGAGTTTGTTAAGCTTAAGGAAGAGATGAACTTGCTAAAAGAGCAAAATAGTTCACTGAAACTTTTAGCTGAAAAGTCAAAAGAATCAGCTGAATATAAACAGCTTGAGCAAGAGCATGAATCTCTGAAAGCTGAATGTGAGGTTTATAAAGGAAAAATCATGGAACTTGAGAAAATCATTGAGTCTCATGATAAGTCTACTGTTGCATCCATGCATACATCTAGTAAACAGGAGACACCTTTAGAAAAGGAAAAATTAGAGTTGAACCATACTGAAAAATTTGTATCAGCTGACAATAGTAAGGTCATTCTGTATGTTCAAACCTCTAGACCTACCTCAACTGAGAAAGTGGTAAAGGAGAAGAAATCTCCTAAGGCTAAAAAGAGCAAAGAGCCTAGTGTAGGAAATCAGACTAGTAAGACCAAACAGCAGAGTCCTAAGAAGTCTGCTGATAAAGCTAAAGTCAATCAGACTAGTGGTAAAACTAAGTCAAAATCAAATGAGCAAGCATCTAGTAAACCAAAGAAGCATAAGAACAAGAAAAATCAAAATGCTTGGTATGGAAATGAGTCATATTATGTGCATCCTGCTGCATATCATCCTATGTATCATGCACCTCAGTTTCCTAATTACTATGCACCTTACCCTGCTCATCCAATGCATGCATACCCTGCTTATCATGCACCTTACCCTGCTTATGAACATTATTCATATCATACTGATCATCAACATGACTTATCTGATAACTATGATAAAAATGAAACTGTTCATGCTCCTAAAACTCAGAAACCTAAGAAGCCTAAGACTTCAACATCTTGGGTTGTCAAGGGTGGAACTAATCCTTCAGGACCCTCTCAATAAGGGTACCTAAAACAATTTTATTTTTGTTTTGTAGGTTAGGATTAGGAGTAGGAGTAAAGTAGAGAAGATTTGGTACTTGGACAGTGGATGTTCAAGACACATGTGTGGAAACATACATGAGTTGACTGATGCAGTTGCTGTGGATGGTCCAAAAGTCACTTTTGGAGACAGCAAAGAAGGCAAGATTAAAGCTAAAGGAAGATTAATCAAGGGAAACATAGAGATATCTGACGTCTCCTATGTTAAAGGCCTAAAATATAATCTGCTGAGCATAAGTCAATTTTGTGACAAGGGATATTCAGTCATCTTCTCAACAGATAAGTGCTACGTTGAACAAATTGGTACAAAGAAGGTAATTTTATCTGGAAGACGACAAGGAAATATCTACATAGTTGACTGGAATTCTGTTGACAAGAATTCAAGTGTTTGTTTGGTGGCATCTGCACCAAGTGAAGTCAGTTGGCTATGGCACAAGAGGATGAATCATTTAAACTTCAAGACCATAAACAGATTAATCAAGAATGATTTGGTAGAAGGGATTCCAAAAGCAGTCATGAGCAAAGACAAGCTCTGTGACGCCTGTCAGAAGGGTAAACAAATCAAGTCATCTTTTAAAGAAAAGAAGCACCAATCTTCTGGAAGGATATTGGAGCTGTTGCATATGGACTTATTTGGACCCATTGATCCAGTCAGCAATGGTGGAAAGAAATACTGCCTAGCTGTTGTGGATGACTATTCAAGATATACTTGGGTGATTTTCATGAAGAAGAAAAGTGAAACCAAGGAACATCTTACCAATCTGATGGAACTGATCCAGAATGAGAAGAGTATCAAAATATTGAAGATCAGATCAGATAGAGGGACAGAATTTACAAACTCTACTGTTGAAGAGTATTGTAACATCAAAGGAATACATCATGAGTATTCTGCTGCCAGAACCCCTCAACAGAATGGTGTTGCTGAAAGGAGAAACAGAACACTAAAAGAAGCTGTCAGAACCATGATAGCTGAAGCTAAACTGCCACAAAGATTTTGGGCAGAAGCAACAAATACAGCATGCTTTACCCAAAACAGATGTATGATCAACAAAAATCAGAACAAGACTCCATATGAAGTTTGGAACAACAGAAAGCCAAACATTCATTACTTTAAGATTTTTGGTTGTAAATGTTTTGTATTGAATAATGGGAAAAATCACCTTACTGCATTTGCAGAAAAGGCTGATGAAGCTGTTTTTGTAGGATACTCTACTGTTAGTAAGGCTTATAGAGTTTTCAATAAAAGAACATTGCTAATAGAAGAATCTATCCATGTAGTATTTGATGAGCCAAGTCAATCTTCTGAAAAGAATCAAAGTGTAAATCAAGATCTGTCTGCTGATTTACAGAAGTTAGACGTTGGAAGAAATGAAGAATATGTTCCCATCATACTACCTAATCTAAGTTCAGCTGCTAACTCAAGTGCTGTTCATAATCACAGTGCTGATTGTCTAACAGACGAGTTGCAAACAGCTGACAGACCAGAGACTGTTCAACATACGGCAAATGTTCAACAGACTACTACTGGAACTCCAACAGTAGTGTTGCAAGATCATAACAGAGGACAACATCCTGATTTGCAACCTGATCTCAGATGGCTCAAGAATCACCCTCCTGAATTAGTTATTGGTGATCCTTTAGATAGAGTGAAAACAAGAAGAGCTGCTGCACAAGATGCTATGTTTGTCACATTTCTATCTCAAATAGAGCCTAAACAAATTGAAGAAGCTCTCAATGACTCCTTCTGGATAGAAGCTATGCAAGAAGAGTTGAATCAATTTGAAAGGAATGAAGTCTGGTACTTAGTTCCTAGACCAAGTCATCAAAGAGTAATTGGCACTAAGTGGGTATTCAGAAATAAAATGAATGAAAATGGTGTTGTCACCAGAAACAAAGCAAGACTAGTGGCCAAGGGTTATTGTCAAGAAGAAGGAATTGACTTTGATGAAACTTTTGCACCAGTAGCAAGACTTGAAGCAATCAGACTGTTTCTTGCCTATGCTGCTCACAAGAACTTCACTGTCTATCAGATGGATGTGAAGTCTGCTTTTCTCAATGGAGAATTGCAAGAAGAAGTGTATGTTGAACAACCTCCAGGATTTGAAGTCTATCAAGAAGAGGACAAAGTATATCGTCTGAAGAAAGCCCTTTATGGACTGAAACAAGCTCCAAGAGCATGGTATGATACCCTATCTGATTTTCTTTTAATTGAAGGATTTCGTAAAGGTAAGGTAGATAAAACCTTGTTCACAATTGAATGGGAAAATCATATATTACTTGTGCAAATATATGTGGACGATATTATTTTTGGTTCAACTAACCAACAGATGTGTGATAAGTTCTCCAAGCTGATGCAGAACAAGTTTGAAATGAGCATGATGGGTGAACTTAATTACTTTCTTGGATTGCAAGTTAGACAGTTGCCTGATGGGATATTCATCAGCCAAGCAAAGTACACAAGAGATCTGTTCAAGAAATTTGGTATGGAAACTAGCTCAACAGCTACCATTCCTATGTCTACAAGTCTTCGTTTGGATAAAGATGAAGATGGCAAATCAGTAGACATAACCAAATATAGAGGCATTATTGGTTCATTGTTGTATCTAACAGCAAGCAGACCTGATATAATGTACTCAGTTGGAGTCTGTGCAAGATTTCAATCAAACCCCAAAGAATCTCATCTTTTAGCTGCCAAGAGGATATTGAAGTATGTTAAAGGCACTCAAGAATTGGGATTATGGTATCCTAGAGAATCTGGATTTGAACTCATTGGTTATTCAGATTCAGACCTTGCTGGCTGCAAGATTGACAGAAAGAGCACAACAGGTGCCTGTCAGTTCTTAGGCAGTCGTCTGATCTCATGGATGAGTAAGAAGCAAACCTCAGTTTCTATATCTACTGCTGAAGCTGAATATATAGCTGCTGGAGCTTGTTGTGCACAGATACTTTGGTTGAAGCATCAACTAGAAGACTACAACATTAAGATCAGTGGAATTCCAATCTACTGTGACAATACAAGTGCAATCTCTCTTACCCAGAACACTACAAGTCATTCAAGGACTAAACATATTGAGATTAAACATCATTTCATTAGAGATCATGTTGAAAAAGGCAATGTTTTGATTGAGTATGTTCATACTGATAATCAGATTGCTGATATCTTCACCAAACCTCTAAGTGAAGCAAGGTTCTCAACTCTAAGAGCTGAGTTAGGATTACTTAACCTGGATGCATAAGCTGAGGGGGAACTCATCAGAAGACTGGAGTTCAACAGCTTAGTCATCAGTTATTTCATTCAAGAATTAACTCTCAACAGACTAGTTAACTTATGAATTCTTAAAGACAGGGGGAACGTGTCAGACTAGCGGTACTTCTGTTCTAAAGATGAAATCTGTTAATGTCAGTTAGTTGAAGTTAAGTTTGTCAAGAAGACGTATTCTTAATTCTTGAAGATTGAAGATTATTTTATCTTGCTGGATTGACAAACAGCAGAGGAAGATTACTAGCTATTGGCATTCTCTAGTAATATCAGATAACAGATCACTCGTCTGTCAGATAAGTTTAACTCTACTCATCTGATACCTTATATAAGCATGGTCATAAAACGCATTATTAGTAACACGCTTTTATAAGTAAACAGATTAGTGTCGATAGAGTTTCCCGCCCATCTGACATTAAAATAATAAAATTGAAATCCGCGACTCTCATCCGCACGATTAAAAAAACTGTCAGATTAGATCAACGGTTTAAATAAATCACGAAAACCAAATCAAAAGGAAACCTATAAAATCCGATCTGAACAGCATAGTCGTCTTATGCACTCAAAAATTCTCAAACTTTCTATCTCTCAAACCCTCTTGTTGCGAAAGTTCACTATTTTGCAGAATTTACTCACAAATCTCAGAAATGGACAAAGTTATTGAAGGAAGATACTTCAACTACAGCAAATTCCATTTCTCTGGCACCGATTTGATGCGCGCTTTACTGGAAAAGATCAAGGAAGCATCTTTGGTCCCAGTCTTGGAAGCACACGAAGATAGGGTTTATCTTGAAGATGTATACCACTTCTACACTTCCAGGGAGTTCAACGATGATGACACCGTTATGACTGCTGTCATAGGTGGTAAGAAAATCGCTGTATCTGCTGCTGTTCTTCATGAAATTTATAAGCTGACAGACAAGGGAGGAGATGTGACCTCGTTAGGGTCAGAAAAAGAAGAGGAATTTTGGAGAATTTGTGCTAAGAAGGGAGAGGAGATGACTGGGACTTTAATGAAGACCCAGCTGAAGGATGAATACCAAAGATTTGCTGATATCATAGCAAAGGTTTTGGATTGTGCTACGGGTTCTCTGGATGGCCTACCTAGAAGAAGGCTTCACACCATGATTTGCATTTACTATGGGATGAAAGTGAACTGGGCTGCTCATGTTTATGAGCTGTTAAGTGACAAAAGGCATTCTCATGCCATTCTGCTGAGTAACTTGTTTGCTTCTCTGCATTGCCCTATGGGTGGAGGAAAACAAACCCATGGAAGCAAAGAATTCAAACTCTACGAACCAGTGAGGCAACTGGTGGAAAAACCAAAGAGAAAAGCCCCCAAACAGTCTAAGAAGACTCCTTCTAAGAAGAGCAAGAAGGAAGGTCAGACTAGTCAGTCTGCTGAGCCAACAGCACAGTCTGCTGTTGTGGCTGGATCAGCAGAGCCTGAAATTGAAGTCTCTAAGAAGGTGGTAGATGACTTCACTGTTGAAATTGAAAATATGAAGACAGGGTCATCCTCTGAAGAAACTGAATCTGAAGAGGAAATTCCACTTCAAAGGCTGAAGAGACTAAGGACTAGGAGTGAGGCAAGGGGACCTCCTACTGCCAACCCCCCTGCTGTCAAGAAAATTCCTAAGTCAAAGGCCAAGAGAAAGGTCACTTTCCCTGAAGAGCCTGCTGTAACTGTGAGGAAAACAACAACTAAAGCAGAAAGGCCATTAAATGTTGAAGAACCAGTTGTTGAAGCTACTAAGGCTGCTACTGCTGAGCCTGAAAGTGCTCCTACAGTTGAAATGACAACAGAAGCCTCAACTGCTGCACTATCTGCTGATGTAGAAAAGGAACAGCAGACTAGTACACCACTGGAGGGAGAAATTCTGTTAATACATCCTACTCCAGTTGCTGCAACACCTATCCAAGCAGTTGAAAGCCCTGAATCAAGAAGAAAGAGGTTAGGCAAAACCTCAACCTATGTAACTGCTGCAGAGAAGATGAAACTGGATGCTGCTGAAAAGCAAAGGATTGCTGCTGAAAAAGCAGAAGAAGATAGGCTGAAAAGCCTAGAATTGAAAAGGCTGGAGGAAGAAGCCAGCAAAATGACTCAAGAGCAGAGAGATGCTTTTGAGGCAGCAGAGTTGGCTGCTGTCATTGAAGCTAGCATGAAGGATGCTCATGGTCATCAGCATAGTGGTGGGATAGTTATTGGTGAGCAAAGAGATCCAAATAAACCAATACCAGCTATGCCTGCACCCAAGATTAAGGAAAAGAGAAGAGAAGAAGTCAAACTGTCTCTTGAAATTGTCAGGGAAGACCCTGCAATTTTTGAAGAATTCCTTAGAAGACTGGATGCTGAAAATGAAAGAGTCAACCGTCTGACACTCTTCCATTCTGAAAAGATCAAATACAATAGATGGAGAGAATACAGATTAACAAAGAGTCCTGCTGAAATGGCTAAGTGGAAAGAATTCAAGGCTACAGAAGACTGGTTACTTAAATGGCTTGAGACAAATTCAACCATTCAAGCACTTGATTCAGAGTTCTTTCTGGACAGGTTGAGGATGAGAATATGTCATGTAGTCAAGGAAGAGGCCAAGAAGATCTTTGCATCCATTCCTGAGGATTTTGATGACTCAGTAGATCTCAAAGAAAGATCTATTAAGTTGGCTATTGCTCAAGCAATGGAGCTTTGGGCCAAGAAAGCAAGGAAGCTAAGGGGACAACCAAGCTCACTGGTCCCACTTCCTAACATCAAGCATATTGTCTATGGACCAAACATCAAACCCTATGAAGAGCTGCCAGAGGAACCAACAACTACTTTTATTCCTCTTGACAACTTTACTTGGATTTGTAACAGGTCAGCAGTGGACAATGAAGGTTTGATGAGGACAGTTGAAACTGTCAAGAAGATTATTTCACCTGCTGATAAAGAAGGAGCAGAGTCCTCTGATCAACCAAAGCAAATTGAGGGTACTTCAGACCCATCTGATCAAGACAAAGTGCAGGATGATAAGTCTGATGCTGCTGATGAATCAAAGAAGGAAGAAGAAATTCCAGCAGATCAGTTAAAGGAGAAAGAAGTTGCTGTTGAAGAAGATGATCAGGCTAAGGAGAAGGAAAGCACTCCAAGCCATGCTGGTGAACCAGCAGATCAGTCCCTTGCAATGATAACTCAACCATCAGAGCAACATCTCAAGGAAACCGTCTCTGCTACTCCATCAGAAGATCCTTCAATATCTCAGAGTTCTCAAACCAATCTGTTGGATTCCATCCAACAATTGATTATCAAATCGATGAAGGAAATGAAGGAGGAGATAAAAGCAGAAGTGATAGCTGCTGTTCATCAACCCATTCAGAAGGTTGCTGCTGCTGTTCCTACTGACTTAATGAAAGATACTGCTCAGAATGTACAATCTATATGTCAGGATATGGATATACTCAGGAGAAGGACACAAAGCACCACTGAAGGTTGGAAGCAGATTGAACAGACTGTTGAATTGGCTCTCCAAGCAGAAGATGAAGTCATGGGCAACGTGATGAAAGACTTCAATGCTTCATCAAATTGGATTTTAGGAACTCAAATCCAGTTGGGTGATCAAGGAGAAGACTTGCTCAAGGAAGTCAAGACTGTTAAAGCCAATCAACTTAACCAGCAAGCTCAGATCAATGCTATGGAAGAAAACATCAAGCTTCTATGTGATTCACTTCTAATCACACCAGTTGTGCCACAATATCCATCTGTCCCTGCTGATGATGACAAAAAGGGGGAAGAAAGGATATTTGGACAGCAAAGGGTTGATTTCCAAAGGGAAGGAAATCAAAATGCTGAAGAAACAGAAGTGTTAGAAGAATCTGAAGAGTCTGCTAATAATAGGAATGAAGCAGCAAATGAAGGCACAAGCAGATTAGCAGATGAGAAGATCACAGAAGAAGAAGACCAAGCTGATGAGGAAGAATCTGAAGCAAAAGCCAAGTCAGACAAAGAACTAGCTGCTGCCAAAGATTCAGTTGAAGAACAGCTTGATCCTGATGTTAAAAAGAAGAAGCTAGAGCTGTTGATGCAGAAATTGGAAGTTGGAACCTCCAAGTCTGCTGAAGAAGAAAAGAAGACAGAAGACTAGCTTGGCTAGATTTTCTTTATATTAAAAATTCTTGTAATCTTTTAGAGTATTTTGTACTTTTCATCTTTCAACTTGTAAAATGTAATCAGTTCAATATCTATAAAATTGCAAGTTTGACTCCAACATATCATTTCTATCTCAGAAATTTTTGAGGATCAAAACTTTAGTTTAGGTACAGGTACTTAGCTGGAGTTTTGTCATCATCAAAAAGGGGGAAATTGTTGGATGAAGATGAAGATGAAAGAAGACAAGTAATTAAGGGAAGGTTTTGATGATTTCCAAAACATCATAATCAGCTAAGTATGGAAAGCTTAGTTCCCTTAGAAGAATTTTGAACTGGTAAAAGAAGACATCAGAAGAGTTCAAAGTTCAAAGCTCAGAAGACTAGTAATCTCTTGCTGGATCAGCGAACAGAAGGGTAGATCATCAGCCGAGTCAAATCAGATGAGTTCAGTATTTGATCAGCAGAGTATCTATCAGCAGAGTCGTTTTGATCAGCAGAGTAGAAGAGGTCAAGAGATTAGTCCAACGGTAATAAATGCACTTGGTGTAATAAATGCTGTAAGAGAAGGGTAGTAATGGCAAATGATTGAAGATATCCTCGGATCAGCAGAGTGCATTAAATGCAGCATTAAATGCGATGGACAGAAAGGTACTGTACACAGTACGGAATGCTGCAGGGAGCCGTTTCAAAAAGAGCTGAAGGATGGATTTGATTTGTGACTTGCCTTCAACGGTCATAATTTCATTTCCATGTATAAATAGAGCTGAATTTCAAATCGAGCAAGAACACAACAACAATCAGAGATCGAAATTTTGAAGCAGAATTTCTCTAAGTCTCAAAAGCTCGAACAGCTCACTCGTCTGGTGGAAGTCATCTGTTGACAGAAACCCAGTTGAAGAAATCAGAAAAACATTATCTGAGTGATTTTGTAATAGCTAAGTGTTGTGCGAAGTGAGAATCCATCTGTGTGAGTGATTCTACTTTAGAGGATAGGTTTTCTTTGTGAATTCCTATTGTGAGCTTACAGCCTTCTCATTAGTTGTTTAGGTGTAAGTGGAGAAATATTGTAATCTTTGTGATTATAGTATAACCCAGAATCTGTGTGATCTGGAAGAGTGGACTAAAGGATTTTTATCCATATAACCACTATAAAAATTCTTTGTGTTATCTTGCATTTAAAGTTTTCTTGCATATTTTAAAGTTTGCATTTTAAACACTTTGAATCAATCAAAAAGATTTTATAAGGAGTTTTAAACTGGGGATAAAATCTTTTTAGAACTTAGTTTACTTGTGAAAAACACTTTCAAACAATCCGCTGCAAGTATACTCTTGGAAAACTGTTTTGCTGATAAAACAGCTAAGTCATTGTAAGAAGAGTGGTCAGTCGTCTGTTCAAGATTTGTTCACGATCAGACTAGTCTGCTTACTGTTCTTCATCAGCTTAGTCTGCTGACAGAAGACTGAAAAGTTTTTAAGTTCAAAAATTTTCAGAGGTCTATTCACCCCCCCCCCCTCTAGACCTCATCTGACCACTTGGGACCAACACATGACATATATAATTTTATAATAATTTATATATGAAACAACTAATTTACATTTAAAACACCAATGTATTATATTTTCGCTACAAATCGAATACAATGATCTTCTTGCAATCTAAGATAAACCAATCGAGAAAACTCCCAAGGTAAGGGACAAGTTAAGCAGAAAAATTAGATTTTCGATTTATTCTAGTAGCTCAATTTCATAAGCAAAGCTGTAACAAAAGGGTAAAATATTTAGACACACCTAGTTAATATGTTTGAATATTATGCTAAGTAAATCCATTCATAAATTCAATAATATAATGTATGAACATAATTTGGATTGTGAATAAATTAATACACAATACTATTATGGTTAAACAGCCCCATTTTTTTAAAAAAAACAAAGTAATTCTGGTACATACCTAGGAAACAGGGCTTACAAATGAATATTTCATACTTGTTGAACGAATGACACTATCTATGCCGTTGAACTCTGATTTTTCAGATTTTTCCTGCAACTAAAGTCTCCAGCAGACAAGATAAAAAAAGAATCAAATACTTTTTAATGTCTGCTACAATATTTTGATACCTGTATAAAAGTTTTTTACTCCAGCAATAAGCATTAAAAATGGAGATATATGATGATGATTTTATCTACATGTCAGTGTCTGATTCAATGGTGAGATATTTGATGATGATTTTCATTCACGATTTTTTTTTATCAACGTGTTAACTTGTGATTCAACGTTAGATATCTTATAAGGATTTTTATCGCTAAGATTTTATATCAAGGTGCAGGGGCGGACCTAGAGGCGTTTGGTTGGGGGGGCGAGAATTTTTAATAGTAAACTTGATATTTTTTCTGTTATTGAGATAAAATGACAACTTAATGAAAATAAGTAATTTTGTATATTTATCTAATAAAAGGTGAAAAATATGATAGTAATTTTTTTGTTCAAGATATTGAATAATCTTAAAACACATAAATATTTTACAACATAAACCCAGTCTATAAAAAAAGGCTATAAAGAGTACCAAAATTAATATTAAAACCTTTTTTTATTGTAATGCATTTTATAAAATCAAATATTTTTATCATAAAATATGATGATTATAATTAAGACATTAATAAATTATTAACACAAAAATATTTATAATAATGTTAGTACACATACCATGTTAATGTTTATAAATTGATCCATATATTTATAATAAACTAGAGGAAAGAAAGACAAGTAGATTATAATTAAAAAATATAACAGACAAATAGATTATATTAAAAAATATAACAGACAAATAGATTATATTAAAAAATATAATAGACAAATAGATTATATTAAAAAATGTAACAGTTATGAAGTTCAGGGAATCGAACTCCGGCCTACTTGTTAGAAATGGAGTAGACAATCCACTGCACTACTCACTATATTTGAACATGCTTAGACAAATACATATATAAAAAAATTTCGTCCAGATTTTCTTGGGGGGGCGACCGCCCCCCAGCCCCTTAAGCGGTCCGCCCCTGTCAAGGTGTCAATTTGTGATTCAACATTGAGATATATGATGATGATTTTTATCGATAAAAAATTTTTTTACCTAAAATTAACTTTATCATATTTTTTTGCTCGTGATTATCGAACTTGTATATTTTAATTAAAACATGTGGCCATTTTAATAGTTGAAATTTTTTGTTGGATTTAAATTTAAGTCCAGTGATAGTTCATCTGCTGGAGCAGATTTTGATATCATTTTGACACTTAAGCCATTATATTTAACTTTGATTCACATTGCCCGAGTTGCCTACAAAATGTTGTCAAGCAATACATTCAACAAAAGTACTTTTAATACGACCAAGGAAGAAAAGTAACTAGAATGAATTCTAATACTAACCATCCCAAGTCCAGTTTCTACTTCTATACTAAAAAAATTTGTGTCAAAATGCCTGATGAGGCAAAAGTTCTATTTTAGGTAGTTCAACAGTACCTCTTTTTCCTTTATGAATTGAAGGTTGAAAGGAGATATTTGTATACTTCGTTTCCTTGCTTTTTTCCGACCCAGTTCCTCCACATTGCGCCACAGCAAATTAGTAATTTCACATAGAAAATGCCTAATGAGAATAATCTAATATTGTTCCTAACTAAATACAGTTGGCACACATTTGGAATGAGAAAAAAGTTATTCCTTGAGACAGAGATAGAAGAAGAATCAAGAAATGATTCTGAGATTGGCACACAAGAGTGTCTTTTGAAGTAAGGACTGAGAATGATCCATTGTTATTGTTGGATCTGTGAGAGTTGAATCAATTGTAAAATTTATATCAATTTTATTTTTTGATTTGTTATTATTTTTGTAGTTAATTGGGGGAGAGTGATTTTTAGAGAGGAAATTTTTTATTTAATTGTTTTATTTTCTTACATAACATTTGAGCAATACATTTTTATTTATACTTTCCTATAGAATTTTCTAGACTATCTAGGACATATACTATTTCTAGATTATTCACTCCTATCTTAGATTTCCTATGATTATTAGATATTATTCTAGATTCCTCTACCATATCCTTGTTTTGAATTTACATGTGATATTTTGATATTTCTTGATACATGTAGAACTTTCTAGAAACTTAAGCAAAATATCTCACATTTAAACACTCCTTGAGATTTTTGCCTGATACTCCAAGCAGCTATCTATGTATCTCAAATTTGGATTTTGGAATTGGTTGATTGTACTATAATGTGTCATAGGTGCAAATGACTTGTTGTAGACAACTATAGCTTCTTGTGCGTGTCTTTTTGCAATCAATTTAGTATTATGTTTGTTGATTGTGTCATTCGATTTACCTTATTATGAAACCACTTTGCACCAATCACCTCTTTTCTTTAGAATTTTTTATCAGTTACCATGATTGCCTTGTACATGTCATTTTATCTCCTCCTTCATTGCGTCTCTTTGTTTCTCGTATTGAGAAGTTTCATTGCAATTGCTTGGCTCCGTAAATGCCATTTGACAACTTTCATAAATATCCATAATTGATCTGATTTTTTTTGGAGATTTGCTCCCAAATGAATCTTCCGTCATTTCTTTTCCTTTATTGATAGATTTTTTTTGCCCTTCTTTGTCTTATGTTCAGGTGTTATTGGTGCTTCTAGTTTAATTGTATCAACATTTTTGCCCAAATTCTCAGTTGCAATTTTAAAGGTGCAACCATTAACACCATCCATTTGTTTTTTTAGTAAATTTGTGTCATCTACTTTAGCTCGTAGTGCTCTTAATGGTGATTCATGCATTCTTAATGGGAAGCTATTGTTCTTCATAACTATTTTAGTAATTCTTTTCAATTTCTGTCAATTATAAAGCATGAATCATTTTTAAAAGTTATAGAATACCCATTTTTCATCATTTGTGCCACATTCATTAGATTTTGATCAAGTTTAGATACCAAAAGAACATTTTGGATGAGTTTAGTACTTGATTTTTTTTTTTTTTTATGGCAACGGTTCTCTTTCATTCGGACTTGAGGACAACTCAATTTCTCATTCTTATTGGAACTTTGACCGTAGTGTCCAACTCTTGAAACATCTCCACATGTTTGGCCATATGATTCGTACAACCGCTGTCAATGTACCAAACGTGCTCATCGTTTGATGAAGGTTGACAAGCCATGAAAAGGTGTTCTCCATCTGACTCGTCTTTATCCTCGCTAAACTTAGCTTGATGTTTGTGCGTTTTCTGTTTTCGCGTTCTTGTTTGAACCTACAAATTTTCGCAATATGCCCAAACTTACCACATAACTGAATTGGATCAACATTTGATTAATAGAATGTTGGGACAACATTTCGCAATAATCAAAATATAAAAAACATGATTAATAGATCAACATTAACTGAATTGGACTAATGAAATGCACATTCATGATTCATCCAAGTACAGCTTTTACAAAACATACACAAACTTGATTTCAAGTTTACAAGAATGTTGGGAACATATACAGAGAACTTATAGTTCAGACTGTGAAAAAGAAAGTCGGACTGGACTATATAGTTCAGCTAGCTAACGAGACTCATTAATTAACTTACAAGAACTTTCATGGTCGCATATGCCAAGAGTCGTGCTCGTGCTGCTGCCAATACAAATTAGTGAAAAATTTGTATCAAAGTCACCAAAAGATATATCATTATTTTTCTAGTCACTCTTAAAATGAAGAAGCTAATAAGAACATGAACAATGAGATGTGTATTCTAATGTATGCAAACTATACAAATACAGAGTAGATAATGACATCATCTAACTTAACATTCAACATGAGCGATTCTATACAAACCGCGTAGTATTTAGTTTCGATGTTCTTTAAAGAATTAAAACTATTGCACAAGTTAGGGAAAAATGCAAGATACTCCCTTGCGTTATGTTAAACCTGCAAAAGACTACTCTATGAAAATTTTATTGCGCCAGATTTCCTTGTGTTTTCAAAAATCCTGCAAAAAACACCCAACTTGTAAAAAATAGATCGTTTTGGATCGATATTTTTCAAAAATCATGTGATTAGAACATGTGATCGACGTTTTGTCAATTAACCATAAGAATCTGTTGGTTGTTTGGGATATAAAAAAGGGGTGTTCGCGGTGCGGTCTAGTGCGGTTTTGTACTTGTCCAAACCCAACCCAATATTTGCGGGTTTTGAAATCTCTAGACCAAACTCAACCCATCAAGTCTTGAGATTGCACTATGCGGTTCATTTGGGTTGGGGCGGTTTGGGGCGGGTTCTGCGGTCTCAATTATCAACTTTCTTGTATTTTTATTATTTGATGAGTTAAATATAAATGCACTAATTAATTACAATTTTTTTTATTAATAAATTTAGTAAACTTTCATAGAAAATATAATGGAGATAATGTAAAATATCAATTAAAATATGATTTTCAATGAATACATAATTTAATGAAAGCTAAAAACAAACCCGAACACTAAATTAACAAGTTTTCATTACACAAAAATCAAATTGTTCCCAAAGAATAAACAAAAGAGAAAAATATCTTTATATTCGAACTTGGTGTTGGTGGTTAATGGCCAATGAAAAGTTTGATTGACATTTTTTTTTGCTTTACTTTTTGTTTTTTGCATAATATTTTTTAACTAATTTGTTATAGTTTTGGATCTATTTTTTATCTTTTTGGCACTTAAAATTGGAAATTTATGTAAGATTGTAGGGTTTATCTAATATAATTGGGGTTTGGATTGTGGAACACGACTAATTTGTTAAAGTATATACTTATATTATATTTCTCGTTTTCTTAAATTTAGGACTAAATTAAATAATAAAATAAAATAAAACATATATACATCATCATTTATATAAAGTGCGGTCGAATGCGGTTATGCGGTCTAAAAATGTATAAAACCAAACCCGATCGAAAATTGCGGTCTTTTTTTCATGATGCCCAAGATCAACCCATCAAACCTTCAACCCATAAAATTGCGATCGGTTTGGATTGGGTTGATCGGTTGGGGCGGTCTAGCGATTTCGTTGAACACCCCTATAAAAAACTAAGAAAATAATTTTAGCAAAACAAAGTAGACTTATTATTTCATCAAGATAATAAGGCTACAATATTTTGAGGCCTTTTGCACTAAGCCTTCATACAAGAGAGTAAATTTTCTTCTCTAAACTAACTTGCTAATTGAGTGGTT
This sequence comes from Penstemon eatonii, assembly GCA_038501285.1. NCBI lineage: Eukaryota > Viridiplantae > Streptophyta > Magnoliopsida > Lamiales > Plantaginaceae > Penstemon > Penstemon eatonii. Next base: position 398,095 of record JBCEGF010001339.1, read on the forward strand.
TTTCTATCTATGAAATTCCACACACTACATACATATATATAGGCATATGAAGGCAAAATAGCATTTTTAGTCCCTTAAGTTTTACTAGTCCGCGAAAGTAGGACACTTAAATCTCCGGCAAGCATTTTTAGTCCCATAAGTTTCGTAAGTCTGCGAAATTAGGACATTTAAATCTCCGGCAAGCATTTTTAGTCCCATAAGTTTCACAAATCCGCGAAAGTAGGACATTTAAATATTCGGCAAGCATTTTTAGTCCCTTAAGTTTCACTTGTCCGCGAAATCAGGACAATTAAATTTTCGGAAAGCATTTTACATCCCTTAATTTTTATTTTCCGCGGAATCAGGACACTTAATTTTTCAGCAAGCATTTTACGTCCCTTAACTTTCACAAGTCGGCAAAATCATTTTTACGAAATCATGAAAAATTATTAAAAAAAAAAAAAATTACCAAAAATCGCAGTTAGCAACTGCGATTTTTGGTAAATTTTTTATTTTTTATTTTTTTTGGTTTTTTTTATAAAATGGCTTGAGTTTTGTAATTATTTGATATTTATATTAGTAATAGTATTTTAAATGAAATGTTTGTCTTCTATTTCAGTATAAGTATGATATTGTGTTATCTCTTATATTTATAAATAATAAATCAAGTGTCTCCTGCATTCTTATCAAGCATGTTTATATATAATCAGGTAAAATATATTTGTGCCCAAGACATTCATGTATTGTTCAAGTATTGCTATTGGAGTATAATTATATTGCTAGAGTGTGACCCATTTTTTTCTGTGTTAATAATGTTTATTTGAGATGCTTTCTGGCACTATGTTTGTAACGATCCATGCAAAAAGATAATACCACCCATCTACATAGTAAAAGATAACATAATAAGTTAATTATTTAAATTTGCATACCACCCATCTACATAATAAAAAGTCGCACATATTTTCTTTTTTAGCAAGCATTTTACGTCACTTAACTTTCACCTATTTGTGCGATTTTTAGTTTATCAAGGCAATTTCGTTACAATAAAAAAAACCAAAAAAAATAAAAAAATTTACCTAACTGCGATTTTTGGTAAATTTTATTTTATTTTATTTTTCATAATTTCGTAAAAATGCAGAATCGCAGTTGGCAACTGCGATTTTTCATAAAAGGTACATTTAGGGAAATACTTTTCAGTTTGAGTCATTTTGGAAAATACTTTTCAGTTTGAGTCATTTTGGGAAATACTTTTATCTAAAAGGCTATATTGGAAAAAAAATTCAATTTAATGGCTATACGCCGCTTTCTAATTCATTCATAACATTAAATAGTACAACTATTGAAAACAAAGAACATTATTCTATAAATAAGAACTTACCTAAGTTGATGCTCTAAATTTTACAAATAAAGCACATGAATCCCCGAATTAATTGTCCAGTTTGGCAAAATTCCTAAATTAATTGTTCAGTGTGGCAAAATTCTCAAATTAATTGTCTAGTTTGGCAAAATCCCTAAATTAATTGTTCAATGTGGCAAAATTCTCAAATTAATTGTCCAATGGGCAATTATGCAATTTTGGGCAAATTGTGGACTATAATTGCAGTCAAGTGGACTAAATTTGCGGGTATAGAAAAGTTATAGGACGTATCTTGCATGCTGGAAATTTAGTGTCCTGATTTTGCCGACTTGTGAAAGTTAAGGGACGTAAAATGCTTGCTGAAAAATTAAGTGTCCTGATTTCGCGGACAAGTGAAACTTAAGGGACTAAAAATGCTTGCCGAATATTTAAATGTCCTACTTTTGCGGATTTGTGAAACTTATGGACTAAAAATGCTTGCCCGAGATTTAAATGTCCTAATTTCGCAGACTTACGAAACTTATGGGACTAAAAATGCTTGTCGGAGATTTAAGTGTCCTACTTTTGCAGACTAATAAAACTTAAGGGACTAAAAATGCTATTTTGCCGGCATATGAACTACCTTTCTACTCGACACTAGAAGCAACTAGACTAATGTTGGATACATGAATTTAATTCAAACTTAGTGGCTAAACATGATGACTAATGCTTCTTGAGAGTTCTTCAATGTTAAGGCTTTGATCTCATTAGTTGGTTTTAATTGTTGACTAGAATGTAATTCTGGATTAAGCCTCTTGAACTGTCAACTTTGACAACAATTCACCAAGTATGAATTCTTCATACTTAAGGAACTTCATGATTAAAGAACTTCATTATTAAGGAATTATGAATTAATATTTTAACAAATCATGTGATTAGAATGATGATGTTGAAGTAACAGATAGTGATATCAAAAATCTGAAATAAAGTAACATGTATAGGACATAGAGAATAGTGGAGATTACAATATTAAACCAGCATAAAAAAATTTCTAGCTATACACACATAAGCCACTCAGTAATTAAGGAAAAAAAATCAGTGCCATATGCTATAAAATTATAAAATCATTAATTTCCCTTAGTTTCCATGTGAGAAGAAAAGATAGATTGTTTTATAAGACAATCCAAACAAATCGTAATACCTAAAGAAAGATCTTGTATTGGGCACAAATAATAGTTTCAGATAAGAGATTGGCGAGTTCAATTGTAAAAAAAATACTATGGAAGAGACACATCATAATCAATTGCTTATTCTTAGCACGTGCAAGCTCATAGTATGATTTCAAATAGGACCACAAATTGGTAAAAGAGTCTTCTAATATTAAATTTAGGTGCACATCAAAAACTCGCCTAAGAATATATTAAAGGTAAATTTTACACCTTCACCGTGATTGACACCACACTACAACAAAAATGATATTTGGTGATATCAAGTTTGATGGCATTTTGAAGAAAATATGAGAAAAAATAAATACAGTTACATTAAAATGTAACTGTATTTAAAAATAAATACAGTTACATTTTAATGTAACTGTATTTATTTTTTCTCATATTTTCTTCAAAATGCCATCAAACTTGATATCACCAAATATCATTTTTGTTGTAGTGTGGTGTCAATCACGGTGAAGGTGTAAAATTTACCTGCAACATCTTCATATAGTGCTTTGACTGTCAGGAATTATAAATGTTAAATATATTATTTTGTGACATTTTAATATTATTATGACATTTTATAATATTACATCTTGTTATGATAGTGACATTTAACTTTTAGTCACATCGCTACAAGTGGGAGTTTGAAAAATGTCGTTATATATAAAATGTCACTAGCAAAGTGCCACTTGTAGCTGTGTGGCTAAATGTTACAATGTCACAATTATAGTTAAAAATAACATTATAAAATATCACTATAGTATAAAAATACCACTAATCAGTAAAATTAGCACTTATACTTTGTGGCATTTTTAAAAAATATGACTATATTAATAATTTGTGACTTTTTCTTTAAAATATTATAAAGCATGATGCCACTATAGATTATATTTGTTGTAGTGGCACTTATAAATTTCTTATTTCTTTCGTATTTTGCAATAAAATACCTAAAAGAAAAAAAGAAAAAATCGTGATCGGGAAGGTTATAGTAGCCAAAGCCATTGAAATTTTTGTTTTATACATTGGAAAAATTTGTTTGGTTATTAATAGATGAGGACAGGGAAAAGAATAACTGAAAGAAAAGAAATCAATTAATTATTCATCAAAGTTTTATTTATTCAATGATAAGTAAATTTTCTTGTTCTTGTATTTTTGCATCTTGAACCTTGTCGATAATTTGGAGAAGCGATGGTCCCTGTTGAGTACCAAAGTAGGATTTACGGGCATTAGTTATGATCTTTTCCACACTTTCACAGGTTGTTCCAATCACATGTTTGATGCTACAATTGTAGTTGGAAAAACTGTTTGTTGGGGTTTTGTGCATGAATGAAATAAATAAAAAAAAGAGATGTGTCTATTATGTTCGAAGAGGTATTCTTTGGACCAGAACATTGTTTCCCTTTCCAAGAGACGTTTCTGTATTTATAAATATGAAAACAGAATCTTGGCAAATCTGAATCAAGTAATAGTTATTAAAAAGAAAAATAATACTCTCTTTCTCTTACTTTCGTCAAAATTTAGTACGAAATTTATGTTTGTTCAAGATCGCCGTGGGTTCATTATTTGTACAAATAATGAACAACAAACTGTTGTATCTTGGGAGATTGCCGGGAATCAAACTATATGCACCGTGGCAGTCCCGAAAATAATGGCATTAGCAAAATTTGTTTCGGCAATAAGGCTCAGTCTTATTTTTCTATTTTTATGTGTTGATTAAAGTGTTCTACAAATTAATCATAACCAGGTAAGTATGATTTATATGCTTTAATAATGCATGAATTTATTTGTTAGAATATTGTTCATTATATTCTATGTTTTGTGAAACATATAAGTGAACAGATTGTTAGACACCAACAATCTTAAGACAATCATACATTTTGTTTAACAATATGCACTTTAACCAAAAATCAAAATCATGCCAAATTTGATCAAATCTGAGCATTGGTGTTATTATTTGTTATGCATGAATCGTTGGAACACCTCGTACGTTTTTAAATTTGATTTGATTAATAAAAAAATAGTAAAAATGAGGTTATTTAGGAATTAACATTTAATTCTTGATTTTTCGAATTACTTCTTATATAAATATTTTGATGTTTTTGATTGAAGAAAATCATATATTGAAACTTTATTTGAGAGTAGTGACTTAAATGTTATATGAGTATGTGATTCATCAATTATATGTGTGACTTAGACATAGACTTATGCAGGGCATATTAAAAGCATATAAATTACTAATAACATTTGTGTAGAGATAAAGGACTAGTAATTAGTATTTGCTATGAAATCAATATTTTCTCAAAGAAAATATTGATAATCTATTTGTAAAGATAATATTTATAATTTATTTGCGAAATAAATGTTAATATTTTATTGAGGAAATATTGATAATATTTGTAATTTATTCACAAAATAATTATAATTTATTTGTGAGAAATAATTATGAATTATTTGTGACTTAATTATAATTTATTTGTTTGTAAAACAATTGTGTAAGAGTTGAAAACTTTGAACTAATTTAAATCAACTGTGTGATTTTGAAATCATTACTAACTCGTGGAGTATGAGTAGGGGTGGGATCGGGACGGGTTTTCGGGAATTCGGGTATTTCGGGACGGGATATCGGGTTTCGGGATCTCAAATTCAAATCCCGAAACCCGGTAGATCAACCGAGGTCCCGAGAGTTTCGGGTACCCGATTTAATTTCGGGATTTCGGGACGGGACCGGGTGTCCCGATAAACTATTATTTTTTTTTAGTTTAATGCAATTTTCAAACCGCCTCGGATCTTATGTGTCAATATTGGTATGCTATTTCACCATCTTATGCACAACATGTAGACTCAGAAATGATCTCAAAACCTCAAGATCTGATTAAAAAATTATTGGGGAAGTTTGAAAATTGAAAGATGATATATGTTGAAAAACTGAACGTCGGCGAGCAACGGATCAGTGGCGGACGGCGGGAGTTGAGTTGTGGTGGAGTTAAGTATTTTGATTAGATACATTTACTTGTATGTTTGGATTTTAGAGAAGAAGAATACGTAGAATGAGATGTGAATGGTTGAATTTTAGATTTAGATTAGGAATTTTGATTATATATATGTGTTTAATTAAACTATGTAATCGGGACCGGGTTCCCCGATCGGGTGGGGATCAAAACCCGAAACCCGTCCCGATTTTTTGGGACCGGGTTTTGTCCCGTCCCAACTGAAAAAATACCCGTTTTGTCCCGTCCCAAATGGGAAAAACCCGATCGGGACGGGACGGGTACCCGAAACCCGGTCCCATTTACCCAGCCCTAAGTATGAGAATGTATTTAATCACATTGATATTGTTGCATCATTTATTGAGTTATCTTACCGGAAAAAAAAATCATTTATTGAGTTATAAATACGAGGCAATAAATGTATTTGCGAAATACAAAAAGATGCATTTGTGAAATACAAATCCAGATAATGGAATAAGGGAATTCAAATTCTTATATCCAAATTGTGGGGGTAAATACGAATATATTTTTATTGCACAAGAGTGTGTTAAATTAGGAATAATTCGTCAAATAATTTACCTACCTCAACTCGATTGAATTTGGTTGCTAAAATAACAAAATTTTAAGATGTGGTTAAACATCAATCTTTAAATTCATGTTTACTTGAAAACTTATGGGGGAAAGCTCGTTAGATGTCTACACACATACTAAGTCGAGTTTCATACAAGAAAATCAATTACCATTCCATATGAGTTATGGAAGGGAAGAAAAATCAAATACCTTAAAATGTTGGGGTATTTACGTCATATTTCGGTTTCACCATCGAAAAAGAAAAATAACTTTCAAATATTAATTACTACTAGCTTATGCGATAAATAATAGTAGTTCATATTTTTGGTGTTTAAATATGAAATAAATGTAACCGAGTCACGTGATGTAACATTAATTGAGAATGTAAAAAGGTTTTGAGAATCAATTCTTATAAAATTGATTCTTCTTTTGGCTTAGATTTATTTTCAGTAAGTGTGATTTACTGATATTAAAATATGATAAAGTTATATTATTTATTATATTACTTACATAAACTTTTTTATAGTTTATAATTAGAGTTAATTATAAATTGTTTATTCTGCGAGAATAAACACTATAGTCTAACCCATTTTAGACTAGAATATGTTTAAAAGTTCATAGAATATTTGGCGAAAATATTTAATTGATTTTGATCAATATGGTCAAATTTGTGAAGTTTATAATTATATTTAATTATAAACTACTATATTCTGCGAGAATATACATATGAATCGATCTTTAAAAAGGTCAATCTCTTACTTCAACATGAGTGCTCGAAGTTATTTGATCCAGATATTCTAACTTATATGTTAAAGGATTAACCTCAAACATATAAATAAATTATGTTACGTTCCAATATCGTTGATTGAAAAGAGGCGATTGAGTTACATTTATAAAATTGGTAGACCTCGAGGAGTAAACCAATTAAATGTAGACGAGTTTTTAGGATTCAAGAGTTTAATAACATTGATAAGTCAATCGATAAAAACTAGGTTATAGACGAGTAACCAAGGTGCCTTATTAAAAGAAACACTTTTACTTCATTGACGCATATTAGGGTGACATCCATTTGAATGTTAATAGCTCTAATAGCTATATACAGCGTTAAAATTGTCTTCCTTAATGGTGAATTAAATGAGAATATTTATAAGGAATATCCAGAGAGCCTTGTTGTTAAAGGAAAAGAAAACATATTCGAGTAACCATTTGTGTGTATGTCATAAATGCGCCTGATATTTATAGGTATGGTGCATGCTAGGTAGACCCTTCGCAGGGGAATATATCTCGGCCCAAAGGTCTGGCCCGGGAGACGGCCCATCAGTGAATCCGATGAGGTCGGAAAAATGGCTCCGAGCCGTCAGTGTGGCCTGATAAAAAATAGAATCATGTAGATCGAAAAGCGTGCCTTCATGTCAAAAATCCCGAATATCGATCTGGAGTGCTTTTATAAAATAGAACATGCGAAATATCTCTCATCAATACTCCCCCACTTCTTGAGCGTAAATGCAGTTGAAGCTTGGAGAAGTAATAATAGCGAGGGGGTGCAGATCGACCTTACTGTCTTGGTACTTTGGATATGCCTCATTAAAAACCTAGTTCGGAAAAACCCAGTGGGATAAAAACCGAGCTAGGAAAAAAGAGTGCGTATCTAGAGAAGCCCCAAGGAACCAAACTATTCTCGAGATTGAAATCATCATTTAGGTGGATCTGAATTTTGGGTACTGAGCTGGGGTGCATTTATTGACCTGGATTACAACAAAGTGTCCATTATCAATACTCCCCCACTTCTCGAGTGTAAGTGTAGCTGCAACTCGGAAAAGTAAAAATATGCTCTTAGGTATCAATCGACCTCCAAGGCAAAAAGTGGGTCAAAGTCTTTACAAATGGTATCAGAGCCGACTTCATGGTGTTATCCATGAGGGCGGTCTTGGACTATTGATTTGGACTCGACGAGGATGTCGAGTATTTGAGTTGGGGAGATTGTAATACCTTAATCCCACATTAGTTGTGGATGAATTGTTTGAATAATTAATAAAGACTTGATTTACTTCTACTTGTCAATATGGACTTAAGCATTTTGGGCTAGTGGACAAGAGCCCAACAATATTGACAAGGCCAGAAGGTCAAAGAAGAAGCCGCAAGGAGTAACTTTGGTCAAAGCCGTTGTAAACATTTTTTCTTGATTTCTTATCAGAATTTTTGAAGTTTTGAAACCCTCCTACAAGACCTGAACGTTTTGCTCTGTTTGTAGATGTTTTAGAACCAATATTGAATTCCTTACTTTTGTAATTACATCTTGATTTAATTTTACACTCATATCATATTTTTAATTGTTATTATTTTACTTTCAAGTTTCTTTGATTTGAATAAAATATTTTTAGTATAAAGATGATTTAATTGTAAAAAGATAATGTTTAAATTGCAAGTCACATATGGATATTTCAAAAAAAAATTGCACTTTACTCCTAAATTCTTTTAGTTATTGCTCTAAACTCTCAGAGTGACGCTTTTATTTTTGAAAATTCTTGATAAGTGGACAAAGTGCACTCATTTGTGAACTTTTAGGAGGCACATACATGTTTTTTCAATTATGAGGGAATTGCACTTTTCATACCAAACATTTACCTACTTTATACATTACATACCACACATTTCAAAATGACACATTTCATACCAAAATCAATCAACCTTTTTCAATTTTCATACCACCGTTAAATTTTGGATGGAATCGGACACGTGCGCCGCACGTGACCGTTAACTCACTTAAAAAAAATAAAAAAATTCTGACAGGGAGGGAGTTATGAATTTCACTTTTCATACCTAACATTTACCTACTTTATACATTGCATACCACACCTTTCCGAATGACACATTTCATACTAAAATCAATCAACCTTTTCAATTTTCATACCAACGTCAACTCACAAAAAAAAAAAAAAAAATACTCGCGGTAACTCAACCTTTTTGTCACAACCAATACGTGGGGTGTATTTTTGTAAGTAGGCCTTTTCTCATGGAGTTACTCGTAATTCACCTTTTCGAAAATAATCTTATCAATTCAAAAAACGTGATTTATTTCGGTTACTTCAAATTGAGAAGACCATATGTGGTAGTACTAGTATTAATAAAATCTTCTTATCAATCATATATTAATAAAATTCATAATTGCCCGTAAATTTATACAGAAAAATTTGGCAGAAAAAGTTCAAATTTACAATTTATTATGGTTTCCCCAAACTGAGTAGACCATATTTGATATTTTAAGCTCAAAATCAATGGTCAAAATTGTAACATTTTAGGGGCAAGGGATTAATTATAAGAAAGTGACAAACACGAGAGGTTTTTTTTTTGTAAATGAATTATACTTAAAAATTTGGCAGAAAAATTATAAAATTATGATTGAGTATGATTTTCATAGATAGAGAAGACCGTATTTTATTATATTTTGTACCCTTTCGAAAAAGAAACAGGAATGTTATCGATCATATAATTTATTACGGTTTCCTCAAATTGAGAAGACCATATGTGGTACTACTCTTTCAATTCAAAATCATCATATTCATTAATTGATATAATTTATAATTGCCCATAAATTTAAAAATTATTTCAATTTTTTACATATTTAGTACTAAGGGTAAAATTGAAACATTTTAGGGGGGGCAAGGGGTTAATTGTAAAAAAATGACGAACATGAGATTCTTACAGTTTCTCAAATTAAAAATAGCATATGTGGTAGTACAGTGTCCGCGAGTATTTTTTTTTTTTTTTTTTTTGAGTTAACGTCGATATAAAAATTGAAAAAGGTTGATTGATTTTGGTATGAAATGTGTAATTCTGAAAGGTGTGGTATGCAATGTATAAAGTAGGTAAAAGTTTTGCATGAAAAGTGCAATTCCCTCTTTCAATTATAGTAGGAAAAGGGCAAAACGAAAAAATCCCGTGGGTGATGTGCAAAAATGCCATGATTAAAAATACTTCAACAAATTATTCTTTAATTAACAAAAATTAAATTCTCTAACTTGGTAGAACTTTCATTTACTTATTATAACTAAATTCAAGTGACAAATGCAATTCAATTTAGGGAAAGACGTGTCGATGCATATTAGATAGTAAGGTCGCTTCTTATTTGGTGTGTTTGGATGGATATCAGACTGAGGATGGAGGGTAAGTGGAGGACGACATCAACAATTCTTGGTTATGTAAATTATGTGTTTTTTCTGTCTTGAATATATGCTTAATTTGCTTGATAACATGATTATGTTATATAATATGTTGCATCCACATATCACATGCAAATTCACACATAGTCTCACTAAGTTGGACGATCAACTTATGCGTTCCATGTTTCATTCTTTTTAGTTTCAGGTGTTCTGGAAAATAATAGTCGTGTTGCAGTTATGTCATTGCGGTTGCAGTCCCACCCTAGTATTTGGGAGAAAAGTTATATTTTATTGTCGATTTAGGTTCTTTCTCGATTTTATTTAAAATATTGCTTAGAATATTTTAATCGTTAACGTTAATTTATATTTTCATAAAAGATGCAAGATTTTCATAAATTACTTATTTATCTCTCTCGGTTGATTTTGTTCAAATCTTTTGATATGCTTCCGTTTTCAATCTCTACTATGGAAATTGATTTTATTTTTTCGTCAAAAAATAAAACTTAGTAATTGAAATTGTTCTTATGTTATTTTAAACCGCTTCCGCTTTAAACTTATAATTTATTGTTTCTTCGTTAAAAAAAAATTTCGATATTTTAAAATTTTTTCAAATAATAATAATTTCTCGACTAATTTTCGACGGACCCGGGGAGTCGGGCCGTCACAACCCCCTTTTTTGTAAACATATCTGGCTATTTTATACATTTCATGGCTTTTTTATTTTGAATATTTGGAATTACTTTAATACTGGTTTTCTTGACCATAGATTCCACAATTAATATTAAATATGAAACAAGAATGTAATAAATAATCTAATATACAATTTGATCCATTTATTTGGCTAGAAACGAGATATATTTCACTATCTTAATTTGCAAAGAACAACATTATAAGAAAGTAACTAATCGCAAAATATTTCTAAATCGTAATTGGACAAGTACAATCAATTCTACCTAGAATTTCAAGATAAAATACCACACTTCATCATGATAAATATGAAAAAACGAAAGCTACATAAGATACAACAATGCAACTGAGTTTTACCAAAATAACCAATTGAATTTTCTTGCAACTTGACCACTTGCCACCAATTTTCTTCCAATTTTGCAACACACAGCAAAATCCTCGCAGTTATTACCGATGACACTATAGGACCCAAATCCGTGATGAAGGTAATTCATGGCTCTATTAACCACGATGTCTCCTGGATCGGATTTCTCTGAAGTACAATTACCATTTCGTATATTAACAACAAGCATGTACCAGCTGACCCCATACTGATAACGGTACAATGATCCATTTTCGAGGAAACAATCCAAACAATAGATAGCGACTCCATTATTGTCTTTTCCGATCTCGCAGCCTGGGTTTGAACAGGTTCTACGGGAGTTTCTATTTGATGATGATGACGAAGTGTTTGGAAAGATTGATTTAGAAGACGAGTTCCAATCCGGGTTAATGAAGTGGACGACTAAGTTTCTACCTACGTAGATGCCTAAGTAATTGTAATAAAATTGAAAACACTTAGTAAGATCATAAAAGAAAGGCAAGTGAGTCGTAATTCGCATATATATATGACCTTGTGGAAAGTTTAATTTGTAAAATTAATTAGGTTTTTCATTTTTCATTTTTTTATTTGCGTATATGACCTTATGGAAAGTTAAGTTACAGAAAAGAACATACCAAGAATTAGGAAAATCAAATTTCTTATAACAACTGAACATTGGCTTTCAAAATAAAAATAATAAAATATTTTGACCTTATATCAAACACGTGCACTTAGAACTAATTAACATAACAACCAATGCACGTAGATCGAAAAATAAACATAAAGTTAAATCAATTTATTAATTAGCACATTATACCATGATGTGAGTAGAGAAAGGCTGTCCTCCAAGTATAGATGTGGTCTCCTGCTGCAAGTTCGCTTCTTTCCACTTCGTTCAAAATCATATCCATCTTTTATTTGCCTTCTAATATCTTTGTAGATTAAAGGGATGAAAAGTCTTAGCGCAACGGAGTAAAGATCAAAACATAAAACCTAAATCTTTTTTGCTAGTACTTTTGTGGTTGGAACGTTAAATTAGGGGAAAGAAAAAATAAGAGAACTCAAAAGATGATGAAAGTGGAGACTGAAGACGTCTTAATATATGGTCATGGAAAGTGGAAACGAAGGGGGAAAAAAAAAGTGTGTACAATTTTTGTAGTATTATTCGGTAAATTTTATGTATTAAAACTTTCTAGAAATTTTTCGAATTCTTTAGAAATTTTTGAAGATATTTGAAAATTTGGTAATTAAGGAAAAATTGCCAAAAATTTAAAAATAAATTACCTATTTTGTACCTAGATTTTTTTTACCCACTCTACCGGGAAAAACTAGGGGTGCTAGTTAGGGAGTTTTTCTTAATCTGATGGTGTTAAATGTTAACTTTGCCATAGATTTTTTGACTCGTGTGGTCAACTTTATCAAAAAATAAGAGAAGATGCTGAGTGTTGAATTACTCTTATTTTGAGCGTGGGTGGGGGTGGGCATGGAAATGAACCAAAAAAAAAAAAAGGTATTATTTTTGTGATATTATCGAATAAATTTTATATATTAAAACTTTATAAAAACTTTTTGAATTATTGTGAATTTTTTTAGGACATCTGAAAAATTATTAATTGAAGAAAAAAATTCAAAAATTCAAAAATAAATTACCTATTTTGTTTTTGGATTTTTTGACTTCAATGATCAACTCTATCAAAAAGAAAATGAGAGGTACTAGTTACTGAAATTTTTTTTTTAATAGGGACAAATAAAGTTCAATAAATATGAGGGTAAATATAGAAACCTTTTATTATACTCCGTATATAATAATATATACAGTGGCAGAGCTATATGTAGACTGGGGGGGGAGGGACCGCCCCCCAAAGTATCAGGAATAAAAATTGTTAGTAGTAAAATTTAATGTGTTGATTGTGTTAGTCGGATGGATAGGGAATTGAGGGTTCACGCTGAAGGTTTGTGTTTGAATTTTGCTTTGTGCAATTGTTTTTTATTTCAATTCTTAAGCCATTTTTTTAAATATTTTCTTTCTTTCTTTTCAATTTTTAAGTCATTTTTTAAACTTTTTCTTTCTTTCTCAATGGTTAAGTTTTTCTTTTAATTTTTCCTTTCTTCATAATTATATAAGGAATATGATATTTTATTGTTATTAAAATACAAGCATTTTATAATTTTCTTTATTAAGTGCGTTGATCCTAAAAAATCTTAATATTGTAAGAAAAAATAAGTTTTTTTTATAATATATATGATTTTCTCCTTATAATTATATTTATTTAGTGCACTTCTTTATATAATATTCTTTATCTATTGTACTGTACATTTCAAAAAAAAATATTTGTTAATAATAATAAAAGAATATATTCTTTTCCTAATTATTTACTTTATTTAATGCATCCCTCGAAAAAAATTCGCGTCCCCCCCCTCCCAATTAAATATGTCTAGCTCCGCCACTGAGTATATAATGACTTGTATTATTCGAATATATATTTCCACCGAAATAGAATCGGTGGGAAAACATATATATTCCCACCGAAATAATTTTGGTGGGAATTTATATATTTCAATTTTTTTTTATTAATTCCTGGAATAGTATTTACTATTATTCGCAGATTTTACTGATATAAGAATCTGAATGATTGATGCTACATCAACTTTATCAATCTGATGCCTTGCTACAAATCTAATGTGGTTTGAGAGGAAACTTACGACTGCCGCAACATGTCCAAGATGCAACTTTCATGCCGAATCAATTTTGCACGCACGCACTTAGGGACTGCGTTTGGGCTAAAAAGGTGTGGGAATGCGTGATTGCTCCCACTCAATTTCTCAAGTTCACCCAAATTGATGCCGATTCTTGGACAAACGTAAACACCACTAAAGAAAGATTTGACAATATTATTCTTCCTAACAGTTTATTGCACTTGCTTGGTCTATTTGGAAGTCTAGGAACAAGTTCATTTCAAAACACTCGTGAACCGGTCAAATAAGTTCTTTCGGCCGCAAAAGGTATAGTTGAAGACATGACGAGAAATAGCAAAAGAAAAGGTATAGTTGAAGACATGAAGAGAACTAATAACAATAATAAAATACTTTGACCTTACACTTAGTACTAATTAACATAACAACCGATGATCGAACAATATACAAAAGTTGAATCAATTTAGCATAGCACATTAAAAAAATGAACGACATTAATTACGAGAATATATGGAAAAGATAAGAGATCTACCATGATGTAAGTAGATGAAGGCTGTCCTCCAACTATAGAAGTGGTCTCCTGCTGCAATTTCGCTTCTTTCCACTTTGTGCGTCAAAAAACCCATCGCCTCCTAATATGTTTGTAGATTAAAGAGATGAAAAATCTTAGTGCAACGGAGTAAAGATCAAAACATAAAACCTAAATCTTTTTGTTTTGATGATTAAAGTGAAAATATTAGTACTTTTGTGGTGGGAAAGTTAAAGGGGAAAGAAAAAGAGAACTCAAAAGATGAAGAAAGTGAAGACGAAGAAAAAAGAAGTGTAGGGGGTATTATTTTTGTGATTTATGAGTTTTAGAAATTTTTCGAATTCTTTTAGAAATTTTTTAGGACATTTAAAAAATTAGTAATTAAAGAAAATTGTCAAGGATTATGAATTACCTAATTTTTTATTAGATTTTTTCTATTCTGATGATCAACTCTACCAAAAAAAAGTAAGGTGTGCTAGTGACTGGGTTTTTCTTAATTTGAGAATGATAAATAGTTAATTTTGTGTTTTGCAGGTGCAAAGTGTTCATTTATCATGTTTCGGGGGTTCAAGTTGCTGAGTTATTCTTAATTTAATTGTATTAAGTGCTAATTTTGTTTCGGGAGTTTAAAGTGTCAATTTTTCGTGTTTCGCGGATGCAATGTAACGCCTCAAAAATTCCGTACCCTTTTTATTGGATTTTTAATCCAAATTTATGTTCTACTTTTTATTTTTAAAGTTAAGCATTATTTTGAACTAAAATATACAATTTAATTAAATCTTGTGATCGTTTGAACTTTGAAGTAATTAAAAATATAAAAGTTACATTAAAATGACATTAAGACATTTTTTAATATTTTCGGGCTTGGATGCACAAAAATTTTATTTTAAGGGGTAAAATGTAAGTTTTCAAAACTTTAGAGGCCAAAATAAAAATTTGCCTCAGAATCTTGTAGGCCGCTAAATAACAAAAAATTTCTCTTCTAGGACAGCCTAAGGGCTGCTAAAGCATGCCCTTTGGTAGAGTAAACTCAACTACCCCAAGAAAGACATTCATTGGTGAAATTGGTGAGTAATTATAATCACCTCTTCCTCATATTGTGTGTATAGTAATTATGTCCTTAGATATAATTAATGAGAAGTAGAGTGGGGAGGAGACAACACACTAGGGAGATAAAATTTTCGGATATAAACAACACAACCTTGGTTATTTGCTCATTACATCTTCATACACCGTTGGATTATGCCAAAATTTTGCTAGAAGGTCCTACACACATGGGGCTACATATTGACCGTTCGGATCATCATTTGGATATCTCAAAGTTAATCGAAAAACGTTAGAAATTGGTGAAAAGTAAGGATTTGAGGGCTTTTGTTAAAAATCACCACCGGAGCCGCCACCACTACCTTCAGAGGTCTGAAAATGAAGAGAGTTTCATCCCCTTCGTTGCTTTGGGTAAAGATCCTGCTATGCTTGTGTTCTTTAATCTTTGTGATTTTAATTTCTTCTCTTTAAATTATATATTGAAGAAATTTAGTTTATCCATCGTAGCTTTTGTGAAAGTTGTTGAGTTTATATTTAATATTAGATATTTAATGTGACTTTGCTTTGATTTTGTTTATATATTGCTTATATGTTTGGATGTTGATTTATTTTCGTAAGAAAGTTAATGTTTTTAATATTTAAAACTTTGGGGGTGTTTTTAAAAGGTTTTAAAAGCAGAAGGGCTTAGGCATGCGATTTTTGGAGTAAAAATGGACTGAAAATCTCTGTTTTTGTTTGATATTTGGTATGAGTTTACTTAAAAATTATTAGTTTAAAGTTGCTCCGAGTTTGTTTGCAAAAAGGGAGTTTTTGAAACTTTTGGGGTTATTTTTATAAATCTTAAAATAAGGGAGCATAGGCACTGCTTTGTTGCTGTTTTTCCATAGTTGCTTTTATAAACTTTTGACTAATTTATTTGATGTAGTATTTTGTTCACTTTTGTTTAAAGACTGAAAACTTGTAATTTTTTCCGAAAAAAATTTATGATTAAATAACTTTTTTTCCTCATTGTTAGTTGATGAAAAGTTATTAAAATTTATTTTTAATCTCAGTTTTATAGTGAAATTATGCTTAATTTCTTTTAAATATTGCTTAGATGCTTGGATCTTGAATTATTTTTCAATGTAATCTATGAGGGTGTTTCTGAATGTTTTAAACTTGTGGGATTTTTAAAGCTTTGATTTTTGTAATAACCTAAGATACTTAATATTATATTTTTATTTGATTTTTTATATGAGTTAGTTAAAAAAATCCTTTGATTTGTTCCAAATTTTCGCAAAAATTGATGTTCTAAAAGTTTAGGGGCTATTTTGTAAATCTGAAAAATAAAGGGAAACTTTTGTTGTGGCACTGTTTTATGTAATTAGCATTTTGAGTTTTGAAAATAATTACTTTTAAGTGGAGTTGTTGTCGTAAGTTCTAAGCATTTTTGTGCGATGTGTTAGTTTAGGAAATTCTTGTGTGGGATTTTTATTAGTTATGTTGAAGTAAGGTTGTTAGATAAATTCTAAGTCGTACAAGTACTTGCTTAGGTTTCGGATACGCTTCATTTGTGGAGTTTTAGTCGCTACATTAAGCGACAAAGGTGAGCATTGTGTGTTGAATTTGTATGTTGGTCCGATGTGCTAATAGATCAAGTCAAACATCTACTTATGCTCTTAATAATCAAAGCATGTGTTATATCCAATTTCTCTTGCATGTTGTCACAAATAGATTGAACTTGTTAGGTCGACATTACTCGCATGAAATACTTAGTATATCAACATGATAATCCTAATACATGCTACTTCTAAATTTACTTGTTGCAAGTATATTTTACAAAATTATCATGATACCCAAAATTTGCATTTTATAAGTTGTTAAATGTTGATAATATCTTAAATATGCTTAATATGTTAAGTTTCCGTCTGTTTCCAATTTTGAGTTTCCGTTTGTTTCCGATTTTGAGTGGGCCCTTTTGATTGGTTTATGGACCCGATGCCAACCAGCTGGACGGCAAGGGCCGGCGGGATTGTCACGGTTACCCATAGGCCTGGCCTTACAATCCAAGTGGGGAGGAACACTTGGGGATTAAGGACGAACTTAGGCAAAGACATGTCGATGCATATTAGATAGTAAGGTCGCTCCTTACTTGATATGTTTGGATGGACATCAGACTGAGGATGGAGGGTAAGTGGAGGACGACATCAACAATTCATGGTTATGTGAATTTTGTTTTTCTTCTTTCTTGAATACGTGCTTAATTTGCTTGATAACAAGCTTATGTTATATAATATGTTGCATCCACACATCACCATGCAAATTCACACATAGTCTCACTAAGTTGTACGATCAACTTATGTGTTCCATGTTTTATTTTTTTCAGTTTCAGGTGTTCTGGAAAACAATAGTCGTGTTGCTGTCAGGTCATTGCGGTTGCGGTCCCACCCTAGTATTTGAGAAAGTAGTTATATTTTATTGTCGATTTAGGTTCTTTCTCGATTTTGTTTAAAACATTGCTTAGAATATTTGAATCGTTAAAGTTGATTTATATTTTCATAAAAGATACAAGATTTTCATAAATTACTTATTTATCTCTCTCGGTTGATTTTGTTCAAATCTTTTAATATGTTATGATTAAATGCTTCCGCTTTCAACCTCTACTATGGAAATTGATTTTATTTTTTCTTCAAAAAAAAAAAAGTTAGTAATTTAAATTGTTCTTATTTTATTTTAAACCGCTTTCACTTTAAACTTTTAATTTATCATTTTTTCGTTTAAAAAAAAGTTCGATCTTTTAACACTTTTTCAAAATAATAATAATTTTTCGACTGTTGTTCGACGGACCAGCGGAGTCGGGTCATCACAACCCCCTTTTTTTTAAACATATTTAGCTATTTTATACATTTCATGGCTTTTTGATTTTGAATATTTAAAATTACTTTAGTACTGGTTTTCTTTTCTTGACCATAGATTCCACATTTTATATTAGTAATAAATAATCTAATATAAAACTTGATCCATCCATTTCTTTGGCTAGAAATAAGATATATTTCACTATATTTAATTTGCAAAGAACAAAACTTAAAAGAAAGTAACCAATCGCGAAATATGTCTAAATCGTAACTAGACAAGTACAACCAATTTTGATAAAATACATAAGATACAACCATGCAACTGAGTCTTATCCAAAACATAAGTAGAATGCTAACTCTTGTAACAACTAATTCTTTTTAAAAACTAAGAGGCATAAAAGACTGGACTTGACCACTTACCAGCAATTTTTTTCCAGTTTTGCAATACACAGCAAAATCCTCGCAGTTATTCAGGATGACATTATAGTCCCCATATCCGTGATGAAGAAAACACATGGCTCTATTAACCACGATGTCTGCTGGATCGGATTTAGCTAAAGTACATGTACCCTTTCGATTAAAACGATACTCGAACCAGCTGACCCCATACTCATAACGGTACAATGATCCATTTTCGAGGAAACAATCCATACAAGAGATAATTACTCCATTATTGTCTTTTGTGATCTCGCAGCCTGGTTGTGAACAGGTTCTTCGTGAGTTTGTATTTGATGATGATGAAGATGATGAAGAGATTGATATAGAAGACGAGTTCCGATCCGGGTTACTGAAGTGGACGACTAAGTTATTACCTACGTAGATGCCTGAGTAATTGTAATAAAATTAAAAACACTTAGCAAGATCATAAAAGAAAGGCGAGTCATTCGCATATACGGCCTTATGGAAAGTTTAATTTGTAAAATTAATTCGCTTTTTCATTTTTTTTCTTTCATTTGCATATATGGCCTTATGAACATTGGCTTTCAAAATGATGACTTTGAAATTTACACAAGTCAAAACTATAACACTAATAACAATAATAAAATACTTTGATCTTACACTCCTAATAATATCGAATTCCGATTATATCTAACATGCACTTAGTACTAATTAAAATAACAACCAATGCTTAAATGTTAGATCGAACAATATACATACATAAAGTTAAATCAATTTAGCATAGCATGTAATATATGCACATTAAAATTAGGAGAGTATGTAGAAAAGATAAGAGATCTACGTACGTACCATGATGTGCGTAGATGGAGAAAAAAGTCCTCCAACTATAGATGTGGTCTCCTGCTACAACTATACGCCCATTGCAAGTAACGATTAAATGGGAATCACCACCACCACCGTCCCAAAAACAAACCATCTTTTATTTGCCTCCTAATATATATATTTGTTGATTAAAGGGATGAAAAATCTTAGAGCAACGGAGTAAAGATCAAATCATAAAACCGGCCTAAATCTTTTTTGCTAGTACTTTTGTGGTTGGAACGTTAAAGGGGAAAGAAAAAAAACAGAGAACTCTAAAGATGAAGAAAGTGGAGACTGAAGACGTATATATATGGTCATGGAAAGTGGTAACGAAGCAAAAAAAAAAAAAATAAGAGTGTACTATTTTTTGTAATATTATTCAGTAAATTTTATGTATAAAAACTTTCTAGAAATTTTTTCGAATTCTTTTGGAAATTTTTGAAGATATTTGAAAAATTTGAAATTAAAGAAAAATTGCGAAAGATTCAAAAATAAATTACATATTTTATAACTAGATTTTTTTGACCCACTCTACCGGAAAAAATGAGGGGTGCTAGTTACTGAGTTTTTCTTAATCTGAGGGTGATAAATGTTAACTTTGCCATAGGTTTTTTGACTCGTGTGGTCAACTTTGTCAGAAAATAAGAGAGGACGCATATACTCTTATTTTGAGTTGGGCGGGTGGGTGGGTGAGGGTGGAAACGAACCAAAAAAAAGGATATTATTTTTGTGATTTTATCGAATAAATTTTATATATTAAAACTTTCTAAAAACTTTTTGAATTATTTTGAAATTTTTTTGGGACATTTGAAAAATTACTAATAAAGAAAAAAATTCAAAAATTCAACAATAAATTACTTATTTTGTTTCTAGATTTTTTTGACTTCGATGGTCAATTATATAAAAAGAAAAAAGATGAGGTACTAGTTACTGAATTTTTTTGATAGGGACAAATGGGGTTCAATAAATATGAGGGTAAATATGGAAACTTTTTTTTTTATTAAACTTCGTATATTTAATTACTTGTATTATTCTCAGATTTTGCTGATATTATTTGAAGGATCGATGCTAAATCAACTTTATCATGGACCATGATAATGTCATTTGAGATACAATTTACTTTAATTACAATTGGCCGCAACGATTTTTTATTTTCTGAAATTGATCCCTAATAATATCATTTGATCAATATCACTAAATATGTCCCTCTCTATAACGACAACTAGACTATTATTTAGTTATTGATCGTTCATTCGGTTAAACTAACACTACCAGAAAAAAGAGAAATTCCCACTGATTTTGGGGAAAATCGGTCGGAATTTCGACCGAAATTTTGACCGAAAAATCGGTTGAAAAAACCCGGGTCGGAATCAGATTCCGACCGATTAGTTCGTTGGGAAATATATATATTCCCATTTAGTTCGGTGGGAATATATATATTTCCCCCCCCCCCCCCAAAAAAAAATTCGATGGGCCCATCAAATTTTTTTTGGGGGGGAATATATATATTCCCATCGAAATTATATATATACCCACCGAAATTATATACTCACCCAAATTGAATCGGTGGGAATTTATATATTTCAATTTTTTTATTTTTTTATTTTAAATTTGTATGAATTTCCGACAATGAATTACATATATTCAATTTACTCATAACAAAATATTCAATTCTTACATATATTACAAATATTCAATTATTACATATATTACAAACATTCAATAATGCTTACTTTGATAACATAATATTCACATTAAGCAAAACAACTGCGGTACAATATTAATACTTGTTTAAAATAAATCATAAGACTATATATTTGGTGTTTCAGAAACGTTGTTGGAGTTTGGCATTTGAGAATGTCTCGATAGGGGCGGTTGATGAGCTAGAGCACCAGGATTCAAAAACATAGGGAAAGTGTTTTGTTGAATAATATCGGGGAAATGTCGATAAATACCTGAGTAAGATTAGACATGTTTACATACTATGCAGGTTGAGACGGGCCAGCCTGATGGTGGAAGGGTTCGTTGACCGTGAAATTTTGACCAGGTTGCGAAGGTTGACCGGTCCAATTTTGCGAAGCAAGGTTCAACATCATCCTATACTGCTTCAACTCGGGTTGGTGTCTTGACTGCATTGTTCCCATGTTCCCATGCATTGTCGCCAATTGAGTTTCAACTTGGGCAAGTCTTTCAACGGTCTGTGGATGAGGTTGGGGATCACTGTAATTGTTTTGTGTTCGTGTAATACGCAATGGACGTACACTATTCGCCCGACCTGACAGTCCGACCACAGTCCCCTTTTTCGACACATCTTTTGTATGTGCCCATACCTGAAATCACAACAATCTAACATTGTTCGGTGGGTATAAATATATTCCCATCGAAATTATTTCGGTATATATATATATATATATATATATATATATATATATATATATATATTCCAACCCACCCACCGAAATTATATTCTCACCGAAATTGAATATATATATATATATATATATATATATATATATATAAATTATATTCTCACCGAAATTGAATATATATATATATATATATATATATATATATATATATATATATATATATATATATATATATATATATATATATATATATATATATATATATATATATATATTCCAACCCACCCACCGAAATTATATTCTCACCGAAATTGAATCGATGGGAATATATTCCCACCGAAATAATTTCGGTGGGAATTTATATATTTCAATTTTTTTTTTCAATTTCTAATCTATATGAATTTCCGACAATGAATAACATAATGTTCAATTTACTCATAACAAAATATTCAATTCTTACATATACTACAGATATTCATTTCTTACATATATTACAAACATTCAATAATACTTACTTTGATAACATAATATTCAAATTAAACAAAACAAATACGGTACAATATTAATACTTGTCTAAAATAAATCATAAGACTATATATATGGTGTTTCAGAAACGTCGTCCGAGTTTGGCATTTGAGAATGTCTCGGTGGGGGCTTTTGATGAGCTAGAGCACCAGGATTCGAAAACATAGGGAAAGTGTTTGGTTGAATAATATCGGGAAAGTGTCGATAAATACCTGGCTGCGTAAGATTAGACATGTTTACATACTGTGCAGGTTGAGACGGGTCAGCCTGATGGTAAAAGGGTTTGTTGATCGTGAAATTTTGACCAGGTTGCGAAGGTTGACAGGTCCGATTTTGCAAAGCAAGGTTCAACATCATCCTATACTGCTCCAACTCGGCTTGGTGTTTTGACTGCATTATTTCCATGTTCTCACGCATTGTTGCCAATTGAGTTTCGACTTGGGCAAGTCTTTCAATAGTCAAAGGACGTACACTATTCGCTCGACCTGACAGTCCGACCACAGTCCCCTTTTTCGACACACCTTGTGTATGTGCCCATACCAAAAATCACAACAATCTAACATTTAGCAATGTTATTAAAACCGGACCGGACCGGTCGGTCCGACCAGTTGGACCGCGAACCGGAGGTTGGTCCGGTCCGGTTTACCCCCTAGAACAACTTACTCCAAAACCTAGTTTGAAACGGGTTGAACCGGTCCGAAACCGCCGAACCGGTGAACCGGTATGGATCGGTTCAACCCGGTTTTGAATTTCCTTTTTTTTTTAAATTTTTTTAAAATTTTTTTAATGTTTAAAATTCTTGTAAAAGTTGGAATTTGAACACCTAACCCTTAGACTGAAACATGACTTCCTTACCATTTGAGCTACATCACTTTTATAGAACTTTTAATACAAATTAAAATTTATAAATTATAAAAACTTGTAGCCAAATTTATTTATATAGATTAACTCAAATAAATATTTTACACATTATGAATATTTTACATTTATTAAAATTCATATTTTACATTTATCTAAAATTCATATCTAAAATATGGACCAATTTAGAGATTTGATTTAATATATTTATATATGTATTTAACAATTTAATTTATAAATAATATTAACAAACCAAATAAAACATGAAAAATAAATTTGATAAAATATTAATTAAATCTAAATTTTTTATAATGATATGAATATATATAATATTTATTATATCTAAAATTTATATATATATATATATGTATATAAAAACTTTCTTCCCCAACCAACCCCCCCAATCAAATTTATTTTCATGTATTATTTGGTTTGTTAATATTATTTATAAATTAAATAGTTAAATACATATGTAAATATATTAAGTTAAATCTCTAAATTGGTCCGCAAGTGTTTTATTCGAGCCAATTTTGAAATTGGGCAACAATGTGGACTAAAATTATCAGTAAATTTGAAGATATGGGGTTATTTTGACAGCTTGAAAAGTTAGGGGTATAATTGTCAGTCTAAATTGGTCCGCAAGTGTTTTATTCGAGCCAATTTTGAAATTGGGCAACAATGTGGACTAAAATTATCAGTAAATTTGAAGATATGGGGTTATTTTGACAACTTGAAAAGTTAGGGGTATAATTGTCAGTCAATATAAATAATGGTGTCAATTCTGTAATTAACCTTAACGGCCACGTCAGCAGTTAACGGCCAATTTTAACGGAAGTACCAAATGTGATTCAATTTATTAAATTGCGGCACCAAATTGATCAACCTCATTTTCTGTGGTACCACAAGTTGGAATCACTATATTATTTGGTACCACAAATACAATTCTCTCTAGGATAAAATTATTCATGGTCATGGATGTAAAAAAGTAGTAATTAATCAAGTCTTGTATATATGTTAAAGGACTAAGCCTAGTTCTTTAATTTGTGATTGTGAGATTGTGTGGTTGATGCACAAGCAATCGATTCGAGGAGTGGCGGCAGTGAAGATGAGGGTGGCGCGCGACGGTGAAGAGGAGATCGAGATTAGGTCAACTTTGGGGATTGGAATGAAAAGTTGCAGGATTCTTCACTTATTTGTATAGTGTGAAGGAGAAATCATTTCCTTTTTCCTTAATTAAAAGATTTTGATAATGAATAAATTAATATAAATCTTAAAAAAATAAATTACTCTGTTTCTCTAATGAGTTGGAATTCTTTTAGTAAAATTGTGTTTAAAATCATTACCTTTTGAAAAAGTAACAAGTCAATTTTTTATGTCATTTAATTTGGCTGAATTTTAAAGTGGACATTATAAAAGTTAGCACAAACTATACTATAACTAATCTGCCACATAAAACCTCAAGTATCTATCAATTTTGATGTACTTTGTTTAGAATGAAGTTTATGTTAAGTTTTTTTCTTAATTTTCAAAAACAACCTCTTATTAAAAAGGGAATCTCCCACATCACCTCATTAAATTTTTAAATTTTCGCACTTCCCCCCTATGATTAAGAAATTAAGAAAACATGATAGTGCCCCTAGAAATTGATAAGTAAGCGCATTTGCCCTTTGGTCAATATTTTTTTGGATTCAAAGGTTAGAAATGTGATTTAGGAGTTTCATAGAATTCATTTACCTTAGCAATTACATCTTAATTTAATTTTACTTTTATAACATATTTTTTATTGCTATTATTTTACTTTCAAGTTTCTTTGATTTGATTAAAATACTTTTTTTTAGTATAAAGATGATTTAATTGTAAAATAACAATTACTTTTTATGTTTTCAAATTGCAAGTCACATTTGGATATTTAAAAAATTTGTACCCCCCCGCCCCCCTCCCCCCCCCCAAAGATTTTAGTTATTGCAGTAAACCCTAAAATTCCTGAAAAATGTAGATAGGCAAATTGCACTAATTTGTCAACTTCTAGGGAGCACATACATATTTTTTCAATTATAAGATGGAAAGTGCAAAATGACATATTCCGGGGAGGTGATGTGCAAAATCCAATGAATAAAAAATATGTGTTATCTCTAAAAATATTTAAACAAATTATTCTTTAATTGACAAAAAAATAACGGTTTTTTTTCAATATGACCTTCTTGGCCAAAGTATTTCCCAAAATATACATTTATGAAAAATCGCAGGTGACAACCTCGATTCATTGGTTTTTTTTTTTTGAAAATTTAAAAAATAACAAATATCGAGGTTATTAACCGCATTTTTTGCTAATTATATTAATTAGAGGCTAATTAATAGCTAGAAGAATCGCAGTTAGTAACTACTCCCTCTGTCCCAATTTATGTGTCGTTTTAGAGAAATTTGTTTGTCCCAAATTATTTGTCACTTTAGAATTTCAATGCACTATTAATTACATATTTTTTCATTTTGCTCTTATTTAATGTATCTAAAACTCTCTGTAAGAGAAAAAGTAAGAGAGAGAATGTAAGGATATTTTAGGAATATCATTTATTTTTTCCCTAAGATTGAGGCAATTTAGTAGGTGTCTTAATATGTGTGAAAACACCTAAAACGACACATAAATTGGGACAGAGGGAATATGATTTATTAATTAAATAATACTTAAAGAATCACAGGTGATAAATGTGATTATGTGCCCTAATTTATATATCCGGCTAAACCAATTAATTCACTTCTCACTACCCAATAATAATGTGTACCGATCGACGTCCATCTCTGCTAAAACAAAATTTAAATAAATTAGTGAGTTGTTTATTAAATGTATTCAAAATATAGATTAAGGGATGTATAAAAACTAATGAGAGAATTTCACTTTCGATACCATAACTCAACCTACTTTAGGGATTTGATACCACAATTTTTTCTCCCGACATATTTGATACCATAACTCAAATCAACTCGACACATTTGATACTTCCGTCAAATTGGAAACGGAATTGTCACGTGATTGTCACGTGGCCGTTAAGACTTTGCACATTTGATACCATAACTTATGTTGACTGATAATTTTACCCCATAACATTTCAGGTTACCAAAAAAGCCCTACATCTTCAAATTTAGTGACGATTTTAGTCCACATTGTTGCCAAATTTCCAAATTGACTCGAATAAGACCACGTGCCGACCAATTTAGAAAATTTTACTTATTTTATTTAAATAACTAATTTAATTTATAAACAATATTAATAAATTAAATAATACATTAACATAAATATCACCAAAATTAAGAAAATATATTCTTTTTAAATATAAAATTTATATAATAGAATTAATATATTTAATATTTATTAAAATAATAAATTATATAATTTAAAACTATTTAATATCTATTAAAATATAATTTTAATTAAAAAAAAAATCCCCACCCCACCCTTCCCCCTACCCCCCGATTGCCAGGCCGCCGGCGGCCTAGGTCTTCTGTCTCAGGCCACCGTCGGCCTGGGTTCTTCGATCCCCGGCCAAACCAGCTTGGGATCTTCGGTCCCAGGCCGGTGGTGGCCTGGGACAGAAGACCCAGGCCGACGGCGGCCTGGGTATCTGGTGGTAGGGGGAGGGGTGGGTTGGGTTGGGTGGGTGGGGTGGGGATTTGTTTTTATTAAATTATAATTATTTATTATTTAATATTTTAATAAATATTAAATAGTTTTTAATTATATAATTTATTATTTTAATAAATATTAAATAGATTAATTCTATTATATAAATTTTATTTTTAGAAAGAATATGTTTTCTTAATTTTGGTGATAGTTAAGTTAATGTATTATTTAATTTATTAATATTTTTTATAAATTAAATTAGTTATTTAAATAAAATAAGTAAAATTTTCTAAATTGGTCAGCACGTGGTCTTATTCGAGTCAATTTGGAAATTCGGCAACAATGTGACTAAAATCGTCACTAAATTTGGAGATATGGGGC
This sequence comes from Penstemon eatonii, assembly GCA_038501285.1. Classification (NCBI taxonomy): domain Eukaryota; kingdom Viridiplantae; phylum Streptophyta; class Magnoliopsida; order Lamiales; family Plantaginaceae; genus Penstemon; species Penstemon eatonii. Next base: position 425,496 of record JBCEGF010001339.1, read on the forward strand.
TTTTTTGGTAACCTAAAATATTATGGGGTAAAATTATCAATCAACATAAGTAATGGTATCAAATGTGTAAAGTTCTAAATTGGTCAGCACGTGGTATTATTCGAGTCAATTTGAAAATTTTGCAACAATGTGGACTAAAATCGGCACTAAATTTGGAGATGTGGGGCTTTTTTGGTAACCTAAAATGTTATGGGGTAAAATTATCAGTCAACATAAGTTATGGTATCAAATGTGCAAAGTTTTAACGCCCACGTGACAATCACGTGACAATTCCGTTTCCAATTTGACGGAAGTATCAAATGTATCGAGTTGATTTGAGTTATGGTATCAAATGTGTCGGGAGAAAAAATTATAGTATCAAATCCTTAAAGTAGGTTGAGTTATGGTATCAAAAGTGAAATTCTCTCAAAAACTAATTCAGTTGCACCAAACACTGCAGCATCAATTTAGTGCCATTGCTGCTTTCTTGAGATGTGATGCTTTATTTTCAAGTCAACTCTCTTTTTCGATGGTGGCATGAATCGATTCATTTTTTGAGGTCATATTTAAAACTTTAATTCATATTCTCATCCCACATAGTCCAACTGAAAGCTGTAATTATTAATGAATGTGATATCATTTCTGATATTTCTTCTCTTTTTCTAGTAGTAGCTATTTTCCCATCATTTGTCTATTCTTATGACCTGATAAATTACCAATTTACAATCTTTTTCCTCTTCAATTTACACACATAGGGATTACTTGAGAACTTAGGGGATTCAGGAATTCAGATGAAATATCAAGCACTGATTACTTGGAAATTAATCAAATAGCTACACACACACATTCAAAAGGTGTCGAAGAACATCGGAGCATGTTTTTCAAATTTGACGGGGTAAATTCACAACCACGAGGAAAAGGGAAATTCTACTATTACCTGATTAACTCAAGGAGAACCAAAGACGACGGCAGAAGATGGACGGGGAGAACGTTGGAACATTTGATGAATATTTAAAAATATTTACCGGATAATACAATTGACTGAGTCATTATAGCAGCTGTCAAAAAATATTCCACACATTTAAGTATTCTGAATTATCTTTACACAATCAAAATGTTATCCCTCTAATTTCTTCAATTGAACCACGTTTACAAAGCTGTAAAAAAATATCTAACATATTCATTTGTTTATTTGAATTCAATCATATCCACTTTCACATTAAGTCAAAGTGGTTGAACATTTTTCTGAAATTCAGTTCTAGGGATGGTAAAATGGGTCTGGATTCAATGGGCCAGCAAAGACCCGTCCAAACCCATTAAGACCCAACCCATTAGTGACTATAATTTATTGGGTTGGGTAGGGTCTGGACAAATATTAAATTTAGAGGGTTTTTAGTGAGCCTTGAGATGGGTCCTTTACGGGTCTGAAAAAAATTAAAAGGAGTTACTCTGGACTCTAATTCTCTAAAGTTGAAGACTAAATTTTAGCCTTCTTCAGACTTCACTACATCACCTTGTACTCGTGTAAGAGCTCGAAGGTCTAGCATTTATAAATTCTTTAGTCAAAATATTAAAAACCTGGATACTGAATATGCATCATGTCATGATATATAAATTCTTTAGAATTGGGTAAAGAATATAATAAAATATTAAAAACCTAGATTTTGAATATGCATCATGTCACATGAGCTTTAGCATTTATAAATTCTTTAGTCAAAATTGAGATATATTGAAAGCAATTCTCGTTTCTTTTTTTTTTTAAATTTTTTTATTTTATTTTTATGAATATGTTGTAAGAAGATTATCAAAACATAAAAAGTCCACAAATATATTGAAAATTATGTTTTTATTGAAGTTTCTATTGATTAAGAATTTGTGTTACACAATTATGTTTCTTATTTGCATATTCATTTTATTATTTGGAACTGGGATCCAATTCTTGAATTTCTGTTGCAGCATAAAAAATAAAAATAAAAAGAGGGCCAGCCCGGCCCGACTCAAACCCGTTTAAGACCCGGCACATTCAAAGCCCGACCCGTTTATGACCTGTTCCAACCAGACCCGGACCCGACCCGCCCGTTTGCCACCCCTATTCAGTTCCATGTGGTTTTTATAAAAGGAGAAGCTACTTTCATAGTTTCATCTTATGATACACAATCATTTTTATTCCATCAAGCAAACATGTTAACCTCCACTGCCTACAAAAATTCTCCTCTCTTTACATAGCTTTGTTTTCGAATTATAATTTATTTTTGTTTGAGTAATTACTAGCTTCCAAGAATAATAGGCAGTAAAGCAATTTTCTTGTCAACACCTTAAAGAAACATTAGTAAAGATCCGAAAAGAACTTTTGTTCTTTAATTTATTTTTAGGTGATTTCCGAGCAGTAAATTGATTTAAGGGCGAGAGTATATCCGAATTCCAGAGTGCACTGAAATTCGAGACATAACGGAATCGGGGCTTGTTTTATCCTGGGGCAATCGAGGTTATACACTGCTAGCACAAATAAGGGCAGAGCCGCGAAATTTGCCTAAAGAGAGCGTGTTCTGCGACTCAACCCGATCTCGGTAACATTGTTCCGGTTAATTTATTTACTTTAATTAATTGCAGTATACTAAATTGTATTTCCAACAGAGTATTCTTATTTTAGCGGGAAGTGTACAGTGAGAAGTGAATTAATTGGTTTAGCCGGATATATAAATTAGGGCACGGAATCGCATTTATCACTTGCGATTCTTTAAGTAATTATTAAAGATTTGCAGTTAGCAACTTCGATTCTTCTAATGATTAATTAGCCTCTAATTAATGTAATAACAAAAATCGCGGTTAATTTTTGTTATTTTCTTAAATTTTCGGAAAAAAAACCAATGAATCGAGGATGTCATCTGCTATTTTTTTTTTCTATAGAAATCTTTATTGTCACCTACAAATTTTAATAAAATGTATATTTTGATAAATACTTCTAATTTTAAGTCATATTGAGAATTACATAGACTAAGAAAGTCATATTGAATAAAAAATTAAAAAATAACTTTGATAGGACTTTATAATTAAGTTACAAACAAATGCAATCGGCTGGATTTGGGAGTACCTACATAGTGGGTAATGCATATCGGTTCCATTTGATCAACATGTGTCCAAAAAGGGCCTCTTATGTTTAAACATATACCACATATTAAAGTCCACTTTTTACACATATCGTGCAAAGAAGGCCGATATGTATTACCCACTATGTAGCTTCTCCTAAACCAATCGGCTGAGCCTTTGTTTTCTACATCTACCAATCAAAGTTTACTTTGTTTGGACTCCATCAAAGAAATAACACCACCTTCTTCGATAGCTCCTCTTCATCAGCAATTTTCTCTTGTTCTAAACTCCATTCCCATATTCTCTCTCCTCCACTCAATTCCACAAAGGAGAAACGAACAAGGGTTCCATTCTTTGAACAATTTCAAAATCCAAAACCCCTGTCTTTTTCTAAATTCCCATCACTTTTTCTTCAAGAAATCTCAATCATCTTACAAGTGTTCCAGTTTTTTTTTTTTCTGCAAAACCTTGGAATTAAGACTAGTATGGTATCTGATCCAGTTTCTATTTTAACCCCAAACGATCACAAACCATTTCCGATTTCTGCAAAAGAAGAAGACGACGACGTTCCAACTTCAACCACAACAGCTCTATTATCCTTCAACACAGACTCTTGTTCCTTAAACGACCCCCGAAAACCACCCCCCTCCTCAATTGTATTCATTTCCCTCATTCTCTCTACTTGTATTGCTCTTTCCGCAGCTATAGCTTTTGCATTTTTGTTCTTTTCTTCAAACCCTAATTCCACTCCTACCCAAATCTCAAGATCACTCAAAAAGCTCAAAAGCCCTGTTGTTTTGTTAATTTCCTCGGACGGGTTCAAGTTCGGATACCAGTTCAAAACGGATACTCCCAATATTCATAGACTGATTAAAAATGGGACTGAAGCTGAACTGGGATTGATTCCGGTTTTTCCGACTCTAACTTTTCCAAATCATTACTCCATTGTCACTGGATTGTACCCTGCTTATCATGGAATTATTAATAATTTTTTTACTGATCCTTCAACAGGGGATTTCTTCACAATGGGTAGTCATGATCCAAAGTGGTGGTTAGGTGAACCAGTTTGGGAGACTGTCGTGAATAACGGCTTAAAGGCTTCGACTTACTTCTGGCCTGGTGCAGAGGTAAAAAAAGGTTCTTGGAATTGTCCCAAAGGTTTATGTATGTTTTATAATAGCTCTGTGCCTTTTCAAGAAAGAGTTGATTCTGTTTTGAACTACTTTGATTTGCCTAGTCATGAGATTCCTTCGTTTATGACGTTGTACTTCGAGGACCCTGATCATCAAGGTCATAAAGTTGGGCCCGATGATCCTCGGATTACGGAAGCTGTGGCTAGAATTGATACCATGATTGGGAGATTGATTAGTGGTTTGGAAAAGAGAGGGGTTTTTGAGGATGTGAATGTTATTTTTGTTGGTGATCATGGAATGGTGGGTACATGCGATAAAAAGTTGATATTTTTAGATGATTTAGCGAAATGGGTTGAGATTCCGAAGGAGTGGGTTCAGTCTTATAGTCCGTTGCTCGCGATTTATCCGCCACCTGGCGTTTCACCGAAGGTTGTTGTGGGTAAAATGAATGAGGGGTTGAAGTCGGGGAATGTGGATAATGGAGAATATTTGAGAGTTTATCTGAAAGAGGATTTGCCAGCTAGGCTGCATTATTCGGAAAGTGATAGAATCCCTCCTATTATTGGATTGATCGAAGAAGGGTTTAAGGTTGAACAGAAGAGATCGAAAAGGCAAGAATGTGGAGGGTCCCATGGTTATGATAATGCAATTTTCTCCATGAGGAGCATTTTTATTGCTCATGGTCCTCGATTTGGTAGGGGAAGGAAAGTCCCGTCTTTTGAAAATGTTGAAATTTACAATTTGGTTACGAATATACTTAACATTCAAGGAGCTCCTAATAACGGGACATCGTCCTTTCCGGAGAGTATTCTTTTGCCTAGTCATTGAGTTGATGATTTTTATTGAATGAAGTTTTGCTGAGAGATGAATATGACCAATAATTAGACTTCTTGTAGATGAAAAATCGGGAATATGAAATTAGGTGAATATTGTTATCACTAGAATATACTTGTTTTTGGGTTTGTTGTATACTATATTATGTGCTGCCAGTAAAAATTGAACCACAATCTAAATATAGATCATTCCACTTTTTGTGACCATTTCAGTTTAGACTGTGAAGTATCAAGGATAAGTGAATGTGTGTTAATATCATGAAGAACTTTGTTACTTCTTTTACTCTACGTGCTCGATTGGTGCATGCTGCAATCAGCTTAACAGTTTATGTAAATTGAACCTGCATTTTCAAGTTAAAGAAATAATAATATCTGGGCTGTTGTGTCCTTCTTGAACTAAGCATAATATCGTACAAGCGTGCAAATACCGTTAGTAACTTATACTATGAGATGTAGTGATTGTACTTTGGTAGCTGAAAATTTCGTTTATATGATTAAAGGGTTGGCTGACTTCCTTTGTCTATATACCAACAAGATGAAAAACGGAGAAAGGGAGCAATTTTGTTTATATGCTCTTCATATATTGCTTCAAGTAAATGCTTTCCATATTTGAGAATATTGATCTGCTTTGATATTTGGCGTCAATTTTCCCTGTACCGTTTTATGTCGATTCCCCTTACTGTTTGATGTTGGTGTAACGTGCTTGAACGTGCAAGCGTACTAGTACGTTTGGCGCTAGACGTACAAGGAAGTAAAAATATTGACTGGTGATTAGAAGATTGACCATGGTTATATGCTAATCTGACCAAGTTAAACAAGTGATCGAAGTATGCAAACTTTTACCCGTTCTTTAAGACATCTACTATACTTGACCAATATAACTATGTGAGGTTGAATCATTACCTTGTTCTTGAGCTTGTATGGTGTTCAAGCAGCTGTCTAAATATTTTCACGTTATGTTCAGGCCTTATCACATTCCTAAGTTGATAAGGAATGAAGATTTGATAGATAAGGGAAGGAGATATCTTTTTAGAGATTCTTCTCTTATAAATACTCCTTCTCTTCTTTTCATTTAGAGAGATGAGAATTTTTGAGAGAGACACAAACCCTGAAAAACTTTTGAGAGAACAAAAATATCTTTGCTGAAAATTGAGAGAAATCGATTTTGCATAAGAGAGAAAATCAAATTTTAGCACAAGAATTATTATTTACAAAATCACCCCGAAACTTTCGCCCCGAATCCAAGTCGCCCGAACCCAAACTCGGCCGAACCTGAGCTGGCCGAACCCAACCTGGCCGAGCCCTGTTCGAATCACACAAGTCCTGTGATTCGTTTCTTCCATCTGTATCTCCTAATCCTGATCCAGATCTTAAGTCCAGATCCAGATCTGAAATCCTTTGCTGACAAACCTACGAGATCCAGTTCGTAGCCTAAGACTTGTAGGTGTCACTACAATCCAGTTGGTGTGGATCAACTTTGGAGGTGAGACACATGGATCACTCAAGCTGTGGATCGAACCAAACACCTGGAGGAAACCACCACAAAACCGTGGTGAGGTAAATTGCGAAAAACCCCCTTGTGTTTAATTAATTGTTTGTTTCAACCTTTTCGTATAATTAACTGTGGAGAAAGATTTATGGGACTAATAGGGACCTCGAAAAATTTTAAAATTCCGCACTTTGTTGTATTGACAATCGAGCCCCATGATAGAATATCCCAACAGTGGTTAATTGTTGGGATATTCTACTATGGGGCTCGATTGTCAATACAACAAAGTGCGGAATTTTAAAATTTTTCGAGGTCCCTATTAGTCCCATAAATCTTTCTCCACAGTTAATTATACGAAAAGGTTGAATCAAACAATTAATTAAACACAAGGGGGTTTTTCGCAATTTACCTCACCACGGTTTTGTGGTGGTTTCCTCCAGGTGTTTGGTTCGATCCACAGCTTGAGTGATCCATGTGTCTCACCTCCAAAGTTGATCCACACCAACTGGATTGTAGTGACACCTACAAGTCTTAGGCTACGAACTGGATCTCGTAGGTTTGTCAGCAAAGGATTTCAGATCTGGATCTGGACTTAAGATCTGGATCAGGATTAGGAGATACAGATGGAATAAACGAATCACAGGACTTATGTGATCGGAACAGGGCTCGGCCAGCTCAGGTTCGGCCGAGTTTTGGTTCGGGCGACTTGGGTTCGGGGCGAAAGTTTCGGGGCAATTTTGTAAATAATAATTCTTGTGCAAAAATCTGATTTTCTCTCTTATGCAAAATCGATTTCTCTCAATTTTCAGCAAAGATATTTTGTTCTCTCAAAAGTTTTTCAGAGTTTGTGCCTCTCAAAAAATCTCATCTCTCTAAATGAAGAGAAGAGAAGGAGTATTTATAAGAGAAGAATTCTTCTCTAAAAAGATATCTCCTTCCCTTATCTATCAAATCTTCATTCCTTATCAACTTAGGAATGTGAGATTTGATAGATCTCTTCTAGCTTGCTCTCCAAGAATTAAAACTCTTTTTCTTTATTTACTAAAATCGCCCACTTCCCCTATTTCTAGTTAATTGCAAAATCAACCCACATATTTATCCAATCCTAAAATTGGTTAATTATTTATTCTTCCAATTAATTAACTACTTTAATTAATTTCATAATTAATCAGATGACTCTAATTAATTAATTGAACATTAATCAATTAGATATCTAATTAATATTCTCCTATTGAATTAATACCATAATTCAATTACTTTGATTTAACAACTTTAAATCATTTGCTTTCCTTTAAGACAGTCACCGTCCAATTGTATTGTGTGTGACCCTCTGGGTTCACCATCAACTGGCAGCAGGCCCACGACTTTCGTGATTTAATTAACGAGCAATTAAATGCTCCGATCAATTAAACTACTTTTAATTGACAACTCCAGAATTAATTTCCTTATTAATTCAGGAGTACCCACACTTCATGGTCGATGTCTAGCCACAAGCCCATGAAGCCCAATCAAAGGTGAATTGATAATTGTGAACCTCACCTATTTATTCTCCTATGTGAGGTTGAATCATTACCTTGTTCTTGAGCTTGTATGGTGTTCAAGCAGCTGTCTAACTTAGTCAAGGTGCGCGTAAGCTGCCCTAACCACCCATTTAGGCCATCTCTAATGGTTTTGCCAGGCTAGGGTTCCGGAGCTCTATGGCTGCCCTTAGCTTTACATGGTTATCTCCAATAGTAGGACTTCGAGTCCAATTACTTTCAATTTTATTTATTCTCAACTCTCACCATTTTAATAGTTATTTTATTTTTAATATTAATATTTTTAATAATAATAATATCTATAATAATAAGATAATAATATTATTTAAATATCAAAATCAAAGAGAGTTGATAATAGTAAAATTAAAATTGATTCAAAACACGAACGTCATATATACATATATGATGACTCTGATGACGATGATAATGACATAAGCACATCTCGTAGGGCACGCGCTAAAATTTAAACAGGGAAAATCCATTATCAAGAACACTAACAATGAATAACTATATGATTCATCGTGATGCAGTATGATCTAAATAAATCAAATGTAGGCTTCATACTTAATCGCCCATGTGTATGCAAAATATTGTTAACAATGAATGTAAATTGTATGAATTTACGTATCTTGTTCATTTAAGTATGAATTTAAATATTTCTAAATTTAAGTGTTATTAAATTATTTGTCTAATTGTTTAATTATATTTTCAACTAACTCAATATTTTTAGAAATATATAGCCACCAACATTGTATTTAAATGATTTAAATTTTACTTAGAATAAAATAAATTAAAATAATATTTAAAAGAGATTATTAATTTTAAATATGACTTACTATTCTAATTAAATATTTTAAATTACAATTCTAACTATTTATAATGTTTTAATTACAATTCTAATTAATTATTAATAATTTATCCATAATTGAAATTTTAATTTTAATTATATTATATAATTCAATTAAGAATTGGTGGCTATATATTTTTATTAAATATTAGCAAATATACTAATAAAATTTATTAAATAATTCAATTATCAAATTTAATTTAATTTAATTTAGGAAAAAAAATTAATTTTGTTAAATATCACCTTAAATAATTAATAATAAATCTTTAAAAGAAATGAATAAAACAAAACAAATAAAAAAATACCAATCAGGTGGCCCTGAGCCGCGAGCAGAGGCAACCCTACCCTTCCTCCAGCTCCGCCCTGCCCCGCCCCGCCCCGAGCTAACCGCCCCGATCATTAATCCCACTTTTCCATTCACCTTAACTTCCACCCCGAGTCCAGCCATCTCCTTTGGAGATGACCTTAAAAAAGAATTTTGATCGACTAATATAACAAGCTAACAATAATAAATTTTAAATTAAAAAAATGATTTAAGTGTACTTGGTGGAGATACTATGGAAATTGCTTGTTACATGTTAAAAACACAAGAAATGGTATTTTTTTTTTAAATTTAGTAATTGTCTGCTTTACCTTCCTAAAAACCTAAAAATAACGAAAATTTCAAACAAACAAGACCCGAGAAATTTTAGAATTTTTATTTAGGGTGAGTTTGGCCTAGCGATACTAGAAGCAATTATAGGAGAATTAATTTTAGTATAATTGATTTTGGTAATAATTGATTATAATAAAAATTAATTATAGAATAATTACTTTTGTATAATAGCTTTTGCAAAAGCTACGTTGCACGGATACGGACTCGGCGACTCGGACTCGACACGATTCGGATTCGGCGATTCGTTTTCGGAAAAAAATTAAGATACGACTCGGCATGGATACGTATATTTTAATAAAATAAAGTTATATAGTTTCTTGCAGATTTAGCATAATAATAATAATAATAATAATAATAATAATAGAATAATCATAATTTTTTTTAATAATATAATTAATTAAAAATATTATAATTATAAATTTAAACATTAAAAATATAAATATAAATTATAATTAATTAATTTCCTCTATTACATATAATTTTCACTAATATTTCTTTTTTTCTTGATATCCATAAAACTTCAAAACGTGACAAACAGCTGGCAATGCCATCACTTCTAAATAAAAGAAGGAAATTATGTGGGACCATTTTTTTCTCTTATCATCTCATATATAAAATTGCACAGCAGTTGGAGAGAGTGCATATCACTCGACCCTTTTCTTCCTTCTCCTTCAGGCGGCACCCATTCCAGTCTCCATTCCCGCCCCGCCCCGCAGCCCAGCCCGCGAGCTGCCCCGCCCCTCCGCTGGAGATGGTTTCCCCGCCCCGACTCGGCCCTCACGCGCACCCCAGCCCACGGCTGGAGATGGCCTTAGGGATTGATTTTGGTTTTCGGAAGAAACGGGAAGAAATAGGAACAAGGAAGTAAGGAAAAGCAACTGGATCTGGGCCGTGAGAGATGGCCGAGTCTTGACCGAGTCGACTCTTCAGCTTGACCGAGTCGACTCGCGTATCCGAATTTTTTTTATTTTTTTTTTCTTGGACTCGCCACATGGCGAATCCGATGCGAGTCCCAGCCGAGTCGAAGGCGAGTCCGAGTCCTTCACGAGTCGACTCGGCATTCTTCATATTCTCTGCCGAGTCCGTGCTTCATAGTGCAAAAGTAACACTTTAGTAGCTTCTAAAATATGTTAATTTTTTGCTTCTCGAGATCCCAAAAGTGATTATGATCTTGGGGGTCAAACACCATGAAAATCACGATTGAACAAAAATTATTTTAATAATCGGGGCCAAATACTTAGAAAATCACAATAGATATCTATAAGTGATTTTAAGAGCTCCAACCGCTGGGCCAAACTCACCGTTTGAAGAGAACATAAGTGACGATTGTAACCAAATTAGAAGAATCCTCTAGGACTGATAAAATGCAACCAAACATAACCCTACCATATTTAAGAGGAAACAACAGGAAAAAATACAAATAAAGTGGCAAAAACAAATCAGAAAATCCCATTTCCCAAATCTCCTAATACCTTCTTCGCTCTTTCTCCTTCACACAATTTCTTTTTCTCAAGTTTACCTCTGCAAACCCATAAAAACACACACCCAGGGTGTGTAACTAGGGGGCCTAGAAAAATCTAAAGCCCAATTTGGCCTTTCCCTCTGCTTTTCTTCCCATTGGTGTAGCAAACAGCCAATAATAGTTTTAGAAGAAACCCAATTGTGAAATTCACACGCGCCCTCATAAATATTTAGCAACAAAACAAGGATACATTCTATTTGTGTGTTCAATGGGTGATGTGATTAAATTATGTTGTAATTCTTTGAGGTTTTCTTCTCCACTGTTGACTTCTTTCTCCTCGTCTTTCAATTCTTCTCAACTGGCTCTTCCTCCAAATCAGGGACTCCATAAAAAGGTGGTTTCAGTTTCAGACGTTTCCTCAATTGGTTTTGATTTTGTTTCCCCAGTTGTACTAAGGCCCCAGAAGCAATTGCAGTATTTCAAGGTAAAGGAATCAACTTTCTCGAATTTCAGTATGTTTTTCCACATGGGACTGGATTTGATTCTATGACCAGTGGTTTCGGTTTTTGTGGTATTCTTGTAAAGGATTGTGTTTGATAAGTGTAGCTGGATTTTAGATGACAAAATTAGATGAATTAGTCCTCTAGTTGTAATTTGTTTTTCATGAAATCATCAATCTTTTTAGGGATTGTGTTTGATGTTCTTGATTGACTGGCTAAATCTGCTTACTTGTCTGTCCGTATGTTGGTCAATTTTCCTCATGTAATTTTGGGTTCAACTGGTTAAATTTGTTTGAAAATTTGAAGCTGTTGGATCAGGTAAGTCCTTCGATCTTAAATTCCTCGATTGTGTATGAGCTCACTTGTGCAACGTAATTGATCCATAGAGGAAGTTACATCGCGGTTACTAATTGTTTTGTCATATTTTTGCCATAAAGCCGACAGTAGGTTGCGTAGGCAATGTTACCTCATATCCGGGGAATATTTTTTTTCGGGAGAAACACTTTTGCAGTTTGCCAATTTTGTCATTATATTTATTTTCGCAACATTCTCTGTTGCAACAAAGAATTCAATGACGAAGATAGTACTATCTTAAGGTAATGATTTAATCAAATTATCCACAAAGATTTTTACTAGGATCTTCTGACTTGGTATGATTTTACTGTCTACATAAACGGATTAAGTCAGCAGATTCTTCTCAATTGTCTGTAAGTGTTTGTTTGTTCTTCTAGATTTGATTTGAAAGTTATATTCGTAAAAATCATTCAAGAGTTTATGTTATTCATATTTTTCCTGAAATAATTCATCATCTACTCTAACTGTCATTTTGTCATCATGTGGTGCAGTGTGATTGTGTTGTGTTGCCAATATTTGCTGATCTTATATCTTCACAATTTTTTTTTTTCTGAAATTCTTGTAATTACTCGACTAGCTGAACCCTGCCAAAAGATCTTGTACCAAGACATGACTAATATGGGCAGCATTGTCTAATAACGCAATTAGAAGTTCTAACCAATTAGATTTGTGGGTTTTTTTTTATCACATACTTGCAAAGATTTATAGATCAAATACAGTAAAAGTTCTTCTACGTAATCAAATGAAGCTTAAATGAATGGCCCTACTGGCCTAATTCAGCTGAATCCACTTACGTACATTCTCATTTAGACAAATGGGAATACTTTACTTGAAAATTTCATACGAAGCTAATGCTTCTCTTTGACCTCTTACCATCTAGACAAAATGTCATTTAGCTTTCTTTGATAAGTCGATCTCTCTTTTAATATGATTTGTTGGTTTCTATCCTTCATACTCTTGTCTGCTACAAGTCTATTACTTACATAATCCAAGAATGCTTAAGAAAACAAGACAGATTTATTATTTATGTTAAACTCATGCCACTTTTGCTCTCCTATAATTAGAGTTGTGTCGAAGAAGTTTTGAGATATGATGATAATTTTTTCAATATATCCAGTAGATTTTTTGCTTATTCAAGAGATCTTTTGCATCAGGTACATGCAACTGTTACAGAAACCGAGGCGCCAAAATGGTGGGAAAGAAATGCGGGCCCAAACATGATCGACATCCACTCGACACAAGAATTCTTGAATGCTTTGAGTCAGGCTGGAGATAAGCTAGTTATTGTCGAGTTCTATGGTACATGGTGTGCTTCTTGTCGAGCACTATTTCCTAAGGTTAATAGTCCATTTTCTCCAGATTCTTCAATCCTATGCTATAGAAAAAAAAGGTCTGAAAAGTAATATAATATTTTGTTCATAATCAGCTTTGCAGAACAGCTAACGAACATCCAGATATCTTGTTCTTGAAAGTCAATTTCGATGAAAACAAGCCAATGTGCAAGAGTTTGAATGTGAAGGTTCTACCTTATTTCCACTTCTACCGTGGAGCCGATGGGCAGCTAGAGTCCTTTTCTTGTTCACTTGCCAAAGTAAGTAAAAAGTAGGGAGAAATACTCAAACTACCCCTGATCTTTAGTGTAATTACATTGGCCACCTTGCATGTTTGGAAAACTACACAAACTACCCCTGAGGTATTAGATTAATTACAATAACACCCCTTACAGCCTTAATTTATGACGTTGCATTCCGACTTCATTCAAAGAATCTTTAATGTGAAAAATCGGGTGAAATTGATGACAAAAGTGAGGTTAAATTGGGATGGGTGAAACCGGAGATAGTAATCAGAGAAATCAATGCCGTAAGGGGGTAACTATAATGAGTCCAATACCTCAGGGCTAGTTCAAGTAATTTCCCAAACATGGAGAGTGGTTGGTGTAATTACACTAAACTCAGGTGTAGTTTCAGTAATTCTTCTTAAAGTTTACTCAAATTCACTCTTTTGCATACGAATCAAAGAAATAAATTCTGATTGCCAAAAACTTATTTGCAGTTTCAGAAAATAAGAGATGCCATTGAACTACATAACACAGAACGATGCAGCATAGGTCCACCCAAAGGTGTCGGAGATATCAACCTCGAAAGCTTTTCACCTCCGAAAGGGAAGCAAGCTGAATCAAGTTGAGTTGAACATAGCATTGTGTTTCATATATTTGTCTATAGCTCTATATTTATGTTTGCTGTTTTGGATAAATCCAAATGTAGCATGTATTTATGGGTGTTCTTTTGTATAATAGCAATATTTTGTAGTTGGAAGAAGCAAGATTGAACAATATTATCTTTTGTATAATAACAATATTTTCATGTTTAATTTTCTGCGTCAATAATTTTTTTGGTTTCCCAAGGGTTTAATCCTTTTCGAGGCGTGTCGGGCACATAAAGTGGGAACCTCTCCTAACAGGGATTCGAACCTGAGTCCGCTACTTTGTAGTGACTAGTTCCTTCCACTAGACCAATCACCTGTTGGTTCTGCGTCAATAATAGAAATGGGGGATTACAGCCCTTTTTTCAAAAAGAGTTCTGCAAATTTGTATGTGAAATTTTAAAATTTGCAAGTTGAAATCAATAAAAACATTTTCTATAATAAAATAAAATAAAATAAAAAGATTCTAAATTTTCAGAATTTAGAATTTGGTCAAAATAATAGCAGTATTGTCAATGAACTGTTGATTGATCCATTACATAAGGCTGTTGATGTAGCCAGAGCCGAAAACCTAATGCCAGAACAATAAATATTGATTCTCTATCATGCCCTTCTAAATTTAATGAGTCAATTTATTATGTTGATTTATTTTTGGGTATACTTATTTTTTTTTTTTAATTTCTATGGAAAATTAAATGCTATCAAATTCTTTCCTTAACACATTTGTTAATTTCGCATTTCACACATAAAAATAATTTTGATATATAATCTGAATTCGCCCTTCTTTTCCCACATTTTCAATTAACTCTTTTTCATTAGTTTTTAGTAATATTTTTCTCACTTAGGATTAACGTTTTTAAAGAAATTCATTGACAGAAAATAACAATGTTTTCTCCAAAGATGATACTTTTGAGTTTGAGGAAACCATATCATTCAATCACAAACCGTAAAAGATATGATCGATGATAACTGCGCTGACACCACCATTTCGTTGCCTAATATAACATCAAAGATTATGACTAAAGTTATTGAATATTGCAAGCGCCACGCTCCACCTATCGAGGATGATTTGAGAGCGTTTGATGTAGATTATGCCTAATATTATTTTGCTTATCGTTAATCCTTATTTTGGATTTCCGACTTGTTCATCAGTCATTATATTGTAAATCTATTTAATTGTTATTAAAGTATAAAGATAAATATGCTACCATTAATATTAAATTAAATAAATATCCACGTTAGTGAAAATCGAACCCCAGACCTAGAATCCTATTAATCTTGGAGCTTCGGCTTTTGACACTAAGCTACAACTTCATCAACATTAATATAATTAACTCCCTTAATTAGTTTTTGTTAATATTTCTCTCTTAGAGAGTTTTCAAATATATTCATTGATAGAAAATAAAGATGTCAATGGGTCAGATCAGACTCGACACAGATTCGCCTCCATTTATCGGATATGAATATAAAGGATTGAATCAATCTAGATCCATATTCGCTCCATGTATTTCAGATTACGGATCTTTATAATCGTATCAGGTTCATTGAATCATTAATCAAATTAAAATCTTAATAAATTGAGTAGAATTCAGATCGAAATCCGCCCCCATTGACAACCCTAGATGTACATTCATAGTTGAGTTTGGCCTAATTCAGTTTGAGTTCATGTTCGTTTTGTTCTGAAAGTACGAGTTGGACCAAACCTAACTTAATTTTGATGCTCGTATAATATCGATCAATTGAATAATATATAAACATTTATTTTTATAGATAAGCAAATAAAGAATGCAATAAAGTGACATGACATATAGTAATAAACATAATCAAATATATTTTCTGATTTAAACTCAACTCATTGTCAAATTCAATGTATATGTCCAATTCAAATATTAGACGACATAAGAAACTCATCTAACCTCTTACTTATGGCTAATAATTTGACGTATGCTCTCCTCAATTTCTTCACATTTTTCCAATATTTATTGTAAAATGCATGACAATGGCCAGAGGGTCCAACCCAATTTTTACAAGGAGCAACCAAGTCACAAACATAGCAATAGCACTGCAAATAAAAACCCATATATATTAATTATGGTGTATTTAAATACTAAGAATTAAATAATATATAAATTTATGGAAAATCATGAAATAAATTATCGCTCGAAATAACGAATTAAATAATTACCCGTTTACAGTGAATGTCATGGGATGTTTTCTTGAAAGGAAATTTTGCACAAACGTATCTTGGATGGGGATAATCTCGACATGCCACCTACTCATTTTAATTCCAAAAATAGAGAAATATAAAATCGAACAAATTGTGTATATTTGTATTATAAACACAATATCTCCAAAAAAAAAACCAATAAAATAATATGTGTTATAAAAATGAGACAAATAAAGATAACAAATGCACATATATTTGTCTATTTGAAATAACACTACAGGGTATATTTGTAAATTCGTGACTAAAATTGAGAAAGTACGTACCTGCCCTTTTTCAGCAATTACATGGCAGTCATTTGAGAAAGAAGGGTTAGAAATGTCCAACTTATCATTTGGATCAAAATCAATAACAAAACAATCTTCTTTCTCCTCAAGTTGCTTCATTTCATCCCTATTTTTAGCACAACAAACGGGTCTTAATTCAGTTCTGGACCGTTTCCCGGGTCGACCCATGGCAAAATTTGACATATGTCTGCTTTGCTTTGATGATTCCCATTTTTTGATGGGTTATTTATTCACAAGAGACAGGAATATGAGGGGCTTTTGATTCATTGAACATGAGGAAATTTATTTATTTTCAAATTTAGATAAAATGTTTTATTTTTTTTTTATTGGAAGAAACCTAGAATATGAAGGGATTTGATTCCTTGACAAAAACCGATCAAACTGATTATGACTTTTTATGAGTCTTATCCGATTATAGAATTTATAACTTGAAATACTTAGCATATATGGATCTAGGTTGATTTGAATCGATAAAATCTAATATTAAATAAATATGTGTTCCCCAATTTAAATGCCAAATCGGAACGATCAGTTCAATCAATAACTTGCTGTCAATTCGATTCGGTCAACCCTCCAAAACTAGTTTTGTTCATGTCCAGTTCGAACCGAAAAAAAAATCGATCAAAAACTAGGAAAATCGGTGAACTGATTGAACTACGAGTTCATTTATAACAAAGAGAAAAAAAAATAAACTACTGATATTTACTTCTCCTCCGAAACCTCCAAACTTTCCAAAAAAAAAAATCTTGCATTCCTTCTTCTATTTTTCACTTTGAGTAAAATAAAAATCAACAAAAAATCTAAGATCTTTTATACAATAAGTTATAGAGATATATTTAAGCATCAATTTAAAAAAAATATTAATTTCTTCCTTAAGTTCATGTATCTTCAAAAATAAGGTTTAAGTGATCAAATTCATCCAATATTTTCTCTTTCCCATAGATGATTAGTAATAAAGTTATTGTATTGCTATTGTGTTTATTATAATTTGAGCTTTGATGTTATCATAGTTGTAATTTTATCGATATATTTCATTCTCAACTCAAAGTATATAGGAAAATGAATTTGTGAGATAGCATTAGTTTATGAAAATAAACTTAAAAAAAGTTAGATAAGAATTGTTTTATTTTTAAATGGTTGATTACTTGTATTATAACTTAAGTTGAATTATTACATAATAATAACATCACCTCGATCAAATAAGTGGTTAAAATGGTTAAACCGATCTTACCAGTGACCAGTAAGACCATCGATTCGATGACCGCTCCAGTTTTTAAAATATTGGTGTTCACATTATTTTTTTTGGGTTTTCCAAAGATATAATCCCTTTCGAGACTCGTCGATCACATTAAGTGGGACCTCTCTTATTATTTTGTTTGATTTTAATACATGAGTTGATTTTTATTCTTAATCTCATTTTTATAATATAATTATCTTCTATCATCATTAATTAATTTGAATACGTTACCAATGTCGTTTACAAATGTTATCTAATGAATATTTAAGCAATTGGTTGAAAATGTTGAAGATTGATTTTTTACTATATGTTAAAATATTATTCTAAGTTGTTCAACAAGTATTTTGAGTTTTTTTAGGATTTTAGTAGTTATTTTATTACTTTGAGTCGAATCACTAACTTATTTATTATTTTTAGGATTTTATATGATTCTGACATTAATTTCATGTATTTTCTTGGGTAAAATAAATCCAACAAAGAAGAAAGAAAAGATAATAAAACAAATGAAATAAAAGGCAATTGGGACCAACTTTATTAATTAGGCCATCTTCAATCGAATACCTTGCCCAATCTCTATTTTGTGCCCAATTGTCTTGCCTTCATGTCCTTTCGACCCACCTAAAAAACGCATCTCCAACCTTGCCTTTAAGTCAACATTCATATTCAAAGATTTAGTTGGTTCGTGGAGCTAAGGGTCGAATAGGACGACATACCGAGAATGGAGTTACCTTGCCTTTAAGCAACATTTATTTTAGTAGTGACTAGAACCTTAGATGTTAAAGACTTTTATTTATTCTTTAGAGTGGATTTTAGCATTTTGGTACTACCTCCTTTTTCATTTGGTTTTGCTTGATTTATCTCGTTGGTGATTCACGTACTCATTTTGGTATTTTCTTGCAAATATTTTAGATTTTTTCTTGATTTTTGGATGTGCAAACAGAAGCCTCTTCGCTGAGCGAAAAATCTCTCTGCTGGAGCGAAATCACAAAGCAGACTTTGGTTGGGGCGAAACTAATTCTCCGCCAGGGAATAAGATTTCCGCGAATTTTACTATTAGTACCCTAATTTGACTTGAAAACTTATATCTAAGTGGAGGAAGAGAGAGAAAATGAATATTGGAACACTTTTTGACAAGAGGAGACACCAAGAACAAGAAAATATCATTGATGAGCGTGGAAAACATCGGAGAACACAATTCTTGAAGATTGGAAAACATATCTACTTCTCTTTTCTCATCTTTTGCAATTTTCTATCTCTTTTGTGATCTCGTATTCATGACTTTGATTATTATTGTGTTTATTTTCGTTTTAACTATGAACTAAATTTATTTTTCTAGGATTGCAATGAAATTCTTTGTTTGAAGTGATTGTTGCTTATTTTTCCTTATTCAATTTTATTGAGATTTATTGTTTACCCATTCTTATGCTTAAATTTCAATAGCCTGATCAACTATTGTTTCACAAATCTAATTGATCAACTATTGCACCCTGAAATTATATATATATATATATATATATATATATATATATATATATATATATATATTTACAGAGATGGGAACAAAGCGGCTCATGAAGGGACTCAACTTTCTTTTAAGGAATCTTATCTATTCTGAATATTTATACTTGCATATTTATTAAAACTTAAATTTATTGAAATTGGGCTCATATATATATATATATATATATATATATATATATACCAAATCCATTCAAAATATAATACAAATCAGATTCAATTTTGAAATACACATGTCCGACAAAAATCAACTTAATTATTACCACTCACTAGCTAAAAGAAAACAAAAGTAAAAATATTATAAAATTTATCAGTTTTTATTATATTTCGAAACTAAATATTTCAAAATTCAAACACATTAATAAGTTTTGTCCTATTTCAAAGGGTTTTGACACGATTTCACTGGTCTCGATTTTATAAAACTAGTTTGGGCAGTTTCAATGAAACATCAAACATTTAAAACTCAATTTTTCAACATTTTGGATGTTGGGTTTTGTGGCTCTGAAAAAATTGAAATCTCATTTGGGTTGAATTTCGATGTTGGGATTGTGAAAAAAAAAATAGGTGGTAGGTGTCATCAATATCATTTTTCTAAAGTTGGGGGAAAAAAGTAAGCTGAATTTGTCATATAAAAGATAGTTTTATGAATTTATCGACAACTCGTTTAAAATGATTTTGACCCGATCTCGCGAAACCCATAAAATTGGACCCAAATCCATCCACATAGTCCTTAATTCTCTTAGAAATAGTTTTCTGAATGAAATGAACACATCATATCTCATGTAGATTAATTATATTTTTATATATTGTGAATTTGTGATATACTATATATATATATATATATTATTTATTTATTTGATGAATAATTATGATAAATAAATTTAAAATATGTCAAGAAAACATGAATAAGGTATGTAGGTCCCATCCCATTGATGTAAAACCGAATGTTTGTGAAACAAAGATGATGTATTCAAATTAAAAATGTTGTCTTGCTATTGTTTTATGAGAAAAATCTAATAAATTGGTTGAACATGAGTTGGATTTCTCGAGCATTCTGTCCTCATTTGGTTCCTGGTAAAAGTTCTCTCGAAAAAAGTTTGCACGGGCCTAATATTATACTATTAGTTAATATGTATATAATAATAAAATAATTTATTACATAAAGTTTTGCACTAAATTAAGATATCATAAAAAAATGTAAAGACTAATTAGTAAGAGTCAAATTGAAGATAAAAGAAAGTTTAGTACTTAAAGGGTAATGAGCCTCATTTAAAATTACAACACATATTTATTCATGTATTCTACAATTTACAGTGGTTTGGTTGGTAGCTTTTTCTTTTGTCATGTATTCGCAGCTTAAAATTATTTCAAATTTGTTATTCGAATACAACCAAACCACAAAAGAAAAAGCTACCAACCACTGTATTAAATTGAAATAAATTCGACATTAATGAGAATTATATAAACACATGACCTCTTGGTCATTTGGCATATGTCTTACCAACAGACTATAGCCTCACTGACCTATTGTTGAGTAATTAGATATAAAATAGTTGTAGTACTAATTAAGGACAACACATTCAAAATGTAAATATATTTTATTTAGTTTTCTCATGCAATATCAAATATTATAATTTTGTCCAACATGAGATATGAGATATAAGACATTGATGAATTCAAGACTTAATTAACTGATGAGCTATCACCAACAACCCCGGTCTCCACCACCCTCCGGTGAAAGTTGCGGTGGCAGCCACATGCGGCACAACTAAGGGAAGCATCAGTCCCTTCTTGGCCTCCGGCCATGAACTCCCGACATCCATCCACCGCGTGCCCTCCGATGTTTAGTGCCTGGTTCTTCTGGCATTCAGCATACCTCGTCGTTCGAACAACCTGAGGCCCTTCTAGCCTAACCACCTTTTTTATCATTATTTCTTACTTTTTGGTTGACTATATATATAGTACAACCCTATTTTTTTAAAGAATGAAAAAGTTACTATAAATAGATTCTTAAAATGATTGAAGAACAATGAGTGAAAAACTAGGTAGATTTGAATAAAATGGGGAAACAACACTTTAGCCTAACCCTAGGAAGAGGGCATACTTTATAGGCAAGATTTCAGTTCTCACCCCTTTGAAATGAAGGATGTGGGAATTGCCTATTTATATTAATTGATTCTTGCACATGTTTCCACATGTATAATTTTTTAAGAGTAAAAATATTAATGAGGCTTTTCTATTCCACCAACTTGTGAGTTGAAGATTCTCTTTTAAAAATAAGGTAATAGCAATTAATAGAATGTGACACAACTTGCATGGTAATACCACCTAATTTGGAATAAATATTACATGATGTGGGAGTCATACTAAATATATGAGGTTAATACTATGTAATGTGATCATGTACCATAGAATGTGATACACATTGTGTGGTAATACCACCTAATGTGATATTAGCGGCACCTAATGTAGCGACACCCTAGAATTTTTCCAATTAATAGGGGTGCACATGGTTTTCGAGACCATATTGTATCGTATCGAATCGTACTGCATTGTACGGAAGTTTAGGTTTATTTTCTAAAAATTGTAGGCGTCGGTACATATGAAAACCATACGGAATTATTTGATATGATATAGGTCTTGAAAATTGAACACGACAAAAAATCGTACTATACAGTAAATAGAAGTAAATTAATTATTTAATAGTTTATCCAATAAAATTTAAGATTTATTATCTTACAACGTGTCCTTAAAACACATAGTCCAATATTAATAATTATAACTCAAAAAATATACTAAAGTATAACATATAATTGTGTAAGTTAAATTATTAATTTATAAAATTAAAAGTCCAAAAATAAAAATTTGAAACATAAAAACTAACTAGTAAATAAATATACCATTAAAAGAAATAACAAATGGCAAAAAAAATTTGTAATTTTTTTAATGACCTATTGTAGTTAAGGCTAAGTTATTTATAGGATATTATAAGTAGCAAACTCAGGTTCGAATACCTGTTGGGAAAGGTTTTCACTTAATATGCACGATGGGCCTAAATAATTATTAAAACCATTGAAAAATAAAAGAAAAAACATAGGATATTATTATGTAACTCGTTCAATTATAAAGTATTATGCAAAAAGGAAAAAATCACCAATTTATTCTGTTGGAATTTTTGTTTTTTCAACTATATAAGAGAAAAATAGTACTGCAACGCAAAATATTTCTAGAACCTCAAAACCGTACAGTACCATACCAAAATCGAACCGTACCAAAATATTTCTCATGATAGGTCATTATCTATATTGACTCATTTTGTGTTTATGCAGCTGTCAATGCCGTGCTGCATTTGAATCTTAGCAGATGTAACTTGACAGATGATAATTCTGATAATTTTTCAAGTAAGTCTTATCTAAAGTGTTGCATTCATTAAAGGTGAAATAATATGAATATGATGTTATATATGTTTATCTAGCATACATCTCAAAGAATGGTAAATAGATTTTGTTATATGATTAAATATTGATATTTCCTTTTACAAGTCTACTTGATTTGGACAAAATCGATTCAGTGTTAGTTGAAAACTAAAGTGAATAAACTATGAGTTTCTATTTTGATTGAGTGACGATAAAACACTGTTAATATTACTTATATGGTTGTGGGCAATTAATCTTCCAAGCAAAATAAAAATATTCCTTTGGCGAGCGTGTAAGAATCATCTTCCTACTCGTTTAAATCTTGCAAAACGTAAAGTCTTGGAGGTGGCTTCGTGCGAAATCTGCCATAGTTTCGACGAAGATGCTATTCATAGTTTATCTTTATGCACTTTTGCTAGACAAGTCTGGGCTCTTAGTGGAATACCTTGGTTTATCCATTTTCCAAGAGGTAATTCTCTACTTGATTGGATACTTGATATGCGCAAGAAGTTGGATGTGGTAGAGTTCAATTTTGTGTTGTTGTCTGTTGGTCTGTTTGGCATGCTAAAAACAAGAGATTCTTTGAGGGTACTATTGACTCGGCAATTGAGTTATTTTTTTTCGAAGAAATATTTGCAAGCCTTAAGAGGAGTTAGATCTGAAGTACTTAAACCAAGTGTAAACATTGGCAGGCGGAGAACTGGAGTTGGATGGGAACCTCCTCCAATGGGTGAAATAAAAATCAATTTTGACGCCTCATTGTGTGCTGAAAATTGTTGTGGGTTAGGGGGTCTTGCAAGATCTCATTCTGGTATTTGTATTGCTTGGTTTTCTTCTTGTTTTCTCATGCCTCTTGATCCTTCTTCGGCTGAGGAAATGGCTGCTCTTAAAGCTTTGGAGTTTGCTCGGGAACAAAATTGGAACAAGATCATATTAGAGGGTGATTCGAGTAACATTATGGCTGCCATTGAAGGAGATGTTGGTTCTCATACGCCTTACGGGAACATTATTGCCAACATCAAAAGATTAGCGAGCGGTTTCGAAATTTTCAAAGTTCGACATGTGTTAAGAGAAGGAAATCGAGCGGCACACGAGATAGCCAAATTATCTTCTACCGAGTCTTTTGTGTCGAATTTTTTACCACTTTCAATTCTTGATATTGTAAACTCCGAGTTACATCATTAATGAAATTTCATGGTTCCTCAAAAAAAAAATTTACTTATATAAACAAAATCTTATGTATATATACAGGTATTTATTATTGGATTATGATTTCTAATATATCAAATTGACTTAGATTCACATTCGCTCCTTTATTTTGGAATACATATCCTTGTATATATGCACATCGGAATGGACTTTGACCGGATCTGGATAAAATAAATATACTTAATCAACAATCCTAATTCTACAACCGTAGCTTAATCCAATTTTTCTGGCATCTTTTCTTCATGGATTTATTCTTTATTCTGACTCATAAATGCAGGACTAGCACAATTGACATTCAGCATACCTCGTCGTTCGAACAACCTGAGGCCCTTCTAGCCTAACCACCTTTTTTTATCATTATTTCTTACTTTTTGGTTGACAATATATATAGTACAACTGTACAAGTACAATCCTATTTTTTTAAGAATGAAAAAGTTACTACAAATAGATTCTTGAAATGATTGAAGAACAATGAGTGAAAAACTAGGTAGATTTGAATAAAATGGGGAAACAACACTTTAGCCTAACCCTAGGAGGAGGGCATACTTTATAGGCAAGATTTCAGTTCTCCCCCCTTTGAAATGAAGGATGTGGGAAATGCCTATTTATATTAATTGATTCTTGCACATGTTTCCACATGTATAATTTTTTAAGAGTAAAAATATTAATGAGGCTTTTCTATTCCACCAACTTGTGAGTTGAAGATTCTCTTTTAAAAATATGGTGATAGCAGTTAATAGGGGTGCACATGGTTTTCGAGATCGTACTGTATCGTATCGAAACGTACTGCATTGTACGGAAGTTTAGGTTTATTTTCTAAAAACTGTAGGCGTCGGTACATATGAAAACCGTACGAAAATAATTGATATGATATAGGTCTTAAAAATTGAACACGACAAAAATTCGTACTATACCGTAAATAGAAGTAAATTAATTATTTCATAGTTTATCCTATAAAATTTAAGATTTATAATCTTACAACGTGTCCCTATAACACATAGTCCAATATTAATAATTATAACTCAAAAAATATACTCAAGTATAACATATAATTGTGTAAGTTAAATTATTAATTTATAAAATTAAAAGTCCAAAAATAAAAATTTGAAACATAAAAACTAACTAGGAAATAAATATACCATTAAAAGACATAAAAAATGGCAAAAAAAATTATAATTTTTTTAATGACCTATTGTAGTTAAGGCTAAGTTATTTATAGGATATTATAAGTAGCGAACTCAGGTTCGAATACCTGTTGGGAAAGGTTCTCACTTAATGTGCACGATGAGCATAAATAATTATTAAAACCATTGAAAACTAAAAGAAAAAAAATAGGATATTATTATGTAACTCGTTCAATTATAAAGTATTATGCAAAAAGGAAAAAATCACCAATTTATTCTATTGGATTTTTTGTTTTTTCAACTATATAAGAGAAAAATAGTACAACGCAAAATATTTCTAGAAGCTCAAAACCGTACACTACCGTACCAAAATCGAACTGTACTATGTGCATTAGTGTGATATTCAAAAGTGAAGTTTTATTTTGAATTTTAAGATCGCAACAATTGGTATGATATAAATTTAGCTAATAAAATCACAATATCGTAAAATGTGCACTTTAACAATTACTTTTGTGTGATGGTGATTTGTGAGCGTAGATTCTCCTTTAAATTGGAGTTGTTAGCAATTACTTTTGTGTAATTGTGATATTTATATTAGATAATTTACATCACTGTAATATTCTTTTCTTTTTTTAAGCTATGATACTCCAATTTTTTTATTTGTAGCTTTAGCAAAAAATGAAAAATTGTTAAATTTTATTAGTTGTTTTAGGAGTTCAATGTAAAATTAATTTGTTTCTACCAGTTTTACTCTTCTTGTTATTTCTTGTAATTAACGCTAAGTAATGATGTGAATATTTAATTAAAAAGATATTTTAGGGTTTTTGCTTAAAAAATTACTATTTATAATATTTCTTGATCTGTGTGCAATACTCCAAAACGACAAATAAAAAAACCGAGGTTCTCTGATAATAAAAATAAAGTCTACTCGCTTCCCTTAACCTTTGAAACAATACTTAATTTTTGTGTTAAAGAGTAATATGCCCCTATATAATCTTAAATAATAAAAAAAAAAAAAAAAAAAAACTATCATCCCAACCAACCATTTTTTTAAGGGGTAATCTACACATTCTTTCACTGCATGCTTAGCCAAGTGGTTAAGAATGAAGCTCCATGATCAGGAGGTCATGGGTTCACCTCTCACGGATGTGGGTATTTCTCTAGTTTCATATTACCATTTCTCTAGTTTAATACTAGTAATTAGTTCACTTTGATATCATTGTAATAGTTTCGATTCGATATATAGTGTTTGATGTAAGAATGTATTAACCATCTCAAAAAAAAATTATTATTTTTTTTTTTATGTTTTTTGCTAGGAAAAAAGATTCATGTAGCTACTTTCTCCACTTATTTTAAGTACGACGAAAATGATTAATTAATGGCCACCGATATGAAATATTAAGCATGGCAAATTGAGCAGAATTAAAGTCCATGATCTTTAAATGAAATATATATAGTATACATTTGACGCCAACTCAAGCCAACTAATATACAATTTTGATCCAAAAAAAATTACCTTTATATATTGTGGGTAAAAATGATTGATTTAGCATCTAAAAGAGACCTTTTTCTCTCTAAATGAGAGCCTTTTTCTCTCTAAATGAGAGCCGTCATCTCCTTGATAGAGTCTACTCTAATTAATCTGCCCTCCTTCCCCACCTATTTCTATTTTTCTGTCCGTTTATTTTCTCCTTTTCAATCTGATTCCTTTTTGTCCATCTGTGCAGGTACTAGAGGTGGAGAGGTTCGAACACCCGATCAACCCTAATTGTCTAATCACTCGGCTACTGTTCTGAAATATCCCCATACATGGACGACGAGTTGTCAGATTTGGGTGTGAAACTGAGTTTAACCTCGGAAGAGATGGAAGAAGTCAGGTTACCAGGAAACACAGAGAGCAAACTTTCGGATAGGAACCTTCTCATCCTTATAGGACGAGTATTATGGTATAAACCGGTTAATCTAGAAGCACTGAAGGAGACTATGTCGGGCATATGGAGCCCGGCTAAGGGAATCGATATTCGCAAGATGTCTGACGAAAAGCTTATGTTCATATTCCGCCACCCTCTAGATCGAAAAAAGGCCATAGAAGGGGGGCCATGGGCATTTGATAAAAAAACTCATTGTCTTAAATGTCCCAAATGATAATGATAGCCCTACCAATGTGAATTTAGATTGGTGTGACTTTCATGTACAGGCGTCGGGACTTCCGCTGAGAAAGATGAACAAAGAAGTGGCCACAGTACTAGGGAATCAAATAGGTATTTTTCAGGACATGGATTCCGGAGATGATGGATTAAACTTTGGAGATATACTTCGGTTCAGAGCAAGTATTAATGTTACCAAACCTCTCTTAAGGGCTATGAGAACTTTGAACGACAATGGGGAATATGTGTTGGTAACATTCAGGTATGAACGACTTCCGAATTTCTGCTACTACTGTGGTGTCATGGATCATATCTCGGGAGGTTGCGAGAAGCAATACGAATTCCCCACAGGTGAAAACGATCCTAATCTCCCTTATGGCCCTTGGCTTAGAGCCCAACCCCCGCAACAAATATCCTCTCGCCGTTGGAAACCAAATAATGGTAATCATAACAATCCGTTTTTTCCCAGCCACATCCGCCCAAACCCCACACCCATAACTCGTAACAGACCCACCGGAAAAGATCTCTTTGCCTTATCCAAACCACCGCAAACTCTGGCCCAAACAACCGGAACTTCCGAACCTATTTTTGGAAAAGATACAACAATGATTGACTCCACCAATCAAGCGAAGTTTTACATGGAAACAAAATCTGAACAAATAAGAAGCACAATTAAAGATAAGGGAAAAGGCATTGTTACGGAAAATCAGGAAAACGATTCCCTTACCTTTAAGAGTGATGATATTTCCTTTGTTCCGCCATTTACTTTGGGTAAGCCAACTGATGCAAATAACACTCAAATGATCCCCAAATTCCCGATGCCTAACCTGCAGATTCCAGAGTGGACCAGGTCAAAACTCTTGAAACACAATTCTTGGACTGGGCCGTCTGAGGGCCCAAACACATTGCTGGCCCAAAAATTGACATCCAACACGGGCCAGTCCATCTCGAATCCTATAGTCCTAGACACCTTGAAACTAAATCAACAGCCCGCCCAACACAGTACACTAATCACACCCAAATCTGAGCCCATTGGAAAAGTCCACCACGCTAACCCCTCTAATTGGACCAAACCCGCCTCCCTTACCAAACCTGAAAACAAAGTCACCCCTAAGCCCAAACCTGAAGCAACCCAAACATTAGAGCCCACTAATATGTCCCTCCCTAGCATAACTCCAACCCATATCCTGAAAAACCTTGTTTACCCATCTATTAGCCCACTATTAACATCAAACTTTCTTGACCACTACCCTCTCAAGCAAATTGATAACTTCCCCCACCTTGACTCTTTAATCAACACGGTTTCCACCACAACCACAACTAAAGGAGCCTCTGAAACTGGAAAAGAAAATCAAAAACCAAAAACTCTCAATCAGGCTGAACCCAACTCAATAATCAAACCCCCTGCTACACACTCAAACTCGACCGCCCAATACGCCCCCTCTCACCTCACTCAAAACCCGTATACTGATACAATTCCTCCACCCCAATCCGAGCTCCTCCTTGACGTTCCAGTGATTCTTTCAAACATGAACAGATCTCATTATAAACCTACTACAATCAGGAATAAGAAAACCAAATCCCAAGCAACCAACCAACACACTAAACCAACCACAGCTGGTATCAAACGCAAATTTTCAGAAGGTGGGGTTTTCTTGAATGATAGTTCTGTCAAGCCGACTAAGAAGATAATTCTCGGAGCTGGCACTACATCAGGAAAAGAGGACCCGGTAACGGCGGCGACTGCGGGGCAGTCCCGCCGATCATCATGAATTGCCTAAGCTGGAACTGCCAAGGGCTGGGGGGCCGTTGGACAGTTCGCACACTCGGAGAGCACATCCGAGCAAAAAACCCCCAAATCATCTTCCTCATGGAGACCAGGCTTGATGAGAGGAAGATTGATTTAATTAAGAATAAATTGGGTCTCTTTGGTGTTGCTGTTAATTCTAATGGTTTATCAGGTGGTTTAGCGCTTTTATGGAGAAAGGATATTCACGTTGTTCTTCAAAGTAAATCGAAAAACCATATCGATGTTTTCGTTTATAACAAGGGGGAAGAAGAAAGCTGGAGATTCACCGGTTTTTATGGAGAACCAGAGGTGGCAAATAGGAAGAACTCATGGGATTTGCTGAAACGCTTAGCGAGATACTCAAAAAAGCCGTGGCTATGTGTGGGAGATTATAATGCTATCCTTAGTGATTCAGAGAAAAAAGGGGGGCGTCAAACACCCTCTAGACAGCTCACAGATTTTAGAAACGCTCTTGATGAGGCTCGCTTGAATGATCTTGGTTATGTAGGTGAGATTTATACGTGGTGCAATCGATGGTATTCTCCCCTTACGATTTGGGAACGGCTTGACAGAGCTTGTGCTACTAATTCTTGGATCAACAAATTTCCCCACACTAGAGTTATTCATATGGATACTATCAACTCGGATCACATTCCGATTTGTATTGAAGTTAGGAACCAACCAGTTGCTCCTAAAAAGAAGCATACGAAAAGATTTCGATTCGAAGCCATGTGGCTTACTTCTGTTGAATGTGAGGAGATAGTGAAAGAGAGTTGGCAACCCGGATGCACTAATAGTGATGAGATTTCAGTTTGGGACAGAATTGCAAGTTGCACGGAAGGATTAAAAATCTGGAGTGAACACAGCTTCGGTGCAGTCACAAAGAAAGTAAGGAAAATCAAGGAGAGAATTTTCTCTCTTCGTGCAGGACCTACCTCCCCAAACACCCGAAAAGAGGAGCATAACCTTAAAAAAGAACTGGAGGACTTGTTAGATAAAGAGGATCTTATGTGGAGACAAAGATCAAAGGCACATTGGCTAAAAGATGGGGATAAGAATACAAGATTTTTTCATGCAAAAGCTTCGGCTAGGAACAGGAACAATACTATTGAAGGTTTGATTGATTCGAATGGGAGTTGGTGCACAAAACCAGCTGAAATTGAAAAAGTGATCGTGGAGTATTTTAGCAACATATTTACTTCGAGTCAACCATCTCTTGAGGATATAAAGACAGTGACGAGTGCTTTAGACAAGAAAGTGGATGAGCGGATGAACCAACGTCTCCTCCAAAGGTACACGGCGGATGAGGTAACCTTAGCCCTCTCTTGTATGCATCCCTTCAAATCGCCTGGCCCCGATGGGCTTTCTGTGATTTTTTATAAAAAATTTTGGAAACTCATTAAATCTGAAGTTATTTATGCTACTCTTGATTTTCTTAATAATGGTGTTTTCCACGAGCCGAGTAATTTCACCCATATAGTGCTTATCCCTAAATGCAAAAATCCCACCATGATCACCCAGTTCCGTCCCATTAGTTTATGCAACGTAATTTATAAGTTGAGTTCCAAAATGATTGTTAATCGTCTCAAACCACTCATGAATTCCATTATATGTGAGTACCAATCAGCGTTCGTGCCTTCTCGACTCATAACGGATAATGTACTAGCTGCTTTTGAGATCTCCCATTTTATGAAAAAAGATTTCAGCGGAAGTGTAGGGCATATGTCTTTGAAACTTGATATGAGTAAAGCATACGATAGAGTCGAATGGAGTTTTCTTAAAGAATCTATGATTGCTTTGGGTTTCGATGTCAAATTTGTGAATCTAATCATGATGTGTATCTCTACTGTCTCTTATTCTTTCATGATTAACGGTGTGCAATGTGGTTCTGTAAAACCGGAGAGAGGTATCCGCCAAGGAGATCCTCTTTCACCGTATTTATTCTTATTTTGTGCAGAAGCTTTTAGTGCTTTGATCAAACAAGAAGAAATGCAAAATCAGCTGAAAGGAATATCGATTTGTTACGGGGCCCCATCTGTTTCCCATCTACTATTTGCAGACGACACACTAATTTTCACTGAGGCAACAGGAGCAGCAGCGAAAACCATCCGTTCGATTCTGAATAAATATGGGAAAGCTTCAGGCCAAGAAATCAATTTTGAGAAATCAAGCATAGTTTTTAGTAAAAATACGAACGAGGTTGACATTTTGAGGGTGCAGTCACATCTGCCGGTTAAAATTGAAGAGAAACATGACAAATACCTAGGCCTCCCAATGGTTGTAGGTAAGTCTAAGAAAGATGTGTTCGGATACATAAGAGATAGGATTTGGGAGCGGGTCCAAGGGTGGAAAGAAAAAACGTTATCACTGGCGGGTAAAGAAATTTTAATCAAGGCGGTGCTCCAAGCAATTCCAACGTATGTTATGGGTTGTTTTAAATTACCCAAAACGTTCATCCATGAGATCGAAAGTATCATTGCAAATTATTGGTGGGATGGGAAGGATAAAAAACGCATGCACTGGATAAAATGGAATGACATGTGTGCAAGTAAAAGAAGTGGGGGCTTGGGATTCCGGAATCTTGAAGCTTTTAACTTGGCAATTCTTGCAAAACAGGGCTGGAGAATCATACAAAATCCTACGGGGTTATTGAGCCGTCTGTTAAGAGCAAAATATTTCAAGAACGGTGATTTTTTAGGAGCCACTTTGGGTAATAATCCATCATTCACATGGAGAAGCATTTGGGGGGCAAAAGCTTTGCTGGAAAAAGGTCTCAGATGGCGGATCGGTAATGGCACGGATGTGAAAATTTGGGATCATAGATGGGTACCGAGACCAAGAACTTTCAAGATTGTTTCACCGCCACACACACTGCATTGGGACAGCCGAGTTGCAGAACTTATTGATTGGGATACATGCTCGTGGAAAAAGGCGTTAATAGAGAGTGAATTCTTGGAAAGTGATGCTCGAATTATCATGTCTATTCCTTTAGGCAGTCCACAAAACTCAGACAAGATTGTTTGGCATTATTCCCCTCACGGCGGCTTCACTGTTCGATCGGCATATCACCTTGCTTTTGAATTGGAACAAGAAGCAACAATAGCGAACACGGGTTCCTCAAGCTTGAGTGCTATCCGTGACTGGCGCTGGATCTGGAAAACTAAGATACCAAATAAAATAAAGATTTTTGTTTGGAGGGCGATGAGAAATGCTTTGCCAACAAACAAAAATTTGTCAAGAAGGCATATTGATGTTGCTGAAATTTGTCCGGTCTGCCACAATACGAACGAAACCACCATGCACGCCCTGATTCACTGTACACTAGCGAGACAAATTTGGGCTATCTCCGGCATCCCTTGGGCGGTGTACAGTGCTTATGGAAACACAGTTGAAGAATGGTTTGCGAAGGTACGTCAAGTTTGTGACAATGAGGAATTGGGACTGTTTTGGGCAGTTTGTTGGATTATTTGGCATAACAGAAATAAAATTCATGTTGGCGAAAGCTATCTTTCTCCACCGGAGCTGGTCAAATACGTGCTTGATTATATACAAAGAGTAAAGGTTGCCAATACAATCACTCAAGTTGGGATCAGAACGAATTGTCCGTCAACTTGGTTGCCCCCCCCCCCCAATTGACATTCTCAAAATCAATGTGGATGGTGCCCTGTTTTCGAACCACGCAAAATCTGGTTATGGTTTTCTAATTCGAAACCATTTTGGTGTATGCATAGGGTGGCGATCTGGTTCAGTGGATGGCCTCTTCTCCCCTGAAGATATCGAAGCGCTGGCAGCAAAGAAAGCAATGGAATTTGTGATAGCTAATGGTTGGAGAAGGATTATCCTGGAAGGGGATTGCAAAGGGATCATTGACAGAATAAATGAAGAACAAGACTACCTGGGAAGCTGCGGCATTTTGATAAATGACATAAAATGTATGTCAACTACTCTAGAGTTTTTTCATGCCAGACATATCAAAAGAAGTGGCAATGCCGTCGCGCATTGCCTTGCCAAATTAGCTTTAGAGCATTTTGAGAATTTTGATGTTCTTCCTGTTTCAGCTTTAAATATTGTAAACTCCGAAGTTTCATCAATATAATTCATTTTGCCTCTCAAAAAAAAAAAAAAAAAGTTAGCATCTAAAAAAAATGATTGATTTAGCACTAAGTTAAGATGGTATCTAATTCAATTCTAGAATTTGTGGGTCTAAAGGCAAGGGAACATCCCCCTCCAAATCGTATCTTCAGCTTAATTTGTTGCTCAATATTGTACCTAATTTCTATGTCAATTATGTCTCTACTAGTTTGATTCCAGATCTTATGCCAAATTAAAATGTTGTACACTTGTCATCCAATGCTCGTTCATACGAAAATTCTTTGTTTGCCTTGAATTTTTTTTATTTAATTAGTAATTTTTTCATAATTTTTCTAGAATTTCTAATATGTATTTTTAAAGTTTTTGAAAATTTTCAATATTTAGTTGATCGAAAGATATACTAAAAATGAAATTTTCATTCACGGTAAAGACAACTTCGATAAAATCGCTCCAATGCTTAAGTAAGTGGTTTTGAACTACTCCTTAAATTTTAGCCATGATGTATATGTTGCTAACAGCTTTCATAATTATCACGCTAATGGTCTATCTAAATATAATTTGGTAAGATATCTTGACAATATTTAGATAGTTCCATTCGATATTTTTAAATTTCGAGGTTGTGTTGAAGATCTAGATTCAGGTTTAAAATCGCACGATTCTTCTAGCACATTCCCTCAACCTCGGGATCGCTACTAAAGGCGAATCTTAGCATGTTCAATTAAGATACAAAGTCAGTCTTATATTATTCCCTTCTCTTTTCTTCTTTTTTTTGAAAATTATAAGTAAATGAATTTATAAGTAATTAAATTGATCATTTGCTACCTTAGCTTGAGTTTGGCTCTTAATTATATATATATATATATATATATATATTTATAGAGATGGGAACAAAGCGGCTCATGAAGGGACTCAACTTTCTTTTAAGGAATCTTATCTATTCTGAATATTGTAAACTCTGAGCTTCCAAACTAATTTTATCTCCTTGTGTTCCTTAACACAAACAAAAATTAAGCTAAATATTCAAAAGAATACATTCGAATCATTTTGATTCAAAAAAGAATTGATTGTCTAGATGCCCTATATAGCTAGAGCGGGCTAACGTCTTATCTGACAATTGAGTTTTACGTTTTCATTTAAAATGTCAATGGAAAAAAGGATAATAACAAGTGGGGTTTTTGGCATTTGGCATTTTGCACCCTGAAATTATAGAATTTCACAAATCTAATTGAATCGGGAGAGGAAATTAGGTTTTAGGTTAAAGATTGGGTAACCTTTGTACGAATTGCACCCACATCGAATTGGATAATTTGTTTAGCAATTAGGATAGGAATATACTTAATTGTCTTAGGTAGTCACAATGAGGGCTTGTTCTTGATTTAATTTGGCCTAGCTTCATTGGCATAGGAATATAGCTATTTGATTAGATTAGATTGGTCTTACAATATTCTTGAAAGAAATTGTAGAAACTTAAGTGCCCTAGACTAGCAATGAACATTAATTGAAATAGAATTGTTGGGAAAATAATAGCAATCAGTTTGACTTTGAAGGAAG
The DNA here is from genome assembly GCA_038501285.1 of Penstemon eatonii. Taxonomy (NCBI): domain Eukaryota; kingdom Viridiplantae; phylum Streptophyta; class Magnoliopsida; order Lamiales; family Plantaginaceae; genus Penstemon; species Penstemon eatonii. The sequence continues at coordinate 460,169 of JBCEGF010001339.1, forward strand.
TTGTAATCCTAGGCTTTAATCATTATAGTTAATATTGTCAATTTAGAGTTTAGTTTTACTATCATTGTTGCTTAGTTATAATCTAATTTCAAAGAATTGCCTAATTTGGATAAGAAAAAAAGTAATCCTTTAGTAATTAGTTAGTTTAGCTCATTAATTCCTTGTGGAGACGATACTCTACTTAACATTATATTACTTGTTGCGATTGCGTATACTTGCATTTATAAATCATGCACCAAGTTTTTGGCGCTGTTGTCAGGGCATTATTTGTGCTATTTTGCTAATATTAATATCAATCATTCTTTTCTTAGATCAAATTTTTATTTGTTGTCTCTTTCTTTATTTTCAGGACATTTATTCTTTGCATGCGCAGCGATGTACTAATTATGTCGATCTACCCATGTATCTATCTAAAAAGAAATTTTGTCTCACTTAAAGTAACATATTTTATCTTAAAGTAACTCAAGAATCTACACAATTTGGTATCAAAATTTTACTTATATTCATGCGTAGTCTTTTATGTCTGCATCAATTTTAGCTACTTAACTTTTTTTTTTTTATTATTATAATTTTCTTTGTTTGTTAGATGATCAAAACTGCACGTGCCTCAATATTATATGGGCATTCTATGGCATTAAGAGGACCAATATCAAACTCTTGGGAAATCTCTCACCCGTTCAAAGATATATGACATGCTTATTTTTTTCCCTTCACCATATGGTACATAGTTCAATTAAAGAAATGACAGTGTGCCAATTTGGTATCTAAAAGTTCATTAAGAACTTATACTATTTGAAATAATGTCATGATACATTTGTTTTTGTGTTTAGTTGAACAATTCCATCCATGCCTCAAAAGAAAGATCGCATGGGGAGAACGATATTGATTTATCTCATGATGCAAAAGAGACTGAACCTATTCTCAGGGATAAACCACAATTCAACATGACCCTCAGAAAATCATCGCTAAAATGGTTGTGTCAATTGGTAATCATTTTGCAATTTTTATCTTGTTATTACCATTGTCAAAAGTATTAATATAGATTATTTACAAAAGCTTACCCAAATTTCAAACTAACACATTAATTGTCAACGTGCATTATACACATGATACCAAAATGTAATGTGTTAAAATAAGGCAGATGGTCCATTTTGCATATGACTGAAGTTGCTAAACAATCGAATCGAGTTGAAATAAACAACTCTTTTGAAAGTTTCTCAAACTTTGGTGGTTTTGTGTAATCATACCGAGATTGACAAATCTTAATGGATTCGAACACAAATTATCAATCCCAAATAACTTGTTGTTTTTAAGTATATATATTTTTGTTGTTGTTTAATTTAACTAATTGAGTTTGAACTAAGTTCCAGAAGTAATCAAACGATAAAAAATATTTTTTGTTTGTAGCTGATCGAGCTTAAACTATATTTTATCAATCAAATTAGATCCAAATATATAATAGACTTAATTTGACTTATGACTGTACTAATTACTTTTTTGTTACTTGTGATTTTCAGAATTTTCCAGCTCGAGTACATTCAGTGTTGCCCTCTGGTAATATTATAGCAATGGTGAGATCAACATCTGGAGTAAGTTATGAAATACAATATTATGGATGGAGCATTTTGTGGATGATCATAATTTGAAAGAGGGTAGCAAACTCTCAGTGGTTGTAATTAAATCCAATGAATACACACTTGAGCTCCAAATCCAAAGAAAAGAAAAAGAGAAAACATGTTGATAAATCTACAATTATCATCGACAATGATGAGGTCGAGGATGAGTACAATAATGAGGTTAAAGTTGAGGATGAAGATGACGAGATGGAGGTCGAGGATGATGTTCGTGAAAATTTATGACGATGATGATATTAATGATGAATTCTAGGGCAGTGATAATGTGGATGATTATGAATGTAGTGATGATGGTGGTGATGAGAACAATGAGGGATACGGGGAGTGCAAGGATTAGAGGTCGAGGATGATGTTCGTGCAATCGATGATGATGATATTACTGATGGTGTATGTAGCAGTGATGATGTTTATGACTATGACAGTAGTGATGATAGTGTGATGAAGGCAAAGGAGTCAGAATTTGAAGTCGCTTATGATTAAAATATGTATCTTTGTTATATTATCGATGATTGTTTAATAATGCTTTTGTTTTGGTTGACAATTTAGATGGTTCCTCGACTTGCTAGTGAGTGATAATATTCGAGTTGTAGTTTCTTTTTTGTGAGAAATGGTTGGTCGGTGGATCTTTTGGTGAATTTGTAGTAAAATCTCGAAATTGAAAGAAGTGGAGAAAATGGTTTATTTGACATATAGGTTCTTCAGGTTGTTGATTGTGAATTGTGATCGGGTGATGATGCTTTGAAATATTGTATATCCATGTCATTATTGATGTTTGATTTTGCTCCATTTTGGAAAATATTATTATGTACATTTGTTGCACAAGTTTATAATATATACTGCAAATTTTTGGTGGGACGAAAATAATAGAAGGAAAATACATTGGATTAGGTGGGAATCATTATGTCTTAGTAAAAGCGATGGTGGTTTGGGTTTTCGAGACTTAGACTCTTTTAATACTGCTTTATTAGCAAAACAAGCGTGGCGTATATTGATAAACCCAAATAATCTTCTTAGTCGTATCTTAAAAGCTAAATATTTTCCTACATGTGACTTACTTGATTCTACTCTGGGTTCGAGACCTTCTTTGACTTGGAGTGGAATTTGGGGTTCTCTTGACAAATTGGCTGCTGGTCTTAGGTGGCAAATTGGCAATGGAAAAATGGTAAAAATCTGGGGCGATAACTGGTTACCTCGTGGAGGAGCTTTTCAAGTATGTTCTCAACCAAATACACTCTTGAGAGATGCTACGGCTAGTGAATTATTTGATGAAGATCTTAACACTTGGAACAGGGAACTTGTGGAAGCAATATTCTGGGATGATGAAGTTAAATGTATTCTATCTATTCCGATTGGTAATAGGAATGCTGGAGACAGGCTGATTTGGCATTATGACGATCAGGGGTATTCACAGTTAAATCTGCTTACCGGATTCACCAGGAGAAAAAGTATTTGGCTCGTGAGGCAGTTTCGGGTGGGCCGAGTTCACGTGAGAGCAGAAACTGGAATTGGATTTCGTCTACTATGGTTCCACCAAAAATCAGAATGTTTCTTTGGAGGTGCTACTTTCGATCGTTGCTGGTTAAGGAACGCTTGAAAGATCGCAAAGTTACTAATGATTCCACATGTCCCCGTTGCGGGTATAATTCCGAAACTCTTACTCACTGTCTTCTTAATTGTCCTTATGCAAGGCAGGTATGGGCTCTTTCCGAGATATCTTACGCGACCTATAACTATGATGCCGAAGACATGGTAAAATGGTTCGATCTGTTCTTTCAAAATCAGACTCAAGTGAATTAGGTTTATTCATTACTTACTGCTGGTGGATCTGGTTTAGTAGGAACAAATTCATATGGGAGTCTTCCGAAATCCAACCTCATACGCTACGCACTTTTGTCGGTGATTATTACAGAAGATATCACCAATCTACTCACCGTTTCGCTGCACCAAAACCGAACAGAATATTTGAAACATGGAGACCTCCACCACATGGTTGTATCAAAATCAACATGGATGCGGCTTTGGGTCATGGAGGTGAGTCTATTGGTGTTGGTTTAATTGCAAGAAATTGGGACGGGGAATGTGTTGGCTGGAGTTATATTAACATGAAACTTCCTCTTAATCCGGAATCCGCTGAAGCAATAGCTGCTCTTAGGGCTATTGAATTTGGTAAAGAGAAAGGTTGGAGAGACTTGTTGATCGAGGGTGATTGCCTATCTGTTATTCAAAGTATAAAAGATTCAATGAGCTCCAATAGAATGCTCGGACCAATTTACGAGGACATCAAGTTGCTAGCTAAACATTTTACTTCTTTTGATGCTTTACATGTTTTTAGAGAATGTAATAAGGCAGCCCATTGCTTGGCTAGGCTCGCCTCCATAGGCTTTTCTTTTTCCCCATTTCTCCCTAGTTCGATCACTGAGATTGTATTATTTGAATACTTATAATAATATCTTCTCGTTTGTCTCAAAAAAAATGTAACATTATGTGCAATCGCATCACACATTTATAATATAGAAAATATTATTATGGGTAGTCGTTGCACACATTTATAATATTGCATATAACTATAATTAAAAAAAAAACCTAAATTACTGGATTCTTAGGATTTTTTTTTTAGATTATTGTGTACAATATGAAAGTAACTTGCAAATAAAGTCAGAAAGAAGAAGAGAATAGGGAGAATTAGATGAGAAACAGAATTGTTTACGACTCCAAAAAATTTGTTGCTTCATTTCCATTCCATGTTTACATAACATACCACAACTAAATGAAAATGACATATGGGAATACTCTCTTTTTTACAAATGCAATTAACTAGGTATAATAACTCTCAGCATAATTGGGCCACCAATCCAATACTAGAACTGGGCTTCTGTTAATTCTCCCGATCCAGCTGACTCATGATCTTCAGTAAGTCCATTATGCACTGGCCCAGCTAGCAATGGCCCATACTTTTGATCCTCAGTCAACCCACTCTCACACAACCTATCTAAAAACAACCTATTAATCCTTGGAGCTTCATCTAGGTCTGTCAAAGGTCGGGTCCGAACTCGAACCCTACCTGCTTATCAATTATCGGGTCCAGACCCTGACCAGACCCAGACTTTTTTTCAAAATGATTGGGTCTAGGTCGGGTCCAGACTTGGACCCGATCGAGACCCGGACCGACCTGAACCCTCTTTTTTTTTTTTTTTTCTGTTTTTTTCCCTAAGACACGAGTTCTTTTCTCTCTCTCTCTCTCTAAAAGTACACACACTGGCACCCTGCACACAGTCTCACACACTTTCATTTTTTTTTTTTTTTAATAGTTTACTTTTTCGTTCTATTCTTGGATGGAAATGATGTGAAAGATGCATAATATTTTGAAAAATTGAGAATAAAAATGAAGTCTTATAAACTAGGGGATGTAAATTGCGATTTGGTAAAGTACATGAATCTGTTTTCTGTGATTAATCATGATCATTAAAACTAATTTTTTTTTGTCCCCTGCCAAATAATTACCTATATTATTAATTACGTCATTTAGTCTTATGGATAAACACCACTTTTGGTCCATCTTATCATTAACTTTTTACAGAGTGGTCTCTCTTATGATTTTTTTTTCACTTTAGTCCTTACTATGAATTATTTGTTTCACATTAGTCCTTTTCAAGTGGTCCAAGGCGATTCCGATAACATGTGATATGCTCATGAGGTCAATTTTATCATTTCAAATAAACTAACATGGATATTTTCGTTTTTCTAATTATTTAAAAAAAAACTAAATTTTCAAATTAGGCTTTCATTCCAATCGAACTTAATCGTTCATTTCGTTCCAAACTAAAGTTTTTTCCTAAAATCTTTTTCAAACACCAAAATTGCTCACCAATTAAACAATATCTCAAATAGTCTCAATAGTGAACGGACAAAAATGCCCTAAAAAATATTCATATGCATGTCACGTGTTATCGGAACCACCTGATAAGGACTAAAGTGAAACACATAATTCATAGTAGGGACTAAAGTGAAATAAATAATTCATAGTAGGGACTAGAGTGGGAAAAAAAACATAAAAAGAACCACTCTGTAAAAAGTTAATGATATGAAGGACCAAAAGTGATATTTACCCTAGTCTTATTTTCATGTGTACTAAATATAACGCAGCGAGAATGTTAAATTGGATCTATTCACTGACATATCAGTGGGATCTGATCTGAACATCAGACTCAGACCTAACAATGGGAGTGAAAAAAATTTACTGCAGGAACTGCAATACAGTTTTGGGGGAGAAAATGGTAATTTAATTACTATTTTTGCCAGTATTTAATTAGTTGTCATATAGAAAAGAAATATTTCTTTGGCAAAATTGCAGAAAAGGTCCCAAACTAATTGGCAATTTTGGGTTTTCGTCCCACACTTTATCACCTCACCGAATTTCGTCCCGTAATTTTATTTTTTTTTGGGATTTCGTCCCGCCGTTAAGTATTAGACGGAAATTGCACACGTGGCCGTTAAATTGACACGTGGCTGCTTACGTGTCATGATGGCGTGGCAATTAGCATGACCAATTATACAAGATTGCAGAATTAGTCCCAAACTAATTAAAAATTTTGGTTTTTCGTCCCAAACTAATTAAAAATTTTGGTTTTTCGTCCCAAACTAATTACAAATTTTGATTTTTCGTCCCAAACTATATCAATTAGCCAAATTTCATCCCGTGATTTACCATTTTGCATGAATTTAATCCCACTATAAATTTCTATTTTAATAAAAATGACGATTCAATCTTTTACATTTTCTTTTCCAAGAAAAATATTATGAATTTTCGAAACTCCTATGCTCTTTTGAGAAATAAAATTCTCATGTCATTTCATTAGAAAAATATTGTGTGTTCTTTTTTTGTATTAAAATATTATAAATATTTTTAATACTAAAAAAGAACACAATATCAATGTTAATTAGGCGCTAATCAAAATTTCATCAGCACAATTATTATCCAAACTGAAGATTTCTTCCGGAACAAGCATATTTGCAAATTGGGAAATATGAAATTTATTGAGAAAAAATGAAACATTATGAACATGTGAATAACATAGTCAATAATGTCAATATTTATAATATTTTAATATTATAATATTTTAATACTAAAAAAGAACGCACAATATTTTTCTAATGAAATGACATGAGAATTTTATTTCTCAAAAGAGCATAGGAGTTTCGAAAATTCATATTATTTTTTCTGAAAAAGAAAATGTAAAAGATTGAATCGTCATTTTTGTTAAATTAGAAATTTATAGTGGGACTAAATTCATGCAAAATGGTAAATCACGGGATGAAATTTGGCTAATTGATATAGTTTGGGACGAAAAATCAAAATTTGTAATTAGTTTGGGACGAAAAACCAAAATTTTTAATTAGTTTGGGACTAATTCTGCAATCTTGTATAATTGGTCATGCTAATTGCCACGTCATCATGACACGTAAGCAGCCACGTGGCAATTTAACGGCCACGTGTGCAATTTCCGTCTAATACTTAACGGCGGGACGAAATCCCAAAAAAAATAAAATTACGGGACGAAATTCGGTGAGGTGATAAAGTGTGGGACGAAAGCCCAAAATTACCAATTAGTTTGGGACATTTTCTGCAATTTTGCCTATTTCTTTTCATAACTTACTGTGTCATTAATATTCAATTTTTCAGGTCAATCGACCAGAATACTACTCTATAGAATTGTAAGTCTCTCCAATTTTGTGCCTGACACTAAATTTTTTTTTTTAAAAAAAAAAAATCTTGATTAATTAATCATTATTATTTGAATATGAGTTTAAATTTGGGTTTTGACTGCCGGGAAAAGCTGATATTCTGGACAGGCAATAAAGTAATCAGTCCAACTTTGTTTCTGTCTTGTTATACCTCGATTAGTTTTAATCCCACAAACTAATCTCACTTGATTCATTTGGTATGTGATTTGCATTTTGTATGGTATTTTTTAATAGCAATTTGGATTTTGAATGTTACTTAAAACCCTGAAATTGGGATATATGGCCAGTGGCCATAGACTGATCACGTGGTGCAGATTTAATTGCAGTTTTTCTCCTTCCCGGGATACTTTAACATCGAATTGTAGCTTTTATGAAATGCACTCCACCTGTTTGCTTTAATTCCTAACTGATTGTTGAACAATTTCAGGGTTAGGGTAGAAAGAATTGGTATTGTAAACGAGAAATGGCGAGCTATATTTGGAGGAAGTACGCAGATTATCTGCACACAAGGTGGGAGAAGACCATTTTGTGGGACATGATTGATCCGTACAGGCGACCCAAAACCTTCACTCCCCTTGTCACCATCTACATTTGTGCTTTCTACACCGGGGTTATTGGTGCCGCAATCACCGAACAACTCCACAAGGTAAAAGATTAGGTTTATCTCTGTTGCAATCAATTATAATCTTAAGTTTCATTATAAAGGTTCATGTTCTGTAACATTGTGAATATCTTCAATTAGGAATAGTTGGGTTTGTACTTTGTTTTGCTATTGTCAATATATCAATGTGATATAAATGTAAGAAAGATCAGATGACCTTTCTTTATTGTCTAAACATGTTCTATTGCACGGTTCCTCGTTCTTTTGTGATAACTAGCATATCATTGGTAAGAAATTTGTGTAGTTGTTTTTGTGATAACTAGCATATTCGAAAGAGTTATATATTCAGTAATATGTGTTTTTATCTGATAATCTTTTGCCTCTACTATACAAATTCCTCTAATTGCCTTAGTTACTTTCTCAAGCCCTCAGAAAGATTAATGAATATTTTTGCGATGCTTTGCTTTTATGCGAATGGATAGTATATAAGACTAACATAGTTTAATGAGATTCAAATTTCCAGTCTTTCTTCTGTTGTAATTTGTATAAAACAGGCATTACCAGTTTTAACACAGGAATATTATCAAAATATAAACCTTAAAATATATGGATAATTGGATTTAAAGGCTGACAAATCTCGTATGTGAGGCATGGATCAAATATGGCCAGTCAATATAGTCTGGTTTCTATCACTAGTAGTCTAAAAAGTGTCCACAGATATAATACTTGATCGCGTTGTATTCAAGATTGATTTTTCTCTTGGCACCTATCTACACCAAGAAAACCTGCATTGATTTCCACAAGAAGTTGTTCTGCTTAAAAGCTTCTTATAACTCATTTCTGAAATGTGATGTTTTTCCAGGAGAAATATTGGGAAGATCATCCTGGGGAATATGTTCCCTTAATGAAGCCAATATTCTATACTGGGCCTTGGAGAGTAATGAGAGGTGATGTTCCTCCATATGTCGAGAAGTAGTCAAAGCAACCACTAGTTACTGCTCATGCATGTTGTGTGCACATATCGAATATACTTATGTATTGCACGTTAAATTCCTAGTCTTATTTAGCATCATATTTCCAATTGGGCAAATCAATAATAGTTTTCTTGATTTACAACACTATCACAATTTGTATGTCTCAAGATGCCGATGAATGTTGAGCAACTCATATGGTGGTTTGTGTCATTTAAGCATATGCAGTTTTCTCTATTGTTATGCTAGAACATGCTTTGCAATGTCATGTGTATATATTAGGCCTGGATTTGTCCTACCATTTGAAGAAGAGAGTGGGATTTGGATTTGGATTTGGATTTGGATTTGGATTATCAGAAATAGTGATTAAGTTTGGCCAATCCGTATTTGTGTTTGATTTAGTTGCAGGTAAGGACATAGGATTGGGAACAATCAAACTCTTGGCAATAATTCAGTTCTAAAAATAGAATGTAGATGGGTGTGTAACTGACATCTATTTTGCACCAAGTACTTAGTTAACAGCAGTTTTTTCATTTGACATATTTCTCTTCCCTGGTTTCCTAGATGCTCGTCAGCGACGTATTGGTTACTTTCTCGAATGACACGTGTCATGTTGGTTAACCACCTAAGATCTCGATTTTGAGAAATAAATTATAAAATAAACTGTCGTAGTTTATTAGTATTTTATTTGACACGTGTCATTTGAAAGGGTAACGAATGTTCTATAAGCAGTACAACATCTAAAAATCCTCTTCCCCAAGCTCTTTTTGTCTATTCCATAACTATATTCTTCCTCTTGATCTGATTTTTAAGAAAAAATGAACACAACATATGGCACAATACCAACACCACCACCATCCTCAGACCCGGCATTTCTTTCCAACGCCAGAGATCGGATCAGATCCAGCATTAGAACCCGGCGCCCATGGAAAGAAATGGTGTCCTTTTCATTCCCAGGAAGCTTCAATGTCGCCCGCCAAAGAATCAAAACAAATGCATCGTATTTCCACGTAAACTATGTCATCATTGTCCTCTTCGTGCTTTTCCTCAGTCTCTTGTGGCATCCTGTCTCCCTCATTGTGTTCTTAGTCACAATGACAGCATGGCTCTTTTTGTATTTTCTACGTGATGATCCAATCATGATTTTCGGGTATGGTGTAGATAAACGTGTGATTCTAGTGTTTCTGTCGATTTTTACATTTGTTTTGTTGTTGATGACGCATGCGCTGGTTTTTATCGCGGGAGTGGTTGTGGGATTGGTGGTGGTCTTGGTGCACGGTGCTTTTAGGAGGACAAATGATCTGGTTTTTGACGAGGGGGAAAGGATCGAGAGCGGGGTGAGGGTTGATTTGAAAGAGACTGCATCTGCTTCTTATTCTTCGTCTTTTTAAGAAAAATCGAATCATGTTGTAGCATAGCTTCAAATCGTCTAATTAAATTCATTGTAGGAATCATCACACGTTCGATTCGAATTCGTGTAGTCATTCAGGCAGGAATGAAAGAAAGAGGTGGTTCTGTTGTTATGTTAACATGTACCCTAATGAATGCATACACTAAACATGTTTGGAATGTTCCTGATTTGATACTATTAGGTATTGTTTTGGTTTGGCACTAAATAAAGCTATGTTCTTAATTGAACACGACAAAGATAATGCAGTCTTCTTGTATTTATTTATTTTTTACAGAACACTTAACTCACTGTAAAAAGTAAAATATTGCATTCAACAACTGCTCCAACTACACCCATAAAAATATTGATGGTGGATGATTTGGTCCAAGCTTGAAGTCACTTGGTTGAGTTATCATCAATTTAGCTTTCTACTTATTTTGTTTTCGAGTTATATCCACTTAATATACATGAAATAATACTTTATAATACACCATGTTTTCCAAAATGTTCACTGCTATTTCATTTTTGGGATGTTACGAAATAACATTTCATTTCTATAAATAAAATTATTTTTCTCAACGACTTACATAAAGTAATGATTGGACACCACTAATTTTCAACCATAACTTTTAAGGACATATATGTAAAAATAGGCAAATTGCAGAAAACGTCTCAAATTAATTTGTAATTTTGAATTTTCATCACGAAATATATTAGCTCACCGAATTTCGTCCGTAATAATATTTTTTTCAGAATATTATTCCAAACTATTTACTAATTCTGGTTTTTCATCCCAAACTATATCAACCAATCAGATTTTGAATTTACAATTTTGCATGAATCTAGTCCAATATTTAATTTTTAATTTCATAGAAATGACGTTCAATTTTGTAATTAGTTTGCGACGAATTCTACAATATTGTATAATTGTTCATGCTAAAATTTATCACGTCATGACACTTAAGAAACCATGTGGCAATTTAACGAACACGTGCACAATTTTCATCTCATAAATAATAGTGAGGTGATATTCTAAAAAAAAAAAATTTACGGGACAAAATTCGATAAAATTTGGAACGAAAATCCAAAAGTTTTGAATGTTTTCTACAATTTTGCTTGTAAAAATACCTAAAAAATTAACATTTTTTACTTTTACCTACGACTCCACGCCAAAAAGTAAAAGGATAGAAAAAAAGAGAAAGAGGGAGTACATTCTTGGAGAGTGGAATTCTGGAAACCAAAAAAAGTCGGTGAGATGGACACACTTTCTGTCTATGAATATTTCGAAGTTTCAAAACAAATTGAAGAAATTAACACAACAAAGATTTATGTGCTGAATGTACTTTTTTATTATCTGATCTATTGCCGGAGCACAAATGACAAGAAGACTTTTCCTTATTTCCAAACTGCTGGGGACAACGATATATTTGGACAAATTACTATATAATGTGAAATGCACAATATTCAATTTGCCCCTTGTAATTTATAAAAGACCACTTTATTCTCTGTAAAAAACTTAAAAGAGCAATTTGCCCTTCTGTGAAAAATTTAAAAGAATAATTTACCTTCTTCAACTGGAAAGTATAACTCACTCGCCGAAATTGAGAGTGAACAAGTAAAGTACTTTGTAACATATGGGTGCAACATTTATCATGACATAGAGGATAAATCATCATATTTGTTATAACACGGGTAAAATGCCACATTTATCATAAAACAGGGAGATAAATTGCCACATATAAGGGGGTAGTTACGCCAATTCATATTATTTTTAAGTTTAACAATGTCATGGAGACGGTGTGAAACATTTATAAGATTACAGAAGGTAAATTACTCCTTTCCAAATCATAGAGAGTACATTGAACATTATGCAAATTACAGGAGTAAATTGCCATTAACTCTAATTGTACTGAATTGAAAGAATCCAAGATAGAAATAATAAAGAGCAAACTTTGCATACGAATATGATTCCCATTCTTTCTAACAACTGATAAAGAATATGAACATGTAAAAAGGAGGTTCCACATTCATCCTTTTATTCCTTTAAATCCAATCAAAGAAACACATACACACACACTCAAAAGAAATTACAAAATATTACAAACTATCATACAAAAGTGGAATGCTTTAGGCACCATAAAGTTAAGTCCATCCTTGTTTGTATCTGCGGAAAAGTTCTTCGGTTTGTGCATTTCTATAAGCACTGCAAGCAATAAGGTAAACCCAAATGAGAACCACGACTGTTATGATCAGTATTATGTTCACTCTCCTCCATTCATGCCTCAAGTTACCGAGCAAACCAGCTTTGCAAGAATTGCAGTTATAGCATAATAGCCTCGGATCATTGTTCCAAACTGCGCAGTCGGGAGATGCAGCTATGTTCGATGGGCCTATCCAAGTAATAGGGTTCGAGTATTGGAATCCACATATCATCGGAGGTTTACAACATCCCGACTGTATTTTATAAGAAAAACGCAATGTTAACTTAACTATCATATTCTTCGAAAACCAAATTTCTAAATTCAGATATCAATGTACACGATAACGAGTATCGGATGGCACGGTGACTTGCAGATTCTGTAGGGATAAAGCAAGAGCTAAAGTGACACTTTATGTAGTACTTTTGTATTGAAAAATATAGACAAGATATGATCTCAATAATTTTGTGCTAATTTTATGAGATCATTAACAAAAAGTGGAAAAGGGGATAGTATTATAGATGACATTATGATAACTTATGGTTAATTATATGCAAAAGGGGCCACCATTAGTTACAGAAAAAACCAAGATTACAGGCTAGATGAATCATTTTTTTTTAATCTTCAAAGTTCCAATCAATTATAAAGTGGCCTTGAAAAATCCAGTGAAATGTGGCTCAAACAAATCTAGATTAATCTACCCCATTTTAAATTCATAATAAAGTCTTGGACTTTGAAAAGTAGATTAAGAATCTTACATTAAATAGAGAAAATTAATGACAAATTGACTGTTAACCAACAACTTCTCCCACTCTGTTCTTTTAGTCAAAATGATTAAGAACCATGTTCATTTTACAAACATCCCATGTTCAGAAATTCACTCAAAGCCAATCCAAGAAAAACCCAAAAAAAAATTTAAATATGTAATGGTCTACCAATCGATTCAAAGATTAAACAAATAAAATTCATTCAAAAAAAAAAAAAAACCCATCAAGCTGGCAATAGCAAAATCATAAATTCTACAAAAAAAAAATAATTAACTAAAATTAATTATGGATAATTAATTAATTACCTCAATAGGCGAGAGATGTGCAGCAAAGAAATCAGCTGGAGAAACATACTTATCAATAAGCTTAGGACAGATATTCGCATCAGCCAAACAAGCCCTTATCTTCCCCCAACTATCAGAACCAGTAACATGATCCCTAAGCCAAGAAGAAAACCCCTCCAGCCTATACTCATGAAACCCCATCCCGGGCACAGCGTACGCGCCATTAGGGCGCGTGACGACAAACGCGAGCACTAAAAGTACAAGCAGAACAACTATGAGTATAAACATACAAACCAAGTAAACACCCAAGAGGCCTTCCTTTTTCCAGTACGCGCCGACGAAGCCGGTGAGCGTGACGAGGAGGAAGGCGATCCCGATGAAGACGAGCGGCCATCGGAGCCAGCGGATGCACTCGTTGTCGGGTTTGGAAGCGAGCCATATGCCGGAGGAGATGATTGGGATTGAGCACATTAAAGCTATGAAGTTTAGAATTGCGGTTATGTTGTTGCTGACGGCCATTTTTGCAAGTTCAGTGTGTGAAAGTGTTTCACTATTGGGCGGTGGAGAAATGGGTTTTGGGTTTATTGACAGCGGAGAGGAGACATTTATTTTAGGGAAAATTGAAGAAAAGGTCCCAAACTAATTGGCAATTTTGGTTTTTCGTCCCACACTTTATCACCTTACCGAATTTCGTCCCGTAATTTTATTTTTTTTTGGAATTTCGTCCCGCCGTTAAGTATTAGACGGAAATTGCCACGTGGCCGTTAAATTGCCACGTGGATGCTTACGTGTCATGATGACGTGGCAATTTTAGCATACCAATTATACAAGATTGCAGAATTAGTCCCAAACTAATTACAAATTTTGGTTTTTCGTCCCAAACTAATTACAAATTTTGATTTTTCGTCCCAAACTATATCAATTAGCCAAATTTCATCCCGTGATTTATCATTTTACATGAATTTAGTCCCACTATAAATTTCTAATTTAATAAAAATGACGATTCAATCTTTTACATTTTCTTTTCCAAGAAAAATATTATAAATATTAAAGTGACAATATTTATAATATTTTAATATTTTAATATTTATAATATTTTATTTTTAATATTTAAACAATATATATAATATTAATATTTAAAATATTTTTAAAGTGACAAAATTGCGTATATATTGTTTTATTTTAAATATTTTAATACTTAAAATATTTTTTAATATTTTTAATATTTAAACTATATATATAATATTAATATTTAAAATATTTTTAAAGTGACAAAATTGCGTATATATTGTTTTATTTTAATATTTATAATATTTTATTTTTAATATTTAAACAATATATATAATAATAATATTTAAAATATTTTTAAAGTGACAAAATTGCGCATATATTGTTTTATTTTAAATATTTTAATATTTAAAATATTTTTAAAGTGACAAAATTGCGTATATATTGTTTTATTTTAATATTTATAATATTTATAATATTAAAATATTATAAATATTGTCACTTTAGTATTTATAATATTTTTCTTGGAAAAGAAAATGTAAAAGATTGAATCTTCATTTTTATTAAATTAGAAATTTATAGTGGGACTAAATTCATGCAAAATGATAAATCACGGGATGAAATTTGCTAATTGATATAGTTTGGGACGAAAAATCAAAATTTGTAATTAGTTTGGGACGAAAAACCAAAATTTGTAATTAGTTTGGGACTAATTCTGCAATCTTGTATAATTGGTATGCTAAAATTGCCACGTCATCATGACACGTAAGCAGCCACGTGGCAATTTAACGGCCACGTGGCAATTTCCGTCTAATACTTAACGGCGGGACGAAATTCCAAAATAAAATAAAATTACGGGACGAAATTCGGTGAGGTGATAAAGTGTGGGACGAAAAACCAAAATTGCCAATTAGTTTGGGACCTTTTCTGCAATTTTGCCTTTATTTTATAGGGAGCAAGATGGAATGGGAAATTGAAACGACAAAATTGCAAAAAGTCTTTGTCCTGAATTATTTAGGCAAAATTGTAAAATTCGTCCCAAATTAATCACTAATTTTGGATTTTCGTCCCAAATTATTAAATTTGACGAATTTCGTCCCGTAATTTAATATTTTTTTGGAATATCGTCCCACCATAATTATAAGACGAAATTGCGCATTTGCCGATTAATTATCACATGGCTGCTTAAGTGTCATGACATGGTAAATTTTAACATTAATAATTATATAATATTGCAGAGTTCGTCCCAAATTAATTACAAGATTGAACGTCATTTTCATTAAATTTGAAATTTAATATTGGGACTAAATTCATACAAAATGATAAATTATGGGACGAAATTTGGCGAGTTGATATAGTTTGGGACGAAAAATCAAAATTAGTAATTAGTTTGGGACGATATTCCGAAAAAATACTAAATTACGGGACGAAATTCGCCAAGTTAAATAGTTCGGGACGAAAATCCAAAATCAGTAATTAGTTTGGAACGTTTTCTGCGATTTTATCAATTATTTATCATTTCATCCCGTAATTTAATATTTTTTTAAATAGTCTTCCACCATTAATTATGAGACAAAAATTGTGCGCGTGTCCATTAAATTATCACATGGAATATTGCAGAATTAGTCACAAACTAATTAAAAGATTGAACTGTTAGTTCGATTAAATTAAAAATTTAAGGTAAAATTGCAGAAAACGTCCCGAACTAATTAGTAATTTTGAATTTTCGTCCCAGATTATATTATCTCACCGAATTTCATCCCGTAATTTAATATTTGTTTGAAATATCGTCACAAACTAATAACTAATTTGATTTTTCATCCCAAAATATATCAAAACGCCGAATTTGGTCCCATAATTTACCATTTTGTATGAATTTAGTCCCAATATTAAATTTTTAATTTAATGGAAATGATGGTTCAATCTTGTAATTAGTTTGGGACGACTTCTGCAATATTATATAATTATTCATGTTAAATTTACAACATCATGACACGTAAGCAGCCATGTGATAATAACGGCAAATGTGCAATTTTCGTCTTATAATTAACGTGGGACGATATTCCAAAAAAATATTAAATTACGGGACGAAATTCGTCAAGTTGAATAGTTTGGGACGAAAATCCAAGATCAATAATTAGTTTTTGACAATTTTTACAATTTTGCCAAAATTTAATATTGTGACTAAATGCAAAATGGTAAATTACAGGATGAAATTCAGAGAGTTGATATAATTTGGGACAAAAAATTAAAATTAGTAATTAGTTTGAAACGATATTCGAAAAAATATTAAATTACATGACCTAATTCGATAAGATGATATTTTAAGGATGAAAACCCAATATCACTACTCGATTTTAGAAGTTTTCTGCAATTTCACCAATTAAAAAAATAAAACTACCAAAAAGGAAAAAAGGATACAAGAAAATTAACACTAGGTGCTTC
Source organism: Penstemon eatonii (assembly GCA_038501285.1). NCBI lineage: Eukaryota > Viridiplantae > Streptophyta > Magnoliopsida > Lamiales > Plantaginaceae > Penstemon > Penstemon eatonii. Next base: position 477,209 of record JBCEGF010001339.1, read on the forward strand.
AGGTCAAACCTGAAAAATAGAGTACAGAGTAACATCAGTATTTTACGGAAATTCTTCCTAAGACACGGTTTTATTTTGCGTTTTTTATTTTCCCTTTTTTCTCTTTTTTACGGAGTTTAGATGTAAAGATTCCTAAAGGTTGAAGAAAGTAAAAAGTAGAAGATAATGGTTTTTTTTTCAAATTAACTTTATGTTACTCTCTCCCAAAGTATTTTATCCCTTTAATTTTGGCACGGAATTTTAAACAACTTATTAAAAAAGTAAACTTTTGTTATTTTGTGAGAGAGAAAAGGAGTTATATTTTGGGACGTCCCAAAATAGAAATGGAAGCAAGAAAAGTGGGACGGAGAAAATATATGTTATGGATAATTTACTACACTGATATGAAATAATAAAAATGTATCTCATAGATAGTGGATGTGTTGCACACACACTCTATAATAAAAAATTCTAGTCCAAGTCTGATTTGACCAAGCTCATCCAACCACCAAGCAAGTATATTGCACTTGCTTTGTGATTGGTCACTCTCCTGTGAGTTGCATCCAATTACAAAGCAAGTGGATTGCACTTGCCTTGTAGTTACTTTGGGTTCGACCAAACCCTGTGTGGGTAAGAATCTTTCCTCTATAATATACTAAGACTTCATCTTCATGTAAAAAAATGATCAATTCAACTTTATCATTAACAACATATTCACCTCACTTTATGCAATTTACCTCTCTGTGATATGCATAAATGTGTATTTTAACTCTCTGTGATATTACTTAATGAGCATTTCACCCCCTTATAAAAATGTAAAAACTCAGGTAGTTATTTGTTAATTTATCACAGAGAGTTAAACTGTCTATTTAAAATAACATAAAATATTTATTTGCTAAAAAAAATTTCGATTTTAGTTAAGTTTTAAAAAATCACATTTTAAATAAAATAATTAAAAATAAATAAAAACGATGAAACATGTGGTTGCACTCGCTCGTGCAACACATCTAGTAGTAGGGGTATTCATAAACCCGTCCAACCCGTCCGACCCGTTCCAACCCGCACGCAGCCCGCCGGTTTTATTTTTAAAATAATCAAGTACGGGTTGGCAATTTGTAAACCCGCACGTTATGGGTCGGGTGACGGGTTTGATGGTTAAAAAACCGACCCACTCGCAATCCGCACTTAATCTTCCTCGATGTAGTTTTTATTAATTTTTTGATAAAATTGTGAAATAAATTACATTTATTAACAAATGAATAAGAACAAATAAACAAACTTTCTTCAAGTTTTTTGTTTATATTAATGTTAATGGTACGTATATGTTAGTACATTTTTTCCTAAAGAGTTCGAGAAGAAACTTCACTATTTTGTTATTTTTTGTAATGTGTGAGTGATCAATTGTATTGAATTCTTTTGTGGGGACTTGTAATATTATTTTTGATGGCGAATGTTGATTTAATTAGTAAGAAATTGTTGACTATATTCTAGTTTTGTATTTTTTGCTTCTTGAATTTAATTTCAAATGTAGGTGAACATATTTGATACATCTTATTTATTTTTTGAAGAACTTAAAATTATATGCTTAATTATTTAAATTTAGATGTCAAGATTTTATGACATTATTTTCGTTCAACCCGCCAACCTGACCGCCACCCGCCCGCACCTATTCCACCCGAACCGAGCGGTTTTGGAAAATAACAACGCGACTGCGGTTTAAAAAATTGGCAACTCGCGGGTTAATTTTTTCATGTAAACCCGCCCAAACCCGACCGCATTCACCCCTATCTAGTAGTCCGAGGATTGGATATCATTTTACGGCATCTCCCTCCCCCTCCTCCTCTATGTAGGTTGGAGATGACCTTATACGTCAATATAAGTTAAATAAATGAAGTATTAATTATTGAACCTTTAAATTAGAATTCAAGTGGTAGTATCAATTAATTAAATTTTTATTTAGAATATAAATTTTAGAAAACCACTAAAAATAACTAATAATAGAAAGTGTGGAGAGTAATAGGTATCCTTTGCAAATTGAAAGGAAAAAAAAAAGGCTACAAAAAACTAGATACTGATTTTGCTTCTTTTAAGCTCTTAAAATTACCCGTAATAGAGAGTTAACAAAGAGAGGCGAGACCTGGTTACTCGACCCCGCTCACCCGATAGTGGACCTAAATCCAATGGTTACTCGAACCCGCTCACCCACAGGTTCAGGGCTTTAGGACATTTTCAATGCTTAAAAGGGATGGGGATTGGGTGAGAGAGAAAAAAAATGGAGTGCAGAGGGAAGGGGAAAGAGATGGGGGTAGACAGGTGGACGACACATGCCCTCTTTTTATTATAAATTATATATATACATATATATATATATATATATATATATATATATATATATATATATATTTTAAATCTTAACATTAATCAAATTTATTACTTTTATAATTGTAACTTTATTTAATAAACTTAACATTAATGTTTCAAATTTAATAACATTGTAAGAAAATTTAATTTGTCTATTATTTTAAATTTTGCAAAATTAACTTTAATTTGTGTTAATTTTGACTAAAGTAATTAAAAATGATTTATGAAAATTAAATATGATTTATTATTGTTAAGAAATATGAAAATTTGAATTAACTGAAATGAAAGGACCAAGTCACTGGAAATGACTATGAAAAGAGAACTGAAGAGAGAAATAAAGGGAAGGGGTGTATGAGATAAAGAGGTGGAGAGGGATTACTGAATATGGCCTTAACTTGCCTCAATTGGTAACGCTAAAGAAATTACTATAGTCAAATTCAAAATATAAAAGAAATTAAACTCTTTTGATCATGGTCTCATTAATGAAATGATTTAACTATTAAAAAAAAACAAAAGAATACTTCTCTCAAATCTCAATCAGGTTCAACTATAATCGAAAATGAAATGTTTCGAAAACATTAAGGAAAAATTGTAAAAATAAGTTACTAAATTTAGAAAAATAACAGAGTTTAAGGCAAATAAATAGAATTATATCTTATTTTCTTTTCGCTTGATTTAAAAATGGAAACTTTTCTATGTTTTCTACGGAAATTTTGATCTATTTGTAAGATTATATTTTATTTTTTATCAGTACTATAGTGTAAGTTTATTCGTTCAACTAAACTAGCTGTAAGTTTATTTTTATATTTGATCTGTATTATAATGTAAGTTTATTTGCATATGGTGTAACTAATCGTTCTCATATGATCAGTGCTTAGTAAAAAATTTAAAATACTTGCAAGGTGTATGAATTATATGCCCTTAACTCTATTTTTGAGTTAAAAATATGCAAACTTAGGTATTATGAATAGTTGTGTGGAGTATTTGGTTCAAATGAACCCTCCAAATGTTGTTATTTTAAAATTGACCCTCCCCATTTTTGAATTTATTTTCTGAGAGAATTTTAAAATTGACATTTTTAAAATTTTCGTATTTCTTAATTAATTAATTAATAGGTTAGTTAGTTAGTTTCAAATTTTAAAAATGATCCTAAAAATTTTTAATTCTAAGAATGACCTCCATTTTAATTAATTAATAATTAATAGGTTAGTTAGTTAGTTTAAAATATAATTTTTTAATCCTAATTAAACTACAGTTAACTATAAATTTCTAATTACACCCACAAATTTCTAGATCCTTTTTTTAAATAACGTTCTTGGGCTCTTGGCACCCAAGAACCCTAAATCAAGTTAAAAAAATTAAAAAAAAGGGAGATTTTGCATTCAGGTTCATTACGATCACATATTCAGTTTCATCATGATGATATTGTGTGAGATATGTGGAAGGGATGGGAGAGTTTGGAAATAAAGTAAAAGAGTTAGAGAGCCGAGAGATTTCAAATTTGAGAATAAAAGAAATATAAGAAGAGTGATTGAGAATGTTTATGAGAAAATGAAGGAGTTTTGTTGATAATGGGATAAAAAATTTGAAAAAAATAAATTTAAAAATGGGGAGGGTCATTTTTATAATTATGGTTATTTATCACATTTTCACGTAAACTTTCTATTAACACGGAAAATTCTTGCCCAAGCCTGGCTTGGCCAAATTCATCTAACCACCAAGCAAGTGTATCACACTTTCTTTGTGATTGGTCACTTTCCTGGAAGTTACATCCAATCTCAAAGCAAGTGTATTACACTTGCCATATAATTAGTTTGGGTTCGGCCAAACCCGGTCTGGGTAAGAATTTCCTTAACACCTCCATTATTCTTTCCTATTTCCCCCCATTCTATTTGAATTTAAGGGCCTGTTTGTTTGGTGTTTGGGAAAGTAGTTTGAAAGAGTAGTGGTGGTTTCTGAAATAATCTCGATTTGCGTAATGTTGTTTGTTTGAGTTTTGAGATAATGGTTTGAGAAATAAAGTAGGTGTAGGTTATTTTTTGAAGAGTTAGATTGTAGGTGTAAGATGTGTAAGACTTTATGTCAGATCATGTTTGTTATGTGAGATTGTGTAAGAGATATGTTACTTTATGTCAAATCATAATTGTATGTTTTGTTTAGAGATAATAAAATTGTTGTTTGTTTGTGTTTTGAGAGAGTAATTTGAAAAAATTGAGAGATGAAAATTTTATTTTAGAAAATAAAAAATATGTTTGTTTGGCATTTCCCAAACACAAATTTTTTTTGGAAAACGCCAAACAAACATGCCCTTAAATCTTCCAGTCACATCTCTTTCTTCTTTTAACACTCTCACTCTCACACAAACCCAAGTATTTCCTTCTCCATCAAGTCCAAACTCACCAACTTTACTCTCACAACAAACATTACATTCTCTCCTTTTCTTTTTCTCTTCTTGAGTGAATTTCTCGGATGCACCCAAGAAATCTGTTTCCGCGCTCAGAAGCAGATTTTGAATTTGAATTTTTATTTTTGTGTTATTATTTTAATTAATCTATTACTAATTTAATTAAGATTAATTAATTACATTTTAAACAAGAATTAACCTTTTTAACTAAGAGGTCATTTCTAGAACTTAAATTCTCATGAGGTCAATTTTAAAATTTAAATTTCCTATAGGGTCAAATTTGTGTGCGCACACTGTGCAAGACGAATTTGTCTAAAAAACCTCTCCAAATTATTGTTCAATTTCCTCTTTCGATCTTAATTTTTTTTTGTGATTTACACTCGAATTCCTGAGATTTATCATAATTACAGAAATTTTCCTATAATTTCAAATATTACAAAGACACCCTTGACGAGTTGTAAACATTTTCGAAAAGGTTCTAAACGCCAGATTTTTTTTTATAAAATAGCTAAATTTCAAAGGCAATCCCTGCTACAACCAGTGTGTGACTTGTTGCATAGAATTTCTTGAAATTTCCCTTTCACAGTGTCTATTAACCCTCCTAGATTATCATTACACAGACTCCAATTGAATCCCCGAATCTGAACCCTAATTGATTAATCCCAGGCTCCCTATTTGTGCTTTTGGGAAGAGACAACTTCAAAGAGAAATGGAGTGTTGGACTCCATTATTTGACATTTTCTTGAACTCCCCATGCCCTGAAACTGAGGCATCCCTATGGCTAACAAAATCTTTCAACCCTTCATCGAACACCACTCCCATTTCCACCACATCTTTCCTTTCACTTCTCACTAAACATTCTGACACCACTTTGCTTGACCCTTCTTCTTCCCCTCAACAAAAAAGGTAAGCCCACATGAGTTTTCACTCTTTCTTGTGTATATGTGTAAAAAGATTTAATTTTTATTTTTGTAATGAGCAGGGTTATGTGGATACAGACACTGCCGGACTTGGTTCAGGCCCGAATTTTATCATTTCTTGTATATGATCACCAGAGGTTCTGTAAAAAGGACTTGTGTAAAGTTGCTAGAATTATTTTGAGTGAGGGTAAATGTCTTGATTTTTGGGTGAAGAAAGCTGCACAACAGCTGCTTGACTTAGTGTCTCTGTCAAATTATCAATGTCTTTCTAATTTGAATTTGGACTCTGATGAAGAGAATGTGGAGGATGAGTTTCGTTCGGTGCCAGATTGGCTTAAAAATGCTGCTAAAGATAGTGAGCCATTGTTTCCTTGGCTTCCTATGTCATCTGATGAGTTAAGTCAAAAAATGCCCTTTAGTGTTAGTGGAGGTAATGAAGATCATTCTCCCGTTGATGTGGAGGACGAAAAAAACGAAGATTTTGACGAAGTGATGGAAGAAATTGATGTGGATGAAATGAAGTTCGATGATTTTATGGACGCTGATGTTGAGCACAGGGCCATAGCTTTGAAAGCAAAGTTTTTGAATTTAGATTCTGCCTCAAAACCTGTGGAATTGGCTAATGAAATTCGGGATCTTTGTCTTGACAACAGAAGGAACTCTTTGGCTATTTTGAATTTGAGTGAACCATGGAATGTGGATGATGAGATAGCCTCAGTTTTAGTTTCACATTTGTCTGATGGAAGTGAAGGAGATGAACTTGGTTGGCCTAGTCACATTTTATGCTCAGTGGCCCTTCCTAAGTTACTAATCCTCAACGAACCATGTTCTCGTGTGCTAATGAGTACAATAATCCAGTACTGCAAGACCCACCAAAGGGCTGCTGAGTACGCCCTTTTGCTTCCATTGATTCTGCGAATCGACGGTCTTAACAACCCCATCTGTGACGTGATCACTAGGATAGTTAAAGAATGTTTGCACCCTGCCCATGTTTCCTCGTTCTGCCAAAAACTGCTTTGCAAAGATAAAGATGAACTTAACTTCATTTGTCTTCCCTGCCATCAAAGTCTGATTAGTGATGAAGTGCTGTGGACGGAATCTATGTTTAACTTGTTCCAGAACATGTTGAACCATAATGTTCATTTGACTCAAGACTCAGTCGATCAACTTGTTCACGTGGTCTGTAAATTCGCAGAAAGGTATTCAAAGTCTTTGAAGTTTAGCAATTTTGTGTTATGCTTAGTCAACAAATGTGCTCCCTTGTTAAAGTCTCACAAGCTCTTGTTAATTAGAGCTGTTGAGAATACTAATACTCTTGTTACCAAATCTGTATTATCGAAATTATCTGCCTTGTAGCTTCTCCTATTTTTGTTAATATTTGCTGCTATGTGCATCAATATATTATAACAATTTTTGATCTTGAACACTTAGTTTATTGATGTGTTATTTCAATCTACTTTACATTTTTGGATTATGTAGTACTTATTCATATCTTAGCACACAATAGGAGTAAGTTACGGTATCATTTGGCCATTAGACATGTTCTTCAGGGACTGAAATCTAAGACCCTTATCTCCAAATTTGGTTTTTGTATAAAATATGAGATAGTCTTGAAACCGAACACGATCAGGAAGTAAGAGCTTTGAAGCTGGAGAAATCATTGCATCGCCAGCAGGGTTGTAGAATGTAGCAATCGAGAGTCTTTTTCCGTCCTTCATGGCCAAAACTCGGTGCAAAGCACTCTTGTATATCCCATTACTTAGAATCTCCACTTGATCACCAGTGTTTATAAATATTCTGTTGTTTTTCGAAGGTGGGATTTTTACCCATTTTCCGTCTTTGTAAAATTCAAGACCAGGGACTTGGTCATCTTGGAGCAATAGAATTATACCACCTGCATCTGTATGCTCACGAAGTCCTCTAATTAGTTCAGGGTGTGGACACTGAGGGTATATTGCCACTTTCGTCCCTACAGAAGGACCCTTACTTCCGGAAAACGCCTCCATTATGTGATCCTTTTCTATACCCAAATTCTCACACATGAGCTGTGAAAGCTTTTCTGCGAGCCCAATTAGTTGATCAATGTATTTGTCCATTGCTTTGCTGCATATATGATCCAATCATTAGCCAATATTGAGTTCCAAATTTCCATTTTACGTCTTTTACTATGTTTGGTTCTTGGATCTCAGCTAGTAAAATGACAAGGAAAACGGAAAACAAACAACAGATGGAGCTCAATGTTCTATGATCCGATGCAAGTAAAACATTTTCCTTAAGAGTTTTACTCCCTGGAATCCAAGAACCAAATGTAGCCTTATATATATGTCTTATGAAAACTTACCGAAGGTCGTCTGAGAGCTTATCAAGCTCGTTGATGTTAGAATCCGGGCGATGACAAACAAAGAAGGTGCTTTCCCAATCCTTTTCCTTGATATATTCATTTTTCTCCAAGCTTTTTGCTGTCTCTGAGTCATAGAATTTATCTTTCATATTGTCATCATAATGCACATTCATTAGATTCTTCACTTTCTCCATAAGCTCTTTATCAATTCCATGATTCTCAATCTGCAGGTAACATGAAACACTGAAACTTAAATGGTATTTGCATTTGAAATGATCACTTAAAAGAACAGTTTTATTACCATAAAGAAGCCCCATTTCTCGCACGCCTCGTGGAGAAGTGCCATTGTTTCACTTCTCTTCTCACCTTCAAGCTTGCTAAAGTCAATAACAGGGATCTCCATCTCACTTTGAATGAGCAAGATTATGCTTAGTGAATAAGTATTTATATAGGATTTGGACAAGGAGGGGCAGTTATTATTTTTACCTGTTAAAAACTAGAATAGTTAGATTCTAACTTTTCAAGGAAAGGTAGTTACAGGTGAACCATACCTTACTGTAAGGAGGATAACTTGGGTGCATTGGGAACTTCATTAGTCTAAGTTCAGATCACAATCACACCATGTAATATTCAATTTATTTGACTTCTGATTAGATCTCTATTGCTTGTTGTATTATATATCTTTAGAGCTAATGCCGATTTACTCCCCCAGTGAAATGTTTAATGTTCAATTTACCCCATTTTCTGTTATTTGAAAAGGAGCACTTAACCACCATGTGAAAATTTTAAAGAAACAATTTACATCTTTCAGCTGGAGAGTGTAACTCACTTGACGAAATTTTTTAGCGGCATGGAAGTGTTTTTGTAACTGTAGGACTTCATGCTCTACCAGTTGCCCTCAAAATCAATTGGTATTAAAGAATGTGCGATACCCTTCCCTTTATAATGCATTCACACAAACGCTTACGTTATTCGATTGTGAATCCACCAATGTTTTCAGAACCGGACCGGACTGTGAACCGATGAGCCAACTGGCCACTGGTTTTACCAGTCATACCGCTGGTTGGACCGGATGACGTCATACTGATATAATAAAGAACTTAATTTTAAAGTATATATAATATGCCTAAAATTTAAACATTATCCTACAATTGATTTCAAATATACAAAATCGTAGATTATATTTAAATTAAATCATATAATAATTATCTAACTTATATCATAACGGTAATGTGATACCAATTTGTAAGCTCATATAAATATAATCTGATTATATTTCTTCATAAAATTTTAAAAGTGTAAGTTAAAAATACAACAAACTAGGATATTAATAAATTTTAAAATATGATTATGTATAAAAGTCTAATATTCAAAATCAAACTTGCATAATATATTGAATTGACTTTCAAAATTTGTCATTTTTTATCCTAAAAATAATATTGGAAAGAAATATCTTATAGAACAAATTTTAATAAAAAATTATTATTTGAGTACTAATTTTCATTAATAATGTGTAAAATGTTAATTTGAGTTAATTATCATAATCTAATTTATAAATAAATTTGTCTACACGTTTTCTAATATTTATAAATTTTTGTAATAAAAATACAACAAAAATGATGTAGCTCAAATGATAAGGAATATATGTTTTATACAAGAGGTTAGTTGTTCAAATTTCACCTTTTACAATAAATTTTAACTTATTTTTAACATTAAAAAAATTAAAAATCGGAAAAAAAAAAAGAAAAAAAAAGAAAATTCAGAATCGGGTTTTGGACCGGTTCAAACTGGTTATTGAGTCAAGTGGTTTTAGAGGGTAAACCGGACCGGATCAACCTCCGGTTCGCAGTCGGACCGGCCGGTCCGGTCCGGTGTTAATAACATTGGACTCCACCCGCACACTTTACCTTTTGGTAAATTGACACATTTATCATAATACAGCGGGGTAAATTGTTATATTTATCATAACACAAGGAATAAAATGCCACATTATCATAACATGAGGGATGAAGTGCCGCGTATAAAAATTTCAATAAGGCAATGTGAAACTTTTATAAGATTAGAAAGAGTAAAGTGCTTTTTTTTAAAATTACATAAAAATAAATTGAATATTATAAATATTACCGGGATAAATTGCCATTAACTCAATATCTTAAATATGCTTTCATTTACATCTATCCATATGTGATTATAACCCAGTGGTGTATAATTTTACTTTCTCAAGTGGAATTGGTATAAATTTTTTAGGGTGGCTGATTTACTCTAAATGATTATTTTTTGCATTATTGTAAATTTATAACCCATTGTTTATGAAAAACCAGGTGCGGTAGAGCCTTTTGAGTACAATTTCAAAGTTGAAATTTGGGAATTGAATATTGTTATTGTTCCAGTGGGCGGATTGAAATTTGGCTTTTAATATATTAGAGAGGAAAAAAGACAAAAACATCCCTACATAAAGTTCTTGCTTGGACAATTTAAAGGTATGGAGGACTTTTTTTACTAATAAATCGATATTCAAAATCATTCAATTTGGGGTCTTTTATAATGTCAAAACGTCATATTTCTAAATCCTCAAAGGGTCCCCTTGAAATTCCTTATGTATTGTTTAACTCTTAAAAAAACTCATGTGTTAATTTAACCCCCAAAATTCCTCTTATGTTTGGTTTTAATTACCCAACTCGATCCAAGTAGAATTTGACTTTTGAATTTTTTTCAAAATCATAAGATTACTCCTATGTATTCAAGTCTTTCTTTATTTTGAAAATCCAAGCATATACTACTTGGGTCGAGTGTGGCAATTAAAACTAAAGATATGAGGGTTTTGAGAGTTAAAATAACATAAGGATTTTTTTGGGAGTTAGACAAAGCATATGGACATTTTTGTCTTCCGCTCATACAACTAAATATCAGAGATAAAATTGTCATATTAAAAGCAAAATGTGAACAAATAGTTATAATTTTTGCGTTTCTGAAGATGAATTTGACGCTGACTTGAAAGTACATGGAATTTAGGAATTAAAATAAGATATAATTTTTTTTATATTTTGGGCCTTATTGTGGACCATGGCCCATGAAAATTTGGGCCTTATTGTGGGGTTATAATTTATTATTTATTCATGGGAGTTGAAATTACTAGGCTACTCTCTTGACTGGACATGATTGTCCTTCAGTCCAAGTAGCTTGTTAGGAATTCCTATCTACTATGTTCTAAATTAAAACCTAAGCAAAATCAAAAAATCAATATGAAGAGTGAATAAAATACTATGAATATGAAGCACCACGCGTTTGCCCTTCTTCGTATGAATAGATTATTAAAACAACAGATTCCTTACTCAGCTAGTAAAATGATAAGGAAAACGAAAAACAAACAAAAGATCGATGGAGCTAAATGTTCTATCACCTGATGCAAGTAAAACATTTTCCTTACCGTTTTACTCACTGGAATCCAAGAACTAAACGTAGCCTTACTCATTTTGGGCATTGCATATTCATCAACTAGTTAAAATTGTCTAAAATAGTAATTTCTTGAGTTTGCCGTGGATAGTTTTCAATATATCAAATATTATATCAATACATGTAGCACTTTACACAAACACAACAAGAACCAGATCGAACACAAATCATATACATCGACATCATTATCTCGACATAATCTGACAAACCAATCGACATGGCAGGCCACCTCGACTAAAATACCATAATACCCCAAGAACGATGAAGTATTTACTTAACACTCCAAGGATTCGTGTACCCAAGATTGACCCGCAACCTACCCGATACAAATTCATCACCTATAAATACTCTTCATTAATATTTTCGATCCCAGGTACTTCACTATCTCAATATTCTATTAAAATCCTTATCAAAATCGATTTTTCGTTTATCTACTAGACTGTGTATTTACAGCTCGGACCGAACAGTGTAAAGGGTAAAGGTCCTTCCCGGTGGGATATCTCCAGTAGGATTCGAACTTGAATCTCGCATCTGGAAGTCGCAAGTCACTACCACTTGGTCCAACCACCTTGAGTTAATTTTTTTTATATTGCTTTTTGATAAGTTAACCATATATGTATATCCAAATAAGCCGGTCCGGTCCGGTTTCAGTCAGCCAACCCTACACATAAATATAACACACGATACATAATTAACAAATAAATAAGTATTCTAATTAGGATGGAGAAATTGGAGATGCAACTAGAGAAGCAAACATCAATGAATCTCAAAATTTGTCACGGGGGAATTGGATTCTTCCTTGAAGAAATATTGAGGGAGATATTATCAAAGTTGTCCGTTAAGAGTTACAAGGTGTGTTTCGGGGTATTGAAAATCTCTAATCTTCCTTAATTCATTCAAGAAATTGTATCGTAAATATTTAACAAAAAAGAATCTCCCATCAATGTTAGTTTTGCACCATAGATGTAGAGATATAGGTTGTGACTGTTCTAAATATCTACTAACCACATTGAATCTTGACGATGGAGAGTTAGTCCAACGATGGAGTCTCCCTTTTAATTCATCATATCTGAAAATGATAATCTTTTCATCCCAATCTAAATTGGTATGTTTCACCGAAGATAATAAAGATTTTCCTTGTGCAATCCCACCAATCGGCGACTCATCAGCTTGCCCTATAGTACTCATTATTATTATGCATGTGGTTTCGATTATGTTCCTATCGTGAACATTTTTGACACACATGAACCAAAACCAATAGCCCAACGAATGTTAAAATTCCGATGTAATCTATTGTTTTTTTTCCATTTGTATATATTATTTTTTTGGTACAAAAAGTAAACAAAAAACAACTACATTACATCCTCCTCAACAAAAGTCAAAACACTCCGATTTCATCCCAAATTCCTTGAACATTATGACCCATCCGTGCATTAGCACATTTATTCCCATCTCTTCGCGTGTGAACAATTCGAATTTTCCATAGCTTTCCGAGTAGTCTCCTACAATCCTCAGTGATTCTGCCCAGGAGGTGACAATTTGTGTCGGCTTTAGGAACAATTTCATCAATTTTTCTTATTCCAAAGGCGACCATCTTTCAATACTAGTTGTTAATTTACGCTGCCATTTTTCCAATATAATTGAATAGCATCCCGAAGGTAGCAAACAATGAAGCGTGATTTAGCTTTAAAATATTTCTTATGGTGATTATTTTTTTGAGTTTTCCAAGAGGCGAAAAATATGAATAATAACAGTGTAATTAAATTGATGAAAACAAAAGTAAAGTGAATAAATAGTGTAGTTAAAATTGATGAAAAAGAAAGTAATGCAATGATAAATACATAAATAGGTCATCTAATCAATATAGAAACCATGAGTTTACTTTATCCAAATTTTATTAAGATTATCTTACACGTCGTTCGGAGTTAGTGAAGAGTACATGTGTGAGTTTCTTTTTGACATCTTCTTACCTTCTTTGATATGCATTTTCAGTTCTCTTGAGATAAAAAGAGTAGTAATTTGAATAAGATAGAAAACAACCTACCAAATGCATTTTACAAAGGCCAATTTTTTTCCCCTAAATAATAATAGAAAAGATGGAAGAAAATTATATATGTTGGATAAGGATGAAGATGAAGGCACTAAAGAAAGTTTGATAAGGGAGGTTTTGATGCATTCCAAAACTTCATAAATCACTACAAAAAAATGGTCTTTTTGTGATAAATTGTTATGACGTAAAAGAAAATCGTCACAACAACTTCCGTCATGTGACGAATGCAGCTTTTGTCACATGAAACCTATGCTGATATGGCGAAATAATTTTCGTCACTTGAGCTCCAACTTGATGCGACGAGTTTAAATGTTCGTCGCAAGATGGTAAGTCTCATATGACGAAAAATAATTTTGTCAAATAAGAGCAAAGTTCATGCGATAATTTACATTTTTATCACAAGATATCATCGCTCATATGACAAACTAATAATTCGTCACATATGTACAAATTTCATGTGACGAATTTCTATTTTTGTCACATAACAGCATGCCTCATATAACAAAAAAAAATTGTCATATAATAACAAATTTCATGTGACAAAATATTCAGTTCGTCACAAAAATATTATGGCTCATACGACGAAAGGTGATTTTGTCGTGAGATAACAAATTTCATGTGATGAAAATTTAGTTTTGTCATAAAAATATTATGGCTCATATAGTCATATGACAAAAGAATATTCGTCATATGAGAACATATTTCATGTGACGAAGTTTGACATTCGTCACAAAATTAGTATGACTCATATGACAAAAGTGTTGTTTCGTCATATAACTTTGTCTTTATGTGACGAATTTTTTGTATTCGTCACAACAAAAGTTTTTCCGTAAACTTTTTTTGATTGTGACAATATTATAACTTCGTAAAAAATTTCACAAGAAAATCCGTACATTTTTCTTTAATGGTTACAACTAGGAGTTGGCATGAGATGAGTTTGGGACAAGTAAGACGGTTCAGTAAATTTTGAAAAGTGGACTTTCAATCTCAAATTCATCCAAAAATAGAATTTGAATATTTTTTTATGCATAGATTTTTCTTCAATTTTCAACTGCTATGATATTTCTTTCTATGCTAAAGATGATAAAGTCGTTGTTTCAGAAAATTAATCACATTTTAGATCGATCTGATTTCGAACAACCTTGTGTACATAACCATATAGACAGCAATTTTGAATTAACGACTAAGTATCGATTTAATTTCAAATAACATTAATGTATATAACCTTAAAGTCAACAATTGGTCAATTAATGTTACAAATTGATAACTGATCAATTTGATTGTGAATAACCTCAATGTACATAACCTTAAGGTCAACAATGCTGAATCTGATCAATTAACGTTACAAATCGAGAATCGATCAATCTGATTTGTGAATAACTTCAATGTACATAACCATATAGTCAACAAGTTTGAATCGGTAACTAATTAATTAATTTAGTGCCACATAGCGATTTGATTTCGAATAACATCAATGTACATAGCCATAAGGTCAACATAGTTGACTTTGGTCAATTAACGTTACAAATCGAGAATCAATCAATCTGATTTGCGAATAACTTCAATGTATATAACCTTAAAGTCAGCATTGTTGACTTTGGTAAATTAATGTTACAAATCGAGAATCGATCAATCTAAATTCGAATACCATCAATGTAATGTATATAACCCTAAGGTTAACAATGTTGACTTTTGTCAAATAACGTTATAAATCGAGAATCGGGCGGTCTAATTTTGAGTAACATTAATGTACATAACCTTAAGTTCAATAATTTCGATCCTCAATGTACATAACCTTAATGTAGAAAAATAATCTAGAATTTTAAATTATGATCTAATTAATTAATTATGAGCCAAATATCAATTTAACTTCAATTCATCCGTATTCACCAAATTGATTCGTTTAAACTGTTTTTTGATTTACTTAACCCTCATTATTTTTCAAATTCATCAATTTTATGCACTAATTTGATTAGTTAATTTAAAAAATTAAAAATAATTCATAATTTAAAAATAAAAAAAATGAAAAATAAATTAAAATTCATTACTTAGGACATAATGAATAAAACGTACCCTAATTACTTCCTCTTCCTCACTCCATATCCCACCACCGCCTCTCTTACTCCCTCTTTCTCCTGCCGCCACTCTTCCCCCCTCTCTCTCCCTCCACCGCCGCTCTTCCTCTATCTCTATCCCTATTCCCCTCTTCCTCTCTCTCATATACTTGCAAATTAATTTCTCACCTCTCTCTCTTCCACGGTTCCACCACTGCCCGAGCCCGTGCAGCCCAAACCCGCGTACTCGCGCCGCCCAGCCCGGCCTGTTCCTGCCTGAACTCGTGCAACCCGCCCATCGCAGCGCAGTCCAGCCCATCCCGCCCCTGCTCCTGCCCTAAATTGCGCGACCCGGGCTGACCCGTCGAACAAGATTTAATAGATGGATGGAAAGCCGCCGTCGACTCGTGGATCAATCGCTTGCTCACTCTTGTCTCTAGTAACTTGGTAAAAACGATTTTTATTTTTTATTTTTATTATATGATATTTCTGGGAAAGTGAGGTAGCTGTGGTGCAAATAGAGTTAAATTAAAAAAAATATTAGTTTGTGGATATCGTAATTTTCTTTTTTCCTTGAGAAGCTGATAATTAATGGATTAAGGTGCTAATATGTTTGATTTGTGATGAATGTGCTTTAGCCAGACAAGTGTTGGGCTGGAATATGTTTGCTTGGTGTGACAAGTCAAGAATGCAGTACGGAACGCTTTCTAGCTTCATACTCTGTATGGTTGAATAAGCTACTCCCACTTATTCAGGTATGTTTTCTATTGAACACTTACGAGGTTTGAGATGATTTATCCGTGTTTATGAAGGGTATTATCATCATAGAAAGAAGCTGCATTATATGTTGTCATTTTCAATGTTCAGTTTATTAAGATAGTGCTTTATATTCTCAATTTCTATTAGTACTCTCTTTTTGAATCATTGTTGATCTTTATGTTGTTAGTTTGTATATTGTAGTTTAACATACGTGTCAAAGTCATGATGAATCTTATGTATATTAGAACAGGGGAAAGATTTCATTCAAATGGATTGTAATCCTATGTATTTTCAGCTTCATGCTTGGCATACTTTACAGATACAAGTATTAGTTTCTCATTCTTTCTGTAATAATTAATCTTGATGTATTGTGTAAATTATTATTTCACTGTGGTTCCACTTCCACTGCAATGGGTTTTTGTTGATTAAAATTACGTAAGCTGTTTTCTTGGAGAGTTCAGTAAAGCTCATGAAGCTATAGACTGAGTATATTGAGATGGCCTATTTGAAATAAAGAATTTGCCCAAGTCTTTTAGCAAAAAAAACAAGTTGTTGATGTTATGTGTATCTTTTTCTGGCCTCTCAGTTCTTTGAACTCTTCTATAGCTAAGTTACGGTTGGAGCTTCCATCAAATAAAAAGTCCCTTAAAATTGGGAACTTTGAGAAGAATTTGACTAATTCCATTGCTATGTACCCTGATGGTATTATTTTCTCATTCTTTCCTTTGTTATGTTCTTCTTGAACTAATAATTGTAAGTATGATCTCTTATAACTAATTGAGTTGTATATATAATGTTTACAGGTTAAAGTCTACTTCAACTTGAGCAAGAAAAGGGCACTGTTGTTCATTTCATGATTGGACACAGGTTATTTAAATTCTTTTAAGTACTCTTTATCTTTACTTGTCCATAAGAAATATTTCCTACGACCATTTTTCCAGCGAATTTTACCTAAAAATCCGTTGGAAAATCCGTCGGAAAATACTGTTATTCTTGTAGTGTGTGTTTTGTTTTGATCAAATACCCTACCCGCGCCCACCCCTAAATGTAACAGTTAACACATGGTTCCAATTTAGTAATTCACCTCATGTGAAGAATCATCTTTGATTAACCCCACAACTCAACATTTCCCTGAGGCCAATCTTGCTATATCTAAGGCCTCTAATTTCATTTTCAGATGTCATATCCAAATAAAAGCACTTGAATTACCATGCTTGGTGTATTTTATTATCTGATAGTAATTGGTGTATGTATGTGCAGGATGTCAAGATGTTTGTTTTGTTGAGCAAATGTGTAGACACAATCTTTGATCTATTTGGACAAGGTACTAGAGTAGTTGTTCGTGGTGTATGCATGTACATATTTGAATATTATCTAATTTTTGGATTTAAGTAACTGTTGTAAATTATCCTTATGTGTTTATGAAACTTTTGTTAGTTTGGATATAAGTACTTGAACAAAGTTGTAATATGTTAGTTGACTTGAATGGATATTTTGATACTAATATAGTTGCATTATTTTTGTTGGTTTGGATGTATAGTATTTTGAAACAATATAGTTAGTTGGTGGTTATTGTTGGATTGATACAAATTTAATGAATTTTTGGTGTAAAAAAATCACAGGTACAACAAAATTCACAAGCCGTGACAAAAAAGATTATTATAAGATATTATATAGTTAAATATTAAATTATATATGATTTTTGTGACCATTTTTTTGTTCATAAAAGTATTTTATAAATTTTGAAAAATAACTTTGGTGACAAAGCTTTCGTCATAATAGAATACAGTATATGTGACGAAATTAATTGTGACGAGAGGTGCCCGAAAACAAACCATTGTTGTGATGAAATTAGTATTTTGTGACGAAATATTTAGGTTTTTACAACAAAATTTTGTCATTAAAAAAACGATTCATGTGACGAAATCAATTGTCACAAGATGTACTAAAATTTAAAGTGCTATGGTGACGAAAATGGATTATTGTGACAGAAAAATTATGTTTATGTGACAAACTTTTCGTTGTAAAACGAACGCTTTATGTGACGAAACTAATTGTCACAAAAGGTACCCAAAAATATACTATTGTTGTGACGAAATTAGTATTTTTATGACGAAATTTATAGTCTCTTATGACAAATGTTTTCGTCATAACAGGAATACTTATGCGGCAGAATAATTTTTGTCACAATAGGTTGTGACGAATTTGAAATTTGTCACATGAGACCTGTTAAGACGGGGCTGTTACGGCGAATCTTGTGACGAAAAAAATCGTCATGACAGTCTCTTGTGACGAAAAATCATGTTTTCATGACGAAAAATTTCGTCAAGAAAAAGGCAATTTTTTGTAGTGAATTGGCTAAGTATGGAGTAACTTAGCTGATAAACTTATCAAGGAATTTTGACTAAGTAATGAAGACATCAGAAGAGTCAAAGTTTCAAGGTCCAAGACTTCTGATCTGCTGAAGTGAAGTTATCTAATTAGTGAAGATCAGCCGACTCAAATCAGATTTGTTCAAGTTTGAGATCAGCCGAGCTCGCCATCAGACTTATACTTTCGTCAGCCAAGTGAAGAAGATCATGAAGTATTCCCAACGGTAATAAATGCCCCTTGGTGTAATAAATGCTGAAGTACGAGGATATTTAAGACAAATGATTGAAGAAAAGCTTCGCATCAGCCGAGTGCATTTAATGCTGCCTGCAGAATAGTACTGTTTACAGTACGGACAGACTGCAAAAGAGCCGTTCGCGGATTTTAAGGACCAGTACTCGAGGAATTTGAATTCTGTCTCTCTTCAACGGACACTTTTCAATCCTCAAGTATAAATAGCTGAAAGAGACGAAGAAGAAACAAGCAACACACTTTCTGAGAGAAATTTCCGAAGCAAAATTCTTTAAGTCTCAAGAACAGCTCACTCATCAGCTGAGTCATTTGTTGACGAAAGCAGAGTTGAAGAATCAAGAAAAATACATCTTCTGAGTGATTTTGTAAAAAAGAGTGTTGTGCGGAGTTGTGATCCATCTTTGTGAGTGATCAAACTTCAGAGGATAGGTTTTCTGTGTGATTTCCTATTGCGAACTTGTGGTCGTTTCATTTGTTGTTCGACGCAAGCAGAGTATACTGTAAACTTTGTGATTATAGTATAACCCAAGATCTGAGTGACTTGGAAGAGTGGACTAAAGGATATTTAAATCCATATAACCACTATAAAAATTGATTGTGTTTTTACATTGCCTTTAAACTTGCATATTTTCTGTTTGCATAAAAACACGTTAAGTTAACTGTTTGAAAAGAAGTTAAAAGGAGTTTATAAAACTGTGGAAACATTTTTCAAACTGCTAAGATTACTTGTGAAAAACACTTTGAAAATCCGCTGCAAGTACTCTAAGTATTAAAACTGATTTCTGCAAAATCAGCTAAGTAACTATCAGACGAGTGGTCAACAAGACTGTTCAAAGATTTGTTCGCGAACAGAATTGTAACTTACTAATCTGATCAGCTTAGTCTGTTCAGTAAGAGTAAAGTTTTAAAGTTAAATTTGAAGAAAATTTTTAAAGAGGTTTATTCACCCCCCCTCTAAACCTCTTCTGACCACTTGGGACCAACAAGTGGTATCAGAGCAGGTGGTTCATTAGAATCAGCTGCCTGATCAACGAGCTTGATCCGAGTGTTTTTCAAAGGTTTTCAAAACTTTTCAAAAGAGCATCTTTTTGAAAAATAAAAACTTTTTGAAAAATGGATTGTATCAGCCATGTTCCACACATCGCTGGTATGTCTTTTGAGGACTGGAAGATCAGAATGGAGATTTTCCTTGCTGCCTACAATGACAACATGTATACATGTATCATCAAAGGTCCATTCAAATTCACCAAGACCATCATCGTAGATGAAGCTCAAATAGTGGTGGAAAAAGACTTAACAGAAATGACAGCAGAAGAAATAAAGCTGTTCAACCTGGACAAAGTCGGAAGATTCATCATGACCAAAGCCCTGGATAATGATCGGTTTGACAAAGTCAAGCATTGCAAAACTGCAAAGGAGATGTGGGATAAGGTTCGTGACATGAGTGAAGGCAATGATGCTATTAAAGAGCATCAGCTCAGTGTTGCCTTGGAGAAGCTGGACAACTTCAAGATGAAGTCTGGAGAAACCATTGATCAGATGGACACCAGATTCACCAGAACTCTGAATGAAGTTTTGAAGCTGGGAAAGACTTTCACTGACAAAGAGATTTCTGTCAGAGTACTGAAGGCTCTACCTTCCAAGTTCAACATGAAGGTGACAGCAATGGAAGAATCAAGAGATCTGGGCAAGATTTCTCTTACAGAGCTGTTCTCCGTACTCAAGGCATATGAGTATAAACTGCCAAGGATGGGAATTGAAGAAACCTCAACTTCAGGACCCACAGCTGCACTGGTTGCTGCTGAAAACCAAAGAAGACCGGCTCAAAGAAATGCTGAAGTGGACTCATCTGATGAAGCCACTCTACTCAACAAAAAGGAGTACACTGCTGGAGATGTTGCACTGTTGATGAACAACTTCAAGAAGTTCTACAAGAGAAAGATGAAAAACAAATACAACAATGCTTCCACTTCTAAACCTAACTTTTCTTCTCAGGATAAAGATGATTATAAATCAAAACTAATGTGTTACAACTGCAGGAAATTGGGACACTTCATAAGAGACTGCCCATATCCAAAAGCAGAAAAGTACACTGAAGAGGAGAAGAAAATAAGAAAAGAAAGAAAGCATCAGAGAGGCAAGGCAATGATGGCTGAAGCAGAAAAGCTGACCGCTGTCTACTCATCTGATTCAGATTCTGACTCGTCTGATGAAGAATCGTCTGATGAAGAAAAACCTGCTCTCCTATGTCTTATGGCAAAGGAATCTGATGACTCTGAGGATGAGGTAACTCCTCTTAATGATGAATTATTTAATTCATTTGAACAAATGATGCTTAACAATACTGGTATTGCTGAAGCATATAAAAAGCTTAAGGAAGAGATGATCCTGCTAAAAGAGCAAAATAGTTCACTGAAACTTTTAGCTGAAAAGCCAAAAGAATCAGCTGAATATAAACAGCTTGAGCAAGAGCATGAATCTCTGAAAGCTGAATGTGAGGTCTATAAAGGAAGAATCATGGAACTTGAGAAAATCATTGAGTCTCATGATAAGTCAACTGTTGCATCCATGCATACACCTAAGAAACAGGAGACACCTTTAGAAAAGGATAAACTAGAGTTGAACCATACTGAAAAATTCATATCAGCTGACAATAGTAAGGTCATTCTGTATGTTCAAACTTCTAAACCTACCTCATCTGAGAAAGTGGTAAAGGAGAAGAAATCTCCTAAGGCTAAAAAGAGCAAAGAGCCTAGTTTAGGAAATCAGGCTAGTAAGACCAAACAGCAGAGTCCTAAGAAGTCTGCTGATAAAGCTAAATTGAATCAATCTGTTGGTAAAACTAAGTCAAAGTCAAATGAGCAAGCACCTAGTAAACCAAAGAAGCATAAGAATAAGAAAAATCAAAATGCTTGGTATGGAAATGAGTCATATTATGTGCAACCTGCTGCATATCATCCTATGTATCATGCACCTCAATTTCCTAGTTACTATGCACCTTACCCTGCTCATCCAATGCATGCATATCCTGCATATCATGCACCTTACCCTGCTTATGAACATTATTCATATCATACTGATCATCAACATGACTTATCTGATAACTATGATAAAAATGAAACTGTTCATGCTCCTAAAACTCAGAAACCTAAGAAGCCTAAGACTTCAACATCTTGGGTTGTCAAGGGTGGAACTAATCCTTCAGGACCCTCTCAATAAGGGTACCTAAAACAATTTTATTTTTGTTTTGTAGGTTAGGATTAGGAGTAGGAGTAAAGTAGAGAAGATTTGGTACTTGGACAGTGGATGTTTAAGGCACATGTGTGGAAGCATACATGAGTTGACTGATGCAGTTGCTGTGGATGGCCCAAAAGTCACTTTTGGAGACAGCAAAGAAGGCAAGATTAAAGCTAAAGGAAGATTAATCAAGGGAAACATAGAGATATCTGACGTCTCCTATGTTAAAGGCCTGAAATATAATCTGCTGAGCATAAGTCAATTTTGTGACAAGGGATATTCAGTCATCTTCTCAACAGATAAGTGCTACGTTGAACAAATTGGTACAAAGAAGGTAATTTTATCTGGAAGAAGACAGGGAAATATCTACATAGTTGACTGGAATTCTGTTGACAAGAATTCAAGTGTTTGTTTGGTGGCATCTGCACCAAGTGAAGTCAGTTGGCTATGGCACAAGAGGATGAATCATTTAAACTTCAAGACCATAAACAGATTAATCAAGAATGATTTGGTGGAAGGGATTCCAAAAGCAGTCATGAGCAAAGACAAGCTCTGTGATGCATGTCAGAAGGGTAAACAAATCAAGTCATCATTCAAAGAAAAGAAGCACCAATCTTCTGGAAGAATATTGGAGCTGTTGCATATGGACTTATTTGGACCCATTGATCCAGTCAGCAATGGTGGAAAGAAATACTGCCTAGCTGTTGTGGATGATTATTCAAGATATACTTGGGTGATTTTCATGAAGAAGAAAAGTGAAACCAAGGAACATCTTACAAATCTGATGGAACTGATCCAGAATGAGAAGAGTATCAAGATATTAAAGATCAGATCAGATAGAGGGACAGAATTTACAAACTCTACTGTTGAAGAGTATTGTAACATCAAAGGAATACATCATGAGTATTCAGCTGCTAGAACCCCTCAACAGAATGGTGTTGCTGAAAGGAGAAACAGAACACTGAAAGAAGCTGTCAGAACCATGATAGCTGAAGCTAAACTGCCTCAAAGATTTTGGGCAGAAGCAACAAACACAGCATGCTTTACCCAAAACAGATGTATGATCAACAAAAATCAGAACAAGACTCCATATGAAGTTTGGAACAATAGAAAGCCAAACATTCATTACTTTAAGATTTTTGGTTGTAAATGTTTTGTATTGAATAATGGGAAAAATCACCTTGCTGCATTTGCAGAAAAGGCTGATGAAGCTGTTTTTGTAGGATACTCTACTGTTAGTAAGGCTTATAGAGTTTTCAATAAACGAACATTACTAATAGAAGAATCTATCCATGTAGTATTTGATGAGCCAAGTCAATCTTCTGAAAAGAATCAAAGTGTTAATCAAGATCTGTCTGCTGATTTACAGAAGTTAGACGTTGGAAGAAATGAAGAATATGTTCCCATCATACTACCTAATCTAAGTTCAGCTGCTAACTCAAGTGCTGTTCAAAATCACAGTGCTGATTGTCTAACAGACGAGTTGCCAACAGCTGACAGATCAGAGACTGTTCAACAGACTACTACTGGAACTCCAACAGTAGTGTTGCAAGATCAAAACAGAGGACAACATCCTGATCTGCAACCTGATCTCAGATGGCTCAACAATCACCCTCCTGAATTAGTTATTGGTGATCCTTTAGATAAAGTAAAAACAAGAAGAGCTGCTGCACAAGATGCTATGTTTGTCACATTTCTATCTCAAATAGAGCCCAAGCAAATTGAAGAAGCTCTCAATGACTCCTTCTGGATAGAAGCTATGCAAGAAGAGTTGAATCAATTTGAAAGGAATGAAGTCTGGTACTTAGTTCCTAGACCAAGTCATCAAAGAGTAATTGGCACTAAGTGGGTATTCAGAAATAAGATGAATGAAGATGGTATTGTTACCAGAAACAAAGCAAGACTAGTGGCCAAGGGTTATTGTCAAGAAGAAGGAATTGACTTTGATGAAACTTTTGCACCAGTAGCAAGACTTGAAGCAATCAGACTGTTTCTAGCCTATGCTGCTTACAAGAACTTCACTGTCTATCAGATGGATGTGAAGTCTGCTTTTCTCAATGGAGAATTGCAAGAAGAAGTGTATGTTGAACAACCTCCTGGATTTGAAGTCTACCAAGAAGAGGACAAAGTATATCGTCTGAAGAAAGCTCTCTATGGACTGAAACAAGCTCCAAGAGCATGGTATGATACCCTATCTGATTTTCTTTTAATTAAAGGATTTCGAAAAGGTAAGGTAGATAAAACCTTGTTCACAATTGAATGGGAAAATCATATACTACTTGTGCAAATATATGTGGACGATATTATTTTTGGTTCAACTAATCAACAGATGTGTGATAAGTTCTCCAAGCTGATGCAGAATAAGTTTGAAATGAGCATGATGGGTGAACTTAATTACTTTCTTGGATTGCAAGTTAGACAGTTGCCTGATGGGATATTCATCAGCCAAGCAAAGTACACAAGAGATCTGTTCAAGAAATTTGGTATGGAAACTAGCTCAACAGCTACCATTCCTATGTCTACAAGTCTTCGTTTGGATAAAGATGAAGATGGCAAATCAGTAGACATTACCAAATATAGAGGCATTATAGGGTCATTGTTGTATCTAACAGCAAGCAGACCTGATATAATGTACTCAGTTGGAGTCTGTGCAAGATTTCAATCAAACCCCAAAGAATCTCATCTCTTAGCTGCCAAGAGGATATTGAAGTATGTTAAAGGCACTCAAGAATTGGGATTATGGTATCCTAGAGAATCTGGATTTGAACTAGTTGGCTATTCAGATTCAGACCTTGCTGGCTGCAAAATTGACAGGAAGAGCACAACAGGTGCCTGTCAGTTCTTAGGCAGTCGTCTGATCTCATGGATGAGTAAGAAGCAAACCTCAGTCTCTATATCTACTGCTGAAGCTGAATATATAGCTGCTGGAGCTTGCTGTGCACAGATACTTTGGTTGAAGCATCAACTAGAAGACTACAACATCAAGATCAGTGGAATTCCAATCTACTGTGACAATACAAGTGCAATTTCACTTACTCAGAACACTACAAGTCATTCAAGGACTAAGCATATTGAGATCAAGCATCATTTCATTAGAGATCATGTGGAAAAAGGCAATGTAATGATTGAGTATGTTCATACTGATAATCAGATTGCTGATATCTTCACTAAACCTCTAAGTGAAGTAAGGTTTTCTACTCTAAGAGCTGAGCTAGGACTACTTAATTTGGAAGCATAAGCTGAGGGGGAACTCATCAGAAGACTGGAGTTCAACAGCTTAGTTATCTATTATTATCTTCAAGGATTAACTTTCAACAGACTAGTTAACTTATGAATTCTTAAACTCAGGGGGAACGTGTAAGACTAGCGGTACTTCTGAATTAAAGATGAAATTTGTTAATGGCAGTTAGTTGAAGTTATGTTTTCATCAGAAGACTCAACTATCGAAGATTGAAGTTATTTTATCTAGCTGGATTGACAAACAGCTGAGGAAGGTTATCAGCTATTGGCATTCTCTGATAACAGCATTGTCATCAGGACAGTAGTCAATCAGATAAGTATTTATGTTACTCATCTGATTACTTTAATAAAAGCGGAACTGTTTAAAACGTATATTCAAAACACGCTTTTATAAGTAACTGTTGGGCGGTACATATTCCCGCTCTTCATTAAATATCTTTTGAATTCGAAAAGTCGTAACTGACGCCGCACGATCAGCACTGACAGAAAAACGGATCTAACGGTTGGTGGATATCACGAAATTCAAGATACCCCAACTCTATAAATCCCCATCTAATCAGTCGAGTCGTTCTTTACGCACTCTAAGCATTCAAAAGTACTTGTGAGAAATTTCTGCAAATTTTCTGCATACTTTCCTTTGTTTTTCTAACCTTCAACAGATCTACAATGGCCGCTGAAGGTATGTTTCTCGTCTATGATTCCTACTACCAATCCGGTACGAATCTGATGAAAGAACTGCTCGAAAAGTTCAAAGCTGCTTCGCTGGTAAACTTCATGGAATACCACGAAGGAATTATTTGGACTGACCAAGTGATGGAGTACTACAACTCTGCGAAAGCTGACTACAACAAACTGGAGATTAAGGCTTCAGTGGGAGGCAAATCTATCACTATCACTCCTGCTGTTCTTCATGAGACGTTTGGGCTTCCTAACAGAGGACGACATGACGTCACTGTGCTGACAGAGGACAAACATCAACAGTTCTTGGCGATCTGCGCCAAAGAGGGAGAAACGTTATCTGGAAATATAAGGAAGAAGCAACTAAAGGATGAATATCAGCGGATGGCTGATATGGTGTCCAAGCTTATTGAGAACTGCACATTCTCACTAGATGCTGTTACCATGAAGAGGTTCAGCATCATGGCTGCCATATACTATGGATTGGAAATCAACTGGTCCATCATAGTTTGGTACATATTAGCTGACTTTCTTGATGATAAGAAAGGAAAAGGCCCCACTACCAACCACAGGATCACACTCAGCTATCTGCTGTCAAAGCTGGGTTGTGATATGAAGAATGGAAAAGAGATTCATAAATCTAAGGCATTGTCCAAGTACATGCCTGTTCAAAAGAGGAAGGCTGGTGAGCCTGAGGAAGCTGATATTGAGGAACCAAAGGAGGTTCCTGCCAAAAGGCAAAAGAGGTTAGTCAAAACAGCAAGTTTGACTGCTGAGACTAAAAGGAAGAGGGCTGCTGATGAGCCCAAGAAGAAAGAATCTAAGCAGATGGAGAGAGTGACTTCTGCTGAAGCCACTAAGATTGTTGAGAACATAATTGCTGATGTAAGGACTGGATCCCCTGCATCACCATCAAGAACTCCATCAGCAGAGAGGCCTGCTGAGGGTATTTCTCAAAGGACAAGAAGTCAACAGAGAGATACTGTTACCTCTACTTACCGTGAAGGGAGGACCAAGAAGTCTGCTAGAAAGCAGATGACATTTATAGAAGAACCAACGGATTTGGAGAATGTAGCAAGGGAAGACCCTAAAGCTACTCAAAGGCCTGCTGAAACAGTTGAAACTGTTGTGATTGACAAAGCTGATGAGCAACAGCCAAGTCAAGTCACATCAACAGCTGAGGTTACTCAAACTCAAGAAGATCCAGATGTCCAAATCATCTATCCTATTGCTGCTGCTCCCATATCATCTGCTGGACCAGCCCCTGCTGATAAAGGCAAGAGAAAAATAGTGCTAAGGAGAAAGAAAGTCTCCAAAGCTGATAAGAAAGCAAGGGAAGAAGCTGAACAGAGGAAGCAGGATGAGCTTGAAGAGAAGAAAGCACTTGAGCTAAGCAAAGCTCAAGAAGCAAAGGATGAAGCCAGAAGACGCATGTCTGCAGCAGAAAGAAAAGCTGCTGAGGATGCTGAAATGGCTGCGGTGATTGAATTGAGCAAAGTTGATGCCTATGGACCTGTCCATGGAGGAGGCATCAAAATTGGAGAAGGCAAGACTGAAGAGGACAAGAAGAAGATATTACTGCCTGCCCCCAAACTCAAGTCAAAGGACAAGTTTGAAGTCAGAAAAGCTTTTGAGATAGTCTATGCTGATAAGGAGCTTTTCAAGAAGTTTGAGAAGTCTCTAGCATACTATGATCAGAATATTATGTTGAGGACTCTGTTCACCCAGGAGAAACCAAGATATATCAAGTGGAGGGATAACAGGCTGAACAGCTCAATAACTGAACTTCAAAGCATGAAGGAGTTAGCTGATGAAGAACGTTGGGTTCTGACTTGGCTGAAGACAAACTCCATCCAAAAGGCCCTTGATCCCAGTTATGTAAGAGAAGTCATGCATAATTATGCAAAAAGCTTTGCATTGGAGGAGGCCAAGAAAATCAAAAGCACCTTGCCTGACAAGAAAAAGAAATCTGAAGATGCTGAAGAAAGAGCAATTAAGTTTGCTGTTATGACTGCTCTGAAGAGATGGGTTAAAAAGTCAAAATATCAGCAAGGATGTTCAAGCGACTTGCCACTGCTGCCAAGTATTCAACAAATCATTTTTGGCAAGGAAGTACAACATTACTATGAAGTCCCTAAGGGTAACAATGCTCCTGTTAACCCTTGGATTATTGTAAGACAGATTAGACAGACAACATGCTTTAATGATGATGGAACCATTACTAATCTGTTCTACGATGATGTCACTGATGAGCCCAAATCTGCTAATAAGTCCTTAGCTATTGAGCTGACTGCTAAGACTTCTGAAGACCATCAGATGACGGACATGGAAGAAGTCCCTGTTCAACAGGCGACTGAGGAAAAGGATGCTGATGCCTCTACTTCATCAGGTGATGAACACTCATCGTTGATGGAAGCTTTCCAATTACTTATTGAAAATCAAATAAAAGAGATGGAAGAGAGGAATAGTCTGCAGTTACAGAAGATAAAGGAAGAAGTGATTGAATCAAACACTAAACAGACGGAAAGAGCGCACCTTCTAACTGCCAGCACTATCAAATTGGCTATTGATGATATACCTATTCCTCAAGATCATTCACTGCAGTTAGTGACCAGCTTAAGAGAACTGAACCAGAACGTAGAAGATGTGAAGGGTGATGTAAATCATCTTCACACTGCCCTGCAAACAGCTGAGCACAAGATTGCTGATCTGACTGCAACCTTCATCAAGGTTAGTGAAGAGGAGAAGGCCGTCAACTTAGGGATGTTGCAAGAAGTAGCAAAGGCTGCACAGGAGATTCAGAATGAAATTGCAACTATCAACCTTAATATTGACTACTTCAATGACAAGACTGACGTCATCAGCACTGATATTCATCATCTCACAGCAAGTCACGACGTTGTTAATCAGAACCTAAAGGCTTTATGCGCTGAAGTAAAGATTCCAACAGTTGCTCTCAACCCTGCTGTTGAACCTTCTAATGTCATCAGAGTTGATGATGACAAAAAGGGGGAAAATAAAAGGGAAGAACCAGCAAAGGAAACTACTGCTGAAGAACCAGCAAAGGAATCTGCTGCTGAAGAACCAACTAAGGAAGAAACTGCTGCTGCAACTATGAAAGCCAAGGAAACTGAAGACACTGCTGACAAGGCTGAAGTACTTGAAAAGGTAGAAGAAGAAGACAAGATTGAAAAAGAAGATACCAAGTACAAAAATACAGAATCTGCCAGGAAAGCTATGGAAGCTTTGAAAGCTCTTCAAGAACAAGAACTTAAGGAGAAGATGGAAGCTGCCAAAGCAACCTTGGAAGAAGAAGCTGATGATGAAGAAGATGATGAAGAATCATCTTATGAATATGAAGAAGTGCTGGAAGGATCAGATGAAGAAGCTGATAGTTAGAAATTGAAAAATCCTTGTAATCAGTTTACTTTATCTATTTCTTCAGAAATCTCATCTGATGAACTTGTACTATGTAACTCTTTTTCAATATTAATGAAAAGTCAAGTTCAATCCAATAAACTTTTTCTATCTCAGAAAATTTTGAGGATTTCAATCTTTAGTTTAGGTATTCAACAGGTACTTAGCTGAAGTTTTGTCATCATCAAAAAGGGGGAAATTGTTGGATAAGGATGAAGATGAAGGCACTAAAGAAAGTTTGATAAGGGAGGTTTTGATGCATTCCAAAACTTCATAAATTGGCTAAGTATGGAGTAACTTAGCTGATAAACTTATCAAGGAATTTTGACTAAGTAATGAAGACATCAGAAGAGTCAAAGTTTCAAGGTCCAAGACTTCTGATCTGCTGAAGTGAAGTTATCAGATTAGTGAAGATCAGCCGACTCAAATCAGATTTGTTCAAGTTTGAGATCAGCCGAGCTCGCCATCAGACTTATACTTTCGTCAGCCAAGTGAAGAAGATCATGAAGTATTCCCAACGGTAATAAATGCCCCTTGGTGTAATAAATGCTGAAGTACGATGATATTTAAGACAAATGATTGAAGAAAAGCTTCGCATCAGCCGAGTGCATTTAATGCTGCATTTAATGCTGCCTGCAGAATAGTACTGTTTACAGTACGGACAGACTGCAAAAGAGCCGTTCGCGGATTTTAAGGACCAGTACTCGAGGAATTTGAATTCTGTCTCTCTTCAACGGACACTTTTCAATCCTCAAGTATAAATAGCTGAAAGAGACGAAGAAGAAACAAGCAACACACTTTCTGAGAGAAATTTCCGAAGCAAAATTCTTTAAGTCTCAAGAACAGCTCACTCATCAGCTGAGTCATTTGTTGACGAAAGCAGAGTTGAAGAATCAAGAAAAATACATCTTCTGAGTGATTTTGTAAACAAGAGTGTTGTGCGGAGTTGTGATCCATCTTTGTGAGTGATCAAACTTCAGAGGATAGGTTTTCTGTGTGATTTCCTATTGCGAACTTGTGGTCGTTTCATTTGTTGTTCGACGCAAGCAGAGTATACTGTAAACTTTGTGATTATAGTATAACCCAAGATCTGAGTGACTTGGAAGAGTGGACTAAAGGATATTTAAATCCATATAACCACTATAAAAATTGATTGTGTTTTTACATTGCCTTTAAACTTGCATATTTTCTGTTTGCATAAAAACACGTTAAGTTAACTGTTTGAAAAGAAGTTAAAAGGAGTTTATAAAACTGGGGAAACATTTTTCAAACTGCTAAGATTACTTGTGAAAAACACTTTGAAAATCCGCTGCAAGTACTCTAAGTATTAAAACTGATTTCTGCAAAATCAGCTAAGTAACTATCAGACGAGTGGTCAACAAGACTGTTCAAAGATTTGTTCGCGAACAGAATTGTAACTTACTAATCTGATCAGCTTAGTCTGTTCAGTAAGAGTAAAGTTTTAAAGTTAAATTTGAAGAAAATTTTTAAAGAGGTTTATTCACCCCCCCCCCCCCCTCTAAACCTCTTCTGACCACTTGGGACCAACAATATATTTTGTCACACATCATTAATTGTTCCTCAATGATTTAAGTCCCGCACTTAATAAAATTGGAATTGTGGAACTATTTTATTAAAATATTATATTTTTTGGATTCCATTTGATATCGAAAATGCAAAACTTGAAACAATTTTATGAGACTAAAAGCGCTAAATTTTGATTATATAATGATTCCAAAAATGCAAAATAAGTTAAATTAAAAAAGTTATTATTTTTTTTGGAATATATGCTCAATTTGGAAAGTACGCACTAAAAGTCTAAAGATTTTAAAATATTAGAATTGAAAATACGATTTGTAAACCCCTGGATAGAAAAAGATTAAAATTCAATAATGTCAGAATAAATATGTGATAGCACAAGACGATAACAAAGATGCAAATACAAACAAAAATGTATTTGTCATGATTACAAAATTATAGATTTTTTGAATATAAGATAATCAAAGAAGAAAAATAAATGATTTTTTTCTCAATAAACAGGTTAACTTAAAAAATGAAAATAAATATAAGATCTGGTAAAATTAAAAATATAATTTTTTTTCCAAAACGATTATAAATATTAAAAAAATCCAAAACTGCACTCAATCAAAATTAAGGCATTACGCTCAATGGATTGTTATGCTATGATATATAGTATAGAATAGTTGATATTATGCAAATATAAGTAAAATAGAATTCATGATGGAAATGTGATCAAATGGATCTTGCATTGGGTACGGGTAATCCAAACCCGACCCGTTCCATTTTTAAAATATCCGAACGGAACGAGTATTTTTTGGGTTTGGGTACTCGAACTTGAATACCCGTATTTTATTACGGAAATACGGGACGGGTTTGGGATTGGTCTCTCCAACCCCAAATACCCGAACCCGCCTATATAATATTATTATTATATAATTTATACACGTTACTTATATAATTAATTAATTAATTATGAACTTTTTTACTTTACCCTAATATTTCTTTTAAGTCTTTCATTAGTTATTAGTAATCAATATTATGGGTCATTATATGATTTAGACTTTTAGTTATTTTAAAAATTTGTAACTTTTGCGTAATTTAAGTGTGCGCTTGGATAAATTATTTTGGTATCAACTATAAATAGTATTTGAATTAGATTTTCTTATTGAGACTCGATGTTGATCGTATTTTATCATTTGCTCATTATATGATTTCAGTTTGGATCGTATTTGGATATATTTGAAATAGTCTTTATGATGAATTGATGATATGCATAAGTTAAAAGTTATACGATTTAGCAAAAGGAAAATGACGAAATATAATTACGTAATATTGTAATATTATTTTGTTAGGGGGACGAAAAATTGATGAATAAAAATAATATGGGACCCGTAATCCCGTCCCGCAAAAATTCGGGTACCCGCTTCCGGTTACCCGAATTATTACGGGACGGGTTTGGGATGAGAAGTGTCAATCCCGAAATTTATTATACCCATATCTTTAGTCCCGAACCCATCCCAAACCCGCCCCATGCCCACCCTTACTTGCATGTATGTTGAGAAACACGATAGAAACATTATTCTTTAAAAAATAAAAAATTAAATTAAATTTAAAAACAATAAAAATACTAAAATATTAATAATTTAAGTCAATAAAATCAAGATGGACGTTCATATTATATAACATATCCCAAAAATAGTCATAGACAGACAATGAAATTATAATCAAATAAGTTAGAAACTTAACTCAACCATTAAAATTTCAGGTATGATACCTCTAATAGTTATTCCCAAATCTTGTAATCTTAGTTATATATGTTAAATGTATTGCTTTCTTGGTCGAGAATAAAATCACTGCATATGCATGTCACTTTCCTCGTAGTTATTCATTTGTTTTCACCTTAAATAACGTTCCAGAAATCAACACAAGAAGAAAAATATTAGTGTCTATGATACCAAGTAAACTAAAACAATGCAAGAGATGAGTGAATAATGTTCCTAAATCAACACAAGAAGAAGAAAAATTGGCGTCTATGATACAAAATAAACTAAATACAATGCAAGAGAAGAGTGAATAGCTAATGAATTAATTATTTTTTTTCAGAAAAAAAGGATGAGTGAGAAAAAGATAGAACGCATGAGATGAAAAAAAAAAATACAATGGTTGAAAACTCATGAATTGAGAGGTCAAAGATTTCTTTTATAAGGAGGACAAATTCAAAATGTCATAATGGGCTGTAATCGAGCCGAGTAGTATCGAACGACACACTGTTCAAGCGTGGTTCGATTTTTATCGAGCTTGAAATTTTGTGTTTGAGCTTGGTTTGATTTTCAATCGAGCCGAGCTCAAACGAGCTTTTATCGAACGAGCTCGAGCCGAGTATCGAGTAGCTTGATATTTTACATGTGTTTTTTCAATTTCTAGCTTATCGAGTCGAGTTCGAGCCGAGCTTCAAAAGTTATCGAACGAAAAAAGATGTTCAAGCTTGTTTGATTAGTGTGACGAACCGAGCTCAAACGAGCTTTTATCGAACGAGCTCGAGTCGAGTATCGAGTAGCTTGATTTGATTTTCAGCCCTAATGTCATATACTATGTAATGCGTTACTTAGAAAATTTTGATAAATTGGCTTGATTTTCGCATCTTAGAATATTAAAAGTCATTAATTACCTATTCAATGATAATAGGAAAATTCCCTGCGAAGGGAGGCTTAATTTGCTTATAAGATTTTCTAGATTTATAGTCAATTCCTAAGCCCTTGTGTAAGGAAAATTCTTATGACAAATTAAGAATTAATTTACTCTTATATATGGGAAAGTAATCATTATTAAAAAAATTGAAAATAATGACATTTACCATAAATGTTTAGTTACCAATTAACTAATTAATTACACTATTTATGATTAAAAAAAATTCAAAATTCTATAAAATAGAATTTGGTCCCGTGCTACGCACAAAATTAAACAAAAATATTTTTCTAAGCAATGGATTATTGATGTGACTTATTAATAAAATATTGTGCTATGCACCGAAAATAAAATTAAAAAAAATCATATGACAACAAATTCTCTCGTGCTATGAAAATAATCATAGATAACTATTACAAAGAATCCATAACGGATCTGATCAGAAAATCGTATGGGCACAAATAAGTATTTCTATTTATTTTGTATAAACCAACTCAAACAAAATTGATTATTTTTTCACAACATTTCTATCCAAAAAATAACAATAAAGTCATATTGACATATCAATTTGTTGCAATGGTAATATAATTTGTCTTATTTATATTCTTATAACTAAAGCTCTTTGAAATGAGAAAAACAAATTTTAAATTTTATAGATTAAATAAATATTCATGGAAAATCTAAACTTAAAAAATACAATAAAGTAGTAAAGAATGAGAGAATTGCATTTGTGGTACCAAACAATATAGTGATTCCAACTTGTGGTACCACAGAAAATGAGGTTGATCAATTTGGTACCACAATTTAAAACATTGCATCTGATTTGGTACTTCCGTTAAATTGGACCCAAAATCACCGTCAATTGAACACGTGGGCCGTTAAGTCGCCAATGGAGGGAAATTTTTGCACGTGAAATGCACGCCCCTGCCCAGATTTCGTCTCTGATGAAAACGGGCAGAATTTTCCCTTCACTCTTCAAATCGATCTATCAATTCCCAAACAAAAAAACCTAATTTCCCATTCCCTCTTCAAAATCAATCACTCAATCTCTCAAATAAGCTAATTAACTTCACTCTCAGAACTTCACTCTCAGAATCCCTCATAGAAACCCACCCACCATTACGCTTCTTCACTGAACGAGATGAAGAAACTGGACCCGCAGCCAAAAAACAAGCCACCTGCTTTACATGGTAAGTAATTGAATGTTCACTGATTTATATAGCAGTTTTTAAACATTAAAGTGGGTGGGTGTAGTTACTTTAATGTTTGTGGTCCCAGAATCGGGTGTGGGTTGCAAATGTGGTGTAGGGTTTCTAAATTAGAAATGCATTATTAATTGTGTTGGATATAATACTTTATTTATGTTCATGCCCAACTTAGACTGGATATAATACTTTATTTCTGTTCAAGGGGGACATATTTTATTACTTTATTTGGGGGGTCCATATTTAGGGTTCTACAGTGCAATTTTTGGTACTAAGGGGACAATGATTTTTTTGTAATTCTTTTTTGTCCATTTGTAATTAACTGATTATGTAAATGTATGTTTATAATTTTCCAGTAAAAGAATTCTCATTGAAGCTACACTTTCAATGGAGGTTTATCCATTTTCCAGTTGCACAGTATGAAGGAGGTCTGATACGGACTATAAATTATGTTGAAAAGAGGTGTATGACACTGAGATTAGTTGAC
Source organism: Penstemon eatonii (assembly GCA_038501285.1). Lineage (NCBI taxonomy): Eukaryota > Viridiplantae > Streptophyta > Magnoliopsida > Lamiales > Plantaginaceae > Penstemon > Penstemon eatonii. Next base: position 512,622 of record JBCEGF010001339.1, read on the forward strand.
AGGATGTGTGAGGAGTTGGGATTCTTTGTGGTGAAAAGATATTACTACATTGATCAAACCAAGAATTTCAGAGTGATTAAGTATGAAACTGACTTGTTTGTGGCGTGTGATCTTGTGAAGATGGCTAAAATATATGTAGACCATATAAACATACTTCCTGGAACTGTTGCTAAGTGTAGTCAAGAGAAGGAATTGGTATTTGAGGTTCTACTGGGTCAGGCAAGGTTGTTGGGGAGAGAGGGTGAGAAAGCTTTTAAATGGGACAGAGACCTTGGTTGATGCTCCTATTGAACAAGTTCAAACTGAGCAACAGGGCCAAGAAAGTGAGCAAGAAGGGCAAGAAACTGAGCAACAGCAAGAACTGAGTGAAGATACCTTGATTGAAAATTATGTTGACAGTGAAGAAGTTGACAATGGTGATGACTCAGATGATGTGGATTATAATCAGGAACAAAGTGATGGAGAAAATGATGATGTTCTTTATGAGTAGAACATTGACAAAGATATCTCAGAAGGGTTTGAAAGAACTAGAGAAAACAGTGAAGAAATGAGGGAAGAAGTCCAAGAAGAAAACAGACAACAAAATATGGTAGAAGATAGTGAAGAAAACACTGAGGTTGAAGATGATCAGTATGATCTTTCTGTTTTATCAAGTGAAGATGAGGAAAAATGGAGATATATTTCAGAAGATGAGGGTCAGGAGTGTTACCCTAAGTTTAAGTATGAGAGTAGATTTAATCCAAAGTTTGTGTTGAAACAAATCTTCAGCACAAAGAAGCATTCCAAGGAAGCTATCAATTCCCATGCAGTGAATACAATGAGAACATTGAAAATCACTAGGAATGATAAGAGAATAATATATGCTAAGTGTGATGCAGAAGGATGTGATTGGCACATACACTGTTTGAAGATAAAGGATGAAAATACTTATCAAATCAGAGAATATCAACCAAAACACAAATGTGGGATGGACACTCATTGCAAGAATGTTACATCAAGGTGGCTTGCTAAGAAGTATGAAGAAACATTTAGGAGTGATCCAGGCAGAGCAGTTAAGGGTTTTAGGCTTGATTGCATCAAAGAGTTAAAATGCCATATTTTTAAGAATCAAGCCTACAGGACTAAAAAGAAGGCATTGGCTATAATAGAGGGAAGCTATGAATAGCAGTATGTCAAGTTGTTTGATTATGCAAATGAGTTGAGGGAGAAAAACCCAGGGTCAACTATTATATTGAAACAGTTAGAGGAAGGTGATAGCAGTGGTAGGAGAAAGTTTGATAGGTTCTATGTAGGATTCAAGGCATTAATGGATGGGTTTCTTGCTGTGTGCAGGCCTTTTATTGGCATTGATGGGACACACTTGAAGGGTCCTTATGATGGGGTATTGATCACAGCTGTTTCTATTGATCCAAACAATTGTTTGTTTCCCATAGTTTATGCAGTAGTTTGGAGTGAGACTAAGAGTGCATGGGAGTGGTTCTTGGAACTGCTTAAAGAAGATTTAAGGATTGAAAGGGAGGATTGTTACACTTTCATGAGTGACAAGCAGAAAGGCCTTATTCCAGCATTAGGTAAGGTGTTTCCTGGAAGTGACAACAGATTCCGTGTAAGGCACATGATAGGAAACATGAAATAGGCAAATTTCAGAGGTGATGAGTATGAAGATGCCTTGTGGGCAGTTGCCTGAGCTGCCACAATGCCTGAGTTTCAGAAAAAATTGGATGAATTTCTACAAATCAATCCAAATCTGGAGGAATGGTTAAGTGATAAGCCTGCTCACCATTGGAGTAGATCTCACTTCAGTTCTTTCTTCAAGTGTGATACCCTGCTGAACAATATGTGTGAATCTTTCAATAGTGTGCTGTTAGAGGCTAGAGAGAGGCCTATTTTGACCATGTTGGAGTGGATTAGACAATACCTAATGGTGAGACTTCAAGAGTGTAGGAACAGGGCATTAAAGAGATGGGCTGACAAAAGGATATGCCCAAGGATCAGAAAAATCTTGGAAAAGAGGATGCAAGATGCCTCCAACTGTATTCCCATGAAGTCAAGTGATAGGTACTTTGAGGTTCATAGCAGTGAAGGGAGTGGTTACACTGTTGACCTACATGATCATACTTGTTCATGTAGGAGATGGGATATCAGTGGGATTCCATGAGTACATGCCATGAGTGCCATATCCTTCATGGTACATGATCCAGAGGGTTATGTCAATGAGTGTTACTATGTGGAGACTTATAACAGAGTGTATGCCCCTGCTATGTTACCCCTTGATGGGCCTGAGTTATGGGAGAAGACTGGCCATATACCCCCTCTTCCTCCTAACCTTGGAAAGAGAAGAGGTAGACCAAAAAAGGCAAGAAGATCAGGGCCTTATGAGAAGGAAAAAACCAAAGACAAAAGAGGAAAAGGGAAGAAATCAAGTATAAAACTGAAGAAGCAAAGGTTTCAAATATTGTGGGAAGAAAGGACACAACTTGAGAGGTTGTAAGACAAAAAAACAAGATTTAGCTGCTGAAGCAGCTGCTGCTGATGGTGGTGATGATGGAGTTTCTGCTGCTACTGCTGATGGTGCTGGTGATGGAGTTGCTGCTGCTGATGCTGGAGTTGGTGCTGTTGATGCTGGAGTTGGTGCTGCTGATGGAGTCATTGACAATGAAGCTGTTGAGTTGACTCAAGATTCTTTACCAAGTGACATGCCAATGTATGATTGTGAGGTGTATGCAACTGATGTAGAAGACATATCTGTAAGTTATTTTTATTGATTTTGTTTCTTGTTAGTTAAATTAGTGATTTCATTAGTATTAATACTTTATTGGATTTGATATAGGTGAGAAAGAGGAAAATGAATGAAAATGATGCTTCTAATGCTGTTGCTGATGTGCCCATCAAAGGAAAAAATCCACTACCTAAGGGAAAGAAGAAGGTTGAATTTGCACCTCCAATGCCATCTTCTGCAGTTCTGCCTCCAACTATTGTAAGTTCATTGATAGGTTTTAAATTGTTACCTATATTCAACTGTCATGGTTTTAAATTACTTTTTATTGTGTATTGTGTATTATTTGTTTGAGGATTGTGCATTATTGGCATTAAGTGCATCTTGAATTGTAATTGTGTATTATTTGAGTTTCTTGAGGATTGTGTTATGTTAACAGTAAAGGATGTGATTGTGTGCATTTTGTATTTTCTATTGTATTATTTGAGGATTTTCTATTTTCTATGTGATTAAGTGCAATTTGTATTGTTGAGCAGGATAATGGAAAGAAAAAGATTGCCTTTTCACCTCCGAGGCAAAATTTTGTGTTCCCACCATTATATCCACATGGAATGCGTCCCACTGCCAGCCCCACACCTGCAGCTAACATAAGAGGCCATGCACCAACTTTTTTTGAAGGAACCAACCCTGCACCTTTTCCAATTATAGTGAAGGATGGGAAGAAATTTGTGACATTGTCAAACTTACCAGGTGCTATCAATTCCAGCAAAGGTGGTGGTGCTAAGCAGAAGTGATTTGTTTTTTTCTTACATTTTGTTGTTTTGTGTAATTGGGTGAAACTTGAATCCCAGTATTCTGGAACATGTCAATGTATTTTTGCTGTTGTTTTGGTAATAGGTATTTGATCTAGTAGTAGAAGTTAATCTGGTAGTAGACCTAATACATATGATGTCAACATTATCAGCTTTTGGTAGATTTTGGCACATTTGGTTAGACTTGATTCAATTTGGTACATTTTGTTAACATTGAATCATTTTCTTGTTATATTGAATGAAGGATGTTCATTTTGGTACATTTTGTTAGACTTGATTCAATTTGGTATATTTTGTTAACATTGAATCATTTGGATGTTCTTTGTGTTGAACTTGAAGGATGTTCATTTTGGTACATTTCATAAACTTCAATGCATTTTTTGTTCATGTTAAAAATTGACATAAAAGTTACACCAACATTACATAAACTTCAATGCATTTCATAATCCTTGCAAATTGACATAAAAGTGAAATTACACCAACATTGCAATGGAAATTACACCAACATTACACCAAACTACACCATTCCATCTTCATCAAGCAACCAAAATAAATAAATAAAAAAAAACTAAATCCGAAATACACCCTTTTCAAAAGAATGTGAAAACAGCCACCAACAACCTCTATTTTCATCTTCATCACCTCCAAAACAATGTTCAGAAAAATAAGAACTTCCATATTATAAACATCCATGTAAGACCAAGCAAAGCCCCATACAAATTCTTCTTCACCTTCACCTCCACAATTTCAGCTTCCAACTTGTTCTTCTTGCGGAGTAAACCGGGAATAATGGCCACAGCCCGTGCACACATGGGTGGATCTTCCCATTTAAAAAAACCACATCCATACCCCCTGTCATAATTCGGGCAAGAACGGAATCTTCTTCCGGGGTTGTCTTTGGACCAAGATGTCCTCACAAGTGTGGGCTCTTGGCAGAAACACACAATGAGGGCTGGGTTGGGAACTCGCCTAGCACTAGAACTTGCACTGGAAGTTGCCATTCTTCAGGACAAAGATAGATGAAAGCTTTGGTTTTTGCAGAAATTTTGAGCCCTAATTTTGTGCTCAAATGGAGTGAAGAAGGTGAAGTGGGAGAAGGGACTGCCCGTCCCTTACACAAAACGAAATCTGGGCAGGGGCGTGCATTTCACGTGCAAAAATTTCCCTCCATTTGCGACTTAACGGCCCACATAAGGAGCACGTGTTCAATTGACGGTGATTTTGGGTCCAATTTAACGGAAGTACCAAATCTGATGCAATGTTTTAAATTGTGGTACCAAATTGATCAACCTCATTTTCTGTGGTACCACAAATTGGAATCACTATATTGTTTGGTACCACAAATGCAATTCTCTCAGTAAAAAATGTTTGATTTAATAAAAGTTAACAATATTATATCCGTTTAGCCAAATTTCTTATGAAAAGAATTGAAATTTTAAAGAACCAATACACATTAAATTTAATTATTAAAAAAATATTTAGTTATCTGAAAAATAAACCAAAAATAATGAGAAAAATAACATCAAAACAAATAAATAAAAAATAAACATTATAATATTACTATAATAGTTTCCAATATAATTTCAAAAGAAAATATGAATAAAATCATATAAAGTAATTAACTAAATAAGTGGTTCGTCTAAATGAAAAAAAAAATCAAATTTAATAATATCTACTAATTAATTTATGGATCCAATAACCTGAAAAATCACCCTAATCAATTAGATGATAGTAGCACTATGCAAGAAACAAAATTCAGAACAATGAGCTTAGAAAATGATATAGGAATTGCGTAAAAATCAAATATCTAACAAAATCAACACAGAAAGTGTAAAATCTTAAATTTAGAAGAAATAAAATCCTTGGGCAAATTGTCTTAATTTGTATGTTAAGTGAAATGAAAAACTCGGACAAATAATTTCTTAAAACAGAATATAAATAATTTAAAAAATTAATCTCATCCACAAAGTGTAAATAAAAATACTAAGCAAGAAAAAATAAAAACGTACAAAGATAAATTGTTTAAATTAAGAGCATACAATTATAATGGTTGACAATATCTCTGAAGAAAAAAAGAAGTTATGTATCTAACTCAATAAAAGAATATCAAATCAATGATGTATATTAAATCGTATGAAATGAAAATTCAGAAAATACATAAAAGAAAGAATATAAATTTGTAACAATTAATATTAATAAATCAAGATAAAGAAGAAAAAATTGAGATAAAAAGAATTGAGATATAAATTGTAATGAAATTTTTTAAACTAAAATTAAACAATTCAAAATCCACTAATACCTCATGGATTCTGATAAAACATAATTTACTAAAGTTTACAAAAGTATGAAAATAATAACCATTAGATATATAGTAAATATATCTAAGCTTATAATTAGATGAATTGTATAAGAATATATGATCACATAAATACCTTAGCCACTTCATGAGGAAATAAAATGGCGATGATGTTAGTGCTTGGCATTGTAATTTGAGGTTGGAGAAAACATGCTATCAAACCAATCAAAATAATGAGAAACCCTTTAGGGTCCGTTTGTTTACATGAGAATGTCATATTATTTGGCAATCTAATTCCTTGGAATCAGATAATATTGTTCGGACAATGTTTTTGAAATTTGGGAAAGGAAATATATTCCTACAAATCAGAAATCTTGCCATGAAAATATGGGAATGTGAAACCCAGTTTTTCTATGGTATTATGATTACTTTCCTACAGGATTTGATACCAAAAATAAAAAATACATTATTACCCATATATTCTTTCTTAATTTTCTTAATTTTGATAATTTTATTCTTCTTCCTACGTATTCCATGGCCATTGTTTTTTTGTTTCTTGCGTTCTTTTTCTTCTTCAACTAACTAAATCACATAATTAATTATTGCGTTCATTTACCTACTAATTGAATCTACTGAAATGATATAAAATATTGTTTAAATGTGAATTGATGTATATAGTTTAATAGCAAAATCCAAGGCTTATGCTTCATAGCACATTGATTCCAAATTGTACGCTTAATTTTGTTAAGTGTTAACTAATTTATAACTATTATCACATAACATTTTTTGTGATAGTTACATTCTTGGATTATTATGATATACGGCTCTCCTCTAACACTAATTTCTTTTATGTTCTTTAATTTTTACTATATATTAATTATATTATATGATATAATATATAAATTATTAATTGATATATTATCCATATTTTTTTAAATCAATATATTTTTAATAATACTATATAATAAATGTTGCTTTAAATTGTTTTTTATTTAATATATGGGTGGAGGTATTTTTGTGAACTTTTTAATAATGTAATTCATTCTTTACCATTACCAAACATGTGAAAATGAATTAAATTAATTTCGTTGGTACAATTTAATGTGATAACCAAACACTATAGATATCAGATTACTAGAAATCAAATACCCAAAATCAAATTTCATTCCCATCAAACAAACGAGCCCTTATAGTTTGTAGAATTCCTAATATTTAGCATGATTTGTATGGAGATTAAATTTGAATACGTTATAATCTTGCATATTTAACAAATTTACGTAGAATTCCTAATAATTAGCATGATCTCTAGGGAGTTTCAAATCCAATATTACGGTTTAATCAAATCATTATTAACAATTTCAAAATTTTCCGAAAATATCTAAATTTACCATTAATGCTTGCTTGCCAAATAACTAACTATTTTATGATTAAAAAAAATTCAAAACTCTAAGGAAAGAGAATTGAATCCAAAAATGAGTCGAAATCATTCTCCTATATAATAACTTTGAAATTTGAAATCTCATCGTAATTTCACAAACCAAATAAAATCACCCAAAAGAAAAGAGAAGAAAAGAAATGGTGTCGCAGTGGAATATGCTTGAGTTAGCGGTGGGGGCAGAGTTAGCGGCGGCGTTGACACTGCTACTCCCGTGGTCAAAGGACATTATAACTGAAGTGCTTGGAGTAGTAGGGGTTACTATTAATGTTTTAGTCCTTATCGTACCTTTCTCCGCTTTTAAGCTTCTCGGTAAGATCTGGCCTCAATTCAATAATTTCTTGATTGTTGATTTTGTATTTAATTATATGGTTTTTATTTAATTTTACTTGGATTGATGTTCTTAGAATTATACCGAAATAATGAGTTTCGTTGGATGTGTGGGGCCAACTGCGCTGATGAATCGGTAATTACTTTCAATTTTTCGCTACTATGTTTGGTTCCTGGATCTCAGCTAGTAAAATGATAAGGAAAATGAAAAACAAACAACAGATGGAGCTCAATGTTCTATCTCCTGATGCAAGTAAAACATATTCCTTAGCGTTTTACTCACTGGAATCCAAGAACCAAAAGTAGCCTTATATATATGTCTTCTGAAAACTTACCGAAGGTCGTCTGAGAGTCTATCAAGCTCGTTGATGTTAGAATCCGGGCGAGGACAAACAAAGAAGGTGCTTTCCCAATCCTTTTCCTTGATATATTCATTTTTCTCCAAGCTTTTTGCTGTCTCCGAGTCATAGAATTTATCCTTCATATTGTCATCATAATGTACATTCATTAGATTCTTCACTTTCTCCATAAGCTCTTTGTCAATTCCATGATTCTCAATCTGCAGGTAACATGAAACACCGAAACTTAAATGGTATTTGCATGTGAATGTATCACTTAAAAGAACATGTTTATTACCATAAAGAAGCTCCATTTCTCGCACGCCTCGCGGAGAAGTGCCATTGTTTCACTTCTCTTCAAGCTTTCTAAAGTCAATAACAGGGATCTCCATCTCACTGTGAATGAGCAAAATTATGCTTAGTGAATATGTATTTATATAGGATTTGGACAAGGAGGGGTAGTTATTATTTTTACCTGTTAAATAGTTTAAGGAATGGTAGTTACAGGTGAACCATACCTTACTGTAAGGAGGATGACTTGGGTGCATTGGGAACTTCATTAGTCTAAGTTCAGATCACAATCACACCATGTAATATTTAATTTATTTGACTTCTGATTAGATCTCTATTGCTTGTTGTGTTATATATCTTTAGAGCTAATGCCGATTTACTCCCCCTTGAAATGCTTAATGTTCACTCTACCCCCTTTCTGTAATTTGAAAAGGAGCACTTAACCCCCATGTGAAATTTTTAAAGAAGTAATTTATTCAGCCGGAGAGTGTAACTCACTTGTCGAAATTTAGTGCGGGCATGGAAGTGTTTTTGTAACTGTAAGACTTCAGGCTCTACTAGTTACCCCAATGTCAATTGGTGTTAGGAAATGTGCATACACTTCCCTTTATAGTGCATTCACACAAGCGCTTATGTTATTTGATTGTGACTCCACCTACACACTTAGGGTGCCACGGGACAATTGTTGTCACCTGCACACTCAATTAAGGTGTCCAACAGTAACACAGAGGGTAAATTGACACATTTACCATAACACAGTGGTAAATTGTTATATTTATCATAACACAAAAGGTAAAAAGCCACATTATCATAACATAGGGGATGAAGTGCCACGTATAAAAATTTCAGTAAGGCAATGTGAAACTTTTATAAGATTACAAAGGGTAAAATATATATTTTTTTTTAAATTACATAAAAGTAAATTGATTATTATGAATATTATTTGAATAAATTGCCATTAACTCGATATCTTTAATATGCTTTCATTTACATCTATCCATATTTGATTATTACCCAGTGGTGTGTAATTTTACTTTGTCAAGTGGAATTAGTATATACTTTTTGGGGGTGGCTGATTTACTCTAAAGGATTACTTTTTGCATTATCGTAAATTTACAACGGGTGTTCTATTTTGACTCTTGTACTGTAGAGGAGTCATATGTCAGAAATTTTGGTGGCCATAGGATACATAAGAAGATTAATTCCGACTATTAAAATTTGTACGATGGGTACGAACCTTGCACTTTTTCAAATTAATGTGTACCAGACTAGAAAACCTGGATGTACACCTCAATTTTACAATTATGCCCATTAGAAGATTTTTTAATTACCAATTTTATCCTATCCTCTCCAAAATTCATTCCTAATCTCCATCCAAACCCTAACCCACACCATCACCTTAACCTTCCCTCCGATGCCGTTTTGGTCGGGACATTCCGCCGCCGTTTTGGTCGGAACATAACAGCGGCGAAGTTCCGCCGCCGTACTGGTCGGGACCAAAACGGCTCCATTCCTGGGTCATCCAATGGCTAATTGGTTAATATAAAGAAACCCAAATAAAACAGAACTTGAAATAATTTTCAGATCTGGAAAAAAAATATCTTCTCAAACTTGCAGAGATATCAAATCAAATTCTACCATTAGCATTTTTAATTAAGTATGATACTTAAATATATTAAAGATGCAATTCACACAAATATTTGTTTTATCATGTCCTGCCCTTAAGAATCTACCAATAGTATGAGGACTTTCTTCACCTGTGAAAATCTCATTCACGTGAAGAAGATGAATTCTTTTTTTTTTTTTTCTTTTTTGATATATACATATATATGTTCGAATTTGTTGATGGTTGATTTAATTTGGTGCGATTTGGGTTAATTTGACGGATTAAAATAAAAGTTGGTGCTAATGTGTATTTTATTCCTTCAACCTGCCTGTAAGAAGTTGGGTTGGCGAAGATGATATATTTGCACTTTCAGCCCCCCAGACTCTGTCCTTGGTCAAAATTGCCCTCAAACTTTCAATTTTGCTGAAAAGTAAAGATTTTGTATAACAAGGTTTAAAATTTAATAATGTGATGAATTTAAATATTGTTAGTTTTAATTTTTAAGTCTGAAATTTGAAAAATACGAAATATCTAGTATGAATATAAAATAACGGTTAATTATAAGTTCTGGAAAAAAAACTTTTATAAATGTTAATTAATACACAACACATCTTAAATTTAAAAAAAAAAAAAAACCTTTTTTTAAGATGGTGAATTTCCTTTTTTTTTTCTAAATTTTAATTCATTTGATTTGATTTTTTTAAAATTCTTGTTTTTAAAATATTGAAAATTTAAAAAAAATTAATGACTGTCGTTTAGATTGTTATGTATATCGACAATTTTTAAATAATTGATGATTCGGTCTTTATTCCGATCAAATTGTCTATATGATGGTTATGTAACACTAAGTTCTCCGAAATTTGAAAATATATCAATACTTTAAAAAAAATTAATGACTCGGTCATTATTTCGATAAAATTATCTTTTAGATGGTTATGTAACAGATGGTTATGTAACACAAACTCCTCCGTAATTTGAAAATATATCGATAATTTAAAAAAAAAACTGATGATTCGATCATTACTTCAATCAAATTGTTTATTAAATGGTTATGTAACACTTAATTTGATAATATATTGATAATTTTCTAAAATTTGATGATTCGGTCATTATTTCGATCAAATTGTCTATTAAATGATTATGTAACACTAAGTCCTTCGTAATTTAAACATATTTATATTTATTTATATACCTCTAAGGGGTTGGGTATATTTTGATTACTATTTGAAATTAGAATAATGTTTTTAGGCTGGTAAATGACTATAGTCAAATTATATAATTTATGTAAATATACGATTATATACAAATTAAACGATTTATTTGAATTTAACAATTATGTTGAAATCATAATTGATATGTTAAAATTCATAAATCAAATTTGGTGGAAATATAATGGAATTTGGTCAATTAAGGATTCATACGGAAGACTAATGATATATTTTCAAATTACAAAGGACTTAGTGTTACATAATCATCTAATTGACAATTTAACCGAAATAATGACTGAATCATCATTTTCTAAGAAATTGTCGATATAATTTTAAATTACGAAGGACATAGTGTTACATAACCATCTGATAGACAAATTGACTGAAATAATGACCGAATCATCATTTTCTAAAAAAATATCGATATAATTTTAAATTACGAAGGACATAGTGTTACATAACCATCTAATAATTTGATCGTAATGACCGAATCATATGTTTTTAAATTATTGATATATTTTCAAATTATGAAGGAATTAGTGTTACATAACCATCTAATAGGCAATTTGATCGACATAATGAACGAAACATTAATTTTTTTAAATTATCAATATATTTTAAATTATGGAGGAATTAGTTTTGCATAACCATATAAAAGATAATTTGAATGAAATAATGATCGAATCATCAATTTTTTGAAAAATTATCACTATATTTTCAAATTACGGAGAACTTGATGTTACATAACCATCTAATTGACAATTTGATCGAAATAATGACCGAATCATAAATTTTTTTAAGTATCGATATATTTTTAAATTACGGAGGATTTAATGTTACATAACCATCTATTAGACAATTTGATCGGAATAATAATTGAATCATCAATTTTTTTAAAAATTATCAATCGATTTACAAATTACGGAGGACATGGTGTTACACAACCATCTAATAGACAATTTGATCGAAATAATGATCGAATCATCGTTTTTTTCAAAAACTATTGATATATTTTCAAATTAAAGAGGAGTTAGTGTCACATAACTATCTAAAAGACAATTTGATCCTAGTCGATATATTTTCAAACTATGACGGATCGACTTAGTGATCGAAATAATGACAGAGGCATCATTTTTTTTTAAATTACAGAGGACTTAGTGTTAAATAATCATCTAATATATAATTTGATAGGAATAATAATCGAATAATCAATTTTTAAAAAAATTATTGATATATTTTCGAATTACGGAGGAGTTAGTGTTACATAACCATTTAAAAGATAATTTGGTCAAAATAATGACCGAGTCATTAATTTTTTTAAAATTATCGTTATATTTTCAAATTATGGAGAACTTAGTATTACATAATCATCTAATAGACAATTTGATAGGAATAATGACCAAATCATCAATTATTTAAAAATTGTCGATATATTTTCAAATTACGGAAGACATAGTGTTACATAACCATCTAATAGATAATTTGATCGAAAAATTCAATTTTTTTAAGAATTATCAATATATTTTCAAATTACGGAGGAGTTATTATTACATAACTATCTAAAAGACAGTTTGATGAAATGATCACCAAGTCATTAATTTGTTTAAAATTATCAATATTTTTTCAAGTAACGGAAGTTAAAAAACAAAAATTTAAAAAAAAAACAATTCAAATGAATTTGTAATTTAAAAAATGAATTAAAATTTAAAAAAAAAAGAATTAAAAAAATTTCACCATCTTAAGAAAAAAGTTGTGTTTTTTTATTTAAGATGTGTTGTGTATTAATTAAGATTTATATAAGTTTTTCTCCAGAAATTATAATTAAGTAGTTTTTTTATATTGATACTAGATATTTCATATTTGTCAAATTTAGACTTAAAAAATTAAAGGAACAATATTTAAATTAATCACGCTATTAGATTTTAAACTTTATTATACAAAATCTTTAATTTTCAGCAAAACTGAAAGTTTGAGGGCAATTTTGATCAGCGACAAAACCTGAGGCCTAAATGTGCAAATATGTCATCTTCCCCAACACAACTTTTTACAGGTAGCAGTTGAAGGAATAAATACACGTATAAAATCAACTCCTAATTCTGCCAAACTAACTCAAATCGCACCAAATTAAATCAACCATCAACAAATTCGAGCATATATATATAAATATATATATATATATAATTATAATTATAAAAAAAGAAAAAAAAAAGAATTCATCTTCTTCATGTGAATGAGATTTTCACAGGTGAAGAAAGCCTCATACTACTGGTAGAATCTTAAGGGCGTATCATACTTAATTAAAAATGCTAATGGTAGAATTTGAAAATTATTTCAAGTTTGTTTGAAGAACATGAAATTGATATCAATTATGCTTAAGAATACTTGAACTGCTAACGATTCCAGTCGGTATTCTTGTTTTTCTGGCCGGCCATGAGGGGAAGAGGCACTTGTGGATTAGTGTTTTGGGGAGGTAGATAATTTTGGAAGATGAAATATTTCACTTTTCAATATTAAATGTAGAAGGTTATTTCAGTATTTACACATATTAATGGGGTTCGTACACAACTATTTCTTGGTGTCATACATGAACACGTGTCAGCCCCTACTTGAGTCGATCATGACTCCTGAGCAGGGTGAGTCATTATAGAACCTCCCAATTTACAATCCATTGTTTATGAAAAACCAGGTGCGGTAGAGCCTTTTGAGTTGAAATTTGGGAATTGAATATTGTTATTGTTCCACGTGGGCGGATTGGAATTTGGCTGTTAATATATTAGAGAGGAAAAAAGACAAAAACATCCCTACATAATGTTCTTGCTTGGACAATTCAAAAGTATGAAGAGGATTTTTTTACTAATAAATTGATATTCAAAATCATTTAATTTGAGGTCTTTTATTCTATCAAATATCGGATTTCTAAATCCTCAAAGGGTCCTCTTGGAATTCCTTATGCTTTGTCTAATTTTTAAAGAATCTCGTGTTAATTTAACTCCCAAAATTCCTCTTATGTTTGGTTTTAATTAACTAACTCGATCCAAGTAGAATTTGACTTTTGAATTTTTTCAATCATAAAATTACTCCTGTGTATTAAAGTCTTTCTTTATTTTGAAAATTCAAGTATATACTATTTGGGGGGAGTGTGGCAATTAAAACCAAAGATATGAGGATTTTGAGAGTTAAAATAACACAATGATTTTTTGGGGAGTTAGACAAAATATATGGACATTTTTGTCTTTCGCTCGTACAACTAAATGTCAGAGGTAAAATTGTCATATTAGAAGCAAAATGTGAATAAATACTTATAATTTTTGCTTTTCGGAGATAAATTTGGCGCTGACTTGAAAGTACATGATTTAAAATAATATATAATTTTTTTAATATTGTGGGCCTTATTGTGGACCGTGGCCCATGAAAATTTGGGCCTTATTGTGGGGTTATTATATATTATTTATTCATGGGAGTTGAAAGCTACTAGGCTACTCTCTTGACACATGACCTTCAGTCCAAGTAGCTTCTTAGGAATTCCTATCTACTATGTTTTAAATTAAAACCTAAGCAAAATAAAAAAATCAATTAATTGAAGCTATTTTGTAAGATGATTTGTGCAGGTGAATAAAATACTATGAATATGAAGCACCACGCGTTTGCCCTTCTTCGGGTACTTAACCCCAAAGACTATGGTCCATTTAGGTGTATTCTAATTTTCTTTTTAAGACAAAAAAATAAATACTCATGTGAAACTTTGTAATATGAGAATGTTTTATAGTTAAATACTATAAAATAATACTAATAACGAAATGTGAATGAATATTAGGTAAATTATGTTTTGTGAGAGTATGTGAAATGATACTCTCTCTGTTCCAATTTATCTGTCCTGTTCCAATTTATTTGTCCTTTTATAGAAATTTTTCTGTCCTAAATTATTTGTTAATTTAGAATTTCAATGTACTATCAAAAAGATAGAGAGAGAATTAGAAAGAGAGTGTGTAAAGTGTAAATAGTTAGTGGTGAAATAAAATAAAGAATAAGGATATTTTAGGAATATAATTTATTTTTTTAGGCTATTTAGTAGGTGTCTTAATATGTGCGAAAATATGTTAGTGAATAAATTATATTATTTTGAGTGTAGTGATAATTTTGATCACAAGAGAGAAAAATTATGCTAATTTCATTTTATTTTAGGGATTTGAGTCAAATAAAAGTGATATGCATTGAGCGTTCGATATAATAAAAACACTAAGCCACGTTAAAAATTTATAAGACTTATTTGAGAAATTATAAGACTTTAAACTATCTTATTATATTTTTGCCCTTCTAAAATTCACAAAACTAAAGCAAGTTAATTACATGCAAATACTTTTCGGGAAATTCTTACCCAGATCGGGTTTGGCCGAACCCAAAGCAATTACATGGCAACTGTAATACACTTGCTTTGGGATTAGATGTAACTTCCAGGAGAGTGACCAATCACAAAGAATACACTTGCTTGGTGGTTGGATGGGTTTGGCCAAGCCAGACTTGAACAAGAATTTTCCATACTTTTCTTATAATCTCATGTATATTCTGCATGTTCAACAAACTAAAAATGTATTAATTAGATAACATTTATGAATATGTGTATATATATATATATATATATATATATATATATATATATATATATATTTTTTTTATCCAATGATTTAATTCTTTTGGATACGTATCAGACATATAATATACTTGAAACGTTAGCAGTATGGTGGAATTCCGAGGCTTGGTGGAGGCATATCCTACGATTTACATCCTTCAGGGTTCGAAGGCAAGAATTCTGAGGGCTCAGGATTAGTCTAGTGTAAGCTTGTACACCTGGTTATAAAAAAAATACTAATCTTTTCTACTTAACTAATCATATTATGGTGTGTAAATCATTTAATATATGGATATATTAAAAGTGATTAATATTTGATTACATTTATGTCACCTGAAATAAATACATAATGAAATTTTTAAATGTTATTGTTGTTAATATTCCATATTTCCATGATTTATATTATTATTTTAATTACACTTTTATGTTAGGTTGCATTGTAATTTTATCAAGTTTCATTTCTAGATTTCGATATTATCTATTTATTACATATAAAAAAGTTGAAAAGTTAATTTGCATGCATTTACAACTTTAGTTAAATAAAATTGGCTTTTTATTTTATTTTATTTTTATGAAAGCTGTATTGTACTTGTAATTTGAAAGGTGTAGGCGTGTAGCTGTATTGGACAGAAAATTGAAATTGAAGCTCCAATTTCAATTCGGCGCGTCCACCGCCGTGTCCGCCATTCGCGTGAACCTCACTCACATACTCCTGAATCTCGATCCCAGAGGCGAGATCTCATGCACCGAACATCTTGGAAAAGGAAAGTGAAATAACTCCTTTTACCTAATTTCACTCCACCTCCGCGACGCTATCACTATTTGATTTTTCTCTCTCGTGCAGAAGAAAGGAAAAAGTTGAAGAAAAATGCGGACTCTTTTCCCCCTTATAATTGTCTTATGCTTTGTCTCTGTACTCCTCAATGCCGGCGGCGATTCGGAGCACGAAAACGGCGTCGTTAACGGTACAGTTTCGAATAATTCGTCTAAAGTTAAGGAAGATAGTTTTGCCGATATGATTGATCACGCATTGGAGAAAGAGTTCAACGAAACTGATGAGATGTCCGGCGGTTAGTCTAGATCTCCGTGATTGCTTGTCCTTTATGCTTTATTACTTGTACAATTTACTTTTTGGCTGCTCATTACTTCTTAGTTTGTCCTTCATCTTGACTTGCTGAAATGTAGTAGAGCTCAAATTAGTTGGAAACGTGGAATTGCATGCTAAGAATATTCATTCCTTTTTTGATTTGACGCTGCTACGATAAATTACAGTTTTAATTATTCTTTAAAACCTAAGTACTGTGTTGAATTTCTCTTGGATTTCGAGTTTACTGAAGTACTTGTGTAATTTATTAGGGTTTATTTTAGGATACATTATATGATTACAATTTTCTTTTGAGGCTGTTAATTGAATAATGGTACAATTAATGTGGTTGTTAGTGTTTGTGATTGAAACTTCTGAGTTGGCTTTTCAGCAAGCCAGAGATCACTAAAGAAGCCTATTAGGATTTCCATTTGTGAAATGATGAAACCTCAGTTATGTAGGATTTGACATTTTTAGGTTGAACGACATGGTAACTATTAAGTTACTTATTATGATTTTTTCTCCAGAAAAAGATCACGGGAGCTTCAATAACAGTGTAGCAGAACAGCAGGTTTGCTGCCTTTCTTTTCCATCTTTTTTTCATTTATTTTTTCCTTTTAACTATATATTTACTTGCATGTTTGAATATGCTTAAATTTGAAGATCTTGGCTTCTATTTAGCTCTTTGAATTGAAATCCGTTCAAGACCAGGGAAGTACTTTTGAGTCACAGATGTAAGGTCATCGTCCAAATGGATGATGTTTCTGTTGTCAGAATGGTATTATCTATTAGTACTAGATAGCTTAATAATTTGGTGTAGTCAGTATGTTTTTATTCTCCTGTTGTACAATTCTTGCTCCTTCCCTCTTAGGTGCCATAACACAGTTAGGGATTAGAAAGACAACCAAACAATGTGTTCACCTAGATGAAAGAAAAATATCCAATCATAATAGTGGCATTTAATGTTATTTGATGATATCACTCTGGAAAGGTGTTGATGTCGTGTCAATATACATACGTAGCTTTGTTCGTCTTAAACCTTCTTTATCTCACACAACCAGATATTCTTTTTATGTTCAGTTGGTAGTGTGAGTACAAGGTAATCGAAATTTTTAGATGTATAAAATTTTAAAAGTAAGTGATCACAGCAGGCATGAAATTTGAGTGTTCATTTCATTGTTTGCTTGAGTAGATTAGTTATGCGGATGATGCCATTTGGTTTACATGATCAAAGAATTGACACTAGCAATCAGGCGGTCATTTTTATTTTGTGCTGTCTGTAAATAAAACCAAAATCATGACGATACAATTTGGGTTATCATCAATTTTTCATTACATTACATTTAAGAAACTGGGTTTAAGTTAAATTCAGACCCACACCCATAAATATACTGCTAATTCTCTGTTAATGTTTTTTAAATAGTTATTTCAGTCTTGTGTTACGATGTATGGTCTGCTATTTTTTTTATGTAACTTATGAAATTTCGCAGGCAGTTTTGGAAACTGTTGCCAGAGTCAAGCCAAAGAAAAATGAGACGAAGGACGAGAAGTATGGTTCCTTAATTGTTTCTTGATACTTTATAATAGTTTGGCATATTATTGTCTATTAAACTTTGTCATTTTAAGGAAGCCCCAAATATATTATTCCTGATATCTACTGATTTTTATATCAGGTCTTTTCAGTTTCATGATGTTTTTAACCTTGATAACGAGAATCGACCTGAAGACACACCCACTTTGATAGATAACAAGGTACTTATTATATGACAAAAATATGTTGTTTGGAAATTCTGATTTTTGTCTTAGTTATGATGACGCTCTGAAGATTGATTGACTACGTATGCAAGTTTACTATTTAGTGCTTGAAGTAATTGATTTGATTCCAGTTCTTAATATTATGCTCAGGACAATGTCTTCATAATGTCCAATGCCAAGTCAAAATATCCTATCTTGCAGTTGGACATAAGGTTAGAGCACTCTCTTTTTCCCCCAGATTTATCCTTGTTACTTGTTTCCGATTTTATAAACAATTCAACATTTCTGCTTTACTGTTGGCAGATTCATATCTGACCTAGTCCTTATTATTGTCTCTGCAACCTGTGGGGGAATTGCCTTTGCATGTGCTGGACAACCGGTCAGATTACTTGAATAGTTTTATGGTTTTTTCCTCATATTTGCAATTTTCATATTCACTTGTCTTCTCCTAGCTTTTTCTTGTTTCGGATAAGTAGATTTTGCTCAAACTTTGACATAAATGCTTATTTCAGAAGATTAACTTTGAGAATGTGGTTTGATCTTGCAGGTCATAACTGGATATTTACTTGCAGGATCTGTTATCGGACCTGGGGGTTTCAGTTTTGTCAGTGAAATGGTGCAAGTATGTGCTTTTTATCCGTTCACTATTTAGACATTTATCCTCTCTTTTTCGTAAGTATCTTGCATACATGTCCTCTTTATTGCGAGAGTATTTCAGTTAAGCTTTAGGACACTCAGTCACTCAACTTCTAATAACCACTGTAGTCCATACTTGTTGTACCCTCCCATAATTAACTTATGTGGTACTCAACAAAGGTTAAAATATTAGTTTATAATTTAAATTGTCATTAAATTTTTAATATTGATCTGTTTCAAGTAGAAATGTTGCATATAACTTCTCATAGATATGTTCATGCAGGTTGAAACCGTGGCACAGTTTGGAGTTATTTTTCTTCTTTTTGCTCTGGGCTTAGAGTTCTCCACAGTGAAGGTTGGTTCTGGTGTTTATCTGAGTTCACTAACTTCGTAGTTTGTTTTATCATACAATGAAAACAGTAAGGCTAACTGACATGCAGCTTCGGGTTGTGCGGGCAGTTGCTGTAGTAGGAGGGTTGCTTCAAATATTTCTTTTTATGGGTTTGTGTGGGATAACAGCCTTGGTATGCTATCTCTTCCCACTTATCAGAAATTGCATAATTTGTTCATCACAATATAAATATTCAACATATTGATCTATGCCGTATAAGACAAGTAAATGAGACATGAATATATGTGAGGAATTTATATAGTTATTAGGTTAATGTTTCTGAATATTCTTCGAGTTTTGGGCTGCTATCCTTGGAATAGTGCAAATTTTCCTTTGTAGTCCCCCCATTGTGTTCTTGGTCTAATGCACACAAGTGATCTTTTTGCAGTTATGTGGTGGCGAAGCATCTGAAGGTGTCTTTGTTGGGGTCTTCCTATCAATGTCTTCAACGGCAGTGGTACCTCCTCACTGATGTTTGTTCAAAAATTTACAATGCTTGGGGTGCTGATTCCTCAAGTTTTACTTCTCTCTATTATTTGCATGAGATTTTAATATAGAGTATATATAGGAGGTATTTAGTCTCCTAAGTCCAATCTGAGTCCTGGAAGAACTAAATTATCTCTATTGCCATGTACACCCATGAACATGATCTGAGCTTGTAAAGTGCACACACTCCTTCCCATGATGTTCATCTGACCAATCACGAATCAGAAGTTCACGCTGCTGTACCAATACTAAATTTTGTCCTAGTTTCCATGGTACCTATAGAAGGTTGAAAGCGGACATTTAAATGAATTCAAGTACATACAGACGTCCTCATGCTCCTTAATTCATGCCACCTTAAACATCAATACTTCAACTAAGCTGCAAGAAAAGTTTGCCATTTTTTTCATCGTACCTGCACTACAATCCACACTAACATTTACAGATATCTATTTACATAGACACTAGATCACATCCTTTCACTGTTTTCTCACCTATAGCTAATCTCAATCATCAAAAATCCATCCAGAGTAATTATACTTAGAACCATAAGTCTATAGAAAAGCTTTAGAATGTATTGTCTGCACCATCTAATCAAAAAAATGATAAACCCAAATTATGTTTGGAGGAAAACATAAACCAAAATCTATATTCCCAAATACTTTAATTTGAGAAATAGGTGCATAGCATTCCACTACGAATGATATTTTTGAAGTCTTTCTGTGAAAGATTTTTGAAGTTTGAATATGTAATCTTAGAATTGTCATAAGCTATACCAGTTTGTTCCTGGTCCTACGTCGTTCGTAAGAAATGACATTAAGAAGAAAGAAAGAGATATGATAGAAACAGCAAGCTTTTTTTTCTGTAGATAAAGATTATGTATTCCTTTTAGCTCATCTTGATTCTTGAGCAATTATATATGTTGGCACCAGATCATATAAGAAGCTTACTGAAGATTTATATAAATAGACTCTGTGATATATGTTTTAAGATGCTGTGCAATACATCTAATTCTAGTTTAATTTTATTTTTTAATAGAAATGTAGATTTTGTAAGTTTATGGGCTTTGAGTCAATAAAAGATTTACAAAATTGGCAAAGTAACCACTCTAAATACCTGGAGAAATTGTCTGAGCACTTTCTAAAATAATTATGTCCTCACCCCTCTTGTGTCGACATAATTGGCATCCCTGGAGCGTTGGTTTTTATTTGGGTTCTGGTAAGACCATGTTTATGAATTTCTTCATTAAAATTTTCTAAATTTGCATATCAAAGAGGGGGAATGACTTTATTGGAGTCGGCCAGGACTTATTCATCCTCAAATTGACTGACTTTGAGGATCAAGAAAAGGTTCTTACAACATGATTATATAATGAATCAGTGTTTTCCATCTTCAGTTGGCAGTATATTTTCAGAAAAAGGCAATAAGGAAACCTTTAAACTACTGCTATTATGTGTATTGTTAGTATTAGTGTACTTCTCGTTGAGTAGAAGTCAGAAATATGCTTGTAGTTGCATTGGCATGGATTTTTTCCCTCCAAGTTCTGTGAAGCTTGGAAATATTTTGCAACCATGCTTGATCAACAGAGAAGGTTAAGCATCACAAAAATGTACTCCAGCAAACCACCTTCCCTGCACCAGCGAGCACCAAATAACTGATGATAACATCAATTTCTCCCTTTCTCTTGTTCATTATGAATATATTTAAATAGAAAATATTGTTTGTACCAAAATAAAAAATAGAAATTATAGAGATAACTAGAAAAAATTTAGGTAGTAGCTATGATTAGTTTTATATTTTTGAAAGATCTAGACATTATTCATATTATTTAGTCTCGTATATGTAAGACAAATCTTCTAGTCTTTTGTAATGTTAAGTGATACTTAAATGTTGGTTTGCAGGTTCTAAAATTTTTGATGGAGAAGAATAGTATCAATACGCTACATGGGCAGGTCACTGTTGGAATTCTTATTCTGCAGGTATGTATCAGCCTTACCATTACCTCTTTGTAGATATCTAGGAGTATGAAGGCATTGACCATATTTCTCCCATGCAAGTATAAATAACACTGACTTGTCTGTAAATTAAACGGTGATGGGCCTGCTTGTAATATCTGTGACATTTAGCATTCAAATATGCTGCTCCAAATTTTGAGATGCATCTGCTTGCCAGGACTGTGCAGTGGGCTTGCTATTTGCCCTGCTTCCAATTATTGGTGGTACTTCTGGCGCTCTTCAAGGATTGGTTTCCATGACAAAGTTGTAAGTAAAATACCTAAAAACGGTTTTCTGATCTTGATGTGAATTCCATCTTGGTTCTATTCTGCTATTCCAATAGTGTACATGCTAAAACTGTTCTATACAACTTATCAACTTTATTCTTTAAAGTAGTCATTTAAGTGTGTTAAGTTTCTGGTCACCCTGAATTTTGGTGAGTTTGGAAGCACTTGCGTGCTTAAGAAGGTTTGGTTGGTTATACTCCTTAGGGTGATACGATAGAAATCTTAGAAGAGATTATTTGTCCCCCACCTCAGTAGATGATAGTAGTCAGGAGTGATGATTCTAAAACAGTCGTGGTTTATAAATTTAGGTTTGTCAGACTACTCAAGATGGTAAGACAGCATATTTGAAGAAGCTTTGGTCCTTCACTTCAGTAAGTGGTGTTAGTGATAAGTTTATTCCCCTTCCTTATAGTTTATTTTTCATTGGAATTTGATCTTGGCAAGATATATTTTGGTTAATTCCTGAATCAAGAACTATTCCGAAGTGCATACTATGTTTATAGATTACATGCAATTGTGCAAATAATACCGTCTTGGTTTTGAAAATTTTAATGTGTTATCATCTGTTTTTGTCCTTCATTATAGCTAAATTAGTTAGGAACCATTTGATTTGATTCCACTATCATAGTTTATAAACCTAAATCTCAGTATATAAGAGACCCAGTTGAAATACCTTTTAGTCTGGTTCAAAGAAATTTATTGATTTTTCAATCAATTTCTTCAATTTTCTACATTGTTTTTGTGTTACAGGTTGGTGGTGTTGCTTACATTTTTGGCCGTTTTGTCAATATTATCTCGCACTTGTATAGCTTGGTTTCTTAAGCTGATGATTAGCCTATCCTCACAGGTGACTTTGTGTCTGAGCAAATAAGGTAGATACACTTTGTTTCAGTTATTTGACTTTGATCCTCTGTCGCTGCAGACTAATGAACTCTATCAATTGGCATCTGTGGCTTTCTGCTTGCTTGTTGCTTGGGTTCGTCTCATTTCCAAAGTCCTTTTATTCATAACTGAGCTGATGTGACATTTTCATTCTATAACTTTTCTGTATTTTTCCCATTTCATGAATTTCTGATGAATTATCTCTCTATTGACTCTCTCTGTCAGTAAAATAGTACATTTATATTTGAATACATGTAAAATTCATATTTCTGTCTCATTTCAGTGTAGTGATAAGCTGGGGTTGAGCCTTGAATTGGGTTCCTTTGCAGCTGGAGTAATGATATCCACAACCGATCTAGCTCAGCATACACTTGAACAGGTTCTATTTTTGTTTAGGGTTTTCTCTTGTTGTATTTACCACACACGTGCGCCCGAGAGAGTTCTGGCCTGTTTATTGCTCTTTTGAGTTGGAATTTTTCAATATGTTTATAGACATTAGCTAATGTGTATATAATTGTGAGATATGGATTCAGGTACTTAGTATAATTGGTATCAAATTCTTGATTTTTGGTACACCATCCAGTGTACAAGCTGTGGTTTTCTAAAGATGATTAAAAGCTGTAAAGAAAGACATAGTTTGCGGAATTTCAAATCTCGTTAATAATGAATTGTGTTACATTACATAGAAAACCCTAGGAGCATCTATAGAAGAAGGTAAGACACTACTAATTCAAATAGATCGCTAACACTTCCCCTCAAGCTATAACTCTAACAAAAGCATTAGTTGAAAATTCTGTCGAAAGTATAATGATCTTTGTAGACCTTATATTTTGTGTGCGTGTTCTGGCTGTTATTGAATAATGTAACTTTCTTTTTCGATTTACTTTAGTTCCGTCCTCTTATGTTTCATTGTTTGCAGGTGGAGCCAATCCGAAACTTATTCGCTGCCCTTTTCCTGGCCAGTATTGGAATGCTTATTCATGTTCATTTTCTTTGGAACCACATTGATATATTAATAGCAGCTGTAATATTGGTGATTACCATAAAATCTATTGTGGTTGCGTTGGTTGTGAAAGGATTTGGCTACAATAACAAGACTTCTGTTCTTGTATGTAATTTTTTTACTCTACTTTCTAAAAGAATTCGTTTTGTGCATTTTATTACGAGTTTTGCTGATAATGGATCTGTAGGTTGGTTTGTCTCTTGCACAAATTGGAGAATTTGCTTTTGTTCTTCTTAGTCGTGCTTCAAATCTTAAGCTGATAGAGGTATTGCTTTAATTCACATGATGTTTTGATAGGAAAACTTGTGATTTTCTTGTGACATTACCTCCATATTAGTTATTGTTAATCATGTGCTAATGTTCTAGCATTAATATTTTGTCTTCCATGGATGTACTAATGGAAGGATATAACTTTTGTAGGGTAAATTGTACATGCTGCTTCTTGGAACAACAGCTCTAAGCCTGGTATGTAAAATTAGCTGTACCTTGTGAATTTCATAGTATTTCTTTTCTCTTACTATAATGGTATTGAAATCGGGCTTCACCACCTGTGGCAAGTACTACCTTCTTTCAATGCTCAGTCCAAATACTTTCGTATCAAACAAAGGTAACGATGCATGGTGGGTTGGATTTATACTTAAGAAATAATACTAATTAGTAAATCCAAAATTTTGAAACCCATGTGGAACCATTTGTGATGAATATTATTGCCACAAACCCATGTGAAATCTAAAAATTTTACATGTATATTAGTATGCTGGAGTTGAACAGTTATTTCCAATTGAAATTTGAAACTTTATAAGACGTGGTTTTGAAGTCATGACTTATAATGCAGGTGACAATGCCATTACTGTTCAAGCTAATACCAGCTGTGATGCATCTCGGCGTATTGTTGCGGTGGTTTCCTCCAGATTTGACACAAGAGGTAAAATATTTTCTCTTAGTAAATGTTCCATAGTTTTCCCCAAGTGTGCTTGGGTAAACAGTTCTATATATTATTTTTCATGCCAGATTGGACTTAGAGCAGATATCGTGCGTGCCGACAGTGCAAAGCGTTTTTCTGTGGTGGTCCACGGCCCTCACGATTCTTGATAATATATACAAAAAAATAAAAATAAACTAAGTACGAGAACTCCAATATCGGATTTGACCTGATCACCTTCTTATGCTCTGGGGGACAGGTGATTAAGAGTGCAAAGCAAGTCGACTAACACTGAGAATGTTATAACATAAAGATCCTTTTCGGCAATGTAAAATGAGTCGAATGGTACACTAACCGAGCTTTAGAACACAGAGCATTGCAGATATATTTGCAAGAGAAACTTTTTGTAGTTGTTAACTATGTAAAATCTCATTGTACTGTTATATGTAGAGCAATTTGTATCCATTCTTTCTTATCTTAATTTTAATAAGAAATGATTAATCAAATTTTCTAATGGATTAATGTACAGTGTTTACAATACTAGCACATTGTAGATGTTTCAAATTTTGTTTATATCCATAGTGTAACCATTTGTTATGTGCTGAACTTTCATAATTTCTTTTGTTTGGAGAAAGAGACTTGGTATATACTTCCCCTGTACCATTTATTTTGCCAATTTGCTATAGTACCCGGTTAAATTTTTAATTTCTTAAGTGACTTATCATATTAAATTATTCATATTTTTTGTATATTAAGTCTTTTAAAATATTAATATATATGGTGTTATATGATATTATTAACTTATTAGTGAAATATATTAATTAAATTAGATATTATAATTTTTATAAATTTAGTTAAATTGATTGGTTAACTGTACCAAGGTAGCCAAATAAATAAGATGGAAGAAGTATTAATTTGGGACCGTTAAAGAGCTGGTAAATTGTTGATTCTTATTCTTTCGGAAGCTAAATGTTATTGTTCGAGTTAATGGTAATTTATCTCCTGTGTGATATTCATAATGTTCAATTTATCTTTATGTGTTTTGAAAAAGAGTATTTTATATATCCCTCTGTAATCTTATAAAAGTTTCACACCGCCTCCTTGACATTATTATATGTGACACTTTACTCCCTTTTGTTATGATAAATGTGGCAATTTATTCTCCTGTATTATGATAAATGTGACAATATATCCCTCCATGTTACAAAATAATTTTCATGCCCACTCTCAATTTCGATTAGTGAGTTACATTCTCCGACTGAAAGAGATAAATTACTTCTTTAAAATTTTCATAAGGGAGTAAATTACACATTTTCAAATCGTAAAGGATAAATTGAACATTATGCATTACACAGTGAGATAAATTGACATTAACTCGTTATTCTTCTAAAACTCTTCTTCGCCCCAAACTGGCTAATTGTTCTGATTAGTTGAATAGATAATGAACGTAACCAAACACCAACAACATCCCTATTCCCTATTGCATGCAATGAAAAGCCATTCCAAACGCAACAAATTTTATTCCAGTTGCTGCATACAGTATTTAATCATGATTATTTGACCCTCTCCAAAAATGGGTCATAATTAATATCGTATGATTTAATTTATTTATTCATACACATGAATACGTTTTTGTTACGGAGAATGATGCCAGAAATCGTCATTTTGGTGATTGCAAAAGCGTTTAGGAAAAAATGGGTATATCTTCAGCTGCTAATTCTGGAATGGGAGCTGAAAGGCCTTGACCCTCAGCTTGTTGTTACTCTCCTTTAATTTTATATTAAATTATAATATATAATTTTTCGTTGAATTATTTCAAAATTATGATTAGTTATTCTAATTATTAATTTCCATATTTGTTGATATGGCAGCTCTCCGAGAAAGAAATGGATGTGCTTATCAAGTTGGATGAAAAACGTGCGAGCATGAAGTCGTAATTATTTATATGTATTTTTTCTAGCCAATAGAAGATGTTTTTACTCTGATATATATCCATTAATAACTTTTCCATTTAAATTGTTAATTTTGTGTGTACCACATAATGTAAGTTAGTATTATGTATGCCCATCTAATAGTTCTATGTTCTATAAATTTTGATGAGTGCATAAAGTTGAAATAATCTGGAAAAAAAATTACCTTTAATTTTCTTTTTTTGTTCAAGACAATTGAGGACACTGATATTTCATTTTGTTCGCGAGTAGGGCTGAATATCAAATCAAATTTCTCGTTTTCACTTTCATATTATATACTCCGTTTCATATTATTTGTCGTTTTGACAATTCTTTTTTATTTTATATGTATTATTTGTCGTAAGTTCAATATAAAAATAATTTTTTTTTTCAGATTTATCTTTTCATAGTAATTATTCAAACTCTTGAAAAGAATAGAGAGAAAGATAATTATTACTAATTAATAGGAATATTTTATGATGGTTATTTAAGAGGTTTATTAGTCATCCAAAATAAATAAGATAATATATATACATATATATGTACGGGAGGAAGTATATTTAAATTGTGTATATTCTTTTATTGAAGCCAGTTGAAGATAAAATAACCAAACCAAACTTTTACAATTGATTATTTTCACTTTTGACAGTAAAATAATTTTCACTACCTTCCACCATCACTGTCCTTGGAATATTTGAAAACAAAGATATTATTTGCTATACATGGTCAGGAGGGACTCCAAAAAACTACCAATGTGAATCCCCCAGCCTCAATCTCAGCCTCAGACAAGGACAAGGACAAGGACACTGTGGCACTGAATATCAATGATAATCTCAAGAGACCCCCAGACAGTCTCCCACCCAATACACACACTGAGAGTTCAAACATGGGAACACCGGAATCATTAAGGAGAAGGCTAGCAATAGAGAGTTCAAAATCGAAATCTGAAAAGGATGGAAAATCTCCATGAGCTCTGTGAGTATTTGTTTTCTGTGAGTTTTTTATTCCTAAATAATGTATATGTAGTTTCCTTCTGTGATTCTACCTGTAATTCTAATGCTGTAATTTGATTTTGGCTTCTTATTTTTTGTTGCTTAATTAATCTTAAACTTCTTCTAATGAATATATTGGTTGATCATACTATTGCACTTTATTCGGGTACACATCTTTACTTGAAGTCCACGGAGTAATATCCCTTAATTAGTTATCTATGCTGGAGAATTATTTGCTGCTGTTTTATTTATAGCTAAAGATTGATCGAAAGTAGAGGGCTCTATTCAGGTATCATTGCTTTCTTGGAGGAAGGTAATGTATAGTATAACTGTTGCTTTAGTTTATCTGTTCATAGATTCATCTTACTGTCAACTTGATCTAGAGGTATTAAGCATGCTGCATGTTTTATTTTTATTTGAAAAAGCTACACAACTAGTAACTGAGCTTCCATTCTGTGTTTTTATTTCCATCTTATTGTTGCTTTCTTGCTGAGTTACTAAATTCCTATTGTTTTATTATTATATATTCATTTTCTTTTGTATAAATTTTTTAGGGGCAGGACGTCAAAGCTGGATGTTGGCCTTAGAGCATCTCCATTGCTCCAATGGGAGGGGGAAGCTATGGAAGAGGGGGAGAAAAAATAAACTTTTATGGGAAAGGGGGTTAATTTTGAGGGGTGGTTGGGAGGTGGAAAACCACCGCCTAGATGTGTGGGGCGGTGGGTGAGTGGACCGCCACACACATCTCCTCTTTTGGGGCTGGGACGCGCCCAGCCCCACTTTTTTTTTTTTTAATGTAATTGGGCTGGGCACCATTTCTTCTTTTTATTTTTTTTTGTTTGTTGTAATTGGGCCCGTTTCTTTTTTATTTGTTTTTTAATGTAAATATTTAAAAATATTTTCTTTTAATATCTTAACATTAATTTATTTTTATTGCTTGTGCATCTTGTACTTTTTTTAAGATTTATCTTCTCATAGTAATTATTCAAACTCTTAAAAAGAATAGAGAGAAAAATAATTATTACTAATTAATAGGAATATTTTATGATGGTTATTTAAGAGGTTTATTAGTCATCAAATAAATAAGATAACATATATACATATATATGTACGGGGATCAAGTATATTTAAATTGTGTATATTCTTTTATTGAAGCCAGTTGAAGATTAAAATAACCAAACCAAATTTTTACAATTGATTAATTTTCACTTTTGACAGTATAGGTAGGGTGTAGGTTAAGTAGATAGGAGTAGGATAATGATTTTTTCCTTTTATTTACTACCTTCCACCATCACACTCCCTCCACACACTTTGTCTCTCTCTGTTATTTTTCCATTTTCGCTCCACCATCACACTCCCTCCACAGTCCACACACTTCGTCTCTCTCTCTCTCTGATTTTTTTTTCGCTCCACCATCACACTCCCTCCACAGTCCACACTCTTCGTCTCTCTCTCTCTCTGATTTTTTTCGTTTTCGCTCCACCATCACACTCCCTCAACACACTTCGTCTCTCTCTATGATTTTTTCATTTTCGCTCCACCATCACACTCCCTCCACTCACTTCGTCCCTCTCTGTGATTTTTTTCATTTTTGCAAACCACGGCTGACGGACGGTTGCTCTTTTCATTTTTGCAAACCATGGCTGAAAGAAGATTGCTCGAGCTAGTATCATATCTGGGTAGGTGGTTAGTAACGGGGTTCCGACTGTTTCGTGATATGGGGAATTTTTTGGTTAAGTGGCTCCGGGCGGGTTTGAGAATATTTGATGCATTGGTGATTCTTTTGCACTGTTGCGTGGTTCAACTGTTGAGGAAATCGAGATACCTCTAGATAGCAGGAGCCTCAGTTGTGCGCGGATATGTCTTTTACCGCAGGGCTCATCCTAATGATGAAAAAGAATAAGTCAAGTTGGGCTCTTCTGTTTATTTCTCGGAGGGTTTACATACTTTATTTCAGTGACACTTTATGAGGGTTTGAAATTACTTCTACGGTACGTACAGAGAAATTTAGTCCCGAATGAGCCCAATATTTTTCAGAGGAATATCATCAAGTTTTTTAGACTATTGGGCCAGTACTGCACATCCAACGTACTGCCGTTGTTCTCCCTCTACACTGGTTCCTCTAAAATGTACACGGCGGATCAAATAGTCCATTTTTGTGCGTTTTTAGCTGGATCTGTAATGAAGGTTGGTTTGGCTAACATGAGGGTTGAGAATCATGGCATCACAAATTCCTTCATGGAGGTTATATTGAGCCAAATGAACCGGGATGAGCCGAAGATAAGAGGGGGGATTTCTTTCCTAGTTGCTGCCGTCCATGGATTCATCTTATTGTCAACTTGATCTAGAAGTTATTAAGCATGCTGCATGTTTTATTTTTATTTGAAAAAGCTACACAATTAGTAACTGAGCTTCCATTCTGTGTTTTTATTTCCATCTTATTATTGCTTTCTTGCTGAGTTACTAAATTTCTATTGTTTTATTATTATATATTCATTTATTTTTTTGTATAAATTTTTTAGGGGCAGGACGTCAAAGCTGGATGTTGGCCTTAGGATTCGTATTCTTGGACTGGAGATTTATGGTGAAGTTCGATTATTATTTTTTGGTACATAAAATTCAAATATGAAACAGAAATTTTTGATAGTTTATCATGTAAAGAGCAATCACATATGGAATGCTTGTTTCAGCCATTTTCGTAATCTCTTATTTAGTTTTTAGTATCGCAAATAATTAAAAAAAAAAAAGAGTAGGAGCAGAAGATTGTTATTGTTGAATAGAATTTGGTAATTATTTGTTAAAAATAATTGTAAAAAAAGTTAATTTTTATGTGTACAGGGTCGGCTCCATAGCTAGGCAATTTAGGCCATCGCCTAGGGCCCTGACTATAGAGAGGCCTTAATTTTTTTTTTTGTTTTGGGTAATGTAGATGTGAATTTTTTTGTTTTTGTCAAATAATGTAAGAATGAAAATTTTAAAATAAGGTCTTGCCCTATTTATATAATCACATTCTTAAAGAGACAGTGAAAATCAACTTGATCTAATCGCTAAAAGTGATTCTTTAGAGGCTTTTCATAATTCATATATACTTGTCTAGGACGTTTTACTTCGTAATCTAGAACCATGTATATACAAAATAATGTCCTAGATATTTTTGTGGACGACTATATATTTCTGCTACGTCTGCCCCCTTTACATGCATCATATTATAATAACATCAATGCGTCATGTATTGGTTAAGATGCGTTGGACAGTTATCTTAGCGTGACATTAAAATATATTTAACTTATCAAATTAACTTTTCAATTAACATTACACATTCTATTGAAATTCTCGTTGTATTTGTTATCTAAGCTCCGTTGATCTAATTTATGTTGAAATGATTATTTCATATTATTGGTCAAATGATGAAGATTACTTCATCCGGTTTTTTTATTTATCGATTTAGAATTTAAAACTAGAATCAATTTTTATACCAATTTCACCCTTCTTATTAATGCTATGATTATTTGATTAAAGGGGTGTTTTGGGACTTTTATTTGAGAAAGTGTCTATTTATTATAATTCTTAAAATCCATCTTCAATCCTCCAAAGCGAATATAAAAATGGAGGGAGAATATGCTGATTGATAGTACAAGTGATTTTGTTTCATTGTGTCTCATTATTTTGGGAAAAAAAAATTATAATATTGTTGTTTTGCATTAATAAATTAGAATTTGATGTAACTTAAATTCAACTAGTTTGAATCAAGCTACAATTTTTATTAATTTATCAAAAAGAATACTCAAACTACATACAAGTCTCAATTTTTTTGTAGCGGACTGAACCGTTTGATAATTGAACCGAATAGTTCAATTTTACGTACTGTACAAATTTTGAAACTACCGCATCAGACTAAATATTAAAAATTGGTATGGTTCAGTTATATTGAATGCGACGATAACAAACCATTAATATTAGTGGTGTGCACGATCCGGTAAACCTAACCATATACCGAATTGAAATCTCGATTCAATGTACGTAATGAGATTCATTAACGAACCATTAAAAAAAATTCGAATTTTTTGATTTTGTCAGTAGATTTACCTTACCGAACCCAACCGAATCGGTATACCTTTTTTTTTAAGGAAAAATTACAGAAAATGTCCCAAACTAATTAGTGATTTTGGATTTTCGTCCCAAACTATTTTACCTCACCGAATTTCGTCCCCCAGTATAATAATTGTTTGAAATATCGTCTCAAAGTAATTACTAATTTTGATTTTTCGTCCCAAACTATATCAACTCGCCGAATTTCATCCAATAATTTATCATTTTGTATAAATTTAGTCCAAATATTAAATTTCTAATTTAATGAAAATGACGGTTCAATCTTGTAATTTATTTGGGATTAATTCTACAATATTATAAATTATTTATGTTAAAATTTACCACGTCTACCACGTCATGACATGTTAACAGCCTGTGGTAATTTAATGGCAAATGCGCAATTTCCGTCTTATATTTAACAATGGACAATATTTCAAAAAAATATTAAATTATGGGATAAAATTTGCCAAGTTGAATAATTTGGTATGAAAATCCAAAATAGTGATTAGGTTGGGGATATTTTTGCAATTTTGCCTTTTCTTAATCCCAATTCTTAAAAGGTAAAGACAGCGTTCCAGATTTCCAATCCAAGCTTCACTTCACTTTCGCACTTCTTCTACGGACTGCCCTAGAGCAAAACCCAAATCTTCTTCTCCTTCAATTCTAAATCCCACCGCGCCGCCGCATCACCTACCCCCATCGCGCCTCCACCATTTCTCTCGGCCCAGGTTTGTAATTTACAGAGGTACAGTCCAAATTCTAAATGCGCAGTTTTATTCTTTTTCTGATTTTCTCTTAATAGATTGGGTTCTAATTGCATTTAGAACCCAAAACTTGAATGATGCTAAAGTATTTTTTGAGAGGGGACTGAGGCTGGGGATCTCTGATGTATTCTTTATAATTTCTATTCAACTTCATAGGATGGTTACTGAATCAAACCGAAATTTTATGTTTGGCAAATGGTACGAGATTTCAAAATACCGAACCAGCCGGTATAACGAAATTTGGTACGGTTCGGTTCTACCATTTGTACAGCCCTACATAAGATAGTAGTGTGAGCAGAAATATTATACTTCTGTATTCAATTCAATCTATTTACCTAAAAGAAAAAAAAGTTAAAAAGTATTTGAATTCAATAAATGTTATCTTTCTTTTATCTTACTGAATACTAACTTCTTAAACCATGTTCTGTATATTGTAGCCATTAATTTAAAAGTAAAAATAAGCATATTGATAAACTTAACTTGTCAAGAATGCTTGGATTTGAACTAAAGAAAACTATTCAATGATGAATGAATATGCCAGCTCAGCCAAGTTATTTTGAAATTTTCAACTGTACGGATTCAGACCTCGAGAAAGAAAAAGAAAAAAAAAAAAAGCTTGTGTTGTGTATATGATATAAGATGTCTATGGAGTTTAATGTAATTGGTTGAATTTTCTTATGCTGCATTAATTTATATTATACATAACAATTTATATGTGTGTGCATTTGTTATATAACTAAATTCATGATACTTATATATATATTGTTTTTGTCAAGAGAAAGTTTAAGAATGAAATGTCATAAAAAGATATTACAGTTGAATCTGAAAAGTATAAGCTAATTTGTAAAAGAGGGCCCCGATATTAAATATCGCCTAGGGCCCCTAATATGTCAGGCCGGCCCTGTATGTGTATATAGTTCCTGTCTCCTCTTAAAATGGCTTGTGCTTATTGTGTTAGTATTTTAGTTGCTAAATGGTTAAAAAAGATATTGATTAGCATTTCCTGTAACTTGTGACGATTGTGAAGATTTATTGTATTTATTTTGCTGCACTGAATTCAGCCAATCGATCATCTGCATCGCCATCTGTGATTATTGACCCGTTTCTACTCATCTACAAACCATGAGACTATCTACGCTTTATAGAACCGTTCTTGCCCCTGTCACCCTTTGTCGAAGAACAGGGCCATTGCAGTATCGTTGTTTCCAACCCGACTTTGTTCCAAGGGATCCAAAAGCCAAGCCTACTAGATACAAGTACCCTGAATTCTATGACCCCTATGGGCCTAGACCCCCACCTTCTGACAAGATTGTTCAGCTTGCGGAAAGAATCGCGTCTCTGCCTTTGGAAGAGCGTATGCAAATTGGTCCTGCTATCGGAGAAAAGGTGATGCATCCCAAATTGCAACCTATTTCTGTAGAGGGAATCGACTTAGGTCCTCAAAGTGCACGTGGTGGATCTTCTAAAGCTGAGGAGAAGAAGGCGGAGAAAACGAGTTTTGATATTAAGTTGGAGAAATTTGATGCTGGTGCAAAACTGAAGGTAATCAAGGAGATTCGTTCTTTCACTGATTTGGGATTGAAGGAGGCCAAAGATTTGGTTGAGAAAGTACCTTGTGTACTCAAGAAACAGGTCACGAAAGATGAGGCTAATAGCATCATCGAGAAAATCAAAGCTGTTGGTGGAGTTGCAGTAATGGAATAGTGCTCTTTACTGGTTTCATAGGATCTTTTACGATTTTTCTGATTTTTCTCACAACCATGGCTATACTCCGAGACACTTTGTTTGTTTGTATGTTAATGTTTTGAGGGGCATTAAAGCTCAAGCTTAGCAGTGACTTTGATCACTTCTGGTGGAGTGACATCTTTTGGGGTAGAAAGTTATTAAAGAAATCTCACCTTTTCCTTAATATAGATTCTTGTATCTTGTTTCAACATAGTAATGGTTGGTCCGCAACCATGCGTATTTTTTTCCAAAATGACCTTCATCGCCACAATATTTCTCATTATGGCTTTAGCTGAAAAGTATTTCCCTAAATGTGTCTTTTGAAGAATCGCAGTTGCCAACTGTGATTGTGATTTTTGCAGTCTGATATGCGTATAAATTAGAGCTTCGCAGAATCGCAGTTGTTAACTACGATCCTTGTAAATAAATTGTAGCTAGCAAATGCAATTTTTCCGAAAGAATCACAGTAGCTAACTGTGATTTTAAGCAAAAGGCTCATTCTAGGAAATACGTTTCAGCTAAAGTCATATTGGGAAATATCGTTACGATGAAGGCCATTTTGGAGAAAAAATCGCACTTTGCTGTTGTTATTTGGGTGCAAATAGTTTTTGCACTTACTGATATTTTGATTTCAATATGACAGAATTTGTATTGGGAGGAGTCAATAATCCTTGATGTGTTGGTGAAATTTTGCTTTAGATATTTGTAGCTTTTTAATGGTTATTTCATTTTTCACATACAAGACAATTAGATACTTTGTTTGAGAAGTTTATATAAGTTCACTTTTCTGTTTCCATTCTGATAAATGATAATAATTTACTGATCTTCTTGGTCAGCAAATTGAGTTATGTTACAATTAACTCAAAACGACAGGAAAATTACATTTTCTTGATCTATCAAATTAAACTTATGTTCAAACTAACAAAATGAATATAGTTAGAATGAGACTGATATAATATATTCCCTTAGTTCCATTTTAATTGTTGTTTTAGACTTTTCAACAAATATTGCGGAAGCTAATAATTAGTCTAATTTTTATAAAAAATATTAGAGTTATACCTAAAATACTCCTCTTATCTCCATAAGTTTAAAGTTGAAGAGAGGGAGAAAAACGAAATAAATATGGGTAGAATTGAAAGATATGTAATTAATTATGCATTGAAATTCTAAAGCGATAATTAATTTGAAACAGTAAAAAATCTCTAAAGCTACAATTAAAATATAATTGAGAGAGTAATAATTACTGTAGATCATTGATTTAGATAGCTTGTTTTGTAGTGACACTTTTTCATAAATTTCTTATTTACTATGTTTATTAGTTAATAAAAGGACATACACTTGATTGGTATAGTTAAAGAGATTAATCACTTCAATGTAGCGAACTTAAGTTCGAATCCCTGTTGAGAGATATTCTCATTTAATGTATTCAACACGCATCGAAAGAAATTAAATTAGATCTAAGACCTAAATATTCTTTAGGAAAAAAGAAAAAAAAATCAACAAAAGGAAATCCTACTGTAAATCTTTAAAAAATCTTATAAGATATGAAAAATTCTTACCCAAACCGGGTTTGGCCAAACCCAAAGTAACTGAAAAGCAAGTGTAATACACTTGCTTTGGGATTGGATGTAACTCCCAAGAGAGTGACCAATCACAAAGCAAGTACAACACTTGTTTGGTGGTTGGATGGATTTGGCCAAGCCAGGCTTGGACAAGAATTTTCCATAAAATATGACATCCAGTGAATAAATTTCATACCAATGCGTCATATTAGTAACAAAAGGAGAAGCACGAGATCAAAAAATAATTAGCCCCGATGCTAAAATAGATGAAGATAGTAAAAATCAATTATCACCTTGTAAACTCTTCATATTTATTGACATAATATTCAGGTAAAGAAAAATCCAGGCATTCAGCAAAACATACAAGGCAAAGTTGTGATTCTGACAAGAAAATTAAAATTTCAATATAATGAATTTTGCAAATACATATATTTGTATATATGTATTCCGAAGACTGAAAGACTGAAAAATGATAGGGGGAAAATGATGATTAAATTGATAAAAAAGGGAAGCCATATGATGTGCTTTATCATTTTCTGCCCTTTTGGTGTTTGCAGACTCAAAGAAAACACTACTTCTCAAAAAAAAGAAGAAAAAAAAGACTCAAAGAATACACTACTTCTCGAAAAAAAGAAAAAAAAAAGACTCAAAGAATACAAGGTAAACTCTTAGCAAACACTAGGAAGATCTAGTCCAGGATCTATACTGGCAAATTCCACGACGATCTTCTGTTAAGGAATCTCGAATGGATTGTACCATTGAATATACGGCTGGAACTTGACCCAAATCGTTCTCCTCCTGAGGTTTACAAAAAAAATGAGCAGGTAGCGGTACCCAAAAACTAAAATAAACATAAAAACAAACTCCTTTAGTGTACTGTACCAATTTAGCCAGGCGTTCTTCAAAGGTCCCTGGATTTTCATCTCTAGACATAAATATTTTTCTGTAAGCTGCCCGTAAGCTCCTTATCTGGGACACATAGAGAAAAATAGATAATATTACTCACGAGATCAGAAAATTAAAATTAAATAAATGAAAATACTGTTGGATTTAGTCAACAAAATTCTTCCGAAAGTGAAATATTGACTTGTATATAGTCTTACCAAGCAGGCAATTTACTTGAAAAGGCAAGAGCAATTAAAGAGACAGCAATACATGAATGGAAGTTGCATTGGAGAAGTTACTAGACAAACGCATATCCGTTCGGAGTGTAACTAAAAATATGACAGCAACTCAAAAACTACCTCCGAATTTGAAAACCCCGAACGTCGCAGACCTTCTAAATTCAATCCACGCAGTTCAGCTCTTTCACCAGAGACCATTGTGTACTTTGGTACATCTTGAGTAACCTTAAAGATATATGACAAAGAAGGTTATATGCTAAACTAAAAAATCCTCTCTCATGATCTGCAATCCATTTATGACGGTAACCGATATAAACAGGTACGGAGAATGGCATATGAAAGCTTAAAGAAACGGAAATGTATAGCAAAACTGGAGTTACTTGAAGAACCACAGAAATTCAGAAACCTCGGTGGTTCTTAGGCCATCTCCAATGGAGAGGGCTAGCCCCGGGGCTCTTGAGCCCCGGGCCAGCCCTGCTCCAGCCCCGAGCCCTATCTGGTCGTCTCCAATGGCAGGGCTCCGTAATGGAATTAATTCCATTTTTTTCCTTTGCCCACTCTCACCTATTAATATTATAGTTTTAAATTTTTTAATATTAATATTAAATTACTTTAAATAATTAATCATACTATATACTATATAATTAAAACCTATCACATTAACTAAAATAACACATTAATTACAACAATACAGAACATTAATTAGGTTTTAATCAAGGAACATTAATATAAATCCGACAAAAAATTAAAAAACATATTCTTTTCAAAAACTAAAATTTATCTTATAGTATTAATATATACTAAAATAAGAAAATTATATATTATTAATAAATAATTATAATTTTACAAAGAGACGGCTGATTGTTTTAATTTTTCCTCAAAATTGAAATTACGGGTGTTAATTTAATCAGGGTCAGAATTAGGTGGTTGAGTATGCAAATTACTCATCTTCTCCACCGCTTCACGTACAGTCAGTAGTAGAAAAAAGGAGAATAGATGTATAATATGAAATTCACCAACTAATCAAGTCAAACCAAATTAAAACAACTACCAACTAATACTACACTTAATCACTTAATATAACAACAAAACCAGCATAATTCAACGGGAAGAGCAGCCACCTGTTTTAAAGAGGGGCGCGTGATAACAAGCGCCCCTCATCTTCCTCTTCCAGCCGACGCGCGCCCCGGGCCAGCAGCAGGGCTCCGCCGAGCCCCCAGCCCTGAGGCCGCCCCGCCCCGCAGCCGTCTCCAACCGTTTCTAATCCACAGCCCAGCCCCGGCCATCTCCAGTGATGCCCTCATTCCAAATTCAGCTTCCCCTCACTCAGTCCAGCTTCCCCTTTCCTTTTCATTAGTCATCTCAAATGATTCAATCTATCAATTCCATTTAATTTCAATTCTCATTTTCCCCACTCTCACTTAATAATAATACAAATTAAACAATAATAAATAACAATAAGATTGACATTAATAATAACAATAACAACCAATATTTTTTTTAAAAAACACAACAATACAACAATTAAATAGTTGACAACCAATAATTTTTTTGAAATTACATAATAATACAACAACTAATTACTCATATAAGGAAAGCCACCCTCCCCGCCATCGTCGTTGCTACCGCCGCCGCCTAGGTTGGACGAACCCCCAGAAAAACCTCCAAATAAGCGAGTCCGAGCATTTTTTTCGCGGATTTCATTCCTTACGTCATGCCAATACAACGTTGTATTAGGAGTCATAAATGAGCAATCCATTTTCATAATTTTCCTTTCGTCTGCCTTTTCTTTATTAACCATCATATTAGCATGTCGTCGATTACGTCCTTCCTCTAACATTTTGTGCAGCAGTACACATTGCTTCAATTCGTGCAGTTTCTTGACTCTGACTAGCCGAAGCCTTTGCTTTGGCCTTCTTAGCTTTTTTGGTACCAATTGGCCTGGAACCAGGTTGATCTGATGTCGGAGTTTCCAATGGTTCTTGGGTCCCCGTTACGTTGTCTTGATCATTTTTAAAATCAAATTACGGAACATAAGCGGATGGGGAGTTTGTTTCGACATCTTGGTTTGATGATTGAGTATGGTATGGATCCGGCCCAGTCTGTGAATATGACAGTAGAGAAGAAAACCTAACCCAGTCTTCCAATACCTCCCAACAATGCACATAATTAAATGAATGTCATGTACTTGACCGGAATATGTTCATTCTCATTCTTTCCTAAAAATATAAATTAATTGTTAAAAATATGTCATATAATAACAATGCTAATACGATTTTTTATGATTAGAACATTTACCTCGCCAACAAGGTTTTGACCACTCACATACATTCGGGAAGCTTCTTGACATGTTGTGCCCCATTTGTTTAATTCGGGAAGAATTATTTTCATCCACCGACTAATACAACTATCTTTACCCCTAGGAGTAAACGGTACTCCTTGCTCCTCGAGCATGGACAACATTGTTTTGGGGATATCGCCCCACATTACTTTTTCTTTTTGGTGGACTCCTTGAATACTATCTTCCGAATGATGTCGGAATGCTCTACATAGAGCTACATCTTTGGCAATCGTCCAAACCTTTTTGAGAGCCATTGATTGAAAGTTACAATTTTTTTTTAGAAATATAGAATATTTTTCGTGTATAATATAAAGATAAGTTGTAGATTGAGTATGGAATGTTTGTTGTGTGAAATTGAAGAAAACTATTGTCTACTATTTATAGAGGAAAAAATAAAGAACAAAAAAATATCAAACATGTAATCGGCTACTGCACAGTAGCCGATTTGTTCCCTTTTTTTAAACGGCTATATCAATATAGCCGTTTAAAACGACTATATTGATATTGCCGTTTAAAAAAACGGCTAGTTTAACTGGCCGTTTTTTAAATTGCCGTTGTGAACGGCTAGTCAATCTAGCCGTTCTCAATGGCAGTTGATGATTTTTTTTTATTTTTACTAACTTTCTATAAAGAGTCAATTAACTCTTCATTTTTCACACAACAAATTTCATTCATTTTATCCAAAATATTTAATCACTTACCATCTTCATTCGGTATAAAATGAATTGGGAAGAAAGTTCAACTAATTCATTTAACTTTGATGGTTGGGCTACTTATAATCAAGAGATCGAGCTTGAAAACCAAGATAATGAAGAATACAACAGTCAAATTGAAGAGTTTCAAAACTATTGTCTTGAAAATCCTGTGGAAGTAGTGTCCAAACACGGTGGTTTTGAATTGGTAGAAAAAATAAACCAAGAAAGCGAGAAAAGAGGGAGGAATTGCTCATGGAAGACTACTTCGTTCAAAATCCTGTTTTTGACGACGATGATTTCAGACGACGTTTTCGAATGAAAAAACACCTATTCCTCCATTTGGTTACAGATTGCGAGCGTGAAAATTCATTTTTCCAGCAAAAGCTAGATCGTTATTCTAAACCAGGGTTCTCAACCCTCCAGAAAGTTACGGTCGCTAACCGTATGTTGGCGTATTCATATTCCGGTGATTCGGTAGACGATATCTACCATATGTCAGAGACGACCGCATGTGAGACTTTGCGCCAGTTTTGCGCTATAATTTTGCGAATATACAAGAAGCAATACCTT
This sequence comes from Penstemon eatonii, assembly GCA_038501285.1. Classification (NCBI taxonomy): domain Eukaryota; kingdom Viridiplantae; phylum Streptophyta; class Magnoliopsida; order Lamiales; family Plantaginaceae; genus Penstemon; species Penstemon eatonii. Next base: position 553,529 of record JBCEGF010001339.1, read on the forward strand.
CGTGCCCCGGATGGCGATGATCTTGAGACGCTTCTTGACAAAGCGGAATAATCGCTTGATTGACATGATTTGAAAATAATAAAAATAATTTAATGATCCGATCATTCCACGAAACCCACGCTTCTCCGCTTTGTCAAGAAGCGTCTTAAGATCATCGCCATCTGGGGCACGAAGGTATTGCTTCTTGTATATTCGCAAAATTGTAGCGCAAAACTGGCGCAAAGTCTCACATGCGGTCGTCTCTGACATATAGTAGATATCGTCTAGCGAATCACCGGAATATAAATACGCAAACATACGGATAGCGACCGTAACCTTCTGGAGGGTTGAGAACCCTGGTTTAGAATAGCGATCTAGCTTTTGCTGGAAAATGAATTTTCACGCTCGCAATCTGTAACCAAACGGAGGAATAGGTGTTTTTTCATTCGAAAACATCGTCTGAAATCATCGTTGTCAAAAACAGGATTTTGAACGAAGTAGTCTTCCATGAGCAATTCCTCCCTTTTTTCTCGCTTTCTTGGTTTATTTTTTCTACCAATTTTAGAACCACCGTGTTTGGGCACTACTTTCACAGGATTTTCAAGACAATAGTTTTGAAACTCTTCAATTTGATTGTTGTATTCTTCAATATCTTGGTTTTCAAGCTCGATCTCTTGATTATAAGTAGCCCAACCATCAAAGTTAGATGAATTAGTCTAACTTTCTCCCCAATTCATTTTATACCGAATGAAGTATTTGAAAAAGATGGTAAGTGATTAAATATTTTGGATAAAATGAATGAAATTTGTTGTGTGAAAAATGAATAGTTAATTGACTATTTATAGAAAGTTAGTAAAAAGAAAAAATTAAAAAAAAAATCATCAACTGCCGTGAAGAACGGCTAAATTGACTAGCCGTTCACAATGACAATTTAAAAAACGGCAATATCAATATAGCCGTTTTAAACAGCTATATTGATATAGCCGTTTAAAGAAAGGGAACAAATCGGCTACTGTGCAGTAGCCGATTTCATTTTGATTTTTTTTGTTCTTTATATTTTCCTCTATAAATAGTAGACAATAATTTTCTTCAATTTCACACAACAAACATTCCATACTCAATCTACAACTTTTCTCTATATTATACACGAAAAATATTCTATATTTCCAAAAAAAAATTGTAACTTTCAATCAATGGCTCCCAAAAATGTTTGGACGATTGCCGAAGATGTAGCTCTATGTAAAGCATTCTGACATCATTCGGAAGATAGTATTCAAAGAGTCCACCAAAAAGAAAAAGTAATGTGGGGCGATATCGCCAAAACAATGTTGTCCATGATCGAGGAGCAAGGAGTACCGTTTACTCCTAGGGGTAAAGATAGTTGTATTAGTCGGTGGAAGAAAATAATTCTTCCCGAGTTAAACAAATGGGGCAGCGCATGTCAAGAAGCTTCCCGAATGTATGTGAGCGATCAAAACCTTGTCAACGAGGTAAATATTCTAATCATAAAAAATCGTATTAGCATTGTTATTATATGCACTTTTAATTATATGACATATTTTTAACAATAAATTTATATTTTTAGGAAAGAATGAGAATGAACTTATTCCGGTCAAGTACATGACATTCATTTAATTATGTGCATTGTTGGAAGGTATTTTGAAGACTGGGTTAGGTTTTCTTCTCTACTGTCATATTCACAGACTGGGCCGGATCCATACCATATTCAATCATCAAACCAAGATGTAGAAACAAACTCCCCATCCGCTTATGTTCCGCAATTTGATTTTACAAATGATCAAGACAACGTAACGGGGACCCAAGAACCATTGAAAACTCCGACATCAGATCAACCTGGTTCCAGACCAATTGGTACCAAAAAAGCTAAGAAGGCCAAAACAAAGGCATCGGCTAGTCAGAGTCAAGAAACTGCACGAATTGAAGCAATGCGTACTGCTACACAAAATGTTATAATGTTAGAGGAAGGACGTAATCGACGACATGCTGATATGATGGCTAATAAAGAAAAGGCAGACGAAAGGGAAATTATGAAAATGGATTGCTCATTTATGACTCCTAATACAAAGTTGTATTGGCATGACGTAAGGAATGAAATCCGCGAAAAAAATGCTTGGACTCGCTTATTTGGAGGTTTTTCTGGGGGTTCGTCCAACCGAGGCGGTGGCGGTAGCAACAACGGTGACAACGACAATGGCGGGGAGGGTAGCTTTCCTTATATGAGTAATTAGTTGTTGTATTATTATGTACTTTATAAAAATTATTGGTTGTCAACTATTTAATTATTTTATTGTTGTGTTTTTTTAAAAAAAATATTGGTTGTTATTGTTATTATTAATGTCAATCTTAAATTATATCTTATTGTTATTTATTATTTATTTATTTATTTATTATTGTTTAATTATTATTATTATTACTATTATTATTATTATTGCTATTATTATTATTATTATTATTATTATTTAGTGAGAGTAGGGAAATGAGAATTGAAATTAAATGGAATTGATAGATTGAATCATTTGAGATGACTTATGAAGAGGAAAGGGGAAGCTGGACTTGGAAATCTAAGGGGAAGCTGGACTTGAACTGAGGGCATCACTTGAATGCCCTTAGTAGACCTTTAAATATAATATGAAGTCCATTTCTTCTAGAATCTTGAGTTATAGCATATTTTATTCATTACAGTGTCTTGAAATTTTTGCAACATATGTCGGAAGTTATTAGGGTGTCGCTAGACCTCCGCTTGCAGCTGAAAAATAATGGACTTGACTTTTTTCTCGAATTGTAATCAGTTCTGTCTTTTCTCAAATAATTTTAACGGAAGCCCCAACTTGAATATCTCAACATGTTAAAGGAGTTTTAGCCCAATTTTAGGTATTTCAATAGTCGTGAAGATCAGATGGACACAGATATCCTTAATGCCACATCAGCAGCTCCTTTGAACAGAAAATTCACTATTATACTTGTAAAATTTTCAACTATTCTAATGTGTAGAACTTCAATTCAAAGATTCACTTGATCTGGACTCTGTAACAAACCAATATCTATTTCATTTCAAGGTAAAATGGAATGAAAAGGGGAAGATGTAACAAATTTATACCAGATTAGGTAAAATCTTACCACAGAACCACCACCTATGAAAGAATAGGAACCAATATGACAAAACTGATGGACAGCGACCCCTCCTCCAGTGTGAGTATAGTCCTACAAAGATATCACTTGAACAGCCTTGTAATTCAATGAATTATGAAAAAACCATATGACTAGATGTCAGGATCGATAAACAACATATGAAATAACCTCTTACCCCAACTATAACATGGCCTCCCAGTAGAGTATGATTTGCGAAAATGTTGTTGTTACCCACTTTGCAGTCATGGGCTATGTGACAAGAACCCATGATAAGATTGTTATTGCCAATGACCTATCCGTAAACCTTTTTTATGAGACATGAGCATATCCACTGAGAATAAATACTTCCCATCTCAGAGCAGAAAGTTATATCACTTACTGTTCTATCGTTTGGCAATGAAGATCGATGGACAGATGCATGTTCTCTGATCTCATTGTTGTCACCAATCTCAAGAAAGCATTCATCCCCTGGCTAAAATAATCAAAGAGACCATTTCAGAGACCCATATCTATCCATATGTAAGGCACAAGAATAATGACAAGAGTTTATTGTATGTCTTTAAGCAATACTAGGAAATACTATTACAAATCGAAAGAAATGTTGATCTTAGACCAGGAAAATGATATACAGCTACACTTTAAAGATGAAACAGTAAATGGTTCCGCAAAGTTATGGAATTCACAAGAAAAATTTCTTTAATGGGAAAACTTTGACAAAAATCCAAAAGAGCTTCAGCACACTACAACTGGAAAGAAGAATATAACTATCTAATCTCATTACTGACAAGAACGGAGAAGCCTATAACAAAGTGAACTACTAGAATTACACTGTTCTATACCAGGCTCTCAAGTATAGTCAATCACCTTGGTGATTCAGCGGAAAAAACAGACCACAAGAGAAGATTCAAGTACTCAAAGACACCTCTAGATTATCCATGATTCACCAAGTTTCTCAGATATCATACAGATATTGAGCAGGCCTATTTTTCAAATGGTCCATCAAATACTCTACTTTTTTATATTTCTCCAGACCAAAGCATAGGCAATGGAGAGATGGAAGAGCAAGCATATTACATATTCTATCAAACTAGTAATTATATTTTCCCTAATTGGAAGCTGGAATATCATGGATTACAACCTTGTACTTCATATCCTGGCATTTAATGCCCACAACGGCATGATGCCCGATAACATTGTTACATCCAATAACAGTACACCCTGGAAGATCATCTCCAACAACAGCACCTCTGTGTCAAATTAGAAAAACAGAATTAAGTGCAACTCAGTTCTAGAAAGGAAAAACACAATAATCTCAACTTACATCATCAAAGTGCAATTATCTCCGAGCTCCGTATTTCCCGATACATGACTCCCTGGGTGTAACTGACAAGCATTTCCTAACTTTGCTGAAGGTCCAATGCTACAAAAAGGACCAATTGAAACATCCTATGTTCATATAGAGTTTCATCAGGATTCAACTATCTGACTCAGATGCCACAATTATCCAACTAAAGGCTAAAACAAAGATCCTAAATTAACTGAAATTAATGCATTTCCTAACTTTGATGTAGGTCCAATGCTAAAAAAAGGACCAATTGAAACATCCTATGTTCATATAGAGTTTCATCAGGATTCAACTATCTGATTCAGATGCCACATTTATCCAACAAAAGGCCAAAACAAAAATCCTAAATTAACTCAAATTAATGCATTTCCTAACTTTGCTGTAGGTCCAATGCTACAAAAAGGACCAATTGAGACACCCTATGTTCATATAGAGTTTCATCAGGATTCAACTATCTGACTCAGATGCTAAAATTATCCAACAAAAGGCTAAAAAACAACGATCCTAATTAGCTGAAATTAAGAATTTTGTATGAGAAAAAAACAGGAACAAAAATTAATTACCTGACCTAAAATGGCATCCGGATGAACAACAGCAGAGGGATGAATAAAACGGCTGCGTTTTGTTTCTGATACAATCGATTTCTCTTCATCCGTAACATATGTAACTGAAAGAAATAAACATAAAATTAATAAATAATAAAAAAATTTGTTTAATTGTTTGTATAAATTACTGAAAAAGAGAAGTGATAAGAAGATACAGGGTACTGAAATGGAGAATCTTTGTAGACAGCAGAGATTTCGGAGAGGAGAAGGGAGTGCACTGCGGACCCTCAGAAATGACGTCATAATTTCACCTTTATTTTTGTATTTTCTTTTGTGAATTGTCGCCCTGAATTTATAGTGTTTTCTTTTCTATTGCAGAAAATAATTATTTTTTAAAATTTAGTGTAATTCAGGATAATAATTTATAGTATATAAATGAGCATTGGTGATTTTACGTATGTTTTATTTTTTGGTTTTCTAAGTGTTTTAAACCATTTGGAGTCGCATCAAACATATTAAGGGCTTAGGAGAACCAACAGGTGATTGGTCTAGTGGAAGGGACTAGTCACTACAAAGTAGCGGACTCAGGTTCGAATCCCTGTTGGGAGAGGTTCCCACATTATGTGCCCGACGCGCCTCGAAAGGGATTAAACCCTTGGAAAACCAAAAAAAAAAAAAATTAAGGGCTTAGGAGATGCTACCTGATGGGTATTGCCTTATGGGTTTCTATGAATGACACATATTCAAAGTGAACCAACTCATTCTGCTTTTATATTCAAAAAGTAGTCCACTTTGGACATGTGTCATTCATAGAAACTAGGGCTGTAATCGAGCCGAGTAGTATCGAACGACACAATGTTCAAGCTTGATTTGATTTATCGAGCTTGAAAATTTGTGTTTGAGCTTGGTTTGATTTTCAATCGAGCCGAGCTCAAACGAGCTTTTATCGAACGAGCACGAGCCGAGTATCGAGTAGCTTGACTTTTTACATGTATTTTTTCAATTTTTAGCTTATCTAGTCGAGCTCGAGTCGAGCTTCAAAAGTTATCGAACGAAATAAGATGTTCAAGCTTGTTTGATTAGTGTGACAAACCGAGCTCAAACGAGCTTTTATCGAACGAACTCGAGTCGAGTATCGAGTAGCTTGGTTTGATTTTCAGCCCTCATAGAAACTCATAAGACAATACTCATCAGGTAGGATCTCCTAAACCCATATTAAGTGAGAACATTTCACATTTTACACTTTAAATTTAAATTTTACTTTTACTTGAAGCATCTCCAATGGTTACACGGAGCTCCGGTAGATGGAGCCCTAGGGCTCCCTCGAGCCCTATCTGGTCGTCTCCAATGATAGGGCTTCAAAATGGAATTAATTCAGTTTGAAACAATGCCCACTCTGACCTATAATTCTAGTTTTTTTAATATTAATATTAATAATACTAATAATAAATTTATTAATATAATTAAATTAATAATAATATTTAAATATTAAAATTAAAAAGAGTAAATAATCACGAAATTAAAATTCATACATAATAGGAAATACAATAAACAAGAAAAGAAATAAAACAAACAACATAGGAAATAAGAAAGGAAGTATAATAAAAGAAATTATAAAAAAATGTTAAGTTTAGTTTCTTAAATTATATAATACCTCATTAAATTAGGAAAAGTAATGAAATAAATTTAGTTATTATTATGTAAAAAGAATATAAACACATGAGTTGTTTTTTGAATTTGTATTTTAAATATACTCATCCCCAACAAGATGAAGCATAAATAGAAACACAATAATAGATATGCATACCAAAAACATTTATTTTAACGCCTATAATATGGCTAAAAATTCTCAATGATAGAATCAAATAGATCCACTATATAAAAGTTTAAATTTGTAAATTTGTCAATATGTGTAACACCAAAGTGTGATAGAAGATCCACTCCGTTATAAGAGTCAAATATAAGAAAAGATCCTACATGTCACACACTTTACAACCTTCACTCATTAATTACATTCCATAATTTGGTAAAATTGTACAATAAATACACTTGAATTGAACCTACTAAATTTCCAAACAAGTATATACTAACTCATAATTGTAAAACGAAGCATAATCGTAAACAAGTTCTCACATGCTAAAACGATATGATCGATAATGCTTCGATGCATTTCCCAAATGGTTGGACTTATTTTTCTCACTGCAAACCAAAAATATCACGAATTTCTAGTTCTATGATATGAAGTACGCCTATATACAAAATCTATGAACTTCGAAGTTTTGAAGTCATTACAGAAGAAGATAGACTATTTTTCCCTTCATATCGAGAAGCCTTTTCTTTCAAACGAGCTCTCGCCTCTCGTTTGTTTTTGGTACTTTATCCAAATCCTCTTCCGCAACCATGTAGTTCAGAAAAATGTCATCTCATGAAAATGTCACCTTCCAACATCCGAAGCACCTAAAAGTAGACGAATATATTTAGCACAAATTACTCGAGAAATAATTGCAAATCATTCAATTCGATCTGTAATGTTCTTACATAATAGTCAATAAACATAGAACCTCAGATTTATAAATATGGTATATATTTACAATATAAAATATAAATCTACCTTTTCACATGCAAAGAATTTAAATACTTTATATTATGTTTTTCACCTGAGACATTCGAGGCCTTGACTGAGGGTCTCGTTGTATGCACAAGGAAGCACAATGCATCATTGCCTCAACCTCTTTCTTTGAATAACAGTTCATCAAACATGGATCAATGAGTCTTGACACGTCATTCTCTTCGAGCAAAGAACGTGCCTTTTTCAAAAGAAAATGCAAATAAAGGTTCAATTAATTGAACACAAACATATTAAAGGTTTTTCAGACATTAAATGTTCTTGTTCTTACCCATTCGGTGAGGCACTGTTCGCCCTTGGGTCGGTTAATATCGACGGCTTTCCTTCCAGTGACGAGTTCGATTAACACCACGCCAAAAGAGTAAACATCGGCTTTTTCAGTGACTATACCAGTTTGAGCATATTCCGGAGACAAGTACCCAAACGTGCCTATTACTCTCGTCTCCACACTCGAATCTCCATCTGCCTGCAACCTTGCTAGTCCAAAGTCTCCGACCTTTGTACGTTCGAAAAGAGTAAAAGGATCAATTCAATGAAAACTACTAAAAATCATACAAATTTAAACCGAGTGAAACGCAAAAATACCCCCTATGCTTTGCCTGATTAGCAAAAAAACCATGTGTTATTTTTATTACAAAAAAAAACCTCCCAAGATGGAGTACATATTTTACAGGAAAAATGACAAGTATACCCCCATCAAAGATGCAAGAACACCCATCTTCGCCTAAAAATTGACTATAGTCCCCGTATTAACTTTAAGAATTGGCAACAACCCCCTTATTCCTTAAAAATTGACAATAACCTCCCTATTAATTTATGAAGGAATTTAAAATGGGGTCTTTTGCTAATAAAAAGAACACAGGGTTTTTTTTTACAAATTAGGCAAAGAACAAAGGGCATTTTTGCATTTAGCTTAATTTAAACTAAATGGTCACCAAGACAATAAGAACCACAAAAAAGAGATAACAACGTACTAATGGCTCAAATTCATGCGTAATGAGAATGTTATTTGGCCTCATATCCCGATGGACTATACACCCCACTCTACACTCCTCGTGGAGGTACCTCAACCCTCGAGCAGCTCCAACAGCAATCTTTTGGCGTGCATCCCAGTCCAAAGGCTCATGACTACGTCCTACAATTTAAAACCGAAACTAATTATCTCAATAAAAATTAAAAAAATAAACGTGCATATGGGAAATATATACATAGTATCAAAAGTACCGTATAAATGAGAGTCCAAAGAGCCATTGCAAATGTATTCATAAACTAACAACCGCCTTCTATCCTCCACACAAAATCCAATCAACATTACAACATTACGATGCTGTGCACAGCTCAAGGCCTGCACTTCCGAGCAAAATTCACGATCGCCTTGAGAACTAGCTAATTTATGTTGCTTAACAGCTATGACTTGACCATTAGGTAACACTCCTCGATATACAGAACCATAGCCTCCCTCAGCCAAGAAATTACCCTTCGAAAATCCACTAGTAGCTTGTTCGAGCTCGGAGTATGAGAACATACTCGGAGGCTTTCCAAATGACGGTGCTTTATGCTTACATACTGAACAAAGTGGAGGAGGATCTGAGGGTGTGTTTTTCGTTAAAGAAATCATATCTCTCACGTTCTTGGAACTATCAGAAGAACTTAAATTGTCTTCCATCCATTGCTGGGAGGACATACTTGTTGAACGAGAGCTTAGATTATTATCACTCTCGGGCTCAGAGTCTGACTCGTCAAATTCGTAATCTCCTAATGAGAATGGTAAACTTTGCTTCACTTTTGCGTCCCAATTAATTTTGGAAATGAATGATGGCGAGTTAAACATGTCTAAGCTTGAAATCGAGGATATCTTGTCAAAAGTTTCGGAGAATGATGTATGCTCTGGACTGCTTGTTGGTGTCACATTTGGCACCTTAACATTGTTCCACCGTTTCTTAGAACATGATTTTAAATCTGGCATTGCCTCAGTTTCTGTTTGAGTTCGTTCGTTCAAATTCAAACGAAGAACTTTCGGCTCAGATTTTTTCACGACGACAATGTTACATTGAAGCTGCTCCATGCAACAATTTGCTTCCCTTTTCATTTTCCTGTCAAGTGAAAACCGAGAAAAACACGCATTTATCGTAAAAGTAAACTAATTAATCTTTTTACGATAAAGAATCAAAACTACATTATGTGTATTACTTGTCCAATACAACCCACTGCGTTTGACCTCTCTTCGCCTCAGAAGCAACCGCTCCCTGATCAGAACTATAAATCACTTTCATCTTCACCCTAACCTATAACAAATAGTCGTTATTTCGTTGTTATTTACTTTCATGAGAACTATATTTCACAGAAATATAAAGAGGGACCAGAGCATGAAAAATAGATAAGAGCACCTTTTCAAGAACACAAGTTTCCTGGAGTTGACTCAGCATCTCATTGCATAACTCTGTAATATAATCCTTCTGATCCGAAAGAGTTCCCGACATCGACTTTAAGTAACTACTTGTGCAATCACTATGAAATTTTGGAAATCCCCATGGCTTTTTAGCTATAAAAACACAAGAGTAGTTTAGAGAAATAACATGTCATATTCCAATAGATAATCATCACAAAAAACTTCCAACTCTAATTTAAATAAGAACCTATCAAACATTGTCAAAAAAAGAAACAATTAATTATCCACATGAGGTATAAATAAATCATTTCCATAAAAAGTACTTTTTTTCTCACAAAAAGGGTTCTATTTACCTGAGGAGTCATGAGTTGGAATTACCACAAGAAGTCTTACAATTTCCCCGGGCCGGGCCACATTGTTTAAAGCCCATGACAAAGCACTTCTTGAAATATCCTTAGAAGCCTTAACAGCAACAATAACACTACTTTCCTCACCATTTAAGCTGCTATTACCATTTCTACTTTTTTGCCTAAAATTCATCGCACCCAGTTGAAAAATTCAATTTTTCCTCAAGAAATGTCTCCAAATCATAAAGTTCCACAAACCCTTTTCATCAATTTTCTTGCTCAAACGAAATTTTGAGGCATTAAAATTCTTGATTCACCAAAAGGGTTTCCTTTTGAGTGTTCAAGAAAAAACCCATAAGGAGTAAAAATTCAAGCTTTAATTATACAATGATTGGAATCAGTTTGAGAGTAAAGTAAGCAAAAATTGGGCGAGAAAAAGCATCATAACCAAAAAAAAAGGTCAATAACTGAAAGTGATTTTTTTTGTGATGGGCAGTTCATGTGGGAAATGTGACAGGAAACAAAAAGTGACGTGGATTTTAGTTATTAATTAAGCTTTAAAAATGCAAAAATTATACAAGGCCTGCATTTTTGTTCTTGCAGACTTGTTTTCACATGGTTTAATCTTCAAAAATGATTTCAAATGGATAGACGACGACAGAAAAAGGCAATTTTTTTTTGATAAATTAGGAAAAAGGCAATTAGATTAGGAAAAACACAAAAATGAAAGCTCAACTTGATGTGGAGAAAGCGAAAGTGGAACAAACTTAAAGGGACAAAAGTTTTTGAAGTTTAATATTGTAATAGAGCCCACATTACACATAACAACAAAAAGATTCGGTAATAAATACTTAATTGAAGCCTTCTGTCATCTAATCAATAATATCTTCATATCACCAAAAAATAAATAAAAATAGAGTAATAATCATACATTCTCTTTATGTTGTTGAAATCATGGTTTATTTTACCAAAAAAAAAGAGAATCATGGTTTATTCATCAGAGGACAGCACATTTATAGTACTCCCTCCGTCCCATTTTAATTGTCGTTTTAAGTGTTTTCACATATATTAAGGCACCTACTTTATTGCCTCAATTTTAGGAAAAAAACAAATGATATTCCTAAAATACCCTTACATTATCTCTCTTCCTTTTTCTCTTATTCTCTCTATCTTTCTCTTTCTATCTCTCTTGGAGTAATAAAAAGCAAAGGGCAAAATGAAAAAATATGTCATTAATAGTGCATTGAAACTCTAAAGTGACAGATAATTTGGGACAAAAAAAATTCTCTAAAACGACAATTAAAATGGGACGGAGGGAGTAGTATTTAATTGTTTTATTCCAAGAAAATGCTGACTTTTTTGCAAGTTTAGGTTTCGTGAAAAAAGCGAGGTCATTCATTAGCTGTGAAATGGAGTGCAGATAAGCTACGACTAATGCGGCAGTAAGTGAATAATTGAATTTTAGTCAAACAGTTAGTTAATTTTAAGTTGAGTTTCGATTTTTAATTTATACTTATTTTATTCATGAGATTTAGAACTTTATAGGAAATATTGAAGAAAATGCAAGATACTACCATGTGTTGTGTGGAATCTGCGTAAAATTATTTTATGAATTTTTTTGTTTTAGTATCAAACTCATTTGAAGTTTCACAAACCCTGCATAAAACATCCAATCTCCGATAGTTACTAACATCGTTACTTTTTTATTAAATTGTCTAAATTATTCCTAGATATATTCAAATTACAAGCGCGCAAATATGCAAAAGTACAAAAGAGTTTTTGGCTAAAAAATATCAAAAATTGCATATTGTTTGCGTGAAACACATGCGCGTTAAAAATGGAAGGAAGGAGAGGGATTGGGTGTTTTATGCAGGATTTTTAAAAGTACAAGAAAATGTAATGCAAAAAAAATTCACATGATAGTTTAGTGCAGATTTGGTATATCATAAGATAATATTGTGCAATTTTTCCCGAACAAATTAGGAAGAAAATGTTTTGGATCATTATTAACAAAAACAACCAACATGACATCTTCTACTTCTGAACACGTCATCATCGCAAGAAAATGTTATGATCCTTAAAAGGATCAAACATTTCAGGATTCATATTTAAATTACTAGGATAAGCTGGAGAATATGCGAACACAATTAGAATTCTATATTTTAGTAGAACATGGAATGATATATGATTTCATTGCACATGTAATAACTATATTGACGACAAAGTTGTTTGTAATATGAAACTCAAAGTAAAAGAATTTTTCTTTTGGTGTATATAGTTATTTAAATCTGGTAATGGCAAATTACTCTTGATATTCATAATATTTAATTTACGTTCATGTGATTTGAAAAATTACATTTTACCCCTTATAATATTAATGGCAAATTACTCTTGATATTCATAATATTTAATTTACGTTCATGTGATTTAAAAAATTACATTTTACCCCTTATAATATTATAAAACTTCCCACCAGTTCCCTACATTTTAATATGTGGTAATTTACTCCCTATGTTATAATAATGTAACAATTTATATTTCTGTGTTATGATAAATATGTCAATTTAACCCTACGTTATGAAACACTTTGCATGCACGCTCTCAATTTCAACAAGTGAGTTACACTTTGCATACATGCTCTCAATTTTCACACCGAGTAAATTAAACATTATGCATTTTACAGGAAATAAATTGACATTAGCTCTTATTTAAATATCAAGAGAATTTTCCGCAACTTCAATTATACCTAGGATGTGTGCATGTAATTATTCTTTTAAATAATATATCTTAAATTACTTAGAGCATCTCCATCCACCTAGCACCCACCTCTATATTTGATGAATTTGGAGGAGAGATAGAATGCCAACTCCAAAAATGGAGTTTAATAGCAATTTGGAGGCTTCTCCAAATTACTATTAACTTATTTTAATTATATTTGTGTCCCAAAATAATTTTTTTTTAAATTTTGTTAATTGCTTTTACATTATTTAGGTTATTAATCACTTGTATTTACTTTAAATTAATAATAAAAACATGAATGTTGATAAATTTTTTTTAATATGTTATAATTTTTAAATTGAAAATGCATGTTTCTAGTTTAGATGTTAAAATAATAAATTAGCTAGAAAACTTAAAAATGAATAATAGATTAAATTAAATAATATTTAATCACATTAACTAATCTATTTGAATTTTAGTTAATCATATCTAATATTATTCAATAAAACTCAAATTTTAACTTTGATTAATGTAGATAAAATTATTTATCTAATAAAGTAGTGTTTTGAAGTTTTTTGACGAGAGAACGATGATATGTAGGAAAGTGCCTCCAAATTCTGAGAAGATTCCAATTTGAAGTTTGGGTGGGAGTAGGATGATCAACACATTGTTTAAGCTTGATTGAATTTTATCGAGCTTGATATTTTGTGTTTGAGCTTGGTTTGATTTCTTAACGAACTGAGATCAAACAAGCTTTTATTGAAAGAGTCCGAGTCGAATATCGAGTAGCTTGTTATTTTATATGTATTTTTACAATATTTAGCTAATCATGTCGAGCTCGAACTGTTACAAAAATTTAATCGTAAAAGGAAAACAAGGTTAAACGAAGAATTAAAATTAATACAGAAACTGAAAATAAAACAATTCGTAAATACAAAATCGAAGCAAACCGAGGCCTGTGTGAAAACACAGTGTCCTTAAGACGAATTCGCTCCCTCACCCTTGTAAGGTTCGTGCTCGAGGTTCCGTGAGCGTTTGTCTCCCAGGATACAACGGTTCCAGCAATCAACCTTTGCACCAAAAGCTTGCTGGACGAACTGAAACTTTTTTCCACTCTATGAACTGGAATTGGAAGGAGGAAGGAAGGAAGAGTTGTTCTTCTTTGGTGTGTCTTAACCGAGAAAAGAAAGACTCTATTTATAGGGTCGGAGTGAGGGCAAAGTCGGAAAAAAAATTAATGGCATTTCCGTTACGGGAGTTACAACTCCATAAACACGGAGGTTACAAAATTTAAAAATTGTTGTTACACTTTTAATTTTCAGTTTTTCCAACAATCCCCCACAAGAATGAAAATTGAATAAATTCCTAACACGAAGTTCTAAGAAGATAGAGTTCAGCGGTAGACACTTGCATAGGATAGGTAGGAGTAACCCTTTGAACCTTCCCTTGAGAAAGGATGTTTACTTTACTGGCTGGTCAGTAGACACGGTGTCCTTGAACTGTTCTGCTGTTTATGTAAACAAAGACATACTCCTCACACGCATCTTACCTCGTAACGTTTCAGTTCTTACGGTTATGTCCGTTTTGGCCATGGACATCTGCCTGGTTCAGCAAGAGTTTCTAAGAATTGTGCCCTATACAATTCCCTTTGAAGCGGCCCTTCTTCTCTCTCACATAGGTGATTCATTTCCTTAGAGTATCCCGAGTTACTCTCTTACAAGAATCATTAAAAGTTTGGCTTAACCTTACTCAACCATTATCACTGTTTTCATCATAGGAATGGACTTGAGGGTAAAACCCCCACAGTGACTTAACTAAACCTTTGCGGTTAGGTTGTCCCTTTGAACCTAGATCTTGGGATCTCCAGTCAACTAGGTTGGGTTTTCCCTCGCTAGGTTTTTATTCCATGGGCTTTAATCCCATTCCTCTTGATGATTTAGCAACTATCTCTCTTGTTAACCCTTTGGTTAGCGGATCCGTTAGATTATCCTTTGACTTTACATAGTCAATAGTAATCACTCCAGTTGAGAGTAGTTGTCTAATGGTATTATGCCTTCGGCGTATATGCCTAGACTTACCATTGTACATTTTACTTTGTGCTCTTCCAATCGCAGATTGACTATCACAATGAATGCATACTGCTGGCACAGGTTTAGACCATTGTGGAATACCCTCTAAGAATTGGCATAGCCACTCAGCCTCTTCTACACATTTGTCTAGAGCTATAAACTCAGACTCCATTGTGGATCTGGCTATCACTGTGGCGCCCCGACTAGGTCACATAGCTCGAAATAAAACATTAATTAACTAATTTAACTAGTCGTGCGTCAAACTATCTGAACAATAGATAAAATTATATTATAATCATCACAGCGGAAAAATGACAAAATTCTAAGGTCTTTAGGAAGAAAGGACAACGACCCCACTACCCGACCCGTAAGTAGATAAAATTTTACATAATTTTACAACGGAGTTTTCATCGTTTAATTATTCGATAAAATATATAAGTACGACACTGAATAGACCATGTCAATCCATATCACCGTGTTTCCACCTCTAACTCATGTCGCTAATCTGAGAAGATAAGGCGTAAGTCTTATTTGACTTAGTGAGGATTTATTATAATGGATCGATGATATGAGTAATATGATGATCCATGTATGAATAAGAACTAGAATATGATAGTCCTGCGAAAGATTATTAGACGATTGGAAATAACAAAGCAATAGAAGTACAATAAACGTGAATTCAAATAGTAATTTCAAATAAGAATCTGGTAAAGTAATACATTCAACCCAACACCTGAAAATTAACATCCTTATACCTCCCTACGAGGAGCAACCTCGCAAATAAAATGGAATGACATGCTCGAGTACATGTCGACCCAGTTGAGAGTACAATTACCTCCAACTATACTTAGCAACTGGATCACGGTGGGGTACTTAACAATCAGACCATACACCGACGGCCCGATGCCGCCCAGCAGTCACCATTATTAGTCCCGGGGCCCAACTTCCCAAGAGCGTCCTCAAGGGTATAAATAGTTTAAGTGAACTTGGAGCCGGACATTGTCCGTTGTTCATTATAATACCACTTACCAGATGGAGTAGAAATAGAAATTGAAGAATGCAAGACTATTAAAGGATTAAGAAACGTATTAAAGTTAGTTACCTTAGAAGATATAAGAGCTTAAATTAACCTCGAGATTAATGTAAATGGATCGATATGGTATAAAATGAATAGCTCAGAATAAAGGAAATGAAATGAAATATTGTCAAAAGATTGAGAGTTTTAGAAAGGAAGAATTTTCTCAGGGCAAGTGCCGAATAGATTAAGAAAGAAGAAGAAACCTCACCTTAATTCGAAGAGTGGGTGTCTAAGCTTAAATCCTCATTTCAATCAATTCCTCCAAACCTAAGTGTTGTAAGACAAATAGAGTGGATTAATTTAATAATAATTTAATCCATATTTACTTTTAGTTGATAATATTTCTACGAGGTTATTATATGTGTTACTATACTCATTTTACTACATATGTAATTGGTTTATCTATTTATAATATGATTTTTATGTGACTTCTTTATAAGACAATAATATGTATTTTAACCATTGGTCTTATGTCAATATATGACTTTAAGAGTATTAGTTTACATTCTTTTATCGATTTGAGCAAAAAAAATTAAGATATAAATACAAGTAAAGTTAGTTAAATAAACACTATTTCAAATAGTAAGACATCCTTTAGTAATAAATAAATTTTCAAAATCTTCTTTTAATCACATAAGTTAAAGCTAATAAAACTATCGTAAGTAGTTATTAATATGCATAATTATGTTCATTCAAGTTTAAATAAGTTTTAGGATATTTTAGCCATAGTTCTTTTTATGAAATTAGCATTTGGTGTACTAATTAGTTAACTTCACTTTATCATATAGGCCTTGTACAAAAATGAAATGGTATTCCAATTAATTTTTTTTTCATATATGTTTCATCACCTCTTGTTGAACATGTATAGGTACTAAGACAAATCATTTATTATATTCAAGTCTTCAAGCCAATTCAAGCAAAGTTGTTTATTTTACTTGTTTAAAAAAATTCACCATATCCTTTTATCTTTAGTAGTAATGAAGTTTCATAAGTTTTAGTAAGGATAATCCAAATAATCAAAGAATTCATGAAAGGTCCTATTTTATACTTGTCTTAGATAAGCTATATCTTATAAAGTAAGAGTTTTCTTGATCAAATAAGTGAAGTAAGCATAAAAATGACTTTATAAAATTTATATGAAAGGCTTATATACTTAAGTACTTAGTTGTAAGGATTATTAGATTAATTATATATTGTTTTAAATCTTTTTAAAAACTTAACCAAGTTACATATAACCAATAAATCATTTATCTTGTTCCAACCATTTGATTAGTTTCTCTTACCACTTAATACACATTATGAGGTTATTTAGAGCCTTGAAACAACAAGAAAAGAGAGAAAATCAGTTTTTTACACATTAAAACCGAAACAGTCCCCAAACAGTCCGGCGAGTGATTTTCACTCGCCGGTAGTGCTCCGAAAACGCGCCGTTAGGTACCCCACGCGCCGGAGGTGTTCGACACCTCCCATACCGTCAAACTCCAAATTCTGTCTTCTTTCCAATGGTGCAAACGGTACAAATATATTTAGCCAATTGTGAGATACAGCCAATTTACAGAGACTGCGCAAAAACAGGGGAAAGAAAATGTTACCTTGATTTCTCCTTCCTTGCTTGTGGGATTTGGGAAGATATTTGAAACTTATCTACTCCTTACTAAATAAGGGCTGAGGAACAAAATTTTGTTATCAAAATGAGTTAAAATTAGAGAACTTTTAATTATTTGATGAAGAGATGAAAGATCTTACCCTTTTTGCTCTCACTTCTACATAGCTTAGGGATTTGGGGAGAAGTTTGATCTTGATTGTTCTTGATAGTTATGCCTCTAATTTAGTAGCTAAAAATGAGTATTTTGGTTTAGTAAATCACTTTTGAAAACATGGATCATCACTTTGAAAGGAGCGACATGTATTGGAGGAGAAATTGAAAAGGAAATAAAGTGCTTGAGAAGGAAAGAAAATGAGGGTTCTCACTTGAGGGCCCTATTCCTTATTTGGCAAGAGCGCATAAAGACAAGAGGAAGGAATTTTTGGTGTGGTGAAGTGGGCTCTAGGAGTTGTATTATATAGAAGGATTCAAGGGTATGATTGTAATAATTAAAAAGAGTTGGGGTCAAATTGAAAGGAAATTATGATGAAACTTAACTTGCTATTTTATTTATATATAACATATGTATGTATACGGGGTATTACAATCACAGTTTGTTTAGAGGATTTCCAAGATACAGCTGCAACACCTAAGGTGAATACATATCCACTGGTGGATTTTGAATCTTTTACATCAGATATCCAGTTTGCATCACTGTATCCTTTTACAACAGCTGGATATCTTGTATAGTATAGCCCGTAGTTACGAGTATACCTTAAGTATCTCAGTAACCTCACTATGGCTTTCCAATGGTCAGTACCAGGATTACTAGTATATCTGCTTAGCTTACCTACAGCGTATGCTATATCCGGTCTTGTACAACTCATCAGGTACATTAGACTTCCAATAATCCTTGAGTACTCCACTTGAGAGATGCTCTAACCTTTATTCTTTGATAAAGGTTGACTTGGATCTATAGGAGTTTTGGCCTCATTAGAGTCATCCTTATTGAATTTTTCAAGAATTTTTCCAATATAACTGGATTGACTCAAAATGATGCCATTTGATTTTCTCGTGATTTTAACTCCCAATATCACATCTGCTAGACCCATATCTTTCATTTCAAATCTAGCATTCAACATATCCTTAGTGGATTTAATCATCTTATGATTACTTCCAATGATAAGCATGTCGTCAACATAGAGACAAAGAATGACATAGCCATCTCTTGTTTCTTACACGTAAATGCATTTGTCGCATTCACTGGTTTTAAAACCTTTCTCCAACATGACATCATCAAATTTCTGATGCCATTGTTTCGGTGCCTGTTTTAAGCCATACAATGACTTAACTAGTTTACAGACTTTCTTTTCTTTCCCTGGAGCAGAAAAACCCTCAGGTTGTTCCATGTAGATTTCTTCTTCCAAATCTCCATTTAAGAAAGCTGTTTTTACATCCATTTGATGTACTTCTAAGTTTCGCAAAGCTGCGATAGCAAGTATCATCCTAATGGAAGTTATTCTCGTCACAGGAGAATACGTATCAAAGTAATCAAAGCCTTCTCGTTGCCGATAGCCTTTTATTACTAGTCTGGCCTTGTATTTATCAATTGTTCCATCTGGTTTCATTTTTCGTTTGAAAATCCACTTATATCATAGTGGTTTGCAACCTGGAGGAAGATCAACTAACTCCCAGGTAAGGTTTTGCAAAATGGAATCAATTTCACTATTGATTGCCTCTTTCCACAAAGGTCCTTCAGAAGAAGTTACAGCTTCTTTGAAGGTTTGATGTTCAGTTTCGAGCATATATGTTAGAAAATCTGGGCCAAAAGATTTTTCTATCCTTGCTCTTTTACTTCTTCTTGGCTCAACCTCAGTTGGCTCATCATCAGTTACCTGTTCATACTCATGATCTTGACTATGAGTTCTTTTGGATGAACTCACTTCTTTTCTCGTTTTTGCTGGAAATATATCTTCAAAGAAAGATGCATTTCGAGATTCCCCACACTCGCAAGTATTTGTAGGAAGGTGTTCTACCTTTCCAGAATTCATATGGAGTTTTCTCCTGATTTTTCCGGGGTAGCTTATTTAAAAGATAATTGCTAGATAGGATAGCTTCCCCCCACATGTTCTGTGATAATCCAGAACTTATCAACACTGAATTCATCATTTCTTTCAATGTTCGATTTTTCCTTTATTCAATTCCGTTTGATTGCGGTGAATAAGGTGCTGTTACCTCATGTATGATTCCGTGTTCAGCACATAATTCACTAAATGGTGACACATATTCACCACCTCTATCACTTCGAAGTACTTTGATATTTTTATCAAGTTGATTCTCAACTTCTTTTGTGAATAAAATGAATTTATCTATCGCTTCACTTTTTGCTCTTAGCAAATATACATAGCAATATTTAGTACAATCATCAATGAAGGTAATAAAATAATTATAACCTCCTCTTGATTGCACACATTTAAGATCATTTATGTCGCTATGTATCAAGTCGAGTGGTTTAGTATTCCTTTCAACCTTTTGAAAAGACGTTCTCGTTAATTTAGCTTCAATACAAGTTTCACATTTGTGCTTTTGATTAATTTGAAATTTAGGGATATGTTTCAAATTAATTAATCTACGCAGGGAATCGTAGTTAACATGTCCTAGTCTACCATGCCATAGATTAGGATACTCAAGCAAGTAAGCAGAATTATTAACTTTATTAATAACTTTAGGCTTAATAGCCATTACATTCAACTTGAACATTCCACCACACTCATATCCCTTTCCGACAAACATACCACTCTTGGTTAAAATAAATTTGTCAGACTCAAAAACAAGGCGGAAGCCATGCTTGTTCAGCAGCGTCCCTGAAACCAGATTCTTGCGGATATCTGGCACATAGAGGACATTTTTCAGAGTCAGCTCCTTCCCAGAGGTCATTTTGAGAATTACATTCCCTTTGCCTTCTATAGCTGAAGTAGCCGAGTTTCCGATGAACAGTTTTTCTCCATTCTGGACCTTCTCAAATGTGGTAAACACTTCCCTGTCGGAGCACACATGTTTTGTAGCCCCTGTATCTACCCACCACTCTTTAGGATTAGAGTCAACCATATTCACCTCTGAAATGACAGCACAGAGGTCCACGTCACCATTGTCTTCAACAACATTGGTTACATTGGGTTTTTTCTTTTTCGGTAGCCTGCAATCTGCCGTTTTGTGACCCATTTTGTCACAATTGAATCATTTCCCTTGAAACTTGGTTTTCTTGGAAATACCGCCTTTTGGTCCCATCTTGGACCCTTTGTTGTTCTTCTTGAACTTTGAACTTTGACCATGTTCCACGACATTAGCCTTAGGTTCAGTAGAAGTGAGCCCTCTTTTCTCAGATTTCCTGTTGTCTTCTTCAATACGAAGCCTAACAACAAGATCCTCCATGCTCATTTCCTTTTGCTTATGCTTCAGGTAATTTTTGAAATCCTTCCATGCAGGGGGCAACTTTTCAATGACACAAGCCACCTGGAAGGTTTCACCGAGCTCCATCTTTTCAGCCTGAATTTCATGAAGAATCAGCTGAAATTCTTGCACTTGGGTCATAAGTGGTTTGGAGTCCACCATCTTGTAGTCCAAAAACCGACCCACAACGAATTTCTTGGTACCGGCATCTTCAGTTCTATATTTCCGGTCCAAGGCTTCCCAAAGTTCCTTTGCAGATTTTTTGTCAGAGTATACATCATACAATGAATCACTCAGACAATTCATGACGTAGTGTCGGCAAAGGTAGTCTGACTGGTTCCAGCCATCAAGAGCAATGAGGAAGGCAGTATCTTGCTCCCCTTCTTTCTTGGGTGGATCCTCGGTTAAAAACCTCACCAGGCGCAAAGTGGTCAGATAGAACAACATTTTCTGCTGCCATCTTTTGAAATTCAGCCCGTTATTTCTCCGGTTTTTCAGCTTGGCTCAGAGGTGCCACAACTCCAGCTTGGCTCAAAGGTGCCACAGTCTGGTTTGGTACTGGAGCTCCAGATGAGTTCTCAGTAACCACCACATCAACGTTTGATTCAGTTGCCATTTCTGAAACCAAAACAAACTATCAAATTCCTCGAAGGAATTCCAGAAATTTTTAAATTTGAAGAAAATTCAGAAATTTTTAGATAGTATCTAACAAAAATTTTCCCCAAAATTTCCTATTCGAAAATCGATATGTTCGAAAAAGTTTTTCAATCTTGCAAACAATTTTTCTATACCAAAATTTAATAGCCAATTTTGAAAACCAAAATAGAATAATAGAATTTTTTCCCAAATCTAATTTTGAAGAACTCTCAAAATTCCTTTTCCAAAAAAACTTTATGTCCGAAAAAGTTTCTTCCAATATGGTAAATAATTTCTGTTCAATTATTCCCAAAAGTTCTTGTTCAAACTACGTAAATAAATTTTTAGAAATAAAATTTAGATGGAGGTCCTATAGTGCTAATACTTTACAACCAATTTAAATGGCAAACTATTGTAACATATCTTGGATATATTTATCCTTCGTAAAACTTGTAACAAATGATGTATACAAGGTACGTACTGTACCGTTAAATAATCACCAAAATTGTTTCTTGTTCCTTGGCCGTAAATTTTAAAATCCAGTAACAGGTTTTATAATCTCCCTTTCTAAACCAAAGGTATTTTTCCAGTAAACAGTTTCTGAAACAAAGTTATTTACAAGCGTTTTCCTTTTACGAAAAACTTGGTTCGTCTTAAGATTGTTACAAAAATTTAATTGTAAAAGGAAAACAAGGTTAAACGAAGAATTAAAATTAATACAGAAACTGAAAATAAAACAATTCGTAAATACAAAATCGAAGCAAACCGAGGCCTGTGTGAAAACACAGTGTCCTTAAGACGAATTCGCTCCCTCACCCTTGTAAGGTTCGTGCTCGAGGTTCCGTGAGCGTTTGTCTCCCAGGATACAACGGTTCCAGCAATCAACCTTTGCACCAAAAGCTTGCTGGACGAACTGAAACTTTTTTCCACTCTATGAACTGGAATTGGAAGGAGGAAGGAAGGAAGAGTTGTTCTTCTTTGGTGTGTCTTAACCGAGAAAAGAAAGACTCTATTTATAGGGTCGGAGTGAGGGCAAAGTTGGAAAAAAAATTAATGGCATTTCCGTTACGGGAGTTACAACTCCATAAATACGGAGGTTACAAAATTTAAAAATTGTTGTTACACTTTTAATTTTCAGTTTTTCCAACACGAACCGAGCTTCAAAACTTATCAAAGGAAAAATCATGTTTAAGCTTGTTTGATTTGTTTGAAGAACCAAGCTCAATCGAGCTTTTATCAAACAAACTCGAGTCAAGTATCACATAGCTTGAGAGTTGCTCTTACTGATAGAACATGATTTTTTTTTCCGAGTAAATCAATAAAACCTTTTTATTTTTATTTTTCAGAAAAGTAAATCAATTACACTACGTTGTAATAATCCACCATTATTTTAAATCTATGTAGTAATGTATAAACCGCCCGCCATATTTCCCATTTTGATCGGTTTCCCATTCAAATCCATGGTCACAATCTTTCCTTTTAAAATTTAACTGTTTGTAACTACCCACTAATATTTTTTCAAATTTTTAACTGCTTGCAACTATTCAAATTAACCTTTAAAAATCCTGCTTTCTTTTCTTCTCCATTTTCGCAAAACTCTGTCATTTTAATAATTTTTCACTTTTTCCACCCTTTTATGAACATACAAATTCTACGTTTTCCTCTTAATTTGTTTTGTGCTTGTACATGCAATCCTTTTCCATTAATCTTAATATGATTTCTTCTTTATATTGTTTCCTTTTTTCATTTGCCAATGGTCATTTTCATACATTCAATTTATTCTCCTAAATTTCTTGGAGTATATATATATATATATATATATATATATATATATATATATATATATATTAAGATAACTAAAGTACGCCACGATTTTCAATTATCTTTTGCATATATTCAACTTTGTTAAACAATATTTTTCTTTTTTTATTTTTTTTTCTCTTTAAAAGAATAAATTTAAGTGTTTAGATTTTGTATAATTCCAAGTAAAATTTATTTTTTTCTTTTTTTTTTGGGGAAAAAAAAATATAACATGAATTCATTAATAAGTCGCATAAGCATGCAATGTGTGCGACAACTTCGCCTAAACATTACACACTCTAACGCATATGGGCAAAGCGGACTTTTCACACACATAACAAGTGCCAATCAGAAGGGGCAGTTTGGTCATTTTATCCCTAACAGAGCTTTATTATATGAAGCACCTAAAGCAACGGTCGGCTCACGTGATACAGGAAAGAGCTCAATGGGTGAGCTGCGATTCAGGAGCAGCTCCGCCACCTCCACCACCGCCGCCAGAAGGCTGAAGAGAGAAGATTGTAGGCATACTAAGCATGACCATGCTTTCTCCCAATGGAAGGTAAAGACGCAGTTTTGAATCTTTTGTAGTGTGATTTAGCTGCAAATCATAGTGATTCTAATTGTTTAACTACATGATTTCAACATTGCTTTTATTTTGATTGATTATTTAATTTTAATTGGTGTTTGGATTTGATCAGAGTTGGCAATTGCTAGTTTTAGGTATAAATTGAAGAAAAGGTAATCAGAGTCTGCTTGTAAGGTATCAAAGTGTGTCTTTAATTAATGGAAACTTTTCAATGGAATTGAATTGTAATTCCTGGAGATTTGATTCGACTGTTCTTTTATTCAATTGAATTTTTCGAAGAAGAGTTTATTTAGTAAGTTTGAAGAGAAAAATATTTAAAAAACAATTAGGAAAAAGTAGATGCTTCAATGTCATAATGTTTCTCTAAAGTCAGCTGAACAGCAGCAAACTACTTTTGCTATCATTTCTCTACCTCCACCTCAATCTCGATGGCCGAGGTCGACTCCTCCAAGCTCCCATCGCTTTCCGAGGTTCTCTATTTCTGTCTCAGTTCTAGTCTCTATTTATTTATTTTGAATTAAATTGTGGCTTCAAATTCTGAATTTTCCGTTGCCAATAGATCTGATTTTTGTCTGGATCCATTGTTGTTTTGGGGAGATGTATTATGTTTTTAATTCTAGTTCTGTAAATATTGTTTATAACTTCATATTTATTTCAAGGAATTTTTAAGTTGGTAAAAAAGGGGAAATTTTGTTGACCAAATTGTGCGACGGGTAAGCCATGAGTAGATAAATGAGATGGGTTTTATTTTACAATATTGTATGGCTAGATTCGAGTGAGAAAATGAGAGTGAAATTTGTTTATTAACTCGAAATTCATTACAGTACAGATTCTACTAAGGTTTTCATAGATTGAGTTTAATCTTTTAACCTTGAATAATTGCCAAAGACACTCCAGTTGCTATAACTAGTTATTTATGGATCCAAGTATTGCACTTTTGAATTTGGATGGTTCATTTGATAACCCTGAATATATATATGTTGTAATATTTAAAAAACAATACAGTGATTAGATGCATATTTTTTTTAGTATGTGGTTGAGTCGGAGTTCTAGATCCCTTATATCGTTAAGTTGAGTGCTGATGCAATGTGTCATTCTTGTGGGTTATCAGATCCTAATAACAGCGACTGCCTGGAAAGATCATGCGATGGGAAAAGAAGGAGCTGAAAATTACAGTACACAAAACCTCCCAAACTCCATTTCTTGTGCAGGAGTTTACGAGCTTGCCGTAGCTATGTCAGGGGCTCGTAAACTTGATTCAAGTTCTGTAATCACTGTTTATGTTGGAGAAGCTGAAAATGTTAGAACTAGATTGCAACAGTATGGTCGTGATGGTTCACATTTGGAGAATGGATGCTCAAACGACGAGTTTAACAATTGGCAAATTGTTTCTTCTCATAAGGTGCCTGGATTATTTTCCGACATATTCTCAAAGGGCTACTCAATTGCTTATAGATGTGCACCTGTAAGAACTACATCTCTTATGCTCTCCGAATATATATATATATATATATATATATATATATATATATATATATATATATATATATATATATATATATATTTTCAGTTAGGCTTATGATGATGATAATTTTTCCACATACTCACGGTTATTATTCCCATTTCCTCTGGGAAATTCTTCTGACAGATGGCAAGTAAGAAGGATGCCGAGAAAACTGAGAAACAGCTGCTTGACACATTTGATTATCCGTGGAACAAAGACATGAATGGTGTGCGCCGGAAAGATGATGTTCTCAGAAAGCTTGAGCGTCGTGAAAATGCATCTCGGATTTATCTTCTAGCTAAGAAGTATTGGTTTTCGAACCGAAAACAAGTTGGCGTTAGAATTAAAACTTGTGAGCCATTGATGAAGAATGGATCTAATATACATAATGAGGATAATAATAATGTCAGCTTCTCCAGAATATTTGGAATTAAGAGGTTGCAAGCTATGCCAGTTCAATATGGTAATGGTGATGATTGCACTGCAATTTGTGGAGTTGCCACAGGTCATGGATCCATTTGTACTACACCACCTGTCAAGGGACGAAAGCGATGTGCTGAGCACAAAGGGATGAGAGTCAATGGCTATATTTCAAAGTTGAATGCAGACGGAGAATCACCACCTTCTCTTCCTCCAAGCATGGGTTCTGGTTTAGTAGATGAAAACCAAACAATTTGCGGATATATCTTGGACGATGGATCTCCTTGCAAAAAGAATCCTGTTCCAAGAAACAAAAGGTGTTTGGACCATAAAGGAAGAAGGATATGTAGATCTGAACCGAATTTCAAACGAGAGGAAATAGGACAAATTCATGAAGTTACCTGTGAAGTATCTTAAGGATGGGAAGTTGCGTATAAGAGATCTTTTTGTGGAAAACGTTAAAGGATCTAACTTTGTATCCAACTGAAACAGAACTCTACTCTCTTTGTGTATTCTGATGCTGACTTCAAGAAGAAACCAGCCTAACGTATTCTTAGCACTCACTTCAACAAGTATGATATATGACATGCTTTATTCATTTCAATGTCGAGCAACGATGGTGCCTGATTCTAACAAAAAGTAGCAGAGGATGGGAGCTCAACATATACTGGCTCGACTTGCATAGTTAACTTATCTTTTGATCTGATGAATCAGGATAGATTTGTTTATATAAAATTATGTAAACACATGAAAATGTTGTTGTTGTATTTTGTTATGCAAAGGATTTTGTTGTATATTGTTATATAATCCATGAGATTCAGTGTGTTTTGTTTTCTCAATAGCATGCAAGAGGGGTTCTTGTTGGTTTCTCCCACTTGAAAATAAGAATTTGCCTTTCCCCCCTAATTTTAAATGTTTTACTAAATACTATTAAATAAATTTGGTTTTCTTTGACCCATATTCCAAAAACTTAACCAAATAACTGAGATAGATTAAAACAGTAACTAAACATTTGTTGCATTTCAATGAAAATGAATATAAACTAAACAAGCTAACTGGTTACATGTTCTACATCAAGTACCTATCAACATATGCGAACAACAATAATTTAACGATAAAAGTTTTTAACGATTGTAGCCACACACTTAAACATAACATACTACCTTCGATCAAGTTCTATGAAAAACATAAAAGTTTTGCAGTTAGAGTTTTAGTACACAACAAACATGCCTCACACAAGTCCTCCGCGCTTGAGCCTTAGTCGAGAAGCATGTGGCTTCCCCATGAGGTGCATCTTAAGACTATCTTCATTCACGCAGTGCACCATACACACCTCACATCGCAATATCTTTTTGGCATTCGTTCCAGTACCATTGCTCTTACCGAGTTCCAATTCTTGTAACTTAGCCTTGTGTTTCTTCCCTTTCAAGTGCATTTCCAGTGCAATTTTATCTGTGCAACAGATTTTGCACACGACACATCTCGTATTCACTTTACTCCCTCCACTGTTGTTCCTTTGTTCTCTCATCCACCTCAACTTAGCCTTATGCCGGCGCCCAACTAAGTGCTGCTTAAACGTACATGCACCAGAGCAGCTTATTTGACACGCTTTGCAAAAAAAATCTTCCACAACACACGCCTTTTTTGTCGCCATGTCACTAACAATAGCATTACTAGAACATGGTGCTTTTCTTTTTGTCCCTGAATAATTTCGTCTAATATTATCACTAGGCTCGATAAGGTCAAGACGTGGAGGTGGAGTTGCACGATCGTGTGTTGGAGTTTCAAAAATTGGCACCTAACATGAAGTTTGATCAATCATTAATTAGCAAAAGTATGAACATAGGAAAATGAATCAAGAACGTAATATATATATATACATACCGGAGTTTTCAGTCGAGAAGATGACTCGTTAGTAGCTGAAACTTTCCTTGTTCCTACCCAAACTTCATAAGGTGAGGTTGGAGTTTTGGGGCATGAAGATGGCCCCTGAAATGTGCGATTTAGTCTCGAGTAAAATTCAATCTGATTATGACAAGAAAGTAGATTTATTCAAATTACTCACCACATTTTTTGTCGAATTTGTAGGCATGGCCAACGAAGTTAGATGCTTAACATCTTGAGATGGAGTTTTTACCTAAAATGAGGAAGGAAGTGTAAATATATGTTGCAATCAGAGACAAGAAAAAAATTGAGTGTATAATCATTAATTAAGATGACGGATGAATAAGAAAAGCTACGTACTTTGGGTGAAGTTGTCTCCTTATACAGTGGAATAAGGCTCGGAGGACTTGCATCCGATATAGGTCCCGCATCTGCCCAGTCCTCGAAGCTTAGAGTTCGAGTAATTCGGTTCCCCTGACATGGGACCTTGCATTAAATGAGATTAGACAATAATTAGAAAATGTCACTCGGTCATGAAAAGAAATCATTTCACAAGTATATTGCCAAGAATATTTAGAATATAATGAAACTTAACAGATATGTAATGTAAAAATAATCTCCCAACCTTCTTGATGTTCGCTAGATCTCTTTGAATCGCCCGTTCAACCGAAGAGAGATTTGGCTTTCGCGCGTGAGCCATCTAGTAGTCTCCTTCAAACTCAAGAGTGTGAAAAGGAGTTCTTGAGAGCAAGGATTTGAGAGGGTCTTCACACTTCTACTTCTGTCACAAAAATGAATGAACTATTTGACTATAAAAATGAAACAGTTTAGTTGTCCAAAAGCTTGGGAATGAATACAAGTTGATGTTTGAGAGTACTGAAAAGGACAACATCAAGGCATGCATGTATGTACTTTCCTGATGGCCATTATGCATGGTCTATCAATTTATTATGACTTTAGAAAAATAAGATTATTTCATTAATAATGCTAACTTGAATTCTCACCAACATAATAACAATATGTGTCTATTTCTTTGTTATACAACATTTAACATTACCAAATAAAGTATGTCCTCTCTTCACAACAATAAAAGAGCATATTTAATCAATCATTCATGCATATTAGCACATGTTAAACTAGCAACATAGTAAATAAAGTTAATATGTTGGAAACTCGAAATTGTAACGGTCAGGCTCCGCGAGTCTGCCGGATAACACTCGGTTGAACGATTAAATTGTGAAAAAGTTAGAACGTCAACTCATGTTTTTTTTTTTGTGTGTGTGACAAAACTATTAAAATAAAATCGACAATTAAAAGTCTAAAGCAGAAGTGGTTTAAAACAAAATAAGAATAATTAAATTACTAATTTTTTGACGGAAAAGTAAAATAAAATTTTATAATAGAGGTTTAAAGTTGAAGCATTTAAGCACAATCTACCACAAGATTTGAACAAAGTAAACCGAGAGAGATAAATAAGTAATTTATAAAATCTTGTCTAATTTATTAAAATATAAAACCAACTTTAATGGTTCAAAATTTTAAACTCAAATCAAGCAAAACCTTAAAATCGAGACAAGGACATAAATCGACAAACAAAAATACAACTACTTTCCAAATTACTAGGGTGGGACCGCAACCCGACTGTAGCTGAAAAAATTAAAACACATAACGCATAAGTTAATCGTAAATCAGAGCTACCCACCGGTTTCCCTAGATTACACACACCAAGTCAGGCCTACTTTTTATCACTTTCACGATGGTTTTGCGATAACAGTCAGTCAAGCATAATACCAAATTAACACGGTAATAATGATCGATATTACAAAAATTATGATTAATTTTAATCATTTAATATTTCTATGTTATTTAAAATAATTATATGACTGTATCTTCAGACAATTATTATAATTCATTGAGTATTCAAAATTATTTGTTATCTTAAAACCCTTTCTATTTATAAAATTTTCCCTTTATCTTGGTTTTTTTTGGAAATTATTAAATTTCCCACATAATTATTTTGTTTTTAAAAATATGTAATATTTTTCTCATTTCAGAAATTAATATTTAAAAATAATTATTAAAATTATTTTTATTATTTACAAAATTATTTCAGAATTTTATTATAAAATTATATCATTTAATTATTTTTTGGAAATTCATAGTTAATTTATTTTATTTTTGAAATTATTTTTCTTTCTTAGATATTAATATTTAATAATATTTTATTTTTATTATTTATTAAATTAATTTCAGAATTTGTGATTAAAAATTAAGTATTCAAATATGATTTATCATTGTTAATTATTAAATTTCTCTCTCAAAATTCATTTTCATTAAGATCATCTAAGTTTAATTACTTTCTTTATAAAACTTCTTTTTTTAATATTTATTAACTTAATCATTTCTACTTATAATATATATTTTTAAAAGTAGTTTATTTAAATAAAGTTTACTTATATTTAACATTAATGCAAGGTTTCACCTTAACTTCACAATAATTGTTTTAACTACTAACACACACACACTTACAAGTAACAATCCATATTCATGAAATATTTCTCCAAAATGAACTTATAATTTCACCAAAGCTAACTTTTATGCGCCAACAACATTATTTACTAAATTTCTTAGTCAAGCATTTCTAGCAAAATGAAAATTCAAAGGGCCATTAACTAACTTTACTAAATTTGAAAATGAAGTTTTAAGTCTTAAATCATAGCTTAAAAGAATATTTTGTAGGCGCCATATAGGGAAGATTTAAGGCTAGGGTTCATAAAAAGGGGGGTCAAAATACATAATAAGTAAAAAGTAGGGTTACCACTTCTTCAAGGAGCACGGCGGCGGCGGTGGTGGTGGTGGCCTTCCTTACTTCCCTCTTGCACTAATTTTTCTCTCTCCTTTTAGAACACAAATTTTGACTAAATGATGAATAATAAAATAATAATTTAAAAAAAAAAAAAGGAAATAAAAATTTAGATGGAGGCTTTAAATAGAGAATGAAAATCAGATTTGAAAGAAAATGTATATACAAATTTTACTTAGGGAAGTGGGGAAGACATAATTGATTTCTTTAAATTCACAAATGCATGCATTTAATTTCTTGCGGGGGGAATGCTTTTGCGTCTCTTGAAGTGTAAGAATAATTACTCTCCTACAAAAAATCTGCAATTTGAGGTTTTGACCCCTAAAATTTTGTAAAAGTGCATTTTCGCCTCCTAAAACTAATATTTTGCGCTATTTATTCCAATTTTATCGCAATCCAACACTTTTAGAAGGTTTTTCTCATCGTTATAAATTATTTTCATTTATTTTATACGAAAAATTTATTTGCACATTTTAGCCTAAAGTAGCATTAAATATCAAAAAGAAAAGGTGGCAAAATAAGCAGTGATATAGAAAATGACTCCACCATTTCACAAGAATTTTATCATATTTAAATATATTCTTCGACTAAATCAATGCAAAAATAGAATCATATTTTACAAATCCTTGAAAAATATATACTTTAAAAGAAATTATTTTAATAAAATAATAAAAAGAACACGAAATTTGTAGGGTGTTACAAAAATAGCTTAAACTAAGGTATTGTATATGAATTATACATGACACAATACTATTTGGACATATAAAACTTTAAGTTTGATTGATGGATAAAAAGTTTCACCTTCCATGAATAAAGACAGAAAAGCACAAGCCTGTGATGTTGAATAAGGTCATGAAATAACATAACACTGTGGATTTTATATTATACGACCAGGGGCGGATGGAGAGAGAGAGACAAGGGGGACCCCCCCCCCCCCCCCCCATTTTTTTTTTTTTTTTGGTTTTAGTATAGTTCTAGTTTAAAAAAAAAAGTCCCAAAATATAGCATAATAAGTAATTCTCTAGCTCAAGTAAAAAATTAATCAAAATAAGAAATTAATTCAATTAATTCAACCCAAGATTAATCCATCATAATATTATCTAACTCTACCCAAGCATCAATTAAAGCTCAATTTTTTTCCTAACTTCCAATATCTACAATCCAAACAACTTCTCTTCTTTCGAGCTCTCGGCCTATTCCAATCAACTTAAAAATTATATTAGGAATATTGGATCAAGTGATAAAATTTCTAGGTTGAAATAGATTGGTGATCTTGCTAAGGAGATGATTGCAACTAAGACCATCTCCAATGGAGATGGCCAGTCTCGGGGCGGGGCGGGGCGGGGCTGAGGAGGAAAAACCACTGGAGACGGTGCGGGGCTGCGGGGCGGGGTGGCTTGGAGGCTGGAGTGGGCTGGGAGGCGGGCTAGGGGCGGCTCGCGGCAGGGAACGGGCGCGAGTGAAAATGGGCTGGAAATTTGGAGAAGAAGAGGGGCGCGCGTTTTCACGCGCCCCTCTTTAAAACAGGTGATTGGGCCTTTTTTTTGTTTTTTTTTTCTTTTGTTGTGTATTTATGTGTATTGATTAGTGTATTTATGTATATTTTTGTGTATTTAAACCTAATTAATGTTCTTTATTTAAATCTAATTAATGTTGTGTATTGTTGTAATTTATGTGTTGTTTTAATTAATGTGTTGTTTTAATTAATGTTTTATTTTAATTAATGTGTTATTGTAATTAATGTTTTATTTTAATTAATGTGTTATTTTAATTATTGTGTTGTTTTAATTAATGTGATAGGTTTTAATTATATAGTATAAAATATGACTAATTATTTAAAGTAATTTTAAATAAAATTATGATATGCTTATAAATATAGAAATAACCCATTTAATAATAATAATTACTATTATTAATATTAATATTAATATTAAAAAATTTAAAACTATAATATTAATAGGTGAGAGTGGGCAAAGGAAAAAAATGGAATTAATTACTTCACGGAGCCCGGTCATTGGAGACGACCAGGCAGGGCTCGGGGCTGGCCCGGGGCTGGCTCAAGGCTCCAGAGTCCGGGACTAACCCTGGTCCATTGGAGATGGCCTAAAAGGCATGTTGCATTCTCATTTGTTTACAAACTTGTGACATTAACGTTTATTTTACATGTTGCAACTGCATAAGTAAATAGAGTTTTTCGGCTCTGAAGATAGTTTAGAATCAACTTAGTAACTGAATTGACATATTTAGTTGTATTTCAAACGATGCTGTCATGTACCTATTTAAAAAAAAATGAGAAATCGTCATGGTCAATTATTAATGTAAACACGTAGATTTTTGGATTTTTTTAGGATTATAACTGGATAATATGTGGAATTAAAATATCATATAGGGATTATTTTTGTTAAACTCCACTTTTCTATTTTTGTATAGCGTCCATATTTTCTCTTACATAATATATGTTTTATGTTTAACTGATTTTTTTATACTATTTAGCCCCTGATCGAAAATCCTGTATCCTCCCTGTATACGACAATGAGTGTAAGGTGTGCAACACCCACATCTTAACCTTATATATATGCTGGTGCTTTTAATCCTAATCGTCGATTAAAAAAAAATGCAGATCGTACAATCTCACTTTTGATTACAACTTGCAATTGTATCCTTTTGGGTATAATTTAAAACTAGGATAACTTATCCAGGTTTTGGTATATAACAACAAACCTTCGCTGTTTAAAAAATTATTAGGGCATCTTCTTTGGTATGGCCTATTAAAAAAAATCCTTCTTGACTTTAAAAACTAACGGAATTTGATGATATCATCAATTTTTTTATTATTAAATTTTTAAATTTATACCTGGTCGAATATACCCACTAAGGGTATCTATATAATAATCTTAAATAACAGGGGATGTCTACGTAATAATATTATATCAAGGGGGTGTATTTAAAAGATTATAATAACTTCAGGGGGTTATTTGTAGGCTTGTAGCCAAGGTCATTTTTTAAAATATGATCGTTGGTTAAAGTAAACCCTCGAAGTTATTGTAATATTTCAAATACACCACATGTGGTATAATATTATTACATAGACATCACATATGGTATGATATTATTACATAGACGTCACATGCTGTATAATATTATTACACAGACATCCCTTATGGTTTAATATTAATATATATATATAGACATCCAAGTAGATATATTCGATCATGGATAAATTTGAAGAATCAATATAAAAAAAAATCAAATTCCATTAATTTTTAACACTGTTAGAAGATTTTTATAAATAGGCCATACCAGAAGACATGTCCCTGAAATTTTTATAATTAACAACGTGAAGTTTCTTATTATATATATATCCAAACCTGAGTGTAAACCACCCTCAAATCTAAAGAAAATTACTTTTTAATCTATTGTTTTTCATTATAGCATAAATGCGTGAAAAAAATAATAGTATTATTTTATCCCCGAAATTACTTCTTTTAAGAAAAGAACTACACGTATTATCTTCTTTTTTTGAAAAGACTAAAAGAATATCAAATGAACAAGGTTAAAGTAGCAACACTATAAAAAGAGTTTGAAATGACATAAACTCGAAATAATAGGTGGCCATTATGAACTTTAGTTTATTGTACTAATAACAACAATAATGAATTAATGATGAAGATGGGAATTCTCGTCAGCCGTTTGGCTGCGTATCCGATATTGGTTGGATATTTTCCATGTCTTGACTATACTTGTTATTGCATTTAAATGGTTCAAGAAAGAGACTAGAGGTACAAGATGGTGATGGACGAGTAAAACGAAGAGGATTGCTCTTGCTTGTACTGTTTATAACATATGGGTTGCTCGAACCGTAAGACTTTTGAGAGATACCTAATATAGGTGCTACATATTATTGAAGCTAATAAGTATCACTGATGGAGAAAAAATAAAGTGTATTGATACTTTAATGAATTGTACAAAGAGTTTCAATTGAACACAGAAAATGAAAGTGAATTGTTATTCTACTAAGCCTACTGATCCTGCTATTTATAGATACATAATCAAGATCAGTTGATAACTGCCTTAACTAATTAACAAAGGGCGGTGCTTAATTGATATTTAAATATACGCCCAGATTTAAATAGTGAAATTACATAATTGCCCTTAATGTAATTTAGGGATTTGCCCGTTCAATTTGGGTCTTCCTCTTCAATGTCTTCAACATTTCTTCCTTTCTTCTTAACTCTTCGTCCCTCTGTAATGTCTTCTGAAATTGAGTCTAATAGTCCCCCGCAAATTGGAGAGTGGATGCTTTTCACTCCCAATTTGGACAGAATTAGCAAAAATGGTCCTTTGGGTAAAGGTTTGGTGAAGATGTCTGCTAGCTGTGCGGACGAAGAAATGGGGAGGAGCTTGAGATGTTTTCGGGAAAGATGTTCACGTACGAAGTGGCAATCAATCTCGATGTGCTTCGTACGCTCATGGAAGACTGGGTTTAATGCAAGATGGACGGCGGAGGCATTGTCACAAAAAAGTGTAGGAGGTGAATGAAGCTGCACTCTGAAATCTTTTAGCAATTGGGTAAGCCATAAGATCTCTCCCGTAACACTTGATATTGCTCTATACTCCGCCTCTGCGGATGATTTTGAAACTGTTTGCTGTCTTTTTGATTTCCAACTTAGTAATGAATTGCCTAGAAATGTGCAGAAACCAGTAGTAGAACGCCTTGTAACTAGACAGCTACCCCAATCTGAATCACAGAAAGCAGATAGGGAGATGTTAGATAATCTAGGATAGAAGATGCCCTGCCCTGGATTACCTTTCAAGTATTTGAGCAGATAGTGTGCAGCTGATAGATGAGTAGTAGATGGTTTTGCCAAAAATTGACTGAGCTTATGAACTGCAAAACATAAATCTGGTCTAGTAATAGTAAGATATATTAATCTGCCTATAAGTCTTCTGTAAGCAGAAGGATTAGGTAATAAATCAGTGTCAGTTTGATAGAGTTTTATATTTGGATCCATAGGTAATGGCATAGGTTTGCTTGCTAGGAACCCAGTATCCTGTAGTAGTTGTAAAGCATAATTCCTTTGTGAAATAATCAATCCAGTTTTAGAATATGCAAACTCAATGCCAAGAAAATACCTAAGAAGTCCCATGTCTTTAAGTTCAAAGTTATGACTAAGGGATGCCTTAGTTTCTGAAATTAGGTCTAGATTAGGGCTTGCAAGAATAATGTCATCCACATAGACTAGTAAGGCAATGAAGGTTTCAGAATTACCTTTAGTGAAAAGAGAATAATCAGATAGTGATCTTGTGAAGTGTAAACTAGTTAGTACCTCAGTTAACTTTTGATTCCATTGTCTGCTGGCTTGCTTTAAGCCATAGATAGATTTGTTTAGTTTACATACCTGGTTTGCTGAAGGAGAACCAGAAGAATGTGAGGGAATGTAACCTTTAGGCAGGTCCATGTAGACCACTTCATTCAAGTCTCCATTTAAGAAGGCATTGTTAATGTCAAGTTGATGGAGTTCCCAATTATATGCCATAGATAAAGCTAGAAGAGCCCTTACTGTGACAAGTTTTGCCACAGGAGAAAAGGTATCCATGTAATCTATTCCTTCTGTTTGATTAAAACCCTTTGCAACTAACCTAGCTTTATGTCTCTCAATAGAACCATCAGGATTGTGTTTTGTTTTGAAAACCCATTTACAACCAATTGCTTGTTTATTGGGTGGAAGGGAGGTGACTGTCCAAGTTGAATTAGATTCCATGGCCCTGAGTTCCTCTTGAATGGCTTCAACCCAGTGAGGGGACTTAATGGCTTGTTTGTAAGAGTGAGGTTCTGAAACTTGAGAAATGTTAGATATAAAGGAAGTATAAGATGGGGATAATTTGGAGTAATCTAGGACAGAAGAGAGAGGGTAATCAGGGGAAGAGGAGGTTGTTGTAGTAGTGTTATTACAGTGAAAGTCCTGTAGATAAGCTGGTGCTTTGACTTGTCTAGATGATCTTCTGAGAGAAGGTTGGGGGGTAGGGTGGATAGATGTATCAGTAGGATCTTGAACAGGTGTGACATGGGTTAGAGGTGTTTGTGTGGGTGTGGGAGTTGTTGATGTATCTGAGGGTAAGGTGGTAGGAGAATTTAGATAGTGGAATGTATCATCAGGAGGAGGAAAGGTAGGATTAGGGTCAGGGGAGGAGGACTGTAAAGAGGGATCATTTTTAAAGGGAAAAATAGATTCATAAAATGTAATGTCCCTGGATAGAAAAAATTCATTAGTTGAAGTGTCATAGCATTTATATCCCTTAACTCCAGGGGAATAACCCATGAAAATGCATTTCCTTGCCCTAGGTTGAAACTTTGTTCTGTGATCATGGAGTGTAGATGCATAGGCTAGGCACCCAAATGTTCTCAAAAAGGCATAATTAACAGGTTTATCATATAGCATCACATAGGGGCTGTTATGTTGGAGTAAAGGGGAGGGTGTTCTGTTCATAAGATAGACTGCTGTCATAATGCCCTCAGACCAA
Source organism: Penstemon eatonii (assembly GCA_038501285.1). Lineage (NCBI taxonomy): Eukaryota > Viridiplantae > Streptophyta > Magnoliopsida > Lamiales > Plantaginaceae > Penstemon > Penstemon eatonii. The sequence goes on from JBCEGF010001339.1 coordinate 591,025, forward strand.
AACTCAATTGGTAATTGAGATTGAAACATCAAGGACCTTGCTATATTAAGCAAGTGTTGGTGTTTCCTCTCAACCACTGAATTTTGTTGAGGTGTTTGGACACAAGAGTATTGATGTAAAATACCCAAATCTGAAAAAAGTTTAGTAAAGGCAAATTCAGGTGCATTGTCAGACCTAAACTGTTTGATAGTTTTGTTAAATTGTGTTTGAATCATAGTAATGAATTTAGGAATTAGATAAGTAGCATCTGATTTCCTATGCATTAGATAAACCCAAGTAAAACGAGTGTGATCATCAACAATAGTTAGAAAATATCTATGTCCAGAATGAGAGGGGATATGGTGAGGACCCCATGTGTCACAGTGAATAAGATCAAAGGCAAAATCAGTAAAATTATTATTAGCAGTGAAGGGGAGTCTCTTCTGTTTAGCAAGATGACAAATATCACAATGTTCATGAATTTGAGTGTTTACATCAGAAATATTAAGAGAATCTTTAATAGCAGATAACCTCTTAAAAGAGGGGTGTCCTAATCTAGTGTGCCAGAGACTAATAGAGATTGTGTTGCAGGTAGCAGGTACTGGAAGAGCAGGGGAAAAATCTGAGTGCAAAAGGTAAAGGCCAGCATGTAAGTCACCCTGACCAATCTTCTGTTTGCTGTCCATGTCCTGTATATACATGTTAGTTTTCTGAAAAATGAAATTACAGTTCATAGTATTCAATAATGAGCTTATAGAAAGTAAATTGAACTTGAATGTAGGTATATATAGAACATTTGTTAAAAATATGTGAGGGTTAAGTGTTATATTGCCAATGAAATAGACTGGAATGATGGTGTTGTTTGGTAAAGAAACAGAAGTGTTTGAAGTAGGAGTAATGGATGTAAATAGTTTAATGTCAGTGCATATATGATTAGAAGCCCCTGAGTCAATAATCCAACTATTAGGAGTAAGATTTTGAGCATGTGAAATATTAGAAAGGAAAGTACCTGATAGAGTTGTAACATTGAAAGAGGTGGAAGGATTATCACCTGGTGGAGGATGCTGTTGTGGTTGTTGTTGTGTAGAGAATAGGTTAGAAAGGTAGTTGTATTGATCTGGCTTCAAATTTTTGACAAAATCCTGTATACCAGTCTGTTGAGGGGATTCAGGGAAACTGGATTGAAACTGATTGGCAGTGGGATTAGGTGTTCTGGGAGATGGTATTCTGTATCCAGGGGGATAGCCATGGATTTTAAAACAAGTGTCCACTGTATGACCAACCATATTACAGTGAGTACAGAATGGTCTTTCCTTCTTTTTGTATTGATTATTGGATGGTGGTCTGTAGGTGTTTGATTGTGTGGGAAAGGGGGGTCTAGGTGATTGGGAAAAAGGTGGTCTGTTATTGGTAGAGAATGGGTTTCTTGGTGGTTGGTAGGCAGTGGGTGTTTTTACAGAAAAGGCTAGGGAGTTTGTTGAAGGGGATTCTTTGTTAGAATTCCTTAAAAAAAGTTTTTGTTCCTCCTGTATGATCCAAGAGAGGGCTTTATTCAAGGGTGGGAGGGGTTCCATAAGGAGGATTTGAGAGCTAAGATTAGAGTAGGAATCCTGGAGTCCCATAAGAAAAGTCATGAGTTGTTCATGTTGAAAGTATGTATCTAATCTGTGACAAATGCATTCTGGCCTGCAGTTCTGAATTTCATCCCATAGGGCTTTCAACTTAGTAAAATAGGTGTTTACAGTGTCTGTTCCTTGTGTCAAATGGACCACTTCTCTTCTGATTGACATAAGCCTAGGTCCTGTTCCTTGCATAAAACGTTCTTCAAGATCCTTCCATAGATCATAGGCTGTTGAATGATATCTTATGCTAGAATTAATTTGTTTAGAGATGGCATTAAAGAGCCATGCTAACACAATGGTGTTATTCCTTTCCCAAGTGTTGATCAAGATGGGGTCTTCTGTTGGTTTTGTTAAAGAACCATCTATAAACCCAAGTTTGTTTTTGACTTTTAAACCAAGAATCATGGAATGGCTCCAAGATTGATAGTTTGTTTCTGTTAGGGGTTCAGAAACCAACTTCAATCCAGGTCCATCCGCTGGATGGAGGAAAAATGGGCTAGTAGGATCTTCAAGAATGTGTCTGGTGGAAGGGGGAGGTATAGTAGGTGTGGATTCTGAGATTGTAGTAGGATTTTCTGGTGGTGTAGTCATGAAGAATGGAATGAAGGAGAGTGTAAAAGAAGGAAAGAAACCAAAAAAAAAAAAAAAATTTAGAAGAAAGAACCTGTGGTGATCTCTGTAGAGTATGGATCTGAATGTGATGAATGAATACTGATTTGGGCCTTGATTGTGTGAATGACTGACTTGAATCTTGATTGTTGAATGACCAGGGATGAAGGATCTGTTGTGTGGAAGAGAATTTCGCAGATGAACAGATGAAGAAAAGATGGAAGAAGGAACACTGAAAAACTGAAATTGATCTGGGAAAAAAATAAGTTGCAGCGGATTTGATGAATGTGTAATCTTTGTTTTTATGTTTCTGCTGATACCATATTGAAGCTAATAAGTATCACTGATGGAGAAAAAATAAAGTGTATTGATACTTTAATGAATTGTACAAAGAGTTTCAATTGAACACAGAAAATGAAAGTGAATTGTTATTCTACTAAGCCTACTGATCCTGCTATTTATAGATACATAATCAAGATCAGTTGATAACTGCCTTAACTAATTAACAAAGGGCGGTGCTTAATTGATATTTAAATATACGCCCAGATTTAAATAGTGAAATTACATAATTGCCCTTAATGTAATTTAGGGATTTGCCCGTTCAATTTGGGTCTTCCTCTTCAATGTCTTCAACATTTCTTCCTTTCTTCTTAACTGTTGGTCCCAAGTGGTCAGATGAGGTCTAGAGGGGGGGGGGGGGTGAATAGACCTCTGAAAATTTTTGAACTTAAAAACTTTTCAGTCTTCTGTCAGCAGACTAAGCTGATGAAGAACAGTAAGCAGACTAGTCTGATCGTGAACAAATCTTGAACAGACGACTGACCACTCTTCTTACAATGACTTAGCTGTTTTATCAGCAAAACAGTTTTCCAAGAGTATACTTGCAGCGGATTGTTTTAAAAGTGTTTTTCACAAGTAAACTAAGTTCCAAAAGATTTTATCCCCAGTTTTCAAACTCCTTATAAAATCTTTTGTTTGATTCAAAGTGTTTAAAATGCAAACTTTAAAATATGCAAGAAAACCTTAAATGCAAGATAACACAAAGAATTTTTATAGTGGTTATATGGATAAAAATCCTTTAGTCCACTCTTCCAGATCACACAGATTCTGGGTTATACTATAATCACAAAGATTACAATATTTCTCCACTTACACCTAAACAACTAATGAGAAGGCTGTAAGCTCACAATAGGAATTCACAAAGAAAACCTATCCTCTAAAGTAGAATCACTCACACAGATGGATTCTCACTTCGCACAACACTTAGCTATCACAAAATCACTCAGATAATGTTTTTCTGATTTCTTCAACTGGGTTTCTGTCAACAGATGACTTCCACCAGACGAGTGAGCTGTTCGAGCTTTTGAGACTTAGAGAAATTCTGCTTCAAAATTTCGATCTCTGATTGTTGTTGTGTGTTGCTCGATTTGAAATTCAGCTCTATTTATACATGGAGATGAAATTATGACCGTTGAAGGCAAGTCACAAATCAAATCCATCCTTCAGCTCTTTTTGAAACGGCTCCCTGCAGCATTCCGTACTGTGTACAGTACCTTTCTGTCAATCGCATTTAATGCTGCATTTAATGCACTCTGCTGATCCGAGGATATCTTCAATCATTTGCCATTACTACCCTTCTCTTACAGCATTTATTACACCAAGTGCATTTATTACCGTTGGACTGATCTCTTGACCTCTTCTACTCTGCTGATCAAAACGACTCTGCTGATAGATACTCTGCTGATCAAATACTGAACTCATCTGATTTGACTCGGCTGATGATCTACCCTTCTGTTCGCTGTTTCAGCAAGAGATCACTAGTCTTCTGAGCTTTGAACTTTGAACTCTTCTGATGTCTTCTTTTACTTGTTCAAAATTCTTCTAAGGGAACTAAGCTTACCATACTTAGCTGATTATGATGTTTTGGAAATCATCAAAACCTTCCCTTAATTACTTGTCTTCTTTCATCTTCATCTTCATCCAACAATTTCCCCCTTTTTGATGATGACAAAACTCCAGCTAAGTACCTGTACCTAAACTAAAGTTTTGATCCTCAAAAATTTCTGAGATAGAAATGATGTGTTGGAGTCAAACTTGCAATTTTATAGATAATGAACTGATTACATTTTACAAGTTGAAAGATGAAAAGTACAAAATACTTTAAAAGATTACAAGGATTTTTAACATAAAGAAAATCTAGCCAAGGCTAGTCTTCTGTCTTCTTTTCTTCCTTAGTTTCCTTGTCTTCTTTCTCAGATTCTTCTTCAGATAATTTAGAAGTCTCAGCTTCCAAATTTTCAATGAATCTTTTCTTCAGCAGCTCTAACTTCCTTTTCTTGGCATCTGGATCAAGCTGTTCTTCAGCTGAATCTTTGGCAGCAGCTAGTTCTTTGTCTGACTTGGCTTTTGCTTCAGATTCTTCCTCATCAGCTTGGTCTTCTTCTTCTGTGATCTTCTCATCTGTTGGTCTGCTTGATTCTGCAACATTTCTTTCAGTCTCACCAGCAGATTCTTCTAACACTTCAGTTTCTTCATCTTGGTTGTCTTCTTCCTCTTCAACAGATCTTCTGACTCTTTCATAGGAAGTTCCAACTCTCATCTGTCCAAATATCCTTTCTTCCCCCTTTTTGTCATCATCAGCAGGGACAGGTGGATATTGTGGTACAACTGGTGTAATTAGAAGAGAATCACATAGAAGTTTGATGTTCTCCTCCATTGCATTGATCTGAGCTTGCTGTCTGAGTTGATTGGCTTTGAATGCTCTCATCTCCTTGAGCAGATCTTCTCCTTGATCACCTAATTGGATTTGAGTTCCCAGAATCCAATTTGATGAAGCCTTGAAGTCGTTCATCATGTTGCCCATGACTTCATCTTCTGCTTGGAGTGCCAATTCAACAGTCTGTTCAATGTTTTTCCAACCTTCAGTAGTGCTTTGTGTCCTTCTCCTGAGTATATCCATATCCTGACATATAGATTGTACATTCTGAGCAGTATCTTTCATTAAATCAGTAGGAACAGCAGCAGCAACCTTCTGAATAGGTTGATGAACAGCAGTTAACACTTCTGCTTTTAACTCTTCTTTCATCTCCTTCATGGATTTGGTAAACATTTGATGAATGGAGTCTAACAGATTTGTCTCTGTTGTAGCAGCAGGTGTTTCTTTGGTAAGTTGCTCTGTTGGTTGAGTTGTCAAGGCAAGAGAATGATCTGCTGGTTCACCAGCAAGGCTTGGAGTGCTTTCCTTCTCCTTAGCTTGATCATCATCTTCAGTAGCAACTTCTTTCTCCTTTAACTGATCTGCTTCTTCTTCCTTCTTTGATTCATCAGCAGCATCAGACTTATCATCCTGCACTTTGTCTTGATCAGATGGGTCTGAAGTACCCTCAATTTGCTTTGGTTGATCAGAAGACTTGTCTTTCTCTTCATTAGCAGGTGATATTATCTTCTTGACAGTTTCAACTGTCTGCATCAGTCCTTCATTGTCCACTGCTGACCTGTTACAAATCCAAGTAAAGTTGTCAAGAGGAATAAAAGTAGTTGTTGGTTCCTCTGGCAGCTCTTCATAGGGTTTGATGTTTGGTCCATAGACAATGTGCTTGATGTTAGGAAGTGGGACCAGTGAGCTTGGTTGTCCCCTTAACTTCCTTGCTTTCTTGGCCCAAAGCTCCATTGCTTGAGCAATAGCCAACTTAATAGATCTTTCTTTGAGATCTACTGAGTCATCAAAATCCTCAGAAATGGATGCAAAGATCTTCTTAGCCTCTTCCTTGACTATGTGACATATCCTCATCCTTAACCTGTCCAGAAAGAATTCTGAATCAAGTGCTTGAATGAGAGAGTCTGTTTCAAGCCACTTAAGTAACCATTCTTCTGTAGCCTTGAATTCTTTCCACTTGGCCATTTCAGCAGGACTCTTTGTTAATCTGAATTCTCTCCATCTGTTGTATTTAATCTTTTCAGAATGGAAGAGTGTCAGACGGTTGACTCTTTCATTTTCAGCGTCTAGTCTTCTGAGAAATTCTTCAAAAATTGCAGGGTCTTCCCTGACAATTTCAAGAGATAATCTTATTTCTTCTCTTCTCTTTTCCTTAATCTTAGGTGCAGGCATAGCTGGTATTGGTTTATTTGGATCTCTTTGCTCACCAATAACTATCCCACCAGTACGCAGAGGACCATGAGCATCCTTGATGCTTGCTTCAATGACAGCAGCCAACTCTGCTGCCTCAAAAGCATCTCTCTGCTCTTGAGTCATTTTGCTGGCTTCTTCTTCCAGCCTTTTTAACTCTAGGCTTTTCAGCCTATCTTCTTCTGCTTTCTCTGCAGCAATCCTTTGCTTTTCAGCAGTGTCCAGTCTCATCTTCTCTGCAGCAGTCACATAAGTTGAGGTTTTGCCTAACCTCTTTCTTCTAGATTCAGGGCTTTCAACTGCTTGGATAGGTGTTGCAGCAACTGGATTAGGATGCAGCAACAGAATTTTTCCCTCTAGTGATGTACTAGTCTGCTGTTCCTTTTCTATATCAGCAGATAGTGCAGCAGTTGAGGCTTATGTTGTCACTTCAACTGTAGGAACACTTTCAGGCTCAGCAGTAGCAGCCTTAGCAGCTTTAACAACTGGTTCTTCAACATTTAATGGCCTTTCTGCATCAGTTGTTGTTTTTCTTACAGTTTCAACAGGCTCTTCAGGGAAAGTGACCTTTCTCTTGGCCTTTGACTTAGGAATTTTCTTGACAGCAGGGGGGTTGGCAGTAGGAGGTCCCCTTGCCTCACTCCTAGTCCTTAGTCTCTTCAACCTTTGAAGTGGAATTTCCTCTTCAGATTCAGTTTCTTCAGAGGATGACCCTGTCTTCATATTTTCAATTTCAACAGTGAAGTCATCTACCACCTTCTTAGAGACTTCAATTTCGGGTTCTGCTGATCCAGCCACAACAGCAGACTGTGCTGTTGGCTCAGCAGACTGACTAGTCTGACCTTCCTTCTTGCTCTTCTTAGAAGGAGTCTTCTTAGACTGTTTGGGGGCTTTTCTCTTTGGTTTTTCCACCAGTTGCCTCACTGGTTCGTAGAGTTTGAACTCTTTGCTTCCATGGGTTTGCTTTCCTCCACCCATAGGGCATTGCAGAGAAGCAAACAAGTTACTCAGCAGAATGGCATGAGAATGCCTTTTGTCACTTAACAGCTCATAAACATGAGCAACCCAGTTCACTTTCATCCCATAGTAGATGCATATCATGGTGTAGAGTCTTTTCCTTGGCAACCCATCCAAAGAACCCGTAGCACAATCCAGAACCTTTGCTATGATATCAGCAAATCTTTGGTATTCATCCTTCAGCTGGGTCTTCATCAAAGTCCCAGTCATCTTCTCTCCCTTCTTAGCACAAATTCCCCAAAATTCATCTTCTTTTTCTGACCCTAACGAGGTCACATCTCCTCCCTTGTCTGTCAACTTATAAACTTCATTAAGAACAGCAGCAGATACAGCGATTTTCTTACCACCAATGACAGCAGTCATAACAGTGTCATCATCGTTGAATTTTCTGGTCAGGTAGAAGTGGTAGACATCCTCTAAGTAGACTCTATCTTCGTGAGCCTCCAAAACAGGAACCAGTGATGCTTCTTTGATCTTTACCAGTAGAGAGCGCATCAAATCGGTGCCAGAGAAATGAAATTTGCTGTAGTTGAAGTATCTTCCCTCAACAATCTTGTCCATTTTCAGAGATTTGAGAGTAGATTCTGCAAAAGAACAGTGAACTTTCGAAGCAGTAGGGTTTGAGAGTTAGAGAGTTTGAGAGTTTTTGAGTGCGTAAGATGACTATTCTGTTCAGATCGGATTTTATAGGTTTCCTTTTGATTTGGTTTTCGTGATTTATCTAATCCGTTGATCTAATCTGACAGTTTTTAATCGTGCGGATGAGAGTCGCGGATTTCAATTTTATTATTTTAATGTCAGATGGGCGGGAAACTCTATCGACACTAATCTGTTTACTTATAAAAGCGCGTTTTTAAAGTGCGATTTATGACCATGCTTATATAAGATATCAGATGAGTAGAGTTTAACTTATCTGACAGACGAGTGATCTGTTATCTGATATTACTAGAGAATGCCAATAGCTAGTAATCTTCCTCTGCTGTTTGTCAATCCAGCAAGATGAAATAATCTTCAATCTTCAATCTTCAAGAATTAAGAACACTTCTTCTTGATATTCTTAACTTCAACTAACTGACATTAACAGATTTCATCTTTAGAACAGAAGTACCGCTAGTCTTACACGTTCCCCCTGTCTTTAAGAATTCATAAGTTAACTAGTCTGTTGAGAGTTAATTCTTGAATAAAATAATCTGATGACTAAGCTGTTGAACTCCAGTCTTCTGATGAGTTCCCCCTCAGCTTATGCATCCAGGTTAAGTAATCCTAACTCAGCTCTTAGAGTTGAGAACCTTGCTTCACTTAGAGGTTTGGTGAAGATATCAGCAATCTGATTATCAGTATGAACATACTCAATCAAAACATTGCCTTTTTCAACATGATCTCTAATGAAATGATGTTTAATCTCAATATGTTTAGTCCTTGAATGACTTGTAGTGTTCTGAGTAAGTGAGATTGCACTTGTATTGTCACAGTAGATTGGAATTCCACTGATCTTGATGTTGTAGTCTTCTAGTTGATGCTTCAACCAAAGTATCTGTGCACAACAAGCTCCAGCAGCTATATATTCAGCTTCAGCAGTAGATATAGAAACTGAGGTTTGTTTCTTACTCATCCATGAGATCAGACGATTGCCTAAGAACTGACAGGCACCTGTTGTGCTCTTTCTGTCAATCTTGCAGCCAGCAAGGTCTGAATCTGAATAGCCAACTAGTTCAAATCCAGATTCTCTAGGATACCACAATCCCAATTCTTGAGTGCCTTTAACATACTTCAATATCCTCTTGGCAGCTAAGAGATGAGATTCTTTGGGGTTTGATTGAAATCTTGCACAGACTCCAACTGAGTACATTATATCAGGTCTGCTTGCTGTTAGATACAACAATGAACCAATAATGCCTCTATATTTGGTTATGTCCACTGATTTGCCATCTTCATCTTTATCCAAACGAAGACTTGTAGACATAGGAATGGTAGCTGTTGAGCTAGTTTCCATACCAAATTTCTTGAACAGATCCCTTGTGTATTTTGCTTGGCTGATGAATATCCCATCAGGCAACTGTCTAACTTGCAATCCAAGAAAATAGTTAAGTTCACCCATCATGCTCATTTCAAACTTATTCTGCATTAGCTTGGAGAACTTATCACACATCTGTTGGTTAGTTGAACCAAAAATAATATCGTCCACATATATTTGCACAAGTAATATATGATTTTCCCATTCAATTGTGAACAAGGTTTTATCTACCTTACCTTTACGAAATCCTTTAATTAAAAGAAAATCAGATAGGGTATCATACCATGCTCTTGGAGCCTGTTTCAGTCCATAAAGGGCTTTCTTCAGACGATATACTTTGTCTTCTTCTTGATAGACTTCAAATCCTGGAGGTTGTTCAACATACACTTCTTCTTGCAATTCTCCATTGAGAAAAGCAGACTTCACATCCATCTGATAGACAGTGAAGTTCTTATGAGCAGCATAGGCAAGAAACAGTCTGATTGCTTCAAGTCTTGCTACTGGTGCAAAAGTTTCATCAAAGTCAATTCCTTCTTCTTGACAGTAACCCTTGGCCACTAGTCTTGCTTTGTTTCTGGTGACAACACCATCTTCATTCATTTTATTTCTGAATACCCACTTAGTGCCAATTACTCTTTGATGACTTGGTCTAGGAACTAAGTACCAGACTTCATTCCTTTCAAATTGATTCAACTCTTCTTGCATAGCTTCTATCCAGAAGGAGTCATTTAGAGCTTCTTCAATTTGTTTAGGCTCTATTTGAGATAGGAATGTGACAAACATAGCATCTTGTGCAGCTGCTCTTCTTGTTTTCACTCTATCTAAAGGATCACCAATGACTAACTCAGGGGGGTGATTCTTGAGCCATCTGAGATCAGGTTGCAAATCAGGATGTTGTCCTCTGTCTTGATCTTGCAACACTACTGTTGGAGTTCCAGTAGTAGTCTGTTGAACATTTGCCGTCTGTTGAACAGTCTCTGGTCTGTCAGCTGTTTGCAACTCGTCTGTTAGACAATCAGCACTGTGATTATGAACAGCACTTGAGTTAGCAGCTGAACTTAGATTAGGTAGTATGATGGGAACATATTCTTCATTTCTTCCAACGTCTAACTTCTGTAAATCAGCAGACAGATCTTGATTTACACTTTGATTCTTTTCAGAAGATTGACTTGGCTCATCAAATACTACATGGATAGATTCTTCTATTAGTAATGTTCTTTTGTTAAAAACTCTATAAGCCTTACTAACAGATGAGTATCCTACAAAGACAGCTTCATCAGCCTTTTCTGCAAATGCAGTAAGGTGATTTTTCCCATTATTCAATACAAAACATTTACAACCAAAAATCTTAAAGTAATGAATGTTTGGTTTTCTATTGTTCCAAACTTCATATGGAGTCTTGTTCTGATTTTTGTTGATCATACATCTGTTTTGGGTGAAGCATGCTGTGTTTGTTGCTTCTGCCCAAAATCTTTGAGGCAGCTTAGCTTCAGCTATCATGGTTCTGACAGCTTCTTTTAGTGTTCTGTTTCTCCTTTCAGCAACACCATTCTGTTGAGGGGTTCTTGCAGCAGAATACTCATGATGTATTCCCTTCAAGTTACAGTACTCTTCAACAGTAGAGTTTGTAAACTCTGTCCCTCTATCTGATCTGATCTTCAATATTTTGATACTCTTTTCATTCTGGATCAGTTCCATCAGATTGGTAAGATGTTCCTTGGTTTCACTTTTCTTCTTCATGAAAATCACCCAAGTATATCTTGAATAATCATCCACAACAGCTAGGCAGTATTTCTTTCCACCATTGCTGACTGGATCAATGGGTCCAAATAAGTCCATATGCAACAGCTCCAATATTCTTCCAGAAGATTGGTGCTTCTTTTCTTTGAATGATGACTTGATTTGTTTACCCTTCTGACATGCATCACAGAGCTTGTCTTTACTCATGACTGCTTTTGGAATCCCTTCTACCAAATCATTCTTGATTAATCTGTTTATGGTCTTGAAGTTTAAATGATTCATCCTCTTGTGCCATAGCCAACTGACTTCACTTGGTGCAGATGCCACCAAACAAACACTTGAATTCTTGTCAGCAGAGTTCCAGTCAACTATGTAGATATTTCCTTGTCGTCTTCCAGATAAAATTACCTTCTTTGTACCAATTTGTTCAACGTAGCACTTATCTGTTGAGAAGATGACTGAATATCCCTTGTCACAAAATTGACTTATGCTCAGCAGATTATATTTTAGGCCTTTAACATAGGAGACGTCAGATATCTCTATGTTTCCCTTGATTAATCTTCCTTTAGCTTTAATCTTGCCTTCTTTGCTGTCTCCAAAAGTGACTTTTGGACCATCCACAGCAACTGCATCAGTCAACTCATGTATGTTTCCACACATGTGCCTTGAACATCCACTGTCCAAGTACCAAATCTTCTCTACTTTACTCCTACTCCTAATCCTAACCTACAAAACAAAAATAAAATTGTTTTAGGTACCCTTATTGAGAGGGTCCTGAAGGATTAGTTCCACCCTTGACAACCCAAGATGTTGAAGTCTTAGGCTTCTTAGGTTTCTGAGTTTTAGGAGCATGAACAGTTTCATTTTTATCATAGTTATCAGATAAGTCATGTTGATGATCAGTATGATATGAATAATGTTCATAAGCAGGGTAAGGTGCATGATAAGCAGGGTATGCATGCATTGGATGAGCAGGGTAAGGTGCATAGTAATTAGGAAACTGAGGTGCATGATACATAGGATGATATGCGGCAGGATGCACATAATATGACTCATTTCCATACCAAGCATTTTGATTTTTCTTATTCTTATGCTTCTTTGGTTTACTAGGTGCTTGCTCAACTTGTTTAGACTTAGCTTTACCAACAGACTGGTTCAATTTAGCTTTATCAGCAGACTTCTTAGGACTCTGCTGTTTGGTCTTACTAGTCTGATTTCCTATACTAGGCTCTTTGCTCTTTTTAGCCTTAGGAGATTTCTTCTCCTTTACCACTTTCTCAGTTGAGGTAGGTCTAGAGGTTTGAACATACAGAATGACCTTACTATTGTCAGCAGAAATAAATTTTTCAGTATGATTCAATTCTAGCTTATCCTTTACTAAAGGTGTCTCCTGTTTCTTAGATGTATGCGTGGATGCAACAGTAGACTTATCATGAGACTCAATAATTTTCTCAAGTTCCATGATTTTTCCTTTATAAACCTCACACTTAGCTTTCAGAGATTCATGTTCTTGCTCAAGCTGTTTATATTCAGCTGATTCTTTTGGCTTCTCAGCTAAAAGTTTCAGTGAACTATTTTGCTCTTTTAGCAGGATCATCTCTTCCTTAAGCTTTTTATATGCTTCAGCAATACCAGTATTGTTAAGCATCATTTGTTCAAATGAATTAAATAATTCATCATTAAGAGGAGTTACCTCATCCTCAGAGTCATCAGAGTCCTTTGCCATCAGGCACAGGAGAGCAGGTTTTTCTTCATCAGAAGATTCTTCATCAGACGAGTCTGAGTCTGAATCAGATGAGTAGACAGCAGCTGGCTTTTCTGCTTCAGCCATCATTGCCTTGCCTCTCTGATGCTTTCTTTCTTTTCTCATTTTCTTCTCTTCCTCAGTGTACTTCTCTGCTTTTGGATATGGGCAGTCTCTTATGAAGTGTCCCAATTTCCTGCAGTTGTAACACATCAGTTTTGATTTATAATCCTCTTTATCTTGAGAAGAAAAGTTAGGTTTAGAAGTAGAAGCAGCATGATTGTATTTGTTTTTCATCTTTCTCTTATAGAACTTCTTGAAGTTGTTCATCAATAATGCTACATCTCCAGCAGTGTACTCCTTTTTGTTGAGTAGAGTGGCTTCATCAGATGAGTCCACTTCTTTGCTTTTCTGGGCTGGTCTTCTGGTGTTTTCAGCAGCAACAAGTGCAGCTGTGGGTCCTGAAGTTGAGGTTTCTTCAATTCCCATCCTTGGCAGTTTATACTCATAAGCCTTGAGTACGGAGAACAGCTTTGTTAGAGAAATCTTGCCCAGATCTCTTGATTCTTCCATTGCTGTCACCTTCATGTTGAACTTGGAAGGTAGGGCCTTTAGTACTTTGACAGAGATTTCTTTGTCAGTGAAAGTCTTTCCCAGCTTCAAAACTTCGTTCAGAGTTCTGGTGAATCTGGTATCCATCTGATCAATGGTTTCTCCAGACTTCATCTTAAAGTTGTCCAGCTTTTCCAATGCAACACTGAGCTGATGCTCTTTAATAGCATCATTTCCTTCACTCATGTCTCTGACCTTGTCCCACATCTCCTTTGCGGTTTTGCAATGTTTGACCTTGTCAAACCGATCATTATCCAGGGCTTTGGTCATGATGAATCTCCCAACTTTATCAAGATTGTAAAGCTTTATCTCTTCTGGAGTCATCTCATGAAGGTCTTTCTCCACAACCGTATCTACTTCATTTATCTTTATGGTCTTTGTGAATCTGAATGGACCTTTAATGATACATGTGTGCATGTTGTCATTATAGGCAGCAAGGAAAATCTCCATTCTGATTTTCCAGTCCTCAAAGGACATACCAGCAATGTGGGGAACATGGCTGATACAATCCATTTTTTTTTTTTAAAAAGTTTTTATTTTTCAAAAAGATGCTCTTTTGAAAAGTTTTGAAAACCTTTGAAAAACACTCGGATCAAGCTCGTTGATCAGGCAGCTGATTCTAATGAACCACCTGCTCTGATACCACTTGTTGGTCCCAAGTGGTCAGATGAGGTCTAGAGGGGGGGGGGGTGAATAGACCTCTGAAAATTTTTGAACTTAAAAACTTTTCAGTCTTCTGTCAGCAGACTAAGCTGATGAAGAACAGTAAGCAGACTAGTCTGATCGTGAACAAATCTTGAACAGACGACTGACCACTCTTCTTACAATGACTTAGCTGTTTTATCAGCAAAACAGTTTTCCAAGAGTATACTTGCAGCGGATTGTTTTAAAAGTGTTTTTCACAAGTAAACTAAGTTCCAAAAGATTTTATCCCCAGTTTTCAAACTCCTTATAAAATCTTTTGTTTGATTCAAAGTGTTTAAAATGCAAACTTTAAAATATGCAAGAAAACCTTAAATGCAAGATAACACAAAGAATTTTTATAGTGGTTATATGGATAAAAATCCTTTAGTCCACTCTTCCAGATCACACAGATTCTGGGTTATACTATAATCACAAAGATTACAATATTTCTCCACTTACACCTAAACAACTAATGAGAAGGCTGTAAGCTCACAATAGGAATTCACAAAGAAAACCTATCCTCTAAAGTAGAATCACTCACACAGATGGATTCTCACTTCGCACAACACTTAGCTATCACAAAATCACTCAGATAATGTTTTTCTGATTTCTTCAACTGGGTTTCTGTCAACAGATGACTTCCACCAGACGAGTGAGCTGTTCGAGCTTTTGAGACTTAGAGAAATTCTGCTTCAAAATTTCGATCTCTGATTGTTGTTGTGTGTTGCTCGATTTGAAATTCAGCTCTATTTATACATGGAGATGAAATTATGACCGTTGAAGGCAAGTCACAAATCAAATCCATCCTTCAGCTCTTTTTGAAACGGCTCCCTGCAGCATTCCGTACTGTGTACAGTACCTTTCTGTCCATCGCATTTAATGCTGCATTTAATGCACTCTGCTGATCCGAGGATATCTTCAATCATTTGCCATTACTACCCTTCTCTTACAGCATTTATTACACCAAGTGCATTTATTACCGTTGGACTGATCTCTTGACCTCTTCTACTCTGCTGATCAAAACGACTCTGCTGATAGATACTCTGCTGATCAAATACTGAACTCATCTGATTTGACTCGGCTGATGATCTACCCTTCTGTTCGCTGTTTCAGCAAGAGATCACTAGTCTTCTGAGCTTTGAACTTTGAACTCTTCTGATGTCTTCTTTTACTTGTTCAAAATTCTTCTAAGGGAACTAAGCTTACCATACTTAGCTGATTATGATGTTTTGGAAATCATCAAAACCTTCCCTTAATTACTTGTCTTCTTTCATCTTCATCTTCATCCAACATTAACTCTTCGTCCCTCTGTAATGTCTTCTGAAATTGAGTCTAATACATATTTTAAGATCAAATTATATGTGTATCCGTATAATTTAATGGTTTTGTAGGAAATTTTGGTCCGCTTGTTTCGACCTTTTATCTTATATGTATTTTTGGGTTTGTAAATAAACATTTACAAATGGAAAAATTGTTCCTAAAGGCCTAGCGAATTTTTAATTAGAATTAGAGGATTTTTTGAATTTTAATTGAATTTTTTTGTCACATTGTGATATTTTACATCACTGAATGGACCATTTGAAAACAATTGGATAATGAAAAAATTAACCCTAAGGTTGTTTCCAGCCATGAGTCCCAGACGGCCTAGGATATGAGGGGTTGGATTTAGGTTTTTTTGTTTTATAATTATTTATAAATAATGTATAACTTTATTATTTTAATAAATATTAAATATATAAATACTATTTATATAAATTTTATATTTTACAAATTATGCTTTTTTAATTTTTTTGGATTTATATTAATGTATTATTTAATTTATTGATATTATTTATATAATCAGAAAAATCTCCAAATTGGTCCGTGCGTATCTTATTCGAGCCAATTTTGAAATTGAGCAATAATGTGGACTAAAATCGTTAGTAAATCTGAAGATGATCGGTCAACATAAGTAATGTCATCAATATTGCAATAAGACTTAATTGATATGTTACCAGTTAACGGTGATTTTTAACGGCGGTACCAAATGTGAGTGGATTTATTAAATTATGGTATTATATGTGTCGGTCTGAATTTTTATGGTACTACAAGTGAGGATCAATATAAAGTTTGATACCGCAAGTGCAATTCCCTCGTTTATTCTGTTTGTAAAATTTAAGAATATTTAGCAATGGAACTCTATCATAATTGGGGTTGAAAATCAAATCAAGCTACTCGATACTCGACTCAAGGTAGTTCGATATCGATTGAGCTCGGTTCGTCACGCTAATCAAACAACATCATTTTTTGTTCGATAACTTTGAAGCCCGACTCGATAAGTTAAAAATTGATAATATACATGAAAAATATCAAGCTACTTGATACTCAACTCCAGCTTGTTCGATAAAAACTCATTTAAGCTCAACTCCTTTAACAATCAAATCAAGTTCAAAGACTGAATTTAGCTCGATAATACTTTAAAGAATGTATCGTTCGACACTACTCGACTCAATTACACCCCTGAATTGATAATGTAGTTGAGACCTACTTCTTACACAATTAAATGTGGACATAAAAAACTTCAATTTTCGAAGATGGAAAGAAAATCTTAATCATATATAACTTAAATGTAAGATGTATCAATTGAAATTTGGCTATTTGAAACCCGAAACATTCTCATTAATTATGGATTGGAGCACTCAACCCGATCCACGGGAATATTATTGCAAATCACTGAAGCTTCTAAAACATAAAAGAAAATGGTTGAACTGGCCAGAATATTTGCTTGAAATGATGTCTGAAAGATTCTTTTCATTTATTTTTATTTCAGATATTTTGTTAGTCACCATTTTCAAAATTAAGAAAGAAAGAAAACCCCTTCTCTCCTCTCTTCTGTATCGATTATCTTTCTTCAGATTCAATCAATTTCTCCATCTACTATTCTTCTTCTTCTTTCAAACAAAATCATTCGCATTTACTATTCTTCTTCAACATAAACAAAAAATTCTTCTTTAACATAAACGATTCTTAAAAATGAGGGAGAGACGAAGTAATAGAAATAATGATAGGGTGATTATTCGAGCTAGTCACGAACTGGAATTCTCACGAGACGAAGTAAGAGAAATAATGATAGGGTGATTATTCAAGCAAGTCAGGAACCGGAATTCTCACGAAGTGATGGTGGTGGTGAAGAACATGAACAAGTAAGAACGTTCAAAACTAGGGTTTTGGCCCAATTTCTTTTATGTTCGGCACTTTTTTCTACCTGCAAAAATGGCACTTGGGGCTTGGAGAACATCAAGCCCCAAGCTCCGTTTTGTTAGTTTTGTTTTTCTTTTATTATTTCTTCTTCGTGTAAAAAAAAAGACACTTGGGGCTTGAAGAACATCGAGCCCCAAACTTCGCATTTTGCACTTACAATATTCGGCGCTTGGGGCTTGATCATCTTCAAGCCCCAAGTGCCGGTTTTGTAGGAACTAAAACAACACAAAACGGCTCTTGGGGCTTGATCTTCTCCAAGCCCCAAGTGCCGTTTTTGCAGGAGCAAAAACAACAACACAAAAAGACACTTGGGGCTTGATCTTCTCCAAGCCCCATGTGCCGAACATTGAAAGTGCAAAACTCTAGTTTTTTATCTTCCAGTAGGTATTTTTTATGTTTGGAATGAAGTTTTTGAATTCAATTCGTTGATTTGTTTTGTAGGATGGTCCATATCGAATTCTATACACGGACCAGTTGCCCGAGTTGCCTCCTCTTCATTCCGGGGACATCATTAGTAACGGGAAGTTGACTATCCGAAGTAGCTTGAAGGAGCTAGTTACATACAAAAACTACCTATCAACACAGAACCTTCAGCAAGCAAAAAACTATCCCTAGATTGGGAATTTTCTAGATCTTGCAGAAAAATACAAATTCAAAGGGGCCATGTTTCACCGATTGTTTATTAGAATTTGTAAGCATCATGTTTTCGACGAGAAAACAAACAAGAACATATTCGAGCGTTGATTTGTGGTAAATGGAAAGCCATTGAGGTTGAGTGCGCATGAGTTTGCGTTGGTGTGAGGGTTGAAATTTGATTACAAGGTAAAAACTTCTGACATCCGCCTGATGAAGGCTAGTGATTTAAAGGCACGGTACTTCCCTCGTGCAGGGAGCAAAAAGGTCTCCGTGAATTCTATCAAGATAAAGCTTGATGAAATGGTTATTAATCATGTCGACAATATCGATAGACTCAAGTTGGTCTACGTTTGATAGTATCAACCTTCTTGTTGAGCAGCCGCAATAAGACTATCAAAGATTATGTGTTCGAGGTAAGTAAATTTAATTATTCCATATTAGTATGTTTTATTGTACTATTGAATATTTATCCAAAAATTTGTGGAGTCGAAAGTGTTGGAACGCAACCCTTGATGAAGTCTTGCAAAATGCTGGAGAACTGACAACTTATCGTGAGGAATGCATACGGATGACCATGGATTGTAATTGTACAGATGCACTCTTAGTATAATCAAGTTATTTTTTTTAGAACTATTACGACTAACTTCTAAATTTCTAAAGAATACATTTTTTTTGTGTATTTTTGGGCATATGAGGCAATAGAAGGCCTGGCTGAATTTTGTCATCCTATGCCCAGACCCAATTTCGATGCAGAGTATCCGTGAATGCTAAGGTAGATCGAGGGTAGTAATTCGCCGAACAATACCCAAGTCGGAAATTTCCTGGACCAAGCATCAGTATGGTTGATAATATTTATTTATTACTTTTTAATATTGCTATGAATAACAATAAGTATTTGAAATGACTGTGTGTTTTATGTTTTCAGGCCGTGATCCCGAACCTCCATCCAACCGAAGAGGAGAAACGGAAGTCTTATTTTAGTCAACTTGAAGAGTGGATGACCTCTTTCAATAATCAATTTGATGTCTTCAGGAGCCTGGTAGAAGATTTGGGTGATGATTATGTCAATGTACGGGAGAGGCATGCTCCCGAAGGTGCTTAAGATGAGGAAGAAAATGATGCCTCCCGCACCTCTCCTAACGAATCTTACATTGCTCCATCTTTGCGTCGTTCCAATGTCCGTCGCACCTCTCGACGCCCTTCAACATCAAATATTGAAGATAGACCTCATTAGGCTGCCCAAACTGATACAGATATGTAACGACAATCAACGATGGTTGATGCAGATCGATGAGAGACAGGTTCAGATCGATCAGAGGCAGATTCAGATAGAACAGATGGTCAAAAAAGTCCAACAATCTATGGTTGGATGTCCGGGCACGAGCAGGGAACCGAGAGCGAGAAGATGAGGTGAATGATTGATGTATGTTTTGCGCGTATGTTTTATGATATTTTAAGAATAATATTTTGGACTCGTGCCCGACATCCTACCATAGATTGTTGGACTTCTTTGACCATCTGTTCGATCTGAATCTGCCTTTGATCGATCTGAACCTGTCTTTCATCGATTATGCATCAACCATCATTGATTGTCGTTACACATTTGCATCAATTGGGCAGCCCAATGAGGTGTATCTTCAATATTTGATGTTGAAGGGCGTCGAGAGGTGCGACGGACATTGGAACGACGCAAAGATGGAGAAATGTCAGATTGGTCAGGATAGGTGCGGGAGGCATCATTTTCTTCCTCATCTTTAGCACCTTCGGGTGCGGGCCTCTCCCGTACAATGACATAATCATCACCCAAATCTTCTACCAGGCTCCTGAAGACATCAAATTGATTATTGAAAGATGTCATCCACTCATCAAGATGACCAAAATAAGTCTTCCATTTCTCCTCTTCGGTTGGATGGAGGATCGGGATCACGGCCTGAAAACATAAAACATACAGTCATTTCAAATACTTTTTGTTATTCATGGCAATATTAAAAAATAATAAATAAATACTATAAATCATACCGATGCTTGGTCCAGGAAATTTCTAACTTGGGTATTGTTCAGCGAATTACTACTCACGATCCACCTTAGCATTCGCTGATACTCTGCAACGAAATTAGGTCTGGGCATAGAATGACAAAATTCAGTCAGGCCTTCTATTGCCTCATATGCCCAAAACTGCACAAAAAAACGTATTCGTTAGAAAGTTAGAAGTTGTCATAATAGTTCTAAAAAAATAACTTGATTAAGCTAAGAGTGTATCCGTACAAGTACAATTCATGGGCATCCGTATGCATTCCACTTGCATTCCTCATGATAAGTTGTCAGTTCTCCAGCGTTTTGCAAGACTTCATCAAGGGTTGCGTTCACACTTTCGACCCCACGGATATTTTTAGCATAGATCGAGGTTATCGCATACTTGTGATATTAAACAAACTTTTGGATAAATATTCAATAGAACAATAAAACATACTAATATGGAATAACTAATTTATTTACCTGAAACACATAATCTTTGATAGTCTCGTTGCGGCTGCTCAACAAGATTTTGATACTATCAAAATGTAGACCAACTTGAGTCTATCGATGTTGTCGACATGATTAATAACCATTTCATCAAGCATTATCTTGGCAGAATTCACGGAGACCTTGTTGCTCCCTGCACGAGGGAAGTATCACGCCTTTAAATCACTAGCCTTCATCATGCGGATGTCAGAAGTTTTTACCTTGTAATCAAAGTTCAATCTTGACACTAACGCAAATTCATGCGCACTCAACCTCAATGGCTTTCCATTTACCACAAACCAACGCTCAATATGTTATTGTTTGTTATCTCGTCGGAAACATGATGCTTACAAATTCTAACGAACAATTGGTGAAACATGGCCCCTTTGAATTTGCATTTTTCTGCAAGATCTAGAAAATTCCCAATATGGGGATAGATTTTTGCTTGCTGAAGGTTCTGTGGCGATAGGTAGTTTTTGTATGTAACTAGATCCTTCAAGCTACTTCGGAAAGTCAACTTCCCGTTACTACAGATTTCCCGGAAATAAAGAGGAGGAAACTCGGGCAACTGGTCCGTGTATAGAATTAGATATGGACCATCCTACAAAACAAATCAATGAATTGAATTCAAAAACTACATTCCAAACATAAAAAATCACCTACTGGAAGATAAAAAAACTAGAGCTTTGCAATTGTAATGTTCGGCACTTGGGGATTGGAGAAAATCAAGCCCCAAACGCCTTTTTATGTTGTGGTAAGACAACAAAACAAAACGGCGCTTGGGGCTTGATCTTCTCCAAGCCCCAAGTGTCGATTTTGTGGGGCTTGATCTCCAAGCCCCAAGCCGAATATTGTAAGTGCAAAATGCAGAGTAACGGAGCTTGGGGCTTGATGTTCTCCAAGCCCCAAGTGCCATTTTTACAGGTAGAAAAATAACAAAACATAAAACGGTGCTTGGGGCTTGATCTTCTCCAAGCTCCAAGTGCCGAACATAAAAGAAATTGGGCCAAAACCCTGTTTTGAACGTTCTTACTTGTTCATGTTCTTCACCACCACCATCACTTCCTGAGAATTCCGGTTCCTGACTAGCTCGAATAATCACCTTATCATTATTTCTCTTACTTCGTCTCTCCCTCATTTTTAAGAATTGTTTATGTAAAAGAAGAATTTTTTGTTTATGTTGAAGAAGAATAGTAAATGTGTATGATTTTGTTTTAAAGAAGAAGAAGAATAGTAGATGGAGAAATGGCTTGGATCCGAAGAAAGATAATCGATAGAGAGGAGATGGAGGGTTTTCTTTCTTTCTTAATTTTGAAAATGGTGACTAATTAAGTTAAGTGACTTAATTTGTAAATAATGGTCAAAATATCCGAAATAAAAATAAAATAAAAAAGAATTATATTATTTTTGTAAATATAACATTCAGACATATCATTTCAAGCAAATACTCAACTGGCCAACATAATTTAAAGACCATTGACTCGTCTTTTTAGTGAAAATAGTACTTTTTAAGGTAAAATTATCACATTGTCTAGTATTTTAGATGGAAAATGATAATATTTTCCTCACTTTATTACGTTATCATTTGATGATTTTCTCTTCAAAAGACCAGAACGGCCACGTGTGGTGCACAGTGATCGATTCCATCCATTTATTTGACAGTGGTATGAACTTTACAGTCAAAAATAAAATTATGGTACTAAATGTACATTTACGTATCCAATGATACCAATATTGCACAGTGTTATATTATATGATACCATATACACAAATTTCCCATATTGATTATATTTGCTCTAAAAGAAAAGGAGATATTTATTATATTCCGGTATTATAATATTACATCATAATATTAATTAATTTCAAAAGCAAGATACAATAAAATCAAATTATAAATTTCATAATTAGCCAACTAACAACTATCTTTTAAAAAAAAAAAAATATCTAGGTCAAATCTTATATCGTATGATAGAAAAGTGTCACGTGATCACCTTATAAACTGAGGATTTTTAACTTTGAGAAAAAAAAGTATGGTCCTATAAATTGGTCACGACAACGATTTAAGTTCATTGAAGTGATCAGTTTGTCAGGGAAATTGTAATTTTCATATCAAACTTTCACATACTTTATATATTTTGTATCATTCATTCTGAAAAAAACACATTTAATATCATGATTTCGCTTCTTATATTGACATATATTTTTTTTCCGTCAATTTTTTGGCGGAAACCGCCATAACTTCTTTGTTAAAGGTCAGATTTTGTGTTCTTTATATGGATAGAATGCTAGTGACAACATATTTCTATCAGTACAAGTTTCAGAACGTTATAAACAATCTGCAAAAAATTAACAATGTTTCGGGATATTAATCAAAATTAAATCATATTTCATAAATTACAAGAATGATGCCACAATAATTTTCAGGTATAATATAAAGCACAAAGTGTGCTATTATGGTGACTTAGCGGAGTTTTCTGTCCAAAATTTGAAGAAGAAAAAGAAATATGTCGAGAGGGAGTGAAACCATGATATTAAATATATTTTTTTAAAAATTATGATACCAAATATATAAAATAGGTAAACATTTGGCAAGAAAAGTGTTTCCTCCCCTATTATGCCATTTTAAGCTACCCGAAATTATTTAGGTTAGATATAGACTTGTTTGCAATAGCTAATCAAAAGATATATTTTATTTTATTTTTGACTTCTAAAAGTAATTTACTGTAATTTGGGGTTGGTGTTTTAGTTTCAGAAAATAATTAAAAGCAATGTAAGAGTTATTTTCGCTTCTACCAACGGCAACACATTTTTAAGTAAACTAGATAAATCTAAAAAATCAGTTGATGTTAAAATTTTCAACCAACTTTAAGGTTTATGTTCCAATGAATCCAATTCATAATACCATGGCTCAAAATTTTCCTATTTTTCAGTTAAAACCATAAAAAAGTTCATATTTTTGAATCAATCAAATCAAAGATATGATGTACTTTCAAAAGTATATATTTGCCTTGAAACTTTATCTTTTTCTTAATTTAATAAATTTATTTTTTTTTGGTATTTTTTTTAGTTTTTTCGAAATGTATCCAAAAACTTTTTGTAATATTACCTATTTTCAGTTGACCGAAACATACACCGAAAACGAAACTTTTATTCATGCACGGGGGATTGTAATTATGTTACATAAATTATTGGTTTTCGTATGTCAAAAACTATAAAATATCCAAGATAAGACTTTCTACCAATTTTCTAATATTGGTCAAAATAACTTAAGTTTGGATACAAGATTATTTATCAAGAAATTCTTACTCAGCTCGGGTTTGATCGAACCCAAAATAATTATATGGCAAGTGCAATACATTTTCTTTGGGATTTAATGTAATTCACAGGAGAATGACAAATCACAAAGCAAATGTATTTGCTTGGACAAGAATTTTTCCTATCTCTTATATGTCATACAAAAATCATCAATATTTATTATATCATGAATAACTAAAATTCAAAATTGGTTTCAAAAAAAAATTATTATTATAGAAATTTATCAATTTTCAAAGAAAAACCCACTCTTAAATTTTCATTCCTATTTATTCTTTTTCTTAAAATATCGTTGTTCTTCTAAAACATATTATAAAGTAATTAATTTAATTTCATTAATTTTCAATCCACCACTTTTTGAAATTTAAATATAAAAATTTCATTTTTTCAACGTTCACACAATTTTGTTCCGAAATCCATATAACCCCTTCCAAACTCAATTAGAGCCAAAAAACGACATCGTCATTCTCCATACAGAATGCCAGCAGAAGAATTCCGCCACCCCTCACCACCACCCCCTCCGCCGGGGTCGGAGGAAGAGGAGGAATGGCTGTGGGCTCAGATTAAAACCGAGGCACGAAACGACGCCGAAGCGGAGCCGGCTCTAGCCAGTTACCTCTACTCCACAATCCTCTCTCACTCCTCATTGGAGCGATCTCTCTCATTCCACTTAGGAAACAAGCTCTGCTCCTCCACTTTGCTCTCTACGCTGCTGTACGATCTCTTCCTCAGCATTTTCTCCACCGACGATACTCTTCGATCCGCCACCGTCGCCGACCTACGCGCCGCCCGCATTCGTGACCCAGCGTGCATTTCGTTCTCTCACTGCCTTCTCAATTACAAAGGATTTCTCGCTTGCCAGGTTTTGTTGATTTTACTCCATATATATATATATATACATATGTTTTCTTATCTGTTATTGAATAATTGATCGAATTTATTTAGCAATATGCCAATATCGTCGTCGAACTCCTTAAACCCTAATTTGAAATTTGATAGAAATTAGATTCATATGTGTTAATTAGGAACCTTTTACTTATTCGGAGCATCCATTAAAGTTTCGTTTCGGTAGTATGTATATCTCAGTTTAGAATTTCTTTGCTCTTTCTCTAAAAATTATCCTGAAATAATTGGAAATTACTATATACTTTTCTTTTGATTGCAACAAAAACAATTGTGTTTTTGGTGGAAATTGTATGGAAATTTGATCAATATGAAGAAACTTATTTTTATGAACTAAGCTTAATTTCTAACAAAACCAAATTGAGAAAGTGGTTTTATTAAATTTTCTGCACATGGGGAGCTTGTGGGTATATAGCTATATGAGCACATCAAGATTGTTGTGTATTTTCTATTATATCTGCATTACCAGTTGAGGGCAAATGAATATGATTAGAGTTCAAATATAGCAAAACTAAAATCAGGTAACATTTTCAATCAGACAGTGCCATATGCTTTACTTTTCAATTCCATTACCTGTTCTGTTTCTTGTTTTCTGTAACAAAAAATAAAGATAGAAAATTGTGATGTCCATTGCCAAATATAGAACTGTCGTCATCTGTACTACTAGGCATGTGTTTTCTTATTTTAAAGCTCTTTTGATTAGAGAATGAGTGAATTTTCTCATGTAGTATAATTCCTGAGTAATTATTCTAGGACTAAAATTAACTAATCACATAATTTCAGGCTCACCGAGTGGCTCACAAGCTCTGGACTCAATCTCGTAAGCCTTTGGCACTCGCACTACAGTCCCGCATTTCCGATGTATTTGCTATTGATATCCACCCGGCTGCTAAAATCGGGAAAGGAATCCTTTTCGATCATGCGACTGGAGTCGTAGTTGGTGAGACTGCTGTGATAGGAAACAATGTTTCGATTCTCCACCATGTAACATTAGGTGGAACTGGTAAGTATGGTGGTGATCGGCACCCTAAGATTGGCGATGGAGTGTTGATTGGTGCCGGAGCCACAATATTGGGAAATATAACGATTGGTGAAGGGGCCAAAATCGGTGCAGGTTCGGTGGTTTTGATAGACGTGCCTCCAAGAACAACAGCAGTAGGGAATCCAGCTCGATTGGTTGGAGGGAAAGAGCAGCCGACAAAACATGTTGAGGTTCCAGGGGAGTCTATGGATCATACTTCTTTTATAACTGATTGGTCTGATTATAGCATATGATCATTATAGGTTACTTGTATTAATGTGGAGGTGCATAAGTTTGTTTTATAGCAATGAGTCCTTTTATATGCAAAGACACATTATTTATTAGTTGTAGTATATGAATTGCGATTCTTAATCAATCTTCAGGTTTTCAACTGAGTTGTTTTTTAAAGATATAAATATCAATTTGAATCTTGAATTTGACCTAATTTATTAGGACTTTTCGAGTAGAGATATGATTATAAAGATTTACAATTTAATATGCATGAAGGATCTAGATAGATTCAATTTGATAAAGATTTATATCCGATAGTAATTAAAATATTTTCTTGTACATAAGTATTATTTTACGATTTATGATTACAAGTATTATTTTACGATTTATGAAGAAATAAAAATAATAATAATTTATTCATTATTTCATTTTCATGCATATTTTATCTAACATGAATTAATTCAATATATTCATATCAATATTATAGTCGTTCAAAATAATCATTTGAAGAAACTGGTTAAATAAAATAAAATTGTAACGTTAATAAACTTATTTTAGAAACAAATATCGATTGTAAAAGTGGAGATTCTATTGGATCCATACAAGATCCAATATCCCATGGAATCCGGAAAAAAATTCGATGACATAAATAGCGCCAAATCTGAATTGGGCCTGAAACGACCGAATCCAATCCGTAGATAGCCCTAACTGTAGGCCTAATACACTATGATCCACTACACAATACAATAATCTTCATCAATTTTTCTGTTGAATTATGTACATAACATGGCCTGGATGTTTTCAACTAAAGGTTGTACCACCTCCAAGAATCATATGTTAAACATCTCTGCGACCTGATGATTTATTTGCAATTTCTTTAATCATCCCCCATTTGTTACATTATATCTAGTATATGGACCTAAAAATGGTCCCAAATATGGGATATTGCCTTATAAAGAATTTTAACTAATGCTGAGTTTGAGATAATGGCTGCGAAGAAGGTAGCGATGCCGACTGTCTATTATTTTGGGTAGCCGCAACTTCCACCACAGTTTCATCGCGTGGTGGAACTTGCAAAAATGCCTTCATTGTATCATATACAGTAAATCCTATTGCTACTGAAGGTACAACCTGAAAATTCAACGAATCGAAATCAATTTCAGATGAATGAAAATTAGTCGAAAATCAATTGATAAAGAGGTTCGTATTAACCTTCAAGTAGTTGATGCTAAGCCCGGAAAATAATTGCTTCCATCCTTGTCTTTGGTAAATCGTAATAAGAGTTTCAAATGTCCCACTAATTGCAATGCTATTAGAAGTCGAGACTCGTTGGACCTGTCATCCATGGGTTTTACTTCTCTTTATCATTTTGAATTCTCGGGTATGTCTGATTCTTGGATTTTAGTGAGTAAATTCATTTCGATTTTCCTTATATTTTTTTTTTTTACTAAGATCCAAGAACCAAACATAAACTTAGTAAGACAATCAACACATTTACCTGCATTTGTCTCCGGACGACATCAAGAGGGTAAGTGAAGGTCTGACCGAGCAAACCTGCAACGGAACCACACACAAGTTTGACCGTGATATCCTTTTTGTGGTTTTCAGGGACATGTCTTTTCATTTCTTCGTAAAAATAAAATTTCAACCCGGCATATGGAAAGATTCCATAGAGTGATGGAGCTGTAGAAACAACACAAGAGCTTAGAAAACAATCCAACAATTTTTTTTTTATAATAAATTTAAATAATAGGAGAGTCGCAACTCATAACATACCAACACCACGGTAGAGACCTCTTACTCCAGCTTCCTTGTATATGTTGGAGAAGCAATCCCGAATTCCTTTATAAACTACTTCTGCACCTTTAACACCGAGTTTTGGGGATTCAACTACCTGAGAAATCCTATTAAAATCAGAGCGAGAAATATTTATGGACAGTTAATAGATGCATGTTTTCTTGAAACTTGCCTGATACGCCAATCTAGTTCGAACTAAATCGAGTGGATAAGTAAAAAGAACTGCTGTTCCTCCAGCAAATGATCCAGCTATTAGATCAAGGACAGGACCTCTACTAACACCAGGAAAACCAAGAATTATCCATCTTCGATATTCTTCGTAAGCCATATAATGCAGTGCTGCGTACGGCACAATTCGAGCAACACTAGCTCCATTACCTCTAAATAACCAGGGAAAATAATTAATAATTCTTTAAATCAGTCAATGATGTACCAACAAAACCAAGTAAAGATAAAAGTATTACCTATAAAAACCAAGAAGTCCTTCTGTCTTCGCAATCTTTGTGAAGGATCCCAACACACCGAGGCTATGAAATTCAGATCTTCTGGTCTATGAATAATAAGAATACTTTAGTTTCTTTTGCATCTCCTCGGTTTCAGAAATATATGATCGACATTTACGACATGATTTTTGTCTTCATTTCTAAGGTTTACACACACAACAAGAAATGACACCAAGGACATAAGAGTAGCTTGCTGAGTTTGCAATCTTATTCAATCAGCATACACAATCACACTCGACTAAATAAATTTACCGTATCTCCACGTATTAGAATACATTTCAGCTCAATTTCAAGAATCATAGACAACAATAAGGCTAACTAATTTCTAAATATACATGGATCTTATAAATATATTTGAGGATCACACACCATTGACTTTTAAATAGGATTCCCAAGAACAAATCTACTAAACTTTAATTTTCCAAAAATTAGCAAAACTTCTAGTTATAGCTTTCAACACTACAACAATTTAACAATGCTAAAACCTCAAAATCAAACTCAATGAGAACAAACTTGATGACCCTCAAGAATCAAGACCAAAATCACACCAGAAAACCAATTAAACATACAATTCAGAACCACCATTACTACTACAATAAACCCTTTAATCCCATGTCAACCCAGAGCAAAACATGGACTAAAAATGAGATTTTGGGCAATTTATTTTTTCTTTCAAAGAATAGAAGAAAAAAACAACTTAACACCAACAACCCAGAAAACATATAAAAATAAATAAAAATGTTTTAGAGCTAGTTAATAAATACCTGAAACAAGATCTTGATGCGTTCAAGAGGAGCTACAACAGTTTTGGCAAATCCACCGGCCACACCACCAGCAATCAGCTCCTTTGCAAAAACAGGAATCCCCCCAATTAACCCATTTCTTTTTTCTTCTCCCATTACCCAAAAAATATACCCTTTTTACTCTTTCTTTCAACCAAAACTTAGAGAGAGAGAGAAGTGGACCTCTCCCTCTCTCTCTATATATATGTACAGATGGAGCAAGAAACAGAAGCAAGGAACTACCCGGAAAGAAGAAAGAGAAAAGAATCGGAAACGTTTCTGATTTCTGGTATATAAAATTGATTGCTTTAAATCAGTTGTTGGGTAACAAGAGCTCTCTATATATTATTGTATACATGTTTTGGATTTTCTTTTTGATAATGGAATTCTTGGATTTGGAAAAGTTTCTAATTGAGCCAATATTTACTAGATATTCGTATTCCCCAAGATTTAGAAAGTAGAATTATAATTGTATTGTATTTGTATTTCGTAATATAAGGAATAATTCTAGATTATGTTTAGTTTGAAGAATATATTATTTTGGGTTTTTTTGAATGAGTCACAATTATTTAGAACTAAGATCAAGCTAGTTTTGAGTAGTAAGAATAATTTCTAGTATAAATATCAAATAATTTTCCCAAGATTTATATGCTTAAAAGCTATTATTTGGATTTTATTCGTGTTTAACTCGATAGAAGGTTAAACTCGATAAAATATTAAAGTAAAGTTGAATAATTTACTCAACTTGAGTTTATTAGATTTTTTATTCCTATTATAGTATTTAAAATTGTTCCCAAGATAAATAGCATTTGGAGATAAAAATACAATGTTCAAGTCAAAATATAATCTTGGATTCGATTCCTAGATATTAATTCCTAAATGTAACTAGACAAGAAATTTACCCTCTTATTTCCCAATGATCAAAATCTGAGAATGGGAATATAAGAGTCTATTTGGATCGGTTTTGACTTGATTTCGCGGGTCTCGATTTAAAATAATTAATTTTGGTAGTTTCGATGAAACCTTTAAGACCTCATTTTTATGAGTTTTGGTTGTTGGGTTTTGTGGTTTGAATAAGTTGAAATCCCACTTTGATTTTGTTTGGATGTTAGGGTTTAGGGGAAAAGTAGGTGGTATGTATCAAATCAATGTTTTTTTTAGTGAGATTTGGGGAGAAAAGTAAGTGGTAGGTGTCAAATCAATGTTTTATATATAGGTTTGAAGAGTTTGAGAGTGAGTTTCTGAATAAGTTTTTAATGATTTTATGGGTTTGACGAAAACTCGTTTAAAAGGATTTTGACTCGATCTCGCGAAACCCGCGAGACTGATCCAAAACCCATTAACGTCTAAGAGTTTTTTTAATAAAGTAAAGAAACTTCGGATATTATAAATTATTATATTTTTAATCTTAAATAAAACCACACATAGCGTATATGATAAGATAACTTATGACAAAGTTTATTTGAAAGCGATTTGATTATATTTTATTTTATTTAGAAAATCAAACTATCTCGTTAGAATTTTTGTTGAAATAATCTACCTTTAAACATTTTTTTTTACTCTAGTCTACACCATAGACATCAACTATTTGTCAATTCATTTAAAGTTCCCATTGTCATTATTGGCAACTTTTGAATTATACATCCAACAATTTGAATTATTTTTTATACACATTCAAATAAATGTCACACCTAACATTCTCGTAGATGTTAACCAGCTCATCAAATTTGGTCCCTTTTGGGTCCAAAATCACAGTGTATTTTCTCAAGCTAAATACCAACAAATCTTCAGCTAGTTGCTGTTAATAAGTTCTAGAAGGATCCTCGCGAGTTCCTCCCCATCGCCCCACTCGTAAACTTTTGCTTTGACAAGTTGAGAATTCTTTAAAATCCGATGGTGTAAAGGAAAGTCCTTCCTTGGCAAAACACAGTCTCCTGCACCAAGCTTCAGAGTCGGACAAAAATCATTCCTCCCATCTCCTACATATATCAATTTTTCGCTCCCACTTCCTGAAATCGAAACTTGGATTTGCTCAATCACACGGCCCTGCATTTCAAAAACAAGGTATAAATTTCACTCTGACATTTTTGATAATTTACACATCTTTGATCAATACAACCAACAACAATAAAGTAAACTAAAACTCGAGATACAAAGTATACATCTAAATTTGAAATGATAAACCTTGCATAAGTTGGGAGGGCAGAGATCGCAACTATGAGTCGAAGCTCCATCATGGTACGGTAAGATTTTAAGTCTTCCACTATCTTCAACAACAGCAGGGTTGGTAATGATCTCCGAGAAACAATTGTATATTCCATGATGTTCCAAAATAGTTTTGATGTAGAACATGTTCGAGTCGCTAACCACCTTCAAGTCACATCTGAAGAACCATAACTGCAATTATCACATCTGAAGAAACAAACATTCAAACAACAAAAAAACTGAAAATTTATATGAAGATGGTTTGTAAATACCCAATAGAATGAGCTAATCTTATAACTGAAATGAGCTCGGGATGCAAAGGCATCCTTTTTAAACACTCGCCAACATCATTAACTGTTTTGCCTTGAATGTGCAGCTCCTCCAACAAACGATCCTACAATACATTGGGTCGAATACATGATGCAAATGTTGAGAAGATTCTCCGAAACTTAAAGAAATTAAACTCAAATCTAGGCTAACATTGATTAGTTTGTGCTATATACATAACCTTATAAAAAATCTTATTGCATGCATGAAACCAATTTTAAGCATCCAAAACGTGAAGTGGATACACCTACGGGAAATTCGGTAGGGCTCAATAGGGGGTATTAGGACTTACAGACTTTGCCAATACGAATTAATATGACGTTTGGTAGCACAACCCAAATACCGGGTCCAACTGATTACATATTTGCGACCCGTTATCAGAGGTGAAATAATAATCCACCTGGCCGCGGACGGATTAGCTGATCTGAGCTACGATAGGTTCGGTGGAGTGACATTTATAACCTCACGTTTCCATAAAAAATTACAAGATTACCCTCTTTAATGCTACATTATATAAAATAACTCTAAATCCTGATTATCAAATCCTGAACCAGATATGTTCTTTAATGAGTCTTTAATCTAATCCAGCCCTTAACCCATAGACCTTACAAAAAGTGTATTTTGAGTTTGAGCAAGCAAAGTATAATTCTATCACCCCAAGGAAAAAAAAATTAAAATAAAACCACATGGGAACAAAACAATGGGGAAAAAAAAACATACAAAATTATTCTGAAAACAAAAACAATAAGAATCGATTCGTTACTGCATATCAAGATAGAAAGAGAGAATAAAGCAAGGAATGAATGAAATGCAGACCATGAGAGAATTCCAAGGCAAAGTGGGTCGGAGCTGATTATACAATTGGGTCATACCCATATTTGTTATAACCCATCTGTCGCTGTCGTCATCGATCAGGGTTCTGTCGAAGTCGAATATTATCACGATTCTTTTGCCCATTGCCGGAACCCGAGTTTCCGGTGAGTTCAAATCAGGGGCGGGTTAACCAATCTGGTTTCTTTTCTTTTTCTTCATTTTTGGTTAAGAGTTCAAATGCACGTGAGAATTAAGATTCCGTTTGGGCCTGAGGGAAAACGTTTTTGTACAGAGGCCCAATTAAAGTTGGGCTTTCTAGGCATTGTTAATGGGCTTTAAATGAATTATAAACAAATCAGGGTGTATGTGAATGGGTTTTGGCCCGGTCTCGCGAAGATCGAGCCAAAACCCTTTCAAATGAGTTTTCGTCAAATCCAAAAAATCATAAAAAACTTATTCAGAAACTCACACTCAAACTCTTCAAATCTATAAAATATTGATTTGACATCTACCACCTACTTTTTCCCTTAAATCTCATTTAAAAAGGCATTGATTTGACATCTATCACCTACTTTTTCCCCTAAACCACAACATCCAAACTCAATCCAAGTGAGGTTTCAACTTATTCAAACCACAAAACCCAAGAATCAAAATCCATCCAAATGAAGTCTCAAAGGTTTCATCGAAACCACCAAAACTAATTTTTTTAAACCGAAACCCGCGAAACCGAGCCAAAATCCATCCAAATAAACTCTCAGGAGTTTGAACATTGATCCAAAGCCAGAATCAAAGCAAAGTAGATGCTCTATATATTTTGAATTTTAATTGTTTAAGAAAAAACTTTAAATACGATTTAGAACTGTGTGTGTTCCATTATTAATGCTTCGTGTATGTACTTCTAAATTCGACGTGTTGACATGGACCACACGGTACTGATTCCTTTGAATTTCTAAATAAACTGGATTACACTCTAAGCAAAATTGAAAAAGTAAGCTGCAATTATTAGTTTTACCAATTCTCTCGGTTTATTTTATTTTTGTTTCAAAGAATTACACATATTTTAAGAAATGTACTCCATAAATAGTCATTTTTTAAGTTGAACTTCCAAAATACCATTTTAACTAAATAATCATTTCAATAATTAGTATTAATTACAAGCATTAACAAGAAGAATAAAATTGGTAGAAACACAATAATTTACATTGAATTCCTAAAATTCAAATAAAGTGAACAATCGTCTTTATCAAAGCGACGAATAAACAAACAGAGGGAGTAATAGTTTATCCAAAACAATCATTTTTGTGTTTGTTTAATTAAGTTGATTTGTGGAGCTTTCCAAATTCTAAAAGTGATTACTACATTTTGAAGATCAAACTCTAAAATTCATCGTTGAGTTATCGATTTTGAAGGTTAAACATTTTTAAAATTACGATCAAGATTTAAATTTTAAAAACTCCCGTCAATCTAACAAACTAACCTCGTATTTCCGATATGATTATTGCCAAATTTCAAAACAGTCAATTTCCATTATTAAATCAATGACAATTTTAATCGTGTATAAATATCAAAACTATAAATAAACCTTGAACAAATGATCATTGTCACAATTAGATCTACTCCTCTACACAATCCGTCACAATTTATAATTAATCAATAATCAAACTCACACTAATACTGATTAGTCTAAAATGACTTTTTTTAATCAAAAAGAAAAAGAAAAAAAAGTACAGCGTCACAATCTAATCTAACTTTCCAAATTCTTACAAGAAATAAAACAAACAGGTTGTATGCGTGAATACCGCCCCAATAAACGTAATAGGCTCCATGTGCATATTTATCCCATGACATATGTCCCAACAAATTTGACAGTTCATTTCAAATGTACACCATAAATTAGCAAAAAAGAATCACAAAGTATTAATTTATTTTTTTATTTATTTATCTCATCGTCATAAAAGTCATCCTCAAGATTTACATTACATTACAGATCACATAAATCAAGAGATGATAAATGTTCATATGACTGACTGACTGACTACAAATGAATGAATAATCCGAAATACTCCCACCACCCTATATTTATAATATGTCCAATAAAGAATTTCTTCTCCTACCTACAACCACATATCTAAAAAGGTCAAGAAAATTGAATAAAAAACAAACAAACTACATGTATTTTCAAATTTACAATGAACAATCAAAGATTTTATTATCTTTTCGAGGAAAGACGAGTCTTTATTGGTTTTAGTTTCAAACCCATGCTTTCTGGAGAAAGGAGTTCTGGTGCGATACATGAAGGGCTTAGGGGACTCCTTGGGCTTCCGTTGTATTGACTAGGTCTGTATAGACCGTATCCCATTAGAAAATATTCCATTGGTATTAACATTGCGTGTGGCTGCTCCTCGGTTACCATGGAACCACAAGCCTGAACCTCGACTAAGGCACAATATCTTCTGTCGAGTTTAGAAGTCATGTGGAGAGCTTCTGAATGAAAAGGAGAATTATCTCCTACAAATATTAGAGTTCGACACTTGAGTGTTTTCAACCCGTCTGTGATGTCGGGTCGCCTGTTCAAATTTGAAAAAGAATTAAGGAAATGAGCTTAAATTTTGACAATAAGTGAAACCAAAGATTTCTATGTATTTTCAGTCTTTGTTACCTATCTATTGCTTGAAGGAACCGTAACACATTTGTACTCTGCCTTTCATCCAACAGCTGAAAAAATAAAACCACCACGTGTTAAAAAATGTGGTACAAGGATAACGAAAAATGAAGTAGGCCCGGGATAGAGAAATCAGAAACTAGATGCATTAAGGCACTAACTCTTCTGCATGCTTGGACTATGTCTGATTCACAAACATCGGCATTGCCACGAACTTCCTGATACAGTGAAAAGCAAATTGTACTCAGCATAAATAACACGAAATAGGATATTCAGAAAGAGGAGAAAGTAGATAATGAAACGATGAAGTACAAATTTTAAATTTACCTTGCTAAAGTACCGATAAAGTAAACATTCTTTCAACATACCACACATGCCATAATAATACAACAGATTCGACATCACCTGCACAGTGCATATTATCTCAATATTTGTCGATTTATATTACGCTGGAAAAACACAATATTGACTGGAAGCATAGATATGGGACCTTATTACAGAGCCATTCTGTCCAAGATGGTGCTTTGCACAGAGGAGAAACGAGGATTAAACCAAGAACCCGCTCTCTATATTTCATCTGGTAACTTAAACATCGTGAGTTATAATCATCAGAAAATTTTAAATAAATGTCAAACTGAAATAGAGGAAAACATACAGCAAACAAGGTGAGGATGTAAGCCCCAGCCATTACACCCATGCACATAACTGCACCAAGCCTGAAAAAAATTAAGAATGAAACATTAACCACGAATTTCTATCGTCATTTCAAATTAGAGGATTTAAGAGCAAACAAGTCAAGCAGAAATCCAGGAAACAAGAAGTAAACATAAGTCAACAGAAGCAAATTTTAAGTATTTCTGGTTACCTAAAATAGTTGAGCACCTCAAGAATTTGATCTGCCAAGTCATCGGCAGAAGGCACGGGATCTTCAGCACAAACTGCAGCAGCTCCCAACTGCAAGAACTCTTATCAGAGTTCCATTCAGATTTGTTGTGAGTGATGATACTTAGTTATTAAAACGTACAAATAGTTAGAAAATAATCAACACGAAAGGGGGTAAATCTACTATGCAATAGTTAAAGCTGGCCAATTTACAAACCTCGTGCCCAGGAGGACTAATATGGTAAACACAAAAATTGTGAAGCAGCAAAGCTGCAGCTTCAGGACAAAAGAACAAACCCTGGAAACATGACATGTCTGCAAAACATAACCAGGAGGAAATTTTTTATTAGGCTGCAGATAAAAATAAAATAAATTTAGAATATAACGTAGCACTACACAATGCCATACAAAAGAACTGGCAAAAACAAAAGTCATAACGAACAAAGGTTAATACCAACGCAAAATCATGACTCACGATTTAAAGCTAAATCAGGATAAGTAACCAGAGCTGGCTTGTCTGGGTCTCCATAAACTATAACAGATACAGAACCCTTGTTAGTTCGAACAATATGCTCCTGCGTGAAGAATAAACATAAAATATAATAAGAAACGGTGCACGATCATAATAGACAAGTATTCGGATTTTAAAATTTGTAAGAAAAGGAAACTACCATTAATACCATTGATCTCCCTACCATAAACAGAAAAGGAAATAGTTAAAGGGTAATATTTCTCTTTCTTCTTTGATTATCCTTCAAGTAAAAGAAAACAAGCCTTTATACAATCAAGACTTACATTCTTATTAAGCAAAGATTTAACCATGTGCACTAGCCCACCTTTTTATCCAATTAGCTTGAATACAGGGTAAAGATGAAAAGGTCAAAGCAGAAAAAGAGTTTTCGAGTTTCCAATCATTGGAGACTTAAAATAATCAACTCCAGATCTAAAAGAGTATGGTATCAAATGAAATTATATTGATTGCAACTTATAACAACTGGCAAAAGAAACAGAATAGACAGAGCAACAGCAAAGCTGGATTCATAGAAGTATTCAACAAAGAAAGTGACAGGTGTCACAATATACTCTAAATGATAGCCTAGTTTCATCTAATGACATTGAAGAATCAGAACCAAAGGAGGAGGAGCATTACGATTGGTGTTTTTACCTAACCCGCTGTATATCAAGAAGAAAAGATTAAAAGAAATGTTTCACCATTTAAAGTGTTTTCAATTGATTAAACAATAGACCATGTGGCAATGCTACTCAGTTTTATCACAAATTCTAGTTACCATGAATAATTTTCTTCCTCCGTATTTCAAAGAAACAACAAACAAGACAATCCATATAATTACCCCAAAAAAATGAGATAAAATAACCCAAAAAAAAAATTAAAATCTGAATTTTTCTCTAGAAACTCGTTTACAAAAGAAAAGAAAAGAATAAAATTAGTCAAGAAAAAGTCATCGAAAATTATAAATTCTGCCGGCAAATGAGAGAGGTAGTCAAAATGTCAAATACACCAGCAAGAAATAGATCCAAAATGCATTCAGAAAAAAATTAAAAAAATTGAATTCCTACATTAAACGCCAAATTTCCAAGAAATAGAAACGCAAAATAAAAAAAAAAAATCTAGCATTTTCCACATAGCATTTCAAATAGCAAAATAGCAAAAACTAAGGAAAAAAATTACGCACATTCATAAAGTAAAAAAGCTGCACACACACAAAAAATAAAAAAAGGTAAAAGAAATACAACCTTTCCACCGAGATAAATCGTCTCCACGTCGAGGCAAACGGAATCGCCGCTAAATTCAGCCATGACCGTCGCCTCTTTCTCTCTCCCCTTCTCGAAACTTCTCCTCTACAAATACATATATATATATTCTTTTTTCAAAAGAATAAATATATACGTATATATTGATTGATTATGTGTCAGAATATATATGGAAAAAGATAGCTGTTGAGCTTTCTAATGGCTTATATACGAAGCGATTCTTTCGCCGCGCCCTAATTTAATTTTAATTTTAATTTCTGTCAATTTATTATTCTTAATTATATATCTTCAATTCTCCACCGACGCTTTTCCTCTCTCTCTATATAAAAATAATAAAGTCAGATGGAGTACAAAATAAATAAATTAGGACAAAAGTGGGGGGTAATTGTGTAATTCAACATAGTAAAGAATCCGTGATATAGGACTCTGGTCAAGGATATAACCGCAGTTAACGGCCGACAGCTTTGACGGTATCCATCTTTATTCACATTTCACACGGAATATGCCACCTATACTAATTTGTCCTCTTCCGTTTAAACGTCAAGAACCACACAATAAGCTTCTAATTGATGACTGCTTTATTATAGTACTAGGATAATTTTTGTGGATAAATGATTTTCTTGTATAATAAAAATAAATATTATTAAATAATGTATGAAAAAATAATTAAATGAATAATTTACCATATTGATTCAAATGGGGTGTTATTAATTTCTTAATGTATGATAGATTGTCCAGTGACAAAATTATGTTAAACTAGTATACGCATCGTGCTATGCACAGATTTATATTAAATTCAGTCTTTTGATCTCGCATTCTATAAAATTTTATTTCATTTTTTCAAATCTTCAACATGTTTAATTTATATGTTATCATCTCTTTCCCAAAAGAATTAATTTGTACCAGCAGTATAAATACTTTTTAACAGCAGAACCGAAAGTATAATTTTAGTGTAAAATATTTTTAAGAAATGTATAAAAAAAATTATTAACCAAAAGTGCATAAGCTCCAATTATAAATGATTTAGTTTAAAATTTTTACGATGAGGTATGGTGCCGACATTTAAATGGTTATATAAGTACAAAAGAAATTAACTAAAAAACAAAATTACAGCATAGCAGTGGCCACCTAAGTGAAAGGATAATTTTAAAAAATAATAAATAAAATACCAACTCAAATTCTTTTAAAAGAAAAAAGAAGCAATAAGTTGTAAAAACGAAAAGAAAAAAAAAAGGAATGTATTGTTGTTGAGTGGTGCCCATAAACAGTACCAGCACCAGTATTTTTATATAGTTTTTTTCTTCTAATCATCATTAGGAATTAAACAACTAATTATCCAAAAATAACTTTACTTTGTTACATGACAACCTGGAAAGTTTTTTTAACAAACAAAAAAAATATCTTACCAGCAACTGTTAATTTATTTTTTTAGGATGA
This sequence comes from Penstemon eatonii, assembly GCA_038501285.1. Classification (NCBI taxonomy): domain Eukaryota; kingdom Viridiplantae; phylum Streptophyta; class Magnoliopsida; order Lamiales; family Plantaginaceae; genus Penstemon; species Penstemon eatonii. The sequence continues at coordinate 630,198 of JBCEGF010001339.1, forward strand.
TTTACACGCGAACCCCTGATGTTTACAGTAATTACAAACAACCCCTAATTTAAAAAATTACACTGACATCAATATTTTCAAGGGATCCTTGTAAGAATTAATGAAGTTGTAGGAAACGTTTTGATACATAGCGTAAGCCAGATAGGGTCTCTTTGTAATTTCTAAAATGTCGGGGAATTGCTTGTAAACTATGAAGCACGGATACTGTAAAAAATTATTAAATGATGTGTCAGACACTCTTTAGATACGATACTCCTCGGATACTTGTGGGCTATGTATTCGACACTCCACGTGGCGTGCCGGTAAATATAATTAAAAAAAAAAGTTGGACACACGTATCGGATACTTATTTAGACGTGTACAACACATTTTATATTCTGAATTTTACTAAGTCACCACAATTGGTAAGAACAATGTAAGGCATCAAATTACACTTTGTATTATATACAACTGCAATACAAGATAATTTGTCTATAACGGGACATGTTTTATATAACATAATAAAACAATGAACATTATGTATAATTAATATGCAATTTAGTATTTATGGAACTTAACTTGATCTATTTCAATATGTATGAATATATACATATATTATTTTACTTACTTCAATTTGCATAAATATATAAATTTATATTTTTTACATTCATATCCATATCGTATCGTATCCAATAATTTTTTAAAAATTTGCGTCGTCGAATTCGTGTCGTGCCGTATTCGTATCAACGTATCCATATCCATGCAACATAGCTGGTAAACGACTAAACTTCAGGGGTTCAGTTGTAATTCACCCTTACTTTTGACGTTGATGAGATACTGTCATTGTACTGTCTTATGTGAACGGCTAGAACTTTGATTGACTATATTGTGAATAATATACATCACATGGGAAGTTAGGTTTTCAGTCAGTTGATATTTATATTTTTGTCATCTCATTGATCTTTTCAGAATACTTTTTCTTTTTTTTAGTTAATTATTTATTCTCAAACAATTCCAACTGAATAAAATCATGAATAATTAGTATTATTTTTTCCTCAACTAATAACATAACAAATTTTATAAAATGTTCATTCAAACACAAAACAGAAAACATATTCTCATATATTATAAAATATCCCATAATCAAAGCACACCACAACAAATTGAATCCACATTGATTGTACAGCTAGAAATGATCTGTTACAACACATGAGGATATTTTTATGGGACTCATATCTAAATCTAATAGTAATAAGATCCAATCTTTAGTCCCTTGTACTGTTTTTAATCCACTCCATGTACTGCAAGTTGCCACCAAGTATGGGCAAAGCAATCACTTCAGGCACCCTATAAACAAACAAGAAAACCACGGTAAATAACTACATATCTTTGCACAGTTAGGCAGGAAACGAGGAAAGTACGTACTCGTATTCATGATTTGCTTTCACATGTTGTGTTAAAGCTTCTAAATGAGACTCCCGGGTCTTGATTATAAGCAGCTCTTCTGAATCAGTTTGTATCTGTTTACGGTCCAAAAACGTAAATCCTCTATAACAAGTAACAGACTCAAGTGTACTAATAAGACGCCCACTTAAGAAAATTGCCAGAATACAAAAGTTACCTCTCCCTTCCACTCGTAGACTGATTCAACACCTGCATATTGAATAAACATAGTTAAGTTACATGTTAGAGTAAAGCATATAATACACATATATGGAAGAACAACAGACAAGAATGAGCAAAGAGAGTCCTATCTTTTACCAGATTTAGAATATGACGGTGAGAAAGCACTTAAATGAACAAACATGCCATTGAACATATTAGAAGAAAGACTTACTAGTCAACAATGTAATGTCATAAAATGTTTCTGAGTATTTCAATCACCAGGTACAGAAAAGGTTTAAGAACCCTAACACCCTCGAAGAAGAAAAAAAAAAAACTGTATCGGCACCCAAGACCGTAAGTGTTCTCAACTTTACCAAATAGTAACAGATTTAAGCTGAGCCTTATGAGTAAGGGCCATTCAGCAAGTAATAGCTTCATAACCAGATTTTCACCAAGGGCATGAAACAATGAATTAAAACTCTTTGCAACTACGAATATATTATTAAAAAGATCATTTTCGACTTCAACAAATCTTTACTTAAAAGCTGAAACACTAACCTGGTACTCGATTAACACATGCAGCTAGTCGTTCTTTGACAATACTCTCTGACAATTTCTTTCCTGCACCAAATGTCAAGAGAAGCAATAAATAAGCAAGTTCTAATTAACATGAATTTCACTTTAATATTCGCAAATTTAGCATGAAACTGTGGAAGATGTTTGCAGGGCAAATCGAATAATGTCAGTGACATTTTCACTTGGATCATAATTTTTCATCTTTCTCTAAATAAAATAGCTTCTCTCAGCTTATAAGTTATACCCCAAAAATTTTGACACCTCGTGTAACTTAACTATATCTTTGTTGCAGTATTTCAAACAAGAAGAAGCAACTAAAAGTATGAACTAAGAAATATAGACCAAAAAACAAATTTATAGAAAAATATTATCCATATTTGAGCTAACTAAGGATTGAGGAACTTACATAAGGTGAATGGCTTGTACATGGTGTACTCAGATACTAAGAGGGTTTTATCTATGTAACTTCGAGATTTGCTATTATTGTTAGACTTCCGTCTATAATACAAAATGTATAAAAGTCTAGATGCCAACATAGGCCTTACACAAATGTACTAGTGGCGGACAATTCCACTTAAATTTACTTCTTTCTCTACTTCTCTCCATTACATATGAAAGTGTCAAGGTGCTCTCTAAGGTTAGGTAACAAGTCAATAGTTTTACTTGCAGCCTTTTGTGCCCATTTAGTGTGTGTGTTGGGGGGGGGGGGGGGGGGTCAATCTGCAAAACCCTCACATTTGGGGTTTTTACTGTTAGGTCATGTTGTACTTTTGTTAGGTATCCTCAATCTGGGACATTGGTCTGACACAATGTTACATGTACTGCCACATTATTTTACATCTAGGTTTATTTTTGTAATTGTCCTTAACTTTCAACCCTTCAAGGAATTCTTTGCAGCGTGTAAATTGCACATATCCACACACTGCACAGGTTCGAAGTTTTTAGAATGCATATTTGTTTTTCAATATATAGTTGTGAAATAATAACATACATATTGGATGAAATTATTGTGGATCACTGAAATAATTTGTTATAGATAGAGTTTAAGCCATTATTCAAGATGGACTGCAAGTGCAAAGAAAACATGATTCTTATGAGTGAGCAGGCAAATTTTAATGTCAGACCTGAAGAAAACAACTAGAACTCCACTAGCTCTGAAGGTGCAAAATCTACTCCATTTCTTAGTCGTATGATACAGAGATTATGGACATAGTTTTTACTTCATCAGAAAGAGGCTGACAGATGTTACATAGAGATATGGTAGACGAATTACAAGTGGAATTTGATATTCAGAAGTTTCATAAAAAGACTAGTATGATCATGACTTTAAGGAACAAGAAGTGGGTGATGGTTGGATTCCGTAAACCCCTGAAAGAACGATATCAACAAAATCTATAACATAAAGAGGAAACTAGGTGTGGGCGTCAAACCTGGTTCTGAATAGCTCCAACATCTAGACAATGCTTATACAAATGGCACTGATCTCCAGTAGTCACTAGAAACTCTGGAAATACGCCATTGGTTGAAGTGAAACATGTAGTGATTGCAGCTATAGTTGTACCATGGAAGTATTGATATCTAGTCGTAGTTGATATGTTCATGTACATTTGACCGCTTCGTAAGGCTTTGTTAAGTGGTTTATTTGCAATTGGACTAAGAACATATCATCAGTTAATTTCCGCTTGTTTGAAATTTATACCCTCTCCTACCCTATGGGTAATTTCGCTATTCATCGTCTTAGTATTGTTCTAAATAAATGATTTCATGACATATTGTTGCCAAGCCACTTAACAAAGTTATGGTGGAGAAATGTACTTCAACAATTCAGATACTTTAGAAATCAAGCTTGACAATCACGCTTATTTTCCTTTTGAGGTTATCGGTTAGGTTCGTATCCTTCTTTTGGGGGCTTAAACGACCCAATTATATGCGCACTCCTTTTTCTTTACAATCCCGACTTTACTAGTCTTTTTATGCCACTTCCAAATATCAAAACTCATTTGCTTACAATATTCTACTTAAAATCTCTAAGCATCTTCAGAAGAAGTAAATCCATTCAGTCATATTCTCTTAGTGTCATCTCAAAGCTGAAGTTTGTTTTTTTACCTGAGTTCCTAGTGGAGTTCAAATAATTTGGACGATTTGGCATTAGAACTTGTTTGCTCCTCATAAGAACTCTTCTTCGTTCTTGCAGTGCATCTTGATAATTGGTAAAGTATACATGCAATATCAAATATGTATTCTAAATAATTTGAACATTTGAAGCGTATGGATGGTGTGCAAGTTAAAAGCACATAGCGACAAATTGATTGACCTGCTCGATGTAGAAAAAGAGAAAACATGGCCACCACTCTTTCTGTGCTTACACGAATACAGAGGGAGAAGGTTGTGGTTTGGGTCAAGGACCATTGCGCTTATTGAGAGTCAAATTTTGAGGTTGGGCAGGGGAGGAGGTTGCTAATATTATGAATTGAGATTTGGGTTTGGGAATCTTGGGATGTTAAACTGCTATAGTGCTATGAGAGGGAAATTCATAGGGTTTGAAGGTTTGGAGAAATCACAAAAAATACACCTAGTTGTTCAGATTTAGTTGTAAAATGATGTGGCATTACATCTGCTGATTGTGTGGGTCATACATAGGCTGTGTCAAACCGAGGCGCTAGATTAATTATCTAAAAACTTAACGGTCCATTGAGAGTACCAATCATATTCTTAATACAACATGACCTAGCAATAGAAAATCCCCAAAAGTCAATAGTTTTCCAAGGAACTTTGACCTCTTGATTCTAGTGTCATTCTCCTTTTGGCAGTGGATAAGTGCATGTTTTGCATGAATTTTATTATACACATCAAATAGTAATATGTTAACTATTAAGCATACAAGTAGAGACCTTTACTTTCTATTCATAATGAATCAACTATCAGCTTCAGTAAGAATGTTCGTACCTAAGATTAATGTGAGAAATGATAAATGCAAAGACATGTATATAGACCAAAGAAACCAAACCTACTTACAATAACTCTATATGATCATCGCAATTATGAAATGATGTTTAATAAACAGAAGGATTCACAAACCTGCTTCTTTGTTAGGAACAGTAACATAGACAACAATGCTGGGCACAATCGTCTGATTTGTTTCCATTCTTATGGTATGAACTTCTCTGTTCTGCGTCTTTGGACTTCTTGATCTGTGTAAATTGAGAAATCTACTGTCTTCACATGCTAATTTTAGTACAAGTTACTGAGTTTTGCAAAAAAAAAAAAAAAAAAGAAATTAACCACTCAAGGCACATGACGCAAGCCTTACCTTAAAACAGGAACAAAGGGGAAGGACTGAGCATGCACCAATCTGGAGGACAAATAAGTGTAGGGGCAGAGATGTGAAAGGCCCAAACTAAGCACACAAAAAGCACCCACCAAAGGCAGGCGACGACGAACCACTGTGGAGGAGACAACGGATGAAAGTCTTAATGCCATGATTATTTGCAATTTGGTTTGGCTTTAAAGGGTCAGTATGTTTAGACCCCAAGAAACAGAAGTATCACTACTATTTCGTTTAGTTTCTGCAAATGATCAGAGTGAAATTCCAGAAATTACCAAATTACCCAATTTTTCTGAGAAGACTAACCTTGCAAAGTAACTCTATCATAATTCCAGGATTTTTCCTCATCAGAAACATAAACTAACAAAACATATCCTACAGTTGAAATGAAGTTCATGCATATTTACCTCCAATCATCAAATTAGAAATGAAATTAATTACAAATGCAAGTATTTACATCTCCATTTCTAAAGCCTCAATTCCTTAATTCAAACTCTATGTAATATCAAATCAATCTATACTTTCACGACAAAACCCTTTAAATCAAAATCCAGCATTCGCGAAAAGTAATCTGACAAAACTATTTCCTATAGCAGGTATACTAGAGATTAATAATTATCCTCGGTTCCTAATTTAATGTCAAAAAAGCTATAATGAAATCAACACAGAGAATTTGCAACACACAAAATTTGAAAGAAGATTTGTTACCTTTTTGTTACCGTATATTTTCTGGACTTCTGCTAGTGAAGAGAAGGGTTATTGCTTTTTGTAACAGTTTCGTTTTTCCATTTCGTTCACTGTTCTTATAATTTCTTGGAAAATATTAAAAATATCTAAGAGGGATTTTTGCACATCACCCCCATAAAAGTTTTATTTTCGCACTTTCCCCTCTATGATTGAAAAAACATGACAGTACCCCCTAAAAGTTGATAAATGAGTGCATTTTGCCCCCTGGTCAATATTTTGTGAATTTTCAAAGGGTAGAAATGTAAATTTGGGGTTTAGTGCAATAAGTTTAAATGTTTAATCTTTTGGGGACTAAGTGCACAAAATATTATTCTAATTTTCTTATAATTCGTTACCTTGATAAGCACATCTTAATCTAATATTAGTCTTGTAACATATTTTTTATTCTAATTATTTTACTTTCAAATTTATTTGATTTGAATAAAAAAAATAGTATAGAGATGATTTATTTATAAATAAGTAAATAGAACTAATAAAAAATTCGTTAAAAAAACTTATATATTTGAATTTTAAATATAACTAAATATTTTTTAATATTTTTTATTTTTACAAATTGTGAATTGCATTTGGATATTTTAATATTTTAAAATTTGGTGCACTTAACATCTTAAAAGTTTTTAGTTATTGCACAAAACCTTCTAAGTGACATTTTTACCTTTAGAAAATTGCTTAAAAATGATCAGAGAATAAAGTGTACTAATTTATCAACTTCTAGGAGGCACTGTCATGTTTTTTCAATTATAGAGGAGGAAGTGTGAAAATGAAACATTTTTGGGGCGGCGTAAAATCCCTATCTAAAATGTGTTTAGGGCCCAATTGGCAGCCCAGTTTAGGTTACGGGTTGTCATTGAAAAGGTCCATATTAAAATCAGACCCAACAAAATAACGGACTCGGCATATCTATTAATTGGGCTACAACAATTGATTGCCTCTATACCATAGAAAACATAGAGCCCCACTACTTAAATACCATAGAAAACATAGAGCCCCACTACTTAAATACCATAGAAAACATAGAACCCCACTACTTAATTTTATGTTATTACTCAAAAAAATAATATTATGTTATTACATTATTAGCTTGAGACCCTCTATAGTTTAGCATATAATTCAATTTATATATTTAGATAGTATTGATGAAATTTACTTAGGCAAATTATCAAATAAAGAAACAACATGTAAAAATTAGAGAGCACACCAACATCACTGTTTTGAAAATCGGACTGGACCGGCCGGTTGAACCGGTTCAATCGCTAACCGGTCCTCAGTCCGGTCCGGTTTATCCCTAAAAACCAATCCTCAAATTAACCAGTGTGAACCGGTAAAACCAGTCCCAAAACCGATAAAATCAGTGAACCGGTAAAACCAGTGAACCAGTGGTTCACTCAATTTTTTTTTTTAATTTAGAGTTTTTTTTTGTTATTATTATTTATTTGAACTCTTGTTTAACATTTAATAGGATTACATTTACATATTTTAATTGGAATAACATTCATTATTTTAGTGTTTTAACAATCAATGCAATATTACACTTTTTTTTCACATAAAGAAGTACATAGCCATTTTCTCATCATTGTGAATTATATTATTTTTTGTATGAAATTATGCAAATCAATTACCATATAAACATCAACTTACAACAATAGAACCCAAATGAACAATCCAAAACTTTGAAAATGAGATGAACTTTTAATTTTGTTGTCTTGCATTGAATGTATGTATCTTTGAGGGATACTTGAGATTTATATTTTTGACATTGATCTTAATTTTTAAGACATTTTGATTATTTGCATGAAACAAAAAGAAAATTATATTGACAAAGAATGAATTTTTTTTGAATTATAATTGTATTTTAGATAATCTAAATATATATATATATATATATATATATATATATATATATATATATATATATATATATATATATATAAATATTACATAATAATAAAGTCACACCGGTTATACCGATTGAACCAGTGGTCGACCCGATCTAACCGATCGAACCAGTAACCAGTAGAGTTTTCGGTTCAATGACCGGTCCGATTTTAAAAACACTGCCAACAGGTGATTGGTCTAGTGAAAATGACTAGTCACTACAAAGTAGCGGATTCAGATTTGAATTCTAGTTGGGAGAGGTACCCACATTAATGTGTCTAATCCATCTCGAAAATGATTAAACCCTTAAAAAAAATATTAAAGAGCACAAAAAAATGAGAATTATTGTGTATTTATTTCAAATTTCACATGCCTTGTATATATTTATAGTCAGATAACAAAGTAGATAATGACTAAAATTCACGAAAGTATCAGACTTTATCAAATAACGAAATTCAAATATAAAGATTAAGAGATTAAATCAAATCTAAAATATGGTAAAAGCTAAAAACTAAGGACCTGTTCGTTTATTCGGGAATGTCATAATATTTGGCAATATGATTACTTGATACCATGATACCAAATAATTATGTTTTGTTAGATTTTTCAGGTTTTGGGAAAGAAAATATATTTCTTAAAACTAGGAGTCTTGCAAGTAAAATGAAGGAATATGAAACCCATATTTTCTATGATATTGTGATTCATTTTCTCAGGGATTTGATACTCAAAATAGAAAAGATATTCTTGTCCCATTTTTTTTTCTACACGGTTTTTCTTTTTCGCTCTAACAAATTTTCTTCTCACCATAGCCATTTGTCTTTTATTCTACGGACTCTTTTTCTTCGCCAATAGATATAATGAGGAAACACATTATTGCCCCAATTTTTTTCTTCCACATGTTTTTCCGCCTTCTCTCTCACAAATTTTCTTTTTCACCATAGAAATTTGTCTTTTATTCTACGGGTTCTTTTTCTTCTCTATAGTTACATACTGGAATCACACATTCAAGTGGATTTATATAATTGTATTGATGTTTTGAATCTATTATAAAATAGTATATATAGAAATTGTGCATATAGTTTATGCGCCATGGTCATACCTAATTCAATACTGGATGAGCCATGGTCATATCCAATTCAATACACTAGCACTCATTACTACGGGTGCATATGATTTTTAAAACCGTATTGAATCGTCCCGTACCGTACCAAATCGTACTGAATGTTAGATTTTTTTCTCAAAATTGAAGATCTTGGTATGGATAAAAATTGTACGTAGTATTTTGGTATAATTTTGATTATAGACTTCTCATACCGTAAAAAATCATACCGTACCATAATTAAGAAGAAACATGAATTAACTATTTATGTTTTGATATTTACAGCTAAATTTTATAAATTTTTATTTTTCAATTTATAATTCAAATATTGTCGAATACTATATTATTATAATTTATATTATAGTCCATCATAGTTTATTGTTACTACATTGCTCGTACTCAATTAAAACAAAATATGCTAGAATTTAGCACAAATTAAACTTGTTATATGTTGAAAATTTAAAATGCATATATTGTAGACAACAAATACCCAATAGTAAGTTTCTTCACATAATAAAACTGATCAAATAATTAATCAATTAATTTTATTCAATTATATTGAATTATAGCGTCAAATTTGTGAATATTATCTTCTCCAATGTTTTAGTTAATGTAAAAAAATAGTTTGTAAGATATTATAATATTAATTTTTATATAATTGTCAACTATGTAATCGACTATATAAGAGAAATTGCATGAAAAAAGCTTGTTTGGAAAAATCTCAAAACTGTACCTTACCGTACCGGAACCGCACAAGATCGAGTATGTTGGTATGGTTCATAAAACTTTAGTTTGATTTTAAATTTTGTAAAATCGCACTAATTGCTACGGTACAAATTTTGTTAAAAAAATCATAAAATCTAGGGGTGTTCGCGGTGCGGTCTATTGCGGTTTTATACTCGCCCAAACCCGACCCATTATTTGCGGGTTTTTAATACTATAGACCAAACCCAACCCAATAAGTCTATAGATTGCACTTTGCGGGCCCTTCGGGTTGGGGCGGGTTGGGCCGGTTTTTTGTGGTCTTAGCTTTTCCTATTTTAATGAAGTTTTTTTTTGGAGACTTTACTTTAATTTATTATAACTTACTATTTCGTTATTGTACTTTTATCTAAGAATAAAATTCTTGAATGTTTCATAGTCATATGAACAATACTACTTTTTCATAATTTTTAGCTTTAATTTTGTTAACCTATTTAAAAACTATATTCGCTATATAAAAATAAATAATTGTTACCCAAGTACAAAACCGAACAAGACTTTTTTAAAAAATAAACAAAAATTGAAAATACTTTAATTATTAAAGTTGATATTGGTGGTTGTTAATCGATAGAATTTAACTTGGATTGTTAATAAATTGTGTCGAGTAATTTTAGGTGACAAATTAGGTTTTTTGGTTGGGACGGTAAATTAAAAGTATGTATGTGCTTAAATTATATTAAATAATAAAACACAATTTGTTATTTTACATACATGCGATTGGGTGCGGTTTGGGTTGGGGCGATCGGTTGGGACGATTTGACGGTTTTATTGTACACCCCTAGTAAAATCGTACCATGTTTCATCCCTACTCATTAATGGATGCTAGTTCGGAACTCTATTTTGTGAATTGAATTGGGTATAAATATAGGGATAGAAAAATTTAAAATGTCTGTAATCGGAAGAAAGTGATAGCATCTAAAATTCTAAATTGATGGTGCCAATGATACACGTATGTCGTTTGAAAACTTTGGTAACTACATAATATATGCATGGAGCTATTCTCGTAAATTTTATAACATTTCTCATTATTATCATACGCCCGAAAAGGAGTTTATACAACAAATATAGGCTATTGCCACCCTCAAATTGGGACGCTTAAAAGTTAAAACCAAGAGCCTCAATTTACCTCAATTGAGACATTTTAATTTAAAGCCCGTCCAATTGAACAAAACAAAATAAAAGAAAATTAGGCCAAAATAATAGGGCCGTAACTTCTTATTTTCTTCCCTCACTTTTTTGCCTCCAGGTTATTCGCTATTCTGATAAGAAGAAAAAAAACAAAGAACCCTAACGCCACTCTTCTGATCCGAATCGTTTCTCCAAAATCCCCACAGTGAGAAGAAGCTTAGCCAAAATCCCGTACCCAGTGATCGGCCGTGCGGCCACCACCACCAACCCCTGCATTTCCGCCGCTTTCTCCACCTCATCCGGCGACGGTCGAGGCAGAGGACGCGGCAGCTCTACCCCCTTCCTGTTCACCATCGACGAAAATCGATCCGACAACTCCAAAAACGACGACAACTCCAAATCTCATAGATCTCTGGTATGTTGAAACAACCTTTTTTAATGAGGTGTTTATTTACTCATTTTCTTTTAAATTTCTCTTGTTGAGTTGGTGGGTTAGCTTTTATGTAATGATAAGAGTTATGCTTCAGGGGTTTTGTATTTGTAATTTAGTTGACTATTTTGCTGGATTCCATGATTAAAATGATTAGTTTTATGAGTTCATTTATGCTTTTTGGGTGAGAATTTAGCAATATTTGAATCCCTAGAAAAAGATTTTGATTCAATTCATGTAGATATATTGCGCATTTTATAATTTATTAGTCCAATTCAATTAAGTTAATAATGCCTTCTTATGAATGATCGATGGTGAGCTGATATAATTTTGCTGCATTGCCTGCAGTTGATAGAGCTGTAGATGGAGAAAAGATTCCCGTAAAACGTGTCCATCATTGCAGAAGGTCACTCACTACTCTTTACTTTTGTAATTAGTTTAGTTATAACTGATTCCGTGCTGTACAACTATCATGTAATCACAACACCACACTTATTACATACTTTGGTGCTTGATAAATGTAGATTTAGTCATGAGTGGCAGGCCTATATTACTCACACCCATAAACTATGGAAGACGTTCGTATCTGTGAAAGGCATATATTACCAAGTATGAATGTTGTACTATTAAATTTCTGTCCTATGCTTGTACTTCTGCTGATTGGCTTACATATACACTATGGCATGTATTTCTACAGGCAGAGGTTGAGGGGCAAAAAATTACTTGGTTAACTCCTCATGCATTGCAACAAGTACTGCCGGAAGTTGATTACAGAGTGTTGCTAACCTTTTTGGAATTTTATGAGGTTGGTTTGCTTTGCCTTTACATATATCAACACGATCATTGTGTTTTGACTGTTGGATACTTGAGATTTTTATTTGCACTCAGTACCAAATTAGCTACAATTGGAAGAGAAAAGAGGGGGAAAAGAACCATTAGTTTATCTATTAATTTGATCACTCATCTTGAATTGCCCCATTAAACATAAACACCTGTGTAAAAGTGCCAACATTTTTTGGCAAAGATTTTTGGCTTTATTTTTTAAAGTTTCTTGGAATTTCATGATCCCCTCGTCTTTTTCCCTGTTTGGGCTGTGGTGACTTCCTTGCATATGTGCTTATTATGAAGTGGTGAAGTTTGGTTTGTGTTCTTAATTTCTCGTGTTGATTATTTCCATTTATTTGGTTGCAGACTCTCCTAGGATTTGTCAGTTACAAAGTTTCGAATTATTAATGTTAAACATCATGCTAAACCATTTTAGGTAGTCTGCTTTGGCTAACCTTTGAAAATAAATGCACCACAGTAAAAGTCATGGAACTTTTGTTTGATATAAATTCTTTAGTTGTGATTGATCATATTTGATATTTGAATCGTTGAAATTTCTTTATGCTACACATTCCTCTAAAACTGACAATATATCTGATAGCTATGTGATTTATATCATGTAGGTAGTAGAAGAACACGAAGATTGAAGCCTTTGGAAAGTAGATTTTAGTGAGTTTTGATTATTATAAGATTGTATTTCTTATGTGAAGAATATTTTCATAGACTTGATTGATTATCAAATGTATGTTATATGTTTTGAACGATATACTGTGATTTATTTTGTATATGAAATTTATTTTGCAATAATTTGTTTTGATAATTCTCAAGGAATGTGAAAAAAAAAATAATATTAGAATCTATATTTAAATTTGTTTTTATTTTTTTAAAATGAATTAATTGCCTTGAGGCACATAATAGTGTCACAACTGAAGTTGTATTGGGACATCATAAAGCGTCCTCTTACTCCTATAATTGTGACACTTAAAAATGTCACAGAGGCTATTGATACCCCTTATTACGGGGCGCAATAACGGAGCGCCTCAATAGCCCAAGCGCCTCAACAACAGTGCTATTGAGACGCTATTTGGGGCCTCAACAGGCAATTTTTGTTGTAGTTCTTGGTCAAATTCCGAGTGTTACTCAAACGTTATCATTTAATAATATTTATGAAAATTAAATTCCTAAAAATTAGATTATCAAATCTAAGTATCATTCCCGTCAAACAAATGGGTCCTGAAAACGTTTTGGAGTCCTGAATTCATCCAACACACTTTGAGCCCAAATGTTCACAAGAATCAAACGGGTGTTTTGTCTTTTTACATGAGCTAGTTCAGGGGCGGATCCAAGATTTGAGTGTTGGGGGGCAAAATTACATTAGTGAAATTCATTAAAAATAATACCTAAAAAAATATTTATGCAAAATTTATGATATAAATTTATTGTAAACAATATTAATAATACAAAATAGATGTAAACAAGACTTTATGAGTTCAAAATGCAAAGATTTTTGAATGAAAAGTATTTGAAGTTGAACATTGCATTCTTTAGTATAATAAAATTCATCTATGATATAAATTTACTTTAAGTCTAAAGTTTAATTTTGCGAACTGAGGTTCAATTTTTTCAAGATATTTTCTTTTGAACAATGCATCAATAAAAATTTATTTTCCGATAAATTTTTTTTCAATCAATAATTCGTCACATATATATTAGAAAATAAGTTTACACTTAACAAGTAATTTAATATAAAATATTATATATATTTTTTTTGAGAACAAATATTATACATTAGTTATATACAACATATATAGAATAAAAAAAAAATCATTATTAGATTTCCTTAAGAATGCAATATCAAGAATGAATTAATTCTTTTGTTAGGATTAAGTTCACGGCCCAGCTCAACTTATACATAAAAAGAAAATTTTAAGCCTATATTATTGGTATTATTAATACACATGCACATATATGATATACAGACTATGCCAAAAAAAAAATATATAAATTTCAGAAATTCTTGGGGGGGGGGGGGGGGGGTTACAAGTGGATCCGCCCCTGAGCTAGTTCTTACAATATAATGTCGTTAAGTTCGAGATTATGACATAATGTCTTGGACAATGCCTCGAAAATAAATAAATAAATAAATAGAAATGGTTAAAGAAATGAATATATATTCTCACAAAAATAATAATAATAATAATGTACATGATCATCTGGTAGTGGTCTAGTGCATGCTATGCTCAATTACGTCAATGCAAAAATTTGTGGCTGGATTGAAAGTAGAGGGGCATGCGTACGTTTGCATGAGGTCCTACGTAATATATATGAAGATATATACTTTAGAATGCTAGTAATTATTTGGTCTTTCTTTGTCGGGCAGCAAACCAATTACAAGTACAATATTGACAAATAACGTGGGAGGGAAGAGGTGAGGTGTAATTAAATGGGTCCAATTATCAGTCAATTGCTAATAATAATAATTAATATTAATAATTAATCAGCACTTCAAAAAGGTATGTCACTAGCAAGATAACAATAAACAATCTCATCATAATTAACTAGCTTTAGCTAGTGTCTCTTCATTATTCACACTTGTGGGGATAAGGCAAAAGCCTTCAATTAATTAGTATTAGTATTAGTACTTATCAAACTTTAGATAGATATATAGACCCCCACACATTACACAATTATGCATAATTAATCACTCAGTTTTCTCATCTTTATTCCTAAAACGACAAATAAAAGTAAACAAAATCTTTTCGCCAAAACGACACATAAAAAACATAATGATAACCTATCTATGGATTTGCTTAAGAAACTTATAATACAACACACTATTAAACAAATTTTACTTTATTAAGTACGGTAATTAAATATCTTCTAATTATTATCACACTGTGTACACTATAACAAAGCAAGGAAGAACAGCCCTTGGATTAAAAACCAAAAGCTCATCCTCCTCCTCTCCCGGGCCCACCAGCGAATCAAACCCCGGATCCTCCTTATCAACCAAACCCGGGTCACATCCAACCCGACCCGCAACAACCCGACAAACGAGCAAAGCTCTCTTCACGTGCATAAACCTGAACTCCTCTTCCAGGTCATCCGGAACCGCCACGTGTGCCCTCCAGCTAGTAGGTAGCGTAGAAATCCCGTCCATCTTGGGTGAGAATCCGTTCTTAATAATCCCACAAACGCTACAGTACTGTTGGTTACATACAGTGCCATCCAATTCGCACATGAAAGTCGTACAGTGAAACCTCAACAGTTCGTTGCCGTCGGCAATGCACCTCTCGTCTTTTAGTGACGGTTTTATTGCGACTTTAGCTGACGCCCTCGATTTGACGATTTCTCTGTAGTCCTCGAATCGGGTGATTATTCTGGGGCTATTGTGGATTTTGAGGATCCGGTGGATTTTGGGGGTTTTGGCGGTTTCGGGCCAACCCGTTTTGAATATGATTCGGACTATGTTTTCACCGTCGATTAGTTCGGAGATTGCGTGTTTGGTGGATTGGTGTTGTTCGAGGAGTATGGGGATTTGGAAAATCTCGCCGCAGATTGTACATGGGAAGATATTTTGATGGCATGGGGTGTAATTAATCTCTACATTGTGGGGGTTTATGTATAAGGAGCGCGTGGAGGAAGATGGGGATGGGATTGAGGGGGGTGGTGGGGGTGGGGTGGGTTTAGTTGAGGGGGCGGAGGAGAAGAGGTTGTTGAGGAAAGAAGAGATGGTTTTTTTTGTTGATGTTATTTTCTTCTTGAAGCGTAAGGTGGAGGAGGAGGAGGAGTTGTGGTGGTGGCCCCGTCGGTGGTGGTGGTGGTGGTGGTGGGAGGAGGAGGAGAAGAAGCAGCCGATTAGGTGGAAGAGGAGGATGAAAAATGACAAGAAAGTGTTAGTTTTAGCCATTGTTGTGAAGTGGAAAGAAATGGAGAAGAGGAGAGATAAGGAGGAGAAATGTAAAGGGGAGAGGCGACAAGGCGGGAATTGGAGTAGGGACATGGAAGAATAAAGCTAAAATTTGGTAGGTGGAGGGAATCTTTATACTTATTTTTCGGGAAAATTGCTTTTTTGGTACTATAGGATAGGCTGACTTGCACTTTTAGTACCATTGGATACGAAAATGCAAATTTGGTACCATATGATATGTTTTCATTGCAATTTTGGTATCAAACCCAATTTTTCTACAAAGTTAATGGCAATTTACCCCCTATGAAATGCATAATGTTCAATTTATCCCTCTATAATTTGAAAAAAATCAATTTACCCCATGTAAAATTTTAATGAAGCAATTTACCCCCTCCAGTCGAAGATTGTAACTCACTTGCCGAAATTGAGAGTATGCATGCAAACTATTTTATTTAACATAGGGGGATAAATTATCACATTTATCATAACACAATGGGTAAAAAATCACATTATCATAATAAAAGTGGATTAAGTGCCGCCTATAAAAATATCAGGGAGGCGATGTGAAATTTTTGCAAAATTTCAAGGGGTAAAATGCTCTTTTTTAAACCACGAGGGGTTAAATTGAACATTATGCATTTAGTAGGGGGCAAATTGCCATTAATTTTGTAGAAAAATTGGGTTTGGTACAAAAATTGCAATGAAAACCTATCCTATGGTACCAAATTTGCATTTTCATATCCAATGGTATCAAAAGTGCAAGTCAGCCTATCCTACAGTACAAAAAAAGCAATTTTCCCCTTATTTTTCCATTTATATATGTGTTTCGAAAATTACTAACACCTTTGCAACATTGATATTGTTAAATACATAAATACACGTTTAATAGGGTAAATATTACTTTTGGTCCCTCTTATCATTAATTTTTTACAAAGTGGTCCATCTTATATTTTTTTTTCCACTTTAGTCCCTACTATGAATTATTTATTTCACTTTAGTCCCTACTATGAATTATGTGTTCCACTTTAGTCCTTATCAGGTGGTTCTGATAACACGTGATATGCATATGAATATTTTTTAGGGCATTTTCATCCATGCGCTATTGAGACCATTTGAGATGTTTAATTGGTAAGCAATTTTGGTGTTTGAAGAAGATTTTGGGAGAAAACTTTAGTTTGGAACGAAATGGACGATTAAGTTGGACTGGAATGAAAACCTAGTTTGGAAGAGATTAAATCTTTAGTTTTTTTTCAAATGATTAGAAAGACGAAAATATCCATGTTACTTTACTAGAAATGATGAAATTGCCCTTATGAGCATATCACATGTTATCGGAACCGCCTTGAAACACCTCAAAAAGACTAAAATGAAACAAATAATACATAGTAGGGACTAAACTGGGAAAAAAACATAAGAGGGACCACTATGTAAAAACTTAATGATAAGAGGGACCAAATGTGGTGTTATATTAGTTACAATGTTTATATCATCATCAAATAATTGGGTCGAATTGAATGACTTCGACCACATGCACCGCATGTAGGACTGTCAATTGAGCCCGGCCTACCCGAAACCCGATAGTTCGACCCAATTAAAATTGTCTCGAACCCAAATATTTGTGAGCGGGGCCGTGTTTGGGCCATTATATTAAACCCGATCAATTTATGAGCTAAACCTGAGCCTAACACGACTCAGCCCGAATAAAGCCTGACATATAACTTTTTAAATACTATGATTAATTATTTGTATTGTAGTTATAGTTACTAATTATTGTTTTTATAATGAATTTTACAAAAAGGTATAATGTCAACTCACATATATGTTAATGTATCAATACGTACTGAAGGCCCAACCTAAAAGTAGAAAAGTTTAATCAACGATTAAAAAAAAGGACAAAAGTTAACACAAAATATCAATAAATTGGAGTCTTGAGACTTTAAACTCTACTGCATGTTCAAATAGATCACACTTACATTAAAAATGTGTGCAAATAACTCAATCTTTCAATTAAAATATTATTTAATGATATATACTCGTGTATTAAGTAAGAATAGTCTATTCATATGTGTTTCAGTAATCTACATATTTTATATGTCAAGCTATTTTTGCCTATATTAACAAACTCGATATAAGCCCAATTTAAACCCGAAACTTAAAAAATTACATGGAGTTTGAGCCTATAGCTATGAAGCCCGAAAGTATTTGAGTTCGAGCTATATAAAACTCGGCTCACAAGACCTGATTGACAGTCCTAAGTCTGCACGTGACTGTTATCTCGTCTTTTGGAGTGAAAGTCATCACGTGATATTGTGAGGGCAACGTTATAATTTTCCTTCCAAAGATGAAATATTGTGATATTTTTTCCTTAAAAAGTGAAGGAAACGTGATTATTTTCATTCAAAAGACAAAATAATGGTCACGTGCAGTGTACATGGCCAATTTTGTCCATATTCAATCAATTATTTCACAATTGTATTAATATTGCAACCAGACTTTAAGTTGTGGTACCAAATGTGCATTTACGTATCTAGTGATACAAAGATTGAAAAGTGTCATATTGTATAGTTCCAAATACATATTTTTTTCCTATTTGTG
Organism: Penstemon eatonii; assembly: GCA_038501285.1. NCBI lineage: Eukaryota > Viridiplantae > Streptophyta > Magnoliopsida > Lamiales > Plantaginaceae > Penstemon > Penstemon eatonii. The sequence continues at coordinate 649,054 of JBCEGF010001339.1, forward strand.
CTGCTTATTTTAATAAAGAAAGTATTAAGTGCAACTGCTACACCATATCACCAGTGACGTATTGTGTAGCACATCAATTATAGTTATATATGGATATAATTCACATCAGCCATGTTCTAGCTCATTTTCCTTATATGAAGATTTTGAAAATTTAGAACATGGCTGAAGTAGAATCATATCCACATGTATAAATATTATTATTGTATTGCATTATGTGTCACTTATGATGTTGTGCAACAGTTGCACTAGATAATCTCTTCTTTTAATTTATACTAGTAAAAACTATTTGGTACACTCGGTGAATAAATTGGTACACAAATGGTGGGAATTACAGTAAAGGGTTTGAACCAATATGGAGATGGCCTTGCATGGTTTAGGGGTTCAATGATAGGAAAAGGTGGTTTTGGTTATGTTTATTTAGCAACTCCGAAGATTTCGAGATCAAGATACATCTATTATCCATCTATAATGGTCGTAAAATCCGCCGAGTTTTCTTCTTCGACATCAATTCAGAAGGAGAGAATGGTTTTAGTGATCTCCAAGGTTGTCCTGATCATATAATTACTTGTTATGGCGAAGAGACGACAATAGGGGACAATGATTTGATGGCGTTTAATTTACTTTTGGAATATGCCTCGGGTGGAACTTTATCCGATAGGATAAAGAAATCAGGAGGCAGTGGATTGCCTGAGTTTGAAGCTAAGGAATATACAAGCTCTATCCTTAGAGTCTTAGATCATATTCATATCACTGGCTACGTTCATTGTGATCTGAAACCTGATAATATATTGCTCGTGCGCACTCCTAATGATAGTAATGAATTTCAGGCAAAGATTGGAGATTTTGGATTGGCAAAAAGGGCAGAAGTACAGAGCAAGAAGAGGAGATTGGAGCCATATTGGAGGGGTACCCCTATGTACTTATCACCCAAGGCTGTGATTGATAGGGTGCAGGAGGCTCCTTGCGATATTTGGGCACACACAAATATCTACAGTGATATACATAAAACAAGAAATTCAGCCAACTCTTGATATTCTTGATTGCCTTCTCAATAATATTCTACTGTGATATATTTCTAAATTATGTTTTTAATGTGTCGTTAATCTATTTATAAATGAACAAGGACTTTCTATTTATAGATAGGTAATCACTATTTAGGAATAGCCACAACTCTTTATACACAACTCTTTAATTAAAAGGTTGTGTCTATCAAATATTTAATTATTTAGTTAGTTTTGAATCATTCTAGTTAGTTAAATAACTAACAATCCCACATATGATTCAAAAATAACATAATATCTAGAAGGCAACATTTTACTATGCAATAGGTGATAGTATTTTGTGGACTTGAACTTTCACTTTGTTTGGCAAGTATCCGATTGTAGGAATCCATAGTGAACTAGGTCTTGAACTACCCATTTGATACAAACTTCAACAAGCACACACATAGTACGAATTTTCTCAAGTTCTATCGGGGTAGCACAATTACGACCGTTCGCTAATATCTTGTTTCATGAGTGCTCTAGAGATAAGTCTAAATCTCATAGATTGCGGCCCCACAATCACACTCGCGTAGGTGAGCTCTTCAAGGATATTTTGCAACTCATATATCCCACATAATTAGCTACGAATTCGAATTATGTGATCTTATGCTTTTATGTAGATGGAAAATATAAGCCAGATTTAGACCCAAAACTCGAGAAATTACATGGAGTTTGAGCTTATAGCTATGAAGCCCGAAAGTATTTGAGTTCGAGCTATTTATAACTTGGCTCACAAGACCCGATTGACAGTCTTAAGTCCGCACGTGACTGTTATCTCGTCTTTTGGAGTGAAAATCATCACGTGATAACGTGAGGGCAACGTTATAATTTTCCCTCCAAAGATAAAATAATGTGATATTTTTTCCTTAAAAAGTGAAGGAAACATAATTATTTTTCGTTCAAAAGAAGAAATAATGGTCACGTGCGGTGTACGTGGCCAGTTTTGTCCATATTCGATCAATATTACTTTACAGTTGTATGAACATTGCAACCAGACTTTTTAAGTTGTAGTACTAAATGTGCATTTACGTATCCAGTGGTACAGAGATTGTAAAGTGTCATATTGTATAGTACCAATTATATATTTTTTCCTATTTGTGCTGCTTATTTGAATCGAGAAAGTATTAAGTGCAACTGCTACACCATATCACCAATGACACATTGTGTAGCACATCAATGACAGTTATACATGTGGATATGATTCTACATCAGCCATATTCTAAATTTTCAAATACATGTGGATATGATTCACATCAGCCATGTTCTAGCTCATTTTCCTTATATGAAGATTTTGAAAATTTAGAACATGGCTGATGTAGAATCATATCCACATGTATAAATATTATTACTGTATTGCACTATGTGTCACTTATGATATTGTGCAACAGTTGCACTAAATAACCTCTTCTTTTATTTTATACTAGTAAAACCTATTTGGTACACTCGGTGAATAAATTGGTACACAAATGGTGGGAATTAGAGTAAAGGGTTTGAACCAATATGGAGATGGTCTTGCATGAGTTAGGGGTTCAATGATAGGAAAAGGTGGTTTTCGTTCTGTTTATTTAGCAACTTCGAATATTTCGATATCAAGATACAACTATTATCCATCTATAATGGCCGTAAAATCCATCGAGTTTTCTGCTTCGACATCAATTCAGAAGGAGAGAATGGTTTCTAGTGATCTCCAAGGTTGTTTTGATTATATAAGTACTTGTTATGGCGAAGAGACGACAATCGGGGACAATGGATTGATGGCGTTTAATTTACTTTTGGAATATGATCGGGTGGAACTTTGTCCGATAGGATCAAGAAATCGGGAGGCAGTGGATTGCATGAGTTTGAAGCTAAGGAATATACAACGTCTATCCATAGAGGCTTAGATCATATTCATACCACTGCCTACGTTCATTGTGATCTAAAGCCTGATAATATATTGCTCGTGTGCACTCCTAATGACAGTAATGAAATTCAGGCAAAGATTGGAGATTTTGGATTGGCAAAAAGGGCATAAGTACAGAGCAAGAAGAGGAGATTGGAGCCATATAGGAGGGGCAGAAGTCCAAATCTCATAGATTGCGGCCCCACAATCACACTCGCATAGGTTAGCTCTTCAAGGATATTTTGCAACTCATATATCCCGCATAATTAGCTACGAATTCAAATTGTGTGATCTTATACTTTTATGTAGATGGAAGATATAAGCCCGATTTAGACCCGAAACTCGAGAAATTACATGGAGTTTGAGCCTATAGCTATGAAGCCCGAAAGTATTTGAGTTCGAGCTATTTAAAACTCGGATCAGAAGACCCTATTGACAGTCCTAAGTCCGTACGTGACTGTTATCTCGTCATTTGGAGTGAAAATCATCACGTGATAACGTGAGGGCAACATTATAATTTTTCTTCCAAAGATGAAATAATGTGATATTTTTTCCTTAAAAAGTGAAGGAAACGTGATTATTTTTCATTCAAAAGACGAAATAAGGGTCATGTGCGGTGTACATGACCAATTTTGTCCTATTCAATCAATTATTTCACTGTTGTATTAATATTGCAACCAGACTTTAAGTTGTGGTACTAAATGTGCATTTACGTATTTAGCGATACCAAGATTGCAAAGTGTCATATTGTATAGTTCCAAATATATATTTTTTCCTATTTGTGCTGCTTGTTTTAATTGAGAAAGTATTAAGTGCAACTGCTACACCATATCACCAATGACATATTGTGTAGCACATCAATTACAGTTATACATGTGGATATGATTCACATCAGCTATGTTCTAGCTCATTTTCCTTATATGAAGATTTTGAAAATTTAGAACGTGGCTGATGTGAATCATATCCACATGTATAAATATTATTATTGTATTGCATTATGTGTCACTCATGATGTTGTGCAACAGTTGCACTAAATAATCTCTTCTTTTAATTTATACTAGTAAAAACTATTTGGTACACTCGGTAAATAAATTGGTACACAAATGGTGGGAATTATAGTTAAGGGTTTGAACCAATATGGAGATGGTCTTGCATGTGTTAGGGGTTCAACGATAGGAAAAGGTGGTTTTGGTTCTGTTTATTTAGCAACTCCGAAGATTTCGAGATCAAGATACAGCTATTATCCATCTATAATGGCCGTAAAATCCGCCGAGTTTTTTTGCTTCGACATCTATTCAGAAGGAGAGAATGGTTTTTAGTGATCTCCAAAGTTGTCCTGATCATATAATTACTTGTTATGGCGAAGAGACGACAATCGGGGACAATGGTTTGATGGTGTTTAATTTACTTTTGGAATATGCCTCGGGTGGAACTTTATCCTATAGGATCAAGAAATCGGGAGGCAGTGGATTGCCTGAGTTTGAAGCTAAGGAATATACAAGGTCTATCCTTAGAGGCTTAGATCATATTCATACCACTGCCTACATTCATTGTGATCAAAAGCCTGATAATATATTGCTCGTGCGCACTCCTAATGACAGTAATGAAATTCAGGCAAAGATTGGAGATTTTGGATTGGCAAAAAGGGCATAAGTACAGAGCAGGAAGAGGAGATTGGAGCCATATAGGAAGGGCAGAAGTCCAAATCTCATAGATTGCGGCCCCACAATCACACTCGCATAGGTTAGCTCTTCAAGGATAGCTACGAATTCAAATTGTGTGATCTTATACTTTTATGTAGATGGATAATATAAGCCCGATTTAGACCCGAAACTCGAGAAATTACATGGAGTTTGAGCCTATAGCTATGAAGCCCGAAAGTATTTGAGTTCGAGCTATTTAAAACTCGGCTCAGAAGACCCTATTGACAGTCCCAAGTCCGTACGTGACTGTTATCTCGTCATTTGGAGTGAAAATCATCACGTGATAACGTGAGGGCAACATTATAATTTTTCTTCCAAAGATGAAATAATGTGATATTTTTTCCTTAAAAAGTGAAGGAAACGTGATTATTTTTCATTCAAAAGACGAAATAAGGGTCACGTGCGGTGTACATGACCAATTTTGTCCTATTCAATCAATTATTTCACTGTTGTATTAATATTGCAACCAGACTTTAAGTTGTGGTACTAAATGTGCATTTACGTATTTAGCGATACCAAGATTGCAAAGTGTCATATTGTATAGTTCCAAATATATATTTTTTCCTATTTGTGCTGCTTGTTTTAATTGAGAAAGTATTAAGTGCAACTGCTACACCATATCACCAATGACATATTGTGTAGCACATCAATTACAGTTATACATGTGGATATGATTCACATCAGCTATGTTCTAGCTCATTTTCCTTATATGAAGATTTTGAAAATTTAGAACGTGGCTGATGTGAATCATATCCACATGTATAAATATTATTATTGTATTGCATTATGTGTCACTCATGATGTTGTGCAACAGTTGCACTAAATAATCTCTTCTTTTAATTTATACTAGTAAAAACTATTTGGTACACTCGGTAAATAAATTGGTACACAAATGGTGGGAATTATAGTTAAGGGTTTGAACCAATATGGAGATGGTCTTGCATGTGTTAGGGGTTCAATGATAGGAAAAGGTGGTTTTGGTTCTGTTTATTTAGCAACTCCGAAGATTTCGAGATCAAGATACAGCTATTATCCATCTATAATGGCCGTAAAATCCGCCGAGTTTTTTTGCTTCGACATCTATTCAGAAGGAGAGAATGGTTTTTAGTGATCTCCAAAGTTGTCCTGATCATATAATTACTTGTTATGGCGAAGAGACGACAATCGGGGACAATGGTTTGATGGTGTTTAATTTACTTTTGGAATATGCCTCGGGTGGAACTTTATCCTATAGGATCAAGAAATCGGGAGGCAGTGGATTGCCTGAGTTTGAAGCTAAGGAATATACAAGGTCTATCCTTAGAGGCTTAGATCATATTCATACCACTGCCTACATTCATTGTGATCAAAAGCCTGATAATATATTGCTCGTGCGCACTCCTAATGACAGTAATGAAATTCAGGCAAAGATTGGAGATTTTGGATTGGCAAAAAGGGCATAAGTACAGAGCAGGAAGAGGAGATTGGAGCCATATAGGAGGGGCAGAAGTCCAAATCTCATAGATTGCGGCCCCACAATCACACTCGCATAGGTTAGCTCTTCAAGGATAGCTACGAATTCAAATTGTGTGATCTTATACTTTTATGTAGATGGATAATATAAGCCCGATTTAGACCCGAAACTCGAGAAATTACATGGAGTTTGAGCCTATAGCTATGAAGCCCGAAAGTATTTGAGTTCGAGCTATTTAAAACTCGGCTCAGAAGACCCTATTGACAGTCCCAAGTCCGTACGTGACTGTTATCTCGTCATTTGGAGTGAAAATCATCACGTGATAACGTGAGGGCAACATTATAATTTTTCTTCCAAAGATGAAATAATGTGATATTTTTTCCTTAAAAAGTGAAGGAAACGTGATTATTTTTCATTCAAAAGACGAAATAAGGGTCACGTGCGGTGTACATGACCAATTTTGTCCTATTCAATCAATTATTTCACTGTTGTATTAATATTGCAACCAGACTTTAAGTTGTGGTACTAAATGTGCATTTACGTATTTAGCGATACCAAGATTGCAAAGTGTCATATTGTATAGTTCCAAATATATATTTTTTCCTATTTGTGCTGCTTGTTTTAATTGAGAAAGTATTAAGTGCAACTGCTACACCATATCACCAATGACATATTGTGTAGCACATCAATTATAGTTATACATGTGGATATGATTCACATCAGCTATGTTCTAGCTCATTTTCCTTATATGAAGATTTTGAAAATTTAGAACGTGGCTGATGTGAATCATATCCACATGTATAAATATTATTATTGTATTGCATTATGTGTCACTCATGATGTTGTGCAACAGTTGCACTAAATAATCTCTTCTTTTAATTTATACTAGTAAAAACTATTTGGTACACTCGGTAAATAAATTGGTACACAAATGGTGGGAATTATAGTTAAGGGTTTGAACCAATATGGAGATGGTCTTGCATGTGTTAGGGGTTCAACGATAGGAAAAGGTGGTTTTGGTTCTGTTTATTTAGCAACTCCGAAGATTTCGAGATCAAGATACAGCTATTATCCATCTATAATAGCCGTAAAATCCGCCGAGTTTTTTTGATTCGACATCTATTCAGAAGGAGAGAATGGTTTTTAGTGATCTCCAAAGTTGTCCTGATCATATAATTACTTGTTATGGCGAAGAGACGACAATCGGGGACAATGGTTTGATGGTGTTTAATTTACTTTTGGAATATGCCTCGGGTTGAACTTTATCCTATAGGATCAAGAAATCGGGAGGCAGTGGATTGCCTGAGTTTGAAGCTAAGGAATATACAAGGTCTATCCTTAGAAGCTTAGATCATATTCATACCACTGCCTACATTCATTGTGATCTAAAGCCTGATAATATATTGTTCGTGCGCACTCCTAATGACAGTAATGAAATTCAGGCAAAGATTGGAGATTTTGGATTGGCAAAAAGGGCATAAGTACAGAGCAGGAAGAGGAGATTGGAGCCATATAGGAGGGGCAGAAGTCCAAATCTCATAGATTGCGGCCCCACAATCACACTCGCATAGGTGAGCTCTTCAAGGATATTTTGCGACTCATATATCCCACATAATTAGCTACGAATTCAAATTGTGTGATCTTATGCTTTTATGTAGATGGAAGATATAAGTCCGATTTAGACCCGAAACTCGAGAAATTACATGGAGTTCGAGCCTATAGCTATGAAGCCCGAAAGTATTTGAGTTCGAGCTATTTAAAACTTGGCTCACAAGACCCGATTGACAGTCTTAAGTCCGCACGTGAATGCTATCTCGTCTTTTGGAGTGAAAATCATCACGTGATAACGTGAGGGCAACGTTATAATTTTCCTTCCAAATATGAAATAATGTAATATTTTTTCCTTAAAAAGTGAAGGAAACGTGATTATTTTTTGTTCAAAAGACGAAATAATGGTCACGTGCGGTGTACGTGGCCAAGTTTGTCCATATTCGACCAATTAGTTTACATTTGTATGAACATTGCAACCAGACTTTTAATTGTAGTATTAAATGTGCATTTACGTATCCAGTGGTACTAAGATTGTAAAGTGTCATATTGTATAGTACCAATTATATATTATTTCCTATTTGTGCTGCTAATTTTAATCGATAAAGTATTAAGTGCAACTGCTACACCACATCACCAATGACACGTTGTGTAGCACATTAATGACAATTATACACGTGGATATAATTTACATCAGCCATTTTCTAGCTCATTTTCCTTATATGAAGATTTTGAAAATTTAGAACATGGCTGATGTAGAATCATATCACATGTATAAATATTATTATTGTATTGCACTATGTGTCACTTATGATGTTGTGCAACAGTTGTACTAAATAATCTCTTCTTTTAATTTATACTAGTAAAAACTATTTGGTACACTCAATGAATAAATGATGTGATGTAATGCATGGAGGAGATTTCCTAAAATTTGAAGGAAAAAAATGATTCTATAATTTCATCATAACTATATATTGATATGTAGATAATATCTTGAATAAGATTATAGTTTTGTTACCTCATCAATCCAATCCTTATTTAATTTGGATAATAAAATTTCATATATTTTTTTCGTATTCGATAAAGTTTTCACTTTTCAAAATGATAATAAATATTTTGTTCCTATAACAAATTTAAATAGTTACGTTTCTTCAAAATTCTTTTTTTTTTTTGTTTCCCAAGAGTTAAATTTCTTTCCAGGCTCGTCAGACATATCAAGTGGGAACCTCTTCAGCTCTTTCAACAGGAATTCGAACATGGATTCGCTACTTTGTAATGACTAATCCCTTCCAGTAAAACAATCGCATGTTGATTCTTCATAATTCATTTAACATCAACATAAACCCGAGCTTTTGGTGAATATAAAATTAGTATAAGAAGCAATTTACCAATAATGCTGATATAGTTTTTGTTTAGTTAATCAAAATATAGAATTTAGGCATATTGGGGTCTTGTGCTCCTACTACTAGCTACTGTGAATCGTTGTCATGGAATATTCTTCACTTTTAATAAATAACACAAATATGTAAAATATATTGAGCTGTAAAAATAAAATGAAATATCACACTGTCGACATATATTATGAAATTAGTTCAATTTAAAATTTCATGACATATTCACCCTGTTTCTAGTGATAGCCCTGACCATTGTCTCTTTTGGAATCCTATGTATCTATATTAGTAGGGCACATAGTAATTTAGATTAAATGAAAATCATTAAATAAAAATAATAATAAATGTACAAATTCAATAATTTTTGTGAAAAGATATAGAGCAAAAGACAAAAACACCCCTGTGTTATTTTAACTCCCAACCCTTCCTCTGTGTTTGGTTTTAAATACCACATTCAACCGAAATATAATTTTATTTTTTGACTTTTGGTGGAATGACAAGGTTACCCATATGTGTTTCTTTTTTCTTTAAATTTATTTATTCTTTTTGAAAAATTGAGTGTATACTACTTGGGTCAAGTGTGGTATTTAAAAGCAAACACAGAGGGGTTTTAGAGATTTAAAATGACACATGGGGGATTTTGGGGAGTTAGACAAATGGGGTGTTTTTGTCTTTCGTTGTCAGGGGTAAAATTATCATATCAAAAGCAAAAAGTGAACAAATACTTACAATTTTGGCGTTTGAAACACACTCTCTTTTATAAGGGGTGTATTTGACACATACTTGTGATCGTAGGTACTTTTTAGAGTTAAAATAACATAGGAGATTTTTTTGGAGTTAGACAAAACATAGAAGAGTGTTTTTGTCTTTTGCTTAAAAAATATATTACTAAATTAATATTAAAATAGAAAAACAAAACTTGTAATGTTTCACACTAACACGGAACTCCAATTAATGACATGACGATTACAAGCTAAATATATGTTACGTAATTGAATAACTTCTCAAAAAATGACAAATAATCAAGTTATTTAATCAAGTAATTAAATGAACTAATTTTGTGATTAGATATAGGGTAAAATACAGTTTCTCCCCTAAAGTATAGGGGAGTATCATTTATCCCCCTAAAGTATCAATTGTAACATTTACTCCCCTTTGTTATAGTTTTGTAGTTTTTATTAAAAAAGTACCCTCGTCCCCATACGTAAATAATAAATTTGCCTCTTTATTAATTATGAATCCATTCACCCACCTAATAACATTATGTTTTAATTTCTTTATATTTTTTTTGTTTCCTTAGGTTTTATGGTCTCGAATTTTTCTTTATTTTAATCTAATTTTTTTCGTTATTTCTGTTTCAATTTGTTTTCTTTATTTTAAGTTTCAATTTTTTTTTTATTTCTCTCTCAAATTCTTTATATATTTTTCTATTATTTGGTGATAATTATCTCATTTATATTCGGTACGAATTATTATTCAAAATGTTCTTCAAATTAGTTCATGCAAAATTCAAGTTTAATACTAAATAATATTATGCTTTAAGCACTCCTTTATAAAAAAATATATATTTATTAATTATGAATTCGTTCGTGCATCCACTAAACAATCTTATGTTTGAATTTCTTCATTTCTTTTGTTTCATTCGGTTACTAAATAATTAGATGAAAATGAAGAAAGAAAAGTGAGTTCAAAAAAAGGAATGTAACAAAAGAAATGAAGAAAAGAAAACAAATAATGTTGTTTGGTGGATGAATGAATTAATAATTAATAAATATGCAATTTTATTTTGATAAAGTAGAAATTATTATTTATGAAATGGGTGGGTGTATTTTTGGAATAAATACTACAAAATTATAATAGAAGTTGGTAAGTGTTACAATTGATACTTTAGGGTGATAAATGACACTGCCCTCATACTTTAACGGAAACTGTATTTCACCCTTAAATAAATTTGACTAAATCACAATGAAAGACTCAGATTTTATTTTCAACTATTCTTCCAAGTTCTTGTTGGTTTCAATGTTTTTAAAATCGGACCGGAGAGCGAACCGATAAGCCTATTGGTTTAGCGGTTTTACTGGTCGAACCGGACGAACCGCTGGTCGAACCGCTAAAACCAACGAATTAACCGGACCGAACCAGCATCCAGTTCGCGGTCGAACCGGTCGGACCGGCCGGTCCGGTCCGATTTTAATAATATTGGTTGGTTTAGAGACTTTTATCTCAAACTTAAGGATATATATGAATTTGCAAGAAGAATACATTTGAAATCACATCACTTATTATTATATATAAAAGCATGAACTTTAGTAGAAATAAATTAATTGGTATAGTTGGACGTTTCATTATAAAAACTTTTCTTTACAATTTGCTTATTTAAGTGAAGATAATGATGACATGAAAAGGGGATACTGATGGCTCGTGGTCTTAAGTAAATGATTTCCCGCGCGTACGCGGCTGGGCCGTGGCATGTTACTGATGGCTCGTGGTATATTTTGATCCATTTTCTGATTTTATTACTAATTAATGTCAATGTTTAGACTTGAGCAATGTTTTAAAAACCTGATCGGACATCGAACCGGTAGCCTTACTGGTTACTTGTTAAATTGGTTTAACCATTTTAACTACTGGTCCGATCAGTATGACGTTATTACAGTATAATATTTTAATTATTGTTATAAAATATATATTATTAGTGGATGTCCATGAAATATTTTGTCCTACTTTTGTAACCTCCTATTGATGAATATCATAAAAACCACATTTGAATGGTTTTGTAACGTTTGTATTAAAGGTCATAATAGGACCATTTAATAATATTATAACTCTAGTCTTTTTGTACCTTTCTTTAGTCCTATAAATAGAGGACATTATCATGTATTATAGTTACACCAACAAGAATGAATAATATGATATTCTCTTTCTCCATTCTACATTGTTTTTACATTCAACTAGTTGCTTAGCTTTGTTGTTCCTTTTAGCTTAGTTTTATAACACGTTATCAGCACGAATATGCTCCATCTTTTAATACCAAACTAGCTAATCGGATCGGCAAAGAGATCACCGAGATGTGAAGCTTTGACAACTTCATGTGGTACACGATTAAAAATGAATTCACTCATTTCAGAAGATTGCATACATAATATTAGTAGGTATAAATGATTATTTTAATCTATAATCTACATATACTATTTCAAGGTACGCTATTTAATTTATAGTCATATTATTCATTGTCATTTTGATGTTTGTGGCAACTTAAGTTAATATGTTTTATTTTATGATTAATTACACATTGATATATTTATCAACGATTAAGAAACAAATATTTCGAAAGAAAATGAGATTGAATTTTCAGATCAGTATTTAAAATCACTTCTAAGATTTGCGTAGTGTTTATGTGCTTTACCAAATGAAATATGATTTATCACAAGATCTTGCGTTTAAATTAATGATAAATCATCCTAATTCATATATCCAATAAAGAACTTGAAGTTTTAAATTAGAAAATTATGCTTGAACCGAAGTCTTTGTCATAACTCAAACCTGAAGATTTGAGTATATTTTAGCAAGCTTATTTTCGGCTTGAAAGAGAGCCTTGGTGATAAAATTCAATCACAAAGATTTGAGTATATTTTTAGCAAGAGAATTTTGGACCTTGAAGAAAGTCTAGATGATAAGCTCAAACCTGAAGATTTGAGTATATATATTTAGCAATCTAAAATATTGTGCTTTATAGATATGACAAATATCACCAAGTTTGAGTTTCATGCTCTTGAGATTTCCGAAATTATATAAAATTGACTATTTTGATGATGAAATCTATTTGAATGAAAAGAGCCTTGAAAATCATGAAATGAAAATTTGGGCAAGCGAAATTAAGGATAAAATGAAGGCAGTGTTTTTCATTAGCCAATTCCTCATTGAAGGATTAAAAACCTCATATATTGGAGTAGAAGACCAATTGCCCCAAAATTTAATTTGGAGGAACAATATAATCATCAAAATGTTTGATACTCCAATAGACTCGATAATATATGAATGATGGCACTTGAAGTTGCATCAAATTATTAAATTTTCAAAAGAACAATCCAACCACTAAATGAAAGTGATATTCATAAATTGCTTACTATGAATATTTGCACCCGAAGTTGCAATATTTTAAATTGGAATATGAATATACACAACGATTTGAGATTAAATCTCGACTTAGATATGTGGAGATAAATTATTATATGTTTCTAAAATGCTCTTGAAGAAGCAAATACCGAGACTTTGAAAATGCTCTCAATTGAGTTATTTTGTTGTTGAACAACGAACTCAATCATAATTCACACCATAAGCGTTACCTGAAGTGAATGCAAAAGTTGATGTAAATCCTTCATTTCCAAATGCAAATGAAAAATTATTCATTCCCAGAAGTGAATGCAATTAACAATATACATGACATAGTCTAGCCATGGTCAAAATTGATATTATGCATTTCATAAATGATTGCATCATTACCATTCGAAGAAAAAAAAAAGATTTATCATGGTAAACACGAAAAAAAGGTTGTGTAAACTAATACACTTGTTAAGGTGTGAAGTAAAATACATTGATCTTGTACATGTCATATGCAAATACAGTTTGTGGATATTTTCTAAACACCTATTATGTAAAGAAAATGATGTTAATTCATCAATGTCAAGAATGTTTTTTGTGATAAAATTGAATCACTTTAAATCACTAACACAACATGAGTGATTTATTTTACTAAGACAAGTGTAGATATCACTGAATAAAATTTTCCTATGATTATATGTTTGAAGGTAAGTTTATGTTACATTACGTTTTGAACTTACTTGAATATTTAAATAATTCAAATTATCTATTTGACGTATCATTTTATTAACTCTGGGAGGTCTTATTTGAATTGAATAAAGAAACAATTTGGTAAAACTTATTATTTTCTAAACTTTATTCACTTGGTTATATATATTGGATAATGATATTGATATGAGCATCATGAAGATGCAAAATAATATACGCAATCATTTTAGATAGATAAAATTATGTGAGCATCCCGAAGATGCATGAAAAAGGTGAGCACTGTAGAAGAATGGTGGAAATATTTATTTGGTTGACAGTGGGTCAACACACACGATTATTTGAGATAGAAAATATTCTTAAACTTCAAATTAGCAAAAGCAAATATTAGTACCAGAAGATACTATAAAAGCTCCAGAAGAGCGGATAAATATAATATTGTCTGGATGAGCAAATATTAAAATGAAAGAGGCTTTGTGCTCTTTGAAATCCAAAATAAATTTATTGAATTTCAACGGCATACGTCTTGATGAACATATTGCCGAGTTTTAATATGAAAATTGTAAACAGGGGGAATATGAATATACCTATACTACATCCAGTATTTCATGCCAGAAAATATTGATGAATATATCCCAGTTTTCTCATCAAAATTGAAATATGTGACCATAACAATATAGTACCAAAATTTGTATTGAACCAGAAGTTCATTGATTTAACTGGCATGATGAAGTTGACTATCCAGAAATAATTACGGTGCGCCGAATGATTACGGGCATCTTTTGAAGAACCATATGATTCTTTACCTATGATTATGTGTGTTGATTGCTCACAAAGAAATTAAATTGATAGACCATCTCATGTGAAGATTGGTCTTGAGTTCAATTTTTTTTTACGATAGTATTAATGGGATACATGTGGACTTGTAGATCCACTTAATGGACCATTTTTGTCATTTTAGACGCATTTTTTTGAAAAAAAAAAATGGTCTAATGTATGCCTACTGTCAACGCGTATGGCTTTTGCTGAGATTCTTGCTCAAATTATAATATTGATAGCAACGTTGCAACTTTTGTCAGGCTCAAAGCCTAATATTTTCAATTGAATTTTTATGATTGTGCAAATCACGTTCTAGTTTCTCCACCACTAGAACAAATATGGGTCGATAAAGATGTGTTGGTTGATTTTTATTCCACATATGTAATCATATATCTTGAGCGCCTGACGAGGCGATATGGTTAAATCAAGATATTTTTAGAATTATTTTAATGAGACAATTTTCCCGCCGTTAGGGGGAGAATTAATACCAGTTCATGTTTCAACGACGTAAAATTGTACAAAAGTAGTACATGAATTGTACAAAATTTGTCTCATTTTGACCCAAGCACAAGATAATATACGAGCAAGATTTGAAAGTTGCACCAACATGGATTGAAGTCCTTGAAGGATAATATGCTAGCACATTATAACCGCATTTAAAGAGAAAATTTACGATGGTGCAAAAGATAAGAGAAAATGGTACTAAAAGTATATATTCCTCTGGAAGAGGAAACTGTTTCAAAACAAAGCGCTATAGATATGACTGATCAGTCCAAATCAAGAGATGCCCATGAAGAGGCACATGGATAGAACAATCTATTTGAGTTCTTTGAAAACTCTAAAAAGCTGGGATAGAAATAAAGTTTTTATAGAGAATATTTTTGTTCATAAGATCGCAATAAAAGAAAATTGTAAATCAGGATCCTAAACCTTGATCGGTTGAATGAATGTCGACATAAAATAATTGGCCAATATAGAAATATGCGATACCAGATCGCTATGGACTAGAAGTCCACACGCCTGAAGTCGTGAAAACAGATCATTTTGAAATCGTATAGAAAGATGCGATACCAAATCGATTGAGTACAAATGAGTACTTGTACGGAAACACAGAATTGTGGGAGACAAGGTACGACTTGTTGCACTAGGTTTCTCAAAAAGACTTGTAATTATTATGTTGAGACATATTCCCCCGTGATCGACGTAATCACGTTGCGGTATTTAATTAACTTTGTAGTCTCTGATAGACTAGACATGCTTCTAATGGATGTAGTTGCCGCATATTGTATGGATCACTTAATAGTGACATTTACATGAAAATTCATGAGGGATTTAAGATTTGTATAGCACAAAATCAAATGTCTCATGGATTATATTCTATTAAAACTGCAATGTTCCTTGTACGGGTTATAACAGTCTGATCGGATGTGATATAAATTGGTTATGGATAATCCAATTTTTCCAGACGATCGGTACACGTGGATGAGTTAAATCTCGTGGTGACTCTTGAAAGACTCACAATGACCGCAAATCATTTGATGAAAGAGTTTGAGATGGAAAATCTCGACAAAATAATATTTTTGTCTCGGCCTGCAGATCGAGCATTTATTAGATAGAATCTTTGCCCATCAATTGAGCAGTCTCATGGTTCTTCGATCTTTAGATAGATAGATAAATTATTATTTTTCTCTAGAGATCCATTAAAGAACTAACTGGTCCTGAAGTACAGTATCTAAGTGCAATTTGAGCCTTAATAAATCTTGTAAATTGTACAAGGCATGAACAAGAAGATATTAGAATGACGTTGAAGTTATATTACACTATTATCGTGGAACAACTGACAGGGCTTAATTTACTCTAAATGTTCCAATCCACAAGTGGTGGTTAATATATACATTGTTTATCTTTCTGATCCGAATAAAAGTAGATCTCAAAGTATGTATGTATTCACTTGGGGTGGTCCTACGATATCATGACGATATATGTAACTAATTTTAGCATCCACTTATTCCTACCACTATGAAATTTTAGCATTGCACGAATCATGTCGTGAATGTTTATGGTTGAGATCTACGATTTAGTATATTTTAGAATGATGTGAGTATCCTACAACAAAGAATACATCAATTATTATATGAAGACAATGCTAAATTATATCGGAGATGACATAAACACATATCACAAAAGTTTTTCTTCGCCACGAGCTTCAGAAAAATGGTGATATAGATGTTCATCAAATTCAATCAAGCAACAATTTTGTTGATTTTTTCATTGAAGCATTGCCGACTACATCATTCAGAAAGATGGTCCGTTAAATTGAAATGCGTCAAGTGTCAACTTGTGGACCTTGTGTCAACATCAGGGGGAGCGTGCCATCTATAATAAGTAGCACAATGTACTCTTTTTCCTTCGTCCAATTTTTGTCCCAATGGGTTTTCTTGGCAAGGTTTTAACGAGGCAGTGTTTCACGCTTATCGATTCCATATGGATGTGTACTCTTTTTTCCTTGTTCAGGTTTTTCCCACCGGGTTTTTCTGACAAGGTTTTTAATGAGGCATATTCCATAAGTCATGAACATCCAAGGGGGAGTGTTATAAAATATATATTATTAGTGGATGTCCATGAAATATTTTGTCCTACTTTTGTAACCTCCTATTGATGAATATCATAAAGACCACATTTGAATGGTTTTGTAACGTTTGTATTAAAGGTCATAATAGGACCATTTAATAATATTATAACTCTAGTCTTTTTGTACCTTTCTTTAGTCCTATAAATAGAGGACATTATCATGTATTATAGTTACACCAACAAGAATGAATAATATGATATTCTCTTTCTCCATTCTACATTGTTTTTACATTCAACTAGTTGCTTAGCTTTGTTGTTCCTTTTAGCTTAGTTTTATAACAATTATAATTTTAATATATATGTAATCAACTATTTAAAAAAATATATTATTCATTTTTTCAAGTTTATTTCCATAAACCAAATATTTATATCATGATCAATTATTTTTCCTAGAAAATTTGAGTAAAGAATGAATGATAGCAACAAAATTACAAATATGATAACATGTTATCAACGCAATAATTAAAATTATAATAAACACCATATCAAAAACAATAATTTTATTACTAATCACATATGTAAAAGAGAAATTATTGATGAATTTTGTCATTGAATTATATAAAAAAGATAAAATTACTTGAAGTTTGTGAAAAAAATGATTTTCCTAAGGAATTTGATACTCAAATATATTTATATAACTTATTATATATAAATTTTTTTTTGTTTCTTGTTGATTTTGTTTAATTCGAAGTGAAAATTAGAAGAAGAGATGTGAGAGTATTGTTGAATTTTAAAGGTCGCGGAAGAGAAATAAAAATCCATAATATAAACTTTTTATTTTTATAAGTGAACCAGTGGTTCAATCGGTTCACTGGTTTTACCGGTTTTTGATCGGTTTTTTCGGTTCAAACTGGTCAAAACAAAGCTAGTTTTAAAGGGTTAATTGGACCGAATTGACAACTGATTATCTGTTAAACCGGTTGAACCGGCCGGTGCGATCCGATTTTTAAAACACTGGACTTGAGTCCCACCAAAATTGATCTCCCATCTGTTATAATTTTCGTATAGAAAAAAAAAATATATATATAAACTTGGTCCTTTCACTAAACGATTATATAGTATAAAGTATAAACTCAAATTGGCTATGCACAAATTGTTTAACTTTTTGAATAAGGCTAAATTTGGTAGGTGGAATTAGGGGTGTTCAACGAAACCGCTAGACCGCCCCAACCGATCAACCCAACCCAAACCGACCGCAATTTTACGGGTTCAAGGTTTGATGGGTTGATCTTGGGCATCATGAAAAAAAGACCGCAATTTTCGATCGGGTTTGATTTTATACTTTTTTAGACCGCGTAACCGCATTCGACCGCACTTTATATAAATGATGATGTATATATGTTTTATTTATTCTATTATTTAATTTAGTCATGTTTTTAAGAAAATGAGAAATATAATATAAGTATATACTTTAACAAATTAGTCGTGTTCCACAACCCAAACCCCAATTATATTAGATAAACCCTACAATCTTACGTAAATCTCCAATTTTAAGTGTCAGAAAGATAAAAAATAGATCCAAAACTAAAACAAATTAGTTAAAAAATATTCTGCGAAAAACAAAAAGTAAAGAAAAAAATATATCAATCAAACTTTTCATTGGCCATTAACCACCAACACCAAGTTCAAATATAAATATATTTTTCTCTTTTGTTTATTCTTTGGAACAATTTAACTTTTGTGTAATGAAAACTTGTTAATTTAGTGTTCGGGTTTATTTTTAGCTTTCATTAAATTATGTATTCATTGAAAATCATATTTTAATTGATATTTTACATCATCTCCATTATATTATCTATGAAAGTTTACTATAAATTTATTAATAAAAACAAAAAATCGTAATTAACTAGTGCATTTATATTTAACTCATCAAATAATAAAAATACAAGAAAGTTGATAATTGAGACCGCAAAACCCGCCCCAACCCAAATGAACCGCATAGTGCAATCTCAAGACTTGTTGGGTTGAGTTTAGACTAGAGATTTCAAAACCCGCATAAATTGGGTTTGGTATGGGCAAGTACAAAACCGCACTAGACCGCACCGCGAACACCCCTAGGTGGAATGCAACTTCACTTCACAGTCTTCATCCAAGGCATATCTATTTTATTTTTCCATCTATATATATTTGTGTTGCGTCTTTTAATCTACACTGGAAAAGTATACTTACGTTGTACGTGTTTAAATAATTTTATGGATATTTTTTTTAAATCATATTAAAAATAACTTAATTATGTCATAAAGGTTACGAGACAGAGTAAAATTAAAGTTGGACAATAATATGTTATATTATAACTTTTTACATCTTAGATGGCTGTGAGGCATGGCTGAGTGCACTAAGTGAAAACTCACAAAAAATAGAAAACAAGTGAAAAAACGATCAAGAGTTAGGAGACAAAATAGTTTTTTCCCTTATTTTTTCCATATTTGTGTTGCATGTTTTAAAATAGACAAAATTGCAAAAATCGTCCCAAACTAATCACTGATTTTGGATTTTCGTCCCAAACTATTTAATTTGGCGAATTTCGTCCCGTAATTTAATATTTTTTTGGAATATCATCCCACCATAATTATAAGACGGAATTGCGCATTTGCCGATGAATTATCACATGACTGCTTAAGGGTCATAACATGGTAAATTTTAACATGAATAATTATATAATATTGCAGAGTTCGTCCCAAATTAATTACAAAATTGAACGTCATTTTCATTAACTTAGAAATTTAATATTGGGACTAAATTCATACAAAATGGTAAATTATGGGACGAAATTTGGCGAGTTGATATAGTTTGGGACGAAAAATCAAAATTAGTAATTAGTTTGGGACGATATTCCAAAAAAATATTAAATTATGGGACGAAATTCGCCAAGTTAAATAGTTCGGGATGAAAATCCAAAATCAGTAATTAGTTTGGGACATTTTCTGCAATTTTACCTTTAAAATATATTGTAGTAAAAAAATTGAATGCACCCGCTATATAAATGATGTGATGTAATATAAGTGAGAGAGAAAATTATTCTATAATTTCATCCCAACTACGTATTGATATGTAAAAAATAAGATTATTGCTCTGTTGCACGACATCAACTATGCAACGGATACATAAAATAATTTTTTTAGGAAATGGTTGAAGATAATTTGAGTCATATTAGTCTAATGACGATTTCACAGCAGTTTGTGTTGGATCAATCCTGGTTTAATTTGGATAACTGAAATTCAGATATTTTTTTGGCATTCAGCAAGTCTTCATTTTCAAAATTAATATTTTGTTCCTATAACAAATTTACTTACCAGCGTTTCTTCATAATTCATTTAAATCCAACATAAACCCGCGCTTTTGGTGAATAAAAAATAATCATAATTGAGTACTATCAGAAGCAATTTACTACTAACTTTTTTCGAAACGTTGATGATATAGGTTTTAGCAATGTTTACAGAATCGGACCGAACAATGAAACGGTGAGCCGATTGGCCAATGGCCGAATCGGGCGGATCACTGATCGGACTGGATGACGTCATAAAATGATATAATAAAAATATTTAAATTTAATGTATATACAATATGCATAAAATTTAAACATTATCCTACAATTGGTTAAAAATATTCAAAAGTTAGAATATATTTAAATTAAACTATATAATATTTATCTAACTTATATCATAATGATAATATGATACTAATTAGTATGCTCATATAAATATAATATGATTACATTTATTTAATTAAAAATATAAAATGTAAGTTAAAAATACAACAAATTAAGAGATTAATAAATTTTAAAATATAATTATGTATACAAGTCTAATATTCAAAATTATGTTTGCATAGTATATTGATTTGACTTTCAAACTTGACACTCTTTATCCTAAAATTATATAGTTGGAGAGAAATATCTTAAAGAAAAACTTTTAATAAAAAATTATGTCATAAAATTAAAATTAGTTTTAATTTTCATTAATAATGTGTAAAATAGTAATTTGATTTAATTATTATAATTTAATTTATAAATAAATGTGGTTACAAGTTTTCTATAATTTATAAATTTCTGCACTAAAAGTTCAATAAAAATGATGTAGCTCAAATACTATCCAGGGGCTGTTTGGTAGGGTGTATGGGATTAAGGTGGATTAGATTGGAGATGGATTGAATACCATATTAAAATACGTTTGCTAGATTTGATTGAGTCATATTACATTAAAGGCCATGTTAATTGTAAACTGATATAGATTTTAATTTGTGATTTATTTATGTAGTATGTGTTTCTATTTTCAGAGATTTGAGAAGAATTTATAATATTTAATGAAATTTTAAAATATAAAATACGTAAATTTGAGATTATAAGTGATATTTAACCTAATCCATATTCACTCGGATTACCTAATCCACCCATGCCTGGGTGGATTATAATCTAGTCTTAATACCGGGTCGTAAGGTTTTAATTCATTTGAACTGGTATTAGAGCAATGCCACCAAACGTTGTATTATCCCATATTAATTCGTATAATATGACCTAATACCTCCTATTAGGTCCTACTAAACGGCCCCTGAATGTTTATACAGGAGGTTAGGTGTTCAAATCACTCATTCTACAAAACTTTCCAATTTATTTTAATATTAAAAAAAATTTAAAAGAAAAAATAAATCAGAACCGGATTGAACCGATCCAAACCGATTCGCCGGTTCAAAATGATTTTTAAGTTTGCTGATTTAGGGGGTTAACCCAATCGGACAGGCCTCCAATTGGCGGTCGATTCGGTCTGGGCTGATTGTAATAACATTGCTTTTTAGAGTGAATAGTAAATTAACTCCCAATGTTATTTTAAATAGGCATTTTAACTCTCCGTGATATAACTGATAAATAAAAGGACAAAATACTTGTATATTTATAAAAGATGCACATTGCCTCCCTCTTGATTTTAATATTTTTATAAGGGGTTAAAATGCCCATTATACAATATTGCAGGGAGTTAAAGTGCTCATTTACACATATCATGGGGAGATAAAATGTTCTTTTACGCATATCATATGGGATAAAGGGAGATAAAATGTTCTTTTACGCATATCATATGGGATAGAGTGGGATAATATGTTCTCAAGTAAGGTTAAGTTAGTTGGTGTGCTGTCGTACGCAACCAAAAATAAAACATATACTCCTAATAATGTAGTAGAGCGAGTAAGGGTCGATCCCACAGAGAATATCTAGTCTAATTTTATGCTAAATGGATTAAAATAAATGGGGGTTTAAGTGTGATGGAATTCAATAATTAAGGAGTAATACAAATTAAATTTAATCAATGTAACAAATATTGGTCCAAGTCTGTTGGGATTCGGTAAGATAAACAGCCCTAGGCACAGCGGAATTTAATAATTTTTAGGACCTCTTACGGAATCTTGCCAGGATACTACTCTAGGTGTATATATATGAACATAAATAAAACGATAGTATAAACAGTTTTAGTTATACCTATCTCCTTGCAAATCCTTAGCTAGCAAAACGGACTCTGAATTTCTCCTCAGCCAAATCGATCCAAGCTCTGCAGCAGCGCCCCACGTATTGCGCCTCTACGGGTTGATACACCACAATTACACGAAAATAATAAATCTCGATCAGCTAGAACACAAGATATATTATGATCTAGGATATAGGAACGATTTTGGAACAAAGTCGGAAACCGAAAAATTCTTCCAAAAGGAAGACAGGGTTCGGTCGACTAGTGGGGAGAGGGAGAGAGAATTTTTGCTCTTGCTCAATTTTGCATATGGAGTTGTGTGAAAAATAACTATAAGATAGCTACTTATAGTTATCTCCCTAACCTAGTCCTAATAGGACTAGGTTTCCTCTCTCCTACATGGGCCATGGCCCTCTTTAATTAGAAGACCAAGTCTTCTAATTAATTCATGGCCCAGTTAATTAATTTGACCAGGCTTTATTTAATCTCCCAATTAAATAGCCCAATTAATTAACTTAATCTCTCATTTAATTAAATCAGACTCTAAGTCCATTTAATTAAAATCCCGTTTAATTAATTAAATCCAACTTAATTAATTAATCCACAAATTAAATTCCCATTTAATTTATGATCCTGATCCAATTCCAATTGGATCGCAATTTGTTCCAATTGGGTCGACCCAGTCGACTCGGTTGTTCTTATTTCCTCGCTTTCGCTTCATGTGTATTGTGTATGCCCCCGTAGGTTCACCACATAATTGGCCGTGGGTTATTATTAAATATTATTTAATTATTCGAGTAAGACTTACTCTAAATCATCGAACACTCTGTCGATTGACCATTCCAAAATTAGCACCCTGATAACGCCGTTAGAACGTCGTTATTGCCTATCTCTTTAAGCCTAAAATATCTTGCTTTGATTCGAGTTTTGTGTGCTTTTGCTTGTTTTCGCGTTCGTTTGCGTTTTTGGTCCCTTGTTGGGATGTTGTGTGTTTTCTTTTGTTTTCTTTGTTTTTTGTCGTGTTTTTGTTCTGTTTGTAGGTTTAGGAATTTTGGAAGGCTAAAGAGAAATCCGAGAGGTTATGATTCAATGCAATTCCATCAAATCAAGACTCGGTGGCCGTTGATGCAAGCCTTTGCGCAGAAAGAGCTTCAAAGAAAAGAGAATCCGGAGCGCATTGTACAAAAATGTAGATAGCTGCTCACTAGAACAAGCATAAATATTTGATGGATGATCCAAATGAGCTGAATTTTGGATATGTCATAGATGAGTGAGTTAGCTACGCTACGGACTTTACGGATCCGCAATCGGAGTTCGGAGTCAAAAGATATGCTGCTCGGAAGAAAGTGCGGCAGAGCAGAAAATCTGCAGCCAGCCTACGGCACAAACCTCGCCGCGGCGAGGTGGAAGCTCGCCGCGGCGAGGTCCTGCTGCTGGCGCGAAATATCAGCAAAATCTCCGCATTTTCGAGGGGTATTTTCGGGTTTTCTCATTTGGGGCTATTAGGGCAGCATAAAAGAACACTTATTGAAGATATCTCACATTCTTTCACTCACTCTTGGCCGCCCTTTTCCTCTCAACCCTCTTTCAACTCTCTCTTTACTTTTTCCTTTGTTTTTCTTGTATTTGAAGGCTTCACCAAGGGGGTGAGTTAGTCACCACCCTTGGGGAGTGATTAGGTGGTGATTAAGGGGAGGAGAATTCATCTCTCGATTTCATTCCGATTCGGTGATATTTTTCTATTTCCTAGTTGTCATTGATTAGGAGATTGATGTTGTATTTCCTTTTTATATGAATGATTGTGGATTTGAATTCTCCGGATTTATATATATTTATGTTATTGTTTGATTAAATGATGTCTTGATGATTAGTATGGTGCTTAGTTGTGTTCGTTAATCCGATTCCGTGTTTATTGTTCGTCTTGTGGTTTGACAACCTTTGGAGATGAAAGTTATTGATTCTTGATTGCTATATTTAGTGATTTTGAGGATTTGATTATGAATTTGGATTGTGATTCGATTTTAGGATAGACATATACCTATGTCGTTTCATATTCGTTTAAGGTTTGAGTTTAAATGACATCGATTAGATTTTATTCCGTTTATACGTAAATTGGATTAGTTTAATTCGATAGGTTGGTATGCTATCAAAAGATACATACGAACGTCCTTGAATCCTTGAATAGCAAACACGAGCATAAGATATTAATTGTCGAGTCATTGTTATCGTTTGATTAGTTATGTGTGATGTTGGGTTATGTTTGATTTGTTGGGTTTATTGTTTTATCGCACTTTTGGCCATCTACCTTTAATGCAACCTAAAACGTTGAAGGTTAGGCGAGTGATGATTTGTGGATTTCAACCTAGGATAGGCTTATACCTAGTTTGGTCCGTGTTTGTATAATGGGTTCGTTCGTGAATGCATCAAATAACTTAGATTCTCTTTATTCGGGGATTTGGGTTAGTCTTAGGTCCCGGGTGACAACGGCCCACCTTAGAGTCCTCTAATGGATTCGGACTTTCCTTAGAGCATCGGATGACAGCGATGTTCGTTATTGATCCGGAGATGGAGAGTTTGGGTAGATTGGTAGAGTTAGGTCAAACCTACCGGGAGACTTAACTAATTTGAACTCACAAACAACAACTAATTCTAGAATTGTTTGCATAGCTAACCTAACAACCGCATGATTTATCTGCTTTAACTAATCGCTTATGAATCCTCCTTACCGCATAATTAACTCCCCATTTACTTGCTTTCGTAGTTAGATTTACTATATCGCTCGTAGTTAAATAAAATCACCCTTATCATATATTTGGGTTCGATAATATTGTATCAAGCATTCTTAGATAAAATAAGCCTTCGATTGATTCGTTTATTCCCACCTTTTACCCATTCGTTGGGATTCGATACTCGGTATGTACTTATCGTTTTATATTACTTGTAACGACCGTATACTTGCGTGTTTGCGTATTAGTATTTGGAACGCAACAAGTTTTTGGCGCCGTTGCCGGGGAATGTGGTAACGTGTGGAGTAAATGACGATATTGATGGCTAGTTTTGTGTTTGATAGCTTGATACTTCGTGCTAATTTTGATCTTTTTGTTTCTTTGCGAGTTTTGATCGGCCTATTGCGAAGAGCTTAAGGATTTTGATGAGCCTGTTTTGTGGAATCATGGACGATGGGAGTAGTTTTGGTGACAATCAATTCATCCCTCGTATCAAGTCAAGCTCGTGACTTAAAACAAGCATTATTTCCCTTTTTCATCATCTTGTCTTGTTTTGTTTTGTTTTGTTTTTGTTTGTGTTTGTTGTAGGTGATGATTGTGCATGATAAAGAAGTAATAGCAAGCATGATTTAGGATTCGAGACGGAAGTTAACCACGGGATGCACGGACTCCATGATCGACAAAAAGGGCGTAACCTTTACATTTTTGCATTCCGTTTGGTTTATTTTGCCCTTACAATGCTATATCTATATGTCCGTACTTGATTGGTTTTGATTATCCATGCTTGCTTGAATTGAATATAGTCGTGCTCATTCATTTACCGTTTAGTTCTGTGTACTTGTGTGGTTGTCGTGTCGACCTCCCTCCATTTTTCTCAATTCACACAATGGGGACATTGTGCGTTTTAAGTTTGGGGGAGAGAGGTCGCAAGTACTTGCATACATGCTAGGTCGATCCGCCAAATTTTTTCAAATTCTTATTATTATTTGAGTATGCTTCTACAAAATTTGAGCACATTGGCTAAGGCTAGATTGTATTTGAGGTGGATAAAGAACTTTTGTGATAATAGGATCTAGGACTCCTCTTGCGTAACTTAGTTTCTCTCCAAACTTTAGTTTGAAAACTAAGTGTGAAGAGAGCAAAATGACTTAAGTTTGGGGGAGTGAACCCTTTTCAAGAATGAAAAGCCTTTGAACACCTAGCTCTTAAAAGAAACGAGTAGAGAAGTTGCTAAAATGTATGCACTTCTATGAGAGAAAAGAAAGGCTAAGCCTTCATTGACGAAATTCATGAATCATTTTTGTAATTACTCTATTTTCGTTGGAATGGTGCTAGTAGCCCAAAAAGTCGAATGTTTAGAAGCACGAACAACAATCATCATTAGTGCGAGTTTTGTATTGTAATATCATTGTAAAGCACAAAGTGCTATGTTATTATTGTAAATCAAAAGAAAAGCAAAGTATGGTGAGAAAAGAGCTAGGGACTAATATTGTCAATTAGTTCAAGAATAGGGACAATACTCTTAAATTACCTACAACTTAGTTTCATGATGTGATTGGAGCATAAGGTTTGAAACCTAAGGTTAGGAGATAGTCTAAGTTAACGTGAGGAGCCCATGCAAGTAGAACCGATGATTTTAATCTATTGGGGCGTATTCACCTAAAATAGAACCTAGCCGAAGTCATCACACACACACGTGGAGCTTGTTCAAAGAATAATTTGAAAGTGTTAAGCTTTGGCATTTTGATCTTAAGCATGCACGTTTAGTACTTGTTTTGTTTTCTTTGCTCGAGGACGAGCAAGTGTTTAAGTTTGGGGGTGTTGATAACGCCGTTAGAACGTCGTTATTGCCTATCTCTTTAAGCCTAAAATATCTTGCTTTGATTCGAGTTTTGTGTGCTTTTGCTTGTTTTCGCGTTCGTTTGCGTTTTTGGTCCCTTGTTGGGATGTTGTGTGTTTTCTTTTGTTTTCTTTGTTTTTTGTCGTGTTTTTGTTCTGTTTGTAGGTTTAGGAATTTTGGAAGGCTAAAGAGAAATCCGAGAGGTTATGATTCAATGCAATTCCATCAAATCAAGACTCGGTGGCCGTTGATGCAAGCCTTTGCGCAGAAAGAGCTTCAAAGAAAAGAGAATCCGGAGCGCATTGTACAAAAATGTAGATAGCTGCTCACTAGAACAAGCATAAATATTTGATGGATGATCCAAATGAGCTGAATTTTGGATATGTCATAGATGAGTGAGTTAGCTACGCTACGGACTTTACGGATCCGCAATCGGAGTTCGGAGTCAAAAGATATGCTGCTCGGAAGAAAGTGCGGCAGAGCAGAAAATCTGCAGCCAGCCTACGGCACAAACCTCGCCGCGGCGAGGTGGAAGCTCGCCGCGGCGAGGTCCTGCTGCTGGCGCGAAATATCAGCAAAATCTCCGCATTTTCGAGGGGTATTTTCGGGTTTTCTCATTTGGGGCTATTAGGGCAGCATAAAAGAACACTTATTGAAGATATCTCACATTCTTTCACTCACTCTTGGCCGCCCTTTTCCTCTCAACCCTCTTTCAACTCTCTCTTTACTTTTTCCTTTGTTTTTCTTGTATTTGAAGGCTTCACCAAGGGGGTGAGTTAGTCACCACCCTTGGGGAGTGATTAGGTGGTGATTAAGGGGAGGAGAATTCATCTCTCGATTTCATTCCGATTCGGTGATATTTTTCTATTTCCTAGTTGTCATTGATTAGGAGATTGATGTTGTATTTCCTTTTTATATGAATGATTGTGGATTTGAATTCTCCGGATTTATATATATTTATGTTATTGTTTGATTAAATGATGTCTTGATGATTAGTATGGTGCTTAGTTGTGTTCGTTAATCCGATTCCGTGTTTATTGTTCGTCTTGTGGTTTGACAACCTTTGGAGATGAAAGTTATTGATTCTTGATTGCTATATTTAGTGATTTTGAGGATTTGATTATGAATTTGGATTGTGATTCGATTTTAGGATAGACATATACCTATGTCGTTTCATATTCGTTTAAGGTTTGAGTTTAAATGACATCGATTAGATTTTATTCCGTTTATACGTAAATTGGATTAGTTTAATTCGATAGGTTGGTATGCTATCAAAAGATACATACGAACGTCCTTGAATCCTTGAATAGCAAACACGAGCATAAGATATTAATTGTCGAGTCATTGTTATCGTTTGATTAGTTATGTGTGATGTTGGGTTATGTTTGATTTGTTGGGTTTATTGTTTTATCGCACTTTTGGCCATCTACCTTTAATGCAACCTAAAACGTTGAAGGTTAGGCGAGTGATGATTTGTGGATTTCAACCTAGGATAGGCTTATACCTAGTTTGGTCCGTGTTTGTATAATGGGTTCGTTCGTGAATGCATCAAATAACTTAGATTCTCTTTATTCGGGGATTTGGGTTAGTCTTAGGTCCCGGGTGACAACGGCCCACCTTAGAGTCCTCTAATGGATTCGGACTTTCCTTAGAGCATCGGATGACAGCGATGTTCGTTATTGATCCGGAGATGGAGAGTTTGGGTAGATTGGTAGAGTTAGGTCAAACCTACCGGGAGACTTAACTAATTTGAACTCACAAACAACAACTAATTCTAGAATTGTTTGCATAGCTAACCTAACAACCGCATGATTTATCTGCTTTAACTAATCGCTTATGAATCCTCCTTACCGCATAATTAACTCCCCATTTACTTGCTTTCGTAGTTAGATTTACTATATCGCTCGTAGTTAAATAAAATCACCCTTATCATATATTTGGGTTCGATAATATTGTATCAAGCATTCTTAGATAAAATAAGCCTTCGATTGATTCGTTTATTCCCACCTTTTACCCATTCGTTGGGATTCGATACTCGGTATGTACTTATCGTTTTATATTACTTGTAACGACCGTATACTTGCGTGTTTGCGTATTAGTATTTGGAACGCAACACACCCCTGCCAATTTGGGAATTCTCCCACACTCCACGGTCGATGTCCAGCCACAAGCCCATGGAGCCCAATCACTGGTGAATTATTTCAGTGAACCTTTTATCATTTACAATTTCCATATACGACATAATCTCTCCATCGATCAATCTCCCAGTCGAGACTTAAGGGTATGGTCTTTCATCGGTTTCCCTTTTCTTTTGTCTTGACCTTATGCATTCTGGTCTCGAAATAATTCTCTTTGACTTAACCTTTATGAGCTACTTACATAAAGCCGTCAGATACCTCGGCCGAGGATTTTACCAGAATTAATTTCTCACAGAAATCCATAGGAGAATTTCCCAACCTATCAAGTCGGGTCAATGGATCCTTTGTTGATGATATGAACCTGCATACGAGTTCCTCTATACCCAACATGAGTCCACAGAGACCTTCTGGTAATCTCCAGTCAGTCGGAAACTCACATCAAAGTATAGACGTTCTCGCACCAGATAAACCCTATCACCTCAAGTATTTAGGGATCGTTCCTCGTATACTATTGTAAATTGGAATAACTTCAACCCCGATATGCGACTACCGCTTCCATGGTGAGTTATTTCCTAATTGGGGTATTCAGTGCGCTTGCCATCCCAGCAAGCCACCCACTTATGTGTATCGACTATCCCAGTCACGCTCGTGGACCCCAGCGTTCTCCAGTTCATCGGAGTATACACAATAGTGAGAGTCTAACCGAATCCAATGATGTCCTATCTCTATTGGATTCTACGACTCTTGAATATATTCTAGATCACGGCCTTGGAGATCAGTCCACGGGTTGTCCCATAGCCCTGTGATCTAAGGACTTCTATCCTTATGCGTAGATAATTATTACATAAGATAAAGTTGACCATATATATAAATGCATTTATTAATCCAATCGAATGGTCCTTTCAATTAAATGCAGCCAAAACAGTTGGCTTGCAGGACACTATTCTATCAATCTCCCACTTGTACTAAAGCCAACTTTTCACACTTCTGATTCACATCTTAGACAGATGTTTTCGGATGCCTTTGAGGCAATGGCTTAGATAGCGGGTCCGTCGTATTATCCATTGAGGTGACACGTTCCATCTTTATGTCTCCTCTACCAATGATATAAATATCAAATGGTATCGTCTTAGTTCGTGCTTGGATTCTGATGAGATCTCGACTCCTTCGCTTGCGAGATAGCTCCATTATTATCACAGAAGATAGTAATGGCTCGACAATGCTAGGTATCACATCCAATTCCTGGATGAAGTTTTTCATCCAAACACCTTCCTTTGCCGCTTCACTCGCGGCAATGTATTCTGTCTCGGTGGTTGAATCTGCGGTAGTGTTTTGCTTGGAGCTCTTCCAGCTTACCGCACCACTATTGAGGCAGAACACGTATCCATATGTCGACTTGAAGTTGTCTACATTACATTGGAAGCTAGAATCAGTATAGCCTTCCAATTTCAATTCTCTTCCACCGTATACCAAGAACAATTCCTTAGTCCTTCTCAGATACTTCAGAATTGTCTTTACGGCTATCCAGTGCTGCTCACCTGGATCAAACTGGTAGCGACTTGTAACGCTCAAAGCGTATGCTACGTCTGGTCTCGTACATAACATACCATACATTATGCTTCCTATTGCGGATGCATATGGTATTCGAGACATATTGCTTCTCTCTTCAGGCGTCTTTGGGGCCATAGACTTAGAGAGTGCAATTACATGTCTCATTGGAAGCAATCCTCTCTTGAATTCTTCCATATCAAATCTCTTCAAGATTTTATCTATGTACTGCGATTGGGAGAGGCCTAGCAGTCCTTTTGATCTATATCGGTAGATCCTTATACCCAGTACAAAGGATGCTTCTCCCAAATCCTTCATTGAGAATTGTGTAGATAACCATGCTTTAGTTTCGGACAACACTTTCACATTATTTCTAATGAGAAGAATGTCATCAACGTAAAGCACCAAAAATTCAACTGTACTCCCACTGATCTTCTTGTACACGCAAGGTTCGAACATGTTTTTGATGAATCCAAAAGTTTGGATTGTCTCATCGAAACGAATGTTCCAACTTCGGGAAGCTTGCTTCAGTCCATAAATGGACCTCTGGAGTTTGCACACCTTGTGTTCATCTCCTTTGGATGTATATCCTTTTGGTTGCTCCATGTAGATCTCCTTGTCAATGTCCCCATTGAGAAAGGCAGTCTTTACATCCATCTACCATATCTCGTATTTATACCACGCAGCTATGGTCAGCAAGATTCGAATGGATTTAGACATTGCGACGGGCGAGAAGGTCTCCTCAAAGTCGATGCTTGGCCTTTGAGTGTATCCTTTTTGCCACTAGTCGCGCCTTGTAGGTTATTACCTCTCCGTTCACTCCAAGCTTTCGCTTATAGATCCACTTGCAACCCATGGGAGCTACTCCCACTGGTGGATCTACCAAGGCCCAGACCTTGTTCGAGTGCATGGAGTCCAATTCGAATTCCATGGCTTCACGCCACCTTCCCGAGTCTATGCCTAGCATAGCCTCTTCGTAAGTCCTTGGGTCGGTTAGAGATTGTCTAGTCTCACGCAGCAGACCGTAGTACCTCTTGGGTTCTCTACGTTGTCTTTCTGACTTACGAAGTACCGGTGTACTTTCTGGTGCACTTTCATGCTCATGTTCTCCCACTGCCTGTGGTGATGGGTCAACTTGATCGACCTCGTTGGTCCTTTCAGCTTCAGTGACCTCATCTAGTTCTACGTTGTGTTCCTTCTTGCCTAGCAAGAAATCCTTCTCCAAGAAGTGTGCGTTCCTTGAGACAAACGTAGTTTATCTTGTAGGATCGTAGAACTTGTATCCTATAGAGTTTTTGGATATCCCACGAATTGCATAAGATGGACTTTACGTTCAACTTATCTCCCACCAGCTTATTCACATAAGCGGGAGACCTCATATGTGCATGAATGCATATGAAGGTACAATACCAAAACTCATATCACGTGATATGTTTTGGATCTGGCTTCAGAGATACTTAGCTCAGTATCTTCGATTTTCTCGATCAAGTTTCATTTATTTGAATAAGGAATTTCATGTAAGATTTCTTAATGAACATTTACATGTCCAAAATGCTCAACAACTGACAATGTTTTGAGCGAGTCTTACATTTTGAGAATCTAATTCTCTATTAAATAATCAATTGCGTGCATGTTCAATTTTGAATTGATCCAAATCTCTTACATGCTTTCATTGATTAGGCTATCTTCTTCTATTCCAAAAGTAATTTGGAATTGTACATCACAACGTACTTTTACCCATGAGGGTACTAGAGACGCCTTATCTCCCACTAATGCTTTAGTGTTTCTATACACTTATAAATGGATTAAATCCATTGCAATTGTTTATGCCTCTTGGTTGCCTAGCAACCAACTACTAAATCTAATTTCCATTAAGCAAGATTCGAAAGTCGGTTACTATGTACAGCATCCCAGTCAAGCTCGACCCAGTCGAGCTCAGTCTTTGAATCTTTCAATTCGGAAATATGTTTTAGTATTCGTGTATCGCCTTTCGGTTTTTACAACGACTCAAGTGTGTGAAATCTTGATTATTTATATTTTATTGACTATGCATATTTTATTTAGTCGATATATGAGCATCCATACTCATTTGCTTACGTACACCTTTTGCGTATAAATCTTATAGCGCAATCAGTTCCAACCATTATGGAACTATCACATCCCTTAAGACAAGGGATGGTATATAAACAAATTCTAATGATCTAAATAACTCATGGCTTTAGATGCATTGAATGCATCAATGAGGGCTTCATCGGGCATCCAACACCCTTATACATTACTTTAACCATAAGGTTAAGTTCAATAAAATTCAATCATCCCTTATGGGATGAATAGGTTCAATTCCCTCTTTCCCTTGATCTCAATCCATGGAAGAACCATTTTGATTGACTTTACAACTTATCATCCTTACAGAAAAACCTCTAAGGTTATTTCCCTTCAGAGAGGATTCATTCCTCTACTTTCATCTCGTAAGTCTTTTGAGCTTTTCAACGAGATGTTACTTCCCATTCATGGGAGACTTCATGTTTGCCTTCAAGAAAATTTGGGCTTGAGAACCATCCTCAACCTCTAGTGAAACTTATTACCTTTCTTATTTGAAGAGTAACTTCAAAAAGGCAGCTTGGTGAAACCTATCACCATTCCAGTCGAAGTGTAACTTCGAAAGGAAAACCAATGAAATCTTTGTAAGGAGATTAGTCCTTGCTTGGACTTGAGAAGTCATTCAAAATTCATTTGGGTTCAGTCAATTTATTTGATTCAAGTATGATGGTAAATATTCAAGGATACATCATTTATGAAAAACTATCATAAACAAGACGATAAATACGCGACAGATTAATATCAATGCATAATTTACAAACATGGTTTTCATTTGTAAATTACTCCCACTATTTTTGTCGAATACTTATGCCCCCACATAAGGTTCGGGAAATAAAAATTTCCTAATG
Source organism: Penstemon eatonii (assembly GCA_038501285.1). NCBI lineage: Eukaryota > Viridiplantae > Streptophyta > Magnoliopsida > Lamiales > Plantaginaceae > Penstemon > Penstemon eatonii. Next base: position 682,983 of record JBCEGF010001339.1, read on the forward strand.
GGCTCAAGGCCCAAATGCAATCGCTCAGTTCCCACGACTCGTTGGCCATACCAATTGATCCACTTGGCGGGCGATCACGTTGCCGGTTAACCATCCCAGCTAACCCTTGAGTTCATTTAGCCTCGTTTTTCGTTATGGACCCACGACTCATGAGACATCCATACTTACTCGCGTTAAATCATGTCCAATACTCGTGAAGAGAAATAGTTCAATCCTAGACGCCCCACGACTCGTGAGACAGCGCCTAGAACCTTGCTATCCCCTCCCTTGGCACTAAACTGTGCATCGAGGCAATAGACATATCATCTTCCTATAGCTCGACCCACGACTCGTGAGACATCGAGATATATTTGTACAATATGCCTAAGACCTAGTAATTGGATAGGCTCGGACCATAGACACCATTCATATGCGCCCGTTATTCGATTTAATATTCTAATTGAATTTTAAGTTCAATTGGAGGTTTTAAGTTTTCTTGTGCGAGGTCTCATCAGATTATGCTTTATCTTGTTTACGTTTTTCTATCCTAAGCATGCATCTCATACATCAAAGAATAATTGCGAAAAAGTAAACATTCATCACCTAGCATGATATGATTGATCGATTGCCCATCCTATGCGATTCATCACGAGCCAAGTGATGAATCAATTGGTCAGTCTAGGGTGGAAATTAAATGGCCTAACTATTACAATTTTCAAACCCATACATCATGGGCCTTCTTGTAATATCCACCTTGATTGGGCCTCAATGTAATGAATTGGGCCTCCATGTCCTCCAAGGTTATGGGCCTCCATGTGGATCTCCAAGTCTTCATGAGGTCTTCTCGGCTCCAAGCCTAATCTAAGCCTAGCTTACAAATTAAAAATGGTCCTATTCTATTACATTCGTTTGCGCAAGCAAGGGCACCAATCAGACCCATTTAATTACAACCCATAAAATAAATAAACCAAAACTACACAGGGCTTAAGGGCAAAATCGACCAATCCACATATTCACTCAAGAACATGCATAAATTCACATAAGGGCATAAATGTAAATTTACCGGCTCTTTTAATTTTAATTCACAAAAATTATCCAAGTTAATTTAATTTTGAATTAACAATTAATCTCTAAGATTAATTAACTCTTACTTGAGTTCTAAGTAATCTACAACTCTTATCTTGATAAAGTTGGTTAATTAAGATAGTTACAAATCTTCCAAGATTACTATCTTCGTGATTTCTACAGTGCGGCCTCTTTAGTTACGGCCGCACGTGCGGCCCTCATCATCAGCCGTTAGATCGGCTTCCATCCTTATCAGCCGTTGGATGTGTAACTAAAGGATTTATTTTTAATTTATGTTTATTTCTAATTAAAAATGCAATTTACTATTAGACCCTTTTAGTTAGTTTGTCTAAAAAAAAAAGAAAAAACCGACAGATAATAGAAAAGACCCTTTTGCCCCCATTAAATTTTATGTTGTAAGAAGACGTTTATACCCCCCACTTAAAAACCGAAATTAACAATTAATTTGCTACTTAATTCCTTCTCTTTCCTAATCTTTCAAAACTAACATATAAATTCCTTTTATTCCATAATCATTCAAACTTAATTGATTATTTCTTGTTATTACTTCTCCACCATTTTTACACCATCTAATCCTTCAATAATCTCACCACCATTTTTGCACCTGAAATCAATCATCTCCAAAATTGCTTTACAAAATTCGAATTATAAAAATCATGAAATTCTCAATTACTTTTGAATCAACGAAATCAATATCTCAAATCAATAAATTTGATGTATATTATCCTTAATCCCCTTTTGTTTATTTATTTCTATTCGGTCGGTTAAGTCCGAATTTCTTAGATAATAGTTTAAATTTCGGTCAATCCTATTAGTTAAGAGATCCGTATTCGACAATAAATAAATAAAATTATATGTATGCATAATGTTTTATAAAAATAAGTTACATGATAATAGTTTACCATCAATAAAGTTTTTTAATAAAATAGTAGTTAATAATATGTTCATAAATAATATTTCCGTATATTTTCATCTAAATAAATCTGAATATTAATTACTAGAAAGTTCATAAATTCATTCTTACGAATATTTTCATCCAGGTGAACAGTTCTTAAAACTCAACATGTTAGCTAAATTTAATACAATCGTAAAGTTAACAAATTTATTATTGGAAAAAAATATGTTAATTTTCACTTTGGTAGCGACGATTTATAGGATATATGATCTATTGGAATTAAGAAATTTAGCTCCGAGCAAAATTTGAATTCGATCTGATATAAACGCAGGCGTATCTGTATAGAATCTAATCCGATCCAAATTCATTCCATTGACAGCCCGTAGGATTATCGAGGCCCAAAATATGGACTATTAATAGGGCCTAAATTAATCTTTCCAATATCTAGAAGATTGGGCTTTAAAATAATTTATAGAGACCGAGATGCATCATCTACGGATTAATGGGCTAGGTGAACGTGACAAGCCCATATTTAGGGCTTCAAATAGATTGGGCCTTTTTGTTTATTATTTAGGATAATTGTTCGGGAAAAAGGCAGAGATTCGTGAAATATTTTCGATCTGCATTATATGATTTGTTTGAATTTGCAAAAATAGTTGAAAATTAAGTAGGAATTTATATCAAATCAAGCTTGTTGTGTAACATAAATTGGGTATAAGATATATTAATTTATATCTAATTTAAGTAGATTTAATACATATATTTTTTCAGAGATAACAAAATTATGCGTTAATAATAATCAACATTTTCTTTTGGAAAAATATAATGTATGAGTATGTAATCGATAAAAAAAACTCATTTTCAATTAGGTTATGAGATCTACGTCAACAAAAAATATTTGTTCCCTAAATATATTTGAACAACTAAAGGAAATAATTTATTAAGAAAAAAATATAATGAGATATTTTAATCAGGGTTAATGAGAATATCACAAAATAAAAAAAATTAGGTATAAAATGTCAAAAAATAAAATGCTCTCCAAAAGAGTCGAACTCAGACCAAGTAGATGTACACATATTGCCTTTACCATCACACTGTTGATTTTACTTATTCAAGATACGTTTGCGTATTTATATAACTATATTTGTACCCTAAACCCTAAACCCTAAACCCCAAAACCTAAACCCTAAACCCTGATCCCTAAACCCTAAACCCTAAACCCTTTCATTAGTTAATCTATACAGTGTTTGGATGATAAGTTTATAACTGAAATGTGATTTGATATTTTTAAAGAATATGAACGAGAGTTAGCAATGAAATGACATAAAAAACAATTTGAAGTTTGATTTTTCGTAAAACAATTTAAATATATGGTTCTTATAAGGAAAAAAATCTTATTCATACAATTTTTTATCTTCACTTGATTTTGAAAAAAAAATGCAAGAAACACTAAAATAGAAAGTCATAGTAACCTCTCGGTGAATCGTTAGTTGGTGAAATTTGATGATTTTGATTTAAAATTCCTCGAAAATGAGGTCAGCACTACTTATAATTGAATTTTGCATTGTAAAAGTCAACATTTTCTTTTGGAAAAATATAATGTATGAGTATGTAATCGATAAAAAAAACTCATTTTCAATTAGCTTATGAGATCTACGTCACAAAAAATATTTGTTCCCTAAATATATTTGAACAACTAAAGGAAATAATTTATTAAGAAAAATATATAATGAGATATTTTAATCAGGGTTAATAAGAATATCACAAAATAAAAAAAAATAGGTATAAAATATCAAAAAATAAAATGCTCTCCAAAAGAGTCGAACTCAGACCAAGTAGATGTACACATATTGCCTTCACCATCGCACTGTTGATTTTACTTATGAAAGATACGTTTGCGTATTTATATAACTATATTTGTACCCTAAACCCTAAACCCTAAACCCCAAAACCTAAACCCTAAACCCCAAAACCCTAAACCCTAAACTCGATTTCTCATGCACCTTCCTTTCATTAGTTAATCTATATAGTTTTTGGATGATAAGTTTATAACTGAAATGTGATTTGATATTTTTAAAGAATATGAACGAGAGTTAGCAATGAAATGACATAACGCACCCTCAAAAGTAGGTCAATCAAATCAGACTCTTGAAAATTTGAAGTTTGATTTTTCGTAAAACAATTTAAATATATGGTTCTTGTAAGGAAAAAAATCTTATTCATACAATTTTTTATCTTCACTTGATTTTGAAAAAAAAATGCTAGAAACACTAAAATAGAAAGGCATAGTAACGTCTCGGTGAATCGTTAGTTGGTGAAATTTGATGATTTTGATTTAAAATTCCTCGAAAATGAGAATCGAGACTTTATATATATTACCAAAAAGGTACCCTCTCAAGTCATATAACAAAAGCACCCTTTGTAAGTAAAATATATTTAAATAACCCCCTGCTAACTTTGATAATTGACAAAAAAAACACCCTGCTAAATTTAATAATTGACAAAATACACCCTGATAACTTTTAACCTTCCTTGTCAACTTTAATAATAGACAAAACACACCCTGGTAACTTTTAAAAATTTACAAAAAATTGACAATCACACCCTGATAACTTTTAACCTTCCTTGTTAACTTTAATAATAGACAAAACACACCCTGGTAACTTTTAAAAATTTACAAAAAATTGACAATCACACCCTATTAACTTTAATAATTAACAAAACACACCCTGTTAACTTTAAAAGTTGACCAAACACGCCCTTTATTCTTATTGAATTGACAATCAGACCTTGTTAACGTTAATAATTGATAAAATACACCCTGGTAACTTTAAAAATTTACAAAAACCACCATCTTTATCTTTGGATATAGACAATCACACCCTATTAACTTTAATAATTAAGAAAACACACCCTACTAACTTCAAAAATTGACAGTCACATCTCGATGGCTTTAATAATTGACAAAATACACCCGGTTAAACATTAAAAATTTACAAAACCAAAATATTTTTCAAAATAACACGTTCCACCAAGATATAGCATCACAAAGTACTAAAACACTAAGTCCACTTCAAATTGATAATGTGCACGAAATTATCGTTGAAAATTTAATTTGAACATCTAAGATTAGGATTTCAATATTAGTTCTAGTAATATTACTTGAAAACATCCAATCTCTAGTACTTGAGATTTACATAACTACAACTACTACTACTACTAGTCGGGGTTGAAAATTTACATAACTACTACTACTACTACTAGTAATATTACTACAAACATCCAAAGTACAACTACTACCATAATGTCCAAAATTATAAAAACATCCAATCATTTCAATTTTACAACAATTCAATCTTCCTCATCACTTGAGGAAATCACTATGACCTCAATCTCTTCGTCCTCCTCGGACATGTACTCCGGTGTCTCGATAATAGGTGGTGTTGGTGGATCGGGTCTACCGAAAATAGCCTCCAACTCCCACCAGTATCTTTCTCCAGATTCGCGGAAGTGATATGGCACAATCCAATAAATTGGATCCTGTCAATATATCAAAAATTAGCTTTGATTAATTAATCCAAATCCACACAAGTTAATTAAATACTAAAATTAACAAATAATTATTGTATACACATTTTACCTGCCAAAGCAATTTCCATACATCCTCATATGTAACTTCTAATTTATTGTCGACCTGATTCCAGTGCACCCGTCGGCACTCAAGTGCAATTTTCCATAAGCCAAATCTGGTATGCAACCTTCCATATTCATGTTCCAAAAAATCCATGGTGAAGGTCTTCCCGGTATATGCTTGTAGTCTCGCTTGAATATCTTCAAAGGCGGCTTTGTTTGCCCCATTAAGCTGTATTCTTCCTGCTGCTCTCTCATCCACCAACATCTGCAGAAAAAGCTCCAACTCTTGGGTGGTGAAACTTGTGTTTGTCATGTTTCTGCAATTTGAACAATTTAAACAATATCAAACATACACCTTCGAATACCATGTTCATATGAAACTAACAACATTGAAACCCATGAACAATATCAAACAATATCAAACATACACCTTGTAATCGTACTTGAAAGCAGTGGCCTAATAGGTCTTTGTGCCTTTTACTCATGAACTTTGGGTAAAGTTCATGTTAATGCTCCTACTAAATGATTTAGGCAGCCCAATCAGAGAATCAAATTCCAATGTTATTTACCCATTTGATTTATCAGAACTAAATGATAAATGCCAGTGTGAATAGGGCACTTTAGAACTTTGGCCATTTGATTTATCAATACTTGACAGAACTTTAGAACTTTACCCATTTGATTTATCAATGGCAATCACATATTATTAATATCTCCAATGGCAATCATAAGTTGATGAAATCATAAGTTTTAATATAGAACTAAATACTTGACAGAACTTGAGAACTTTACCCATTTGATTTATCAATGGCAATCACATATTGCTTTAGTTATTTATCATAGATGACACATCATAATTCAAATTAACAATTGACCAAAAACACCCTGTTAACTTTAGTAATTGACAAATAACACCTCACTAACTTAAAAAACACTCTTCAAACTCCTCATGCATTCAATAATCTCAACCAAAACCACCAGTCCAATACATTTTCACCCAAAAAAAATACATTTAAAACTTTCAAATCCACATATAATATACATGTTACATGTATATACAACTCATAAAAACAAAATAAGGAGGAGCAAACAAAAATCAGTGGAAAACCATCATAAATTGAGCATACTTGAAATAAAATGTTTAACAGTTAAATAAAAACAAAAAACAGTTAAACCCCTTCTCGGATTCTTTGCCAAATAATGAGGATCAAACAAAAAACAGTTAAACCCCTTCTCTTCCAAACCCCCCACATTAATTTAACTATTTATTTTCTACTACAAAATAAGATTTAGATCTCTATTCACGGATTCTTTATAATCCTATGACATGCATATATTTCGAGTATAAACATACATTTCTTTTAATTATTTACACAAATACAAGAAATACTCTAGAAAATTCATAAGTATACACACAAAAATTAAAATCTGGAAATTCCTAAAACAACCGAAGCAAGAAAAAAAAGAAAGAACAAACCTCAAACCAAGTGCGGAAGATGAAACGACGATTGAGTCGATTTAGTGAACTTAGGGCTTTACGTTTGAGAGATGGAGTACGTGAGGCAGTGAGAGAGAGAGAGAGAGAGTTGGAGAAGATGAAACGACGAGGGAGGGAGTGAGATGTTTCTGGAGAGACTCGACTTTTGAGTGTTGTTTGCTTTTTAATTTTGTGCGGCTGGAGCAGGAGAGAATTAAGTCCGGCCTGTGCATGAGACGTGAAGGAGACGTGAAGGAGTGGGGAAAATGATTATTTCCTCTTTAATTGTGATTTGTGATCTCATGAATTTAGCAAGAAGTTGTTATTTTCTGGGAAACCAATTTATTTTAGTGATAGATTGACATGATATTTGGTAATATTCTAGATTTGGAAATTTTGTACAACCCAAAAATTGATTTCTGATTTTTGGTAGTAATAATTAAGTGTTTATTAATTAATGTAGTTAAAAATATGATTTTACGCTTTATTGTTTTATTAATTTACAATAATATATTATTGTAGTCATTTAATTAAGTGTTTATTAATAACATATTATTGTAGTCATTTAATTAAGTGTTTATTAATAACATCTTATGGTAGTATTAATTAAGTGATAATTAAGTGTTGATTTTTATGTTATTATTATTTATCCAATCTCGGTTCTCCTTTCCGAGCAATTTTAGACCAATTTTAAAAAAATGGCTAATTAATAATTTACGGAGGTGTTAGTGATACTATAACTCTCGATTCTCCTTTCCGAGAAATTTTAGACCAATTTCAAAGTAAATGGCTAATTAACTATTTACGGAGGTGTTAGTGATACTTTAACTCTCGGTTCTCCTTTCCGAGCAATTTTAGACCAATTTCAAAATAAATGGCTAATTAACGATTTACGGAGGTGTTAGTGATACTTTAACTCTCGGTTCTCCTTTCCGAGCAATTTTAGACCAATTTCAAAATAAATGGCTAATTAACGATTTACGGAGGTGTTAGTGATACTATAACTCTCGGTTCTCCTTCCCGAGCAATTTTAGATAAATTTTAAAATAAATGGCTAATTAACAATTTACGGAGGTGTTAGTGATACTATAACTCTCGGTTCTCCTTTCCGAGCAATTTTAGACCAATTTCAAAGTAAATGTCTAATTAACGATTTACGGAGGTGTTAGTGATACTTTAAATCTCGGTTCTCCTTTCCGAGCAATTTTAGACAAATTTTAAAATAAATGGCTAATTTACGATTTACGGAGGTGTTAGTGATGCTATAACTCTCTGTTCTCCTTTCCGAGCAATTTTAGACTAATTTCAAAATAAATGGCTAATAAACGATTTAAGTGTTTATTAATGACATATTATAATACGTACCAAGTCTCCTTGTTATGGGATTAAAGGCGGACTTGAATATGGACTTGGATACAAGGAAGATTGTATTATATAATGTATATGGATAAATTGACCAAGAAATTGAACTGGCGAAATGGTTAAGTGAATGTTTGAAGTAGGTGGTCTGTGTTCGAATTCTCCTCACAACATAAACTTGATTTTTTTCCTCTTTGTGGAGAAATTAATAACTTTCTCCATTTTGGCCAAGTTCAATATAAAATTTGGCGGGAGACTGTGTATAAATTTTGATTTTCTACAAGATAAAAAGTACTTTTAAATAAAAAATAGATTATATTTATAAATGTTAGTTAAAAATATGGTTTCACGCTTTATTGTTTTAATAATTTATAATAACATATTATTGTAGTAAGTATATTAAGTGTTTATTAATAACATATTATGGTAGTAATAATTAAGTGATAATTAAGTGTTGATTTTTATGTTATTATTATTTCTGAAACGTTGAAACTCAATTCAATGTAAGTTTATCTATGGAGGTGTTAGTGATACTTTAACTCTTAGTTCTCCTTTTCGAACAATTTTAGACCAATTTCAAAATAAATGGCTAATTGATGATTTACGGAGGTGTTAGTGATACTATAACTCTCGTTTCTCCTTTCCGAGCAATTTTATACCAGTTTCAAAGTAAATGGTTAATTAATGATTTACGGAGGTGTTAGTGATACTACAACTCTCGGTTCTACTTTCCGAGCAATTTTAGACAAATTTTAAAATAAATGGCTAATTAACGATTTACGGATGTTAGTGATACTATAACTCTCGGTTCTCCTTTTCGAGCAATTTTAGACAAATTTCAAAATAAATGGCTAATTAACGATTTACGGAGATGTTAGTGATACTTTAACTCTCGGTTCTCCTTTTCGAGCAATTTTAGACAAATTTTAAATTTAATAGCTACTTAACGATTTCCGGAGGTGTTAGTGATACTACAACTCTCGGTTCTCCTTTCCGAGCAATTTTAGACAAATTTTAAAATAAATGGCTAATTAACGATTTACGGAGATGTTAGTGATACTTTAACTCTCGATTCTCCTTTTCAAGCAATTCTAGACAAATTTTAAATTTAATGGCTACTTAACGATTTACGGAGGTGTTATTGATACTACAACTCTCGGTTCTCCTTTCCGAGCAAGTTTAGACAAATTTAAAAATAAATGGCTAATTAACGATTTAAGTGTTTATTAATGACATATTATAATACGTGCTAAGTCTCCTTGTTATGGGATTAAAGGCGGACTTGAATATGGAATTGGATACAAGGAAGATTGTATTATATAATTTATATGGATAGTTTCATCAAGAAATTGGATTGGCGAAATGGTTTAGTGAATTGTTGAAGTAGGTGGTCTGTGTTCGAATTCTCCTTGTAACAGAAACTTGATTTTTTTCCCTCTTTGTGGAGATATTAATAACTTTCTCCATTTTGGCCAAGTTCAATATAAAAATTTGGCAGGAGAATGTTTTAAATTTTGATTTTCTACAAAATAAAAAGTACTTTTAAATAAAAAATAGATTATACTTATAAATTTATAATACTTAATTTATAACTTAATAATTATCTTATTTTCAAGAAGGCTCAAATTTAGCTATTAAATGAACATCGACATGTTTATATTGATTTAAAATAGTGTATCAGCAAACAAAAAGAACAAATTTAAAAATATTAATAGTTTGTTCGACTACATCAAAATAAGTAAAGCATCTTCTTCATTGTCTTCTACGAAAATAATGATCTCAGGCCATATTTCTTCTCCTATGGGTTCTTCGTCACCTCCAGGCACGATGTCCTCAATGGGAGCTTGATCCACGACATTATCCCCCCGTACTATTTCTGGTTTTTCATCCGGTAAAACTGCAAGATCATCAATGGGAAGCTTCGACGCAAAAATCACACTTAGCTCCCACCAATACCTTTCACCCTCTCTCCTGTACCACCTTGCCCACCGATGTTCCTTAATTAATAACAAAAAGAAAAGGGCGCATTAGCATTGTTGTATATTATGGACTATGCCGAATAATCATCATACCACTCTTACCTGTACAAGCGCATCCCAAATATAATCATCCGTCTCCAGAACATTGAGAGTATGATTCCATCTCACAAGACTACATTGTTTTGCCTGCTCCCAAAGGCAGTATTGAGTGTGCAGATCACCAAAAATCTTGAACAACTCCTTATAAGTCATTGTTTTTCCTGTTCTAGCTTCGATGATTGGAATTATCCTGTTAATGCTCTCCTCATTATTGGCATTCCAGTGAATGTTCCCTTGGAACGCCTCTTCCACTAACAAGTTAATGAAAATTTCTTCGTCGTCTGATGTCCATATTCGCGCCATCTGACTAAAAGTTAATGAAAATTTCATAATTTCGGTTTTTGTTGAATTATATGTTTTTGCACTTTGCCACCAAATTACGAAAACATGCAATTTACCCCTAGCTAGGATGTGTAATTTACCACTAAAGATATTCGAAAATTTACATTCAAATGTTTAATAAAACAAGGACAAAACTAAGAAATCTTCATCAATCATGTAATAAACACTAAATAAGCATGAATAATCAATGTTCATGTAACAAATTGTGCATAATCATAAGATGAAAATTCAAGATATAACTTGGAAGCAAATATTTTAGAAAAGATGAATAATTATGTTATTAAATAAAATTTAAACACATAATGACCTGCGGTTCTTTTTCTCGATCGGATTAAAGTGCTTGAATTGCTTGTTGTAAATTCCTTAACCTTGATATTGTGGGATGTATAGCTTTGGCTTGTGGAGTAAAATTCTCATTTGATTTGCACTATTGCTTATTTTCCAGTTTTTTGATAGATGATATTAGAGAAAAGATTTTGATATATATGAATAACCGTGGTGATTAGGGAATGTGTAACCTCCGTGACTTTAAGAAATTAATAGGGCTGTTTATTTCCTTGTTTATTTTAGTTATTTTTGCTTATGCGTTTTCTAGATCCATTTCCTTTTAAAAATTCATAACTGTCTATATTTAATTTTGAAAATTATTTTTGAAAAAAAAATTCTGTCATTCTCGTATTTAAATAATTCCCAAATTAAAATTATTTCTATGATTGGTTAGTTATTATAGATATGGCATGATTTGCGTGTGCATATCCCTAACTTGAAGGAAGAAGTTACCTAAATTAAAACAAACACTTAATTTAGGAAAACTCGTTATTATAAAAATCTTAAGAAATAAGAAATAAAAAATTTGAAATAAATTCCGAAGGTTAATTATACGTCAATTTCTTATATGTCAATTTCCAGTGACGGGAAAAGGAACAACTCATTAAACTGATTCGAAGAACGTCTTCTTGGTAAATTGTTAATTATACGTTATTTAATTTTTTTCAGTTCGAATATTTTGATACAATATTTTAATTTGGAGCTTTTCCATGGTTTGATTTTTTTGATTCAGTAGTGTTTAATGTAAATTGTTACGTGATAATATCTTTGTACATGTCAATTTCTCACTTAATTATATATTGGTATATCTAAGTCTAAACATTAGTTTTGCATATTTTCGATCTCGGAACTAAATTGGAAAATTAAAACCTAATCTTAATTTTTAGTATTTCATTGTTGTGATATTCTGAGGTTAGTATCATGTCTGGAGAATTATTTACTCAAGATGACCTAGAATTATTTTTTGGGATGTTGATTGACGAGACGATGGCTGGCAAGATCGATTATGTCTGGGATAACACCATTATCCTTCATCAAATAGCTACCCGATTAGAACAAAAGACCGGCAAGAACTACAACCTCGAAGTTGTGGAAGAAAAATATAATAGGTTGTATGATCGATATAAAAGGTGGCAATCAGCACTGCATTGCCATTACGTGAGGTGGCACCCTGTGGATAACAAATTGTTAGCTAGCGACGAAGTCTGGGAGATGCTTCTTAAGGTAACAAAATTTAATGGGTTACTAATTCGCTGGTTTATTTTATATATATATATATATATATATTAATCAAGAAATTTACATTTTGGTTACTGTTTTGCTACAGTCTATGCAACATTATTCCTGGGCAAAAAGGTACCGTCAGAACGGTGAAAAGTACTGGCGAGAGCTAGACATAATTTATTCCGGGTTTTACCCCCTCTATCCGAGAAAAAATATAGTGGAGCAGGATACAACAGAAAAAGACATGAGTGACAAGGGTCCAGAAGAATCGATAGAGTAACTAGTAATTTTCAAATTAGCTATTTTAGTAAATGATTTTATTTGGGTTTGGTAGTTAGCAATTTACGCTTCTCTCATTATTCCATTATTTTCCATTTTTTTCCATGAATTATGTACGATATTTACTTTGAAATTCGATTTATGATGTCAGCACTACTTATAATTGAATTTTGCATGTGTGTTTGTCAAAAATATTTTCTATAATAAGAGTTATTATCGAATCCGTCTTGTAAGAATCAATATTTTCTTTTGAAAAAATATAATGTATGAGTATGTAATCGATAAAAAAAAAGCTCATTCTCAATTAGATTATGAGATCTACGTCAACAAAAAATATTTGTTCCCTAAATATTCTTGAAAAACTAAAAGAAATGTTTTATTAAGAAAAAAATATAATTAGATATTTTAATCAAGGTTAATTAGATCTACCAACCGAATAAAAAAATTATGTATAAAATGTCCAAAAATTAAATGCTCTCCGAAAGTTTTGAAGTCAGACCAAAAAACTGAACACAAATTGCCTTAACCAGCGCACTACAGTTCATTTTATTAAATAAAGCTACTACTGCTATTTATATAACTATATTTGTACCCTAAACCCCAAACCCTAAACCCTAAACACTAAACCCTAAACCCTAAACCCTAAACTCGATTTCTCATGCACCTTCCTTCATTAGTTAATCTATACATTTTTTGGATGATAATTTTATAACTGAAATGTAATTTGATATTTTCAAAGAATATGCATGAGAGTTAGCAATGGAATGACAACATGCACCCTCAAAAGTAGGTCAATCAAATCAAGACTCTTGACTTATTCTAAAAAAAATTTGAAGTTTGGTTTTTCGTAAAACAATTATAAATATTTGGTTCTCGTAAGGAAAAAAAAGCTTATTCATACAATTATTTTATCTTCACATGATTTTGAACAAACAATGCTAGAAAATGAGAACCGAAAGTCATAGTAACCCCTCTGTGAATCGTTAGTCGGTGAAATTTGATGATTTTGTTTTAAAATTGCTCGAAAATTAGAATCGAGACTTTATATATATTACCAAACAGGTACCCTCTCAAGTCATATAACAAAAGCACCCTTTGTAACTTTAATATTTTTAAATAACCCCCTGCTAACTTTAATAATTCACAAAAAAACAACATGCTAAATTTAATAATTGACAAATAACACATTTTTAAGTTACACATTTGACAAAACACAACATATTTCCTATAAAAATTGACAATCACACCCTATTACTTTAATAATTAACAAAACACACCCTGCTAACTTTAAAAGTTGACCAAACACGCCCTGTATTCTGTAAGAATTGACAAACCTTCCTTGTTAACTTTAATAATTGACAAAATACACCCTGGTAACTTTTAAAAATTTACAAAAACCACCCTGTTTTTCTAGGGATATAGACAATGACACCCTATTAACTTTAATAATTAACAAAACACACCCTGCTAACTTCAAAAATTGACAATCACATCTTGATACCTTTAATAATTGACAAAATACACCCGGGTAAACATTAAAAATTGACTAAACCAAATAAATTTCAAAATAACATGTTCCACCATAATATAGCATCACAAAATCCAAAAATCAATAAAAGTAATTATGAAAACAGAACATTCTTCAGTCCTACTCATTCGATTGCAATCTTCGACTAACTCTCACTGCACCTATCTTTTTACATGTCTTCCTGTAATGCCCTTTCTCTCCACAAATTGTGCAAACCTTTTTCAAAGGTTGACTTGCCATTGTACCCTCCTGTTGTGGTGATTGCGGTTGTGTTGCTGGTTCTGGAGTTGATGCTCGGGGCTCTGTCCATTGCAATCCAATCCCTATCTCTTCACATGCTTTTCTCCTATTACAAGTCTTCTCAAAATGACCTCTCAATCCACACTGTTTGCATGTCCTTTGTACTTTGTTGGTTTGTATTGCCACTGTATCCCCCTGTTGTGGTGACTGCGGTTGTGGTGCTGGTTCTGGAGTTGATGCTCGGGGCTCTGTCAATTGCAATCCAATCCCTCTGTCTTCACATTCTTTTCTCCTATTACAAGTCTTCTCAAAATGACCTCTCAGTCCACACTGTTTGCATGTCCTTTGTACTTTGTTGGTTTGTATTGCCACTGTATCCTCCTGTTGTGGTGACTGCGGTTGTGGTGCTGGTTCTGGAGTTGATGCTCGGGGTGCTGGCAATTGCAAAACTAAATGTCTCTCACTACATGCTTCTCTCTTTTTAGAAGTCTTCTCAAAATGAGCTCTCTTTAAAGACAGGAGGTGACTTGCCAATGCATCATTATCGTCTCCTATAAGTAGATATAATGTTGCAGCCTTTATTTCGGACAATTTATATCTTTTCTCATCTACTTCGTTGGACTGAATTACATATATGCAAACCACTCCGCTTGGCCAGCCAAATAATTGAATCAACTCAGTTTCAGATTCACAGCACCTAAACTTACGGTATCCATCAATCCTATAATAATTCTTCTTACCACAAATTCCCAACAGATCACACATGTAATCAAGGTTTTCGATTGACATTTGCTTATAGTTGAAATAGTCTACGTACCTAAAAGTACCCCCCACATACTCCGTATTAGGTTCATGCCTTAAACTACCACCATAATAAATCTTTAAGGTACGGTGTAGTTTATCTGAAAATAAAAAAATTACATTAATTAAGTACAAAGGCAACTGCCTGTTAACAGCCAACCATCATTCACCAATCAAACATTGAATTAAGTCTCAACACATTCATACTAATTACAATGAATTACAAGATTAAACCCAATAAACTAATTAATTAAGTCTCAACCATCATTCACCAATTAATTACAACACATTCATACTAATTACAAGATTAAACCTAATAAACTAATTCGTCCCAAGTGGATTCAAGCTAAGGAAAAATAAAACGCGACATACACTGCAAAATACGGAATCAGGCAAGAAAACTAAGAGTAACAGGAAAATCAATTAACATTCCGCATATAATTTGTAATAGCAACTCTCCGAAGAACCACAACAATGAATTCCCAATTTAGAAAAACCGTACCTATATATTTAGGGGGGGTATGTCGTTGAATTCACGTTTACGTATCAACCCAAAATCAGCTCGAATCCTAAATTTAACCATTAGTGGAAGAAGTTTGAAGAAGAATTGATGATTAAGGTGGAAGAAAATTAGAAGAGGGGTCGCGGCTTTTGTAAGAGGATTTTATTGAATTAGGGATTTTGAATTCGATTTTAACGGAGAAGGTATATAATATAAACGCATAAATTGCAATTACCCCCCTTCAAATTGAAATTCAAACGCTTATACCCCACGTGCTATAATTTTCAAATTAGTTGGTAATTTGTTTTTGAGTAATAATAATAATAATAATAATAATAATAATAATAATAATACAAATGGCTAATTAATTGTTAATTTGAAAATATGGTCTAAAATTGCTCGGAAAGGAGAACCGAGAGTTAAAGTATCACTAAACAATCCGTAAATCGTTAATTAGCCATTTTCTTTGAAATTCGTCTAAAATTGATCGGAAAGGAGAACTGAGAGTTAAAGTATCACTAACACATCCGTAAATTGTTACTTAGCCATTTATTTTAAAATTTATCTAAAATTGCTCGGAAAGGAGAATCGAGAGTTATAGTATCACTAACACCTCCGTAAATCGTTAATTAGCCATTTATTTTGAAATTGGTCTAAAATTGCTCGGAAAGGAGAACCGAGAGTTAAAGTATCACTAACACCTCCGTAAATCGTTAATTAGCCATTTATTTTGAAATTGGTCTAATATTGCTCGGAAAGGAGAACCGAGAGTTAAAGTATCACTAACACCTCCGTAAATAGTTAATTAGCCATTTACTTTGAAATTGGTCTAAAATTTCTCGGAAAGGAGAATCGAGAGTTATAGTATCACTAACACCCCCGTAAATAAAATTACTTTGAATTGAGTTTCAATGTTGGATAAATAATAATAACACTACCATAATGTGTTATTAATTATAAAATTACTACAATAATATGTTATTATTAATTAGTAAAACACTAAAGCGTAAAACCATAAATTTAACTAAAATTTATAAGTATAATCTATTTTTTATTTAAAAGTACTTTTTATTTTGTGCAAAATAAAAACTTTAAATGTTCTCCCGCCATATTTTATATTGAACTTGGCCAAAATGAAAAAAAAAAGATCAATTTCTCCAGAAATGGCAAAAAAACAGGTTTTTGTTCTGAGGAGAATTCGAACACAGACCATTTACTTCAATCCATTACTTAACCATTCCGCCAGTTCAATTTCTTGTTCAATTTATCCATATAAATTATATAATACAATATTTGTGATATACAAAATAATTTTGAAGTCCGTCTTTAATCCCACAACGGAGACTTAGCATGTATTATAATATGTTATTAATAAACACTAAAATCGTTAATTAGCCATTTATTTTGAAATTGGTCTAAAATTGCTCGAAAAGGAGAAGCGAGAGTTAAAGTATCACTAACACCTCCGTAAATCGTTAATTAGCCATTTATTTTGAAATTGGTACAAAATTGCTCGGAAAGGAGAACCGAGGGTTATAGTATCACTATCAGCTCCGTAAATCGTTAATTAGCCATTTATTTTGAAATTGGTCTAAAATTGCTCGAAAAGGAGAAGCGAGAGTTAAAGTATCACTAACACCTCCGTAAATCGTTAATTAGACAATTTTTAAAAAATTGGTCTAAAATTGCTCAGAAAGGAGAACCGAGGGTTATAGTATCACTATCATATTTTGAAATTAATTAGCCATTTATTTTGAAATGTATTTTAGCCATTTATTTTTTTATTATTATTTACTTTATTATTTCACAGAAAAGATAATTAATTAATGTTATTATTGATAACTTTTAATTACTGCTCTTGACTAACAAAACTGAAGAAAAAAATCAAGGAACAACAAAATTTCATTTTTTTTATCATAAAATTAACGTCAAATAAAATCGGATTGAAAATTAAAAAATAACTCAATATTATTGATAACTTTTTTATCTTGTTAATTTAATAATTTTTCTAGTAAATAGATGATCATGTTTGTTATGTATTATGATATGTATAAATCCAATCAGCTAAAAAATTTCGGTATTCATGAATATCTTTTTTTTTTGTTTCAACAATTTATGATATCATGGAAACAAATTAATTTAGGTAGTTAGTGGAAGTTGAACTAATTGAATATAGATTCCAGTTTAATTATAGTAATACTGTAGATCCCGTACGCCTTCTTTACCATAATTGAGCAAATCACGTTATCTGGCAAGATTTAAATTTTGCGTCTATATTAATTTTGAAAGGCAGTAAAATCTTACACTAAAAGGACTCTAAATTAATTGGACTCTACAATTATCGTGGCTTTCTATTATAAAATAAATATTTGTCAATATTGATCTGCTTGTTTGGAGTTCTGGAACACCAAAAAACGAAAGATCATTAACGAGAATTAAGGTATGGATGAACATATTCAAATATTTTAATTTTCATGCGTTATTGATCAACATATTTTACCTAATATATTGCTCGGTTATATGTCTGGATATTTGGTATTGTGGTGTTAAGGATTCACACAACCTAAATTTTTACGTTATTGCACAATTATTGATCAATATCTTGTTTTCTCGTATTAAAGTGCGTAAACAAGAATTTTATCTTATTTATCCAGCTTTGTTGCGTTGATTGACATAATTAAATTGTTTTGTGTTATCTCATCTTCTTAAATTAGTATTTATGTTCCGATTTTTATTTTGATTCAAATTTATGATATGATTTATTTTTAATGTTATTATTTATATTGTGAATTTCCTTAAATATTTAACACAATTAAAAATTTTCTAGTAAATTTAGTATCATGGGTTCCGCATTTTGGATTCAAGATGACCTCCAACATTTCTTGGCGATGTTGATTGACGAAACTCGGGCTGGCACGATACATTATACCTGGAAAAACACAACGGTTTTTCAGCAAATTGCTGAAAGCCTACATCAGCAAACCGGCAAGAATTACACATCCGATATGGTTAATAGAGAATTTCATAGGCTGCATACTCGCTATTACTCGTGGCAGGAGGCACTGCGATGCCGGTTTGTGAGGTTGTTACCGGAAGAGAACAGATTGCTAGCTAGTGACGAAGTATGGGAAATACTGGTTAAGGTAACAAAATTTAATGTGTTACCACATTTGATAACTTCTATTTTAATATATTGTTTAATTTAAGTTATCTAGTCCGAAATTAACTATTTATTTTATTTATGCTACAGGATGATCAGTACAAATGGTGGGCGAAGAAGTACCGATATCGGGGTGAAATGTACTGGCGTGAACTAGACATAATTTTTAAGTCAGTCCACCCACCTCAACCAAGAAATGCTATTTTGGAGCAAGTTCCGGCAGACGAAGTCGTGGGTCAAGAAGAACATGAGAAAGATGAAGAAGAAAACGAGGAGCCAGAGGTGATATCGATTGGAGGAGAAGGGTATCCTTGTAGTGGTCCAAACGATGAAGAACTTTAAATTAATAGAATAATAAATAATAATAGGTTTTATTATTGGCACAATTTTATATAGGTTTTAATAAAGTATCTTTATTTTCAGTCAAACTATAGTACCGGTAGGATAAAGGGTTCGATTTTCCCTTTTTGCACACTATAATTTTTAGTATTTCTTTCTTTATTATTCATAATGTTCAAGGATTATTTTTATTTTTCTCCCTCCTTATTATTAATTATAAGTTCAACAATATTTCCAATGAACATAGAATTTTACATTCACAACAACCGCCGCTAATGAATTAACAATTTTGTATTAACAACATAGAATTTTACATTCAAAATTTACTTATATATAAATACCACCAAATTAAAGGTAAACAAAAATAAATTAAGACACGTTATGAAAAGAAAATTGTTTTATTTGATATTGATTGTAATTAACTTATTATATAAGGCAATTATGAAAATGTAGTAATAATTAATCAACTAAAAACCGTTTGAAGTGTCTTTTAAATTCCAAAAGTTATTGTCTAAAAAAAAAATCTAAAAGTCGTGACCTATCATTTATTTATTTGAAATTGATTGTAACTTGTTATGTAAGGCAATTATTAAAATGTAGTAATAAAATTTCAGTTTATTAATTCGTGTGTTAAAGATTTGAAATAACATAGCACACCACTCACGCCACTAAACCCACTCCCATATTTAACAAACTCCCATAACTATATTATTTCCATAATTGGATAATTCTGAAAAAGATATGGCATGATTTGTATATATTTTAAAGAAGATGTTTCCTAATTAAACACAAACTCTTAATTAAGTAAAATATAATGAAAAACCATCTTCTACACAAATAATTCGACACAAATTTAGTTATATACATATCAAAAACCCAAGCAGAACAAAAAAGCTCACCACGATTTCACATAAAAAAAAATCGAAGAAGAAAAAAAGAAAATTCACCACGATTTCACATAACAAAAACCGAACTTCATTAGTTATTCAAAAACATTGATCAATCCTGGAGGTGTGGAGTTGAGTTTATTTGAATTGATACAACATGTGAGTGTTCATAACTTTTATTTGTTCTTATTTAATTCAATTTATGTATGTTATTCTATATATGATTTAATGTATGTATCATGAAATTGTTGAAATACGTTTGTTGTAGGTTTTTTTTCCCATTAATCTATAAGTTCTCCATATAACATATATATATATATATATATATATATATATATATATATATATATATATATATATATATATATATATATATATATATATATATATATATATTATTGGATGCAAATCTTGATCTGCATATATTAAAGGCCATACAATATTATTTTTATTTTTTTATCTGAAATTAATTCTTTTTATTTTATCCACCACTTTGTTAAATATTCTATATTAATTATTATATTGTGTTTTATTCATTGTTTTCCAATATTTGAAATTTTATTTAAGTTGTAATAAAATAATGAATAATCGCTGTTTTACTTTTATATTGTTCTAATGGGAAAAAATTACGAAAAATTATTTTACTAATTTACATGTATTTTCGGAATTATACAGGTCATTAAATGGAAAGAGGAAGTCTTCGGATGTCCAAGATTTCATAAAGCAAAAAATCGTAAGTCTCAATTCCAATGCTAGTTTCCTTATTACATAAGTGAATTTATTAATTCCTCATATCTTGGTTTATTTTGTGTGTTCTATTTATTACAGTGGGTTTTAATAATATTTGGAAATATGAGTTATTAGGCTTGGCAAATGGTCGGGTTCGGTTCATGTCGAAACGGGTTGGGTCATTAATGGGTGTTTGGTTGTTGGTCGAAAATGTGTCGGGTCATGATTGTCATATAATTAGGGTTATGTTAATATTAAGTAATTGTGTTGATTGACATATAATTAGAACTTAATTTTACTTGATGACTAATTCTGGATTTTGTTTGTTATTTTATGTTTTAGAGTTCAAACAGTAATTTTTTTATAATATTAAAAGAGTAATAAAATTATACTAATTTAATTTAAACTTGTATTCTTAAAATTTTAGATGTTGGAGCGTAAAAATTTGAATTTTTCATAATGGCAAAATAATCAATGAAATTATTGAAACGTGGGAAAAATTTGTGATAAATGAGTTATTCAGCCAATCACTAATGTTCAATCATGAAAGCGTTCTATGTCCTATGATGATAACAGTATCCACTTTAATTGTTTACAGCCATGTTTGAGGGAGCTTCTATTTTGAGTAATTCTAGAACTTTAATTAAAAACATATATTGAACACACTTGCATTTTTAAATATAAACATATATGGTGTCATATTAAATTATTCAGGAGTATTAAACTTTTTAAATATAAACATATATGGTGTCATATTATATTATTAACTTATTAATTAAATTGTGAAATGAAATACAAATTGCGTTAGTTTATTATTCTGAACACACTTGCATTTTTCATTGAACATGTTAAGCCACAAAGACTGGACACAAGGATGTCGATCCATAAATTGATGGCAGTGAATAAAGGCCTTTTAGATTCTCAATTGGAGGCGATAGATGAAATGGGGTTCGGAACTTTGGCTAGATTGAATAATATTGAGGATATCAACCGCACTTTGATACATTGGTTAATTAATCAGTATGACCCTTTCACAAGAATACTCAAAATACATGGAAAGGAGTTTGAGCTCACAGATTATGCCGTTTATGAGGCTCTTGGGGTTCCATGCAAAGGTCGTACTATGTATCTCGCTTCTGCAGATAAGTCTGGCGTGAAAAAGTACAGTTCATTCGTGACAATGAAACGAGGTAGAGTTGACCTAACCTCGTTGTACGAGTCATTGATTATAGAAGCGGCTCACGGAAATGAATTCAAGGTTCAGTACTTGACATTTTTGTTTGGTTTGTTTCTCTGTCCGTGTAACCAACAAAACATATCGGGTGATTACCTCTCCCTATTCAAGGACCTGGACGAAGTTCCCAATATGAATTGGGCGAGCCTTGTGATAACAAAATTAGATGAGGGAGTACGGAGATTCCAGGCAAAAAAGGAGGGTTACATACCTGGTTGTTTAATATTATTACAGGTAAATAGTTAATGGTCTATCTCATATGATGTATTACTTAAATATATATTTTATTAAGTTAACGTAACATGTAACTATGATGCAGATAATATTCTACGGACGAGTTCGTCCAGTCCGGTCAAAATCCGCACTTGATTTGGAAACAGAAGTACCTTTTATAAAGTATCTTTCAAGGGAACGATCAACAATGTTGATGAAAGAAGTGCAGTCCAATGGCGGTTATTGGAACCCTAAGGTAACTATTTACGTGGCAAAATTTCTCATAGATAATATATTTTATAAATCTGTGTAATGGCAATTTCTTACACAAACAAACCTTTTCGAGTTTCAGGGTATTGACTTTGAAATAAGTAAATCAAATGATCAGGTGAATCGTGAGTTAGAATCCACAAGTGAACTGGAAAAAGGAGAAGCCAATAAGATTAAGAGTTTTGGTAGATTTTCACCAAATTGGGATAAACCAAATAGTTATGATGATATGGGAGCGTACAACCATTTGGATAATCCCATGCGTTCCCACTCTGCCAATCTCACTAGTGATACAGAAGATTCAAAGCCTTATGCATTGCTTTCGAATCGAATTAATGCTCTTGAGTTCCAAGTCGCCCAAATGACAACCACCCTGAATGCCATACTACTGCAGCAACCAAACAAAGAGATGTCTTCGGGGGTGAAACAGTTATCTCCATTTGAGAATATTGCCAATAATATCCAGTTTTGCCTGGACAAGATACCACAAGCAGTTGAATCAACAATCCGCGAGACCCTCCCAAACTTGCTGAATTCGCAATCCGGGAAAATGAATCGTACCCCATCCTTTACTAATCAGGGATCTTGTTCAAAATCAACCAAACGACCTAGTAGCCAGAAAGAAAAAACATTGCACCCCAAAACTAGGTCTTACAGCAAAGAAGAAACTCTCGAGCCTAAGGTTTTGAATTTTAATGTTGGTTCAAAGGTAAGCTCGAAAACCTCTGATATGGTTGATTTAACTGGACAAGATGAGGATGTCGATGCTGTTGAGAATGAATTGGATTCTACACCTTGCAATCCATTAGCTGAAGATCAAGTCATAATTAAATATTTGTTCAGTCAATATCTCGATCAAAGGTAAAATATCGTTTTAAATTAATAGATTATTATATTAATTGTATTGATTTAGAAACTAAAGTTAGGTTATATCATATATTGCATGTAGTGAAATTGTTGTAGACCTGGGTAATTGGTATCTCAGTAGGACAGACATTCGATGCTTGATGCCTGCCATTGAATTAGGGGGACATGTAAGTACTAATATCTACTGAGTTTAATTTATTACTTAGCACCGATAAAAATTTGATGAATGCTTCTTATATTGATGCAGGTGATAGATTGTGTCGCGTATATGCTATGTCTGGATATGATTGAAGAGGATCGTTCTCAACCCCGATGGTACTTTCCATGTTTATTTTCGGTAAGTATAAAATTGCCCGTAAAATACAATATCGAACAAATTGAAATATAATAATAGTGAAAATTCTCTTTATTGGATTGTTAATGCAGCAACAATGGTTGAATGAAGAATATACTCTCCAATCCATTACTGCGAAATTTTTTGATTCTAGTGCAAAGTTAGTTGGGTCGTTAGAAAATTGTGAAAAGATTTTCATCCCAATTAACGACATGATGGATCATTGGTTTTGTGCTGTAATAAACATCGACACTTATACAATATCGGTTTGTGATTCTCTACCTCAAATGACCAGCCATCGAATGGAAATTGTATCACGATTGGTAATACCTACAAATCTATCTATGTTCATAAGTTTGATTGCCGCTCAAAATATTATATTTATTTGTCAACTCAATCATACAGGTCTCAAGGTTAGAGAAATTGTTCCAACAGTGGAACCCTGTTATGGCTAAAAGAAGATTCAAGCGCGATCTAATGAATTTTGAATCAGCTGATTGGGTACCTGTTCAACCAAATAGGTAAAAAATTATATATTCAATTTAGCGAATCGTTGAAACTATTACATCCTAATAATTCAAAGTACAGGTATGACTGTGGATTGTATGCTTGCATGGTAATGATGTTCCACAAAGAGTTCAAAAAACAATTGACGGATGTGAGCACACCTTTTAAACTTACCGTTAAACATATTTTGTTGTCTTGTTTTGCATACTAATTAATTTCATTAATTGGTTTGGGATCATTTGTAGCAAGAATCTATTTCTGCAAGAGAAGCTATTGCTGTGAGGCTATACAAATGCAACAAAAACAAAGTTGCTTGGAATCCATCACATCCTATTGATTTTGGAAATGGGATGACACTATAGAGATTTGATTTGGTTTTCTTGGTGGTGTGATTTTTATTAGTTTAGACTTTTTATATCTGCTTAGGACATTTTTATTTGATGTTAATTTGCATTGTCTGGACAATTATTTTATTTGGTTTTCATTAATTATACATTATTTTATGTTTCGGCATCTTATATATTAATTATACAAATGGATTTTTGCACATCACATGCTTTTATTGTTTAACTCTTTTAATACAAAAGATGGTTACAACTATTTTATGTGATTTTGTTTGTCTACGGATATATTCTTCCTCTAGTTTCGTTATCTACCTTTACAATCTTCTAGTGTAATTAAGCTACTTGGACAAACCATTTCGGGTCGCTTATTTATTTATTTGTGAGTATTTATTTATAAAAAAAATGGGCCAAATGTAAATAAACCTGGGCAGCCTAATTTATCTATTATTTTCTTTTGTAATTATGTATTCGTGCTAAGTTTATTATTTCACTAAATCGAAGTGAAAGTGTATGAGTATTTATTTATAAATAAAAAATCGTCCAAATGTAAATAAACCTAGGCATTCGAATTTATCTATAAGTATTTATTTATGTGAGCCAAAAAACGGGCCAAAGGTAAATAATTACGGCCCAATAAAAAATCAGTCGGCCCAATAGACTAATTTCTTTTGTTATTATTATGACCCAACAAAAAAATTTCGTACCCAACCCATTAAGGGCCGGCCCAGTAGAAGAATATATGTAGTTATTTTTATTGACTTACTAAGAATTTTATACTAATTTGTATTTAATTAAATATAAAAATATATGTAAAATAAATATGAAACAATAACAACAAAAAAACAATAATAACATGAAATTATCTTTCCAAATGCTAAAAATTGTATTTAACAAATATTCTCATTCAATCGATACAATACAATCATAAAATGATAAAATAAATACATTTCATGGGTGAAGTGCGGAAAAAGAAATAAGATGGCCAATTCTTATAATGATTAAAAAAGAAGGATAAATAATAAAAACAAAGAAACAACAAAATTGATCAATTCCGGGGGGGTGGTCTGGGTGGACCGAAAAATGTCCAATTTTGTGGAGGAAAGCCTGGAATATAACCGGGAAACGCATAGGGATTGTGAGTGCTTGGCCCTGCCTGCGATGTACATACAAAAATATTAATTTATTATACGTTAAAAACACAATAAAAATGAAGCACTTCAATTTCAGAAATTGTAATAATACGAAACAAAAAAATTCTAACCTGTGGATTCATTGGAAATCGTACTTGAGAAGAAGTACCAGCATTAGTTTGAAATTGAGGACCGTGCATGCTAAAGAGAAGATTGGTGTGAGTGTTGCGATTGTCAGGCATACCAAAAGACGACATGGCTGGTGAAGGTTGATTCAACGAATGTTGGGTGTCATTGTCATCGCCAACATAATCATCTTTTGTTGATTCATGGGGCATTTGAGAATTAGTGGACTGTGTATTTTGCCTCCCACGTGAAGTACCCACAAATTTCGGGTTTCGCTCGCAAGTGGTTGACTTGTGTCCGATTTTCCTGAAAAAAGTAATAAACATGATTAGACCAAGATTACACAAGAGATACGATAAAAGAATCATGACATCATCAGAACAACGACTAAGAACTGACTTGCACAAGCCACAACGTTGCTTCTTTGATTTTGTTCCACCTTTAGGAATAATCCTATCGGGATCTACAACATTGCGGGAATGTTTCACAAATTCGTTTGGAATTTCCTCGCCCTCGGGCTCTGAAACTGCGTCGGATTCATCCTCAGCCGCCACTGTCAAATTTCGGACAGCATTAATTGATTTATCAAAGAATGGTTTACTCTTTTGGGAGGATAACTTTGACAAGTGCATACACTCCATGTTCATCTTAGCAAACCGAACTTCTTTAGGTTTGTCGTCTGAAGGGAATGGAAAATCGATTCTGAGCTTCTTGCCGACTTCAACAAACCACCGAGGATTAATACTCTTATCGGGAAATGTTGAAATTCTCATGTTCTTGAATCCACAGATTATGTGCCGACAAGGAATCCCATCAGATTGAAGCATCAAACATTCACACTCGAATTTTGACTCATCTAGATCAATGATGGCAGCAAAACTGCGAGGAGTGTTATTGGTATGATCGCCAAATTGGAATTGGTACCGCCGATCTTTAAGTAAGGACATACTCTGAACAACAATATCCTCGTCCGCATTTATCTCCTTTAGTATATGATCAAATATAGCTCTCGTGCATATGCGTGCAGCATGGTTCTGAAGATTTCGTAGTAATCCAACTTTAAGTTCTTTCGGTGGCTCCTCGGATTCTTTTTGTAATTGATAAAACCGTTTCCTAATTTTTTTTAAAAAAACGTTGTTGTAATGTCTAAAAAAATCCGTTAAACTAAAGCCGGGACGCACTTTCTGTTTTAATAATGAATTCATGGATTCTGCCCGTTGTGTGCTCCTCATCATAGCAAAGAAATGACCTCGAAAGAATGATTCTGCCCACTGATTCCGTTTTGAGTAAATTTCTAATACCCATTGATGGTTTGTAACACCGTATTCCTCAATCAATTCAGACCATCTTTCTTCAAATTCATCAATAGGGCACGGCCTTTTCATCAACCTGGAGAACATTGTTGAAAAATCTCCAGTTTTAATATTTGATTCGGCATTACGGGAGATATGCCAACAACAAAGCCGATGTTTCGCTAAAGGAAATTCATGAAGCACGGCAGCGCGCATTGACGCGTCCTGATCAGTCAAAATTGCAATAGGAGATTTTCCATTCATACTTTCGCGGAAAGTCTGTAGCAACCACCTATATGATTCAGTCGTCTCACTGTATAAAATAGCAATTCCAAATATACAAGTGCACAAATGACAGTTTACTCCGGAGAATAGAACAATAGGAAAACGATAAATGTTGGTCTTGTACGTACTGTCAAATAAAACAACATCACCAAACTGCTCATATTCAGCTCTCGACATTCCATCGCACCAAAAAAGTCTTGTAAGTGCCCCGTTTCCATCGACGGTGTACTTGAACCTGAGGGATTCATCTTTCAACTTCATACCTTCGAGAAGACCCAAAACAGTATTTACATCGCCACCTTCGATCCTTTTCAATCTTTGACTGTTCAAATAGTTGTAACCATCTTTCCTATTAAACACACCGCTAGCACTGCCTCCCCCCAATTCTTCTACAAAATCCATAACATGAGAAGGTCTAAACCCAACATTTGTCATCACGTTCAACATTGACTTTGTTGATGGGGTCAAATATCTATATGCGAATTTGCAACAAATCAATCTCTAAATAATTTATTTTATTATTCAAAGTTGTAACAAAACTACTTAACTAATTACAATAACATAAAACACTGTAAAATAATTAACTAATTACAATAGCTTATTTACCTATTACAGCGTAGGCGGTGAGATGTATCGGAAGTTTCAAGGGGATGATTGTGCTGGGGCTCGAACCTCGTCACTTTGTATTCTCCCGTAGAATTATCAATAGCAACACGAAAACTAGCTTTGCATCCACACCGTGTCTCTGCCTTTGCTTCTCGCTTCCGGTCATAAACTTTAATCTTTTCTGAACGAACGCCCTCTCGAGCGCACACCCATACCCTGCTCAAAACGAGGCCAGTACTTCTCTTCCTTTTTAACGAGCTCTTCCTGACATCAAATCCAACTTCTCTACCGTAAGTAATATAAAATTCTTCTGCCTCCTTAATAGTCTTAAACGTTAATGATCGAACTCGGTCAATGTTAGTGATATCGTCAGTTGGGTCAGAATTGTTACTCCCCTCTTCGACTTCGGTGTCGTCGCGGTGATTGTGTGAATTGGAATTCGAAACACTTTCTTCCTTATCGGAGGAGGATGTTCCATTACTGTTTATATACTCTAAATAAAAAGGTAAAAATTAAATTAAATACCAATTTAATACTTTAAAATAATCACATATAGAATAAAAATTTATTCAAAAGGATCGAGGTTGATAGAATCCGGGCAACTATATTACGTGCAAAAACAACAAAAAAACAACAAACTCGAGGTTGATAGAATCCGGGCGTAAATTGTTAAATTGCTCGAAATTAAGAGAACAACATGGTCAATCATAAAGGGAATTCTGCTCCAAAACCAAAAAATTGTACTATTGATCCTAATGTGTGAATATTCTGTAAAGCAATCAGATTAATGAGTAATAATGTTTTGGAAAATCATGACACGAATTGAGCATCATGGCTTTATCATCCTATTGGATGTTTATTGCTTTGTACCTAATAATGACTACTAATCCAATCCATACATTAGTTTTTTATTACACAAAATGTAACACATAATAATGACTACTAATAATTTAAGGGTAAATGATTTTGTTTAGAGAAGTAAATTAAGGGTAAATGTTAAATGAATATAAAATAGTTTACTTGCAAGTGTGCAAAAACTAAGCATTAAAAGAGAATTTACTGATGTTATACAAGACCTCTAGTAATCAGCAAGACTTGGTGTAGGCCTAATGCTTGGACACAGATATCAATCTTGGATGATTCATTCTATGGGCAAAATGAAAATTCTCACTAATATTCTGGCACTGACTCTTTAGAAACTCAAAATTAGTAAGCAGCAAAATTTACAAGATACATGGGATTTATTTCATCAGTTAACAGGAAAACGTCCATATGCAGTCATGTGCTCCAATAGCTCCATTAATAATGCAGTCATGTGCTCCAATAGAACCCGGGCGTAAATTGTTAAACCACTAAAAATCTCTATTGAAATTTACTATAAAACTCAGTTCAAATTAACGCAAAACTCAATTGTTATGACAAATTGTACATAAAACCGAATTAAATTTCTAAGGTATTAAAAAATTCTGTAAATAGTATATTTAATCAAAATTAAGCGAACAATCTAATCAAACATTAAAAAATTGAATTCGATTGATGTTTAATGTAAAATTCGATTGAATTTTACGTAAATTAGTTCACATAATAAAAATTATCATTGCCAAATTAAATTACCTGTGGATTCATCACCGCTTGCATCAACTTCATCATCCGGGATTGTAGAATTTCCCACCATGTTTAGATTTGTGGAGATTCTGATGAAGAGGTTGATTAGGCTTGAGGAGATAGTGATGAAGAGATTGATTTTGAACGAATTTCTAGTTAGGTTTCTTATTCGAATTTTGAATTGTAATCACTGCTCTTAATCGTGAAGATTGATTTTTGAAATTTGGTTTTTTAATCATAGAATTCCGAATTTGTTGGCTTGTTTTAATCGTGGAAGATAAAATTTGTTTTACCCTAATTGTGTTTTTAAATCATGGAAATAAATCTGATATAAATTTAGGTTTATTATGTAAAAGGGTATAAGTGTCTTTGTGTAATTAAGTTTTAAGTATTTTAAATTTAAGTTAATTAAAAAGGATATAATGGACTTTTCAATTTTAAGTTATAATTTTCATTTTCATTTAAAAATAAAACAAAAGGTTAATTTGGACATTACAAAATCGGTGCCACATAGATAAATAAACAAGCTTAGTTACCGCGCCACGTGGCGCGATTTAAGGATGGGGCCGCACCCTAGTCGGCCCGTACTATCTTATCCAAAACTCTAAGTTTCCCAATTTTACAAATCTCCAAGATTCTCAAGATAATACTATTTTGAATAGATTAGTTAACTAAGGTAGTGTCCAAATCCACCAAGATTTCTACCTTATCCAAAACTCCAAGTTTCCTAATTTAATAAGATCTCTAAGATCTTTAATCTTGGTAACTTACTAGAAGACATTAATTTTAATTAAATGTCATATCACAAATGAAACTCTAAGTTTCCTTGTTTAATAAGATCTCTAAGATCTTTAATCTTGGTAATTAACTACAAGACATTAATTTTAATTAAATGTCTTATATTAAATAAAACTCTAAGTTTCCTTGTTTAATTAGATCTCTAAGATCAATCCAAGATTTACCAAGATTCCATAACAATCAAATCTCCAAGATTTTATCCAAGATTATCCAAAATTCTGCCACGAAAATTTTTGAACCACCATATCATGTCCGTGGTACGTACGGTTTCAAGTTGACTAAAAATCAACATTTTTGCAATTTACAAAATCAATTGCAATACATGATGTTTCTTCAAAACTTACGTCACATATGCCAAATTAAAACAACATGCATGCCTTTACACACATGTCACGTGAATTGTGTCAACAAAGGAAAATCAAAGCCGAGCACTAAGGTCGAGTTTAATTCTCACCGAGAGAATAAATTTCGATCTAATTACTTTGTTTTCCTAATGTTTTGTTTTAATTTGTGTTTGATTACTTTTGATTTAATTAAACAGATCCAATTAATTAAATCCCAATCCAAAATATAAATTAACTCGATAAAATTTCGAATCAAAATTTTACATTAACTCCAAGTTAATAGATCTATGTCCTAAAACATATACAGTTAAAGAACTAGCCATACATAAATCAAACATATGATTTATAACACATAATTTGCCAATTCATATATATACAAAGCCTAGAGTTGGCTCTGATACCACTGTTGGGATTCGGTAAGATAAACAGCCCTAGGCACAGCGGAATTTAATAATTTTTAGGACATCTTACGGAATCTTGCCAGGATACTACTCTAGGTGTATATATATGAACATAAATAAAACGATAGTATAAACAGTTGTAGTTATACCTATCTCCTTGCAAATCCTTAGCTAGCAAAACGGACTCTGAATTTCTCCTCAGCCAAATCGATCCAAGCTCTGTAGCAGCGCCCCACGTATTGCTCCTCTACGGGTTGATACACCACAATTACACGAAAATAATAAATCTCGATCAGCTAGAACACAAGATATATTATGATCTAGGATATAGGAACGATTTTGGAACAAAGTCGGAAACCGAAAAATTCTTCCAAAAGGAAGACAGGGTTCGGTCGACTAGTGGGGAGAGGGAGAGAGAATTTTTGCTCTTGCTCAATTTTGCATATGGAGTTGTGTGAAAAATAACTATAAGATAGCTACTTATAGTTATCTCCCTAACCTAGTCCTAATAGGACTAGGTTTCCTCTCTCCTACATGGGCCATGGCCCTATTTAATTAGAAGACCAAGTCTTCTAATTAATTCATGGCCCAGTTAATTAATTTGACCAGGCTTTATTTAATCTCCCAATTAAATAGCCCAATTAATTAACTTAATCTCTCATTTAATTAAATCAGACTCTAAGCCCATTTAATTAAAATCCCTTTTAATTAATTAAATCCAACTTAATTAATTAATCCACAAATTAAATTCCCATTTAATTTATGATCCTGATCCAATTCCAATTGGATCCCAATTTGTTCCAATTGGGTCGACCCAGTCGACTCGGTTGTTCTTATTTCCTCGCTTTCGCTTCATGTGTATTGTGTATGCCCCCGTAGGTTCACCACATAATTGGCCGTGGGTTATAATTAAATATTATTTAATTATTCGAGTAAGACTTACTCTAAATCATCGAACACTCTGTCGATTGACCATTCCAAAATTAGCACCCCTGCCAATTTGGGAATTCTCCCACACTCCACGGTCGATGTCCAGCCACAAGCCCATGGAGCCCAATCACTGGTGAATTATTTCAGTGAACCTTTTATCATTTACAATTTCCATATACGACATAATCTCTCCATCGATCAATCTCCCAGTCGAGACTTAAGGGTATGGTCTTTCATCGGTTTCCCTTTTCTTTTGTCTTGACCTTATGCATTCTGGTCTCGAAATAATTCTCTTTGACTTAACCTTTATGAGCTACTTACATAAAGCCGTCAGATACCTCGGCCGAGGATTTTACCAGAATTAATTTCTCACAGAAATCCATAGGAGAATTTCCCAACCTATCAAGTCGGGTCAATGGATCCTTTGTTGATGATATGAACCTGCATACGAGTTCCTCTATACCCAACATGAGTCCACAGAGACTTTCTGGTAATCTCCAGTCAGTCGGAAACTCACATCAAAGTATAGACGTTCTCGCACCAGATAAACCCTATCACCTCAAGTATTTAGGGATCGTTCCTCGTATACTATTGTAAATTGGAATAACTTCAACCCCGATATGCGACTACCGCTTCCATGGTGAGTTATTTCCTAATTGGGGTATTCAGTGCGCTTGCCATCCCAGCAAGCCACCCACTTATGTGTATCGACTATCCCAGTCACGCTCGTGGACCCCAGCGTTCTCCAGTTCATCGGAGTATACACAATAGTGAGAGTCTAACCGAATCCAATGATGTCCTATCTCTATTGGATTCTACGACTCTTGAATATATTCTAGATCACGGCCTTGGAGATCAGTCTACGGGTTGTCCCATAGCTCTGTGATCTAAGGACTTCTATCCTTATGCGTAGATAATTATTACATAAGATAAAGTTGACCATATATATAAATGCATTTATTAATCCAATCGAATGGTCCTTTCAATTAAATGCAGCCAAAACAGTTGGCTTGCAGGACACTATTCTATCAAAGTCAACATCCACTGTCGGAATCATATAACTGATCATCGATGCAAATATATATAACAATTCACACTTTGAATATTCACCGTGGAAACTAATCCCCTATCTCTCCTTAGTTTTAATTAATCAGAAGAAGAGATCCAATTACTCCTAACTACTAAATAACCCAAGATAAGCACTAAAGGTTTAATATAGCAGATGCTTTAAGAATTAGAGAGTTAGAGAGATCAATGAAACTAAACAATTCAAACACAAGCGGTTGGATTTAATTTAGTCGATTTATCTTCTTAAGATTAACAATTTCTGACGCAGCAAATTATTGAATCTTAGATGCTTCACAAAATTAGATGGATCAAACAATTACAGATCTGATATCTAATCAAGCAGTAGATTGAAAAGAATAATATACTAGTAGGCCTCCTAGCAATTAAACAAAACAACCATATTAATTATGACAGAAGAGCAATCGATATTCAAAACATAAATCGTATAATAAAACTAATTAGATCTCACAGTTTTCTTGTTTCCGAAGCTTCAGTTTTCTTCGACCAATAACAAAGATTTAGCCACGTAAGGCCATTAATAACTCTAAGTATATGTGGAGGAAAAGAATGAACTAGGTGGTCTTCTAATAGTCCTCTTTATAAAAGAAGCCAACACAACCCTAAAAGAATCCTCTAAAATTGATATCCAATATTTATATTATAAGAATAATATAAAAATTAGGATATTATCTCAATGTAAATAGGAGAATGCTGATTTAGTCCTTCCAAATTCGTCCATCAAGGATTGCCCCAATATCAAGTCAATATATTAGACTAGATACTTAGGAAACTTTCCATAAAACAGGTACAACGACTTTAAGTCCGATTTCGTCTAGGATCCCTTCAGAATCTTGAAAATCCCCAAATATGAAAGTTTTAGACATTCCTCTTGCCGATCTAAAGCATCTTGTATCATCTCATTTGGATCTCGTATGAGAATTTTACGCCATTAATACAAAGTAGTGTCAAAACTGTCCAGAAATTGTCTACTTAACTTATTTTGCACTTACTGCCTCCAATTGTATCCTAGATCAAAATATAAGAATAATGAGTGTGGTTCAGTGTTAAATAATTATTAAATAGTAAATAATAATGCATAAAAACTTGACACTTTGTATTCTTATCATTAATCATATTTTACATAAAAATGAGTTTAGAGTGAACTTTTCTTGAATGGATTTTCTAAAGTGTGAATACATTTAAGTCCACTGTATATCTTAGAAAAATGTATCTTCAAGTAGGAAATAAGAATCCGACTCAACAAAACGAGTAATGAGAGAAAAACTCTTTAGATACTAAACTTTAGTTAAAAAATATATTCGATACCAAAGTTTTGAAAAAAATACATTTCATACCATGATTCACATCCTCTTGGCATACTTAGTTTAGTCGTCAATTTTCGGTCGTGATTCAACATGTGTCGCTTACGTGCTCGTTAAGTTGACAACGGGAGGGAAAACATGCACGGATTTTAAAGATTCACCATTGTTAACTTAACGGACGTGCCGCTCACATGCTCGTTAAGTTGACAACGGGGGAAAAACATGCACGAATTTAAAGACCCACTATTGTTAACTTAACGGACATGTGTTGAATTCCGTCAAAAAATTGACCAGAAAAACTAAATATGTCAAGAGGGTGTGAATCATGGTATAATTTTTTTTTCAAAAAACTTGATATCAAATGTGTTTATTAGATTAAAGTTTGATATCAAAAGTGTTTTTCTCTAAATCAATAATAGTTAGCTATAGTGTAGATGATTATGATGAAATCCATCTAATAATACGTATGTACGAGGCTTCTTCTGTTGATTTGAGACGGTTGGGTATGTCCATTCGAGCTAACTCAGCCCGGTCTACTATTATGAAAATAGAGTTTTAATTCTAGGGAATGATTATTTTAATCACACCATTAAGAAGGTTAAAGAATGAGAGAATCAGTCAAAGGACTTGTCCAATTGAAATAGAAAAACAAATTAAGTCTGTTCATCAAAATGATAAGAGTGCCTTCTTCAGTTAAAATAATTGTGATAGAGTTGGCACATTCTTTAGAATAATACTCGGCCTTCGCATAATTGATAACAACTGTCAATATAGTAGTAATTTAAAACAAAGAGACAAGTCCACCATAATTGACTGAATATGCTTTCCACTCCAAATAAGTTGAAGTTATATAAATTGCAATATATATTTGCAGAAGTTGTATTTGAAACTCTGAAAAAAGTAAATTGATCATATATTGCCTACACTTAAAAATAAGATATTAGCTAGACATGGCAGTTTATGCATCTCTTGTCTCTCTTATTCACATCCTAAATCGTACCCAAAATCCTCCTCCACGTTATGTTTTTCTAAAAGAGTTGCAAACACAACCTCTCTTTGATCAAGTTAGTTTCTTGCTTGATTTTGTTGAAAATCATTCTCAAACAAGAAGCAAAGAAATTGAACTTTTAGAAAGCCGAATCGCTGCTGCAGCTTATGAAGCAGAAGACATCATTGAGACCTTTGTAGTGGGTCAAATTAAAAAATATGCAGAAAGTACTACTGTCGATAGCTATGCCATCTCGTGTGGAGATCTAGAGAAAGTTGTACAAGAAATGGATTTAATCAAGAAAGAGGTCTTGAAGATTAATCATGAAAAGATCGAGGTTGATGCTGGTTCATCATCATCATCATCACCAGTTAATGTAATTGCTAAGGCCCCTCTTCGTGGTGGCAAGATTAATACTACGATGGTGGGGTTCGATGAGGACTTGATTGCATTAAAGGAAAAGCTCACCACAGATCAATCGGATCGCCTAGTCATTCGAATTGTTGGCATGGGCGGTATTGGTAAGACTACTCTCGCTACTAATACTTATGACGATCCATTTATTAAGAGTAATTTTGACATTCGAGCTTGGGTAACTATATCTCAAGATTATAGTTTAAGAAAAAATATTTTACGCCTTTTATATGATATTGGACTTTTAAAGATTAGTCTAGAGGCATTCACTAGTAGTATGCAAAGTAAGAGTGATGAAGATTTAGGAGAAATGTTGCACAAAGCTTTGTTTAAAAGAAAATATCTAATTGTATTGGACGATATATGGAGTATCAAGGCCTGGGAAGAGATAAGTAGGTTCCTTCCTGACAATGGTAACAAAAGTAGGATAATGATGACTACTAGGCTCTCAGATTTGGCACCTGGACTTGGATCTTCATATGAAATGAAGTTTCTAGATGATGCTGTGAGTTGGAACTTACTCTCTGTGAAGATATTTGGCGAACATGTTTGCCCTCCTGAACTGGTGGAAATTGGTAGGATAATTGCTAAAAATTGTAGAGGACTTCCCTTGGCTATCGCTGTGATTGGTGGGCTCCTGAAAGTGTCTGACACGACACGAGAATATTGGAGTGAAGTTGCAAAGGATGTGAGCTCTATCATTAATGAAGTAAATAATGAGGAATGTTTGGGGATATTATCTCTAAGTTACAATCAGTTGCCCATTCAATTGAAACCACTTTTCCTCTACATGGCAATTTTCCCAGAGGATTCTGAAGTTCGAGTCTCCAGACTCATCGACTTATGGGTTTCAGAAGGATTCTTAAAACCACCACCACCGGATAAAACTTTGGAAGAGGTTGCAGAAAAATATCTTGAGGATCTTATTGAAAGAAATCTCGTTATGGTCCAGAAGCGAGGTTCTATGGGCAACATCAAAACATGTAAAATCCATGATTTGTTAAGGGATCTTTGCTTGAGAGAAGCAGTGAAGGAGAAGTTTTTTTGCGTAGTGTATGATGGTTTAGAAAAAAACATAAGTGGTATGCGTCGTCTTGGTGTGCATTTCAATGCAAGCGTTCAGGACAATAAGTTTTCAACCAAGTCAGACTTGCAATCTATGCCACTTGCTCGTACTGTGGTTATGGAAAACAGTGAAATGCGATATGGTATAATTTTTCAATCGAATTTGCTACGGGTGTTCTATATGAAAATGAATCTGAGGGAAACATATGATTTAAATGATTTTTTGAAGTTAGTTAATTCACGGTACCTTGAATTTACAACGCCCAGGTATTTAAGTGGGGTGTCACACTTACCTTGGAATCTGGAGACCTTAATTTTAAATTATAGGATGTTGATGTTTATCACTTTACCATCTGAAATCTGGGAGATGCAGCACCTTAGGCATATAAAGATTAAGACCGGATTCAAATTGTCTATGCCCGATAGAGAAAATAATCATTATTGTGTTCTTAAAAATCTAAAAAAGTTGTCTAAGATTATTGATCTTAGGTTTACTGATGAGATCTTAGGTAGAATTCCAAACTTAAAGGAATTAAGTGTTACTTATATTGAGGAAAAAACGTCAACAATTTTGAATATTACCACACCAAAATCTCTTCAGAAACTCGAGATTCTAAAATGCTACTTCCCTTGCACCTTCAGTACCACACCAAATTTTCCACCTATGCTAAGAAAACTAAGTTTAGAAAGTTCTCGTATTCCATGGGAAGATATGAAGATAGTTGGTTCATTGCCCAAACTGGAAGTGCTCAAATTAATTGATGAAGCGTTTGTTGGCGAAGAATGGAATGTAGGTGAAGGAGAATTTCAGCGCCTGAAATCTTTATCAATTGTTCGGTGTTACTTCAAAACCTGGGTGGTAGACAGTTCTAGTTTTCCAGCACTTGAGAGTTTGAATCTTGATTTATGTGATCGACTAGAAGAGATCCCACAGTGTATCATTGAAATACCTCCGCTTGAGTTAATAACATTGGATCAATGCAATGAATCCCTTCTTATTTCAGCAAAGAAACAACACTTGGAAGCACAAGATCAAGGGAACAATGCTCTTCTAATTCAAGTTGAAACTGACCTTGATATCCCGAGCTTGAGAAGTCATGTTAATTTTCAGGTTAAAAAGGTGAGTGATCAGGAAAATTTACTGAATCTTTTTCTTCATTTTTAATTTTTGTGTCAATTAATTGTTTTGCTCCCTTGGAAGCTTATTAACTCCTCCACCCAATATATATGTTATGCATATACTAAGAATATATAAGAATGTCGGGGTAACCTGTAAATATTGTATCGAATATCTTTTCTTTTTAGTTTACCTATTAATAATTTTCCTCCAATATCTTCTAAACTTGCGGTTTATTTATGTTTCCCTAGTGGATTTTAATTTATTCTAATTATACGTTGTTGTTTTCTTTGCAGTGGTTTTATAGCCTTGGCCGATGGGTCGAACTCTCGTAAAATAGCTCATCGTCATTTGTGTTGGATGTGGTACTCTTCTTCATTGATTCTTTTACTTGGCGTGTTGGTACATTATGTGTTGGTTTGTTTGATTTCGGTTATCTTTTTTTCGAATGTTGTTTTTATTTTATAGAATCCTATTATAGGATCCAAACGATAATAGTTTTCTAGGAGTGTATTTTATGTGTGAATTTTAACTTTCTCTTTTATTTTAGTTGCTCCATTTTATTGTTGTGATTCTGAAGTGGACAATGTTCATTTCATTTGAGAATTTATTGTAATTTGATTGAACTTGTCCAATGTGTCAATTTATGATTTGAGGTTAATTTGTTGTTAATGTAATTTGTAATGCCACCACTTCTTGTTCATTATGCTCAGCTTTTCAAAAAACCATGACATAAATGCATAGGGAGCTTGTTGAGCTATTTTGTGTTGACATCTTTTATGAATGTTTTGTGTTTTTTGGTAAAGTATCAATTAAGTAAATGTATTTGTCTAATTGGTACAGGTAACCATCGAGTATATAACAATCAATGAAACTTTTTTTTTCCATCTACATTTAATATAATATTATTTGTAGAACATAGGCCTTATCAGTTGCCCCCAAATCAATTGATGTTAAAATATTTGCATACTGTAGTCTTATAGTGTATGCATATACACACACGTCCACATATAAGGGCGGACGCAGCATAGGGCTAGTAGGGTCTATAGAACCTATTCATTCTTTTTAAAATATATATATATAGTAGTAGTAATTTAATACGGTAAAAAAAATAAAAAAAAAAACCAAGAAGTCCCATACATTTACCATGTGAGCCCAAGTAAGATGATTTGACCAATATAATCTCAATTTTGAGGGAAGCTCAATCTATCTGTACCAATACTAAAAGTGTGAATAATTTAAGTTTGCAACATTGACATCCCTGACAATTTAAATATTAATTTCAATGTTTATACCGTGGTCAAATAATTGGATTAATTCGACCACCTGACTGTTATCTCGTCTTTTGGAGTGAAAATCATCACGTGATAACATGAGGGTAACGTTATAATTTTTCCTCCAAAAGTGAAGGAAACGTGATTATTTCCCTCCAAAAGACGAGATAACGGTCACGTGGCCAATTTTGTCCAATTATTTTACCGTTGTATGAACGTTACAACCATACTCTAAATTGTGGTACTAAATGTGTATTTATTTATCAGTGGTACCAAGATTGCAAAATTCATACTGTATGGTACCAAATATATAATTTTTTCTATTTATGCTACTTATTTTAATCTAGAAAATATTAAGTGCAACTGCTACACCACATCACCAATGACACGTGGTGTAGCACATCAATGACAGTTATACATGTGGATATGATTCACATAAGCTATGTTCTAACTCATTTTCCTTATATGAAGATTTTGAAAATTTAGAACATGACTGATGTAGAATCATATCTACATGTATAAATATTAATATTTGTGTCACTGATGACATGATGTAACGGTTGCACTAAATAATCTCTTCATAATTCAAGTTTTTTTTGTTTGGTTTCTCAAGGGTTTAATCTAATTTGAAAACGTGTCGGACACATTAAGTGAGAACCTCTTCTAACAGAAATTCGAACATGAATTTTCTAATTTGTAGTAACTAGTCCATTCCCATTGGTTCTTTCGTAATTCATTTAACTGCAACATAAAGCCGGGCTTTGGGTGAACATAAAATAATCATTCTTAATTACAATCAGAGGCAATTTACCAATAATTTTTTTCTGAACCGTGCTGATATACTGCGAATTGTTGTCATGATATATTCTTCTCTTTTAACTGCACAAATATGTAAAATATATTGGGCTGTAAAAAGAGAATGGAATATCACCTGCGGACAAATATTATGAAATTAGTTTAATTTGGAATTTCATGATATATTATTATATTATGTTCAACTTGTTTCGAGTGATAGCCTGACTACTGCCTCTTTTGGAATCCTATGAATCTATATTAGTAGGGCATATAGGAATTTAGATTAAATGAAAATTGTTAAATAAAAATAATAATAAATGTACAAATTCCATAATTTTTTTGATGAAAGTATATTGGTAAATTAATAGGGAAAAAACAAAACTTGGAATGTTTCACACAAACACGGAACTCCAATTAATGACATTAACATGACAATTACAAGCTAGATATATGTTACTTAATTGAATAAATTTTCAAAAAATGACAAATAATTAATTACTTAACTAAACTTTGTTAGACATTAACAGATATGCTATGATAACATGAAATATACAAGTCATGAAAATATACATATCTTAGGACCTATTCGCAGATGATTAAGTAAGATACGTTTATGCTAAAGAGACGTATACCTGAATCTATTGGTAGAGTAGCTAAAGAATCACAAAGATGGATTCTAGGGGGTTGTGGTCTTCTAAGCCGTATTCACTATTGCCTTATGCTTTATTCTAGATGGGGAAGATGAAAGTGCAAAGTAGGAATTGGCTTAGGGACCATAACCCTATATATAGGAGAGTATTAACCCTAACTCTAGTAGGGCTCTAACTGTCAGCCCATCAAGAACAGTTAGAGTCCAATTAGGTATCTACACATATAAAGAGTCCATACTTTAATTAATTGATATTCTTAAGTGCCACATAATTATTATTATTATTAGGCACATAAATGAAATAGCCTATCATATACAATTATATAACATGTAAGTCCATATTATTAGGCTGATAGGAATAATAATTCCAACAAACTTATTTCGTGATTAAATGAATTTGACTATATCACAATGAGAAACTCAAAATTTATTTTCAACTATTCTTCTGTTGTAAATCAAATGTATTTGGATGGATGCCTAAAGTACATGCATAAAGAATATCCATTTCTTATGTCCAATGTATTTAACTCTTCATTTAGATACATGTACCCTTTGTAATTAATTAGATGCATGTTACAATCTTATCCCATCTATTATTCTACCTAGCCTATAAATAGATGAGGTTTTGGCTTGTATAGATACACAACAAGAATGGAATAAAATGATATATTCTCCCTATTTATATTGTTCTTAGTTCTTACTTTATTTACTTTAATTGATCATTTTAGATTAGTTTTATAACACGTTATCAGCATGATTGCTCTATGTTTTAATTCCAAACTAGCTAGCTAATCGGATCAACAATGAGCTATCAAAATACTGAGGCATATGGAAAGCTTTATGCATGTGGGAAGGTACTGCATCTTGGTAATCAACTTTAAAGGAAGACACGAGGTAACAAAAGAAATTGTGATCTTTTACTTTCAAATGATAACTTTAATACATAGAATAAATGTGTGGAAATAGTCTTATTACTACATCTTATAAGGCTGTGTTTAAATGGAAATATAAATGCGTGTTTACTTACAAAAATGACGCACCGTATTTTGCATAAGAAATTTAATATGAAGGTTTAGATTGAGAACAAGCTTGAATTATATGTTCAAGGCTCCAGACTGATTGGCTTATTTGCCGTTCAAGTCATGAAAAATATTTCTAATGGACTTGAAACATTTCTGCTAATGATTGCTTCAGGGACTGCTTATTCATGTCAAGTAGAATATTCATTATATAATGGACTTTGACAAGGATCGGCATTTTTCCTTGAGAAGTAAAAATAATTGCAATTTCAAAAGTAATTTGATACAAAAGCAAATTCATAAAGATTTGCAAATCATTTTGATAAAAAAATCGGATTTTACAAATTACCGTAATCATGGTATATAATATTTTAAGGGTCAACATTAATCAATAGTGACAAAGAAATGAATAATTTTCATGATCAATGAATCAAAATGACAAAATAGTTTAAATCTCTCATATTTTCATTAAAACGTCAGTATTAACTTAGGCTGGAAAAATCGGCCATGCTAGAAATTTTGGAGGAGCAATTTAATCACAATTGTGATATTTTCACTTGCTTGCTTTAAAGGATTGCACATGAGGTTGTAGCATATGATATATTTGAAAGAGTAATATAATCACCAAAGTCGTGGGATTCTCACAAATGCTCACTATAAATATGCACCCGAAGTTGCAATATCTTAAATTGACAAATCATTATACTCCACAATTGTGAAATTATATCTCAATCGAAATTTTGTGGAGATAGAGTATGATTGTAAATTGCTCGTGAAGAAGCAAAGATTAAAGAGAGGTTTTGAGAAATATATAATAATGACCTCTGGATGAAAAATCATAACTCTCACCGGACTAATCCCACAAAGTGAATGCAAATGTAAATATAAATTATTCATTCCCGGAAGCAAATGAAATTAACTATAGATATGACATGGTTTAATCATGATCGAAATTTATTATTATGCATTCCATTACATCATGCCACTCGAAGATAAACAATTATAGACAAGGGTGTGCAAATTGTTAGCACTTGCTAGAATGGTGGAGTAAAAAGCATTGGTTTCGTATATGTCACATCTTGGTTTATATATCAATGTCAATTACAACGTTGATTAATGTTATGAGCATCCTGAAGATGCACAATCATATAAGTATCATGTTAGATGCACAATATTATACGAGCATCCTGAAGATGCATATGAGCATTTTAAATATCAACGGTGGAAATATTTATTTAGTTGACAGTAGTCGACACACACAATTCTTCGAGATTGAAAATATTCTCTAACTTGAAATTAGCAAAAGCAAAAATTAATAAATACTGAGGTATACTACAAAAGCTCCAGAAGAGCAAATGTAAATTGTCTGGATGAACAAATACTTCTTCTGAAAGAGGCTGTGTGCTCTTTATGGATTTGTTGAATTCAAAGACATTCGTCTTGAAGAGAGTATTGACAAGTTTTATATGGAAAATATATATATGAAGGAAATATAAAATATACTTATACTACATCCAATATGATCCCAGTTTTCGTATCATAATGAATTATGCGACCATAAGCAATGTTGGATCATAAATTTAAGTTGAACTAGAAGTTCAAAGATCCAAAATATTATGAAGTAGCATGATAAATTTGGTCATCCACACAAATGCGCTGCATCTTTTGAAGAACTATATGATTATTTACCTCATGAGTATGTGTGTGTTGATTGCTCACAAAGAAAGTAAATTGTAAGACCATCTACTGTGAAAATTGGTTTGAGTCCCAAACCTTTTTATGATGATTTTAATGGGATGTATGTGGACTTGTTCCACTTTGTGGACCATTATATAATTTCATGGTCCTGTAAAAGTTTTTTTATAATTTAAATATGCCTATTGTCAACACGTATTGCTTTTGCTGAGATTCTTGCTCAGGTATAAGATTGAGGGCAACGTTGCAACTTGTGTCAGGCTGGAAGCCTAATAAATTTATGATTGTGCAATGTATGTTCTGATTTTTCCACCAAAATGAACATATATGGGTCTACAAAGACGTGTTGGTTTGTTTTTATTTCCCGTCTGTAATCATATATTTTGAACGCCTGACGAGGCTATAACCATATATCTTAAACGTCTGACGAGACGATATGGTTAAATCAAAATATCATGATAAATTTTTTGAGACAGTTTTCTCGCCGTTAGGGGGAGAATTGATGTCTTTGCATGTAGAACGGCATGAAATTATTTTGACATGAGTACATAAATGTACATTA
This sequence comes from Penstemon eatonii, assembly GCA_038501285.1. NCBI lineage: Eukaryota > Viridiplantae > Streptophyta > Magnoliopsida > Lamiales > Plantaginaceae > Penstemon > Penstemon eatonii. The sequence continues at coordinate 727,102 of JBCEGF010001339.1, forward strand.
CTTGTCTCGGCTTGGCCCACGCACAAATAGTATGAGCAAGAATTGAAAATTGCACCAACATGAATTGAAGTCCTTGAAGGACAATATGCTAGTATACTATATACGCAATTAAATCGTGAAATTACTATTGGTGCAAAAGAAAACTTATGAAAGAAATTCCCTTATGAGGATGAATCTGTTTCAAAATAAAGCGCTATAGAAAAAAATGACTGATCAGTCTAAATCACGAGATGCCCATTAAGTGGCACATGAAACAGAAATAAAACTGGGATAGAAAGCAAAATAATAGTTTTGCTTGTTCGGGTCGAACTAAATAAAAGATATAAATCAGGATCCTGAACCGTGAACGGTTAATTTAATGTCGACATAAATAAATATATAAATAATTTGACCTTATATAAAGATGCGATTCAAGATCGCTATTAAATCGTAAAAGTATTTGGACAAGTTGTCCGTACGCCCAAATACGTGAAATTTATATGTCACAAACATATAATTTTACGAAAACATGATGAAAATGTGAGATATAAAACACAACTTCTTGTAGGAATTCTCAAAGAGACCAATAACTATGATGAAACATATTCCCCCGTGATTGGTACAATCACGTTGCGGTATTTAATTAATTTGTAGTCCCTGAAGGACTTGAAATGTGTTTATGGATGTAGTTACCGCATATTAGATAGATCATTGGGCAGTGATCTTTATATTTAAATTCCTAAAGGAATTAAATGGTCTCATGCTCATCTTTTAGTAAACAAATATGATGCTTATACGAGTAAGGGTGATATGGTCTGATATAACCAGCTAAATGAATACCTCGTAAAAGAAGGATTCGTGCACAATCCAATTTGTCCATGTATTTTGCATTGAAATATTTTGAAATGAGTTTTCTATTATGGCGGTATGTGCTGATGATTTTAAATCTCATGAGGACTCTTGAAGAGCTCATTGAGACCGCAAACTACTTTATGAAATAGTTTGGGAGAAAAATCTCAAAATAAAAAAAAAGTTTTGTCTCGGCCTGCAGATCGAACATTTATTAGAGAATATATTTGTCCATATAAAGAAAATTCTAAAAAGATCTTATATGGATAAAGTTCATCCATTGAGCAATCTTATGGTTGTTCGATCTTTAGATATAAATAAATATCAAATTTGTCCTCAAGAGGACAATGAAGAACTGTTAGGTCCCGAAGTACCTTATCTAAATGCAATTAGAGCTTTAATTTATTCTGCAATTTATATGATGTCGGATATTGCATATAACTCTGCATCTACATGCAGATATTGAAATTAAATTAAACATGTATTATGCTATCTTTGTGGAACAACCGACATGTGCTTGTTTTAATCAGAGGTTCCAATCCACATATGGTGTGTTATGCTTATGATTAAGGTTTACGATTCAACATTTCCAAGAATCATGCCACTTGTATTTCTCAAATCAAGAATGGGTATATAAAAGGAGACTGAACAAATTACATATTACCAATGTTTTTCTTCACCAATGATCTTCAGAAAAAATGGTAATATTGATGTTCAATAAATTCAATCAAGCAATAATTTTGCTGATTTGTTTACTAAAGCATTGCCGACTATGTCATTCAAGTTAATGGTCATATTATTGGAATGCATCAACTTGTGTACCTTATGCTCGCATCAGGGGGAGCGTGTCATTAATAATCCACACACTGTACTCTTTTTCCTTCGTCCAGGTTTTGTCCCAATGGGTTTTCTTGGCAAGGTTTTAACGAGGCAGTGTTACACGCTTATCGGCCCCATATGGATATGTACTCTTTTTTCCTTGTTCAGGTTTTTCCCACCGGGTTTTTCTGAAAAGGTTTTTAACGAGGCATATTCTTAATAAGTTGCATCCAAGGGGGAGTGTTGTAAATCAAATGTATTTGGATGGATGCCTAAAGTACATGCATAAAGAATATCCATTTCTTATGTCCAATGTATTTAACTCTTCATTTAGATACATGTACCCTTTGTAATTAATTAGATGCATGTTACAATCTTATCCCATCTATTATTCTACCTAGCCTATAAATAGATGAGGTTTTGGCTTGTATAGATACACAACAAGAATGGAATAAAATGATATATTCTCCCTATTTATATTGTTCTTAGTTCTTACTTTATTTACTTTAATTGATCATTTTAGATTAGTTTTATAACATCTTCCAAGTTCTTGATGGTTTTGAGACTTTTATCTCGAACTTAAGGATAGATATGAGTTTGCAAGAAAAATACATTTGAAATCACATAATTTATTAGTATATATAAAATCATGAACTTTAGTAGAAATAAATTAATTGGTATTATTGGTCGTTTCACTATAAACTCATTTCTTTACAATTTTCTTATTAAGTGAAGACAATGATTACATGAAGAGGGACACGTGCTAATATATATATTCAATCGCTTAGAACAGTATTTAATTTTAATCATATACTTTTTTTTATAATTTATTACTAATTAATGTCAATGTTTAGACTTGAGTCCCACCAAAATGCTACCATTTTTTAATTATAAATTATACAATCTTGTTTTTGGAATAGAAAAAAAAATTATTGAAATGATTTGCCAACAAATAACTTAGAAATTGAAAATGTAATGATGTCGCTAACATAATATATTCAAAGGTAAGGGACAAAGTGGGGAAAGGTTTAAAGATTAGGTAACAAATTGAAAAAAAGTTTAAAAGTTGTGTGGCAAAATGAAAAAAAACGTTCAAAGCCACAATATTAAAGTTGGATGGAATATTCTGTTAGATTCTAGCTTTTTGTAACTTAGGGGGCTGCCTGAGATATATTTAATACCTAAGGAGATTAAATGAAAACTTGCAAAGATTAAGGGGCAAAATGAAATAAGCGTCCAAAGATTGGGGGTAAAGTGGATTTTTTCCTAAATTACATTATAAAAAATAATTACATTAACATTAGATTTTATTAATTATATAATGTTTAATTCTCATACATCAATTCTCACTTAACAAATAATTTATTTTCGATGCTTTATGAATATTTTTATTATCCGATAAATCATATGATGAACACATCAGAATAGTTGGATAAATACGTTAATAATCAATCATTTTATTCGGTAGAATCTTATAGTAGACAAAGAATATGTGCTTGGACTAAAGTTTTAGAGGAATTAAAATTTTATATACCCAAATTGACATAATATATACCATTTGCAATTTTTTTTATACGGACGATAAATACACAGTCTAATAGATAAAAAAATAACTAAACTTGCACCGAGTACATTAAAGTTTTCATTGAATGAAAAAAAGTTAAAAAAAGGAACTTGTATGATTAATTTAAGGTATAAATGTTGAAAACGTCATAAACTAATTAACGATTTTGGATTTTAATCCCAAACTATATAAAATCGTTCAATTTCATTCCGTAATTTAATAGTTTTTTGAAAAATTGTCCCATCCTTAATTAGAGACGAAACTTGCGCACGTCTTCATTAAATTTCCACTTGGCTGCTTACGTGTCATGAGGTGTCAAATTTTAACATGAACAATTATACAAGATTGCATAATTCGTCCAAAACTAATTATAAATTTTGTTATTCGTCCCAAACTATATCAACTTGTCGAATTCCGTCCTTTAATTCATCATTTTGCATGAATTTAGTCTCACCATTAAATTTCTATTTTAATGAAAATGATGATTCAGTCTTTTACTTTTTTAACAGAATAATAGTATGAATTTTAAAAACTCCCGTGGGCTTTTGAGAAGAAAAAAAAATTCCGTGTCATTTCATTAAAAAGACATTGTGCGTTCTTTTTTAATATTAATATATAATAAATATTTACGAGAAATTGAAAAAAAAAATAAAGATACGAACACTTTCTCGTGTATTTTTCACCAATTGAATCATTTCGAAATGATTGTTTTCCACTTTAAGAATAAAATATTCAAGATTCAAAAATTAGAAATTCCACTTAATCATATTGGAATTATCTTGTTTCAATATTTATCTCTCCAAATAATGAAGTGTTTCTATTTTCATATTTGTAGCATTTTAATTATTAATATGGGAATTAAATATTATAGTATGAGTTTTATTATTAAATATTGGAATTAAAAATTCATAGCATTTTTATTATTTATTAATACTAAAAGATAACACACAATATTTTCCTAATGAAATGGCACGGAAGACACGGAAATTTCAAAAACTCATACTATTTTTCTCTTAAGAAAAGTAAAAGATTGAACCGTCATTTTCATTAAATTATCAAACCGGGAATAAATTCATGCAAAATGGTATATTAGGAAACAAAATTCTGCGAGTTGATATAATTTGGGATGAAAAATCAAAATTTATAATTAGTTTGGGACGAACTCTACAATCTTGTATAATTTCATGCCAAAAATTTGACATGTCATGACACATAAGCCACTGTGTGGCGATTTAACGGACACGTGCGCAATTTCTATCACATAATTAACGGCGGGACGTTTTTCCAAAAAAATAATAAATCACTGGACAAAATTCGATGAGCTAGGTGATATAATTTAAAACGAAAATCCAAAATAACAAATTAGTTCGAGACTTTCTATGCAATTTTGCTTAATTTAATTGATTATGTTCATAATTGCACATGAATGGCTCCGTTAAGTCTTAATGGTTTTAAATGCTTGTGAAAAATCTTAATTTAACAACATAAATGTTGGAGACTAATTTTAATAATTTATTTTGTGAAATTTTTTTGATAACAAATATTGAAATTTGAGAACATAAGAAACTATATTATTTGCTTATGTAAATGTCATAATTAGAACAATACACCTATTTAATTTTATTTTTTAGGATACACAAGTCCCAAATTTGATGAAAACAAATATACTATGACGAGATTTCAGCCTAGGTTTAACACATTTTAGGGAACTAAACCATTCAACTAGGCTGAATCGTTGTTGCTTTTTTCTTTCTATGAATAATGGGGTAAATGCAAGATACTTCACTGTGTTATGTAAAATCTGCAAGAAACTATTCTGTGAAATTTTTATTGCGCCAAACTTCCTTATGTTTTCAAAAATCCTGCAAGAAACACCCAATTTGTAAAAAATAGGTCATTTTGGATCGACATATTTCAAGAAATTATTTCGAAAATACTTCAAATTGTTCCCTACAACTTCACTTGATATGTTTTAAAAATGGTTTCTTGAAATATGACGATTCAAAATGACATATTTTTACAAATTATATGTTTTTGCTGGATTTTTGAAAACACAAGGAAATTTGACGCAATAAAAATTTCACAGGGTAATTTCTTGCAAATTTTACATAATACAGGGGAGTATCTTGCATTTTTCCCTGAATACTTCATTCCTTAACTCAAAAGAAATGTTCAAAAAAATAAAAGATATTCCATTGCAAAACACACTAACAAGACGTGAACAAAATGAAATACAAGTAGCGATTCTAACCTAATCGAGATGATAGCTCAGGCGGTAAGACTGTCGGCTACGAAGTTTGTGTGTAAGAGAGAATTTAAATTTTCGTTATGGTTAGCAAGTTTAAAAACATCGAATTTCTTCAATTAGGCGACAAACAACCCAATTCTTCTCTTTTCATCTATTTTTAGTTTTCGAGATAGATTGAATGGCAATCTTCAAACATACCTCATTGATTTTCCAATGATCAAGTAGAGAGTAGGCAACATGTGAATATGTGATTGGTATAGTGGAAGAGATTAATATGGGAAACAAAATAAAAAATTGAGAGCAGGCAAACATAAATTGAGTAAATTTTATTAAAAAAAACTACTATGAATAAAGAAATAACAAAGATTTCTTCTTTTTTAATCGATTGTAGTAAAATTATTAATCAACCTGGGTTCGACCAAACTCAAAGTAACTATATGATAAATGCAATACATTTGTCATGTGATTGAATGAATTGTAGTGTTTTAAAAACCGGATCATCAAGTAAACGATTGTCAATTCAGTCCGATTTATCCTCCAAAACCAATTTTGTTCCTGACCGGTTTGAACTGGAAAAAACAAATCAAACTCGATAAAATCAAGAAACCAGTGAACCGATTGAGCCATTTGTTCACTTATAAAAAGAAAAAGTTTACACAACGAATTTTTACTTAGCTTCCGCGACATTTAAACTTCAAAAATACTCTCACATATCTTCTTCTATTTTTCACCTTGAATAAAAAAAAAGAAAATAAAAATATTTTTTTATAATAAGTTATAGAAATATATTTGGGCATCAATTTCATTAGAATAATCATTTTTTCCCTAACTTCAATTATTTTCATTTTTTATATATAAAGGTTTCAGAAACAAAATTCATCAATATTTTGTCATTTAAATAGGTGATTATCAATAAAATTATTGTTTTTGATATGATATTTATTATAATTTGAATTATTACCTTGATATCTTGTTATCATTCCCAATTTAAAATTTGTAGGAAAAATAATTGGTCATGAGATAACATTTAGTTTATGAAAATAAACTTGAAAAAAATGATTTTTTTAAATAGTTGATTATATACATTAAAACTCAAATTAAAGTATATCTTTGTAATGACGTCCCACCGATTGAACCAGTATTTAAAACGATTAAATCGATCCGATTTGAAAACTTTGATGTTGGTCCCAAATGGTCAGATAAGGTCTAGAGGGGGGGGAAGGGGGGGGGGGGGGGGAATAGACCTCTAAAACTTTTTCCCTCAAATTAAACTTTAAAACTTTGTCTAACAGTAAACAGACTAAGCTGTTACAGAACAGTAAGTTACTTGGCTGATCTCGAACAAATCTTTGAACAGCTTTGTTGACCACTAATCTGATAGTCACTTAGCTGATTTAGTTAAAATCAGTTTCAATACTTAGAGTACTTGCAGCGGATTTTCAAAGTGTTTTTCACAAGTAAACTTAGTAGTTTGAAAATATTATCCCCAGTTTTATAAACTCCTTTAAAATCTTTTTCAAACTGTTTCTAATGTGTTTTTATGCAATCAGAAAATATGCAAGTTGAAAAGCAATGTAAAAACACAAGTAATTTTTATAGTGGTTATATGGATTTGAATATCTTTTAGTCCACTCTTCCAAGTCACAAAGATCTTGGGTTATACTAAAACACAGTAATTAGTACACTCCACTTACGTCAAAACAACAAATGAATATGACCGTAAGCTCACAATAGGAAACCACTAAGAAAACCTATCCTCTGAAGCTAGATCACTCACAAAGACAGTCTACACTTCGCACAACACTCAAACAGTTTTTCACTCAGAAAATGGGTTTGTCTTTTATCTTTAACTTCGGCTTCAGTCAACAAATGACAGAGCTGATGAGTGAGCTGTTCTTGAAACTTAAGAGACTTAGAAAATATTTTGCTTTGAATTCGATCTCTCAGAAGTTGTGTTATTTTTCTTCTTTGTCTCTACAGCTATTTATAGTCACTCTTTGAATTTTGTCCGTTGAAGATAGACAAAATTCAAATCTCTTGATTTTTGGTCCTTAATTTCCGCGAACGGCTCTTTGCACAGTGTCTGTACTGTCAACAGTACTTTTCTGCAGGCAGCATTAAATGCACCAAGCTGATACGAAGAATTTCTTCAATCATTTGTCTTTAATAACCTTGTACTTCAGCATTTATTACTTCCAGGGGCATTTATTACCGTTGGGAAGTCTTCTTGATCTTTTCCACTTGGCTGACGAAGGTGCAAGTCTGATGACGGACGAAGCTGATCCCAAATTTGAACAAATCTTATTTTGAGTCGGCTGATCTTCACCAGTCTGATTCCTTTCCTCAAGCAGATCAGTAGTCTTTTGGACCTTGAATTTTGACTCGTCTGTTTCAGCGTCCTTGTAAACCATGTATCCATCTGATCAATGGTTTCCGCAGACTTCTTCTTGAAGTTGTCCAGCTTGTCCAGAGCAACACTCAGCTGATGCTCTTTGATGGCGTCGTTTTCTTCGCTCATATCTCTGACCTTATCCCACATTTCTTTGGCAGTCTTGCAATGCTTAACTTTGTCAAATCTGTCGTTGTCAAGGGCCTTGATCATGATGAATCGCCCAACATTATCCAGGTTGAACAGCTTAATTTCTTCAGCTGTCATCTCGTTCAGATCTTTCTCCACCGTTATATCGACCTCATCAACTTTGATGGTCTTGGTGAATTTGAATGGACCTTTGATGATACATGTGTACATGTTATCATTGTAGGCAGCTAAGAAGATCTTCATTCTGATCTTCCAGTCTTCGAAGCTCATACCAGCTATGTGGGGAACATGGCTGATACAATCCATTTTTCAAAAATTTTAATTTTTCAAAATATGCTCTTTTGAAAAGTTTTGAAAACCTTTGAAAAATACTCGGATCAAGCTCGTTGATCAGGCAGCTGATTCTATGAACCACCTGCTCTGATACCACTTGTTGGTCCCAAGTGGTCAGATTAGGTCTAGAGAGGGGAGGGGGGGTGAATAGACCTCTAAAACTTTTTTCCTCAAATTAAACTTTAAAACTTTGTCTAACAGTAAATAGACTAAGCTGTTACAGAACAGTAAGTTACTTGGCTGATCTCGAACAAATCTTTGAACAACTTTGTTGACCACTAATCTGATAGTCACTTAGCTGATTTAGTTAAAATCAGTTTCAATACTTAGAGTACTTGCAGCGAATTTTCAACGTGTTTTTCACAAGTAAACTTAGTAGTTTGAAAATATTATCCTCAGTTTTATAAACTCCTTTAAAATCTTTTTCAAACAGTTTCTAATGTGTTTTTATGCAATCAAAAAAATATGCAAGTTGAAAAGTAATGTAAAAATACAAGTAATTTTTATAGTGGTTATATGGATTTGAATATCATTTATTCCACTCTTCCAAGTCACAAAGATCTTGGGTTAAACTAAAACACAGTAATTAGTACACTCCACTTACGTCAAAACAACAAATGAATCTGACCGTAAGCTCACAATAGGAAATCACTAAGAAAACCTATCCTCTGAAGCTAGATCACTCACAAAGACAGATCTACACATCGCACAACACTCAAACAGTTTTTCACTCAGAAAATGTGTTTGTCTTTTATCTTCAACTTCGGCTTCAGTCAACAAATGACAGAGCTGATGAGTGAGCTGTTCTCTCAGAAGTTGTGTTATTTTTCTTCTTCGTCTCTGAGCTATTTATAGTCAATCTTTGAATTTTGTCCGTTGAAGAGAGACAAAATTCAAATCTCTTGATTTCTGGTCCTTAATTTCCGCGAACGGCTCTTTGCACGGTGTTCGTACTGTCAACAGTACTTTTCTGCAGGCAGCATTAAATGCACTAAGCTGATACGAAGCATTTCTTCAATCATTTGTCTTTAATAACCTTGTACTTCAGCATTTATTACTTCCAGGGGCATTTATTACCGTTGGGAAGTCTTCTTGATCTTTTCCACTTGGCTGACGAAGGTGCAAGTCTGGTGACGGACGAAGCTGATCCCAAATTTGAACAAATCTGATTTGAGTCGGCTGATTTTCACTAGTCTGATTCTTTCCTTCAGCAGATCAGTAGTCTTTTGGACCTTGAATTTTGACTCGTCTGTTTCGTCTTCTTACTTAGTCAAAATTCTTCTAAGGGACTTTTACAACTAAGCTTTCCATACTTAGCTGATCTTCGGTTTTGGAAATCATCAAAACCTTCCTTTACAAATTATCTTCAGTGCCTTCATCTTCATCTCTATCCAACAATTTCCCCATTTTTTATGATGACAAAACTTCAGCTAATTACATGTTTACCTACACTAAAGTTTTGATCCTCAAAATCTTCTGAGATAGAAAAGATTTGTTGGAAACAGAACTTGAACTTTTATTGATATTTGAAAATGATTACAAGTACAATTCTGTTGGAATCAGATGACTGAAAAAGAAATAATAAAGAAAACTGATTACAATGATTTGCCTATACTAATCATCAGCTTCTTCACTTTCTCCTTCTGGCGCATCAATGTATTCATAAGATGATTCTTCTTCATCAATAATACCATCCAGCATCAGATTGAATTTTGCAGCATCCATCTTTTCTTTAATTGCCTCATCCATCTGTCTTTTGATCCTCTCTTCATCCTTATGTTTGGTAAAGGGCTCTGATTTATCTTCATCAGAATCCTTGGAAGCAGCCTTTTCTTCATCAGACTTGGCTTTTTCCTTAGAAACTTCAGCAGACTTTTCTTTGCCTTCAACCATTCCAGGTTCAACAGCATCATCAGTCTTCTTAACTTCAACAGCAGCAGCAGCTTCCTCAGTTGGTTCTTCCCCTTTATCTTTCCCCTTTTTGTCATCATCAGATTTGGTGACATTATCAGGTTCAGCAGGCTGGTTAAGTGCAACAACAGGAATCTTTATGGCAGCACATAAAGCTTTGATATTCTGATTTACCACATCATGGCCGGCAGTCAAGTGATTGAGAGTTGTGCTGATGATATCATTTTTGTCATTTAAGCAATCCACATTCAGTTGCATTGTGGCAAGTTCTTCTTCAATGATTTCTCCAGATTTTTTTACTCCCTGCAACATCATCAGGTTGGCTTTCTTCTCTTCTTCACTGACTTCGATGAAGGAAGCAATGAGATCAACAATGTTGTGCTCAGCTCTCTTCAGAGCAGTATGAAGATGGTCTACATCAACCTTCACATCTTCAATATTTCTATTCATCTATGGCATTCTTGATGGTTCTTGCAGTAAGTAACTGCATTTGCTCAAGCTGCAGTCTGTTGGACTCTGCCAGCTCTTGTTGCAACTTCTTCAACTGTTGGCTGTTTCTTTCTTCCATTTTCCTTATAGAATTTTCCATCAATGTTTGGAAGGCTTCCATCAGTGATGAATGCATATCAGCTGATGAAGCAGAATCAGCAGCAGTTGTTTCATCTTGAGGTGCCTGGTGGACAGGAGCATTTATCAAATCAGCTTCTTTATCAGTATCCTTAGCTTTCCACTCAATAGCTAAGGGCTCCTTGGTAGCAAGTTGATCATCAGCATCCTCAAAGATCTTTGATATGATTTTGCCATCATCAGTAAAGACTGTAGTCTGACGAATCCTTTTTATGATTGGTAGACCTTTGGTGCCTAGTGTCTTTACCTTAGGCATATCATTATAATCCTTCACTTCTGTTGGATGAAAATGAAGATGAAGTGCGATGAAGATAAGAAGATAAGGGAGAGTTTTGATGATTTTCAAAACATCAAATTCAGCTAAGTATGGGAAGTTTAGATCCCTTAGAAGAATTTTGACCAAGTAAAGAAGACATCAGAAGGGTCTAAAATTCTAAGCCCAGAAGACTACTGATCTCATGCTGAAATAGCAATCAGAAGGGTAGACCATCAGCTGACTCAAATCAGATTAGTTCAGAGTTTGATCAGCAGAGTATCTATCAACAGGGTTGTTTCGATCAGCAGAGTAGAAGAGATCAAGGAGATAGTCCAACGGTAATAAATGCACTTGGTGTAATAAATGCTGCAACAGAAGGGTAGTAATGGCAAATGATTGAAGTTTATTCTCGGATCAGCAGAGTGCATTTAATGCAGCTACAAGAAAGTACAACAGAAAAAGTACTGTAGCAGGGAGCCGTTCTGAATTTGGGCTAAGGCTATGGATTTGAAGTTTGATTTTCTTCAACGGTCATATTTTCAAATCCAAGTATAAATAGAGCTGATTTCAACAAGCGAGACACACAACAACATTCTGAGATTTCAAATCCGAAGCAGAATTTTTTCTAAGTCTCAAGAAGCTCAAGAATAGCTCACTCGTCTGGTGAAGTCATTTGTTGACAGAAGCCAAGTTGAAGCAAAAAGAAAACATTTTCTGAGTGAACTTGTAATAGTTGAGTGTTGTGCGGAGTTTAGATCCATCTTTGTGAGTGATCTAACTTCAGAGGATAGGTTTTCTGAGTGATTTCCTATTGTGAGCTTACAGCCTTCTCATTTGTTGTTTAGGTGTAAGTGGAGAAATATTGTAAACTTAGTGTTTATAGTATAACCCAGAATCTGTGTGATCTGGAAGAGTGGACTAAAGGATTTTTATCCATATAACCACTATAAAAATTCCTTGTGTTATCTTGTATTAAGTTTTCTTGCATATTTTAAAGTTGCATAACTTAACACTTTGAAAGTTTTGATTAAAGATTTTGAAGGAGTTTTAAAACTGGGGATAAAATCTTTTAAAGACTTAGTTTACTTGTGAAAAACACTTTCAAATTATCCGCTGCAAGTATACTCTTGATAAAACTGATCTTGCTGAAATCAGCTAAGTTACTATAAGAAGAGTGGTCACTCTGCTGCTCAAGATTTGTTCACGAACAGCTTAGTCAGCTTACTGTTCTCTATATGCTTAGTCTGCTGACAGACGACTGAAAAGTTTTTAAGTCTAAAAATTTTCAGAGGTCTATTCACCTCCCCTCCTCTAGACCTCATCTGACCACTTGGGACCAACAAGTGGCATCAGAGCAGGTGGTTCATTAAAATCAGTTGCCTGATCAACGAGCTTGATCCAAGTGTTTTTCAAAGGTTTTCAAAACTTTTCAAAAGAGCATCTTTTTGAAAAATAAAAACTTTTTGAAAAATGGATTGTATCAGTCATGTTCCCCACATTGCTGGTATGTCTTTTGAAGACTGGAAAATCAGGATGGAGATTTTTCTAGCTGCTTATAATGATAATATGTACACATATATTATCAAAGGTCCATTCAGATTCACCAAGACGATAAAGATCAATGAAGTTGATACCGTGGTGGAGAAAGACTTGCATGAGATGACAGCAGAAGAAATAAAGCTGTTCAATCTTGACAAAGTCGGAGGATTTATCATGACTAAAGCCCTGGATAATGATCGGTTTGATAAAGTCAAACATTGCAAAACTGCAAAGGAGATGTGGGATAAAGTCAGAGACATGAGCGAAGGAAACGATGCCACTAAAGAGCATCAGCTAAGTGTTGCTCTGGAAAAGTTGGATAACTTCAAAATGAAGTCTGGAGAGACCACTGATCAGATGGATACTAGGTTCACCAGAACACTCAATGAAGTTCTAAAGTTGGGAAAAACCTTTACTGACAAAGAAATCACAGTCAGAGTACTAAAGGCTATACCTCCCAAGTTCAACATGAAGGTGACAACGATGGAAGAATCAAGAGATTTGGGAAAGATCTCTCTTACAGAGCTGTTCTCCGTACTCAAGGCGTATGAGTATAAACTGTCAAGAATGAGAATTGAAGAAACCTCAACTTCAGGACCCACAGTTGCCTTAGTTGCTGCTGAAAATACCAGAAGACCAGCACAGAGAAGTGAAGAAGTGGACTCATCTGATGAAGCCACACTACTCAACAAAAAGGAGTACACAGCTAGAGATGCAGCATTGCTGATGAATAATTTCCAGAAGTTCTACAAAAGAAAAATGAAGAACAAATATAACAATGCTTCTACTTCTAAACCTAACTCTTCTTCTCAAGATAAGGATGATTACAAATCCAAACTAATGTGTTATAACTGCAGGAAATTGGGACACCTCATCAAGGATTGTCCATATCCTAAAGCAGAGAAATATACTGAAGAAGAGAAGAGAATCAGAAAGGAAAGAAAGCATCAGAGAGGCAAGGCAATGATAGCTGAAGCAGAAAAGCTGACTGCTATCTACTCATCTGATTCAGACTCAGACACTTCTGATGAGGAGTCTTCTGATGAAGAGAAACCTGCTCTTATCTGCCTGATGGCAAAGGAATCTGATGACTCTGAGGATGAGGTAATTCCTCTTGATAATGAGTTATTTAATTCATTTGAACAAATGATGCTTAACAATACTGGTATTGCTGAAGCATATAAAAAGCTTAAGGAAGAGATGATATTGCTTAAGGAGCAAAACAGCTCACTGAAACTTAAAGCTGAAAAGCCTAAAGAATCAGATGACTATAAACTGCTTGAGCAAGAATATAAATCTCTGAAAGCTGAATGTGAAGTTTATAAAGGTAAAATCATGGAACTTGAAAAAGGTTATTGAGTCTCATGATAAATCAACTGCTGCATCCACGCATACATCTAGTAAACAGAAGATGCCTTTAGAACATGATAAGTTAGACTTGAATCATACTGAAAAATTTATATCTGCTGACAATAGTAAGGTCATTTTGTATGTTCAAACTACTAAACCTGCTTCACCTGAGAAAGAGTTAAAGGAGAAGAAATATCCTAAGGCTAATAAGAGCAAAGAGCCTAGTGTAGGTAAACAGACTAGTAAGACCAAACAGCAGAGTCCTAAGAAGTCTGCTGATAAAGCTAAATTGAATCAGACTAGTGGTAGAACTAAGTCGTCTGGTAATGAGCAAGCATTTAGTAAACCAAAGAAGCATAAAAATAAGAAAAATCAAAATGCTTGGTATGGAAATGAGTCTTATTATGTGCAACCTGCTGCATATCCTCCTATGTATCATGCACCTCAATTTCCAACTTACTATTCACCATACCCTGCTCATCCAATGCATGCATACCCTAGTTATCATGCACCTTATCCTGCTTATGAACATTTTCCTTATCATACTGATCATCAACATGACTTATCTGATAATTATGGTAAAGATAAAGCTATTCATGCTCCTGTCAAAACTCAGAAGCCTAAGACATCAACATCTTGGGTTGTCAAAGGTGGAACTAATCCTTCAGGACCCTCTCAATAAGGGTATCTAAAACAATTTTATTTTTGTTTTGTAGGTTAGGATTAGGAGTAGGAGTAAAGTAGAGAAGATTTGGTACTTGGACAGTGGTTGTTCAAGGCACATGTGTGGAAGCATACATGAGCTGACTGATGCTGTTGTTGTAGATGGTCCAAATGTTACTTTTGGAGACAACAAAGAAGGCAAGATTGTAGCTAAAGGAAGATTAATCAAAGGAAACATAGAGATATCTGACGTCTCATATGTTAAAGGCCTAAAGTACAACCTGCTGAGCATAAGTCAATTTTGTGATAGAGGATATTCAGTCATCTTCTCAACAGATAAGTGCTATGTTGAACAGATTGGTACAAAGAAGGTAATTTTATCTGGAAGACAACAAGGAAATGTCTACATAGTCGACTGGAATTCTACTGACAAGAATTCAAGTATTTGTTTGGTGGCTTCTACACCAAGTGAAGTTAGCTGGCTATGGCACAAAAGAATGAATCATTTAAACTTCAAGACCATAAACAGATTGATAAAGAATGATCTGGTAGAAGGGATTCCAAAAATAGTCATGAGCAAAGATAAGCTCTGTGACGCATGTCAGAAAGGGAAACAAATCAAGTCATCATTCAAAAGCAAGAAGCACCAATCTTCTGATAGAATCTTGGAGCTACTACACATGGACTTATTTGGACCCATTGATCCAGTCAGCAATGGTGGAAAAAAATACTGCCTAGCTGTTGTGGATGACTATTCAAGATATACTTGAGTGATATTCATGAAGAAGAAAAGTGAAACCAGTGAACATCTTACTAATCTGATGGAACTGATCCAGAATGAGAAGAGTACAAAAATATTGAAGATCAGATCAGATAGAGGGACAGAGTTCACAAACTCTACTGTTGAAGAGTATTGTAACTTCAAAGGAATACATATGAATATTCAGCTGCTAGAACCCCTCAACAGAATGGTGTTGCTGAAAGGAGAAACAGAACACTGAAGGAAGCTGTCAGAACAATGATAGCTGAAGCTAAGCCGCCACAAAGATTTTGGGCAGAAGCAACAAACACAGCCTGCTTTACCCAGAACAGATGCATGATCAACAAAAATCAGAACAAGACTCCATATGAAGTTTGGAACAACAGGAAACCAAACATTCATTACTTTAAAATTTTTGGTTGTAAATGCTTTGTGTTAAATAATGGGAAGAATCACCTTACTGCATTTGCAGAAAAGGCTGATGAAGCTGTTTTTGTTGGATACTCTACTGTTAGTAAGGCTTACAGAGTTTTTAACAAAAGAACATTACTAATAGAAGAATCCATTCATGTAGTATTTGATGAACCAAATCAATCTTCTAAAAAGAATCAAAGTATTAATCAAGATCTGTCTACTGATTTTCAGAAATTGAGTGTTGAAAGAAATGAAGAATATGTTCCCATCATACTACATGATCTCAACTCAGCTGCTAACTCAAATGCTGTTCAAAATCACAGTGTTGATTGTCTAACAGACGAGTTGCAAACAGATGACAGACCAGAGAATGTTCAACAGACAAGAACTGTTCAACAAACTACTACTGAATCTCCAACAGTAGTGTTGCAAGATCAAGACAGAGGACAACATTCAGACCTGCAACCTGATCTCAGATGGCTCAAGAATCACCCTCCAGAGTTGGTAATTGGTGATCCTTTAGATAGAGTGAAGACAAGAAGAGCTGCTGCACAAGATGCCATGTTTGTCAGTTTTCTCTCTCAAATAGAGCCTAAACAAATTGATGAAGCTGTCAGTGATTCCTTCTGGATTGAAGCTATGCAAGAAGAGTTAAATCAATTTGAAAGGAATGAAGTATGGTACTTAGTTCCAAGACCAAGTCATCAAAGAGTAATTGGCACTAAATGGGTTTTCAGAAATAAAATGAATGAAGATGGTATTGTTACCAGAAATAAAGCAAGATTAGTGGCCAAGGGTTATTGTCAAGAAGAAGGAATTGACTTTGATGAAACATTTGCACCAGTAGCAAGACTTGAAGCAATCAGACTGTTTCTTGCCTATGCTGCTTACAAGAACTTCACTGTCTATCAGATAGATGTGAAATCAGCATTTCTAAATGGAGAATTGCAAGAAGAAGTGTATGTTGAACAACCACCTGGATTTGAAGCTTATCAACAAGAAGACAAGGTGTATCGTCTGAAGAAAGCTCTCTACGGACTGAAACAGGCTCCAAGAGCATGGTATGATACCCTATCTGATTTTCTTTTAATTAAAGGATTTTATAAAGGTAAGGTAGATAAGACCTTATTCACAATTGAATGGGAGAATCATATATTACTTGTGCAAATATATGTAGATGATATTATTTTTGGTTCAACTAACCAACAGATGTGTGACAAGTTCTCCAAGCTGATGCAAAATAAGTTTGAAATGAGCATGATGGGTGAACTCAATTATTTTCTTGGTTTGCAAGTTAGACAGTTGCCTGATGGAATATTTATCAACCAAGCAAAATACACAAGAGATCTGTTTAAGAAATTTGGTATGGAAACTAGCTCTACTGCTACAATTCCTATGTCTACAAGTCTTCGTTTGGATAAAGATGAAGATGGCAAATCAGTGGACATAACCAAATATAGAGGCATTATTGGTTCATTGTTGTATCTAACAGCAAGTAGACCTGATATAATGTACTCAGTTGGAGTCAATTTTTGATAGGAAAAGCACAACAGGTGCTTGTCAATTTTTGGGCAGTCGTCTGATCTCTTGGATGAGTAAGAAACAAACTTCAGTATTCATATCTACTGCTGAAGCTGAGTATATAGCTGCTGGAGCATGCTATGCACATATACTATGGTTGAAGCATCAACTAGAAGACTACAATATCAAAATCAGTGGAATTCCAATCTACTGTGACAATACAAGTGCAATCTCTCTCACTCAGAACACTACAAGTCATTCAAGGACTAAACATATTGAGATCAAGCATCATTTCATTAGAGATCATGTGGAAAAACAGAATGTTATGATTGAGTATGTTCATACAGACAATCAGATTGCTGACATTTTCACTAAACCTTTAAGTGAAGTAAGGTTTTCAACTCTAAGAGCTGAACTAGGACTACTGAATTTGGATGCATGAGCTGAGGTGGAACTTATCAGAAGACTGAAGTTCATCAGCACAATCATCCATTATTATGTTCAAGGATTAACTATCAACATACTAGTTAACTTATGAATTCTTAAAGTTAGGGGGAACGTGTAAGACTAGCGGTACTTCTGTTCTAAAGATGAAATTGGTTAATGACAGTTAGTTGAAGTTATGTTATCAGAGGATATGTTCTTAATTCTTGAAGATTGAAGATCGAATTATCTTGCTGGATTGACAAACAGCAGAGGAAGATTACTAGCTATTGGCTTTCTCTAGTAATATCAGATATCAGATCACTCGTCTGTCAGATAAGTAAAACTCTACTCATCTGATACTTTATATAAGCATGGTCATAAATCGCATCTTTTGAAACACGCTTTTATAAATAACAGATAAGTGCCGATTGAGTTTCCCGCCCATCTGACATTAATTTAATAAATTTGAAGTCCGCAATTCTCACCCACACGATGTAAAAACTGTCAGATCAATCTTATGGTTCACATTAATCACGATAACCAAAACCTAAAGAAACGTATAAAATCTGATCTGAACAGATCAGTCGACTTACGCACACAAAAATTCAAAATTCTCTAACTCTCTAAGCTATCTGTTTTCTAGCTCTCAGTTTTCTACATAATCACATCACTTATTCACCAAAATGGCCATTGCTGAAGGAAGATTTCTAAACTATGACAAATTCTTCGCTACCGGTACTGATTTGATGAGGGAAATTTTGGAGAAAATTAAGGAATCATCACTGGTACCCATTTTAGAAGCTCATGCGGATCGAGTGTATCTGGACGACGTTGAACATTTCTACAAGACCAGAGAATTCAATGATGAAAAGACAACCATGACTGCTACTATTGGGGGAAAGAAGATTTGCATTTCGGCTGCTGTTCTAAGTGAAGTGTACGGGCTGACAAATGAAGGAGGATGTTGGATGAAGATGAAAGAAGTCAGATTTTAAGGGAAGGTTTTGATGATTTCCAAAACGTCATAATCAACTAAGTATGGAAAGCTTAGTTCCCTTGGAAGAATTTTGAACAAGTAAAAGAAGACATCAGAAGAGTTCAAAGTTCAAAGCTCAGAAGACTAGTGATCTCTTGCTGAAACAGCGAACAGAAGGGTAGATCATCAGCCGAGTCAAATCAGATGAGTTCAGTATTTGATCAGCAGAGTATCTATCAGCGGAGTCATTTTGATCAGCAGAGTGGAAGAGATCAAGAGATTAGTCCAACGGTAATAAATGCACTTGGTGTAATAAATGCTGAAAGAGAAGGGTAGTAATGGCAAATGATTGAAGATATCCTCGGATCAGCAGAGTGCATTAAATGCAGCATTAAATGCAATGGACAGAAAAGTACTGTACACTGTACGGTTTGCTGCAGAGAGCCGTTTCAAAAGAGCTGAAGAATGGATTTGATTTGTGACTTGCCTTCAACGGTCACATTTTCATCTCCATGTATAAATAGAGCTGAATTTCAATCAAGCAAAAACACACAACAACAATCAGAGATCGAAATTTTGAAGCAGAATTTCTCTAAATCTCAAAAAGCTCGAACAGCTCACTCGTCTGGTGGAAGTCATCTGTTGACAGAAACCCAGTTGAAGAAATCAGAAAAACATTATCTGAGTGATTTTGTAATAGCTGAGTGTTGTGCGAAGTCAGAATCCATCTTTGTGAGTGATTCTACTTTAGAGGATAGGTTTTCTTTGTGAATTCCTATTGTGAGCTTACAGCCTTCTCATTAGTTGTTTAGGTGTAAGTGGAGAAATATTGTAATCTAAGTGATTATAGTATAACCCAGAATCTGTGTGATCTGGAAGAGTGGACTAAAGGATTTCTATCCATATAACCACTATAAAAATTCTTTGTGTTATCTTGCATTTAAAGTTTTCTTGCATATTTTAAAGTTTGCATTTTAAACACTTTGATTCAAACAAAAGATTTTATAAGGAGTTTGAAAACTGGGGATAAAATCTTTTAGAACTTAGTTTACTTGTGAAAAATACTTTCAAACAATCCGCTGCAAGTATACTCTTGGAAAACTGTTTTGCTGAAAAACAGCTAAGTCACTGTAAGAAGAGTGGTCAGTCGTCTGTTCAAGATTTGTTCACGATCAGACTAGTCTGCTTACTGTTCTTCATCAGCTTAGCCTGGTGACAGAAGACTGAAAAGTTTTTAAGTTCAAAAATTTTCAGAGGTCTATTCACCCCCCCCTCTAGACCTCATCTGACCACTTGGGACCAACAAGTGGTATCAGAGCTTGTGGTTCATTAGAATCAGCTGCCTGATCAACGAGCTTGATCCAAGTGTTTTTCAAAGGTTTTCAAAACTTTTCAAAAGAGGATCTTTTTGAAAAATCAAAACTTTTTGAAAAATGGATTGTATCAGCCATGTTCCCCACATTGCTGGTATGTCCTTTGAGGACTGGAAGATTAGAATGGAAATCTTTCTAGCAGCCTATAATGACAACATGTACACATGTATCATTAAAGGTCCATTCAGATTCACAAAGACCATCAAAATAAATGAAGTAGATACGGTTGTGGAGAAAGACCTTCATGAGATGACTCCAGAAGAAATTAAGCTTTTCAATCTTGATAAAGTTGGGAGATTCATCATGACTAAAGCCCTGGATAATGATCGGTTTGACAAGGTCAAACATTCCAAGACTGCAAAGGAGATGTGGGTCAAAGTCAGAGATATGAGCGAAGGCAATGATGCAATAAAGGAGCATCAGCTCACTGTTGCCTTGGAGAAACTTGACAACTTCAAGATGAAGTCTGGAGAAACCATTGATCAAATGGATACCAGATTCACCAGAACTCTGAATGAAGTTTTAAAGTTGGGAAAGACCTTCACTGACAAAGAGATCACTCTCAGAGTACTAAAGGCCCTACCTCCAAAGTTCAACATGAAAGTAACAGCAATGGAAGAATCAAGGGATTTGGGAAAAATCTCTCTTACTGAGCTGTTTTCTGTACTCAAGGCATTCGAGTATAAACTGCCTAGGATGGGAATTGAAGAAACCTCAACTTCAGGACCCACAGCTGCACTGGTTGCTGCTGAAAACCAAAGAAGACCAGCACAGAAAAGCAAAGATGTGGACTCATCTGATGAAGCCACTCTACTCAATAAAAAGGAGTACACTGCTGGAGATGTTGCACTGTTGATGAATAATTTCAAGAAGTTCTACAAAAGAAAAATGAAGAACAAATACAACAATGCTTCTACTTCTAAACCTAACTTTTCTTCTCAGGATAAAGATAACTATAAAGCAAAACTAATGTGTTACAACTGCAGGAAATTGGGACACTTCATCAAAGACTGTCCATATCCAAAAGCAGAGAAGTACACTGAAGAGGAGAAGAAAATGAGAAAAGAAAGAAAGCATCAGAGAGGCAAGGCTATGATGGCAGAAGCAGAAAAGCTAGCTGCTGTCTACTCATCTGATTCAGACTCAGACTCGTCTGATGAAGAATCGTCTGATGAAGAAAAACCTGCTCTCCTGTGTCTAATGGCAAAGGAATCTGATGACTCTGAGGATGAGGTAACTCCTCAAGAAAATGAACTGTTTAATTCTCTAGAGCAAATGATGTTGAATAATACTACTATTGCTGGAGAATTTGTTAAGCTTAAGGAAGAGATGAACTTGCTAAAAGAGCAAAATAGTTCACTGAAACTTTTAGCTGAAAAGCCAAAAGAATCAGCTGAATATAAACAGCTTGAGCAAGAGCATGAATCTCTGAAAGCTGAATGTGAGGTTTATAAAGGAAAAATCATGGAACTTGAGAAAATTATTGAGTCTCATGATAAGTCAACTGTTGCATCCATGCATACATCTAATAAACAGGAGACACCTTTAGAAAAGGATAAACTAGAATTGAATCATACTGAAAAATTCATATCAGCTGACAATAGTAAGGTCATTCTGTATGTTCAAACTTCTAAACCTACCTCATCTGAGAAAGTGGGAAAGGAGAAGAAATCTCCTAAGGCTAAAAAGAGCAAAGAGCCTAGTGTAGGAAATCAGACTAGTAAGACCAAACAGCAGAGTCCTAACAAGTCTGCTGATAAAGCAAAAGTCAATCAGACTAGTGGTAAAGCTAAGTCAAAACCATTTGAGCAAGCATCTAGTAAACCAAAGAAGCATAAAAACAAGAAAAATCAAAATGCTTGGTATGGAAATGAGTCATATTATGTGCAACCTGCTGCATATCATCCTATGTATCATGCACCTCAATTTCCAGGTTACTATGCACCTTACCCTGCTCATCCAATGCATGCATACCCTGCTTATCATGCACCTTACCCTGCTTATGAACATTATTCTTATCATACTGATCATCAACATGACTTATCTGATAACTATGGTAAAAATGAAACCGTTCATACTCCTGTTAAAACTCAAAAGCCTAAGAAGCCTAAGACATCAACATCTTGGGTTGTCAAAGGTGGAACTAATCCTTCAGGACCCTCTCAATAAGGGTACCTAAAACAATTTTACTTTTGTTTTGTAGGTTAGGATTAGGAGTAGGAGTAAAGTAGAGAAGATTTGGTACTTGGACAGTGGATGTTCAAGACACATGTGTGGAAACATACATGAGCTGACTGATGCAGTTGCTGTGGATGGTCCAAGTGTTACATTTGGAGACAGCAAAGAAGGCAAGATTAAAGCTAAAGGAAGAGTAATCAAGGGAAACACAGAGATATCTGACGTCTCATATGTTAAAGGCCTAAAATATAATCTGCTGAGCATAAGTCAATTTTGTGACAAAGGATATTCAGTCATCTTCTCAACAGATAAGTGCTATGTTGAACAAATTGGTACAAAGAAGGTAATTTTATCTGGAAGACGACAAGGAAATGTCTACATAGTCGACTGGAATTCTGCTGACAAGAATTCAAGTGTTTGTTTGGTGGCATCTGCACCAAGTGAAGTTAGCTGGCTATGGCACAAGAGAATGAATCATTTAAACTTCAAGACCATAAACAGATTAATCAAGAATGATTTGGTAGAAGGGATTCCAAAAGCAGTCATGAGCAAAGACAAGCTCTGTGACGCATGTCAGAAGGGGAAACAAATCAAGTCATCATTCAAAGAAAAGAAGCACCAATCTTCTGGAAGAATATTGGAGCTACTGCATATGGACTTATTTGGACCCATTGATCCAGTCAGCAATGGTGGAAAGAAATACTGCCTAGCTGTTGTGGATGATTATTCAAGATATACTTGGGTGATTTTCATGAAAAAGAAAAGTGAAACCAAGGAACATCTTACCAATCTGATGGAACTGATCCAGAATGAGAAAAGTATCAAAATATTGAAGATCAGATCAGATAGAGGGACAGAGTTCACAAACTCTACTGTTGAAAAGTATTGTAGCATAAAAGGAATACATCATGAGTATTCAGCTGCTAGGACCCCTCAACAGAATGGTGTTGCTGAAAGGAGAAACAAAACACTAAAGGAAGCTGTCAGAACCATGATAGCTGAAGCTAAACTGCCTCAAAGATTTTGGGCAGAAGCAACAAATACAGCATGCTTTACCCAAAACAGATGTATGATCAACAAAAATCAGAACAAGACTCCATATGAAGTTTGGAACAACAGAAAACCAAACATTCATTACTTCAAGATTTTTGGTTGTAAATGTTTTGTATTGAATAATGGGAAAAATCACCTTACTGCATTTGCAGAAAAGGCTGATGAAGCTGTCTTTGTAGGATACTCTACTGTTAGTAAAGCTTATAGAGTCTTTAACAAAAGAACATTACTAATAGAAGAATCTGTCCATGTAGTATTTGATGAGCCAAGTCAATCTTCTGAAAAGAATCAAAGTATTAACCAAGACCTGTCTGCTGATTTACAGAAGTTAGATGTTGGAAGAAATGAAGAATATGTTCCCATCATACTACCTAATCTAAGTTCAGCTGCAAACTCAAGTGCTGTTCAAAATCACAGTGCTGATTGTCTAACAGACGAGTTGATAACAGCTGACAGACCAGAGACTGTTCAACAGACTACAAATGTTCAACAGACTACTACTGAAACTCCAACAGTAGTGTTGCAAGATCAAGACAGAGGACAACATCCTGATTTGCAACCTGATCTCAGATGGCTCAAGAATCACCCACCTGAATTAGTCATTGGTGATCCTTTAGATAGAGTGAAAACAAGAAGAGCTGCTGCACAAGATGCCATGTTTGTCACATTTCTATCTCAAATAGAGCCTAAGCAAATTGAAGAAGCTCTCAGTGATTCCTTCTGGATAGAAGCTATGCAAGAAGAGTTGAATCAATTTGAAAGGAATGAAGTCTGGTACTTAGTTCCTAGACCAAGTCATCAAAGAGTCATTGACACTAAGTGGATTTTCAGGAATAAAATGAATGAAGATGGTATAGTCACCAGAAACAAAGCAAGACTAGTGGCCAAGGGTTACTGTCAAGAACAAGGAATTGACTTTGATGAAACTTTTGCACCAGTGGCAAGACTTGAAGCAATCAGACTTTTTCTAGCCTATGCTGCTCACAAGAACTTCACTGTCTATCAGATGGATGTGAAGTCTGCTTTTCTCAATGGAGAATTGCAAGAAGAAGTGTATGTTGAACAACCTCCTGGATTTGAAGTCTATCAAGAAGAGGACAAGGTATATCGTCTGAAGAAAGCCCTTTATGGACTGAAACAGGCTCCAAGAGCATGGTATGATACTCTATCTGATTTTCTTTTAATCAAAGGATTTCGTAAAGGTAAGGTAGATAAAACCTTGTTTACAATTGAATGGGAAAATCATATATTGCTTGTGCAAATATATGTGGACGATATTATTTTTGGTTCAACTAACCAACAGATGTGTGATAAGTTCTCCAAGCTGATGCAGAATAAGTTTGAAATGAGCATGATGGGTGAACTTAACTATTTTCTTGGATTGCAAGTTAGACAGTTGCCTGATGGAATATTCATCAGCCAAGCAAAATACACAAGAGATCTGTTCAAGAAATTTGGTATGGAAACTAGCTCTACTGCTACAATTCCTATGTCTACAAGTCTTCGTTTGGATAAAGATGAAGATGGCAAATCAGTGGACATAACCAAATATAGAGGCATTATTGGTTCATTGTTGTATCTAACAGCAAGTAGACCTGATATAATGTACTCAGTTGGAGTCTGTGCAAGATTTCAATCAAACCCCAAAGAATCTCATCTCTTAGCTGCCAAGAGGATATTGAAGTATGTTAAAGGCAATCAAGAATTGGGATTGTGGTATCCTAGAGAATCTGGATTTGAGCTTATTGGTTATTCAGATTCAGACCTTGCTGGCTGCAAGATTGACAGAAAGAGCACAACAGGTGCCTGTCAGCTCTTAGGTAGTCGTCTGATCTCATGGATGAGTAAGAAACAAACTTCAGTTTCTATATCTACTGCTGAGGCTGAATATATTGCTGCTGGAGCTTGCTGTGCACAAATACTATGGTTGAAGCATCAACTAGAAGATTACAACATCAAAATCAGTGGAATACCAATCTACTGTGACAATACTAGTGCAATCTCTCTTACCGAGAACACTACAAGTCATTCAAGGACTAAGCATATTGAGATCAAGCATCACTTCATTAGAGATCATGTGGAAAAAGGCAATGTTATGATTGAGTATGTTCATACAGACAATCAGATTGCTGATATTTTCACTAAACCTTTAAGTGAAGCAAGGTTCTCAACTCTAAGAGCTGAGTTAGGACTACTCAATTTGGATGCATAAGCTGAGGGGGAACTCATCAGAAGACTGGAGTTCAACAGCTTAGTCATCAGTTATTTCATTCAAGGATTAACTCTCAACAGACTAGTTAACTTATGAATTCTTAAAGACAGGGGGAACGTGTAAGACTAGCGGTACTTCTGTTCTAAAGATGAAATCTGTTAATGACAGTTAGTTGAAGTTATGCTATCATGAAGATGTGTTCTTAATTCTTGAAGATTGAAGATTATTTTATCTTGCTGGATTGACAAACAGCAGAGGAAGATTACTAGCTATTGGCATTCTCTAGTAATATCAGATAACAGATCACTCGTCTGTCAGATAAGTTAAACTCTACTCATCTGATATCTTATATAAGCATGGTCATAAAACGTATCTTCAGAAACGCGCTTTTATAAGTAACAGATTAGTGTCGATAGAGTTTCCCGCCCATCTGACATTAAAATAATAAAATTGAAATCCGCGACTCTCATCCGCGCGATTAAAAACTGTCAGATTAGATCAACGGTTCTGATAAATCACGAAAACCTAACCAAAAGGAAACCTATAAAATCCGATCTGAACAGCATAGTCATCTTACGCACTCAAAAACTCTCAAACTCTCTAACTCTCAAACCCTTTTGCTTCGAAAGTTCACTGTTCTTTTGCAGAATCTACTCACTAATCTCTGAAATGGACAAGATTATTGAGGGAAGATACTTCAACTACAGCAAATTCCATTTCTCTGGCACTGATTTGATGCGTTCATTACTGGAAAAGATCAAAGAAGCATCGTTGGTTCCTGTTTTGGAAGCTCACGAAGAAAGAGTCTGCCTGGAAGATGTGTATCATTTCTACAGTACCAGGAAGTTCAATAATGATGACACTGTTATGACTGCTGTCATTGGTGGTAAGAAAATTGCTGTATCTGCTGCTGTTCTTAGTGAAATTTATAAGCTGACGAACAAGGGAGGAGATGTGACAGACCTTGGGTCTGAAAAAGAAGAAGAGTTTTGGGCTATTTGTGCGAAGAAAGGAGAAGAGATGACTAGGACTTTGATGAAGACCCAGCTGAAGGATGAATATCAGAGGTTTGCTGATATTATTGCCAAGGTACTGGATTGCAGCACAAGCTCTCTGGATGGGTTACCCAGAAGGAGATACCACACAATGGTGTGTATCTACTACGGTTTAAAGGTTAACTGGGCTGCTCATGTTTATGAGCTACTAAGTGATAAGAGGCATTCTCATGCCATTTTACTGAGTAATCTGTTTGCCTCACTACAATGCCCTATGGGTGGTGGGAAGCAAACTCATGGTAGTAAAGAGTTTAAACTCTACGAGCCAGTGAGACAAATAGTGGAGAAACCTAAAAGAAAAGCCCCTGCAAAATCCAAAAAGGCCCCTTCTAAGAAAAGCAAGAAGGTGGGTCAAACTAGTCAGTCTGCTGAGCCAACAGCACAGTCTGCTGTTGTGGCTGGATCAGCACAACCTGAAGTTGAAGTCCCTGAGAAGGTGATAGATGACTTCACAGCTGAAGTTGAGAACATGGAGACAGGCTCATCATCTGAAAAGACCGAGTCTGAAGAAGAAGTTCCTCTTCAAAGGTTGAAGAGATTGAGGACTAGGAGTGAGACAAGGGGACCTCCTGTTGCAAAACCTCCTGCCAAGAGAATTCCTAAGTCCAAAGCCAAGAGAAAGGTCAACTTCTCTGAAGAACCTGTTGCAACTGTCAGAGAAACAACAACAGAAGCAGAAAGGCCCTTGACCATTAAAGAACCTGCTGTTGAAACTGCCAAGGTTGCTGCTACTGATGATAAAGTTGTTTCTGAAGTTGGAATGTCAACAGAAAACTCGACTGCTGCACTATCTGCTGATGTAGAAAAGGAACAGCAGACTAGTACAACACAAGAGGGAGAAATACTGTTGCTGCATCCTACTCCAGTTGCTGCAACCCCTATTCAAGCAGTTGAGAGCCCTGAATCTAGAAGAAAGAGGATTGGCAAATCTGCAACTTATGTAACTGCTGCAGAAAAGAAAAGATTGGATGATGCTGAAAAGCAAAGGATAGCTGCAGAGAAAGCAGAGGAGGAAAGGCTGAAGAGCCTAGAACTAAAAAGGCTGGAGGAAGAAGCCAGCAAAATGACCCAAGAGCAGAGAGATGCTGTTGAGGCAGCAGAGTTGGCTGCTGTTATTGAGGCAAGCATCAAGGATGCTCATGGACATCAGCATACTGGTGGGATAGCTATTGGTGAACCAAGGGATCCAAACAAACCAATACCAGCTATGCCTGCACCTAAAACAAAGCCAAAGAGAAGGGAAGAGATTAGACTGTCCTTGGAGATAGTCAGGGAAGATCCAGTAATCTTTGAAGAATTCCTAAAGAGGCTTGATGCTGAAAATGAAAGGGTCAACCGCCTGACACAGTTCAACAATGAAAAGATCAGATACAACAGGTGGAGGGAATTCAGACTGACAAAGAGTCCAGCTGAAATGACCAAATGGAAAGCCTTTGCTACTGAAGAAGCATGGGTACTGAAGTGGCTTGAGACTGGTTCTCTCATTCAAGCACTTGATTCAGAATTCTTTCTGGACAGGTTAAGAATGAGAATAAGCCATGTAGTCAAAGCTGAAGCCAAGAAGATCTTTGAGTCTATTGCTGAAGATTATGATGATTCAGTAGACCTCAAAGAAAGATCAATCAAGTTGGCTGTTGCTCAAGCAATGGAGCTTTGGGCAAAGAAATCAAGGAAGTTAAGAGGACAACCAAGCTCACTGGTCCCACTTCCAAACATCAAACACATTGTCTATGGTCCAAACATCAAACCCTATGAGGAGCTGCCTGAGGAACCTTCATCTACTTTTATTCCTCTTGATAATTTTACTTGGATTTCTAACAGGTCAGCAGTGGACAATGAAGGACTGATGAAGACAGTTGAGACTGTCAAGAAGATTATATCACCTGCTGATAAAGAGAAAGCAGAGTCTTCTGATCAACCAAAGCAAATAGAGGGTACATCAGACCCATCTGATCAGAACAAAGCACAAGGTGATAAGTCTGATGCTGCTGATGACTCAAAGAAGGAAGAAGAAATTCCAGCAGATCAGATCAAGGACAAAGAAGTTGCTGCTGAAGGAGATGATCAAGCTAAGGAGAAGGAAAACACTCCAAGCCATGCTGATGGATCAGCAGATCAATCTCTTGCATTGACAACTCAACCATCAGAGCAACTTATGAAAGATACACCTGCTGCTACATCAGATATGCCTTCAACTTCTCATGGTGTTCAGACAAATCTGTTGGACTCCATCCAACAAATGATCACCAATTCTCTGAAGGATATGAAGAAAGAATTAGCTGCAGAAGTGATAGATGCTGTTAAACAACCAAATCAGAAAGCTGCTGCTGTCCCAACCGATCTGATAGAAGACACTGCTCAGAATGTTAAATCCATCTGTCAAGATATGGATATACTAAGGAGACGGACTCAGAGCACTACTGAAGGTTGGAAACAGATTGAACAAACTGTTGAATTGGCTCTCCAAGCAGAGGATGAAGTCGTGGGCAACATGATGAAAGACTTCAAGGCTTCATCAAATTGGATACTAGGAACTCAAATCCAATTGGGTGATCAAGGAGAAGATCTGCTCAAGGAAATGAGAGCTTTCAAAGCCAATCAACTCAAACAACAAGCTCAGATCAATGCTATGGAAGAGAACATCAAACTTCTATGTGATTCACATCTAATTACACCAGTTGTGCCACAATATCCATCTGTCCCTGCTGATGATGACAAAAAGGGGGAAGAAAGGGTATTTGGACAGCAAAGGGTTGGAACTTCTTTTGCATTAGAAGATGCTGAAGCAACTGAAGTGTTGGAAGAATCTGCTGGTGAGACTGAAAGAAATATGGGAGAATCAAGCAAACCAACAGATGAGAAAATTACAGAAGAAGAGCAAGCTGAATTTGAAGAATCTGAAGCAAAAGCCAAGTCTGATAAGGAACTAGCTGCTGCCAAAGATTCAGCTGAAGAACAGCTTGATCCAGATGTCAAGAAAAGGAAGCTAGAGCTGTTGAAGAAAAAATTCGTTGAAAACTTGGAAGCTGAGTCTTCTAAGTTATCTGATGAAGAGTCTGAAAAAGAAGACAAGGAAGCAGAAAAAGAGAAGAAGGGAGAAGACTAGTCTAGGCTAGATTTCCTTTTATATTAAAAATCCTTGTAATCTTTTTAAAGTATTTTGTACTTTTCATCTTTCAAAACTTGTAAAATGTAATCAATTCAATATCTATAAAATTGCAAGTTTGACTCCAACATATTATTTCTATCTCAGAAATTTTTGAGGATCAAAACTTTAGTTTAGGTACAGGTACTTAGCTGGAGTTTTGTCATCATCAAAAAGGGGGAAATTGTTGGATGAAGATGAAAGAAGTCAGATTTTAAGGGAAGGTTTTGATGATTTCCAAAACGTCATAATCAACTAAGTATGGAAAGCTTAGTTCCCTTGGAAGAATTTTGAACAAGTAAAAGAAGACATCAGAAGAGTTCAAAGTTCAAAGCTCAGAAGACTAGTGATCTCTTGCTGAAACAGCGAACAGAAGGGTAGATCATCAGCAGAGTCAAATCAGATGAGTTCAGTATTTGATCAGCAGAGTATCTATCAGCAGAGTCGTTTTGATCAGCAGAGTGGAAGAGATCAAGAGATTAGTCCAACGGTAATAAATGCACTTGGTGTAATAAATGCTGAAAGAGAAGGGTAGTAATGGCAAATGATTGAAGATATCCTCGGATCAGCAGAGTGCATTAAATGCAGCATTAAATGCAATGGACAGAAAAGTACTGTACACTGTACGGTTTGCTGCAGAGAGCCGTTTCAAAAGAGCTGAAGAATGGATTTGATTTGTGACTTGCCTTCAACGGTCACATTTTCATCTCCATGTATAAATAGAGCTGAATTTCAATCGAGCAAAAACACACAACAACAATCAGAGATCGAAAGTTCTTTGGACGGTTTACCCAGAAGGAGGTATTACACTATGATTTGCATATACTATGGATTGAAAGTTAACTGGGCAGTTCATGTATTTGATTTGATGAGTGACAAGAAGGAAAATTATGCAATTCTGCTCAGTCATCTGTTCTTGAGCTTGAGATGCCAATTGGGAAGTGGAAAGACTACCCACCCTGGCAAAGAATTCAAGCTGTATGAGCCAGTTAGAAGTGTGAGTACTTCTAAGAGAAAGACTCCTGCCAAGGCTACTAAGGCTCCTGCCAAGAAAAGCAAGAAGGCTGGTTAGACTAGTGGGTCTGCTGATCAAACAGTGAGCACCACTGTTGAAGCTGGATCAGCACAGCCTGAAATTGTAATTCCTGACAAAGTAATCGATGAATTTACTAAAGAACTTGAAAAGATGGAGACTGGATCATCTCCTGAAAGGACTGAATCAGAGGAAGCTGTTCCTATTCAACCAGCAAAAAGAATGAGGACTAGAAGTTCTGCAAAGAGACTTCCTAAACCTCAACCTTCAGGAAGAATGACCAAATCAAAAGCCAAGAGGAAGGTCACATTCGCTGAAGAGTCACCTGAAAAGGTAAGGGAGATACCAGCATCAGCAGAGAGACATATTATTATTGAAGAACCTGCTGCTGAGCCTGCTGGAGACTCGTCTGTTGGAGTGTCTGCTGATGTTAGAGAAGAACAGCAGACTGGCACAACAAATGAAGGAGATGCACTCCTTCTGCACCCTGCTCCCGTTGCTGCCACTCCACTACAAACTGTGGAAAGTCGTGAAGCTAAGAAGCTAAGGACTGGCAAAGTTGTTATTCCTTATATCTCTGCTGCTGAAAAAAAGAAAATAGATGAGGCTGAGAGACAAAGGAAAACTGCTGAAAAGGCAGAAGAAGATCGCCAAAAGGCCCTTGAGCTCAAAAGACTGGAAGAAGAAGCCAGTAAAATGACTCAAGCCCAAAGAGATGCCACTGAAGAAGCAGAGTTGGCTGCTGCCATAGAAGCAAGTGCTAAGGACTCTCATGGTCCAAGGCAAGCTGGTGGTATTGTGATTGGAGAGCAAAGAGATCCAAACAAGCCTAAACAAGTCATGCCTACACCAGCAGTGCAACCTAAGAGAAGAGCAGAGGTAAAACTGGCATTGGAGATTGTCAGAGATGACCCTTCTGTGTTTGATGAGTTTATTGCATGTTTGGATGCTGAGAATGGCAAGATTACTCGTCTGACGATGTTCACCAAAGCAAAGATTAGATATAATAGATGGAGGGATTATCGTCTTACAAAGAGTAATGATCAAATTGCAAGCTGGAAGACTTTTGCTGATGAAGAAGCCTGGGTTATGAAATGGCTTGAGACAAATTCTCTGACTCAAGCATTGGACTCAGAATTCTTTCTGGATAAGCTAAGACTGAGGATCAGTCATATAGCAAAGGCTGAAGCAAAGAAATTGTATGATTCCGTTCCTGAGGAGTATGCTGATAATGAAGATTTGAAGGAACGTGCAATCAAGTTGGCAGTTTCCCAAACAATGGAAACTTGGGCCAAAAGAACAAGGAAGATGAAGGGACAGCCAAGTTCACTGCTCCCTCTTCCAAGTCTGAAGCAGATTGTTTATGGACCTAACATTAAGCCATATGAAGAGCTCCTTGAGGATCCAGTCTCCCCATTTGTTCCAATTGATAATCTGACATGGATCACTCATAGAACTACTTTGGATAATGCAAGAAAATTGCGCACTATTGCAAATGTCAAGAAGGTCCAAGCACCACCTGCTGATCAGAACAAAGAAAAAGAAGGCACTTCTGATCCTGCTGATCAAAATAAGGGAAAGGATAGTACATCTGATCCTACTAAGGAGAAAGACAATACTTCTGATCCTGCTGATCAGAACAAGGAAAAAGAAGATACTTCTGAAATTGCTAAGGAAAAGGAGGGTACTTCTGAACAAGCTGATCAGACTAAGGAGAAGGAAAGCACTCCTAGTCAAGCTGATGAGACCAAGGAAAAATAGACAACTCCTGGTTCAGCAGATCAGATCACAGAATCAGCAACCCTTGCCTTACCTCCTATTCCAACTGATGTTCTTTCTACTTCTCAGAGCTCACAGCAATCTCTGTTGGACTCAATTCAACAGATGATTTCAAAATCAATGAAGGAATTAGAAGAGAAGGTAACTGCTAATCTGTTGGCTGCTCTAAGTCAACCAACCCAAAGAGCTGCTCATGTTCCTACTTCGCTGACAGAAGACACTTCTCATAATGTGGAAACTATCAGACAAGATATGGATGTGATTAGAGCAAGAACTCAAAGCACTGTTGCTGGTTGGAGACATATTACAGAAACTGTTGAAATGGCCATCCAAGCTGAAGATGAAACCTTGGAAAATATGATGAAGGACTTCAAGGCATCTGCTGATATGTTGCTTGCAACTCAGATTCAGCTAGGTGAGCAAGGAGAAGTTGTGCTTCACATAATGGATGCTTTTGAGGCCAATCAACTCAGACAAGGAGCTCAAATCACTGCCATGGAAGAAAACATCAGACTTCTCTGTGATACTCTCCAAATCACACCAGTCTTACCAAAGTATCCAATCAACCCTGCTGATGATGACAAAAAGGGGGAAGATAGGGTACCTGGTGAAGAAGAAGATAGACAAGATGACAAATCTCTATCAAAGACTGCTGAATTGGAAGGAACTGAGGTACTGGAAGAATCTGCAAATGAGGATGATGCTGGTGATAATGAAGGCACAAGCAGACCAGTAAATCAATCAATTACAGAAGAAGAAGATGAAGCTGATGAAACTGAAGCTGAAGCAAAGGCAAAGACTGACAAAGAAATTGCTGCTGCTAAGGACTCAGCTGAAGAACATCTTTATCCTGGTGTTAAATATAAGAAGATGGAGCTGCTAAGACAAAGATTCTTCAAAGAATTGGAAGCTGAAACTTCCAAACCTGAGGATGAAAAAGACAAAAATGAAGAGGATAAGCAAGAAGACAAAACAGAAGACTAGTCTAGTCTAGGTTACTTATGCTTGAAATCTTTGTAATTTTTCTTTATGCACATTTCATCTGTTGAACTTGTAATTTGTAATATTTCTGAATATCTATAAAAGTTCAAGTTTAATCCAATAAACTATTTCTATCTCAGAAATTTTTGAGGATCAAAACTTTAGTTTAGGTACAGGTACTTAGCTGAAGTTTTGTCATCATCAAAAAGGGGGAAATTGTTGGATGAAGATGAAGATGAAGTGCGATGAAGATAAGAAGATAAGGGATAGTTTTGATGATTTCCAAAACATCAAATTCAGCTAAGTATGGAAAGCTTAGATCCCTTAGAAGAATTTTGACCAAGTAAAGAAGACATCAGAAGAGTCTAAAATTCTAAGCCCAGAAGACTACTGATCTCATGCTGAAATAGCAATCAGAAGGGTAGACCATCAGCTGACTCAAATCAGATTAGTTCAGAGTTTGATTAGCAGAGTATCTATCAGCAGGGTTGTTTCGATCAGCAGAGTAAAAGAGATAAAGGAGATAGTCCAACGGTAATAAATGCACTTGGTGTAATAAATTCTGCAAGAGAAGGGTAGTAATGGCAAATTATTGAAGTTTATTCTCGGATCAGCAGAGTGCATTTAATGCAGCTACAGGAAAGTACAGCAGAAAAAGTACTGTAGCAGGGAGCCGTTCTAAATTTGGGCTAAGGCTATGGATTTGAAGTTTGATTTTCTTCAACAATCATATTTTCAAATCCAAGTATAAATAGAGCTGATTTCAACGAGCGAGACACACAACAACATTCTGAGATTTCAAATCCGAAGCAGAATTTTCTCTAAGTCTCAAGAAGCTCAAGAACAACTCACTCGTCTGGTGAAGTCATTTGTTGACAGAAGCTAAGTTGAAGCAAAAAGAAAACATTTTCTGAGTGAACTTGTAATAGTTGAGTGTTGTGCGGAGTTTAGATCCATCTGTGTGAGTGATCTAACTTCAGAGGATAGGTTTTCTGAGTGATTTCCTATTGTGAGCTTACAGCCTTCTCATTTGTTGTTTAGGTGTAAGTGGAGAAATATTGTAAACTTAGTGTCTATAGTATAACCGAGAATCTGCGTGATCTGGAAGAGTGGACTAAAGGATTTTTATTCATATAACCCCTATAAAAATTCCTTGTGTTATCTTGCATTAAGTTTTCTTGCATATTTTAAAGTTGCATAACTTAACACTTTGAAAGTTTTGATTAAAGATTTTGAAGGAGTTTTAAAACTGGGGATAAAATCTTTTAAAGACTTAGTTTACTTGTGAAAGACACTTTCAAATTATCCGCTGCAAGTATACTCTTGATAAAATTGATCTTGCTGAAATCAGCTAAGTTACTATAAGAAGAGTGGTCACTCTGTTGCTCAAGATTTGTTCACAAACAGCTTAGTCAGCTTACTGTTCTCTATAAGCTTAGTCTGCTGACAGACGACTGAAAAGTTTTTAAGTCTAAAAATTTTTTGAGGTCTATTCACCCAGCCCCCCCCCCTCTAGACCTCATCTGACAACTTGGGACCAACAACTTCCTTGCCAAAAGTGACAGACTTGGCAACTCACTTGAAGAACCTTGCTGATATCTGGACTAGGCAGCCCAATTCTTCAAAGCAACCATCACAGCAGTTTGAATTGCCCTTTCAACAGCATCATCAGATTTTCTTCTCTTCTCTGGCAAAGTGTTGGATATGATTTTTGCCTCTTCAGTAGCAAAATCCCTTGCATACTGATGCATGACATCCCTTACAAAGTCAGGATCCAAGGCGTTTGTTATTGAGGTGGTTTTTAGCCACTGAAGAACCCATCTCTCTTCCTCAGCAGACTCATTCCAAGCTTGAAGCTCTTCAACAGATCTATTCACCCTGTAGTCTCTCCACTTCATGTATCTTTTCTTTTCTTACGTGAATAGGGTCTTGAGCATCAGCTTTTGATCATAATATTCCAGTCTCTTTTCAAACCTGTTGAAAATAGACTTGTCAGCATTGATAATTTCGAAGGACCTCCTCACTTCAAATTTCGCCTTCTCCTTGACCATGCCAGCATGCATCTTCTTCGTAGCTTGTAAAGATTCACCAATCTTGATCCCTCCAGAATGTACAGGACCATGGGAATCTTTCTTGCTCAGCTCTATGACCATAGCAACTTCAGCATCTTCAGCAGCCTTAAGCTCTGCTTCAGACATGTTTCTCCTTTGTTCATCCTTTTCTGCCTGAATTTTGCTAAGCTCAATGGCTCTTTGTTCCTCCTGTTCATCTCTCTTCCTCTGCTCAGCTTCTGCTCTCTTCCTTTTGTCAGCAGCAGATATCTTCTTCTTTTTGAATACGATCTTTCTTTTTCCTTTATCAGCTGGAGCAGGAACAGGACCAGCAGATGCAAGGGGTGCAGCTGCTATTGGTTCGATGATCTGCTCTTCTGGATCATCTTGAGGTTGTATAACCTCATCTGTTGGTTTTGGTGGAGTAGTCTGATGAGTAGTCTGATCATCAACTTGCATTTCCTTAGCAGACACTTCCTCAGCACCAACAGGCCTCTCTGCTGATGGAGGGCTTTTTCTCACTAAGTCTGATAACTCAGTGTGCTCTTCAATAAATGTGATGGGGGCTATTTCGCACCCTACATACTGATCAGATCGAACAGAGATTATAAGACCGGTTCGACCAATTACAAAGGATCGGGATCTTCTTGCTGACCCAGCCTGATGCCGCTCGCTCCGAGTAAAGATTACACTCCGGACCCAGGAAGGATAGGTTGGGCCGAGTCCAACTAGGACTATGATTCCTTGTAATACTAGGTTTAGCATAATATAAATACCTAGTTATTCGTTGTATAAGAGAACTACGAATTCTCTTAATTCTGAGATTACACAAGAATACATTGATAACAATAGAACTCAATAATATCCATTATTGTTGCAGAACTTTACCTCCATATCATTGCGTTCTTAATTTCGTTAATGGTTTTACTTCTTGCCTTTGATTATTGCTTTTCTTTGTAAACGATCCATCCAGAATAAAGTAACAGAACCCAATATACTGAATAATTCAATATCCAAACCCCCGATATCACAAATTCACTGATATTAAATTAACCCGACGAAAAACGGTTAAATCAGTTGGCGCCCACCGAGGGGCTAGGTTAATTATTCGATCGACATATGGCTCGCCCAAGGAAAAGCGCTCGTATCGGAGCAAGAAGTAACACAACCACCGGTCATGACACATCTGAAGATCCACAGGAGAACGACAATAATAACGTTCCCAACACCGACGAGAATTTACAGAATACCCATCCCCGAGATCATGAACCCCTAGGAGGTCCTCCCGGCACGATACAGGAAGAGCCGGAAGTCCCCGAGATCCCTGCTCCTCTCCCGGGTGCTCAGGAGAAATTACGACAAATAGCGATGCTCTTTAAATCACTCTCCCCGGAAGAATTACTTGTGCTTGATCAAATTCCGCAAAACCCTAGGGCTGCCAGGACAATTCCTGCTCGGAGAACGCCCGGACAAAACGATCATGTATCTCAACAAGCTGATAGCCCACCAAGCGAGCACCGCTCGCTACACAGTCCACAACAGGACAATTCGAAACCCTCCGACAACAATCCTCGAAGGAAACGAGGTCACAGAAAAACCCCGGCGAGGCGTAGTAGATCCAGGGAACGAACAATTATCCCTATTGAGGATGATATAGATGATACAATCCCTGATCGACCACGAACGGCTCGACTGACGGAAAGAGAAATTGAAAGGATGGTGCAGGACCGACTTGAACAACGCTTACGGACTATTCAAAATCCGTGGGCCCGAACCACGGAACTCCAGGAAAGCCTTGCGGCCTGTTCTCCCTTCTGCAGGGAAATAAAAGAGGCACAATCGATCGGACAAGTCCCGGGCAGACTACCTCGCTACGATGGAACCACTGACCCGGATGATTATATTTTTAGCTTTACGAACATTATGAATCTATATGCCCACTCCGCCGAATACACTGCCAAGCTAATGGTGACAACATTCGAAGGACTCGCGTTGGATTGGTTTGCCAAACAGCCGGCCAATTCCATATTCAGTTTCCGAGAATTATGCAATAAACTAACACAGCAATTTGCCAGTCTGAAGAGACAAAAACTGCCGATGAGTTACCTAGGAACAATATACCAACAAGAGGGGGAATCCCTAAGAAATTGGTTGGCAAGATTCAACGTAGAGTTACTCAAAATCGACTCTCCGAATATCGATTACATAATTTCTATCCTCTTCGACCTCACTAAAAACAGGCAGTTTGGAAACGCCCTCAGCCGAAAACAACCAAGAACGTTCGCCGACATCATGAGCCTAGCATCTAAGTATATGACTCAAGAAGAGATGAATTCCTTTAAGGATAAAAACAAAAACAAAGTTACGGCTACAGGGTCTAAGCGGCATGATAGGATTCCCGCCCAAAGATCCTTGGATTACGAGCGATCTTCCAAGAGAGGTAACGTTTTCCAGCGACTGGAATACAGCGGAGCCGACCGAGAAAGGCAACCTAATTTCTACCAAAGACCAAGAAACCCTGAACCACCAATCAGAAGCAGAGTGAATCAAGTAGAACACCCAAGATTAAATGCTCCAATCGAAGAAATCTTGGAAGTTCTAGAAAGGAATAATTGGATTCCTGAGGCGAGGAAAATCGCTCAGCCCAGACCAGGGTCTAGAAACTATGATCAATACTGTAAGTACCATAGGGCACATGGGCATCGAACGGAAAATTGTTTTCACCTTAAGAGAGAAGTTGAAAAACTGATCGAGCAAGGAAAACTAGACGAATACATAGAACGAGATAATCGCAAAAGGGAAAGAAGCAGAAGCCCCCGGAACGGAACTCAAAGGAGAAGTTCTCATCGAAGGTCACCAGAACATCGACCTACTCAGGAGTTGAATCACGACCAGATCAATGGAACTATCCACACTATATCCGGGGGGCCTGCGGGTGGAGATAGTCGCAATGCTCGACGAAGAATGGCCAGATCCTTAATTGCAAGTTCTAAATATCCAAATGAAATATGGACGTTAGAAAATAGGCCAACAAATCACGAGCCGATTAGCTTTAACGAAGGCGAAGTACCTAAAAACATTACTTGGGATACGAAAGAAGATAACCCAGATTTCCCTATGGTAGTGTCGTTAGAAATAGCGAATTACAATGTGAAAAGAATCCTAATCGATAATGGAAGCTCAGCAAATATCATCTCCAGGGAGGTTTTAGCACAAATGAACCTCGGACAAATAAACCTACAAAAGGTAGCCACACCGTTAGTAGGCTTTGGAGGGTCCGAGATCATCCCCAGCGGAACAATATCTTTGAGTGTATCGCTCGGAAAGAAGCCACTTCGAACAGTGAAGCTGGTAAAATTCCTAGTGGTAGAAACACCCTTCGCTTATAACGCTATATTAGGGCGACCAGCCCTTAACCTTTTTCGAGCTGTGGTCTCTACCTATCACCAGAAAATAAAATTTCCGACCGATAGCGGCATTGGAGAAATAACGAATGACCACTGTATGGCGTGGGATTGCTACAGCACGTCGCTGACCTTGAGAGAACATCCTAACCCTATTACTCCGAGCAAGAGAAAGATCGAAGACGATCCAATTAGAAATGAGGACGAAATTCCTATTACTGATCGATTAGATAAAAAGGGGAAAGAACCACTAGATTTATCCTTGCAACCCCCAGAACATAAAGATATAATTCTAGTAGAAGGCGACTCGTCCAAAAGGACAAGAATTGGTACAGAATTGAGCAAAGAAGGAGAAGTAATGTTAATCGAATTTCTAAGAAATAACGTGGACGTTTTCGCTTGGAGTGCAAATGACATCGAAGGGATCGATCCTCGAGTAATCAAGCATACCCTAAAAATTGACCCTTCGGCGAAACCCGCCAGACAGAAGAAAAGAAATCATGGACCAGTGAAAGATAAAATCATTAAAGCCGAAGTTGAAAGACTGATGGAAGCAAAACAAATCCGAGAAATACATTTCTCGGAGTGGCTATGTAATGTTGTACTAGTAGCAAAGGGGGATAAAAAGGACAACAAATGGAGGATGTGTAATGATTTCACCGACCTTAACAAGTTATGTCCACGCGACCCTTACCCCCTCTCAAGAATCGACTTATTGGTCGACTCGACTGCTGGCTTTGCGCTGTTCAGCATGATGGACGCCTTCCAAGGCTTTTACCAAATATACATGGACGAGCGCGACCAAGAGAAGACCGCATTCATAACCGAACAGGGAGTATACTGCTTTATAGTAATGCCGTTCGGATTAAGGAACGCTGGGGCTACATACCAAAGATTGGTAAACCTAATGTTCAGGGAGTTAATCGGAGAAATAATGGAGGTCTATGTAGACGACATGTTAGTTAAAAGTATGAATGAAGCAGATCACGTAAAACATCTAGATCGATGTTTCCAAATCTTAAGAAAATATCGTATGAAGTTGAACCCCGCAAAATGCACCTTCGGTGTTAAGTCAGGAAAATTTTTGGGATATTTGGTACACCAGCGAGGAATAGAAGCCAACCCAGAAAAAATTCGAGCCATAACTGAAATGAAACCTCCCAAGACCATCTCTCAAGTGCAAAGCTTGGTTGGGAAAATCGTAGCGTTGAATAGATTTATATCTAAATCGGCGGATAGAAGCTTGCCCTTTTTCCAAACACTTCGAAAAGCGAAAAACTTCGTTTGGACCGAAGAATGTGAACGAGCTTTCGAACAACTCAAAGAATATTTAACATCCCCTCCGATGTTGGCCAAACCGACAGAAGGGGAACCATTGTACTTATACATCTCCATCTCCGATACGGCCGTTAGCTCAGTCCTAATTAAGATAGAGGGTTCAGAGCATAAGCCTGTCTATTATCTCAGCAAGTTATTACAAGGGGCGGAGAAGAATTACTTGGAAATAGAAAAATTCACGCTGGCCTTAGTAGTGGCTGCACGAAAACTCCGACCCTACTTCTTAACCTACAAAATCATCGTTTTGACGAATCAACCGTTAAGACAAATCCTAGCAAAACCAGAAGCCTCCGGACGACTAATCAAATGGGCCATCGAACTCAGCCAGTTCGAGGTAGACTACAAACCGAGGATTGCCATCAAGGCCCAGGTGTTGGCCGATTTTATACTAGAAACACCGACGCAGGCCACTGAATCGTCGAGATGCCACAACAACGATGTTTTGATGATCGAGGATCAAACTTGGTTAATGCATGTCGACGGTGCTTCATACCGAGAAGGGGGAGGCGCCGGAATTAACTTTACTGGACCAAATAAGGAAGATTTGAATTACGCGATAACATTGGACTTCGTCGTAACAAACAATGAAGCCGAATATGAAGCGTTAATCGCAGGAATGGAGATGGCGATAAAAGCCAACATAAAGAGTCTTAAGGTACTAACTGATTCGGAATTAGTACAAAGACAAATAGAAGGCCTATACGAGGCTAAAGAGTTCAATATGAACAAATACCTCGCCAAAGTGAAATCTCTAGCTGAGAAATTTGAAAGCTTCAGTATCCAGAACATCCCACGTTCGGAAAATAAATGGGCCGATCAGCTATCAAAATTCACAGGATCCCATGACGGAAAGACCGAACGGGTGATTAACTGGTTGATATCTAATACACCAGCAATCGATATCGATGAAATACCGATAATCGATATAATGGAAATCGAAGAAGCCGAAGAAAACTGGATGAACCCAATGAAAGACTATCTTCAAGATGGAAAACTACCATCTGATCAGAATGAAGCTCGGAAAATAAAATATCGAGCCCCAAAGTATACACTTATAGAAGGAAAACTCTACAGACGATCAGTATCGGGAATTCTCCTGAGATGCATCCCTGAATCACAAACCATGGATATACTGCGAGAAATACATGAAGGAGACGCAGGAAATCACAGTGGATCGAGGGCATTGGCCTTAAAATGTCTCAGAACAGGTTACTATTGGCCAACCATCAATAAAGATGCCGCTCAATATGTCCAAGAATGTCATCACTGCCAGATTCATGCTAACATATGCCATCGACCAGCAGAAAATATGCACCCTATCCCGATTTGTTGGCCATTCGATCAATGGGGAATGGACATCGTGGGACCTTTCCCAACAGCTAGATCAAAGAAATCCTATGTCCTGGTCGCTGTAGAATACTTTAGCAAATGGATAGAATGCGTCGCCCTCGCACGAATAACCCAATTCCAAGTTATTAACTTCCTCTGGAAATTCATAGTATGTCGATTCGGCATCCCAAGGGTCCTTATCTCCGATAATGGAACTCAATTCGCGGGAAAACAGATAATAGAATGGTGTACAAGACTCGGAATTCAACAAAATTTTACCTCGGTAGGACATCCTCGAGCAAATGGACAAACTGAAGTAGCAAACCGAGAGATAATAAAATCTTTGGAAAAAAGGTTAGGAGCCGCCAAAGGAAAATGGCTCGATGAGCTACCAGGAGTTTTGTGGGCTAATCGAACTACGGTAAGAAATTCAACTGGGGAAACCCCATTCAGCTTGATGTATGGGTCGGAAGCTGTTATCCCTGTGGAAACTTTAATTCCAACTCCAAGAATAGAGATGTTCAATAAAGAAGAAAATGAAAAGGCGAGGGAAAATGACGTTGATTTAACAGAAGCCTTAAGAGATAAAGCTGCTGTACGCCTACAAACCACTAAGGCAAATATGGAGAAAGCATACAATCAAAAAGTACGCGTCCGAACCTTCAAAGAAGGAGACTTGGTTTTGAAAAAGGTAGAAGTATCCAAGCATGTGGGAAAGTTACAACAAAATTGGGATGGACCTTACATCGTCATTGGCGTAGGAAAGAAAGGTTCATACAAAATTGCACACATGGATGGGACAGCCTTACCAAGAACCTGGAACGCAGTCAACCTTAGGAAATACTATGGTAAATAAATTTTAGCAGATTATACTGCATTGTTTTATTTTTACTTTATCAAGTTTTAATCCTTGTAACGAAGGCCCTAGCCTAGAGTTCAAATAGTAAAAATTTTAGCATTTTCTATACATCGATTATTTCGATTAACGCTCTGTGGAATTACACTAGCATATTGATAAATATTAGAACGAAACGAGTCGAGTATACATTGATCCGCTCAATAAACACTCCTCGATCTATATCAACAGCAACAAAGACTTTTTGGTGATAAACCTAAGTCTGAATTATAAATGAGTCGAGTATACATTGATCCGCTCAATAAACACTCCTCATCCCGACGACAAAAACGAGTTGAGTAAACATCGATCCGCTCGATAAAAACTCCTCGACAAATATATTCAACGATCAAAAAGACTTTTGGTACGAAAAACCTAAGTCTAAATTAAAACGAGTCGAGTATACATTGATCCGCTCAATAAAAACTCCTCGTTCAATTTTATTAACGAAAAAGACTTTTGGTACGAAAAACCTAAGTCTAAAACAAAACGAGTTGAGTAAACATCGATCCGCTCGATAAAAACTCCTCGACAAATATATTCAACGATCAAAAAGACTTTTGGTACGAAAAACCTAAGTCTAAATTAAAACGAGTCGAAGTATACATTGATC
The DNA here is from genome assembly GCA_038501285.1 of Penstemon eatonii. Lineage (NCBI taxonomy): Eukaryota > Viridiplantae > Streptophyta > Magnoliopsida > Lamiales > Plantaginaceae > Penstemon > Penstemon eatonii. The sequence goes on from JBCEGF010001339.1 coordinate 770,315, forward strand.
CGCTCAATAAAAACTCCTCGTTCAATTTTATTAACGAAAAAACTTCAGGTACTAAAAACCTAAGTCTGAACAAAACGAGTTGAGTAAACATCGATCTGCTCGATAAAAACTCCTCGATATATCTATAATGATTAAAAGACTTCAGGTGCGAAAAACCTAAGTCTAAACAAAATGAGTTGAGTAAACATCGATCCGCTCGATAAAAACTCCTCGATATATCTATAATGATTAAAAGACTTCAGGTATTAAAAACCTAAGTCTGAACAAAACGAGTTGAGTAAACATCGATCCGCTCGATAAAAACTCCTCGATATATCTATAATGATTAAAAGACTTCAGGTATTAAAAACCTAAGTCTGAACAAAACGAGTTGAGTAAACGTCGATCCGCTCGATAAAAACTCCTCGATATATCTATGATGATTAAAAGACTTCAGGTATTAAAACCTAAGTCCAAACAAAACGAGTTGAGTAAACATCGATCCGCTCGATAAAAACTCCTCGATATATCTATAATGATTAAAAGACTTCAGGTATTAAAAACCTAAGTCTGAACAAAACGAGTTGAGTAAACATCGATCCGCTCGATAAAAACTCCTCGATATATCTATAATGATTAAAAGACTTCAGGTGCGAAAAACCTAAGTCTAAACAAAATGAGTTGAGTAAACATCGATCCGCTCGATAAAAACTCCTCGATATATCTATAATGATTAAAAGACTTCAGGTATTAAAAACCTAAGTCTGAACAAAACGAGTTGAGTAAACATCGATCCGCTCGATAAAAACTCCTCGATATATCTATAATGATTAAAAGACTTCAGGTATTAAAAACCTAAGTCTGAACAAAACGAGTTGAGTAAACATCGATCCGCTCGATAAAAACTCCTCGATATATCTATGATGATTAAAAGACTTCAGGTACTAAAAACCTAAGTCTAAACAAAACGAGTTGAGTAAACATCGATCCGCTCGATAAAAACTCCTCAATATATGTTCAACGATCAAAGAGATTTTTGGGTTAAAAACCTAAGTCTAAACAAAACGAGTTGAGTAAATATTGATCCGCTCAATAAAAACTCCTCGATTAATTACAACGACAAAGAAGGATTTTGTTATGAAATCCTAAGTCTAAATTATAGCAAGATTGAGTACACATTGATACGCTCAATAAAAACTCCTCGATCTACTCCTAACGATCTAAATAAGATCCGCTGATACTCCTAAAGTTTTGAAAGGTAAATCAAGTATGAATTCATCTGCTCGGAAATTACTCCTCGTAAATAAAATTATCAAACGACAAAGAAGATGCAAGAAATAAATAATATTTTATTCATCAAATCAATTACATACAAATATTCTACGTTACAAAAATCTGCTTGCTATCTAAAGATCGTTACAATGATCTAGTTAAATTGATCCTACGGGATCGACTATCTTCACGACAATGTCCACGGAAACACCAATCTCCTCCCTAGTACCTCATCGATCATAATAAACCACCTAAGAAGCATGCTGCTCAGGATGGTCGACTTCTTTGGTTCGATGGCCAGGCTCTGAAGATCGGTATGTTCCTCCAGGTGAAATGAGCATTACCAACCAGATAACCAGCAGTACTCAATTCACCCACAAAAGATACTGCTTTTACATTATCTATAAAACATTTTACTCTGAAGCAGCATCTCTTCAGGACCGCCGTGAAACGGTAACTTTACCGGCCACCCCGGTGGTCTATCAATCCGGAAGTAACCTCCAAGGACGAGGATGGCCGTCAAGGTACGAACCCTCCATGTGCAGACGGAAACCACGGACCTCTAATGTGATGAAGACTAAGGCAGAGATCTCATGGGATCCGTCGATACAAGGAAGGGCTGACATGGGACCCGTCAATACAAGACTGGGGACAATTTCTTTACTGCGAACGAACAAATCACGATAATGTGACTTCTTGAACATTATGGGATCTGAAGGCAAAATGAAATCTAAGGAAACCGAGATACCCATTGTTATGAATGGAAAATAAGGAAACTGCCTACTTATTTATAGGCGCCCGTGAGAATGATCCTACGGACGATAGGAGTTTAATCAAGGGATGAGAACGCGACCCTTTGACTTCCCGAATTAAATGCAAGTAAGTTGGAACGGCGCCCGTCTGATCGACTCAACTGATCGACGACAAACAAATCTACAGATCGAAGCGATCAACAAAATAATCCAAGAAAACTTAAAGAAATTCAAAGACCAAAACGATCTGCACGATCATATATGAGGGTCGCCTAATAGAAAATATTAAGAACTCCTCAACGAAGGCATGCAAAGTTGGACCGTTGAAAGAGGATAATTGCTTAAAAACGACCAGAGCCTCCACCATATGGGGGTCGTAACTGCCTCATACATCATAGGGGGACTACTAAGTTGGCTATACAAGAATTCCATTTAGAATCCAAGAAATCTGACATCGAAATCAGGAGAATAGCCCTCCCTATTCGAAACTATAAGGCCGTCACTGCCTAATTTTCCAAAGAATTGCTGAAGGAAGTCTGAACGGGTCAGATCTGGCCAGGACTGTTACATTTTCCAATTCCTCCCATATCAAGAGTATGATATACTGGCTAGGGATATGTATAGTTGAAAAGCTAATAATGGAAGACATGGATAGGTGAAAAGCACCTAAAGGAAAATTTCTCTCTGAGGAAAAGAAGAACTGAAATTCAACGGGAGGAACAATAACCTCCTTATATAAGATATATGTCATATAAGGACAAATTTATAAGGCATGAATCGAGCATCGACCAGACAGCTAAGGGTTTACACAACGACGATCGGCTGGATCGATCAACAAAGATTAAATATGCGAAGCAAATATTATACCGTTCAGTTATCTTACAAGCGACCAAAGCAAGATCAAGCTTACTTTCTCCATACTCAAATCTCTCCGCAGAAATAAAAATTCAGATAAGTAAAACTAATCTTTGTCAATTACTACATGATGGTATATTTGTGCGTAGCAATTACATATATGAAAAAGATATATCATTAGAATCAAGGCAAGAATCTGCCTACAGAAGAGATCATAATATTTCCATTTTAGTACTTCTCCCATTACAAAATTTCAGCCCAAACGAATGCGCAAATGTTGGGCAACAAAAATAAAAAAAAAAAAAAAAAAAAAAAAAAAAAAAAAAAGAGACAGTCCAAGGTCTGCCAGATCGAATAAAGATCATTGAGAAGAATCGCCAGAGGGGCGACCAGCAGAAACAGGCCTCCGTGGAGTTAGGTTACCAGCAAACGCCATCAACTCCTCCTGGCGCTTAAGATAACCGGCATCATAACCATCATCATATGCCTGTTGACGAGATCCCTCTGCCGACGCGGCAGCCTGAACTAGGTCGCCTTTCTCTTTCTCAAGAATAACTTTGTCAGCCTCTAACTTTTGGAGATCATCTTTAGCAAGTTGCAGCTGCAGCTCCAAACCCCTGGTTTTAGCTTTCTCCGACTCCAGCTGACCTTGAAGAGCTCTCCGACTATTCCACAGTTCATCATTTTGCACACCCAGCTGGAGTGCAAAATACTTGCCCTAAAAACAGAAAGAGTAAGAAAAACCACTGTACAACAAAGAATTCAAAACAAAGAACAAAAATGTCTACCTGCTCACATATCTTCACCAAAGATTGAACAAGGCGAACATTGGAAGTACCTTCGAGCTTCCTCAATTCGCCGGGCAAAATAGTACTCATACCTAAGTCCCAAGACAAAGCATCAGGTTCAACAGAACCAGGCAGCTCGCTTGTCAAAGGGACACCGTCGGAACGTGGAGTCTCCGACAAAAGAATGTCATTAACCTGCATAAGCACACAGCGATCATCTAACGGACGAGGGGAATCCCGCTCGTTGGGACTAACAGAGGTCTCTTTGCCGGAAGCAGATATAACGGTCCGACGACCTGACCTCGACCCAGATCGACCCCCAGAAGGTCCCCCAGACTCAAAAGAAGCAGTCGTTACAGTGGTATCATGAAATAGATATTCAGGACCATATTGCGAAATAGACTGCGTTATGGAAGGATTGACAGAAAAACCATCACCGACTTGCCCTTCACTAACTAGCAGGGCAGTAGAAGTAGAAAAAGGAAGGGAACTAACAAAATCCCCTCCATGAGATCCATACTCGTAAGAAGAAAAACCTGAAGAAACAGGTATGTCGTAAACCGGTTCCATGTTGGATGGATCTCCGAAAGCTAATCGACCTGGGGAAGACCTATTACCTCCCGCGGGGGTAGAAGAAAAGTTTGGTTGGAGGAGCGACGAACTAACTTCTGATAAAGGTTGGGACGTGGTAATAGGAGTATCGATCATCGAGCTACTAACTGAGGACGAACGAGGAGGCTCCATCGAAGGCCCTTCTCTTCGAAATTTCTTCGATCTATTATCCCTAGCGCCCTCACGAGAAGGTCGCTTCGAAGTATTACCGAAAAGGTTACTCATGATCGGATTACGGAAAAATATAAATTAATATCGAGGAAGTTTATCGACTAGCTCAAGAAAGAGTATTATGTTAAGAGAGGAGTATAGCAGTAAAAAAGACAAGTCAAATTTTACCTCTCGTATTTATACTGCACGAAAAGACGCGACTAACCCGAAGAAAGGGCGCGAAACAGGAAAACTGACCTTGGAGCAAACGCTAGAATTTGAAAAGACACATACATAATGATTACGGCAAATTAAATGACTTGTCTGAATCATTACAGCGAATGTGAAAGGACACGACTGTCTGAATAAGAAACGTTTAGTGTACAAAGTAGGGAAAGCTAAGCTACAATTTAACCTACAAGCGGATAATTACAAAGATTATTTCAAAAATAAATCACTACTTTAAGAAGCCTGGTCGCTATCCGAAATCTTCTGCTCACTATTGACGACCTCAGTCATGCCTATATCGTCTTCGTCTTCTTCTTCATCTACTGGATCGATGAAAGTATTATCGAGCTCATCGTTAACATCAGAAGGAGGAATCGGCAATGGATTTCCAAATTCCTCGACAAGATGAGCCAGAGGAAAACCTTGATATTCGACATCTGGAACCTCAGAAGAAGAATAAAGCTCGCCATAACGGTTCAACCGGATATGAGCTGCCTTAAAATACTCCTTCCGACGATCCTCGATCATCTCCAAAGCGACCAGTTGATGAATCGATTTTTTAAAGGTATTCTCAAGAAGAGGACCGACCATCCGGTACACCAACGCCATATGAACAGGAGAGTTGAGGAATTCTCGAACTACTTGTTCGTCGGATTTCCTAACATATCGATCTCTTGGCCTAAGTGGGACGTCGTTTTCATAGTCCTCTAAAGAAGCTTCAAGGCTTGACACTTGAGATTCAAGCTCACTAATCCGAGTCGTGCTCTGCAACTGCAATTCTTCTAATTTTCTTGCCATTTGATTGGTTTGTTCCTGAGCGCGAGAAACCTCTATCGCTCTATCTAGCATTTCTTGGTCTTCGGTCCCGGCAGCACGAGTCTCTACGACAGGAATAGAGGAAGATGTTGAGGGACCAACTTCTGAACCAGAAGACTTGTGAAGTAAAGCTTTATACTTCTCTTCAAGGAAATCGCACTGTTGTTTCCAAAGAGAATTTTCATAGGCGTATGATGTCAGACAGGTGTTGACCTGAAATAACGAAAGGGTCAGAAAGAAACAAGTTAGCAAATTGAGAAAATCTTAAAAGATCACTTCATCAAAATAATAGAAAGAAAAAGGATCTCACCTTTTCAGCATAGAGAGAAGCTCGCTGGAATTTCTCCAAAGGATCCTTATGAAGAAGCTTATTAAGATCGCGAGTATGAACGCCAGATAAAAGAATACGGGTCGCCTTATCGACCGCATTCTCGTTATTATCATGAATAAGAGAATCCTTCTCGGAATAACCAGCGGCCCTCCTTCCCTCTAAATGATCCTCGATCATTTCGACCAGAGTAAGATTTGGATGTTTATCCCCGAGTAAAGAAAGGTCGTCACCAGAACGTCCATAGTAACTCCTCTTTCTATCAACTGGATTATTAGTGGGATGAGGCATCGACCAGCTACGACATCCTCGAATACCCAAAGATGTTCTAAGATGAAGCGGAGGATAACCGGATCCCATGCCCTGACGAATAGGGGACTCGCGTGGAGAATCCGGAGATTCCTCTCTATTCTCCTCGGATTCGTGACCCAATTCCAATTTCCTCTTTCGAGACGCCCTCTGCTCGATAGGATTATTCTCCACTGACTTGGAAGATTTCGACAGCACCATTTTTCCCTTCAAAGAGTGTCGGGAGCTTTCTACCATATGAGCTGAGAAAGAAACAAAATAAAGTTAGTTTCTCCATATAAAAAGTATAGTGACAATACTAAAGATCAAATAAAATGCTAACCTAGAGGCTCAGATGATGAACTGATGGGAAAATTATGGACGCTTAACCCCGCTTTACGAAGAAAAGATTCCCCAATCAGAAGAGCGCTTTGATATTTGTTTGTACGCATCTCGGGAATCTCAGTGATAAACTGTACATCGTCAGGAACAAGTTCACCAGTCGGTGAGCGACCTCCGGGAATCCACCTGGAACCATGATCCCACGAGAAAGGCGTGATCGAACCATCCGCCAAACGGAGATTAGGCGGAGGACGAACAAAGAAGAAATGAGATTTCCAAGAAGGATTACTAGAAACCGGAGCATCAAAGATTGCTCGGCTGGGCCGCTGACTAGCGAAGAAGTATCCACGGTTTGAAGAACTAGAAATATTAAAACGAAAAAGTTGCGTAAAATTACGGAAAGAAGGTTTAAATCCCTTTGCAATCATCAGAACGGAAAAACAAACCACAAAAGCAACAGAATTTGGAACCAGTTGTGTCAAGCACACGCTGAAAGTTTTTAGAACTTCCAGAAAAAGGGGAGATAAAGGAAGACGCAGTCCGCTATTAAAGTGAGCCGTGTAAAAGGCTCGACATCCCTCCGGTGGAGAAGTGACCCTATCAGTAGGGGATGGAAGAATCATTTCAGAACCTTCCGGAAAATATTTGGTATAGTTATTCACGACTTCAGGGAACGTTTCCTCTGTATATACGCAAGCTACATCCTCAATTGGTTCAGAAATCTGAGGAACAGTACCTTTGCCCTTTTTGGCTCGGGCGGCTACATCCGCATCGGAAAGGATTCGTACCTTGTAAGTATCTTCTACAGGGATAACAAGGTCAGATACCGTAGTCTGTTCACCCAGAGGATTAGAATGTAACTCCTCCTCGTTATCGGGGGCAATGATCTCTCTAGGAGAAGAAGAAGATCTTCTAACGGAAGCCATCTATATTCTAGTTCTCGGAAGAAGAAGGTCGATGAAAGGAAAATTTTATACGACGAACGACCAAACTAGAAAATGACTGCGATCTAAAAGCAAATATAAAAGAGAAATGGCAAACTCGAAAGTCACCTATTTATAAGGAAATGAGAAAAGACGTTTCGAACTTATCACAGCTACTCAAATTCCCGCCAAAAACGGAAGGATACAAAAAGCTTCCTGAATAGACGCGTGGCGATCCACGATTAGACAGAAGAAACGACTATCTATGATACGTAGCACTCTTTTCCTTACTTAAGATTTTTTCCCACTGGGTTTTTTCTTAAGTAAGGTTTTTAACGAGGCTCCGTTCATAGAAAAGAAACAGTCGATCAGATTTATCTACTTCTACGAGCTCCTATTATCTATACGCTCGAAGAAGTGAGGGAGTACTGATGGGGGCTATTTCGCACCCTACATACTGATCAGATCGAACAGAGATTATAAGACCGGTTCGACCAATTACAAAGGATCGGGATCTTCTTGCTGACCCAGCCTGATGCCGCTCGCTCCGAGTAAAGATTACACTCCGGACCCAGGAAGGATAGGTTGGGCCGAGTCCAACTAGGACTATGATTCCTTGTAATACTAGGTTTAGCATAATATAAATACCTAGTTATTCGTTGTATAAGAGAACTACGAATTCTCTTAATTCTGAGATTACACAAGAATACATTGATAACAATAGAACTCAATAATATCCATTATTGTTGCAGAACTTTACCTCCATATCATTGCGTTCTTAATTTCGTTAATGGTTTTACTTCTTGCCTTTGATTATTGCTTTTCTTTGTAAACGATCCATCCAGAATAAAGTAACAGAACCCAATATACTGAATAATTCAATATCCAAACCCCCGATATCACAAATTCACTGATATTAAATTAACCCGACGAAAAACGGTTAAATCAAAATGTCATTTGCTTCCTTATTGTTTTTCTTGGTCTTCTCCATTGAGCAGGTTGGGAAGCACATGTATCCCTAAGTTGACTCCTGGTCCTATGAGCAACATTCTCATTAGGAACCTCAGCAGATGGAGTTCTTGAAGATGATGCAGGAGACATATTCCTGACATCAGTAGTGGTCTGATTTATAATTTCATCGGCTTGAACATCAGACACCTTCTTCATCTTATTAGGAGCCTTCTCCTTAGGCTAACTTTTGATTTTTGGTTTCAACAGCCAGCTGAGCTATTTTAACCAGTCTCCTTTGCCTTTTGGCAAGAACCTCATTTGGTTCCTCAGCTTCTTCTACCACTTCAGCTTCATCAGCTTTCATCTTCATAACAGGCAGATACTTATTCATTGCCTTACGAGCATGAATCTCCTTCCCATTCTTCATCTCACATCCCATAACAAAGAGCAGATAGCTCAAGGTTATTATGTGATTTGTCTGGGGAGCCTTTTTGTTCTTCTTCTCATGGAAGTTTGCCAAAATATACCAAATAACCACAGACCGGTTGACCTCTAATCCATAGTAAATGGCCGTCATTATGCTGAATCTCTTCATTGTAACAGCATCCAATGAAAAGGTGCAGTTCTCTATCAGCTTATAGACCATATCAGCCATACGCTGATATTCATCCTTCAGTTGTTTCTTCTTTATGTTGCCAGTCAACATTTCACTGTCCTTGGTACAAATAGCCTAAAAATCTTGATGCCTCTCCTCAGTCAGAACAGTGACATCATGTCGTCCTCTGTTCGGAAGTCCAAAAGTTTCATGAAGCAAAGTAGGGGTAATGACAACAGTTTACCTCCGACTGTTGCTTTGATCTCCTGGGTAGTGAAATCAACTGTCGTTGTACGGTAATACTCCAAAACTTGATCAGTCCAGACCAAACCCTCATGATACTCCATGAAATTTACTAGGGAAGCAGATTTGAACTTCTCCAGTAGTTCCTTCATTAAATCGGTATCAAATTGGTAATACGCCTCGTACACCAAGTACATACCCTCAACTTTTGATTCTTGTCCGGAAGCCATCTCAATTCTGTGGATTGTTAGTGAAAAAGAAGAAATTTTTGCAGAAAATAGCAAGGGTTTTTCTTACAAGTGCTCTCTGAATATTTGGGTGCGTAAAGAGCGACTAAGCTGATCAGATATGGATTTATAGAGTTAGGGTATTTCGGTTTCCGTGATACCAGCTAACCGTTAGATCCGTTTCCGTCAGTTCTGATCGTGCGACGTCAGTTGTGCACTTTCAAATTCAAATCGCATTTAATGAGGAGCAGGAATGTGAACCGCCCTATTCTCACTTGTAAAAGCTTGTTTTTAAATAAAACGTTTTAGGCACGAGACTTTTACTAAGCTGATCATACGAGTAAAATTAAATACTTATCTGATGGGACTACTGTCCTGTTGACAGATTGTTATCAGTGAAAGCCAATAGCTGATAACCTTCCTCGGCTGTTTGTCAATCCAGCTAGATAATAAATCTTCAGTCTTCTGATGAAAACATAACTTCAACTAACTGTCATCAACAAATTTCATCTTTTAATCAGAAGTACCGCTAGTCTTACACGTTCCCCCTGACTTTAAGAATCCATAAGTTAATTAGTCTGTTGAGAGTTAACCTTGAAGATAGTAAGCTGATGAACTTCAGTCTTCTAATAAGTTCCCCCTCAGCTTATGCATCCAACTTTAATAAACCCAGTTCAGCTCTTAGAGTTGAAAACCTTGTCTCACTTAGAGGTTTTGTGAAGATGTCAGCAATCTAATTTTCAGTAAAAACATACTCAATTATGACATTTCCTTTCTCCACATGATCTCTAATGAATTTATGCTTGATCTCAATATGTTTAGTCCTTGAATGACTTGTATTGTTTTGAGTAAGACTGATTGCACTTGTATTGTCACAGTAGATAGGTATTCCACTGATTTTGATGTTGTAATCCTCTAGTTGATGCTTCAACCATAATATCTGTGCACAGCATGCTCCAGCAGCTATGTATTCAGCTTCAGCAGTAGATATGGATACTGAAGTCTGTTTCTTACTCATCCAAGAGATCAGACGACTACCTAAGAACTGACAAGCACCTGTTGTGCTTTTCCTGTCAATCTTGTAGCCAGCAAGGTCAGAATCTGAATATCCAATCAGCTCAAATCCAGACTCTCTAGGGTACCACAATCCCAAATCTTCAGTGCCTTCAAGATACTTGAGTATTCTCTTGGAAGCTAAGAGGTGAGATTTCTTAGGATTTGATTAATATCTCGCACAAACCCCAACAGAGTACATAATATTAGGTCTGCTAGCTGTTAAGTATAATAGTGACCCAATAATACCTCTGTATTTTGTTATGTCCACTGATTTGCCATCTTCATCTTTATCCAAACAAAGACTAGTAGACATTGGAATATTAGCAATAGAGCTAGTTTCCATACCAAATTTCTTGATCAGATCCTTTGTGTATTTTGCTTGGTTGATGAAAATTCCATCAGGCAACTGTCTAACTTGCAAACCAAGAAAATAGTTAAGTTCTCCCATCATGCTCATTTCAAACTTGTTTTGCATCAGCTTTGAGAACTTATCACACATCTGTTGATTAGTTGAACCAAAAATAATGTCGTTCACATATATTTGCACAAGCAATATATGTTCTTCCCATTCAATGGTGAACAGGTCTTGTCTACCTTACCTTTACGAGATCCTTTAATTAAATGAAAATCTGATAGGGTATCATACCATGCTCTTGGAGCCTGCTTCCGTCCATAAAGAGCTTTCTTCAGACGATACACCTTGTTTTCTTCATTATATGCTTCAAATCCAGGTGGTTGTTCAACATAAACTTCCTCTTGCAATTCTCCATTGAGAAAAACTGATTTCACATCCATTTGATAGATTGTGAAATTCTTGTGAGCAGCATAGGCAAGAAAGAGTCTGATTGCCTCTAACCTTGCTACTGGTGCAAAAGTCTCATCAAAGTCAATACCTTCTTCTTGGCAATACCCTTTGGCCACTAATCTAGCTTTGTTTCCGGTGACAACACCATCTTCATTCATTTTGTTTCTGAATACCCATTTAGTGCCAATTACCCTTTGATGACTTGGTCTAGGAACTAAGTACCAGACTTTGTTCCTTTCAAATTGATTCAGCTCTTCTTGCATAGCTTCAATCCAATGTGAATCACTAAGAGCTTCTTCAATCTGCTTAGGCTCTATTTGAGATAGAAAGCTGACAAACATTGCATCACTTGCAACAACTCTCCTTGTCTTCACTCTATCCAAAGGATCACCAATTACCAGCTCTGGTGGGTGATTTTTGAGCCATCTAAGATCAGGTTGCAAATCAGAATGTTGTCTTCTATTTTGATCTTGCAACACTACTGTTGGAGTTCCAGCAGTAGTCTGTTGATGATAGAAATAGTGTCCTGCAAGCCAGCTGTATGGCGAGCATTTATTGTAATAAATAAGGAACTATTCAATTTCGATTAATAAATGCACTTCATTAAATGGTCATCTTTATCTTATGTAATAATTATCTACGCATAAGGATAGAAGTCCTTAGATCACAGGGCTATGGGACAACCCGTGGACTGATCTCCAAGGCCGTGATCTAGAACATATTCAAGAGTCATAGAATCCAATTGAGATAGGACATCGTTGGATTCGGTTAGACTCTCACTATTGTGTATACTCCGATGAACTGGAGGACGCTGGGGTCCACGAGCGTGACTGGGATAGTCGATACACATAAGTGGGTGGCTTGCTGGGATGGCAAGCGCACTGAATACCCCAATTAGGAAATAACTCACCATGGAAGCGGTAGTCGCATATCGGGGTTGAAGTTATTCCAAATTTATAATAGTATAACTATCCTTAACTACTTGAGGTGATAGGGTTTATCTGGTGCGAGAACGTCTATGCTTTGATATGAGTTCCGACTTACTGGGGATCACCAGAAAGTCTCTGTGGACTCATATTGGGTATAGAGGAACTCGTATGCAGATTCATATCATCAACAAAGGATCCATTGACCCGACTTGATAGGTTGGGAAATTCTCCTATGAATTTCTGTGAGAAATTAATTCTGGTAAAATCCTTGGCCAAGGTATCTGACGACTTTATGTAAGTAGCTCATAAAGATTAAGTCAAAGAGAATTTATTTCAAGATCAGAGTACATAAGGTCAAGACAAAAGAAAAGGGAATCCGATGAAAGACCATGCCCTTAAGTCTCGACTGGGAGATTGATCGATGGAGAGATTATGTCGTATATGGAAATTATAAATGATAAAAGGTTCACTGAATTAATTCACCAGTGATTGGGCTCCATGGGCTTGTGGCTGGACATCGACCGTGGAGTGTGGGAGAATTCCTAAATTGGCAGGGGTGCTAATTTTGGAATGATCGATCGACAGAGTGTTCGATTGATTTAGAGTAAGTCTTACTCGAATAATTAAATAATATTTAATTATAACCCACGGCCAATTATGTGGTGAACCTACGGGGGCATACACATTACACAAGTAGCGAAAGCGAGGAAATAAGAACGACCGAGTCGACTGGGTCGACTGGGTAAATAATCGACTGGGTCGATTATATTGGGTGGGTCGACTGGGTCGACCCAATTGGATCTGGATCATAAATTAAATTGGAATTTAATTTGTGAATTAATTAATTAAGTTGGATTTAATTAATTGGGAAGGATCTTAATTAAATAGACTTAGAGTCTGATTTAATTAAAAGGGAGATTAAGTTAATTAATTGGACTATTTAATTGGGAGATTAAATAAACCTGCACAAATTAATTAACTGGGCCATGAATTAATTAGAAGACTTGGTCTTCTAATTAGAGAGGGCCATGGCCCATGTAGGAGAGAGAAGACCTAGTCCTATTAGGACTAGGTTAGAAGGAAAACTATAAATAGCTTTCTTCTAGTTATTTTTCACATAACTCCATATGCAAAATTGAGCAAGAGCAAAAATTCTCTCTCCCTCTCCCTAGCTATATCGACCGAACCCTTTCTTCCACTTGGAAGAATTTTTCGTTTTCGAGTTTTGTTCCTATATCGTTCCTAATTCCTAGTTTATAATATATCTCGTGTTCTAGCCGATCAAGATATATTATTTTCGTGATATTGTGGTGTATCAACTCGTAGAGGCGCAACACGTGGGGCGCTACTCAAAAGGTGTGGGTCGATCTTGCCGGGGTAGAATTCAGAGCTCGTCTTGCTAGCTGAGGATTTGCAAGGAGATAGGTATAAACGAGAAAACTTATACTATCGTTTAATTAAATTCATATATATACAACTAGAGAATATCCTGGCAAGATTCCGTAAGAGGTCCTAAAATTTTTATATTCCGCTGTGCCTAGGGCTATTTATCTTACCGAATCCCAATAGTGGTATCAGAGCCAACTCTAGGCTTTGTATATATATGAATTTGCAAATTCTGTGTTTAATAAATCATATGTTTGATTTAGGACGTTTGTTAGTTAACTTAGAGTTAATGTTTAATTTTGGATTCGAAAATTTTATCATGTTAGTTTTTATTTTGGATTGGGATTTAATTGACTGTGTTTGATTAATTAAATCATAAGTAATCGAAGAAACAAAAAAAAAATTATTAGTTCCGACTCGCGGTGGCACGCGGCGGTGCGCGGGAGTGCACCGCGGCTGGGCGGCCACCGCAAGCCGCTGCCTACGGCAGCGTGCTAGCAGTACGCTGCACTGCTGTTCACGTGCTGATGTGTGCGGCTGCTTGCTGCCGCACGCAGCCACGTGCAGCGGCTGCTGCCGCAGGCAGCGGCTGCTGCCGCAGGCAGCTCACGCGCCGACCTGATGGTCGCGCGTGGGCTGTCCAACGTGGCAGTCCTGATTGGTCTCGACTGGTCGTTTTCGAGTTGGATTCTAATTCTGCCTATTTTGGAAATTCTGAAAATCTTGGAGAATTTTGGAAGATTTAGAAACTTGGAGTGTTTGGATAAGGTAGTTATTTTGTTAGACTTAAACACTACCTTAATTAAACTAATCTAAACAAACTAGGATTATCTTGAAAATCTTGGAGATTGGGAAAATTTGGGAAACTTAGAGTTTTGGATAAGGTAAGAATCATAGAGATTTAGATTACCTTAATTAACCAATTTAATCAAGATAAGATTTGTAGATTACTTAGAGCTCAAGTAAGAGCTAATTAATCTTAGAGATTAATTGTTAATTCAAAATTAATTAACTTGGATGAATTTTTGCGAATTAAAATTAATGGAGCCGGTAAATTTACATTTATGCCCTTATGTGAATTTATGCATGTTCTTGAGTGAATATGTGGATTGGTCGATTTTGCCCTTAAACCCTGTGTAGTTTTTGGTTTATTTATTTTTGGGTTGTAATTAAATGGGTCTGATTGGTGCCCTTGCTTGCGCAAACGAATGTAATAGAATAGGACCATTCATATTATGTAAGCTAGGCTTAGATTAGGCTTGGAGCCGAGAAGACCTCATGAAGACTTGGAGATCCACATGGAGGCCCATAACCTTGGAGGGCATGGAGGCCCAATTCATTACATGGAGGCCCAATCAAGCTGGATATTACAAGAATGCCCATGATGTATGGGTTTAAAATTGTAATAGTTAGGACATTTAATTTCCACCCTAGACTGACCAATTGATTCATCACAAGGCTCGTGATGAATCGCATAGGATGGGCAATCGATCAGTCAATATCCTGCTAGGTGATGTATGTTTACTATTATTCTTTGATGTATGTTATGCATGCTTAGAATAGATCACGTAAACAAGATAAGCATAATCTGATGAGACCTCGCACAACTTAAAATTAAATTAGAATATTAAATCGAACAACGGGCGCATAAGAATAGTGTCTATGGTCCGAGCTATCCAATTACTAGGTCTTAGGCATATTGTACGAATATATCTCGATGTCTCACGAGTCGTGGGTCGAGCTATAGGAAGATGATATGTCTATTGCCTCGATGCACGAGATAGTGCCAAGGGAGGGGATAGCAAGGTTTTAGGCGCTGTCTCACGAGTCATGGGGCATCTAGGATTGAACTATTTCTCTCCACGAGTATTGGACATGATTTAACGCTAGTAAGTATGGATGTCTCACGAGTCGTGGGTCCATATCGAAAAACGAGGCTAAATGAACTTAAGGGTTAGCTGCGATGGTTAACCGTCGACGTAATCGACCACCAAGTGAATCAAATAGTATGGCCAACGAGTCGTGGGTACTAGGAGATTGCATTTGGGCCTTAAGCCCGCTAGGATATTTTAATTTCCCGAAACTTATGTGGGGGCATAAGATTTTGATTAAAATAGTGGGAGTAATTTACAAATAAAAACCATGTTTGTAAATTGTGCATTTTAAAATTAATCTTTCGCGTATCTATTTCTTCTCTCGTCATTTTATAGATGTCAAAAGAGCTTAGAGCACTTAGAGATTTGTCCATCTCATCACTTGAACATAATATTTTAACTGGACCCAACTTGCATTTCTGGACGCATCATTTGAATGGATTATTTGAAGCTGAAAACATATCCTATGTTTTGTATGTGCCACCACCCATTACTATTTCACATGACGTTCCTGATGAGCTCCGTAAAAGCATCACCAAATGGAAACTGGATGATGGCTTAGCTCGTGAATACATGTTGAAATATATGTCACTTGATCTGCGTTTGCAACATGAGCATATGGCATCCGCGAAAGAGATTCTCTCGAATCTCAAATTCCTTTATGGAATTAGAGATGGTCGTCGTAGATTCGCGATCACGAGGGAACTCTTGCAAGCAAGAAAGAGAAGGGAAACTCCTGTCGGAATCCACGTACACAAGATGATTCGACTTCTGTCTGAACTCGATGATATGGGTGTCGTGATGGACAATGATTTCCGAGTAGATCTCATTCTACAATATCTTCCTAGATCATATGACCGATTTATCGCGGACTTGAATCTCCAGAGGCGAGAGATAACTGTGCATGTCCGGCGACAAATGCTCGAGGAACACGAAGCTTCTTTTGGAAAGAAAGCGAGGGTTGGCGAAAGGACTGGGCGGCGTTCAAAACCAAAGCAAATGGAAACCAGAGCTCCTTACTGCACAAGGTCAAGGGAAAGGATTAAATTCGAACCTATGGAGAGTTCGAACAGGTATATTCCTTGTTGAAGTTAATTTTACAATTAACTGTGCATATTTGCTGTTAGACACTGACTGGAGTTCTCATCCTTGTAGGTGATGGGAGCATTAGAGAAACTGGAGCCTGAGGATTAGATCCTTGAATAAGGCAATGGAGCTGGAGCTGCTACCAAGGCCATAGGCAAAAGTAGATTTAGGTGGTTTCATAAAGTCATTAGGAAATTTTCATTTATGTACCTAGTTATTAATGAAAAACTTTTATTCATGTTATTGAATAATGTTGATTTTAATAAAAGCTCCTGTTTTCGTTTTTCATTTGGTACATTGAATTATTGACTTTACATTATAAAACCACCTAAGTTAGTTATGCACGTACAACAAAACAAAAGGAAACAAGATAATGAAATATCTGCCCAATTGTGGCACGCTCGACTTGGACATATTTCTAAGTCAAGGATTCAAAAGTTAGCATCTTCAGGCGCGATTGAAATCAATCGCATTGATGAAATGCCAACGCGTGAACCATGTCTAAAGGGTAAAATGGCTAAGTTGCCATTTAAGGGAAACCCTGAGCGAGCCAAGCAAACATTGGACTTGATACATACTGACGTATGTGGACCACTAAGAAAAAACGCCCGAGGTGGCTATGACTACTTCATCACTTTCACTGACGACTTTAGTCGTTATGGGTATGTGTTCTTGTTGAAACACAAGTCTGAAGCCTTTGAGCGATTCAAAGAATTCAAGATGGAAGTAGAGAATCAACTTGGTCATACGATAAAGGCTCTTCGTTCTGACCGAGGTGGAGAATTTCTTAGTAACGAATTTCTGAATTATCTTGTAGAGCATGGAATATTATCGCAGTGGACTCCTCCTGCAACACCCCAATTAAATGGAGTAGCAGAGAGAAGGAATCGAACCTTGATGGACATGGTTCGATCCATGATGAGTGCCACTGACCTTCCTCTTTCATTTTGGGGACATGCCCTCCTCACGGCAACGAAGATACTGAACATAGTACCTTCTAAATCCGTAGAAAAGACACCATACGAATTATGGTTTGGCAAGGCACCCTCATACGCATTCATGCGCATATGGGGATCTCCCGCTTACGTTAAAAAGCTAGTGGGAGATAAATTGGAAACTAAATCCACTTTGTGCAAATTCGTGGGGTATCCGGAAAACTCAATAGGATACGAGTTCTACGATCCTACAAGACAAACTACGTTTGTCTCGAGGAACGCTCACTTCTTGGAGAAGGATTTCTTGGTTGACAAGAAAGAAAATAACGTAGAACTGGATGAGGTCACTGAAGCTGAAAAGGCCGAAGAGGTCGATCATGCTGACCCATCGCCACAGGCAGTGGGAGAACATGAGCATGAAAGTGCACCAGAAAGTACACCGATACTTCGTAGGTCAGAAAGACAACGTAGAGAACCCGAGAGGTACTACAGTCTGCTGCATGAGACTGGACAGTCTCTAACCGACCCAAGGACTTACGAAAAGGCTATGCTAGACATAGATTCGGGAAAGTGGCGCGAAGCCATGGAATCCGAACTGGACTCCATGCACTCAAACAAGGTCTGGGCCTTGGTAGATCCACCAGTGGGAGTGGCTCCCGTGGGTTGCAAGTGGATCTATAAGCGAAAGCTTGGAGTGAACGGAGAGGTAATAACCTACAAGGCGCGACTAGTGGCAAAAGGATACACTCAAAGACCTGGAATTGACTTTGAGGAGACCTTCTCGCCCGTCGCAATGCCCAAATCCATTCGGATCTTGCTGGCCATAGCTGCGTGGTTTAACTACGAGATATGTCAGATGGATGTAAAGACTGTCTTTCTCAATGGGGACATTGATAAGGAGATCTACATGGAGCAACCAAAAGGATATGCATCCAAAGGAGATGAACACAAGGTGTGCAAACTCCAGAGGTCCATTTATGGACTGAAGCAAGCTTCCCGAAGTTGGAACATTCGTTTCGATGAGACAATCCAAACTTTTGGATTCATCAAAAACATGTTCGAACCTTGCGTGTACAAGAAGATCAGTGGGAGTACAGTTAAATTTTTGGTGCTTTACGTTGACGACATCCTTCTCATTGGAAACAATGTGAAAGCATTGTCTGAAACTAAAGCATGGTTGTCTACACAATTCGCAATGAAGGATATGAGAGAAGCATCCTTCGTACTAGGTATAAGGATCTACCGAGATAGATCAAAAGGACTGCTGGGCCTCTCCCAATCCCAGTACATAGACAAAATCTTGAAAAGATTTAGTATGGAAGAATCCAAGAGAGGATTGCTTCCAATGAGACATGGGATTGCACTCTCTAAGTCTATGGCCCCAAAGACGCCTGAAGAGAGAAGCAATATGTCTCGAGTACCATATGCATCCGCGATAGGAAGCATAATGTATGGTATGTTATGTACTAGACCAGACGTAGCGTACGCTCTTAGCGTGACAAGTCACTACCAGTCTGATCCAGGTGAGCAGCACTGGATAGCCGTAAAGGCAATTCTGAAGTACCTGAGAAGTACTAAGGAATTGTTCTTAGTATACGGTGGAGGAGAATTGAAATTGGAAGGCTATACAGACTCAAGCTTCCAATGTGATGTAGACGACTTCAAGTCGACATCAGGATACGTGTTCTGCCTCAATGGTGGTGCGGTTAGCTGGAAGAGCTCCAAGCAAGAAACAACCGCGGATTCAACCACCGAAGCAGAATACATTGCTGCGAGTGATGCAGAAAAGGAAGGTGTTTGGATGAGGAACTTCATCCAGGAATTGGATGTGATACCTAGCATCGCTGAGCCCATTACTATCTTCTGTGATAACAATGGGGCAATAGCGCAAGCAAAGGAGCCGAGATCTCATCAGAAATCCAAGCACGTGCAAAGACGATACCACGTGATAAGAGATATCATTGGTAGAGGAGACATTAAGATGGAACGTGTCGACTCAGAAGATAATACGGCGGACCCGCTAACGAAGCCTCTGCCTCAAAAGGCATTTGAGAAACATCTGCATAAGATGGGACTCAAGAACATAAAAGACTGGCTTTAGGACAAGTGGGAGATTGATAGAAATAGTGTCCTGCAAGCCAGCTGTATGGCGAGCATTTATTGTAATAAATAAGGAACTATTCAATTTCGATTAATAAATGCACTTCATTAAATGGTCATCTTTATCTTATGTAATAATTATCTACGCATAAGGATAGAAGTCCTTAGATCACAGGGCTATGGGACAACCCGTGGACTGATCTCCAAGGCCGTGATCTAGAACATATTCAAGAGTCATAGAATCCAATTGAGATAGGACATCGTTGGATTCGGTTAGACTCTCACTATTGTGTATACTCCGATGAACTGGAGGACGCTGGGGTCCATGAGCGTGACTGGGATAGTCGATACACATAAGTGGGTGGCTTGTTGGGATGGCAAGCGCACTGAATACCCCAATTAGGAAATAACTCACCATGGAAGCGGTAGTCGCATATCGGAGTTGAAGTTATTCCAAATTTATAATAGTATACGAGGAACGATCCCTAACTACTTGAGGTGATAGGGTTTATCTGGTGCGAGAACGTCTATGCTTTGATATGAGTTCCGACTGACTGGGGATCACCAGAAAGTCTCTGTGGACTCATATTGGGTATAGAGGAACTCGTATGCAGATTCATATCATCAACAAAGGATCCATTGACCCGACTTGATAGGTTGGAAAATTCTCCTATGAATTTCTGTGAGAAATTAATTCTGGTAAAATCCTTGGCCAAGGTATCTGACGACTTTATGTAAGTAGCTCATAAAGATTAAGTCAAAGAGAATTTATTTCAAGATCAGAGTACATAAGGTCAAGACAAAAGAAAAGGGAATCCGATGAAAGACCATGCCCTTAAGTCTCGACTGGGAGATTGATCGATGGAGAGATTATGTCGTATATGGAAATTATAAATGATAAAAGGTTCACTGAATTAATTCACCAGTGATTGGGCTCCATGGGCTTGTGGCTGGACATCGACCGTGGAGTGTGGGAGAATTCCCAAATTGGCAGGGGTGCTAATTTTGGAATGATCGATCGACAGAGTGTTCGATTGATTTAGAGTAAGTCTTACTCGAATAATTAAATAATATTTAATTATAACCCACGGCCAATTATGTGGTGAACCTACGGGGGCATACACATTACACAAGTAGCGAAAGCGAGGAAATAAGAACGACCGAGTCGACTGGGTCGACTGGGTAAATAATCGACTGGGTCGATTATATTGGGTGGGTCGACTGGGTCGACCCAATTGGATCTGGATCATAAATTAAATTGGAATTTAATTTGTGAATTAATTAATTAAGTTGGATTTAATTAATTGGGAAGGATCTTAATTAAATAGACTTAGAGTCTGATTTAATTAAAAGGGAGATTAAGTTAATTAATTGGACTATTTAATTGGGAGATTAAATAAAGCCTGCACAAATTAATTAACTGGGCCATGAATTAATTAGAAGACTTGGTCTTCCAATTAGAGAGGGCCATGGCCCATGTAGGAGAGAGAACTCCTAGTCCTAATAGGACTAGGTTAGAAGGAAAACTATAAATAGCTTTCTTCTAGTTATTTTTCACATAACTCCTGATTTAACCGGATTTCGTAGGGTTAATTAGTATCAGTGAATTTGTGATATTGAGGGTATCCAATGTATATTTTTATAGGGCTCTGTTACTTTATTCAGGATGGATCAATCTCAAGGAAAAGCAATATCGTTGAACAGAAAGTAAATATTCAAAACCAATCGTAAAAGTTAACACAAATATGAAGAGAAAGCTCTTTTCATTAAGTAATTTTGTAATTGTGCAGTTAATGCAGAGTTTAATGGCGTATATTGCCGTATGGTTTCGTTTGTGCTGTACAATTGTAGACTAGGTATTTATATCATCCCAAACCTAGCGTTACAACGAAATATAGTCCCAATAGGACTCGGCCCAAGTATCCTTATTTGGTCCGGAGTGTAGTCTTCTAATCGAAGTGAGCTGTATTCGGCCGGGTCGATAAGATGATCCGGAACTGCCTGTTATGGTCGAATCGATCTTATGTTTGTTACTCGATCCGTGCTATATGTAGGGTACGAAATAGCCCCCATCAGTACTCCCTCACTTCTTCGAGCGTATAGACAATAGAAGCTCGTAGAAGTAGATAATGACTGTTCGTTTTCTATGAATGGAGCCTCGTTAAAAACCTTTCTTAAGAAAAAACCCTGTGGGAAAAAATCTTAAGTAAGGAAAAGAGTGCTACATATCATAGATAGTCATCTTTCTTTGTCCGATTACGAATCGCCACGCATCTTTCCTGAAGGCTTTTCGTTTCCTTCCATTTTGGCGGAAATTTGATTTAATTGTGATGAGTTCGAAGCGTCTTTTCTTATTTCAGTATAAATAGATGACCTTTGAGTTTGTCATTTTTCCTTTACATTTGCTTATAGCTCGTAATCATTTTCTAGCTTGGTCGTTCGTCATATAGAGTTTTCCTTTTATCGACCTATATTCTTTGAAAATCTGAAAATATGGCTTCTTTGAGAAAATCTTCTTCTTCCTCGAGGGAGAATGTTGCTCTTAATAACAAGGAGGAGTTGCGTTCTAATCTCTCGGGTGAACAATCTACCATTCCTGAATTTGTTGTTCCTACGGCAGATACTTTTAAGGTACAGATCCTTTCTGACACAGAGGTTGCTGCCCGAGCGAAAAAGGGCAAAGGCACTGCTCCTCAGATTTCTGAGCCAATTGAGGACCTGGCTTGCGCTTATACTGTGGATACCTTTCCGGAGGTTGTGAATAATTATGCGCAATATTTTCCGGAGGGTTCTGAAATAATTCTTCCTTCCCCTTCTGATAGGGTCACTTCTCCACCGGAAGGGTGTCGCGCCTTTTATACGGCTCACTTTAATAGTGGCCTCCGTCTTCCGTTGTCTCCCCCCTTTCTTGAAGTTTTGAAAACTTTCAGTGTATGCTTAACACAGTTGGTTCCAAATTCCGTCGCTTTTGTGGTTTGTTTTTCCGTTTTGATGATCGCAAAGGGGTTTAAACCTTCTTTTCGTAATTTTACGCAACTTTTCCGTTTCAATATTTCCAGTTCTTCAAATCGAGGATATTTCTTCCCTAGTCAGAAGCCTAGTCGAGCAATCTTCGATTCCCCAGTTTCTAGCAACCCCCATTGGAAATCTCACTTTATTTTTGTTCGTCCCCCGCCCCACATTCGTTCGATGGATGGTTCGACTATGCCCTTCTCTTGGGATCATGGTTCTAAATGGGTTTATGGAGGTCGCTTGCCGACTGGTGAACTTGTTCCAGACGATGCTCAGTTTATCGGTGAAATCCCTGCTATGCGTGCCAATAAATACCAAAGTGCCCTTCTTATCGGGGAGACTTTCCTTCGTAAAGCTGGATTGAGTGCTCATACTTTTCCGATCAATTCATCATTTGAATCACTGGGTAAGCATTTCACTTTAGCTTACTGTTTTTAAATGATGTCTTCTATATAGAAAAACTAACTTTTGTTCCTTTTTCAGCTGATATGGTAGAAAATTCTCGAGTTTCTTCAAAAGGAAAAATGGTGTTGTCCAAATCCTCTAAATCTATGGAGAACATCCCGATTGAGCAAAGAGCTTCTCGGAAGAGAAAACTGGAGTTGAGTCATGAGTCCGAGGAGATTGGAGAGGAGTCTCCAAATTCTTCCCAAGATTCTCCTGTTCGTCAAGGGACTGGACCCGGTTATCCCCCCCTATAGCTTAGGTCATCCTTGGGAATTCGCGGATGTCGTAGTTGGTCGATGCCTCATCCCAGCGATAACCCGGTAGGGAGAAAAAGGAGCTATTATGGTCGTTCTGGCGATGATCTTTCTTTACTTGGCGACAATCATCCGAAACCTACTTTGGTTGAAATGATTGAAGATCACTTAGAGGGGAGGAGAGCCGCAGGTTATTCCGAGAAGGATTCATTTGTTCACGATGCTAGTGAGAACGCGGTTGATAAGGCGACCCGTGTTCTTTTGTCTGGTGTTTTTACCCGCGATCTAAATAAGCTTCTTCATAAGGATCCTCTGGAGAAGTTCCAGCGAGCTTCTCTTTATGCTGAAAAGGTGATATCTTTTTCTTTTTACTATTATAATGAAGTGACCTTTTAGGATTTTCTTATTTTGCTAATTCGTCTCTTTCTGACCCCTTTGTTATTTCAGATCAACACCTGTCTAAATCCTCTCTGGAAACAACAGTGCGAGTTTCTGGAAGAGAAGTACAAAGCTCTACTTCGTAAATCCTCTGGTTCAGAGGTTGGTCCATCCACGTCTTCTTCCGTTCCGGTCTTAGAGACTCATGCTCCGGGGACAGAAGATCAAGAAATTATAAATAGGGTTATGGAGATTTCTCGTGCTCAAGAGCAAGGCAATCAAATGGCAAATAAGTTAGAGGAATTCCAGTTACAGAGTACGGCTCGAATTAGCGAGCTAGAAGCCCAAGTCTCAAATCTTCAAGCTTCTTTAGAGGAGTATGAAAAAGACGTCCCTCTTAGTGGACTCAAGGATCGATATGGTAGGAACCCTGACGAAAGAGTTGTCCGCGAATTCCTTAACTCTCCTGTTCACACGGCGTTGGTGTATCAGATGGTCGGTCCTCTTCTGGAGAGTACTTTTAAGAAAGCGGTTCACCAGCTGGTCGCTCTAAAGATGATCGACGACCGTCGAAAGGAGTACTTTAAGGCGGCGCACATTCGGTTGAATCGTTATGGCGAAATTTATTCTCCTTCCGAGCTTCCAGATGTCGTATATCAAGGTTTTCCTTTGGCTCACCTTGTCGGAGAATTCGGAAAACCATTGCCAATTCCTTCTTCTGATGTTAACGACGAGCTTGATAACACTTTTGTCGATCCAGAAGACGAAGAAGAAGGAGAAGAAGAAGAAGAAGATGTTGGTACGACCGAGAATGTCGACAGTGAACAGAGAATCCCAGATAGCGATCAGGCTTTGTGATATATTTGACTTCTAAAACAATCTCTGTAATTATCCGACTGTAGGTTTAATTGTAATTTTACCTTTTCATCCCTTTGTACGCTAAACGTTTTACATTCTGACAGTCACGTCTTTTCATCTTCGCCGTAATAATTCAGACAAGTCATTAAGTTCGCCGTAATCATTATGCGTGTGTCTTTTCAAATTCTAGTGTGTATTTCGAAGTCAGTTCTCCTAGTTCGCGCCCTTTCTTTTAGGTCTGTAGCGCCTTTTCGTGTAGTATAAATACTAAATGTAAAAACTTGACTTGTTACTTTCCGTTATACTCGTCTCTTCAAATAGAATACTTTTTCTTTGGTTGGTCGATTAACTTTCTCGTTACTTACTTTACACTTTTCCAATAATTCGATCATGAGTAATCTTTTCGATAATACTTCGAAACGACCTTCTCGTGTGAGCGCTAGGGATAATAGATCCAAAAAATCTCGAAGAGATGGGCCGTCGATGGAGCCTCCTCGTTCGTCCATGATTAGCAATTCGATGATCGATAATCCTGTTGTCACTTCCCAACCTTTACCAGAAGTTTGTTCGTCGCTTATTCAACCAAACTTTCCTTCTTCCACAGAGGTAGGTAATAGGCCTTCCCCTGGTCGAATAGCTTTTGGGGATTCATCTAATATGGAGCAGGTTTACGATATACCTGTTTCTTCAGGTTTTTCTTCTTATGAGTATGGATCTCATGGAGGGGATTTTGTTAGTTCCCTTCCTTTTTCTACTTCCGCTGCCATGACTGCCAGTGAACGGCTAGTTGGTGATAGCTTTTCTGTTAATCCTTCCACAACACAATCTATTTTGCAAGATTGTCCTGAATATTTGTTTCATGATACCACTGTAATGACTACTTCTTTTGAATCTGGAGGACCTTCTGAGGGTCGGTTTGGGTCGAGGTTCGGTCGTCGGACTGTTATTTCTGCTTCGGGCAAGGAAACCTCCGTTAGCACCAATGGGAAAGATTCTCCTCGTTTGTTAGACGATCGATGCATACTTGAGCAGGTTAAGGATATTTTACGGGCATCAACTCCCCGTTCTGACAACGTCCCTCTTCTTAGCGAGCTTCCGGGCTCTGTTGAACCCGATGCTTTGTCTTGGGATCTGGGTTTGAGCACTATTCTGCCTGGAGAGTTGAAGAAACATGAGGGTACTTCAAACGTACGCCTTGTCAAGTCTCTAGTGAAGATATGCGAACAGGTGGATGAATCTTTCATTGTTTAATTTGTTTTTTATTTTGACTGCCTTGTTACATAAAGGCTGTTTTCTTTTTCCAGGCTAAGTATTTTGCACTCCAGCTGGGTGTGCAAAATGATGATCTGTGGAGAAGTAGATGTGCTTATCAACGTCGTTTGGAGTCGGAGTCGGCGAAGGTTGCTGGGCTGTCTCTCGAACTGCAGCTTGCCAATGATGATTTGAAAAAATTACAGGAGGAAAAGTCTGTATGGGAGAAAGAGAAAAGTGACTTGGTTCAGGCTGCTGCCTTGGCAGAGGAATCTCGTCAGCAGGCCTATGAGGAAGGTTATGATGCCGGTTATCTCAAGCGTCAGGAGGAGTTGATGGCGTTTGCCGGTAACTTGACTCCTCGTAAGACCATTTCTGCTAGTCGGCCTATTGACGGCTCTTCATAGTGATCTGTTCGACCTGGCAGGCCTTTTTTTTTTTTTTTTTTTTTTAAGGTGCCCAACTTTTGTGTAGTTGTTTGGGCAGAGATTTTTGTATTAGGAGAATGACTAACTTTGGAAATTATGATCTTTTGTTGGCAGATTCTTGCCTTAACCAATTTTCTTCTGTGAATATTCTTTGTTATGCATATTTTGCTTATTATGCAAGAATACAACTTCCTTGAAGTAAAAGAAATATAGACTAGTATACTTATCTCATGTTGATCTTCCGTGAGGACATCTAATCTTTGCAAATGTAGCTTTAGTCTTTGCTTGAGTGATGTTCAAGTAACTGAAAGTTACTTCGTCTAGCCTTGCAAAATAAATTCTTTGAAGTATAAGAATGATGATTGCTTGAACGAGGTTCCTTATGGGCTCGTAGAAGGTGTATCAGTAGGGAAGTTTCCCCGTAGCTGTCTAATCGGAAAAAAAAAATTCTTAATTTTGTCGTCGCTGTCCGATCAGTCCTTTACAAATATGTCTTTTAGTTAAAGACATCTTATATAAAGACGTTATCTCTTTGTTGAACTTTTGCTCTTCTATGTTCTGAAATTGCAAAATTGCTCTAGATAAGCTTTTCAAGATCCATGTTTTTCCGTAGTGCTTGTGAGTTCCTTGTTTCTCAAATAAAGCAACCAAATGTATTAATGTACCATTGGTTTGATATGGGAGGAATTGGAAAATGTAGGATTATTAGCCAGATCTATCTTTTTTAGACCCCCTTTAGCAATTCTTTGGAATATCATGTAGTGACTATTTTGGAATCTTGAGTAATGACGACTATTCTCCTGATTTCCATGTTAAATTTCTTGGATTCCAAATGGAGTTCTTGTACGGCTAACTTAGTAGTCTTCATATGATGTATGAGGCAGTGACGACCCTTGTATGATGGAAGGTTTGGTCGTTTTTACCTCCAGGCAAGCAAGTATCCTTTCTTCAACGGTTTAAATTTGCATGCCTTCGTCGAGGATCTTTTAATATTTTCTATTAAGCGACCATCATATGTGATCGTGCAGATTTTCCTGGTGCTGAACTTCTTTAAGTCTTCTTGGATTATTTTATTGATCGCTTCGATCTGCAGATTCTTCTCTTATCGGCTGGTGAGTTGGTGAGACGGGTGTCGTTCCAACTTACTTGCATTTATTTCGGGGAGTCAAAGGGTCGCATTTTCGCCCCTTGATCAAATTCCTATCAACGGTAGGATCATTTTCACGAGCGCCTATAAATAAGTAGGTATTTTCTTTTGCTTTTATTCATAACAGATGGAGATTTCAGTTTCTTTAGATTTCATTCTGCCCTCTGATCCAATAATATTCAAAAAATCACATTATCGCGAGTTGTATCACAATGGCTTGGATTTCACTTGCCTTGTACTGACGGGTCCCATGGAAGCCCTACCTTGTACTAACGGGTCCCATGAGGCCTCAAATGTTGTTTTCACAGATTTGGGGTCCGTGGTTTCTGTTTGCACATGGAGGGTTCATGCTTGCCAGCCACCCTCGCTCTTGGATGTTACCTCAGGAGTGATAGACTATTTGGGTGTGCTGGTAAGTTTACTGTTTCGCGACTGCCCCGAAGAGATGCTGCTCTAGAGTAAAATGTTTTATTTTTAAAGTAGAAGCAGTATCTTGTTGTGGGTGAATGAGTATTGCCAGTTATCTGGCTGGTAATGCTCATTTCATCTGGAAGAACATTTGATCTTCAGAGCCTGGCCATCGAACCAAAGAAGTCGACCATCCTGAGCAGGATGCTTCTTAGGTGGTTGATCATAATCGTCGAGGTACTAGGGAGGAGATTGATGTTTCCGTGGACATTGTCGTGAAGATCGTTGTTCCATAGTGTTGGATCTTTTTATATATAAATAAATGTAATCGTAGATAGGCTTTGTAATCAAGCTTTTTGTAACTCCTTTACACGTAATAAGATCAATAAAATTATATTTCTTGCATTCTTTTTTGTTGGTGTTGTCATAATTTATTTTCGAGGAGCACTTTTCGAGCAGATGGATTTATACTTAACCCGTATTCAAGATTTGGTCGTTAGGAATAGATCGAGGAGTGTTTATTGAGCGGATCAATGTATACTCAACTCTTCTATAATTTAGACTTAGGTTTTTAATACCAAAAGTCTTTTTGATTGTTGAATATATATCGAGGAGTGTTTATTGAGCGGATCAATGTATACTCGACTCGTTTTGTTTAGACTTAGGTTTTTAACCAAAAAAGTCTTTTTTAGATCGTTGAATATATATCGAGGAGTGTTTATTGAGCGGATCAATGTATACTCGACTCGTTTTGTTTAGACTTAGGTTTTTAACCCAAAAGTCTTTTTGACCGTTGAATATATATCGAGGAGTGTTTATTGAGCGGATCAATGTATACTCGACTCGTTTTGTTTAGACTTAGGTTTTTAACCCAAAAGTCTTTTTCGTCGTAGAATCTAATCGAGGAGTTTTTATTGAGCGGATCATTGTTTACTCGACTCGTTGTAATTTAGACTTAGGTTTTTCATACCAAGAGTCTTTCTTTCGTCGTAGAATTTAATCGAGGAGTTTTTATTGAGCGGATCAATGTTTACTCGACTCGTTGCAATTTAGACTTAGATTTTTCATACCAAGAGTCTTTCTTTCGTCGTAGAATTTAATCGAGGAGTTTTTATTGAGCGGATCAATGTTTACTCGACTCGTTGTAATTTAGACTTAGGTTTTTCATACCAAGAGTCTTTCTTTCGTCGTAGAATTTAATCGAGGAGTTTTTATTGAGCGGATCAATGTTTACTCGACTCGTATTGTTTTAGACTTAGGTTTTCAATACCTAAAGTCTTTTGATCGTTGTGAATATATCGAGGAGTTTTTATCGAGCGGATCGATGTTTACTCGACTCGTTTTGTTCCAATCTCAACCAATATGATAGTAGAATTTCAAGGAGTGTTTGCCGAAACAATCAATTTATAAAAATTGCTAAAAATTTTTAATAATTGGACAGTAGGCTGAGGCCTTTATTACAAAGACTAAAACTCATTGAAATAAAATAAAACAATGCAGTATAATCTGCTAAAATTTATTTACCATAGTATTTTCTAAGGTTGACTGCGTTCCAAGTTCTTGGTAAGGCTGTTCCATCCAAGTGTGCTATCTTGTATGAACCTTTCTTTCCTACGCCAATGACAACGTAAGGTCCCTCCCAATTTTGTTGCAACTTTCCCACATGTTTGGATACCTCTACCTTTTTTAAGACCAGGTCTCCTTCTTTGAAGGTCCGGATGCGTACTTTTTGATTGTATGATCAACCACATGTTATTATCGTTGTTGTCCTGTAGATCTTCAGATGTGTTATGACCGATGGTTGTGTTACTTCTTGTTCCAATACGGGCGCTTTTCCTTGGACGAGCCATGTGTCGATCGAATAATTAACCTAGCCCCTCGGTGGGCGCCAACTGATTTAACCGGATTTCGTAGGGTTAATTAGTATCAGTGAATTTGTGATATTGAGGGTATCCAATGTATATTTTTATAGGGCTCTGTTACTTTATTCAGGATGGATCAATCTCAAGGAAAAGCAATATCGTTGAACAGAAAGTAAATATTCAAAACCAATCGTAAAAGTTAACACAAATATGAAGAGAAAGCTCTTTTCATTAAGTAATTTTGTAATTGTGCAGTTAATGCAGAGTTTAATGGCGTATATTGCCGTATGGTTTCGTGTGTGCTGATACAATTGTAGACTAGGTATTTATATCATCCCAAACCTAGCGTTACAACGAAATATAGTCCCAATAGGACTCGGCCCAAGTATCCTTATTTGGTCCGGAGTGTAGTCTTCTAATCGAAGTGAGCTGTATTCGGCCGGGTCGATAAGATGATCCGGAACTGCCTGTTATGGTCGAATCGATCTTATGTTTGTTACTCGATCCGTGCTATATGTAGGGTACGAAATAGCCCCCATCAACTCCATATGCAAAATTGAGCAAGAGCAAAAATTCTCTCTCCCTCTCCCTAGCTATATCGACCGAACCCTTTCTTCCACTTGGAAGAATTTTTCGTTTTCGAGTTTTGTTCCTATATCGTTCCTAATTCCTAGTTTATAATATATCTCGTGTTCTAGCCGATCAAGATATATTATTTTCATGATATTGTGGTGTATCAACTCGTAGAGGCGCAACACGTGGGGCGCTACTCAAAAGGTGTGGGTCGATCTTGCCGGGGTAGAATTCAGAGCTCGTCTTGCTAGCTGAGGATTTGCAAGGAGATAGGTATAAACGAGAAAACTTATACTATCGTTTAATTAAATTCATATATATACAACTAGAGAATATCCTGGCAAGATTCCGTAAGAGGTCCTAAAATTTTTATATTCCGCTGTGCCTAGGGCTGTTTATCTTACCGAATCCCAACAGTTGAACATTTGTTGTCTGTTGAACAGCCTCTGGTTTGTCAGTTGTTTGCAACTCATCTGTTAGACAATCAGCACTGTGATTTTGAACAGCACTTGAGTTAGCAGCTGAGTTGAGATCAGGTAGTATGATGGGAACATATTCTTCATTCTTTCCAATAGTCAATTTCTGAAAATCAGTAGACAGATCTTGATTAGTACTTTGATTCTTTTCAGAAGATTCATTTGGTTCATCAAATACTACATGAATGGATTCCTCTATAAGTAAAGTTCTTTTGTTAAAGACTCTATAAGATTTACTAACAGTAGAGTATCCTACAAAAACAGCTTCATCGGCCTTTTCTGCAAAAGCAGTAAGGTGATTTTTTCCATTATTTAAAACAAAGCATTTACAACAAAAAATCTTAAAGTAATGAATGTTTGGCTTCCTGTTGTTCCAAACTTCATATGGGGTCTTGTTTTGGTGCTTGTTGATCATGCATTTGTTTTGGGTAAAGCATGCTGTGTTTGTTGCTTCTGCCCAAAATCTTTGAGGCAGCTTAGCTTCAGCTATCATTGTTCTGGCAGCTTCTTTGAGAGTTCTGTTTCTCCTTTCAGCAACACCATTCTGTTGAGGGGTTCTGGCAGCAGAGTACTCATGGCTGATTCCTCTGACATTACAATACTCTTCAACAGTAGAGTTTGTAAATTCAGTCCCTCTATCTGATCTGATCTTCAATATCTTCATGCTCTTTTCATTCTGGATCAATTCCATCAGATTTGTAAGATGTTCCTTGGTTTCACTTTTCTTGAATAGTCATCCATAACAGCTAGGCAGTATTTCTTTCCACCATTGCTGATTGGATCAATGGGTCCAAATAAATCCATATGTAACAGCTCCAAAATCCTTCCAGAAGATTGGTGCTTCTTGCTCTTGAATGATGACTTGATTTGTTTACCCTTCTGACATGCGTCACAAAGCTTGTCCTTGCTCATGACTGTTTTTGGAATTCCTTCTACCAGATTATTCTTGATAAGTCTGTTGATGGTCTTGAAATTCACATGATTCATTCTTTTATGTCATAGCCAACTGACTTCACTTGGTGTTGATGCCACCAAACAAATACTTGAATTCTTGTCAGCAGAATTCCAGTCCACTGTGTAGACATTCTCTTGTCATCTTCCAGATAAAATAACCTTCTTTGTACCAATTTGTTCAACGTAGCACTTATCTGTTGAGAAGATGACTAAATATCCCTTGTCACAATGCTCAGCAAATTGTAATTTAGGCCTTTAACATAAGAGACGTCAGATATCTCAATGTTGCCTTTAATTAATCTTCCACTTGCTACAATCATGCCTTCTTTGTTGTCCCCAAAAGTAACTTTAGGACCATCCACAGCAACAGCATCAGTCAGCTCATATATGCTTCCATACATGTGTCTTGAACAGCTACTGTCCAAGTACCAGATTTTTTCTACTTTACTCCTACTCCTAATCCTAACCTACAAAACAAAATAAAATTGTTTTAGGTACCCTTATTGAGAGGGTCCTGAAGGATTAGTTCCACCTTTGACAACCCAAGATGATGAAGTCTTAAGCTTCTTAGGCTTTGGTTGTTTGACAGGAGCATGAACAGTTTCATCTTCATCATGTTTATCAGATTTCCTATGTTGATGATAATCAGCATGATAAGGATAATGTTCATAAGCAGAATAAGATGCATCATAAGGAGGATATGAATGCATTGGATGAGCAAGATATGGTGCATAGTAAGTTGGAAATTGAGGTGCATGATACATAGGAGGATATGAAGCAGGTTGCACATAATAAGACCCATTTCCATACCAAGCATTTTGATTTTTCTTATTTCTATGCTTCTTTGGCTTACTAGATGCTTGCTCATTAACAGACGACTTAGTTTTACTTCTAGTCTGATTGGTTTTATCCTTATCAGAAGACTTCCTAGGACTCTTCTGTTTAGACTTACCAGTCTGTTTTCCTACACTAGGCTCTTTGCTCTTTTTAGCCTTAGGAGCTTTTTGCTCCTTTAATTCTTTCTCAGGTGAAGCAGATTTAGTAGTCTGAGCATACAAAATGACCTTACTGTTGTCAGCTGATATAAACTTTTCAGTATGGTTCAGTTCTAACTTATCCTGTTCTAAATGTGTCTTTTGCTTACTAGAAGTATGCGTGGATGCAACAGTTGACTTATCATGAGACTCAATAACTTTCTCAAGTTCCATGATTTTACCCTTATAGACTTCACATTCAGCTTTCAGAGATTCATTTTCTTGTTCAAGCTGTTTATATTTATCTGATTCTTTAGGCTTTTCAGCTTTAAGTTTCAGTGAACTGTTTTGCTCTTTTAGCAATATCATCTCTTCCTTAAGCTTTTTAAATGCATCAGCAATACTTGTATTGTTAAGCATCATTTGTTCAAATGAATTAAATAATTCATTATCAAGAGGAGTTACCTCTTCATCCTCAGAGCTATCAGATTCCTTAACCATCAGGCAGAGAAGAGCAGGACTCTCTCCATCAGAAGTGTCTGAATCTGAATCTGATGAGTAGACAGCAGCTCGCTTTTCTGCTTCTGCTACCAGCACCTTGCCTTTCTGATGCTTTCTTTCCATTCTGATTCTCTTTTCCTCTTTTGTATACTTCTCGGCTTTAGGATATGGGCAGTCTCTGATGAAATGACCCAGTTTCCTGCAATTATAGCACATCATTTTGGATTTATAAGAATCCTTATCTTGAGAAGAAGAAGTAGGGTTAGAAGTAGAAGCATTGTTATATTTGTTCTTCATTTTTCGTCTGTAGAACATTTTGAAGTTGTTCATCAGCAATGCAACGTCTTCAGCAGTGTACTCCTTTTTGTTGAGTAATGTGGCTTCATCAGATGAGTCCACATCTTCACTTTTGTACGCTGGCCTTCTTGGATTTTCAGCAGCAACAAGTGCAGCTGTGGGACTTGAAGTAGAGGTTTCTTCAACACCCATTCTTGACAGTTTATACTTGAACGCCTTGAGTACTAAGAACAGCTCGGTGAGTGAAATATTTCCCAGATCTCAGGACTCTTCAATGGCTGTCACCTTCATGTTGAACTTAGGAGGTAGAGCCTTCAGCACTTTGACGGTTATCTCTTTATCAGTGAAGGTTTTTCCAAGCTTCAAAACTTCATTCAGCGTCCTTGTAAACCATGTATCCATCTGATCAATGGTTTCCGCAGACTTCTTCTTGAAGTTGTCCAGCTTGTCCAGAGCAACACTCAGCTGATGCTCTTTGATGGCGTCGTTTTCTTCGCTCATATCTCTGACCTTATCCCACATTTCTTTGGCAGTCTTGCAATGCTTAACTTTGTCAAATCTGTCGTTGTCAAGGGCCTTGGTCATGATGAATCGCCCAACATTATCCAGGTTGAACAGCTTAATTTCTTCAGCTGTCATCTCGTTCAGATCTTTCTCCACCGTTATATCGACCTCATCAACTTTGATGGTCTTGGTGAATTTGAATGGACCTTTGATGATACATGTGTACATGTTATCATTGTAGGCAGCTAAGAAGATCTTCATTCTGATCTTCCAGTCTTCGAAGCTCATACCAGCTATGTGGGGAACATGGCTGATACAATCCATTTTTCAAAAATTTTAATTTTTCAAAATATGCTCTTTTGAAAAGTTTTGAAAACCTTTGAAAAATACTCGGATCAAGCTCGTTGATCAGGCAGCTGATTCTATGAACCACCTGCTCTGATACCACTTGTTGGTCCCAAGTGGTCAGATGAGGTCTAGAGAGGGGAGGGGGGTGAATAGACCTCTAAAACTTTTTTCCTCAAATTAAACTTTAAAACTTTGTCTAACAGTAAATAGACTAAGCTGTTACAGAACAGTAAGTTACTTGGCGGATCTCGAACAAATCTTTGAACAACTTTGTTGACCACTAATCTGATAGTCACTTAGCTGATTTAGTTAAAATCAGTTTCAATACTTAGAGTACTTGCAGCGAATTTTCAAAGTGTTTTTCACAAGTAAACTTAGTAGTTTGAAAATATTATCCTCAGTTTTATAAACTCCTCTAAAATCTTTTTCAAACAGTTTCTAATGTGTTTTTATTCAATCAAAAAAATATGCAAGTTGAAAAGTAATGTAAAAATACAAGTAATTTTTATAGTGGTTATATGGATTTGAATATCATTTATTCCACTCTTCCAAGTCACAAAGATCTTGGGTTAAACTAAAACACAGTAATTAGTACACTCCACTTACGTCAAAACAACAAATGAATATGACCGTAAGCTCACAATAGGAAACCACTAAGAAAACCTATCCTCTGAAGCTAGATCACTCACAAAGACAGTCTACACTTCGCACAACACTCAAACAGTTTTTCACTCAGAAAATGGGTTTGTCTTTTATCTTTAACTTCGGCTTCAGTCAACAAATGACAGAGCTGATGAGTGAGCTGTTCTTGAAACTTAAGAGACTTAGAAAATATTTTGCTTTGAATTCGATCTCTCAGAAGTTGTGTTATTTTTCTTCTTTGTCTCTACAGCTATTTATAGTCACTCTTTGAATTTTGTCCGTTGAAGAGAGACAAAATTCAAATCTCTTGATTTTTGGTCCTTAATTTCCGCGAACGGCTCTTTGCACAGTGTATGTACTGTCAACAGTACTTTTCTGCAGGCAGCATTAAATGCACCAAGCTGATACGAAGAATTTCTTCAATCATTTGTCTTTAATAACCTTGTACTTCAGCATTTATTACTTCCAGGGGCATTTATTACCGTT
Source organism: Penstemon eatonii (assembly GCA_038501285.1). Taxonomy (NCBI): domain Eukaryota; kingdom Viridiplantae; phylum Streptophyta; class Magnoliopsida; order Lamiales; family Plantaginaceae; genus Penstemon; species Penstemon eatonii. Next base: position 805,635 of record JBCEGF010001339.1, read on the forward strand.
GGGAAGTCTTCTTGATCTTTTCCACTTGGCTGACGAAGGTGCAAGTCTGATGACGGACGAAGCTGATCCCAAATTTGAACAAATCTGATTTGAGTCGGCTGATCTTCACCAGTCTGATTCCTTTCCTCAAGCAGATCAGTAGTCTTTTGGACCTTGAATTTTGACTCGTCTGTTTCATCTTCTTACTTAGTCAAAATTCTTTTAAGAGACTTTTACAACTAAGCTTTCCATACTTAGCTGATCTTCGGTTTTGGAAATCATCAAAATCTCCCTTTACAAATTATCTTCAGTGCCTTCATCTTCATCTCCATCCAACATTTGATGACTAATTCAGGTATGAACAATAATTTTTTTTTTTATTTACATACTTCAAAATAAATTAACGAAAATGGGAATCAATTCCAATGAGGTTAATTACTTATTACTACCCTATAACATATGGCTTAAAACAACCAATCAGAAATAGTAAAACATGTAGGAACCATTGCAGAATCTTAAAAGTTAAAACAAGAAAATCAAAAGAGCAAAAGACAAAAACACCCTCTATGATTTGTCTAGTTCTCAAAAATTCTCCTGTGTTATTTTAACTATAAAAAAACCCTCTTTATTTGATTTTAAATATCCCACCTGATCCAAGTAATATATACTTATAATTTTATTTTTGACTTTTGGTGGAATGACAAGATTACCCTTATGTGTTTGTTTTTTTTTTTTTTGAAAAAATAAGTATATACTCTTGGATCGAGTGTGGTATATAAAATCAAATACATTGGGGTTTTGGGGATTTAACACATAGGGGTATTTTTGTCTTTCGATGTCAGGGATAAAATTATATCAAAAGCAAAATGTGAACAAATACTTGCAATTTTGGCGTTTGAAACACACTCTCTTTTTTGGGGGGTGTAGACACATCGCGAGCGTAGATAATTGTAACCATATATATATAAAATGATAGCAATGGAATCCCAATCCTCAGGCTTTATTTGTAAAGTCCCTATTCCTCGATAATCAAAGCCTTGCCATTTATTTGAAATTATAGTGGATTTTTTTTGGTGTTAAAATAACACGGGAAATTTTTTAAAAGTTAGATAAAATATATGGATATTTTTGTCTTTTGCTCAAATCAAAACGAAACTGATGAAAAACGCCGTGAAGTGTCAGTAACATCAATTAAATTAAATAGTAACACAACGTTCATCACTCTGTTTCTGTTGGGTTTGTAAATTATGGCTAAATCCAATCAGAAATTGCTATTGTCACTCTTATATTTAATAGTAATATTGTCATGGATGCCAATTGAATCCCATTGCGCAAAAAAACCAATAGGAGTTGCAAGAAAAGAAGATATTCCTTTCATCAAATGCGAAGTCTGCCAAAAATTAGCGTCCCAATTACACAAACAGGTTCAAGCAAAAGGGGAGGGAAAAACACTTTTGGTCCCAAATTTTACCACATAAAATACATTTGGTACCATGTTTTACAGAAAAACACATTTGGTACCATAATTTAGAAAGTCTTGACATATTTAGTCATTCCGTTAAATTTTGGACGGAATTTTCTCGCGTGACTGTCACGCGCGCGTTAAGTTCAAAATTGTCACGAGTTTTGCACGTGATAAATCGGTCAAATCACTTTTGGTCCCAAACTTTACCCCAGAAAACACACTTGGTATCATGCTTTACAGAAAAACAGACTTAGTACCACAATTTACACACTCTTGGCACATTTAGTGTCTCCGTTAAATTGATAAAAATCACATAAAATGAACAAACAACAGTTTCTCTAAAAGATTTGATAAAAATCACAAAATATAATTAAATCATTAAAAATATTCTTAACAAAAGTACATTGGATACCTGACTTGATGCACTTTGATTTGCACTTGTTAAATTAATATAGTTATAGTACTTGACTGAATCGGAGGACTTTTAGTGTTCAATTTACCTCCATGTGATTTATAAAAGATTAATTTACCTCATCTAATCTTATAAATATTTCACTCAGCCTTCCATAAATGTCTAAACTTAAAAAAATACGAATTGATAAAACTATCCCTTTTATATGTGGCGCTTTACTTTATCCCTGTATTATGATAAATGTGACACTTTACCCAATGTGTTATGATCAATGCGGCAATTTACCCCCTATATGTAATAAAGATACTTTACATGCACATTCTCAATTTTAGCAAGTGAATTACACTCTTCGACTGAAGGAGGTAAATTGCTCTTTTAAAATTTTTACAACGGGTAAAGTGTTCTTTTTTAAATCATTAGGAGATAAATTGAACGTTATGCATTTCGGACGGGGAGGGTAAATTGACATTAGCACTTTATGATGTTAATATTTTGTGTTTGAGTTATATGCTATATACATTTGCATTATCTGATGGATTGTTCTATTGTATTACAATTATGTTACTTTCATTTGATTTGGCGTATAAATGTTGATTTATACTTGAATCAGATATCGGAGTATGAAATTATAGAATCGCGGAGAATGTATGTAATTTGAAGAAACAAGAAGCTAATTGGATTCTTAAAATTGATATTGTAGAAGAAGGGGATAAATTGAAGGTAATTGAAATATTATTTGTTTGAGATGTTTAATATGGTGTCATTAGATTGGCTTACTTTTCAATATTATTGTGTTCAGCTTGTTGAACAAGAATCAAAAGGACAATGTAATTCAGAATGCAAAACAATAGAGAGAGCTTGTCAAGAGGTGAGATTGCCAAACATATTTCTAGTTCCTTTTAGCTTTATACTGAAGAATTTATTGATAAAGAAGTAAAAGCAATATGTACTTAAACAAATATAATGAGTTAATGTCAATTTACCCTCGTGAAAATTTTAAAGAAGAATTTTTTCTCCATCAGCCGGAGAGTACTCACTTGTCGAAATTGAAAATGAACATGAAATGTTTGTGTAAAATAGGGGAGGGGTAAATTGCAACATTTATAATATACATGAGAGTAAATTACCACTTATAAAAATATTTAGGAGACGGTGTGAAACTTTAATCATATTATAGAGAGGTAGAGTGTTCGTTTTCAAACCACAGTGAGATAACTTAAATATTATGAATATTAGAGAGGGGTAAATTGTCATTAAATTTAAACATAATGTTTAGCTAATTCGTATATCCCATTTGTAGGTTTTGGGTTATTCAGATACAGATGTTGCAGAGTATTTGTAGAAAAAGAAGCCGCAACTTAATCCATTCGTTGATTTTGTTTGTAAGGACCTCACGGAAGCATGTAGTTCGAAGCCACCACCAGTTCCGAACGTAATGAGCATTGTCAAAATAGTTCGAACATAATTACATCCTAGCGACAAATTCAAGAATAAATAAATGCCGAACTTCCAAACTTTGTATGGTTTCTTTCCCCCCTTAGGCCAGGAGTCCTGGAGAGCCGTTTGTTCCCAAGTCCGCGAAAGAGACTGAAATGGAGAAGCTTATGAAATCGATGGAGGCATCTAATAACTATAAAATCTAAAATGATCGATTATGGTGGTGTTTGCAACTACTTAAAAAAATAATTTTCAGCTTTTGAAAAAGAATAATTCCTTATGGAGTGTTTGCAACTCAAAATTTTGTTTCTACTTTTCTAAAAAAAGGCCAAAATAAGCCACAACTTAGAAGCATGTGGGGACATGATTTTGTCTTCCCATGCCATTTTGTAATTATGGAAAAGTTGGTTTTGGACATATTTACCCTCAATTATTTTGTTCTACTCTTACATATAGTATACATAATACCTCAATTTTTTTCTCATTTCTTCCTCTCCAACCTTAACATGGATTTAAAGACCCAGTTAAAAAAAAAAATTCAAATAAACATCCTTGAAGCATAGATCGAATAGTAGGTGATATTGAAAAGTTTAGTAGAATTTTATTTCGATTTATGCATTCTCTCTTTGTTAATAAATTATGTTCTTTCATAAACACATCAACAGAATGTATAGCTTATACGAAGTAACTTTATAAGATTTTTGTGGGTTTTGAATTTTGATATGTCCTATTTTTATTCGGTACAATTAAAGCCAATGAAAGTAGTTATTTGAGATCTATTGATATGAGATCTTCTATTAATGAACAAGATTCTACAAAAAGTTTCACTCACTTTGGCAAGGAAAAGCTGCATATACTTTTTTTTTTTTATATTATCAACATGTAAAATACATGACTAAGTTTCATGGGTAATTTTGGTAATACATGAAAAAATTAGTGAAAACGCCAATTTTGACAAACACCCACAATATCACTTTTACTCACTTTTTTACATGGTTTGCAAACACTACCTACTTCTAATTCTCTACTACTTTTAACTTTTTTTTAGATTCTTTAATATAAGCAAAAGCACAAATATTTGAAAACACCACCTATGTCATTCCTTTTTAACAGGCCTTTACCATGTGTTCAATCTCATATTAGGGTATGCCAGGAGCGCCAGGCATGAAGATGTACTCGAGTGAAGACTTGATGAATCAAAAGTTTGGTGACGAAGACGATGACGAAGATGAGATAAATTTGCCTTTTAAACTGGCAAGAACAAGATCCAGTACTTAAAAACTTTTAAACTAGCTGATTGTTAGAAGTTAATGCCGAAATATATATATACAGTATCATATTCATTAAATATAATCAATGCCGGGAATACTAAGCTCACATTCAATTTTTTTCTTCCTTGTAATCAGCATCTTCAATTGCTGTCAAATAAAGGGAGGCTTTATCTGGCAGCACAAGTCCGTCTGGAACCTGCATATAGAAAATAGCAGACCATATAACTTCATGACAAAATAAGCTAAACAGATACACAACTATACCATTGCTCTGCTTCTTGCCGCTTAAAAACATTTCAATCACACTCAATTTTGTTTATATAAAATTGATAACTTACTAGCCACTTGTCACGAGCATAAAGGACAGTATTCAACATATTCTCATAGATTAGAAAATATCCCATCCACTCAGAAATGATAACATCAACATGAGGAACTGGAAGCTCAATCTCTTCAATTTTTCCCTTGAGAACAGTTATAACTGAAATGTTTAAAAAAAAGCATGATAATTGATCGCATAAGTTCAATTATATGAAACTGTAAGAGATGTTATATGATTAGGAACTTAAAGGATAAAAAGAGCAGTACCATCTGAAAAACCATTTAGCTTTACAATCTCTTGAGCCATGTTAGCCATTGTGGAGCATTCAACCTGAAATATGAAGGCATAATATTCATAGAGTCAAATTTAAGAGCGAAATGGTGCAGCATTTTAAGAAAATATCCACAGCATGGTATAAGAAACTATTAGATCATAAAAGCAATAGGGCTATCCCATGTGCACATAATTTAATTACATTTTCACCAGCTTAATTGTAATACTACTACAGCTACTAAGAGTTTTGTACTACTACAGTATGATTATTGACAAGTACATAAATCAAAGGAACAAAGTTTGTTGTAGATAAAACAACCTTAGTTTAGTTTACATCCTATTCTTAAGGCAAACTATAGATAGACCCCGAAGTTGTATATATATAGGCTATAACTTGTCAATTAACAACAGAAGTAAAACTCAAACATACATAAGAAACAATTAACTCAAATGTTCGAAATAATAATAAAATAATGATAACTATGAGGAATGAACAAGAATTGATGTCTAATTAACAGGAGTTCATTCGGCAACCCAGATAAACCATAGCTTTACTGGATATTGCTGAAATTGCAGAAAATCAATTATCTAAAAGACATTGTTTTTGTTAGAGATATGATAGATACATGGCTTTAGATTAGGGATATTGATTTGATTATGTTTGATCATATTATTCTGTTGATTATAATTGATATTATTAGCATATAATTGTATATAGCTAATTGTATATATATATATACCTTTGTACTGTAATATTGAATTAATACAATTCGCTATTTCTTTCATCTTGTTATCAACAGCCAGACGATCCTCTCTTCTTCATTTTTCTTCCTAAATTCTCTTCTATACCATGGACCCTTCAAATACTTCCACTGCCAATACTCCAACTCAACCAAAAGTCCAGCCTTCTATTCCTTCCCAAACTCTGAATGTTTCTAACATCAAAACTTTCATTCCGTTAGAACTCACATATAATAACTATCTAACTTGGAAACGTGTATTTGTCACTTTTCTCAAAAGCCATAATCTGCTCTCCTTGGTTGAAGGTCTTATTCCGTGCCCTGAACCTTCTGATCCTAATTATTCCTTGTGGATACAATGTGACACTATAGCCCAAAGTTGGATCAATGCTACTTTGTCCCCATCCGTTCTCGACACACTACTCAACTACAATTGCGAAACTTCCTATGAATCTTGGAATACTTTAGAATCTCTATTTCTCTATCATGTGTCCTCCTCCATTCTCCATCTCAAGAGCAAATTTAATAATTTCAAGAAAGGTTCTCTTACCATGGAAGATTACCTCCCAACAGATTCATTCACTTGCCCCCTCTCTTGCAGCAATTGGCAAACCTGTAAGTGACGATGATCTCGTTACACAAACACTTCAAGGTCTTCCTTCTTCATATAGGACCTTTGTTTCGGGTCTTAATGCAGCTCGTCCTTTGCCAAGTTTCATTGCTTACGGCCACTATTACTAAATGAGGAAGAGCACTGTTGCGTTCCAAATACTAATACGCAAACACGCAAGTATACGGTCGTTACAAGTAATATTAAACGATAAGTACATACCGAGTATCGAATCCCCACGAATGAGTAAAAGGTGGGAATAAACGAATCAATCGAAGACTTATTCTATCTAAGAATGCTTGATACAAAAAGATCAAACCCAAATATATGATGGGTGATTTTATTTAACTACGAGCGGTAAAGTAAATCTAACTATGAAAGCAAGTAAATGGCGAGTTAATTATGTGGTAAGGAGGATTTATAAGCGATTAGTTAAAGCAGATAAATTATGCGGTTGTTAGGTTAGCTATGCAAACAATCCTAGATTTAGTTGTTGTTTGTGAGTTTAAATTAGTTAAGTCTCCCTATCGGTTTGACTTAACTCTACCAATCTACCCAAACTCTCCATCTCCGGATCAAGAACGAACATCGCTGTCAACCGATGCTCTAAGGGAAGTCCGAACCCAAAAGAGAATTCTAAGGCGTACCGTTGTCACCCGGGACCTAAAACTAACCCAAATCCCCGAATAAAGAGAATCTAAGTTATTTGATGCATTTACGGACGAACCCATTATACAAACACGGACCAAACTAGGTATATGTCTATCCTAGGTTGAAATCCACAAATCGTCACTCACCTAACTTTCTACATCCTATGTCTAGGTTGCATTAAAGGTAGATGGCCAAAAGTGCGATAAAACAATAAACCCAACAAATCAAACATAACCCAACATCAAACATAATTAATCAAACAATAACAATGACTCGACAATTAATATATTGTGATCGTGTTTGCTATTCAAGGATTCAATGACATTCATATGTATCTTTCGATAGAATACCAACCTATCAAATTAAACTAAGCCAATTTACGTATAAATGGACTAAAATCTAATCGATGTCATTTAAACTCAAACCTTAAACGAATATGAATCGACATAGGTATATGTCTATCCTAAAATCGATTCACAATCCAAATTCATAATCAAATCCTCAAAATCACTATATCTAGCAATCAAGAATCAATAACACTCATCTCAAAGGGTTGTCAAACCACAAGACGAACAATAAACACGAAATCGGATTAACGAACACATATAAGCACCATACTAATCATCAAGACATCATTAATCAAACAATAACATAAATTTATATAAATCCGGAGAATTCCAATACACAAGCATTCATCCAAAAAGGAAATAACAAACTCATCTCCTAATCATAAATAACTAAGAAATGGAAAGAAATCACCTAATCGAAATGGAATCGAGACAAGGATTCTCCTCCCTTTAATCTCCACATAATCACTCCCCAAGGGTGGTGATTAACTCACCCCCTTGGTGGAGTCTTCAAAACAAGAAAACAAAGGAAAAACAAAGAGAAAAAGTTGAGGGAAGCTTAAAGAAAAAAAAAAGGCACAAGAGTGGAATGATTCCAAGATATGTTGCAAGTTGTGTCCTCCTCTCCTCTTAACCTAAGGGAAAACAAGACCAAAAGCCCCCCAAGATGTTTTAATTACAAGTGGGAGAAAGAAGGCAAAGTACAAGAAACACCCTCCAAAACGCGCAGAAAACAGAGCAGGCCTCGCGGCCGCGAGCCTGAACCTCGCGGCCGCGAGAGCTGGGCAGAAACTTTCTGCCAACACCTCGCGGCCGCGAGCTTGAATCTCGCGGCCGCGAGCTTTCTGCAGTACTTCCTTCTGAGCAGCATATCTTTTTATTCCGAACTCCGAATGCAGATCCGTAAAGTCCGTAGCGTAGCTAACTCACTCATCTATGACATATCCAAAATTCAGCTCATTTGGATCATCCATGAAATATTTATGCAAGTTCTAGTGAGCAGCTATCTACATTCTTGTACAATTTGCTACGAGTTCTATTTCCTTTGAAGCTCAAGCTTGACTCGCGGGGTTGGTAGAACGACTCGCATCATTGATACGCAACTCCGAATCTCTCTAAAATGTGAATACCTACAAACCACGGAGAAAACGATCAAAACGAGAACAAAAACATAAAAAACGAACAAAGGCCAAACAAAAGGGCCAAAAGCACAAAAGACACGAAAACACGCGAAGACACACAAACACTCGGATCAAAACAAGATGTTTTGGGTTTAAAGAGATGGGAAATAACGATGTTTTCACGGCGTTATCAAGCACATCAAAGCATTTAGTAATGATGACTCACATGCTTTGTTCTCTTCCACTAAAGGTGTTAATCATGTTCCTATCTATCAACAAATTAGTAATGGATCTAATTTTCATCGTGGTCGTGGCAGGACAAACAACCGTGGTCGTGGGAGGGGAAATAATTTTTCACCTCGTCCACCCAATCAATCATATTACACTGCAGCTCCTCGCCAACCATCTCCAATTTCTGGCATTCTCGGGCGTGCTCCACAACCATCACCACCTGTGTCTTTTTCTTCACAAGTTCAATGTCAGATATGCCATCATTTCAACCATATTGCTACTGCTTGCCCACATCGCTTCAACCATGCTTTTGTGACTCAAACGTTGCCACCATCATTTTCTGCCATGAGCCTTGAAGAAGTCCCGACAACCACATGGTATCCTGATTCCGGCGCATCTGCCCACATGACTAACAATCCGAATTTGCTCACCTCCACTAGTCCTTATAATGGCTCTTCTCAAGTGATGATTGGTGATGGTAAATTACTTCCTATCTCTGCTACTGGTTCCACTTGCTTAAATAATTCTTCCCGTCCGTTATATCTTAAAAATGTTCTCCTCGTACCTCATTTACAAAAGAATCTTCTATCTATTCAAAAACTATGTGCAGATAATAATTGCTTTGTTGAGTTCACTAATGATTCTTTTTCTGTTAAGGACAAGTTGACCAGGGCCACTCTTCTCAAAACTAGCGTTTCTGGTTCACTTTATCCCTTCTCAGAGACGAGCTCCTCTCCTCAAGCTTTCACATGTTCGACTTCGAACTCCTCCTTGTGGCACAAACTTTTAGGCCATCCAAGAAATTTTGCTCTTGATGCTCTCGCTAAAAGTAATCAAATTTCTTGTTCTAAGTTTTCTACGAATTCTTGTAATGTTTGTCATTTAGGGAAAAGTTCTCGATTGCCTTTTACCAATTCTTCTAGTTATGCAAGTAAACCATTTGAATTAATTCACTCAGATGTGTGGCAATCTTCCACTGTCTCTAATTCTGGATATAAATACTATGTTCTTTTTCTTGATGATTACACAAAATTCTCTTGGATATACCCATTGCATGAAAAATCTGAAGTTTTTGGAAAATTTGAGGAATTTTATCAGATTGTGAAAAATGTTTTCAATAATTCAATTTCTTTCTTTCAATCTGATGGGGGTCGTGAATATGACAATAAAAAATTCAAAGAGTTTTTCCGTAGCAAAGGTATTATACACCGTTTCTCTTGTCCTTATACCTCTGCTCAAAATAGTAGAGCCGAACGCAAACATCGACACATTAATAACGTAGTTCGGTGTCTCTTATTTCAATCAAATTTACCACCACCATTTTGGGCAGATGCTGCTATTTATGCAGTTCACTTAATAAATAGACTTCCTATGCAAATACTCGATGGTTTTTCTCCTTTTCAATGTCTATTTGGGAAAGAAGCAGATTTTGCACTCATTAAAGTATTTGGTTGTCTATGCTATCCATTTACCGCTGTAAATCACAAACCAAAATTAGCCCCGCGATCTTCGCCTTGCATCTTTCTTGGAGTTTCTCCAAATCACAAAGGATTCAAGTGTCTAGATTCTTCGACAAACCGTCTAATTATCTCAAGGCACGTGAAATTTGTTGAAGAAATATTCCCATATTCTTCCTTATTCCCTGATTCCACAAAATCCTATACAAACTTGGAGTTTCTCTCTTGCACTACTGGAGAACATTTACTCCCTAAGTTATCTCATCCATTAACTCCAAGATTAAATCATCCAATCCCCGTTACGTCGCTATCTTTGCGATCACTAACAAAAAATAATTCCTCTTCTAAACAACATGAAAATCCTCCAACCATTTCAACTTCAAATCCGCAAGAAAATTCCTCACCTCCTAAAATCATACCGCCTTCTATATCAAGTTTGTCTAACCAACCTAAAATACCAACCTCCAGTCCATCTCCAACAAATCCTTCTGGTTCTTCTTTACAGGAAAATATATCTCCTCAAATAGTGCAACCCCGCCAAATGGTTACCCGTTCCAAAACTGGTTCACTGAAACCCAAAATTCTTCCTTCCATGATTGCTTGCTCCACCGATCCTACTATTCCGATGAAACCAACATGTTTTTCTCAAGCAGCCAAGGATGCTCGTTGGCGTCAAGCAATGAGCGAAGAATATAATGCACTTATTTCAAATGGTACTTGGACCCTTGTTTCTCCTGCTCCTGATCAAAATATTATTGGAAACAAATGGGTTTATAGGATAAAATATAACACAGATGGAACCATAAGTCGATTCAAAGCTCGACTTGTTGCTCAAGGTTTTTTTCAACAACCCGGACTTGATTTTGATCAAACTTTTGCTCCCGTTGTGGAACCATGTACTGTAAGATTACTTCTCTCTTTGGCTCTTCATTATAATTGGTTTATGCGACAATTAGATGTGTCCAATGCATTTTTACATGGTTATCTCAATGAAGTTGTATACATGAAACAACCTCAAGGTTTTGTGCATCCAAAATATCCAAATTATGTGTGCAAGCTGGATCGTGCCTTGTATGGCTTGAAACAATCACCCCGAGCATGGTTTCAACGGTTAACTATATTTTTACTTGATATTGGCTTCAAACAAAGTACTTCTGATCACAACATGTTCATTTTGCGACGAAATTCTGATATTGTTATTATCTTGATTTATGTTGATGACATAGCTGTTTTTGGTTCTTCAAAGACTTTGATTGATGAGCTAATCAGACACATGCAAGTCGAATTTTCTATGAAGGACTTGGGGCCTCTTCGTTTCTTTTTGGGGATTGAAATTTTACCAAATTCTTTGGGCATTCATTTATGCCAAAGAAAATATATCAAAGACTTGCTCCGGAAGTACAATATGCAAAATGCCAAACCGGTACTTACACCGCTTCACAGTAAGCAAAATTGGTATGCTACTGATTCTCCTCTCCTTTCTGATCCATCAATATACAGACAAATGGTTGGAAGTCTCCAATATCTTTCTTTCACTAGGCCTGATATTCAATATGCTATGAACTTAGCATCTCAACATCTTCATCAACCTCACGAAAATCACTTACAGTCTGTCAAGCGTATTTTGAGGTATTTGGCCAACTCTTCTACTCATGGCTTACATCTTTATAAAAATTCTGTGTTGAATCTTTCTATGTATTCGGACTCGGATTGGGCTGGTTGTGAACAAAGTCGGCGATCTACTACTGGCTTTTGCATATTTATTGGGGACAATCTAATTTCTTGGTCAGCTAAAAAGCAACCCACTGTAGCAAGATCAAGCACAGAAGCTGAATATTGGGCTCTTGCCTCTGCCGCTGCTGAAGTTACATGGATACAATATCTTTTGCGTGACTTGACAATCTTTATTTCCACTCCTGTTGTGGCTCATTGTGACAATATTGGTGCTCTTTATCTTGCTCATAATCCAGTTTTTCATTCACGAACCAAACATGTTGCTATTGATTATCATTTTGTTCGTGAAAAAGTGGCACAAGGAAATCTTCGTGTACAACATATTCACACTTCTCAACAACTCGCTGATGTTTTTACCAAGTCTCTATCTTCAACGAGATTCAAGGAACTTGTTCACAATCTTCACTTTCGATCCTCCAGTTCAGATTGAGGGAGGGTGTTAGAGATATGATTAGATACATGGCTTTAGATTAGGGATATTGATTTGATTATGTTTGATCATATAATCCTTTATAATATTCTGTTGATTATAATTGATATTATTAGCATATAATTGTATATAGCTAATTGTATATATATATATATATATATATATATATATATATATATACCTTTGTACTGTAATATTGAATTAATACAATTCACTATTTCTTTCATCTGTTTTATCTTCCATGGTTTCTGTCTTTTTCCTCTAGAGAAAAGGTCTGTGCTGAATGAGTTTTTAATGACTACTGAAGAAGATGAAATGAATAAGTTCATTACCGCATAAACATGTTTAGCCCCAGCTTTGGCACAAAAAAGTGAGAGTTATTGAGACTAAAATGTCCCCCGTTGGTTGAAAACAATAGTTAAGTTCTCACCTTACAAGCTAGCTTTTGAGGTTGAGTTAGGCCCAAGCAAAGTAAGAGGACTTAGCCCAATCCATGTGGTGAATTCTAATATGATGTTAAGTGAAATATATTAAATGATTCCTTACTCTAATAACTTAAGCTTTTGGATGAGTTGGTCATTCAATATGATATCAGAGCTCAGACCAAAAGAGGTCCTGTGTTCGAATCCCTCCGCCGCCCATTTTTAAATTCTACGTGTTAAGGCTTGAGTAAATGTAGGGGTGGGCGCGGGTAGGGTATTTCGGGTATTGGGTATTTCGGGTCGGGTACCCGACTTGGCGGGTAGTGAATTTTCATACCCTATGAACAAAATGCTTTGACATGAGAACCAATACCTCAGACTTTCATAGAAATCTTTTCGAGAAACACGTGTGAAATAAGTGAAAAAACGGATGAAAAATTAATGAAAGTTGGTGAAACAAATCAATTGAATTTTATGTGATTGATGAAAACATGTGAAATCAGTCTGGATGAAATTTATGAACACTAGTGAAGTAGGTGGAAAAATTGGTGAAATTGGTAATAAATAGTGCCGATTAAATCGATAAATACATGTGAAGTTGATGAAAATTTGGACGACATTTGTGAAAACATGAGAAATAAATTGGTGAAATCAGTGAAAAGTGGGTGAAATATACGAAGAATTGGTTAAATCATTGAAAAAGGTTAAAGTATGTGAAATAATGTGAAATCAATGAAAAATTCAAGTGAAATTTATTAAAGAAAAAACATATGAAATCGGTGAAATATAAGTTTAATTAAACTGATAAAATAAGTATAATCTGAAGAAAAAAAAATGTTTAACTAGCAAAAACAGTGTGACCTAAACCAGTAGAATTTTTTTTTTCGAATATTAGAAAACAAAAGAAATCGATGAAAATAGGAAAAACAATGAACAACAGGTTACAATTGGTCAAAAACGAGTAAATCAGTAAAAATTAATTAAAATCAAATTAAACTAATATACCTAATAAGTGAAATGGCTTTGATCGGTAAAGAAAAATCTTTCAAATGATAAGGTAAGTAAAATAATTTGAGATATACTTAAACTCAATTGAAGAAGTATAATGTATAATTATTTGAGTTGAAAATTTGGTAAATACATGTGAAATCAATAAAAATTCAAGTGAAATTCGCAAAAAAAATGGATGACATCGGTGAAACGAGAAAATTACATAAAAATGATAGAACATGTGAAAAATGCGTAAAATCAGTGAAAACATGTGGAAATTCGTTAAAGTTGTAAAAATGAGTGAAATCAATAAAATGAAAAAAGTTCAAACAACAAAAACAAAGTCAGACCATGAGAAAAAAAATTTAAACCAAAAAAGACTAAAGAAATCGATGAAAATACCCATGATGAAGTTAATAAATTGAATAACAGTCATTAATATGTGCTATTTTATGACATTATGAAGTTAATTTTACTCTGATTTACAATAAAATATCACTGAAATTAAATATACACGTACAATTATGTATGTGCACTTTAAACCGGTGAAAAAATGCATGGAAAATTGTAAATACATTTGAAATCAATAAAAAAAAATGGATAAAATTTGTGAAAAATGGATGAAAATTTGATATTTACTAGTATTCATATAAGAATATAAATATTTTCATTGATTAAATATGTTCTTACCAATTATACGTTTTTGACCGATTTTACCATTTTTTCACCTGCTTTATCCAATTTTACTGAATTTCACTGGTTTTTATCAATTTTTCACAAATTTTATATTATCCGTTTTACAATTTTATCCGTTTTTTTATCTAAATATCAAATTTTCAAATGTAAAATTTTATCCGTTTTTTATCTATATATAAAATTCGTGTATTAAGTAAGAGTAGGCTATTCATATGTGTTTCAGTAATCTAAATATTTTATATGTCAAGCTATTTTTGTTTATATTAACAAACTCGATATAAGCCCATTTAGACCCGAAACTCAAAAAATTACATGGAGCTTGAGCCTATAGCTATGAAGTCCGAAAGTATTTGAGTTCGAGCTATATAAAACTCGGCTCACAAGACCCGATTGACAGTCCTAAGTCCGCACGTGATTGTTATCTCGTCTTTTGGAGTGAAAATCAACACGTGATAACGTGAGGGCAACATTATAATTTTCCTTCCAAAGATGAAATAATGTGATATTTTTTCCTTAAAAAGTGAAGGAAACGTGATTATTTTTCGTTCAAAAGACGAAATAATGGTCACGTGCAGTGTACGTGGCCAATTTTGTCCATATTCAATCAATTATTTCATATTTGTATTAATATTGCAACCAGACTTTAAGTTGTACTAAATGTGCATTTACGTATCCAGTGGTACTAAGATTGTAAAGTGTCATGGAATATTCTTCACTTTTAATAAATAAAAAAAACTGCACAAATATGTAAAATATATTGAGCTGTAAAAATAAAATGGAATATCACACTGTCGACATATATTATGAAATTAGTTCAATTTGGAATTTCATGACTTATTCAACCTGTTTCAAGTGATATCCCTGACTATTGCCTCCTTTGGAATCCTATGTATCTATATTACTAGGGGACAGTAATTTAGATTAAATGAAAATCATTAAATAAAAATAATAATAAATGTACAAATTCAATAATTTTTGTGAAAAGATATAGAGCAAAAGATAAAAACACCCCTTTGTTATTTTAAATCCCAACCCTCCTTTTGTATTTGGTTTTAAATATCACATTCAACCCAAATATAATTTTATTTTTTGACTTTTGGTGGAATGACAAGATTACCTCTATGTGTTTCTTGTTTCTTTAAATTTATTTATTCTTTTTGAAAAATTAATTGTATATATACTACTTGAGTCAAGTGCGGTATTTAAAATCAAACACAGAGGGGTTTTAGAGATTTAAAATGACACATGGGGGGTTTTGGGGAGTAAGACAAAGGGGGTGTTTTTGTCTTTCGATGTCAGGGGTAAATTTGTCATATCAAAAGTAAAAAATGAACAAATACTTGCAATTTTGGCGTTTGAAACACACTCTCTTTTATAAGGAGTGTATTTGACATTTACTTGAGATCATAGGGATTTTTTTAGAGTTAAAATAACATAGGAAATTTTTTTGGAGTTAGACAAAACATAGGAAGGTGTTTTTGTCTTTTGCTTAAAAAATATATTAGTAAATTAATATTAAAATAGCAAAACAAAACTTGTAATGTTTCACACTAACACGGAACCTCCAATTAATGACATGACGATTACAAGCTAAATATATGTTAATTGAATAACTTCTCAAAAAATGACAAATAATCAAGTAATTAATTTAACTATGTTGGTCTCAAGTGGTCAGATGAGGTCTAGAGGGGGGGTTGAATAGACCTCTAAACTTTTTAATTTTACTTTTTAACTTTAAAACTTTTGTTCTAACTTAAACAGACCAAGCTGTTATCGAACAGTAAGTTACTTGGCTGATCGCGAACAAATCTTTGAACAGCTTAGGTGACCACAAATCTGATAATTACTTAGCTGATTTTGTCAAAATCAGTTTCAATACTTAGAGCACTTGCAGCGGATTTGTAAAGTGTTTTTCACAAGTAAATTTAGTAGTTGAAAAGTTTGTTCGCCAGTTTTATCAAACTTCTTTTCTTATAAACTTTTCCAACAGTTAAATCAAAGTGTTTTTATGCGATTGAAAATATGCAAGCAGAAATGCAAGTAAAAACACACAGAATTTTTATAGTGGTTATATGGATTAAAATCCTTTAGTCCACTCTTCCAAGTCACACAGATCTTGGGTTATACTATAAACACGCAGTTTACAATATCTCCACTTACACCAAAAACAACAAATGAAAATGGCTGTAAGCTCGCAATAGGAAATCACAAAGAAACTCCTATCCTCTGAAGGTAGATCACTCACTAAGACGGATCTATACTTCGCACAACACTCTTGTTTACAAAGTCACTCAGAAGATGTAATTGATCGTTGTTCTTCAACTCTGCTTTTGCCAACAAATGACTAAGCTGATGAGTGAGCTGTTCTTGAGACTTAAAAGATTTTGCTTCGGAAATTTTCTCAGAAATTGTGTTGTTATGTTCTCTTCGTCTCTTTCAGCTATTTATACTCAGGATTTGAAAAATGTCCGTTGAAGAGAGACAAGATTCAAATTCCTCGGGTACTGGTCATTAATTTCCGCGAACGGCTCTCTGCAGTTGTCCATACTGTCAACAGTACTTTTCTGCAGGCAGCATTAAATGCACCCAGCTGATATGAAGCATTTCTTCAATCATTTGTCTTTAATAACCTTGTACTTCAGCATTTATTACTTCCAGGGGCATTTATTACCGTTGGGATGACTTTGTGATCCTTTCCACTTGGCTGACGAAAGTGCACGTCTGATGGCGAACTAAGCTGATCTTAAACTTGACCAAATCTGATTTGAGTCGGCTGATCTTCATCAGTCTGGTTTCTTTCCTTCAGCGGATCAGTAGTCTTGGACCTTAAATTTTGACTCTTCTGATATCTTCTTTATTTGGTCAAAATTCTTCAAAGGGATATCAGCTAAGTTGTTTTTATACTTAGCAGATTTGAAGCTTTGGAATGCATCAAAACCTCCCTTTACAAATTTCCTTCAGTGCCTTCATCTTCATCCTTATCCAACAATTTCCCCCTTTTTGATGATGACAAAACTTCAGCTAAGTATCTGTTAATACCTAAACTAAAGAATGTAATCCTCAAAATTTTCTGAGATAGAAAAGATATGTTGGAATAAACTTGACTTTTATTAATAACGAGAATATTACAAGTACAAGTTTATCAGATGAGATATCTGAAAAATAGATAAAGTTAACTGATTACAAAAGATAAGTCTTTCCTAACTATCAGATCCTTCACCTTCCAGCACTTCAATGTACTCATATGATGATTTTTCATCATCATCTTCATCATTGTCTTCTTCATCATTGTCTGAGAGTAAATTTGATTTTACAGCTTCCATCTTTTCTTTGAGTTTCAGCTCCTTCAGTTGCTCCATCGCTTTTCTTGCTGATTCAGTATTTTTGTACTTGGTAGGTGACTCTGATTTATCTTCAGTAGAGTCCTTGGTTGCAGCCATTTCTTCATCAGATTTGGCTTTTTCCTTAGCTTCTTCTTCAGATTTTTCTTTGCCTTCTACCTTTCCAACTTCTTCAGCAGCTTCCTTAGTTCTTTCCTCTTCCTCTTTCTCTTCCCCCTTTTTGTCATCATCAGAGCTGGTGACATTGGCGGGTCTGATAGGAGGATTGAGTGCAACAGCTGGAATCCTCAAAGCAGCACATACAGCTTTCAAATTTTGATTTACTACTTCGTGATTGGCTGTCAGATGATCAAGGGTGTTGCTAATGATATCAATCTTGTCGTTCATGCAGTCTACATTGATTTGCATAACATCCATCTCTTGTTCAACAACTTGACCTGATTTATGAACTCCTTTCATCATCAGCAGATTAGCAGCCTTCTCTTCTTCAGCAACTTTGATGAAGGCAGTGGTGAGATCAGCTATCTTGTTCTCAGCTCTTTGCAGGGAAGTATGAAGTTGATTTACATCAATCTTCACATCCTCAGTGCTTCTGTTCATCTCCACTACACTTTGAGTTAATGCCTTAGAGTGATCTTCAGGCATAGGGAATGAGTCAATAGCATCCTTGATTTTCTGATCAGTAACTTGTTGCATTCCTTCAAGTTGTAGTATGTTATGCTCAGCTAACTCTTTCTGCATTTGTTCAAGTTGTTGTTTGTTTGACTCTTGCATTTCTCTCTTCAAATTTGCAAGTGAATTTTCCAACAACATTTGAAAAGCTTCCATCAGAGATGAGTGTTGGTCACCTGATGAAGTAGACATATCAATAGCTTTAGGAATTTCACTCTCCTGTTGAACAGGTGCATCTTTTAACTCTGTCTCCTGATCAGCATCAGACTCCTTAGCTTTCCACTCCAATACTAAGGGTTCATCAGCAGCTTTAGGCTGATCAGTGACATCCTCAAAGATTTTATCAAGAATCTTTCCATCTTCAGCAACCACAATTGTTTGACGAATTTGCCTCACAATAGTCCAACCAGCAGAAGGACCTTGTTTCACCTTAGATGGTTCTTGATAATCTTTTATTTCCTTGCCAAATGTGATCTGTGATCACTTGGTGAGCCTTGTTCATATCTGGACTTGGCTAACCAGTTCTGCAGAGCTTTCTTGACTGCTATCAGAACAGCTCTCTCTACTGGGTCATCAGATTTTCTTCTCTTTTCAGGCAATCTTGCAGAAATTGTCTTCATCTCTTGAGCATCAAACTCTTGAGCATAATTGTGCATTCTAACTCCGACAAAATCTGGGTCTAAGGCCTTGGTGATGGAATCAGTTTGCAGCCAATTCAAGATGAACTTTTCTTCCTCAGCAAACTCCTTCCAGCCTTGAATTTCTTCCACAGTTTTGTTCACCCTATAATCTCTCCATTGAATATATCTCTTTTTCTCCTGGGCGAACAATGTTTTCAACATCAGCTTCTTATCAGCAAAGATGATGGCTTTCTCGAACATGTTGAAAACTGAAGGATCAGAGTTTATGATTTGAAATGCCCTCTTCTCTTCATACTTCTCCTTCTTCTTTACCATGCCAGCAGGCATCTTTGGTTTGGCTTGCAAAGACTCACCAATCTTCACACTCCCAGCAATCTGGGGGCCATGAGCATCCTTCTTGCTCAACTCTATCACCATAGCAAGTTCAGCATCCTCAGCAGCTTTTCTTTCTGCCTTAGTCATTTTCCTTCTCTCTTCATCTTTTTGTGCTTGAACCTTTCTAAGTTCAAGAGCCTTCTTCTCTTCAGCCTCATCTCGTTTTCTCTGTTCAGCTTCCTCCCTCTTCTTCTTGTCAGCTCTTGACACTTTCTTCTTTTTGATAAGGACTTTTCTCTTTCCCTTATCAGCTGGGACAGGGGCTGGACCAGCAGATGAAATAGGCATAGCAGGAATAGGGTCAATGATCATTACATCAGGATCATCCTGAGGTTTGTCGACCTCAACTGTTGGCTTTGCTGGAGTAAGCTATTGCTTATTAGTCTGTTCAGCAACAGAAGCTTCTTCAGCTCCAACAGAAGCTTCTTCAGCTCCAAGTTTTCCAACTCAATTTGCTCTTCAATGAGGCTCAGTTGCTTCCTGGCAGTCTTATTTGTCAGTCCTTGAATAGGTCTGGAAGCAGCAGTGTCTCTTAATTGACTCCTTGTCCTTTGAGATACAGTCTCATCAGATACTTGTGCAGTTGGTGTTCTGGAGGATGATGCAGGGGATATATTCCTGACATCAGTAGTGACTTGATCAATAATTTTATCTGCTCCAGCATCAGTAGTAACTGTCTCCACTTTCTTTGGAGTTTTCTCCTTAGGATTTTCAGTAGCCTTCTTTTTCTGGGTCTCAACAGCTAACTCAGCTGTTTTGACCAATCTTCTTGGCCTTTTGGCAGGAACCTCCTTTGGTTCCTCATCTTCAACTTCATCAGGCTCTTCAGTCTTTCTTTTCAAAACTGGCAGGTACTTCACCATTGCCTTTGATTTATGAATCTCCTTTCCATTTAACATTCCACAACCCAGTTTGAACAGCGGATAACTGAGCGTGATTCTGTGATTTGTCTGAGGAGGTTTGCCTTTCTTTACATCGAAGAAATTTGCCAAAACATACCAGATGACAACAGACCAGTTGACTTCCAGTCCGTAGTAAATGGCAGCCATGATACCAAACCTTTTCATGGTAACAGCATCCAGAGAGAATGTGCAGTTTTCGATCAATTTTTGTGAAAATCCTCATATCCTTTCTTCCGGATGAACGAATCAGACTGAATTTGAAACCATATCAGCCATCCGCTGATACTCGTCTTTCAACTGTCTCTTCTTGATGTTGCCAGACAACATCTCCCCTTCTTTGGAGCAGATCGCCCAGAATTGTTGGTGCTTGTCCTCCGTCAGTGCAATGACATCATGTCGTCCTTTGTTAGGAAGACCAAAGGTTTCGTGAAGATCGGCAGGGGTGATGACGATGGATTTACTACCAACTGTAGCTTTGATTTCCCTGGCTGTGAAATCAACAGTTGCAGTCTTGTAGTACTCCATAACCTGGTCAGTCCAGATTACTCCTTCATTGTACTCCATGAAGTTTACCAGTGAAGCCGACTTGAACTTCTCCAGTAGTTCTTTCATCAGATCGGTACCAGATTGGTAATAGGACTCATAGACTAAGTACATACCTTCAGCAGCCATTTAATCTGTTGAGAATTTAAGAAAACAGGAAGAAATTTGCATAAAATTGCTTTAAGTTTCTCTCAATTGCTCTTTGAATATTTGGGTGTGCGTAAAGAGCTACACAGCTGATCAGATTGGGATTTATAGAGTTAGGGTATTTCAGTTTCCATGATACCCGCTAACCGTTAGATCCGTTTCTGTGTCAGGTCTGATCGTGCGGCATCAGTTACGACCTTTCGAATTCAAATCGCTTTTAACTGAGAGGCGGGAAAACTTGAACCGCTTCTGTTAAACTTGTAAAAGCGTGCTTATAATAAAACGTTTTTGAATAGCAAGCTTTTACACAGTTTATCAGACAAGTACAGTAAACACTTATCTGATGGGACTAATGTCCTGATGACAAAGCTGTTATCAGTGAAAGCCAATAACTGATAACCTTCCTCGGCTGTTTGTCAATCCAACTAGATAATTAATCTTCTGTCTTCAAGTAATATCTTCTGATCAAAACATAACTTCAACTGACTGTCATTAATAGAATTTCATCTTTTTATCAGAAGTACCGCTAGTCTTACACGTTCCCCCTGACTTTAAGAATTCATTAGTTAACTAGTCTGTTGAGAGTTAATCCTAGAAGATGAGTGAGATGGGTAAGCTGTTGAACTTCAGTCTTCTGATGAGTTCTCCCTCAGCTTATGCATATAACTTTAATAAACCTAGTTCAGCTCTTAGAGTTGAAAACCTTGTTTCACTTAGAGGCTTTGTGAAGATGTCAGCAATCTAATTTTCAGTAAATACATATTCTATCATGACATTTCCTTTCTCCACATGATCTCGAATAAAATGATGCTTGATCTCAATATGCTTAGTCCTTGAATGACTTGTAGTATTCTGAGTAAGGCTGATTGCACTTGTATTGTCACAGTAGATTGGAATTCCACTGATTTTGATATTGTAATCTTCAAGTTGATGCTTCAACCAAAGTATCTGTGCACAGCATGCTCCAGCAGCTATGTACTCAGCTTCAGCAGTTGATATGGATACTGAAGTCTATTTCTTACTCATCCATGAGATCAGACGACTACCTAAGAACTGACAGGCACCTGTTGTGCTCTTTCTGTCAATCTTGCAGCCAGCAAGGTCTGAATTTGAATATCCAATAAGCTCAAATCCAGATTCTCTAGGATACCACAATCCCAATTCTTGAGTGCCCTTAATATATTTCAGTATTCTCTTGGCATCTAAGAGATGAGATTCTATAGGATTTGATTGAAATCTCGCACAAACCCCAACAGAGTACATGATATCAGGTCTGCTAGCAGTTAGATACAACAGTGACCCAATAATGCCTCTGTATTTGGTTATGTCCACTGATTTGCCATCTTCATCTTTATCCAAACGAAGACTAGTAGACATAGGAATAGTAGCAGTAGAGCTAGTTTCCATACCAAATTTCTGGAACAGATCCTTTGTGTATTTTGCTTGGTTGATGAATATTCCATCAGGCAACTGTCTTACTTGCAAACCAAGAAAATAATTAAGTTCTCCCATCATGCTCATTTCAAACTTGTTCTGCATCAGCTTTGAGAACTTATCACACATCTGTTGATTCTTTGAACCAAAGATAATGTCGTCCACATAAATTTGCACAAGCAAAATACGTTCTTCCCATTCTATAGTGAACAGAGTCTTGTCTACCTTACCTTTACGAAATCCTTTAATTAGAAGAAAATCAGATAGGGTATCATACCATGCTCTTGGTGCTTGTTTTAGTCCATAAAGAGCTTTCCTCAGACGATATACATTGTCTCCTTCTTGATAGGCTTCAAATCCAGGTGGTTGTTCAACATAAACTTCTTCTTGCAATTCTCCATTGAGAAAAGCTGATTTCACATCCATCTGATAGACTGTGAAATTCTTATGAGCAGCATAGGAAAGAAACAGTCTGATTGCTTCAAGTCTTGCTACTGGTGCAAATGTTTCATCAAAGTCAATTCCTTCTTCTTGGCAATACCCTTTGGCAACTAATCTAGCTTTATTTCTGGTGACTTCACCATCTTTATTCATTTTGTTTCTGAATACCCATTTAGTGCCAATTACCCTTTGATGACTTGGTCTAGGAACTAAGTACCAGACTTCATTCCTTTCAAATTGGTTCAGCTCTTCTTGCATAGCTTCAATCCAGTTTGAATCATTTAAAGCTTCTTCAATTTGTTTAGGCTCAATTTGTGATAGGAAGCTGGTGAACAATGCATTATTTGCAGCACCTCTCCTAGTCTTTACTCTATCCAAATGATCACCAATCACCAATTCAGGTGGGTGATTCTTGAGCCATCTTAGATCAGGTTGCAGGTCTGAATGTTGTACTCTGTTTTGATCTTGCAACACTACTGTTGGAGATTCAGTAGTAGTCTGTTGAACAGTTCTTGTCTGTTGAACAGTCTCTGGTCTGTCAGCTGTTGGCAACTCGTCTGTTAGACAATCAGCACTGTGATTTTGAAAAGCACTTGAGTTAGCAGCTGAGTTGAGATCAGGTAGTATGATGGAAACATATTCTTCATTCTTTCCAACATTCAACTTCTGTAAATCAGAAGACAGATCTTGATTAGTACTTTGATTCTTTTCAGAAGATTGACTTGGTTCATCAAATACTACATGAATGGATTCTTCTATTAGTAATGTTCTTTTATTAAAGACTCTATAGGCTTTACTAACAGTAGAGTATCCTACAAAGACAGCTTCATCAGCCTTTTCTGCAAATGCAGTAAGGTGATTTTTCCCATTAATTAATACAAAGCATTTACAACCAAAGATTTTAAAGTAATGAATGTTTGGTTTTCTGTTGTTCCAAACTTCATATGGCGTCTTGTTCTGATTTTTGTTGATCATGCATCTGTTTTGGGTAAAGCAGGCTGTATTTGTTGCTTCTGCCCAAAATCTTTGTGGCAGCTTAGCTTTAGCTATCATTGTTCTGACAGCTTCCTTCAGTGTTCTGTTTCTCCTTTCAGCAACACCATTCTGTTGAGGGGTTCTAGCAGCTGAATACTCATGATGTATTCCTTTGACGTTACAATACTCTTCAACAGTAGAGTTTGTGAACTCTGTCCCTCTATCTGATATGATCTTCAATATCTTTGTACTCTTCTCATTCTGGATCAGTTCCATCAGATTAGTAAGATGTTCCTTGGTTTCACTTTTCTTCTTCATGAAGATTACCCAAGTATATCCTGAATAGTCATCCACAACAGCTAGGCAGTATTTCTTTCCACCATTACTGACTTGATCAATAGGGCCAAACAAATCCATGTGTAGCAGCTCCAAGATTCTATCAGAAGATTGGTGTTTCTTGTTTTTGAATGATGACTTGATTTGTATCCCTTTCTGACATGCGTCACAGAGCTTATCTTTGCTCATGACTGTTTTTGGAATCCCTTCTACCAAATCATTCTTGATTAGCCTGTTGATGGTCTTGAAGTTTAAGTGATTCATCCTTTTGTGCCATAGCCAGCTAACTTCACTTGGTGTTGATGCAACCAAACAAATACTTGAATTCTTGTCAGCAGAATTACAGTCGACTATGTAGACATTCCCTTGTCATCTTCCAGATAAGATTACATTCTTTGTACCAATCTGTTCAACGTAGCACTTATCTGTTGAGAAGATGACTGAATATCCTTTGTCACAAAATTGACTTGTGCTTAGCAGATTATATTTAAGGCCTTTAACATATGAGACTTCAGATATCTCTATGTTTCCTCTGATCAGTCTTCCTTTAGCTTTAATCTTGCCTTCTTTGCTATCCCCAAAAGTAACATTTGGACCATCCACAGCAACAGCATCAGTCAGCTCATGTATGTTTCCACACATGTGTCTTGAACAGCCACTGTCCAAGTACCCGATCTTCTCTACTTTAAGCCTACTCCTAATCCTAATCTACAAAACAAAAAGAAAATTGTTTTAGGTACCCTTATTGAGAGGGTCTTGGAGGATTAGTTCCACCCTTGACAACTCAAGATGTTGATGTCTTAGGCTTCTTAGGCTTCTGAGTTTTGACAAGAGCATGAACAGTTTTATTTTCATCATAGTTATCAGATAAGTCATGTTGATGATCAGTATGATAAGAATAATGTTCATAAGCAGGATAAGATGCATGATAAGCAGGGTATGCATGCATTGGATGAGCAGGATATGGTGCATAGTAAGTTGGAAACTGAGGTGCATGATACATAGGAGGATATGAAGTAGGTTGCACATAATATGACTCATTTCCATACCAAGCATTTTGATTTTTCTTATTCTTATGCTTCTTTGGTTTACTAGTTGCTTGCTCATTAACAGATGACTTAGCTTTACCACTAGTCTGATTCAATTTAGTTTTATCAGCAGACTTCTTAGGACTCTGCTGTTTGGTCTTACTAGTCTGTTTTCCTATACTAGGCTCTTTGCTCTTTTTAGCCTTAGGAGATTTCTTCTCCTTTAACACTTTCTCAGGTGAAGCAGGTTTAGTAGTCTGAACATATAGAATGACCTTACTGTTGTCAGC
Organism: Penstemon eatonii; assembly: GCA_038501285.1. Taxonomy (NCBI): domain Eukaryota; kingdom Viridiplantae; phylum Streptophyta; class Magnoliopsida; order Lamiales; family Plantaginaceae; genus Penstemon; species Penstemon eatonii. The sequence goes on from JBCEGF010001339.1 coordinate 831,348, forward strand.
TGATACAAATTTTTCAGTATGATTCATTTCTAACTTATCCTGTTCTAAAGGCATCTTCTGCTTACTAGACATGTGAGTGGATGCAACAAATGATTTCTCATGAGACTCAATAATCTTTTCAAGTTCCATGATTCTACCCTTATAGACTTCACATTCAGCTTTCAGAGATTCATTCTCTTGCTCAAGCAGTTTATATTCAGCTGATTCCTTTGGTTTTTCAACCTCAAGTTTCAGTGAATTGTTTTGCTCTTTTAGCAAGCTCATCTCTTCCTTAAGCTTAGCAAATGCATCAACAATACTTGTCTTATTAGTCATCATTTGCTCAAATGAATTAAATAATTCATTTTCAAGAGGAGTTACCTCATCCTCGGAGTCATCAGATTCTTTAGCCAACAGGCAGATGAGAGCATGGGTCTCTTCATCAGAAGTGTCTGAGTCCGAATCAGATGAGTAGACAGCAGTCAGCTTTTCTGCTTCAGCTATCATTGCCTTCCCTCTCTGATGCTTTCTTTTCTTTCTGATTCTCTTCTCTTCTTCAGTGTATTTCTCTGCTTTTGGATATGGACAGTCTCTGATGAAATGTCCTGATTTCCTGCAGTTATAACACATTAGTTTGGCTTTATAATCATCTTTATCTTGAGAAGAAGAGTTAGGTTTAGAAGTAGAAGCAGCATTGTTATGTTTGTTCTTCATCTTTCTTTTGTAGAACTTCTTGAAGTTGTTCATCAGTAATACTACATCTCCAGCTGTGTACTCCTTTTTGTTGAGTATTGTGGCTTCATCAGATGAGTCCACTTCTTTACTTCTGTGTGCTGGTCTTCTGGGATTTTCAGCAGCAACTAAGGTAGCTGTGGGTCCTGAAGTTGAGGTTTCTTCAACACCCATTCTAGGCAGTTTATACTCATACGCCTTGAGTACGGAGAACAGCTCTGTAAGAGAAATCTTCCCCAGATCTCTTGATTCTTCCATTGTTGTCACCTTCATGTTGAACTTGGGTGGTAGAGCCTTCAGTACTCTGACAGTGATCTCCTTGTCAGTGAAGGTCTTTCCTAGCTTTAGACCTTCATTGAGTGTTCTGGTGAATCTAGTGTCCATTTGATCAATAGTTTCTCCAGACATCATTTTGAAGTTGTCCAGCTTCTCAAAGGCAACACTGAGCTGATGCTCTTTGATAGCATCATTTCCTTCTCTCATATCACGAACTTTGTCCCACATCTTCTTTGCAGTTTTGCAATGTTCGACTTTGTCAAACCGATCATTGTCCAGGGCCTTAGTCATGATGAAACGCCCAACTTTGTCCAGGTTGAACAGCTTTATTTCTTCAGCTGTCATCTCATTTAGATCTTTTTCAACCACAATGTTGACTTCATCAACTTTGATGGTCTTGGTGAATTTGAATGGACCTTTGATGATACATGTGTACATGTTGTCATTGTAGGCAGCTAAGAAGATCTCCATTCTGATCTTCCAGTCTTCAAAAGACATACCAGCAATGTGGGGAACATGGCTGATACAATCCATTTTTCAAAAAGTTTAAAATTTTTCTAAAATATGCTCTTTTGAAAAGTTTTGAAAACCTTTGAAAAACACTTGGATCAAGCTCGTTGATCAGGCAGCTGATTCTAATGAACCACCTGCTCTGATACCACTTGTTTGTCCCAAGTGGTCAGATGAGGTCTAGAGGGGGGTGAATAGACCTCTAAACATTTTAATTTTACTTTTAACTTTAAAACTTTTGTTCTAACTTAAACAGACCAAGCTGTTATCGAACAGTAAGTTACTTGGCTGATCGCGAACAAATCTTTGAACATCTTAGGTGACCACTAATCTGATAATTACTTAGCTGATTTTATCAAAATCAGTTTCAATACTAAGAGTACTTGCAGCGGATTTGTAAAGTGTTTTTCACAAGTAAACTTAGTAGTTGAAAAGTTTGTTCCCCAGTTTTATCAAACTCCTTTTCTAATAAACTTTTTCAACAGTTAAATCAAAGTGTTTTTATGCGACTGAAAATATGCAAGTAAAATGCAAGTAAAAAAACACAGAATTTTTATAGTGGTTATATGGATTTAAATCCTTTAGTCCACTCTTCCAAGTCTCACAGATCTTGGGTTATACTATAAACACACAGTTTACAATATCTCCACTTACACCAAAAACAACAAATGAAAATGGCCGTAAGCTTGTAATAGGAAATCACAAAAAAAACTCCAATCCTCTGAAGGTAGATCACTCACTAAGACGGATCTATACTTCGCAAAACACTCGTGTTTACAAAATCACTCAAAAGATGTAATTGATCGTTGTTCTTCAACTCTGCTTTTGTCAACAAATGACTAAGCTGATGAGTGAGCTGTTCTTGAGACTTAAGAGATTCTGCTTCGGAAATTTTCTCAGAGATTGTGTTGTTGTTTTCTCTTCGTCTCTTTCAACTATTTATACTCAGGATTTGAAAAATGTCCGTTGAAGAGAGACAAGATTCAAATTCCTTGGGTACTGGTCCTTAATTTCCGCGAACGGCTCTCTGCAGCTGTCCGTACTGTCAACAGTACTTTTCTGCAGGCAGCATTAAATGCGCCCAGCTGATATGAGGCATTTCTTCAATCATTTGTCTTTAATAACCTTGTACTTCAGCATTTATTACTTCCAGGGGCATTTATTACCGTTGGGACGACTTTATGATCCTTTCCACTTGGCTGACGAAAGTGCACGTCTGATGGCGAACTAAGCTGATCTCAAACTTGAACAAATCTGATTTGATTCGGCTGATCTTCATCAGTTTGGTTTCTTTCCTTCAGCGGATCAGTAGTCTTGGACCTTAAATTTTGACTCTTCTGATATCTTCTTTACTTAGTCAAAATTTCTTCCGAAAGGGATATCAACTAAGTTAATCCATACTTAGCAGATTTTGAAGTTTTGGAATGCATAAAAACCTCCCTTTACAAATTTCCTTCAGTGTCTTCATCTTCATCCTTATCCAACATGATTCATTCTTTTGTGTCATAGCCAGCTGACTTCACTTGGTGTTGATGCCACCAAACAAATGCTTGAATTCTTGTCAGCAGAATTCCAGTCGACTATGTAGACATTCCCTTGTCGTCTTCCAGATAAAATTACCTTCTTTGTACCAATTTGTTCAACGTAGCACTTATCTGTTGAGAAGATGACTGAATATATTTTGTCACAAAATTGACTTATGCTCAGCAGATTATATTTGAGGCCTTTAACATATGAGACGTCAGATATCTCTATGTTTCCCTTGATTAATCTTCCTTTTGCTTTAATCTTGCCTTCCTTGTTGTCCCCAAAGGTAACATTTGGACCATCCACATCAATAGCATCAGTCAGCTCATGTATGCTTCCACACATATGTCTTGAACAGCCACTGTCCAAGTACAAGATCTTCTCTACTTTACTCATACTCCTAATCCTAACCTACAAAACAAAATAAAAATTGTTTTAGGTACCCTTATGGAGAGGGTCCTGGAGGATTAGTTCCACATTTGACAACCCAAGATGTTGAAGTCTTAGGCTTCTTAGGCTTCTGTTGTTTGGCAGGAGGATGAACAGTTTCATCTTCATCACGTTTATCAGATTTGCTATGTTGATGATAATCAGCATGATAAGGATAATGTTCATAAGCAGAATATGATGCATGATAAGGAGGATATGCATGCATTGGATGAGCAGGATATGGTGCATAGTAAGTTGAAAACTGAGGTGCGTGATACATAGGAAGATATGCAGCAGGTTGCACATAATAAGACTCATTTCCGTACCAGGCATTTTGATTATTCTTGTTCTTATGCTTCTTTGGTTTACTAGTTCCTTGCTCTTTAACAGACGACTTAGTTTTACTACTAGTCTGATTGGTATTATCTTTATCAGAGGACTTCCTAGGACTCTCCTGTTTGGAATTACCAGCCTGTTTTTCTATCTTAGGCTCTTTACTCTTTTTAGCCTTAGGAGTTTTCTTCTCCTTTAATTCTTTCTCAGGTGAAGCAGGTCTAGTAGTCTGAACATAAAGAATGACCTTATTGTTGTCAGCTGATTCAAATTTTTCATTATGATTCAGTTCTAGCTTATCCTGTTCTAAAGATATCTTCTGTTTACTAGACATATGAGTGGATGCAACAGATGATTTCTCATGAGACTCGATAATCTTTTCAAGTTCCATGATTTTACCCTTATAGACTTCACATTCAGCTTTCAGAGATTCATTCTCTTGCTCAAGCAGTTTATATTCAGCTGATTCCTTTGGTTTCTCAACCTCAAGTTTCAGTGAACTGTTTTACTCTTTTAGCAAGCTCATATCTTCCTTAAGCTTAGCAAATGCATCAACAATACTTGTATTATTAGTCATCATTTGCTCAAATGAATTAAATAATTCATTTTCAAGAGGAGTTACCTCATCCTCAGAGTCATCAGATTCTTTGGCCATCAGGTAGATAAGAGCAGGGTTCTCTTCATCAGAAGACTCTTCATCAGAAGTGTCTGAGTCTGAATCAGATGAGTAGACAGCAGTCGGCTTCTCAGCTTCAGCTATCAATACATTGCCTTTCTGATGCTTTCTTTCTTTTCTGATTCTCTTTTCCTCTTCTGTATACTTCTCAGCTTTATGATATGGGCAGTCTCTGATGAAATGGCCCAGTTTCCTGCAATTATAGCACATCATTTTGGATTTATAAGAATCCTTATCTTGAGAAGAAGAAGTAGGGTTAGAAGTAGAAGCATTGTTATATTTGTTCTTCAGTTTCCGTCTGTAGAACTTCTTGAAGTTGTTCATCAGCAATGCTACGTCACCAGCAGTGTACTCCTTTTTGTTGAGTATTGTGGCTTCATCAGATGAGTCCACATCTTTACTTTTGTCGGCTGGTCTTCTGGGATTTTCAGCAGCAACAAGTGCAGCTGTGGGGCCTGAAGTTGAGGTTTCTTCAACACCCATTCTTGGCAGTTTATACTCATACGCCTTGAGTTAGGAAAATAGCTCTGTAAGAGAAATCTTTCCTAGATCTCTTGATTCTTCCATTGCTGTCACCTTCATGTTGAACTTGGGTGGCAGAGCCTTCAGTACTCTGACAGTGATCTCCTTGTCAGTGAAGGTCTTTCCGAGCTTTAGAACTTCGTTGAGTGTTCTGGTGAATCTAGTGTCCATCAGATCAATAGTTTCTCCAGATTTCATCTTGAAGTTGTCCAGCTTTTCCAAGGCAACACTGAGCTGATGCTATTTGATAGCATCATTTCCCTCGCTCATATCACGAACTTTGTCCCACATCTCCTTTACAGTTTTACATTGTTTGACTTTGTCAAACCGATCATTGTCCAGTGGTTTAGTCATGATGAAACGCCCAACCTTGTCCAGGTTGAACAACTTTATTTCTTCAGCTGTCATCTCATTAAGATCTTTTTCCACCACGATGTCGACTTCATCAACTTTGATGGTTTTGGTGAATTTGAATGGACCTTTGATGATACATGTATACATGTTGTCATTGTAGGCAGCTAAGAAGATTTCCATTCTGATCTTCCAGTCTTCAAAAGACATACCAGCAATGTGGGGAACATGGCTGATACAATCCATTTTTCAAAAAGGTTTTTTTTTTTTCAAAATATGCTCTTTTGAAAAGTTTTGAAAACCTTTTAAAAACACTCGGATCAAGTTCGTTGATCAGGCAGCTGATTCTAATGAACCACCTGCTCTGATACCACTTGTTGGTCCCAAGTGGTCAGATGAGGTCTAGAGGGGGGGTGAATAGACCTCTAAACTTTTTAATTTTACTTTTTAACTTTAAAACTTTTGTTCTAACTTAAACAGACCAAGCTGTTATCGTACAGTAAGTTACTTGGCTGATCGCGAACAAATCTTTGAACAGCTTAGGTGACCACTAATCTGATAATTACTTAGCTGATTTTGTCAAAATCAGTTTCAATACTTAGAGTACTTGCAACGGATTTGTAAAGTGTTTTTCACAAGTAAACTTAGTAGTTGAAAAGTTTGTTCCCCAGTTTTATCAAACTTCTTTTCTTATAAACTTTTCCAGCAATTAAATCAAAGTGTTTTTATGCTATTGAAAATATGCAAGCAGAAATGCAAGTAAAAACACACAGAATTTTTATAGTGGTTATATGGATTAAAATCCTTTAGTCCACTCTTCCAAGTCACATAGATATTGGGTTATACTATAAACACACAGTTTACAATATCTCCACTTACACCAAAAACAACAAATGAAAATGGCTGTAAGTTCGCAATAGGAAATCACAAAGAAACTCCTATCCTCTGAAGGTAGATCACTCACTAAGACAGATCTATACTTCGCACCACACTCGTGTTTACAAATTCACTCAGAAGATGTAATTGATCATTGTTCTTCAACTCTGCTTTTGCCAACAAATGACTAAGCTGATGAGTGAGCTATTCTTGAGACTTAAGAGATTTTGCTTCGGAAATTTTCTCAGAGATTGTGTTGTTATGTTCTCTTCGTCTCTTTCAGCTATTTATACTCAGGATTTGAAAAATGTCCGTTGAAGAGAGACAAGATTCAAATTCCTCGGGTACTGGTCCTTAATTTCCGCGAACGGCTCTCTGCAGTTGTCCGTACTGTCAACAGTACTTTTCTGCAGGCAGCATTAAATGCACCCAGCTGATATGAAGCATTTCTTCAATCATTTGTCTTTAATAACCTTGTACTTCAGCATTTATTATTTCCAGGGGCATTTACTACAGTTGGGATGACTTTGTGATCCTTTCCACTTTGCTGACGAAAGAGCACGTCTGATGGCAAACTAAGCTGATCTCAAACTTGAACAAATCTGATTTGAGTCGGCTGATCTTCATCAGTCTGGTTTCTTTCCTTCAGCAGATCAGTAGTCTTGGACCTTAAATTTTGACTCTTCTGATATCTTCTTTACTTGGTCAAAATTCTTCAAAGGGATATCAGCTAAGTTGTTTTTATACTTAGCAGATTTGAAGTTTTGGAATGCATCAAAACCTCCCTTTACAAATTTCCTTCAGTGCCTTCATCTTCATCCTTATCCAACAAACTAATTTTGTGATTAAATAAAGGGTAAAATACAGTTTCTCCCCTGAAGTATAGGGTGAGTATCATTTAACCCCTAAAGTATCAATTGTAACACTTATCTCCCTCTATTATAGTTTTGTAGTTTTTATTACAAAAATACCCCCGTCCCCTTACATAAATAATAAATTTCTTTATTAAAATAAATTTGCCTCTTTGTTAATTATGAATCCATTCACCCACCTAATAACACTATGTTTTAATTTCTTTATATATATATATATATATATATATATATATATATATATATATATATATATATATATATTTGTTTCCTTAGGTTTTATGGTCTCAAATTTTTCTTTATTTTAATTTAATTTTTTCTTTATTTATGTTTCAATTTGTTTTCTTTATTTTATGTTTCAATTTTTTTATTTACATTATCAATTTTTTTTGTATAATTTTCTGTTCTTTGGTGATAATTATCTCATTTATATTCGGTATGAATTATTATTCAGAATAAAATGTTGATATTTTTCTTCAAATTATTTCTTGCAAAATTCAAGTTTAATACTAAATAATATTATACTTTAAGCACTCATTTATTAAAAAAAATTATTAATTATGAATTCATTCATGCATCCACCAAACAATCTTATGTTTGAATTTCTTCATTTCTTTTGTTTCATTCTATTACTAAAAAATTAGATGAAAATGAAGAAAAAAATTGAGTTCAAAAAAAGGAATGTAACAAAAGAAATGAAGAAAATAAAATAAATAATGTTGTTTGGTGGATGAATGAATTCATAATTAATAAAGATACAATTTTATTTTGATAAAGTAGAAATTATTATTTATGAAAAGGATGAGTGTATTTTTAAAAGAGCTTTAAAAATAATCATACCTAATTACAATCAGAGGCAATTTACCAATAATTTTTTTCTAAACCGTGCCGATATACTGCGAATCGTAGTCATGGAATATTCTTCACTTTTAACTGCACAAATATGTAAAATATATTGAGATGTAAAAAGAGAATGCAATATCACCTGCCGACAAATATTAACTGCCTCTTTTGGAATCCTATGTATCTATATTAGTAGGGCATATACTTTTTTTTAATAATTTATTTAATTAAATAGTTTAGTATTTAAGTAAATGATTCCCGTACGCGGCTGGACCGTGGCATGTGACTGATGACTCGTGGCCTTGTCAATATTTTGACAAAAAAAATAAAAATATTACTAATTAATGTCTATGTTTAGACTTGAGGCCCACCAAAATGCTCCTATTTGTTAATAATTATAACCATCTTATTTTTCGTATTAGAAAAAAAAAATATCGAAATGATTTGCCAACAAATAACTTTTACAAATTGAAAATAAGCTATCTGGACTAAAATTATCCATTCAAGATTTAGCCAAGTTCTAACGTTAATTTATTACATAATTAAGGTTGTCGGTGGAGTGATTTTTAGTCTGAATTGACGTGGAATCCGTTTTCTTAAATAGTAGTAAATTTGTATCCAATTCATAATCAAACAAATACATCAAATATGGTTGGAAAGTAATTTTGATTCGTTAAATTCAAACTTGATATTAAACAAATAAATTATAGGGAAAATTTCACTTTGCCCCTCTAGCCTTTGAACATTTTCGTACTTTGCCACTCAATTATTGAACGTTTTTTCACTTTGTCCCTAATTTTTGAACAAATCATGTCGACGAACATCCAAATGTAATGGTCTCGTCGACATAATGTATTTTAAGGTTAGGGGCAAAGTGGACAAACGTTCAAAGGTTGGGTGGGAAAGTGAGAAAACGTTCAAAGACTGGGTAGCAAAATTAGAAAAAGTTCAAAAGTTTTGATAAAATGGAAAAAAAAAATGTTTAAAGCCACAATATTAAAGTTGGATGGGATATCCTGTTAGATTCTAGCTTTATGCATCTTAGGAGGGATCTGGCTGAGATGTATTTAATATCTATGGACGTTAAGTAAAAACTCGCAAATGTTAGGGGCTAAGTTGATTTTTCCCTAAATTACATTATACAAGATTATTATATTAACATTAGATAACAAGGTATTAATTAATGTTTTAATTCTCATACATAAATTCTCACTTAACAAATAATTTATTTCGATACATTATGAATATAGTTATTATCCGATAAATCATATGATAAACACATCAGAATAAATGGATAAATGTGTTAATAATCATTCATTTTATTCGGTAGAGTATTATAGTAGACAAAGAACATATGCTTGGACTAAAGTTTTAGAGAAATAAAAGTTTGATATACCCAAATTGACATAACATATATCATTTGCATTTTTCGATGTGGGCTGTAAATACACAGTCTAGTAGATAAAAAATATTATTAAACTTGGACAAAATACATTAAAGTTTTTCGGATTGAACGAAAAAGTTAAAAGAACGAACTTGTATAATTAATAATGTAAAATTGCTGAAAACGTCCCAAACTAATTAGCGATTTTGGGTTTCCATCCCAAACTATATAATCTCGTCCAATTTCATCCCGTGATTTAACATTTTTTGAAAAATAGTCCCATCGTTAATTATGAGACGGAAATTGCGCACATCTCCGTTAAATTGAAAACTCCGGATGGACTTGTATTAACTATTAACTCGAGCCTTTCATCTGTAAAGTTTAATTTTTGTGTATTTCTGTATAGCATTTATTACAATAACACTCTGTTGAAACAATGACTTGTACACATTTATTTTGTCTTAGTGAAATTTGGATGCTGTTTTTCACGCATTTTTTTAATGATAAATAAAAAATGCTTCTCAAAGCATCAACCGAAATTCCCTTGAAAAAAAAGCATCAATCAAAATAATAACAAGAGTCAAATAAAGGGTTAACGCCATCACTAAAAGGATCAGAGTTAAAATTTCCGAAGTGATTCTAGACTTAAAATAGGGGTTTTTTTGCAAGTTAACTCCTTGTGATATGTCAAATAGGCAATTTACCTCCCTGTGAAATAAAAATAGGCAATTTAACTCCCTGTGAAATAAAAATATGAGCAATTTACCTCCTTGTGATATAAAAATAGGCAATTTACCTCCCTGTAAAATGAAATAATGAGCAATTTACCTCTCTGTGATATGAATAAATGAGCGATTTCGAGGGAGGCAATATGCTTCTTTTATAAAAATACAGGGAGACATTTTGCCTTTTTTTTTATCACAGGGAGTTAAATTACCAATTTAGGATTTCACAGGGAGGTACTTTGCCATTTTATTTATCACAGGAAGTTAAATTGCCTATTTAGAATAACACAGGGAGTTAATTTGCTATTCACTCCTTAAAATAGAGCAAGGAACAGAGAAGGAATATAACACCATGACTAATAAGTAAAATTGAGTGTGCTAAAAAAAAGTGAATTTCTTATAAACAACAATTTTCTAAAGACTTTCAATGTAGAACAACTTTCCATGTTCACACCTGTAGAAAAACACGGATAGCCAAAAGCTTTAACCAAAAGCTTCACAAGATAATAATTCAAATTTGACTTGATTGTCCACCATGACTCGAGGCTCAACACCTTTGTCTGAATATGCTTTCCACTCCAAATAAGTTGAAGTTAGATAAATTGCAATTTATATTTGCAGAAGTTGTATTTGAAACTCTGAAAAAAGTAAATTGATCATATATTGCCTCCACTTAAAAATCAGAGATTAGCTAGACATGGCAGTTTATGCATCTCTTGTCTCTCTTATTAACGTCCTGAATCGTACCCAAAATCCTCCTCCGCGTTATGTTTTTCTAAAAGAGTTGCAAACACAACCCCTCTTTGATCAAGTTAGTTTCTTGCTTGATTTTGTTGAAAATCATTCTCAAACAAGAAGCAAAGGAATTGAACTTTTAGAGAGCCGAATCACTGCTGCAGCTTATGAAGCAGAAGACATCATTGAGACCTTTGTAGTGGGTCAAATTAAAAAATATGCAGAAAGTACTACTATCGATGGCTATGCCATCTCGTGTGGAGATCTAGAGAAAGTTCTACAAGAAATGGATTTAATCAAGAAAGAGGTCTTGAAGATTAATCATGAAAAGATCGAGGTTGCTGCTGGTTCATCATCATCATCATCACCAATTAATGTAATTGCAAAGGCTCCTCTTCATGGTGGCAAGATTAATACTACGATGGCGGGGTTCAATGAGGACTTGATTACATTAAAGGAAAAGCTCACCACAGATCAATCTGATCGCCTAGTCATTCAAATTTTTGGCATGGGCGGTATTGGTAAGACTACTCTCGCTACTAATACTTATGACGATCCATTTATTAAGAGTAATTTTGACATTCGAGCTTGGGTAACTATATCTCAAGATTATAGTTTAAGAAAAAATATTTTAGGCCTTTTATATGATACTGGACTTTTTAAGAGTAGTCTAGAGGCATTCACTAGTAGTATGCAAAGTAATAGTGATGAAGATTTAGGAGAAATGTTGCACAAAGCTTTGTTTAGAAGAAAATATCTAATTGTATTAGACGATATATGGAGTATCAAGGCCTGGGAAGAGATAAGTAGGTTCCTCCCTGCCAATGGTAACAAAAGTAGGATAATGATGACTACTAGGCTCTCTGATTTGGCACCTGGACTTGGATCTTCATATGAAATGAAGTTTCTAGCTGATGCTGTGAGTTGGAACTTACTCTCTGAGAAGATATTTGGCGAACATGTTTGCCCTCCTGAACTGGAGGAAATTGGAAGGATAATTGCTAAAAATTGTGGAGGACTTCCCTTGGCAATCGCTGTGATTGGTGGGCTCCTGAAAGTGTCTGACAAGACACGAGAGTATTGGAGTGAAGTTGCAAAGGATGTGAGCTCTATCGTTAATGAAATAAATAATGAGGAATGTTTGAGGATATTATCTCTAAGTTACAATCAGTTGCCCATTCAATTGAAACCACTTTTCCTCTACACGGCAATTTTCCTAGAGGATTCTGAAGTTCGAGTCTCCAGACTCATCAACTTATGGGTTTCAGAAGGATTCTTAAAACCACCATCAACGGATAAAACTTTGGAAGAGGTTGCACGAAAATATCTTGAGGATCTTATTGATAGAAATCTCGTTATGGTCCAGAAGCGAGGTTCTACGGGCAACATCAAAACATGTAAGATCCATGATTTGTTAAGGGATCTTTGCTTGAGAGAAGCGCAGAAGGAGAGGTTTCTTTGCATAGTGTATGATGGTTTAGAAAAAAACATAAGTGGTAAGCGTCGTCTTGGTGTGCATTTGAATGCAAGCGTTCCGGACAATAAGTTTTCAACCAAGTCAGACTTGCAATCTATGCCACTTGCTCGTACTTTGGTTATGGAAAACGGTGAAAAGCAATCTGGTATAGTTTTACAATTGAACTTGCTACGGGTGTTACATGTGCAAGTGTATCAGAGTGAAACATATACATTATATGATTTTTTTAAGCTAGTTAATTCGCGGTACCTTGAATTATTTATCATGCTCTCGTATATAAGTAATTCTGATCAAATCACGTCACACTTACCTTGGAATCTGGAGACCTTAATTTTAAATGGTTGGATGTTGCGAACTATCACTTTACCATCTGAAATCTGGGAGATGCAGCACATTAGGCATATAAAGATTAAGAGCGGAGTCTGCTTGTCTATGCCCGATAGAGAAAAAAATCATTATTGTGTTCTTAAAAATCTACAAAAGTTGTCTAGGGTGATTGATCTTAGGTTTACTGATGAGATCTTAGGCAGAATTCCAAACTTAAAGAAATTAAGTGTTACTTATACTGAGGAAACAACGTCATCAATTTTGAATATTACCACACCAAAATCTCTTCAGAAACTCGAAATTCTAAAATGCTATTTCCGTCGCACCTTCAGTACCACACCAAATTTTCCACCTATGCTAAGAAAACTAAGTTTAATAAGTTCTGGTATTCCATGGGAAGATATGAAGATAGTTGGTTCATTGCCCAAACTTGAAGTGCTCGAATTATTTGAAAAATCTTTTGTTGGCGAAGAATGGAATGTAGGTAAAGGAGAATTTCAGCGCCTTAAATCTTTATCAATTTTTAGGTGTACCTTCAGAACCTGGGTGGTAGACAGTTCTAGTTTTCCAGCACTTGAGAGTTTGAATCTTGAATATTTGGAATACCTTCAAGAGATCCCACAGTGTATCATTGAAATACTTTCGCTTGAGTTAATAACATTGTGTGGATGCAATGAATCCCTTCTTATTTCAGCAAAGAAACAACACTTGGAAGCACAGGAGGATGGGAACTATGATCTTCTAATTCAAGTTGAAACTTACCTTGATATCCTTAGCCGATTGGAAAGTCATGATAATTTTCAGGTTAAAGAGTATATTAATCCATGTGAGTGATCAGGAACATTTACTGAATCTTTTTCTTCATTACTAATTTTTATGTCAATTAATTGTTTTGCTCCCTTGGAATTTCTGTTCAAATAAAATTCATCAAGTTAAGAAGCATATTAACTCCTCCACCCAATATATATGTTATGCATATTCTTAGTATGGAAAATTCTAGGGTGCCGCTACGTTAGGTGCCGCTAATACCACATTAGGTGGTATTACCACACAATGTGTATCACATTGTATGGTACATGATCATATTACATAGTATTAACCCCATATATTTAGTATGACCTCCACATCATGTAGTATTTATTCCAAATTAGGTGGTATTACCACGCAATGTGTGTCACATTCTATGGTATAAATTATACTCCTTATACCATACAATGTGATACACATTGTGTGATAATACCACCTAATGTGGTATTAGCGGCACCTAACGTAGCGGCACCCTAGAATTCCCCTTCTTAGTATATATAAGAATGTCTGAGTAACCTGTAAATAGTGCATCGAGTCTCTTTTCTTTTCAGTTTACCTATTAATAATTTATTTAGGTTTCCCTAGTGGATTTTGATTTATTCTAATTATATATTGTTGTTTTCTTTGCAGTTTAATAGCCTTAGACAATGGAGTCGAACTCTTGTAAAATAGTGCATCGTCATTTGTGTTGGATATGGTACTCTTCTTCATTGATTCTTTTACTTGGCGTGTTGATATATTATGTGCTGGTTTGTTTGATTTCAGTTAAATTTTTTCCGAATGTTGTTTTTATTTTATAGAATCCTCATTATAGGTTCCAAACTATAATAGTTTTCTATGTGTGAATTTTAACTTTCTCTTTACTTTTGATTTGACGAGCTACTTTTATTTGGGTTGCTCCATTTTATTGTTGTGCTACATTTCATTTGAGAATTTATTGTAATTTGATTGAACTTGTCCAATGTGACAATTTATGATTTGAGGTTAATTTGTTGTCAATGTAATTTGTAATGCCACCACTTGTTAGAGTTAAGTTTCCGCTTCTTGTTGATTATGCTCAGCTTTTCAAAAAACATGACATAAATGTGTAGGTAGCTTGTTAAGCTATTTTGTGTTGACATCTTTTATGAATGTTTCGTGTTTTCTGGTAAAGTGTCAATTAATTAAGTAAATGCATTTGCCTAATTGGTACAGGTAACCATCGAGTATATAACCATCAATGAAATCTATTTTTTTTCCCATCTACATTTAATATAATATTATCACTCTTTGTTACTGTTTAGTCCAAAACCCATCAATCCACAAACTTCATTTTTTCCCCATTTACTGTGCCTATAATTATTTCATGGGGTTGCACTTAAACCCCATCCCAATTATGAGATGCAATACTGAGTACTATAGCAAAAAGCAATGCAGTTGAATTCCATGTAGATCTTTATACCACGTTACTGTATGTGATTTTAAAAGTTCATTGAGGAAATTTAAGCAATCATATGAAAATCGAACCAATTTTTTAGAGTTTAACAGTTTAAATGTTGTTATTGCTCAGTTTTGATATGTATAGGTAATAAATCTATTTTGAACAACAAATAAAGTCGGGCATCTTTTAGAATTTGATTAGAGCTCGATCGATTGCATAAAAATAATACAAAATTTGAGAAAAATATCAAGCTATTCAAACTTACGAGTTAAATTAAAAGTTATTTAAGCATAACTCATTTAACAATCAATAAATGGTGTAGCAACCAGACTCTTAATGGTGGTACTAAATGTTCAGTTACTTATCACTGGTACCAAGATTAATGCAAAATGTCATACTGTATGGTACCAAATATACAATTTTTTCTATTTTTGCTACTTATTTTAATCGAGAAAATATTAAGTGCAACTACTACTGGTCTGGGCTACACCGCATTACCAATGACACGTAGTGTAGCACATCAATGATAGTTATACATGTGGATATGATTTACATCAGCTATGTTCTAACTCATTTTCCTTATATGAAGATTTTGAAAATTTAGAACATGACTGATGTAGAACATATCCACATGTATAAGTATTAATATTGTATTGCACTACGTGTCACTGATGATGTGGTGCAACTATTACACTAAATATTCTCTTCAAAATTCAATTTTTTTTGTCAAGACACCACGATTAGTTACGAGTTACGACTAGTGAAACAATTCCAACGGGCCATGTGTTGGATAAGGATGAAGATGAAGGCACTGAAGACAATTTTAGAAGGGAGGTTTTGATGCATTCCAAAACTTCAAAGATTGGCTAAGTATGGAGTAACTTAGCTGATGATCCCTTTTGAAGGAATTTTGACTAAGTAAAAGAAGACATCAGAAGAGTCAAAGTTTCAAGGTCCAAGACTTCTGATCTGCTGAAGCAAAGTTATCAGACTGATGAAGATCAGCCGACTCAAATCAGATTTGTTCAAGTTTGAGATCAGCCGAGTTCGCCATCAGACTTGTACTTTCGTCAGCCAAGTGAAGAAGATCATGAAGTGTTCCCAACGG
The DNA here is from genome assembly GCA_038501285.1 of Penstemon eatonii. Taxonomy (NCBI): domain Eukaryota; kingdom Viridiplantae; phylum Streptophyta; class Magnoliopsida; order Lamiales; family Plantaginaceae; genus Penstemon; species Penstemon eatonii. Next base: position 847,257 of record JBCEGF010001339.1, read on the forward strand.
TAATAAATGCCACTTGAAGTAATAAATGCTGAAGTACGAGGTTATTTAAGACAAATGATTGAAAATTTACTTCGCATCAGCCGAGTGCATTTAATGCTGCATTTAATGCTGCCTGCAGAAAGTACTGTTCATAGTACGGACAGACTGCAAAAGAGCCGTTTGCGGATTTTAAGGACCAGTACTCGAGGAATTTGAAACCTGTCTCTCTTCAACGGACACTTTTCAATCCTCAAGTATAAATAGCTGAAAGAGACGAAGAAGAAGCAAGCAACACACTTTCTGAGAGAAATTTCCGAAGCAGAATTCTTTAAGTCTCAAGAACAGCTCACTCATCAGCTGAGTCATTTGTTGACGAAAGCAGAGTTGAAGAATCAAGAAAAATACATCTTCTGAGTGATTTTGTAATCAAGAGTGTTGTGAGAAGTAGATATCCATCTAAGTGAGTGATATTACTTCAGAGAAGTAGGATTTCTTTGTGATTTCTTACTGCGCACTTGTGGCCGTTTCATTTGTTGATTGGCGCAAGCAGAGTATACTGTAAACTTTGTGATTATAGTATAACCCAGAATCTGAGTGATCTGGAAGAGTGGACTAAAGGATATTCAAATCCATATAACCACTATAAAAATTGATTGTGTTTTTACATCGTTTTTAAACTTGCATAATTTCTGACTGCATAAAAACACATTAAGTTAACTGTTTGAAAAAGAATTAAAAGGAGTTTATAAAACTGGGGAAACACTTTTCAAACTGCTAAGATTACTTGTGAAAAAACACTTTGAAAATCCGCTGCAAGTACTCTAAGTATTAAAACTGATTTCTGCAAAATCAGCTAAGTAACTATCAGACGAGTGGTCAACAAGACTGTTCAAAGATTTGTTCGCGAACAGAATTGTAACTTACTAATCTGATCAGCTTAGTCTGTTCAGTAAGAGTAAAGTTTTAAAGTTAAAATTGGAGAAAATTTTTGAAGAGGTTTATTCACCCCCCCCCCCCTCTAAACCTCTTCTGACCACGTGGGACCAACAAGTGGTATCAGAGCAGGTGGTTCATTAGAATCAGCTGCCTGATCAACGAGCTTGATCCAAGTGTTTTTCAAAGGTTTTCAAAACTTTTCAAAAGAGCATCTTTTTGAAAAACAAAAACTTTTTGAAAAATGGATTGTATCAGCCATGTTCCCCACATTGCTGGTATGTCTTTTGAGGACTGGAAGATTAGAATGGAAATCTTTCTAGCAGCCTATAATGACAACATGTACACATGTATCATTAAAGGTCCATTCAAATTCACCAAGACCATTATAGTTGATGAAGCTGAACTGGTGGTGGAGAAAGACTTGACAGAGATGACAGCCGAAGAAATAAAGCTGTTCAACCTGGACAAAGTTGGCCGTTTCATCATGACTAAAGCCCTGGACAATGATCGGTTTGACAAGGTCAAACATTGAAAAACTGCAAAGGAGATGTGGGACAAAGTCAGAGACATGAGCGAAGGCAATGATGCTATCAAAGAGCATCAGCTCACTGTTGCATTGGAGAAACTTGACAACTTCAAGATGAAGTCTGGAGAAACCATTGATCAGATGGATACCAGATTCACCAGAACTCTGAATGAAGTTTTAAAGTTGGGAAAGACCTTCACTGACAAGGAGATCACCGTCAGAGTACTAAAGGCTCTACCCCCAAAGTTCAACATGAAAGTGACAGCAATGGAAGAATCAAGGGATTTGGGAAAAATCTCTCTTACTGAGCTGTTCTCTGTACGCAAGGCATTCGAGTATAAACTGCCTAGGATGGGAATTGAAGAAACCTCAACTTCAGGACCCACAGCTGCACTGGTTGCTGCTGAAAACCAAAGAAGACCAGCACAGAAAAGCAAGGAAGTGGACTCATCTGATGAAGCAACTCTACTCAACAAAAAGGAGTACACTGCTGGAGATGTTGCACTGTTGATGAACAACTTCAAGAAGTTCTACAAAAGAAAAATGAAGAACAAATACAACAATGCTTCTACTTCTAAACCTAACTTTTCTTCTCAAGATAAAGATGATTATAAATCAAAACTAATGTGTTACAACTGCAGGAAATTGGGACACTTCATCAAAGACTGCCCATATCCAAAAGCAGAAAAGTACACTGAAGAAGAGAAGAAAATGAGAAAAGAAAGAAAGCATCAGAGAGGCAAGGCTATGATGGCGGAAGCAGAAAAGCTAGCTGCTATCTACTCATCTGATTCAGACTCAGACACATCTGATGAAGAATCATCTGATGAAGAAAAACCTGCTCTCCTGTGCCTGATGGCAAAGGAATCTGATGACTCTGAGGATGAGGTAACTCCTCAAGAAAATGAACTGTTTAATTCTCTAGAGCAAATGATGTTAAATAATACTACTATTGCTGGAGAATTTGTCAAGCTTAAGGAAGAGATGAACTTGCTAAAAGAGCAAAATAGTTCACTGAAACTTTTAGCTGAAAAGCCAAAAGAATCAGCTGAATATAAACAGCTTGAGCAAGAGCATGAATCTCTGAAAGCTGAATGTGAGGTCTATAAAGGAAAAATCATGGAACTTGAGAAAATTATTGAGTCTCATGATAAGTCAACTGTTGCATCTATGCATACATCTAAGAAACAGGAGACACCTTTAGATAAGGATAAACTAGAGTTGAATCATACTGAAAAATTTATTTCTGCTGACAATAGTAAGGTCATTCTGTATGTTCAAACTTCTAAACCTACCTCATCTGAGAATGTGTTAAAGGAGAAGAAATCTCCTAAGGCTAAAAAGAGCAAAGAGCCTAGTGTAGGAAATCAGACTAGTAAGACCAAACAGCAGAGTCCTAAGAAGTCTGCTGATAAAGCTAAAGTCAGTCAGACTAGTGGTAAAACTAAGTCAAAATCAATTGAGCAAGCATCTAGTAAACCAAAGAAGCATAAAAACAAGAAAAATCAAAATGCTTGGTATGGAAATGAGTCATATTATGTGCAACCTGCTGCATATCATCCTATGTATCATGCACCTCAATTTCCTAGTTACTATGCACCTTACCCTGCTCATCCAATGCATGCATACCCTGCATATCATGCACCTTACCCTGCTTATGAACACTATTCTTATCATACTGATCATCAACATGACTTATCTGATAATTATGATAAAAATGAAACTGTTCATACTCCTAAAACTCAGAAGCCTAAGAAGCCTAAGACTTCAACATCTTGGGTTGTCAAAGGTGGAACTAATCCTTCAGGACCCTCTCAATAAGGGTACCTAAAACAATTTTATTTTTTGTTTTGTAGGTTAGGATTAGGAGTAGGAGTAAAGTAGAGAAGATCTGGTACTTGGACAGTGGATGTTCAAGACACATGTGTGGAAACATACATGAGCTGACTGATGCAGTTGCTGTGGATGGTCCAAAAGTTACTTTTGGAGACAACAAAGAAGGCAAGATTAAAGCTAAAGGAAGATTAATCAAGGGAAACATAGAGATATCTGACGTCTCATATGTCAAAGGCCTAAAGTATAATCTGCTGAGCATAAGTCAATTTTGTGACAAAGGATATTCGGTCATCTTCTCAACAGATAAGTGCTACGTTGAACAGATTGGTACAAAGAAGGTAATTTTATCTGGAAGACGACAAGGAAATGTCTACATAGTCGACTGGAATTCTGCTGACAAGAATTCAAGTGTTTGTTTGGTGGCATCTGCACCAAGTGAAGTTAGTTGGCTATGGCACAAGAGAATGAATCATTTAAACTTCAAGACCATAAACAGATTAATCAAGAATGATTTGGTAGAAGGGATTCCAAAAGCAGTCATGAGCAAAGACAAGCTTTGTGACGCATGTCAGAAGGGTAAACAAATCAAGTCATCATTCAAAGGCAAGAAGCACCAATCTTCTGGAAGAATATTGGAGCTGTTACATATGGACTTATTTGGACCCATTGATCCAGTCAGCAATGGTGGAAAGAAATACTGCCTAGCTGTTGTGGATGATTATTCAAGATATACTTGGGTGATTTTCATGAAAAAGAAAAGTGAAACCAAGGAACATCTTACCAATCTGATGGAACTGATCCAGAATGAGAAGAGCATCAAAATATTGAAGATCAGATCAGATAGAGGGACAGAGTTTACAAACTCTACTGTTGAAGAGTATTGTAGCATCAAAGAAATACATCATGAGTATTCTGCCTCAAGAACCCCTCAACAGAATGGTGTTGCTGAAAGGAGAAACAGAACACTAAAGGAAGCTGTCAGAACCATGATAGCTGAAGCTAAACTGCCTCAAAGATTTTGGGCAAAAGCAACAAACACAGCATGCTTTACCCAAAACAGATGTATGATCAACAAAAATCAGAACAAGACTCCATATGAAGTTTGAAACAACAGAAAACCAAACATTCATTACTTCAAGATTTTTGGTTGTAAATGTTTTGTATTGAATAATGGGAAAAATCACCTTACTGCATTTGCAGAAAAGGCTGATGAAGCTGTTTTTGTAGGATACTCTACTGTTAGTAAAGCTTACAGAGTGTTTAACAAAAGAACTTTACTAATAGAAGAATCTATCCATGTAGTATTTGATGAGCCAAGTCAATCTTCTGAAAAGAATCAAAGTGTTAATCAAGACCTGTCTGCTGATTTACAGAAGTTAGACATTGGAAGAAATGAAGAATATGTTCCCATCATACTACCCAATCTAAGTTCAGCTGCTATCTCAAGTGCTGTTCAAAATCACAGTGCTGATTGTCTAACAGACGAGTTGCAAACAGCTGACAGACCAGAGACTGTTCAACAGACTACAAATGTCCAACAGACTACTACTGGAACTCCAACAGTAGTGTTGCAAGATCAAAACAGAGGACAACATCCTGATTTGCAACCTGATCTTAGATGGCTCAAAGATCACCCTCCAGAGTTAGTAATTGGTGATCCTTTAGATAGAGTGAAAACAAGAAGAGCTGCTGCACAAGATGCTATGTTTGTCACATTTCTATCTCAAATAGAGCCTAAGCAAATTGAAGAAGCTCTAAGTGATTCTTTCTGGATTGAAGCTATGCAAGAAGAGTTGAATCAATTTGAAAGGAATGAAGTCTGGTACTTAGTTCCTAGACCAAGTCATCAAAGAGTAATTGGCACTAAGTGGGTATTCAGAAATAAGATGAATGAAGATGGTATTGTTACCAGAAACAAAGCAAGACTAGTGGCCAAGGGTTATTGTCAAGAAGAAGGAATTGACTTTGATGAAACTTTTGCACCAGTAGCAAGACTTGAAGCAATCAGACTGTTTCTAGCCTATGCTGCTCACAAGAACTTCACTGTCTATCAGATGGATGTGAAGTCTGCTTTTCTCAATGGAGAACTGCAAGAAGAAGTGTATGTTGAACAACCTCCTGGATTTGAAGTCTATCAAGAAGAGGACAAGGTATATCGTCTGAAGAAAGCCCTCTATGGACTGAAACAGGCTCCAAGAGCATGGTATGATACCCTATCTGATTTTCTTTTGATTAAAGGATTTCGAAAAGGTAAGGTAGATAAAACCTTGTTTACAATTGAATGGGAAAATCATATATTACTTGTGCAAATATATGTGGACGATATCATTTTTGGTTCAACTAACCAACAGATGTGTGATAAGTTCTCCAAGCTGATGCAGAATAAGTTTGAAATGAGCATGATGGGTGAACTTAATTATTTTCTTGGTTTGCAAGTTAGACAGTTGCTTGATGGAATATTCATCAGCCAAGCAAAATACACAAGAGATCTGTTCAAGAAATTTGGTATGGAAACTAGCTCAACAGCTACCATTCCTATGTCTACAAGTCTTCGTTTGGATAAAGATGAAGATGGCAAATCAGTGGACATAACCAAATATAGAGGCATTATTGGTTCATTGTTGTATCTAACAGCAAGTAGACCTGATATAATGTACTCAGTTGGAGTCTGTGCAAGATTTCAATCAAACCCCAAAGAATCTCATCTCTTAGCTGCCAAGAGGATACTGAAGTATGTTAAAGGCACTCAAGAATTGGGATTGTGGTATCCTAGAGAATCTGGATTTGAACTTGTTGGCTATTCAGATTCAGACCTTGCTGGCTGCAAGATTGACAGAAAGAGCACAACAGGTGCCTGTTAGTTCTTAGGCAGTCGTCTGATCTCATGGATGAGTAAGAAGCAAACCTCAGTCTCTATATCTACTGCTGAAGCTGAATATATAGCTGCTGGAGCTTGCTGTGCACAGATACTTTGGTTGAAACATCAACTAGAAGACTACAACATAAAGATCAGTGGAATACCAATCTACTGTGACAATACAAGTGCAATCTCTCTTACTCAGAACACTACAAGTCATTCAAGGACTAAGCATATTGAGATCAAGCATCACTTCATTAGAGATCATGTGGAAAAAGGCAATGTTTTGATTGAGTATGTCCATACTGACAATCAGATTGCTGATATTTTCACTAAACCTTTAAGTGAAGTAAGGTTTTCAACTTTAAGAGCTGAGCTAGGACTACTAAATTTGGATGCATAAGCTGAGGGGGAACTCATCAGAAGACTGGAGTTCAACAGCTTAATCATCACTATTATCTTCAAGGATTAACTTTCAACAGACTAGTTAACTTATGAATTCTTAAACTCAAGGGGAACGTGTAAGACTAGCGGTACTTCTGAATTAAAGATGAAATCTGTTAATGTCAGTTAGTTGAAGTTATGTTTTCATCAGAAGACTCAACTATCGAAGATTAAAGTTAAATTATCTAGCTGGATTGACAAACAGCCGAGGAAGGTTATCAGCTATTGGCTTTCACTGATAACAGCATTGTCATCAGGACAGTAGTCCATCAGATAAGTGTTTATCATACTCATCTGATTACTTAAATAAAAGCGAACTATTTAAAACGTCTTACTTAAAACACGCTTTTATAAGCTACTGTTGGGCGGTACATATTCCCGCTCTTCATTAAATATCTTTTGAATTTGAAAGGTCGTAACTGACGCCGCACGATCAGCATTGACAGAAAAACGGATCTAACGGTTGGCGGATATCACGGAAACCGACATACCCCAACTCTATAAATCCCCATCTGATCAGTCGAGTAGCTCTTTACGCACCCTAAACTTTCAAAAGTACTTGTGAGAATTTTGAGCAATTTTCTGCAAAAATCTCTTCGTTTTTCTTCCTAATCTCTACAGATCTGCAATGGCTGCTGAAGGCATGTACCTTGTGTATGATTCCTACTACCAATCCGGTACGGATCTGATGAAAGAACTGCTCGAAAAGTTCAAAGCTGCTTCGCTGGTAAATTTCATGGAATATCACGAAGGAGTTATCTGGACTGACCAAGTGATGGAGTACTACAACACAGCGAAAGCTGACTACAACAAACTGGAGATTAAGGCTTCAGTGGGAGACAAATCTATCACTATTACCCCAGCTGTTCTTCACGAGACGTTTGGGCTTCCCAACAGTGGACGACATGACGTCACTGTACTGACGGAAGATAAGCACCAACAGTTCTGGGCGATCTGCGCCAAGGAGGGAGAAGTTATGTCTGGAAATATAAGGAAGAAACAACTGAAGGATGAATATCAGCGGATGGCTGATATGGTGTGCAAACTGATTGAGAACTGCACCTTCTCACTGGATGTTGTTACCATGAAGAGGTTCAGCATCATGGCTGCCATATACTATGGACTGGAGGTCAACTGGTCAATCATAGTTTGGTACATATTAGCTGACTTTCTTGATGATAAGAAAGGAAAAGGCCCCTCCACCAACCACAGAATCACACTCAGTTATCTGCTGTCAAAACTGGGTTGTGACATGAAGAATGGAAAAGAGATTCACAAATCCAAGGCATTGTCCAAGTACATGCCTGTTCAAAAGAGAAAGGCTGGTGAGCCTGAAGAAGCTGATATTGAGGAATCAAAAGAGGTTCCTGCCAAGAGGCAAAGGAAGTTAGCCAAAACAGCCAGCTTGGCTGTTGAGACTAGAAAGAAGAAGGCTGCTGATGAGCCTAAGAAGAAAGAAAAGATGGAGAAAGTGACTTCTGCTGCTGAAGCCACTAAAATTGTTGAAACTATAATTGCTGATGTAAGGACTGGATCCCCTGCATCACCATCAAGAACTCCATCAGCAGAGAAGCCTGCTGAAAATGTCTCCTTCAGAACGAGAAGTCAAATGAAGGACACTGCTGCTTCAAGGCCTATTCAGGGTCTGACTAAGAAGTCAGCAAGAAAGAAGATGACATTTTTGGAAAAGGATACTGAGTTGGTGGACTTGGTGAGATCAAGTCCAGAGTCTGCTGAAAGACCAGTTGAAGCTGCTGAAGTCTCTACTGTTGACAAAGCTGATGTACAACAGCCAAGTCAAGACAAATCAACAGCTGAGGTTGCTCAACCTCAAGAAGATCCAGATGTTCAAATCATACATCCTATAGCTGCTGCTCCCATATCATCTGCTGGACCAGCTCCTGCTCCTATTGATAAAGGCAAAAGAAAGTTAGTGATTAAGAGAAAGAAAATCACTAAAGCTGACAAGAGAGCAAGGGAGGAAGCTGAACAGAGGAAGCAGGATGAGCTTGAAGAGAAGAAGGCTCTTGAGTTAAGCAAAGCTCAAGAAGCAAAGGATGAGGCCAGAAGAAGAATGTCTGAAGCAGAGAGAAAAGCTGCTGAAGATGCTGAACTGGCTATGGTGATTGAACAGAGCAAGACTGATGCCTATGGACCTGTCCATGGAGGTGGCATCAAGATTGGAGAAGGCAAGGATGATGAAAAAGACAAGAAGAAAATATTACTGCCTGCCCCCAAAACCAAATCAAAGGACAAATTTGAAGTCAGAAAAGCCTTTGAAATAGTATATGCTGATAAGGAAGTCTTCAAAAAGTTTGAGAAATCCTTAGCATACTATGATCAAAAGCTTATGTTGAGGACTCTGTTCAACCAGGAAAAGCCAAGGTATATCAGTTGGAGAGACAACAGGCTGAACAAGTCAATCACAGAACTTCAAAGCATGAAGGAGTTAGCTGATGAAGAACGGTGGGTTCTAACTTGGCTAAAGACAAACTCCATCCAAAAGGCCCTTGATCCCAGCTATGTAAGAGATGTCATGCATAGTTATGCAAAAGGCTTTGCATTGGAGGAGGCCAAGAAGATTAAAAGCACCTTGCCTGATAAGAAGAAGAAATCTGAAGATGCTGAAGAAAGGGCAATCAAGTTTGCTGTTATGGCTTCCTTGAAGAAGTGGGCAAAGAAATCAAGGTATCAGCAAGGCTGTTCAAGCGATTTGCCACTGCTGCCAAGTATCCAGCAAATCATTTTTGGCAAGGAAGTACAACCGTACTATGAAATCCCTAAGGGAAACAATGCTTTTGTCAACCCTTGGATTATTGTAAGGCAGATTAGATAGACAACATGCTTTAATGATGATGGAACCATTACTAATCTGTTCTACGATGATGTCACTGATGAGCACAAGTCTGCTGACAAGTCCTTAGCTATTGAATGGCAAGCTAAGACTTCTGAAGATCATCAGATGGCGGATATGCAAGATGTCCCTGTTCATCAGGAGACTAAAGAGAAAGAAGCTGCTGCTTCTACTTCATCAGGTGATGAACACTCATCACTGATGGAAGCCTTCCAATTACTTATTGAAAATCAAATGAAAGAGATGGAAGAGAGGAACAGTCTGCAGTTACAGAAGATGAAGAAAGAATTGGTTGAATCAAACACTCAACAGGTGGAAAGAATGCACCTTCTAACTGCCAGCACTATCAAATTGGCTATTGATAGTCTACCTATTCCTCAAGACCATTCCTTGCAGTTAGTACACAGCCTAAGAGATTTGAGCAAGAATGTTGAAGATGTGAAGAGTGATGTAAATCATCTTCACACTGCATTGCAAAGAGCTGAGCACAAGATTGCTGACTTAACTGCAACCTTCATAAAAGTCAGTGAAGAGGAGAAGGCAGTCAACTTAGGGATGTTGCAAGAAGTAGCAAAGGCTTCACAGGAAATTCAGAATGAAATTGCAACTATCAACCTTAATATTGACTACTTCAATGACAAGACTGACGTCATTAGCACTGACATTCATCATCTCACAGCAAGTCACGATGTTGTTAATCAGAATCTAAAAGCTTTATGTGCTGAAGTAAAGATTCCAACTGTTGCACTCAACCCTGCTGTTCAACCTCAAGCTGCCATCAATTCTGATGATGACAAAAAGGGGGAAGATGATAAAAGGGACGAATCAACCAAGGAGACTGCTGATGCTGCTGCTGAAGAAAATAAGACTGATGAAACTGCTGAATTCACCAAAACTGCTGAAGATCAACTTGGAAAGGTTCAAGGGAAAGACAAGTCTGAAGAAGAGTTAAAAGAAAAAGCCAAAGCTGATGAAGAAAAGCTTGAATCCAAAGACTCAACTGCTGACAAATCCGAACCATTGACCAAGTACAGGAACACAGAATCAGCTAGGAAGGCTATGGAACTTCTAAGAGAGCAACAACTTAAAGAGAAGATGGAAGCTGCCAAAGAAGTCATCCTTGAAGGTGAAGAAGCTGATGATGATGAAGAAGAAGATGATGAAGAATCATCTTATGAATATGAAGAAGTGCTGGAAGGATCAGATGAAGAAGCTGATAGTTAGAACTTGTAAAATCCTTGTAATCAGTTTACTTTATCTATTTCTTCAGAAATCTCATCTGATGAACTTGTACTCTGTAACTCTTTTTCAACATTAATGAAAAGTCAAGTTCAATCCAATAAACTTTTTCTATCTCAGAAAATTTTGAGGATTACAATCTTTAGCTTAGGTATTTGACAGGTACTTAGCTGAAGTTTTGTCATCATAAAAAATGGGGAAATTGTTGGATAAGGATGAAGATGAAGGCACTGAAGACAATTTTAGAAGGGAGGTTTTGATGCATTCCAAAACTTCAAAGATTGGCTAAGTATGGAGTAACTTAGCTGATGATCCGTTTTGAAGGAATTTTGACTAAGTAAAAGAAGACATCAGAAGAGTCAAAGTTTCAAGGTCCAAGACTTCTGATCTGCTGAAGCAAAGTTATCAGACTGATGAAGATCAGCCGACTCAAATCAGATTTGTTCAAGTTTGAGATCAGCCGAGTTCGCCATCAGACTTGTACTTTCGTCAGCCAAGTGAAGAAGATCATGAAGTGTTCCCAACGGTAATAAATGCCACTTGAAGTAATAAATGCTGAATTACGAGGTTATTTAAGACAAATGATTGAAAATTTACTTCGCATCAGCCGAGTGCATTTAATGCTGCCTGCAGAAAGTACTGTTCATAGTACGAACAGACTGCAAAAGAGCCGTTTGCGGATTTTAAGGACCAGTACTCGAGGAATTTGAAACATGTCTCTCTTCAACGGACACTTTTCAATCCTCAAGTATAAATAGCTGAAAGAGACGAAGAAGAAGCAAGCAACACACTTTCTGAGAGAAATTTCCGAAGCAGAATTCTTTAAGTCTCAAGAACAGCTCACTCATCAGCTGAGTCATTTGTTGACGAAAGCAGAGTTGAAGAATCAAGAAAAATACATCTTCTGAGTGATTTTGTAATCAAGAGTGTTGTGAGAAGTAGATATCCATCTAAGTGAGTGATATTACTTCAGAGAAGTAGGATTTCTTTGTGATTTCTTACTACGCACTTGTGGCCGTTTCATTTGTTGATTGGCGCAAGCAGAGTATACTGTAAACTTTGTGATTATAGTATAACCCAGAATCTGAGTGATCTGGAAGAGTGGACTAAAGGATATTCAAATCCATATAACCACTATAAAAATTGATTGTGTTTTTACATCGTTTTTAAACTTGCATAATTTCTGACTGCATAAAAACACATTAAGTTAACTGTTTGAAAAAGAATTAAAAGGAGTTTATAAAACTGGGGAAACACTTTTCAAACTGCTAAGATTACTTGTGAAAAACACTTTGAAAATCCGCTGCAAGTACTCTAAGTATTAAAACTGATTTCTGCAAAATCAGCTAAGTAACTATCAGACGAGTGGTCAACAAGACTGTTCAAAGATTTGTTCGCGAACAGAATTGTAACTTACTAATCTGATCAGCTTAGTCTGTTCAGTAAGAGTAAAGTTTTAAAGTTAAAATTGGAGAAAATTTTTGAAGAGATTTATTCACCCCCCCCCCCCTCTAAACCTCTTCTGACCACTTGGGACCAACACCATGCATGGTATGACAACTTAGTTTATAGAGATTAATAAAATGAATCGAAAGCCACCATTGTTGACAACTTATATAGCCCATATGCTATTTGACGAGTAGTTTACGTATCATAAATAATGTTTCCATGAATTTATCTAGAACCCCCAATAAATATTTAAAGCAATTGTGAACTTAAATACTTATAAACAAGTGCTCGAACAAAAAAAAAATACATATAATAAACAACGTTCATTGAATTCATGCTACACTTAAAACTCCTAATTCTTAATCACCTCTATTTCAACTTCAACCTATTCCTCAAAGGCCCCACAGTTACATTTCTTTGTGTGTTCTTATATGTAGGGTTTAATCTCTTTGAAAACGCGTCAGACACATTAAGTGGGAACTTCATCTAAGTTCTAACAGGAATTCGAACATGAATTCGCTAATTTATAGTGACTAGTCACTCCCACCAGTTGGTTCTTCGTAAATCATTTAACTGCAACATAAAGCCGATCTTTGGGTGAACGTAAAATAATCATACCTAATTAGAATCAGAGGCAGTTTACCAATAATTTTTTTCTGAACCATGATGATATACTGCGAATAGTTGTCATGAAATATTCTTCACTTTTAACTGCACAAATATGTAAAATATGCTGAGTTGTAAAAAGAGAATGGAATATCACCTGCCGACAAATATTATGAAATTAGTTCAATTTGGAATTTCATGATATATTATTAAATTATATTCAACTTGTTTCGAGTGATAGCCCTGACTATTGCCTCTTTTGGAATCCTATGTATCTATATTAGTAGGGCATATAGGAATTTAGATTAAATGAAAATCGTTAAATAAAAATAATAATAAATGTACAAATTCCATAATTTTTTTGATGAAATTAAAGTATATTGGTAAATTAATAGGGAAAAAACAAAACTTGGAATGTTTCACACAAACACGGAACTCCAATTAATGACATTAACATGACAATTACAAGCTAGATATATGTTACGTAATTGAATAAATTTTCAAAAAATAAGAAATAATTAAGTAATTAACTGAACTTATTTTGTAATTAAATAAATTTGACTAAATCACAAAGAAAAAGTCAGATTTTATTTTCAACTATTCTTCTGAATTTGCAAGAAGATCACATTTGAAATCACATAAATAAAAGCATGAACTCTAGAAGAAATAAATTAATTGGTATTGTTGGACGTTTCATTATAAAAAAATTTCTTTACAATTTTCTTATTAAGTGAAGACTGAATACAATGATTACATGAAGAGGGACACATGCTAATATATATATTCAATCGCTTAGAACAGTATTTAATTTTAATCATATGCTTTTTCTGATAATTTATTAAATTAAATACGTTAGTATTTAAGTAAATGATTCCCGTACGCGGCTGGACCGTGGCATGTGACTGATGACTCGTGGCCTTGTCGATATTTTGTTAAAAAAAATTATTACTAATTAATGTCAATGTTTAGACTTGAGTCCCACCAAAATGTTCCTATTTGTTATAAATTATAACAAATCTTATTTTTCGTATAGAAAAAAAAATATCGAAATGATTTGCCAACAAATAACTTTTACAAATTGAAAATAAGCTATCTGGACTAGAATTATCCATTCAAGATTTTAGAAGTCCTAACGTTAATTAATTACATAATTAAGGTTGTCGGTGGAGTGGTATTTAGTCTGAATTGACATTGAATCCATCTTCTTATATAGTAATAAATTTTTATCCAATTCATAATCAAACAAATACATCAGATATGGTTGGAAAGTAATTTTGATTCGTTAAATTCAAAATTGGTATTAAACAACTAAATTAAAGAGGGAGCCTGGAAGGGACAAAAGAAAGCTAAGATGGGAGGGGGAAGCTATGAAGAAGGGGGAGAAAAAACAAACTTTTATGGGGAGGGGGATTAATTTTGAGGGGTGGTTGCAGGGCCGGTCCTGATTTTTCGGTGGCCCTAAGCTAAATTTTAAATTGTGGCCCTCGAATTTATACGTACAACAAAATTATGTTAATAACAAATACAAATTTTTTGAAGCAATGCAAATAAAACTACTAATTAGAAAAATAATAAACAATTCGAATAATAAATCAAATATAATCTCGCTTTGTAAAAAAATCGATAACACAAGGTATAGTTTTACATAATAAGAAAATGATTATATCCTATAAATTTTTGGAGTAAAATCACAAATTACACTTGCATAATCATGGACTGAGCTAGGCGTATTTTAATTGGGGGAGGGGGGGGGGAGCGAAGTTTTTGGGTAACGAAGTCGATATTTTTTTCGATGTTATTATAAAATAACTAAAACAAATTTAAGGTAAAGTGATACAATGCTTTTATCCATAAAAAAATGAAAAAATATACACTAGCAAGTTTTTTCAAAAGTAAGATATTTTTTTATAAATAATTTGATAGAATAGTGTCCTGCAAGCCAACTATTTGGCTGCATTTAAGGACCATTCAATTGGATTAATATATGCATTTTATTATTATATGGTCATCTTTATCTTATGTAATAATTATCTACGCATAAGGATAGAAGTCCTTAGATCACAGGGCTATGGGACAACCCGTGGACTGATCTACAAGGCCGTGATCTAGAACATATTCAAGAGTCGTAGAATCCAATCGAGATAGGACATCGTTGAATTCGGTTAGACTCTCACTATTGTGTATACTCCGATGAACTGGAGAACGCTGGGGTCCACGAGCGTGACTGGGATAGTCGATACACATAAGTGGGTGGCTTGCTGGGATGGCAAGTGCACTGAATACCCCAATTGGGAAATAACTCACCATGGAAGCGGTAGTCGCATATCGGGGTTGAAGTTATTCCAATTTGCAATAGTATACGAGGAACGATCCCTAACTACTTGAGATGATAGGGTTTATTTGGTGCGAGAACGTCTATGCTTTGATATGATTTCCGACTGGCTGGGGATCGCCAGAAAGTCTCTGTGGACTCATGTTGGGTATAGAGGAACTCGTATGCAGGTTCATATCATCAACAAATGATCCATTGACCCGACTTGATAGGTTGGGAAATTCTCCTATGGATTTCTGTGAGAAATTAATTCTGGTAAAATCCTCGGCCGAGGTATCTGACGGCTTTATGTAAGTAGCTCATAAATGTTAAGTCAAAGAGAATTATTTCGAGACCAGAATGCATAAGGTCAAGACAAAAGGAAAGGGAAACCGATGAAAGACCATACCCTTAAGTCTCGACTGGGAGATTAATCGATGGAGAGATTATGTCGTATATGGAAATTGTAAATGATAAAAGGTTCACTGAATTAATTCACCAGTGATTGGGCTCCATGGGCTTGTGGCTGGACATCGACCGTGGAGTGTGGGAGAATTCCCAAATTGGCAGGGGTGCTAATTTTGGAATGATCAATCGACAGAGTGTTCGATTGATTTAGAGTAAGTCTTACTCGAATAATTAAATAATATTTAATTATAACCCACGGCCAATTATGTGGTGAACCTACGGGGGCATACACAATACACATGAAGCGAAAAGCGAGGAAATAAGAACAACCGAGTCGACTGGGTCGACTGGGTGAATAATCGACTGGGTCGATTATTATGGGTGGGTCGACTGGGTCGACCCAATTGGAACAAATTGGGATCCAATTGAAATTGGATCAGGATCATAAATTAAATTGGAATTTAATTTGTGGATTAATTAATTAAGTTGGATTTAATTAATTAGAAGGGATTTTAATTAAATGGACTTAGAGTCTGATTTAATTAAATGGGAGATTAAGTTAATTAATTGGGCTATTTAATTGGGAGATTAAATAAAGCCTGGTCAAATTAATTAACTGGGCCATGAATTAATTAGGAGACTTGGTCTTCTAATTAAAGAGGGCCATGGCCCATGTAGGAGAGAAGAGCCCTAGTCCTAATAGGACTAGGTTAGGGAGATAACTATAAGTAGCCTTCTTGTAGTTATTTTTCACACAACTCCATAAGCAAAAATTGAGCAAGAGCAAAATTCTCTCTCCCTCTCCCCACTAGTCGACCGAACCCACTTCTTCCTGTGGAAGAATTTTTCCGTTTTCGACTTTGTTCCAAAATCGTTCCTATATCCTAGATCATAATATATCTTGTGTTCTAGCTGATCAAGATTTATTATTTTCGTGTAATTGTAGTGTATCAACCCGTAGAGGCGCAACACGTGGGGCGCTACTGCAGAGCTTGGATCGATTTTCACTGTGGGAGAAATCAGAGTTCGTTTGCTAGCTAAAGGATTTGCAAGGAGATAGGTATAACGTGTAAACTTATACTATCGTTTTATTTATATTCATATATATACAACTAGAGTAGTATCCTGACAAGATTCCGTAAGAGGTCCTAAAAATATTAAATTCCGCTGTGCCTAGGGCTGTTTATCTTACCGAATCCCAACAGTGGTATCAGAGCCAACTCTAGGCTTTGTATATATATGAATTTGCAAATTCTGTGTTTTTATAAATCATATGTTTGATTTATGTGTGGCTAGTTCTTTAACTGTATATGTTTTAAAACATAGATCTGTTAACTTAGAGTTAATGTAAAAAATTTTGATTCGAAAATTTTATCTTGTTAATTTTTATTTTGGATTGGGATTTAATTGAACTGGATTTGTTTCTAATTAAATCAACAAGTAATCAAACAAAAATTAAAACAAAGCAAAAGGAAAATAAAATTAGTGCTCGGCACAAAATTTTTTTTTTTTCTTTGTTCACGTGACCTTGTGTGTCATGACAAGCATGTTTTATTAATTTGGCATATGTTACGTAAATGTTGAATCAAATATCATGTATTGCAATTTGACTTTGTAAATTGCAACTTGAAGCCAAACCTTCTACGGCCATGATATGTTGATTCAAAATTTTTTCGTGGCAGAATTTTGGTTGTTATGGAATCTTGGTGAATCTTGGATTGATCTTATAGATCTAGTTAACAAGGAAACTTAGAGTTTCATTTGTGATAAGACATTTAATTAGAATTAATGTCTTCTAGTTAATTACCAAGATTAAAAGATCTTAGAGATCTTATTAAACAAGGAAACTTAGAGTTTCAATTGTGATAAGAGATTTAATTAAAATTAATCTCTTCTAGTAAGTTACCAAGATTAAAGATCTTAGAGATCTTATTAAATTAGGAAACTTGGAGTTTTGGATAAGGTATAAATCTTGGAGGATTTGGACACTACCTTAGTTAACTAATCTAATCAAAATAGGATTATCTTGAGAATCTTGGAGATTTGTAAAATTGGGAAACTTAGAGTTTTGGATAAGGTAAGAATCTTAGAGATTTAGATTACCTTAATTAACCAATTTAAATCAAGATAAGTTTGTAGATTACTTAGAGCTCAAGTAAGAGCTAATTAATCTTAGAGGTTAATTGTTAATTCAAAATTAATTAACTTTGATGAATTTTTGCGAATTAAAATTAATGAAGCCGGTAAATTTACATTTTTGCCCTTATGTGAATTTATGCATGTTCTTAAGTGAATATGTGGATTGGTCGATTTTGCCCTTAAGCCCTGTGTAGTTTTGGTTTATTTATTTTATGGGTTGTAATTAAATGGGCCTGATTGGTGCCCTTGCTTGCGCAAACAAATGTAATAGAATAGGGCCTTTATTTTTATAAGCTAGGCTTAGATTAGGCTTGGAGCCGAGAAGACCTCATGAAGACTTGGAGATCCACATGGAGGCCCATTACCTTGGAGGACATGGAGGCCCAATTCATTACATGGAGGCCCAATCAAGGTGGATATTACAAGAAGGCCCATGATGTATGGGTTTGTAAATTGTAATAGTTAGGACATTTAATTTCCACCCTAGACTGACAAATTGGTCCATCATGTGGCTCGTGATGGATCGCATAGGATGGGCAATCGATCAATCGTGTGTGCAATGCTAGGTGATGTATGTTTACTATTATTCTTTGATGTATGTTATGCATGCTTAGAATAGATCACGTAAACAAGATAAGCATAATCTGATGAGACCTCGCACTTGAACATTTCATAAAACCTCCAATTGAACTTAAAATTCAATTGTAATATTAAATCGAACAACGGGCGCATATGAATGGTGTCTATGGTCCGAGCCTATCCAATTACTAGGTCTTAGGCATATTGTAAGAATATATCTCGATGTCTCACGAGTCGTGGGTCGAGCTATAGGAAGATGATATGTCTATTGCCTCGATGCACGAGATTAGTGCCAAGGGAGAGGATAGCAAGGTTCTAGGCGCTGTCTCACGAGTCGTGGGGCGTCTAGGATTGAACTATTTCTCTTCACGAGTATTGGACATGATTTAACGCGAGTAAGTATGGATGTCTCACGAGTCGTGGGTCCATAACGAAAACCGAGGCTAAATGAACTCAAGGGTTAGATGGGATGGTTAACCGGCGACGTGATCGCCCACCAAGTGGATCAATTGGTATGGCCAACGAGTCGTGGGTACTGAGCGATTGCATTTGGGCCTTGAGCCCATTAGGAAATTTTTATTTCCCGAACCTTATGTGGGGGCATAAGTATTCGACAAAAATAGTGGGAGTAATTTACAAATGAAAACCATGTTTGTAAATTATGCATTGATATTAACCTGCCGCGTATTAATCGTCTTGTTTATGATAGTTTTTCATAAATGATGTATCCTTGTATATTTACCATCATACTTGAATCAAATAAATTGACTGAACCCAAATGAATTTTGAATGACTTCAAAACTTGAGAAATTATTCTCGAGTCCGAGCAAGGACTGATCTCCTTACAAAGATTTCATTGGTTTTCCTTTTGAAGTTACACTTCGACTGGAATGGTGATAGGTTTCACCAAGCTGCCTTTTTCGAAGTTACTCTTCAAATAAGAAAGGTGATAAGTTTCACCAGAGGGTTGAGGATGGTTCTCAAGCCCAAATTTTCTTGAAGGCAAAAATGAAGTCTCCCATAAATGGGAATTAACATCTTGTTAAAAGGCCTCAAAAGGCTCGAGAGATGGAAGAAGAGGAATGAATCCTCTCTGAAGGGAAATAACCTTAGAGGTTTTTCTGTAAGGATGATAAGTTGTAAAGTCAATCAAAATGGTTCTTCCATGGATTGAGATCAAGGGAAAGAGGGAATTGAACCTATTCATCCCATAAGGGATGATTGAATTTTATTGAACTTAACCTTATGGTTAAAGTAATGCATAAGGGTGTTGGATGCCCGATGAAGCACTCATTGATGCATTCAATGCATCTAAAGCCATGAATTATTTAGATCATTAGAATTTGCTTATACCATCCCTTGTCTTAAGGGATGTGATAGTTCCATAATGGTTGGAACTGATTGCGCTATAAGATTTATACGCAAAAGGTGTACATAAGCAAATGAGTATGGATACTCATATATCGACTAAATATACTATGCATAGTCAATAAAATATAAATAATCAAGATTTCACACACTTGAGTCGTTGTAAAAACCGAAAGTTGATACACGAATACTAAAACATATTTCCGAATTAAAAGATTCAAAGACTGAGCTCGACTGGGATGCTGTACATAGTAACCGACTTTCGAATCTTGCTTAATGGAAATTAGATTTAGTAGTTGGTTGCTAGGCAACCAAGAGGAATAAACAATTGCAATGGATTTAATCCATTTATAAGTGTGTAGAAACACTAAAGCATTAGTGGGAGATAAGGCGTCTCTAGTACCCTCATGGGTAAAAGTACGTTGTGATGTACAAATCCAAATTACTTTTGGAATAAAAGAAGAGAGCCTAATCAATGAAAGCATGTAAGAGATTTGGATCGATTCAAAATCAAACATGCATAGGCAGTACGCCATTGATTATTTAATAGAGAATTAGATTCTCGAAATGTAAGACCCGCTCGAAACGTTGTATGTTGTCAAGCATTCTGGACATGTAAATGTCCATTAAGAAATCTTACATGAAATTCCTTATTCAAACAAATAAAACTTGATCGAGAAAATCGAAGATACTGGGGTAAGTATCTCAAAAAGGCCAGTTCCAAAAACATATCACGTGATATGAGTTTTGGTATTGTACCTTCATATGCATTCATGCGCATATGGGGTCTCCCGCTTATGTGAATAAGCTGGTGGGAGATAAGTTGGACGTAAAGTCCATCTTATGCAATTCGTGGGGTATCCAGATAAGATACAAGTTCTACGATCCTACAAGATAAACTACGTTTGTCTCAAGGAACGCACACTTCTTGGAGAAGGATTTCTTCCTGGGCAAGAAGGAACACAACGTAGAACTAGATGAGGTCACTGAAGCTGAAAAGACCAAAAAGGTCGATCAAGCTGACCCATCACTACAGGCAGTGGGAGGACAAGAGCATGAAAGTACATCAGGGAGTACACCGATACTTCGTAGGTCAGAAAGACAACGTAGAGAACCCGAAAGGTACTACGGTCTACTGCATGAGACTAGACAGTCTCTAACCGACCCAAGGACTTACGAAGAGGCTATGCTAGGCATAGACTCGGGAAAGTGGCGTGAAGCCATGGAATTCGAAATGGACTCCATACACTCGAACAAGGTCTGGGCCTTGGTAGATCCATCAGTGGGAGTAGCTCCCGTGGGTTGCAAGTGGATCTATAAGCGAAAGCTTGGAGTGAACGGAGAGGTAATAACCTACAAGGCGCGATTTGTGGCAAAAAGATACACTCAAAGGCCAGACATCGACTTTGAGGAGACCTTCTCGCCCGTCGCAATGCCTAAATCCATTCGAATCTTGCTGGCCATAACTGCGTGGTATTACTACGAGATATGGCAGATGGATGTGAAGACTGTCTTTCTCAATGGGGACATTGAAAAGGAGATCTACATGGAGCAACCAAAAGGATATGCATCCAAAGGAGATGAGCACAAGGTGTGCAAACTCCAGAGGTCCATTTATGGGCTGTAGCAAGCTTCCCGAAGTTCGAACATCCGTTTCGATGAAACAATCCAAACTTTTGGATTCATCAAAAACGTGTTCGAACCTTGCGTGTACAAGAAGATCAGTGGGAGTACAGTTGAATTTTTGGTGCTTTACGTTGATGACATTCTTCTCATTGGAATGTGAAAGTGTTGTCCGAAACTAAAGCACGGTTATTTACACAATTCTCAATGAAGGATCTGGGAGAAGCATCATTTGTACTAGGTATAAGGATCTACCGAGATAGATCAAAAGGACTGCTGGGCCTCTCCCATTCCCAGTACATAGTTAAAATCTTGAAGAGATTTAATATGGAAGAATCCAAGAGAGGATTGCTTCCAATGAGACATGGGATTGCACTCTCTAAGTCTATGGCCCCAAAGACGCCTAAAGAGAGAAGCAATATGTCTCGAGTACCATATGCATCCGCAATAGGAAGCATAATGTATGGTATGTTATGTACGAGACCAGACGTAGCATACGCTTTAAGCGTTAGAAGTTGCTACCAGTCTGATCCAGGTGAGCAGCACTGGATAGCCGTAAAGGCAATTCTGAAGTACCTGAGAAGGACTAAGGAATTGTTCTTGGTATACGGTGGAGGAGAATTGAAATTGGAAGGCTATACTGATTCTAGCTTCCAATGTGATGTAGACGACTTCAAGTCGACATCTGGATACGTGTTCTGCCTCAATAGTGGTGCGGTAAGCTGGAAGAGCTCCAAGCAAGACATTACCGCAGATTCAACCACCGAGACAGAATACATTGCCGCGAGTGAAGCAGCAAAGGAAGGTGTTTGGATGAAAAACTTCATCCCGGAATTGGATGTGATACCTAGCATTGTCGAGCCATTACTATCTTCTGTGATAATAATGGAGCTATCTCGCAAGCGAAGGAGTCGAGATCTCATCAGAATCCAAGCACGAACTAAGACGATACCATTTGATATGTTATATCATTGGTAGAGGAGACATAAAGATGGAACGTGTCACCTCAAGGGATAATACGATGGACCCGCTGTCTAAGCCATTGCCTCAAAGGCATCCGAAAACATCTGTCTAAGAGGGGAATCAGAAGTATGAAAAGTTGGCTTTAGTACAAGTGGAAGATTGATAGAATAGTGTCCTGCAAGCCAACTATTTGGCTGCATTTAAGGACCATTCAATTGGATTAATAAATGCATTTTATTATTATATGGTCATCTTTATCTTATGTAATAATTATCTACGCATAAGGATAGAAGTCCTTAGATCACAGGGCTATGGGACAACCCGTGGACTGATCTACAAGGCCGTGATCTAGAACATATTCAAGAGTCGTAGAATCCAATCGAGATAGGACATCGTTGAATTCGGTTAGACTCTCACTATTGTGTATACTCCGATGAACTGGAGAACGCTGGGGTCCACGAGCGTGACTGGGATAGTCGATACACATAAGTGGGTGGTTTGCTGGGATGGCAAGTGCACTGAATACCCCAATTGGGAAATAACTCACCATGGAAGCGGTAGTCGCATATCGGGGTTGAAGTTATTCCAATTTGCAATAGTATACGAGGAACGATCCCTAACTACTTGAGATGATAGGGTTTATTTGGTGCGAGAACGTCTATGCTTTGATATGAGTTCCGACTGGCTGGGGATCGCCAGAAAGTCTCTGTGGACTCATGTTGGGTATAGAGGAACTCGTATGCAGGTTCATATCATCAACAAAGGATCCATTGACCCGACTTGATAGGTTGGGAAATTCTCCTATGGATTTCTGTGAGAAATTAATTCTGGTAAAATCCTCGGCCGAGGTATCTGACGGCTTTATGTAAGTAGCTCATAAATGTTAAGTCAAAGAGAATTATTTCGAGACCAGAATTCATAAGGTCAAGACAAAAGGAAAGGGAAACCGATGAAATACCATACCCTTAAGTCTCGACTGGGAGATTGATCGATGGAGAGATTATGTCGTATATGGAAATTGTAAATGATAAAAGGTTCACTGAATTAATTCACCAGTGATTGGGCTCCATGGGCTTGTGGCTGGACATCGACCGTGGAGTGTGGGAGAATTCCCAAATTGGCAGGGGTGCTAATTTTGGAATGATCAATCGACAGAGTGTTCGATTGATTTAGAGTAAGTCTTACTCGAATAATTAAATAATATTTAATTATAACCCACGGCCAATTATGTGGTGAACCTACGGGGGCATACACAATACACATGAAGCGAAAAGCGAGGAAATAAGAACAACCGAGTCGACTGGGTCGACTGGGTGAATAATCGACTGGGTCGATTATTATGGGTGGGTCGACTCCAATTGAAATTGGATCAGGATCATAAATTAAATTGGAATTTAATTTGTGGATTAATTAATTAAGTTGGATTTAATTAATTAGAAGGGATTTTAATTAAATGGACTTAGAGTCTGATTTAATTAAATGGGAGATTAAGTTAATTAATTGGGCTATTTAATTGGAAGATTAAATAAAGCCTGGTCAAATTAATTAACTGGGCCATGAATTAATTAGGAGACTTGGTCTTCTAATTAAAGAGGGCCATGGCCCATGTAGGAGAGAAGAGCCCTAGTCCTAATAGGACTAGGTTAGGGAGATAACTATAAGTAGCCTTCTTGTAGTTATTTTTCACACAACTCCATAAGCAAAAATTGAGCAAGAGCAAAATTCTCTCTCCCTCTCCCCACTAGTCGACCGAACCCACTTCTTCCTGTGAAAGAATTTTTCCGTTTTCGACTTTGTTCCAAAATCGTTCCTATATCCTAGATCATAATATATCTTGTGTTCTAGCTGATCAAGATTTATTATTTTCGTGTAATTGTAGTGTATCAACCCGTAGAGGCGCAACACGTGGGGCGCTACTGCAGAGCTTGGATTGATTTTCACTGTGGGAGAAATCAGAGTTCGTTTGCTAGCTAAAGGATTTGCAAGGAGATAGGTATAACGTGTAAACTTATACTATCGTTTTATTTATATTCATATATATACAACTAGAGTAGTATCCTGATAAGATTCCGTAAGAGGTCCTAAAAATATTAAATTCCGCTGTGCCTAGGGCTGTTTATCTTACCGAATCCCAACATAATTAGCAGCACATATTCATAACACTCAATACGGATGTTTAAAATGCAATTCAGTTGAACAAAAAATAATTTGGTAGCAACTTGATATATTTATGATGTTCAAATAGAATGACAAAATTAACTTAGATTATAATAAGTTTATAATTTTATCTAATAACAGGGTAAAAGGATATACTAGGAATTTTTTAAAGTGTGTATTCAACAGATGGTTCAAAAGATTGAAGAATTGATAAGAAGATAAAGAACACTTTACAAAATAAATTCAATTTTATAAAGAAAAATAATGATATAAAAAGTACAAATATTAAATCTAATTTTTTTTATATGCTAATTCATATGACCATATTTATACGTTGACAATAACTGAATTAGAATTGCACAGGACATAAGAATATATAAAACAAAACATGAGAATATATAAAACAAAACTAATCACTTCTTCTACAATGGGTTTCGAACCTGAAACCTCATGGTTGACAAACAATTGTTACAACGATTAGGCAAATTGAACTTTGCTTGTAAGAATTGATAAATAATATTACTAATAGGAATTAATTTTTTTCTACCTACTATATA
Source organism: Penstemon eatonii (assembly GCA_038501285.1). Lineage (NCBI taxonomy): Eukaryota > Viridiplantae > Streptophyta > Magnoliopsida > Lamiales > Plantaginaceae > Penstemon > Penstemon eatonii. The sequence goes on from JBCEGF010001339.1 coordinate 872,088, forward strand.
TTAATATTTTTTTTGGAGGCCCTTGATTATCGGTGGCCCTAAGCGATCGCCTATTCTGCTTATACTCAGGGCCGGCCCTGGGTGGTTGGGAGGTGGTAATCCACCGCCTAGATGTGTGGGGCGGTGGGTGAGTGGACCGCCCCACACATCTTCTCTTTTGGGGCTGTGACGCGCCCAGCCCCTGTTTTTTTTTTTTTTTTTTTTCTGTAATTGGGCTGGGCGCCCATTTCTTCTATTAATTTTTTTTAAATTTTCTTTGTTTGTTGTAATTGGGCGCCCAACCCCCCCCCCCCCTTTTATTTAATGTAAATATTTAAAAATATATTATTTTAATATCTTAACATTAATTTATTTTTATTGCTTATGCATTTTCTACTTTTATAACTTGTAATATTATAATTTTATGTACAAGTTTATAAATTGTTATTATTATTTAGCTCGATTATTATTAATTTTATTAAGTGAGTGTGGAAAAATATGAGAATTAGAATTTTGAGGAATAAATAAATTTACATTGAAATTAAATACGACTTCTAGATTAAAAATAGAATACTGGTTACATAATGTAAATACGATAAATTAAATTAGAAATGACATAATCCTATCAAATATATATTGAAAATATTACACATGACCACCATTTGGACCGTGTGTTAACCACGCATGTTCGACTAAGTCGGCTTGAAGTTGGCGATTGACTTCTACTGATCGTATCTGGTGACGTCGGAACATATATTCTTCTTTATTTAGAGGTTCATCTGGAGGCTCGTCCAATCAAGGCAATGGTGGCGACAATAACAACTGCAACGGCAGTGGCAACAACATCGGCAATAATGGTGGCATCGGCGATGAATTTTCATATATGAGTTATTAATTATTGTAATGCTATTGTATTGTTATTATTAAATATTTTTTATTATTAATGTCAATGCTAAATTAGTTATTATTAATGACAATGTTATATTACTTATTATTAATGCCAATATTTAAGTTACTATTGACTTTATTATTATTATTATTATTATTGTTATTATAATTATTGTTATTATTATTATTGTTATTATTATTATTATTAAATGAATGAGAATTGGAATTAAATAGAATGTGAAGATTGGAAAAATTAAGTGTGAAGTTTGAGAATTGTAATTAAATAGAATGTGAAGATTGAGTCACTGAAGATGACTATAAAAAGAGGAGTCTGAAGGGGAATGGGAGTCCATACCCATTGGAGATGGCCTTAGCCTTCAACATTTTCGTACTTTGCCACCCAATCATTGAATGTTTTCCAACTTTGCCCCTAACCTTTGAACAAATTTTGTCGACAAATATCCAAATGTAGTGATCTCGTCGACATCATATGTTCAAAGGTTAGGGGCAAAGTGGGAAAACGTTCAAAGAATATGGCAAAGTGAGAAAACGTTCAAAGATTGGGTGGCAAAGTGTGAAAAAGTTCAAAAGTTGGGTAACAATATGAAAAAAAAAGTTTAAAGCCACAATATTAAAGTTGAATAGAATATCTGTTAGATTCTAGCTTTTTGTATCTCAGGAGGGCTCTGTCGAGATATATTTAATACTTATGGATGTTAAGTAAATACTCGCAAAGGTTAAAGAACAAAATGAAAAAAAGTTCTCGGGCAATGTGAATTTTTCCCTAAATTACATTATACAAAATTATTATATTAACATTTGATTACAAGGTATTCGTTAATGTTTTATTAATTAATTCTCATACGTCAATTCTCACTTAACAAATAATTTATTTTCGATACATTATGAATATTGCTATTATCCAATAAATCATACGATGAACAGACCAGAATAGATGGATAAATTAGAATTTTATAGAATACGAAGAATATGTGCTTGGACTAAAGTTTTAGAGGAATAAAAGTTTGATATAACAAAATTGACATAACATATATCATTTGCAATTTTTGATTTTCAATCTAGGCTGTAAATACACAGTCTCGGAGATAAAAAAAAATTATTAAACTTGGACCAAATACATTAAAGTTTTTCAGATTGAACAATAAAGTTAAGGGCGAAATACAGTTTTCCTCATTAAAGAATGGGTCTAGTATCAGTTACCCCCCTAAGGTATCATTTGTAACACTTACCCCCTCTGTTATATTTTTAGAGTTTTTATTCGACAAATACCCCCACCCCTTTTATTAAAAATAAATATTTTATTAATTTATCAACAAAAGGTTGTCTCTTTATCAATTATGAATCCATTCATCCAACATTATGTTTCAATCTCTTCATTTTTTTTGTTACCTTATGTTTTTCAATCTCAATTTTTTTCTTAATTTTCATCACATTTCTTTAAGCACTCCTTTATAAAAAAAAATTATTTATTAATTATGAATTCATTCGTCCATCCACCAAACAATATTATATTTGAATTTTTTCATGTCTTTTGTTTCATTCGGTTATTATAAAATGAGATGAAAATGAAGAAAAAATTTAAGATCGAAAAAATGAATGTAACAAAAGAAATGAAGAAAATAAAATAAATAATGTTGTTTGGTGGATAAATGAATTCATAATTAATAAAAAAATAATTTTATTTTGATAAAGTAGAAATTTTTATTTATGAAAGTCGATATTTTGACAAAAAAATAAAAATATTACTAATTAGTGTCAATGTTTAGACTTGAGGCCCAGCAAATGCTCCTATTTGTTAATAATTATAACAATCTTATTTTTCGTGTAGAAAAAAAATATCGAAATGATTTGCCATCGGGACTAGAATTATCCATGCATGTCCGGTATGTTTGGTTCATGATTTAGCCAAGTTCTAACGTTAATTAATTACATAATTAAGGTTGTCGGTGGAGTGGTTTTTAGTCTGAATTGACGTTGAATCCATTTTCTTAAATAGTAGTAAATTTGTATCCAATTCATAATCAAACAAATACATCAAATATGGTTGGAAAGTAATTTTGATTCGTTAAATTCAAACTTGATATTAAACAAATAAATTATAGGAAAAATCCCACTTTGACCCTCTAGCCTTTGAATATTTTCGTACTTTGCCACCCAATCATTGAACGTTTTTTCACTTTGTCCCTAACCTTTGAACAAATCATGTCGATGAACATCCAAATGTAGTGACCTCGTCGACATAATATGTTCAAAGGTTGGGTGGCAAAGTGAGAATGTTAAATATGTTTAAAACAATTTGTGTATATAAAATATTATAGAATATTTTATATTTCTAAGTACTATAGTGAATTATAAAATATTATAAAATACTTTATTAAAACTATAGTAAATTATTCCAACAGAATAATTATTTATAATTAACTCTAATTATAAATCTTAGTATAGTTTATTCTCGCAGAACAAACAAAATCAGAATTTAATAACAGTGTACTTACTGAAATAATTCTGAACCGTAAAATCGACCGAGGCTTGCAAATGCAATATCCTTAAGACAATATTTCTGGGCTGTCAAAGGTGCAACAGTTCGTCCCAGTAGTCTCCCAAGATACAGCGATCGGATACTTGTTTCTTTGCACTAAGGACAAGTCCACAGCGAACTTTAACAAATAAAATATTTGAGTACTTGAGAAGAGAAGAATATAGAGAGAGGAGGATAGGATTCTGCTTAGCTGCAGAAGAGGTGTTTCTGAGGCCCAAGCCCAATCCAAACCCGGACCGTGCCGAGTGAGTCGGACGGCGGCGGCGGCGCGCGCGTGTGGGAAACCATTGTCATCTACGTCTTCTCCCCTCATAAAACTTGGTACCCCCAAGGGGCCCTCCCCTTATACATTTTTTTGCATTATAAATGACAAAAAACTTCTTACTTTCCTCCATGTGGGATGAAGGCATTTTTCATTCTTCTAAGCTTATTCATTTCTCATTTTGTGGGCTTAATTCCAATTGGGCTCAATCCAATTGGGTTAATACCCATAAAATCCAACAGAGAAAACGTTCAAAGATTGGGTAGCATAATGAGAAAAAATTCAAAAATTGGTTGATAAAATGGAAAAAAAAACGTTTAAAGCCACAATATTAAAGTTGGATGGAATATCATGTTAAATTCTAGCTTTATGCATCTTAGGAGGGCTCTGCCTGAAATATATTTAATACCTATGGACGTTAAGTAAAAACTCGCAAAGGTTAGGGGCTAAGTTGATTTTTCCCTAAATTACATTATACAAAATTATTATATTAACGTTAGATAACAAGGTATTAATTAATGTTTTATTAATGTTTTAATTCTCATACATCAATTCTCACTTAACAAATAATTTATTTTGATACATTGTGAATATTGTTATTATACGATAAATCATATGATAAACACATCAGAATAGATGGATGAATTCGGTAGAATATTATACTAGACAAAGAACATGTGCTTGGACTAAAGTTTTAGAGGAATCAAAGTTTGATATACCCAAATTGACATAAAATATATCATTTGTATTTTTCGATGTGGACTGTAAATACACAGTGTAGTAGATAAAAAAAAATTATTAAACTTGGATAAAATACATTAAAGTTTTTCAGATTGAACGAAAAAGTTAAAGAACGAACTTGTATAATTAATATGGTAAAATTGCTGAAAACATCCCAAACTAATTAGTGATTTTGGGTTTTCATCCCAAACTATATAATCTCGTCCAATTTCGTCCCATGATTTAATATTTTTTAAAAAATTGTCCCATCGTTAATTATGAGACAGAAATTGCGCACATCTCCATTAAATTGAAAACTCCGGATGGACTTGTATTAACTATTAACTCGAGCCTTTCATCTGTAAAGTTTAATTTTTGTGTATTTCTGTATAGCATTTATTACAATAACACTCTGTTGAAACAATGACTTGTACACATTTATTTTGTCTTAGTAAAATTTGGATGCTGTTTCTCACGAATTTTTTTATTGATAAATAAAAAATGCTTCTCAAAGCATCAACCGAAATTCCCTTGAAAAAAAAGCATCAATCAAAATAATAACAAGAGTCAAATAAAGGGTTAACGCCATCACTAAAAGGATCAGAGTTCAAATTTCCGAAGTGATTCTAGACTTAAATTAGAGCCAAGGAACAGAGAAGGAATATAACACCATGACTAATAAGTAAAATCGAGTGTGCTAAAAAAAAGTGAATTTCTTATAAACTTTCAATGTAGAACAACTTTTCATGTTCACACCTGTAGGAAATATCTAATTGTACAAAATGATATATGGAGTATCAAGGCCTGGGAAGAGATAAGTAGGTTCCTCCCTGACGATGGTAACAAAAGTAGGATAATGATGACTACTAGGCTCTCTGATTTGGCACCTGGACTTGGATCTTCATATGAAATGAAGTTTCTAGATGATGCTGTGAGTTGGAACTTACTCTCTGAGAAGATATTTGGCGAACATGTTTGCCCTCCTGAACTGGAGGAAATTGGAAGGATAATTGCTAAAAACTGTAGAGGACTTCCCTTGGCAATCGCTGTGATTGGTGAGCTCCTGAAAGTGTCTGACAAGACACGAGAGTATTGGAGTGAAGTTGCAAAGGATGTGAGCTCTATCGTTAATGAAGTAAATAATGAGGAATGTCTGGGGATATTATCTCTAAGTTACAATCAGTTGCCCATTCAATTGAAACCACTTTTCCTCTACATGGCAATTTTCCCAGAGGATTCTGAAGTTCGAGTCTCCAGGCTCATCAACTTATGGGTTTCAGAAGGATTCTTAAAACCACCACCATCGGAAAAAACTTTGGAAGAGGTTGCAGAAAAATATCTTGAGGATCTTATTGATAGAAATCTCATTATGGTCCAGAAGCGAGGTTCTATGGGCAACATCAAAACATGTAAAATCCATGATTTGTTAAGGGATCTTTGCTTGAGAGAATCACTGAAGGAGAGGCTTCTTTGCATAGTGTATGATGATTTAGAAAAAACATAAGAGGTAAGCGTCGTCTTGGTGTGCATTTGAATGCAAGCGTTCAGGACAATAAGTTTTCAACCAAGTCAGACTTGCAATCTATGCCACTTGTTCGTACTATGCTTATGGAAAACAGTGAAATGCAATCTGGTATAATTTTACAATTGAATTTGCTACGGGTGTTCCATGTGCAAGTGAATCAGAGGGAAACATATAAATTACATGATTTTTTGAAGCTAATTAATTCACGGTACCTTGAATTTACATCGTACTGGTATTTTCGTGAAGTGTTTATTTCTGATCAAATCACGTCATACTTACCTTGGAATCTGGAGACGTTAATTTTTAATAATCGGATGTTGTTGTCTATCACTTTACCACCTGAAATCTGGGAGATGCAGCACCTTAGGCATATAAAGATTAAGAGCGGAGTCTACTTGTCTATGCCCGATAGAGAAAAAAATCATTATTGTGTTCTTGAAAATCTACGAAAGTTGTCTGGGATGATGGATCTTAGTTTTAGTGATGAGATCATAGGCAGAATTCCGAACTTAAAGAAATTAGATGTTACTTATTTTCATGAAAAAACGTCAACAATTTTGAATATTACCACACCAAAATCTCTTCAGAAACTCGAGATTCTAAAATGCTATTTCCTAGCTTACACCTTCAGTACCACACCAAATTTTCCACCTATGCTAAGAAAACTAATTTTAACAAAATCTGGTATTCCATGGGAAGATATGAAGATGGTTGGTAAGATTTTTTTTTTTTCATTCTATTAATGTATATATGTTTAGTTTATTTGAATGTCTATTGAGTTCTTTTAAAATCTAAATTATAATATTTTGTGAATTTAAGTGATGTTTATCAATAGTATGAATTAATTAATTAAACTATTATAGCTTTTAAATTTTAAATCAGTATGATACCAGTTTATTGTGATATTAGTTTATTCATTATTTCATATGTTCATTATGCGAAATATAAAGTAAAACTTGTGAAATATAAGCTTGAAAACAATATATAAGTTTATTTATTATACATTATTTTGATGAAGTTTTAATTCATAATGAAAATAATATTAATTTTGTTTGAGACTATTTTACATTTTAGTGAACATGGTGTATTATTATAATATAGTGAAAATACATTTTAGTGTATACATTTTGTGTTAATCTATTTATACATTTTTTTTCATGATAATAAAAATTGGCCCCTCGAATCTGGAATCCTGGATCCGCCCCTGGTTGGTTCATTGACCAAACTTGAAGTGCTCGAATTAATTAATGATGCATTTTATGGCTCAGAATGGAATGTAGGTGAAGGAGAATTTCAGCGCCTGAAATCTTTATCAATTGTTTGGTGTTCCTTGGAAACCTGGGTGGTAGACAGTTCTAGTTTTCCAGCACTTAAACTATGTGATAAACTAAAAGAGATCCCACAGTGTATCATTGAAATACCTTTGCTTGAGTTAATAACATTGCGTCTCTGCATGGAACCCCTTCTTAATTTAGCAAAGAAACAACACTTGGAAGCACAAGAGGAAGGGAACTATGATCTTCTAATTCAAGTTGAAACTGGCGTTGATAAATTTCAGGTTAAAGAGTATAATCCATGTGAGTGATCTGAACATTTACTGAATCTTTTTCTTCATTATTAATTTTTGTGTCAATTAATTGTTTTGTTCCCTTGGAATTTTATTTCAAATAAAAATTCATCAAGTTAAGAAGCTTATTAATTCCTCCACCAAATATATATGTTATGCATATCCTTAGTATATATAAGAATGTCTGGGTAGCCTGTAAATAGTGCATCGATTCTCTTTTCTTTTCAGTTTACCTATTAATAATTTTCCTCCGTTATCTTCTAAACTTGTTGTGTATTTAGGTTTCCCTTGTGGATTTTAATTTATTCTAATTATATGTTGTTGTTTTCCTTGCAGTGGTTTAATAGCCTTAGACAATGGAGTCGAGCTCGCGTAAAATAATTCATCGTCATTTGTGTTGGATGTGGTACTCTTCTTCATTGATTCTTTTACTTGGCGCGTGTTGGTACATTATGTGTTAGTTTGTTTGATTTCAGTTATCTTTTTTCCCAATGTTATGTTTATTTTAAAGAATCGTCATTATGGGTTCCACACGATAAGAGTTTTCTATGTGTGAATTTTAACTTTCTCATTACGTCTGATTTGACGAGCTACTTTTATTTGGGTTGCTCCATTTTATTGCTGTGATTCTGAAGTGGACAATGTTCATTTCATTTGAGAATTTATTGTAATTTGATTGAACTTCTCCAACGTGACAATTTATGATTTAAGGTTAATTTGTTGTTAATGTAATTTGTAATGCCACCACTTGTTAGAGTGAAATCAAACAAAAAAAAATTATTATTCACCCTTTGGAAATCAAACAAAAAAAATTGAATTATGAAGAAATGTTACTATTTAAATTTGTTATAGGAAATAAATATTTATGATTATTTTGAAAAATGAAAACTTTACTTAATACGAAGAAATATATGAAATTTAATTATCCAGATTTAATCAGGATTGATGATGTAACAAAACAGTAATCTTATTCAACTTATTTTCTACATATCAATACATAGGTAGGATGCAATTATAGAATTATTTTTTCCTTCAAATTTTAGGAAATCTCATCCTTGTATTACATCATTGAGTGTATCAACTAATTTTTACTATTATAGATTAAAAGAAAAAAATTATTTAGTGCAACCGTTGCACCACGTCATCAACGACACGTAGTTCAATACAATAATAATATTTATACATGTAGATATGATTCTACATTAGTCATGTTCTAAATTTTCAAAATCTTCATAAAAATAAAAGGAAAATGAGTTAGAACATAGCTGGTGTGAATCATATCCACATGTATAACTGTTATTGATGTGTTACACCACGTGTCATTAGTGATGTGGAGTTACAGTTGCACAGGAGCATATCTAGGAATTTTGGTCGGGGGGTGGGGTGGGGACTAAACTTATATATAAAAAAAAATCTATCAAACAGTTAAACAAAAAGTTTGTATTATTCACGTAAGAACCCAAAATATCTACATATTTACTTTAATAATTGATCATGATGATTTTTCATCTTTTGAAACCGGTCCATGATAGCATTGTTTGAAATGCTACTAAATATATCTCTCTTTATAAAGCCAACTAAACTATGATTTGGCCATTGATAGCTTATTCGGTTATGAAGTAGATTATTTACTATCTTCATAGCCAAAAAAGCTCTCTCCACTGATGCAGCTGCAAGGGGTAGAATAAGCGCCAATGTCACAAGTTTGTAAATCATCGAGAATGTGACATGTCTTTTAGTTGCAACCATCTTCTTAGCAAGATCATCAACCCCTTTCAAACTAGAAAAATCATCACTTGATCGAATATCCCTGATGTAATTTACAAGTTGATTGGAAAGAGCCGAGATCTCAAGAAAAGAGAAGTCATTTGGATAAAATTCGGCAAAACGAACAAGTTTTTCTTTGTCAAAAGCTTCAAAGTGATTAGATAAGTTTAAACATGCAACACGAAAAAACTACTCCGTGTTTACTTCATTGAAACGGTTGTTCAACTCTTGGGTTTGGAGATGTTGGAGTAGGAAAAAATTGGGGATTACAATTGAATAAAGTAAGTTATTATTAAAGTGGGTTGTGTATATTAATTTGACTGAAGTTATATTAGGGCTGAAAATTCATATTTGACTAATATATTAAATTTTTTGTAAAAAAAAAAATTACACCTATATAAAAAAAAATTCCGGGGGGCGGGGCTAGCCCCCCCTTGCCCCTATCTTGGTCCGCCTATGGTTGCACTTAATATTTTCTCGATTAAAATAAATAGCACAAATTAAAAATATTGTATATTTGGTACCATACATTAGGAATTTTGCAATCTTTGTACCACTGATAAATAAATGCATATTTAGTACCACAATTTAGAGTCTGGTTGTAACTTTCATACAAAGGTGAAATAATTGGACAAAATTGGTCACACACACCGCACGTGATCGTTAATGTTATCTCATCTTTTGGAGAGAAATAATCACGTTTCCTTCAGTTTTGGAGGAAAGATTATAACGTTACCCTCATGTTATCCCGTGATGATTCAGGTGGTCGAATTAATCCAATTCGATCCAATTATTTGACCATAGTATGAGCATTGCAATTAATATTTAAATTATCAGGAAACTTTTAATATTAGTACTGATAAAATGAGCTTCCCTCAAAATTGAGATTATATTGGTCAAATCATCTTATTTGGGCTCACATGGTAAATGTATGGAACTTCTTGTTTTTTTTTTAACCCAAAATAAATTATTACTACTATATATTATTTTTTTAAAAATGAAAAGGTTCAATAGACCTTACTAGCCTTATGCTGCATCCGCCCTTATATGTAGACGTGTATGTAACTAGCTTATTCTCGTGCTATCCACAAATTCAAGTCATTTATTTTAATTTATATTTTTAGAATAAATTATAATGTATTTAGATTACTACAATTTTCTTGCCTCCAATAATTACTATTGGAATTAAATTAATCGGTACAAAAGTTTCATACATTTTTTTTCCTTCTGAGATATAGACAATGAAGGTTGACAATTCTTTAATTAACTTAATAATATCAAGAAAAAATTACATAAACTATCCCTCAAGTTTATTGTAAATAAAAATACCAACATTTAAGTTTGGGAAATGAATACCTATAAGCATTAATTTCATTATATTTATCCTATTACAACATTAATTTATGACTCAACATTTTGAAATGTCATCATAAAAATAATTTTTAATACCTCTAATATTTTACTTTATTTTTATTAATAAATATTCTCAACAACCCATTATGTTTATTGTAATTACAGGATCATTCTCAAACTTTGAGAAATTGCCCAAAATACCTTGAAGGTATTTGATCCACCACCTTGCATAGGGGTTGAGGGTGTTGGGATGGGTTGGGGACAATCGGGATAGGTTCTCTACTTCTTAAAAGATTTAATGAATATATAAATAATTTACTAATATTAGAAAACACATAATTTTTATTAATTTATTTATTTTAATTTATCATCTTATTTGATTAAAAATTCTAAATGGCTATTTTTATTAGAATACCATTCAAACCTTTTTTCTTACTATAATCTAATATCTTATATTTCAATATTTTCAGTTCAACTATTTCAAAATAATTAGAAAATAAATTAATTCTATATTTATTGAACATTTAAATATTCATATCTAGTAGTAGGTAAAAGAACTTATTAATTTATTATTGTAATACTAAAATAGGTATATTTAATTTTATTATTGTAAAATTAAATATAATAATTTTTTTATAATAATTCATGATTATTTTTATTTTGTGTTATTAAACTTTTATTGATTATATTTTAAATATTTTTAGTATAATTTAAGAAAATATTCACAATTTAATTGTATTCCTATTAATAATTGGGAGAATTAGTCAAATTATCCATGAGATTAAGTGTAATTATTAAGACCCCTAAGGTTTGTGAAATTTAATAGTAATTTACATAATAAAGAAGGGCATTTTCATACTTACGAAAATTTAGTTAGTTTTTTTGGATGGGCTTCATCCTTGGATATTGTAATTTCTAAACTTGAAGGGTTGTCTATGTAATTTCATTATATCTTATGTGTAATTTGTGTAATTTTCCCTAATATCAATAAATTGTATGCTCAAGTTACAATTATTGGAAGAAACATAAATAATAAATTAATCTCTTGTGAGGTAATTTATTAAAAGTTTATTTTTTGAGACAATCAACATTTGTATGTCTAATGATGTAAAACATGTAAATCAAATTAGAATAAAAAGTAACAGAAGAGAGAGGACAAAAATTATACAATATAACATTGGATAAGACTTACCTCCACTTCCGTCTTCAACAACCAGTTGCAACCCTTTCTGTACATAGTATACATAGTACTTTAGTGACAATGATAGAGCAAAATATCTAGCTAATTATTTATAGTTGTAATGGTACAAACCAAAAACTTACAACTTAGAGATTAGAATTGATCTTTGGATCTTAAACTCCCGAATTACATTCCATTGAAAATTCTTTTGTGCCAAAAAAGAAGAAGAAAACAATAAGATAAATATCATTAGATCAAATGTGTCTAAAAATCCAATGACAAAAAATATTGAGAAACACAGTAAATAAAATATCTGAAGAATAAAGGGATATGAAATTAGAACAATGAACAAAGGAATGGAGAATGTTATCTCTAGCAGAATATCAACACGTTCAAAGACGAACCTGAAAGAAAGAATAAAACATGGTTAATCTATAATATAAAAGAAAAAAAAAATAGAGAAACACTGCTGATTAAATAATTGAAGAAAGGAATATGAAATTAAACAATGAGCAAGTGCATGAAAATGTTCTTAGTGTTGGAATTAACCAAATAACAATAGATATTCATTCTTATACTCTAAATTATATAAATAAAGTATAATCTCAAGAACAACTATATATGAATATCTATAATAGGATCACATGTTATTGTTTGAGTATAATATATAAAAGACATAATTCAATTAGGAATCTAACCTGACTCCATTGATGCCATGGTTGGAATTTCACCAAGAGACAAAGCACTGAATCTTCTAAGGAGGTGGATGGACATGTACGACTGATTATTTTCTGATGGGGATTGAGGAATAATCACATGTATTTATCCACTCCTTAGGGACCATTGCTCTTCCAATTAATGTCTAATTTGAAACTGACCCATCAATAATAACAAATTAGACCTTTAGGCTTTCTACACATTAACCCATATAATATTATATAATAAATAGTATTTCTAAAACCCTTTATATTCCATCAGATCACTTAAGTGGGTTTTGGGCTTTAATTAAATAGCTGATCCATATGTTATAATAACACATGTTAGCCCATACAATAGAAAATTGCTAACAATCTCCCACTTGGGATACATGTGTTTACTGTATAAAACATATGAAAATAACTTTATTGAGCTCCATAGTTCTATTTAATATCAGAAATACTCCTAAACAATCTGGTCCAATAGTTTTATCAATAAAAGACCAACGAGGTCATCATTACTAATTTATGTAACGGGACCCATCATTGATCACAATATTGACTTAACCAATGACAAAGATCAAATATGGATGTGTAGCATGAAAATTACATATAATGTGATCTTAACATGCCTATTTCCAACTGGTCCTCTTTATGACTCAAGAGAGTCTTGTTTGTCATACTTACAAGCACTAATTGCTAAACAGCAGCAATAAGTCATGACAATTATCTTAGAGTTATCAAAATATAAAACACAATATTAGCAAACTTTAGTACGTACAAAATCACAAGAAAATATTGTGTACTTGATAATGTCAAACATTCAAATACAAACTCCCACTAGTTTGGTACAACGTCCAAAAGACAAACACCCATACGAGCTACATGCTCATGAAACACCTTGGGTGGCAAACCCTTGGTGAGCGGATCAGCTATATTGAAGTTTGTACTAATGTGTTCAATTGACACTTCATCATTTTGAACTCTTTCCTTAACAACTAAATACTTGATGTTGATGTGTTTGGACTTTGATGAACTGCAGTTTTTCTTAGAATACATCTCTGCAGATTTGTTATCACAATTAATCCTCAATGGCTTCTCAATGCCATCAACAATTTGCATCCCAGAGATAAAATTCCGCAGCCATATAGCTTGATTTGATGTTTCATAACATGCTATAAACTCTGCTTCCATAGTAGAAGAGGCTACAAGTGTTTGTTTAACACTTTTCCAAGAGATAGCTCCTCCGGCCAACATGAAAACATAGCCTGAAGTGGATCTCATGCTATCCACGCACCCAGCAAAGTCGGAATCCGTATAACCAATAACCTCCAAGTGGTCAGATCTCCGAAAAGTGAGCATAAAGTCTTTTGTCCTCTGTAGATATCGCATAACCCGTTTTGCTGCTTTCCAGTGAGCCAATCCTGGGTTACTTAAATATCTGCCCAACATCCCTACTATGTACGCAATATCCGGACGCGTACATACCTGAGCATACATGAGACTGCCTACTGCAGAAGCATAAGGGAACTTTTCCATTTCCTTCTTTTCAAGTTCAACTTTAGGGCATTGGTGCAAACTAAATTTGTCACCTTTTGCCACTGGTGTATCACCTGGTGCACAATGTTGCATACCATACCTACTGAGTACCTTATCAATGTAAGTCTTTTGTGATAAACCAAGTATACATCTAGAACGATCCCGATGAATCTGTATACCTAACACAAAAGATGCATTACCAAGATCTTTCATTTCAAAATTCTTAAACAAGAATTTCTTGGTGTCATGCAACAAGTCCTTATCATTGCTTGCCAGTAGTATGTCATCGACATAAAGCACCAGAATGATAAACTTTCTCCCACTGAACTTGAAATAAATGCATTGATCAACAATGTTCTCTTTGAAACCGAAAGAAGAGATCACTTGATCAAATTTCCGATACCATTGTCGGGAAGCCTGTTTTAAGCCATAAATGGATTTCTTTAATTTACATACTAGGTGCTTTGAGCCTTCCGGCTCAAAATTCTCCGGTTGCACCATGTAAATTGTTTCATCAATGTCACCATTGAGAAACGTTGTTTTTACATCCATTTGATGTAGCTCAAGGTCATAGTGAGCCACAAGTGCCATGATTACCCTAAATGAGTCTTTCGTTGAAACCGGTGAAAAAGTCTCCCTGTAATCTATGCCTTCTTTTTGAGTAAATCCTTTTGCGACAAGGCGTGCCTTATACCTCTCGATATTGCCTTGTGAATCACGTTTGGTCTTAAATACCCATTTACAACCAATCGTTTTAACACCTTTAGGCAAATCAACAAGTTCCCAAACACCATTGTCTGCCATCGATTTCATCTCATCCTTCATGGCTTCAATCCACTTAGCTGAATTGGCACATGATTTGGCTTGATTGAAAGATATAGGATCATCCTCCAAACCTGTATCAAATTCATGCTCCTAGAGATAAACATAATCATCAGAAAATGCATTTCTCCTTTCTCTAGTGGATCTCCTTAATGACACTTCCATTTGAGGTGGTTGAGGTGCAACTGCTACCACATGAGGTGTTTCCTCAACCATTATGGGATCCCCCAACTGAGTTGGTGGCTCCAAGGGAATGTCTGCAACTACTACATTGTCTGGATTCGCAACACCAACAATGTCAGGAATGGTTACCTGATCACTATCAGTTGCAACTGTAGTAGAAGTGTTAGGAAAATTTTGATTTTCCTTTTTCAAAGACTATGTCCCTCGAATTAGTGCTCCCACTGTCCTCAATAAATTTGGCATTCCCAGTTTCGAAAAAGGACATGCTTGAGGGATTATAAAACTTAAATCCTCTTGATCTCTCAGAATAACCCACAAAGAAACAGCTGATTGTTCTTGAATCCAACTTTTTTCTCATCAGGATTGTACTGTCGAGCTTCAGCTGGACAACCCCAGACATGCAAATGCCTAATGCTAGGTCTTTTGCCTGTCCATAATTCATATGGGGTTTTGTCAACCGCTTTACTGGGTACTCTGTTAAGTATATAAACTGCAGTCTTTAATGCCTCACCCCATAATGATTCTGGTAAAGAAGAATGACTAATCATGCTTCTGACCATATCCTTGAGGGTTCGGTTTCGTCTCTCAGCCACACCATTCTGACTTGGTGTTCCTGGCATGGTATATTGAGGAACGATCCCACATTCGGCTAGGTACCTTGCAAAAGGCCCTGAACGTTGTTCACCCTATCCGTCATTTCTGCCGTAGTACTCACCACCACGATCAGATTTTACGGCTTTAATCTTTTTTCCTAGTTGAAGCTCAACTTCGGCTTTAAAGATTTTGAACATATCCAAAGCTTGTGACTTCTCATGTATAAGGTACAAATAACCATAACGGGAATAATCGTCTATGAACGTGATAAAGTATGTTTGGCCATTCCAAGATGCCTTATGAAATGGTCCAGATATATCTGTATGTATCAGTTCTAAGACGTCATTACATCTATTTGCACCTTTTTTCCGTTTGTCAGTTGTTTTTCCTTTAATACACTCTATGCAGATTTCAAAATCTGACATATCTAGTGATTCTAAAATTCCTTGTGACACTAACTTTTGCAAGCGTGGTTTGGAAATATGTCCTTGTTGCGTTCCAAATACTAATACGCAAACACGCAAGTATACGGTCGTTACAAGTAATATAAAACGATAAGTACATACCGAGTATCGAATCCCCACGAATGAGTAAAAGGTGGGAATAAACGAATTAATCGACGGCTTATTTCATTTAAGATCGCTTAATACAATAATATCGAACCCAAATATTGATAAGGGTGATTTTATTTAACTAAGAGCGATAAAGTAAATCTAACTACGAAAGCAAGTAAATGGGGAGTTAATTATGCGGTAAGGAGGATTCATAAGCGATTAGTTAAAGCAGATAAATCATGCGGTTGTTAGGTTAGCTATGCAAACAATTCTAGATTTAGTTGTTGTTTGTGAGTTCAAATTAGTTAAGTCTCCCTATCGGTTTGACTTAACTCTACCAATCTACCCAAACTCTCCATCTCCGGATCAATAACGAACATCGCTGTCAATCGATGCTCTAAGGAAAGTCCGAACCCAAAAGAAGATTCTAAGGCGTACCGTTGTCACCCGGGACCTAAAACTAACCCGAATCCCCGAATAAAGAGAATCTAAGTTATTTGATGCATTTACGAACGAACCCATTATACAAACACGGACCAAACTAGGTATATGTCTATCCTAGGTTGAAATCCACAAATCGTCACTCACCTAACTTTCTACATCCTATGTCTAGGTTGCATTAAAGGTAGATGGCCAAAAGTGCGATAAAACAATAAACCCAACAAATCAAACATAACCCAACATCAAACATAATTAATCAAACGATAACAATGACTCGACAATTAATATATTGTGCTCGTGTTTGCTATTCAAGGATTCAATGACATTCATATGTATCTTTCGATAGCATACCAACCTATCAAATTAAACTAAGCCAATTTACGTATAAATGGACTAAAATCTAATCGATGTCATTTAAACTCAAACCTTAAACGAATATGAAACGACATAGGTATATGTCTATCCTAAAATAGATTCACAATCCAAATTCATAATCAAATCCTCAAAATCACTATATCTAGCAATCAAGAATCAATAACACTCATCTCAAAGGGTTGTCAAACCACAAGACGAACAATAAACACGGAATCGGATTAACGAACACATATAAGCACCATACTAATCATCAAGACATCATTAATCAAACAATAACATAAATTTATATAAATCCGGAGAATTCCAATACACAATCATTCATCCAAAAAGGAAATAACAAACTCATCTCCTAATCATAAATAACTAAGAAATGGAAAGAAATCACCAAATCGAAATGGAATCGAGACAAGGATTCTCCTCCCTTTAATCACCACCTAATCACTCCCCAAGGGTGGTGACTAACTCACACCCTTGGTGGAGTCTTCAAATACAAGAAAAAGCAATAAAAACTAAAGAGAGAGTTGATGGAGGCTTGAGAGGAAAAGGGAGGCTCAAGAGTGGAATGATTCCAAGATATGTTCCAAGTTGTGTCCTCCTCTCCTCTTAACCTAAGGGAAAACAAGACCAAAAGCCCCCTAAAGGGTTAGAATTACAAGTGGGGAAAAAGAAGGCAAAGTACAAGAAACACCCTCAAAACACGCTGAAAAACAGAGCAGGTCTCGCGGCCGCGAGACCAGGGCTCGCGGCCGCGAGCCTGCAGTCGGTGAACACCTCGCTGCAGCGAGGTTGAACCTCGCTGCAGCGAGACCTGGGCAGAAACTTTCTGCCACCAGCTCGCTGCCGCGAGGTACATGCAGTAGGTTTCCTGCTCTGCCGCACTTCTTTCCGAGCAGCATATCTTTTGATTCCGAACTCCGAATCCGGATCCGTAAAGTCCGTAGCGTAGCTAACTCACTCATCTATGACATATCCAAAATTCAGCTCATTTGTATCATCCATCAAATATTTATGCATGTTCTAGTGAGCAGCTATCTACATTCTTGTACAATTTGCTCCGGGTTCTTCATTCCTTTGAAGCCCTTTTCTACATCTCCCTACAAAAACACACAAAACAACAATAAAACACACAAACAACAACCAAAACAAACAAATGTCCAACAAAGGACCAAAAACGCAAAAGAATGCGAAAATAAACAAAAGCACGCAAAACTCGAATCAAAGCAAGTTGTTTTAGGTTTAAAGAGATGGGTAATAACGACGTTTTCACGGCGTTATCAACACCCCCAAACTTAAACACTTGCTCGTCCTCGAGCAAAGAAAACAAAACAAGTACTAAACGTGCATGCTTAAGATCAAAATGCCAAAAGCTTAACACTTTCAAATTATTCTTTAAACAAGCTCCACGTGTGTGTGTGATGACTTTGGCTAGGTTTTATTTTAGGTGAATACGCCCCAATAGATTAAAATCATCGGTTCTACTTGCATGGGCTCCTCACGTTAACTTAGACTATCTCCTAACCTTAGGTTTCAAACCTTATGCTCTAATCACTTCACGGGACTAAGTTATAGGTAATTTAATAGTGTTTTCCCTATTCTTGAATTAATTGACGATTTTAGCTCCTAACTCTTTTCTCACCACACTTGTTTTTACAATGAAACAAGGTACTTTGTGCTTTACAAGAATATTGCAGTACGATATTAGCACTAATGGCGAACTTGATGCAATTTTGCTTTTGTGGGCTACTAGCACCACACACTTTTCTTCTATTACAACTTTTGCACTAAAACAATGAGATAGAGCAATTACCAAAAATTATCAATGAGTATTATCAATTGAAGGCTTAGCCTTTCTTTTCTCTCATAGAAGTGCGTACATTTTAGCAACTTCTCTACTCATTTCTTTTAAGAGCTAGGTGTTCAAAAGTTTTTCATTCAAGTCATTTTGCTCTTTTCACACTTAGTTTTCAAACTAAAGTTTGGAGAGAAACTAAGTTACGCAAGAGGAGTCCTAGATCCTATTATCACTAAAGTTCTTTATCCACCCCAAATACAACCTAGCCTTAGCCAATGTGCTCAAATTTCGTAGAAGCATACTCAAATAATAACAAGAATTTGAAAAAATTTGGCGGGTCGACCTAGCATGTATGCAAGTACTTGCGACCTCTCTCCCCCAAACTTAAAACGCACAATGTCCCCATTGTGTGAATTGAGAAAAATGGAGGGAGGTCGACACGACAACCACGCAAGCACACAAAGAAAAGAAAAACAAACAAAACAAAGAAATCAACAAAGGTAAATGATCGAACACGGCTCTATCCAATTCAAGCAAGCATAGATAATCTAAACCAATCAAGTACGGACATATAGATATATCATTGTAAGCGCAAAATAAACCAAACGGAATGCAAAAATATAAAGGTTACTCCCTTTTGTCGATCATGGAGTCCGTGCATCCCGTGGTTAACTTCCGTCTCGGATCCTCAATCATGCTTGCCATTACTTCGTTATCATGCACAATCATCACCTACAACACAACACAAGCAAAAGCAAAACAAAACAAAACAAGACAAGATGATGAAAAAGGGAAATAATGCTTGTTTTAAGTCACGAGCTTGACTTGATACGAGGGATGAATTGATTGTCACCAAAACTACTCCCATCGTCCATGATTCCACAAAACAGGCTCATCAAAATCTTAAGCTCTTCGCAATAGGCCGATCAAACCTCGCAAAGAAACAAAAAGATCAAAATTAGCACAAAGTATTAAGCTATCAAAAACAAACTTAGCCATCAATATCATCATTTACTCCGCACGTTACCACATTCCCCGGCAACGGCGCCAAAAACTTGTTGCGTTCCAAATACTAATACGCAAACACGCAAGTATACGGTCGTTACAAGTAATATAAAACGATAAGTACATACCGAGTATCGAATCCCCACGAATGAGTAAAAGGTGGGAATAAACGAATTAATCGACGGCTTATTTCATTTAAGATCGCTTAATACAATAATATCGAACCCAAATATTGATAAGGGTGATTTTATTTAACTAAGAGCGATAAAGTAAATCTAACTACGAAAGCAAGTAAATGGGGAGTTAATTATGCGGTAAGGAGGATTCATAAGCGATTAGTTAAAGCAGATAAATCATGCGGTTGTTAGGTTAGCTATGCAAACAATTCTAGATTTAGTTGTTGTTTGTGAGTTCAAATTAGTTAAGTCTCCCTATCGGTTTGACTTAACTCTACCAATCTACCCAAACTCTCCATCTCCGGATCAATAACGAACATCGCTGTCAATCGATGCTCTAAGGAAAGTCCGAACCCAAAAGAAGATTCTAAGGCGTACCGTTGTCACCCGGGACCTAAAACTAACCCGAATCCCCGAATAAAGAGAATCTAAGTTATTTGATGCATTTACGAACGAACCCATTATACAAACACGGACCAAACTAGGTATATGTCTATCCTAGGTTGAAATCCACAAATCGTCACTCACCTAACTTTCTACATCCTATGTCTAGGTTGCATTAAAGGTAGATGGCCAAAAGTGCGATAAAACAATAAACCCAACAAATCAAACATAACCCAACATCAAACATAATTAATCAAACGATAACAATGACTCGACAATTAATATATTGTGCTCGTGTTTGCTATTCAAGGATTCAATGACATTCATATGTATCTTTCGATAGCATACCAACCTATCAAATTAAACTAAGCCAATTTACGTATAAATGGACTAAAATCTAATCGATGTCATTTAAACTCAAACCTTAAACGAATATGAAACGACATAGGTATATGTCTATCCTAAAATCGATTCACAATCCAAATTCATAATCAAATCCTCAAAATCACTATATCTAGCAATCAAGAATCAATAACACTCATCTCAAAGGGTTGTCAAACCACAAGACGAACAATAAACACGGAATCGGATTAACGAACACATATAAGCACCATACTAATCATCAAGACATCATTAATCAAACAATAACATAAATTTATATAAATCCGGAGAATTCCAATACACAATCATTCATCCAAAAAGGAAATAACAAACTCATCTCCTAATCATAAATAACTAAGAAATGGAAAGAAATCACCTAATCGAAATGGAATCGAGACAAGGATTCTCCTCCCTTTAATCACCACCTAATCACTCCCCAAGGGTGGTGACTAACTCACACCCTTGGTGGAGTCTTCAAATACAAGAAAAAGCAATAAAAACTAAAGAGAGAGTTGATGGAGGCTTGAGAGGAAAAGGGAGGCTCAAGAGTGGAATGATTCCAAGATATGTTCCAAGTTGTGTCCTCCTCTCCTCTTAACCTAAGGGAAAACAAGACCAAAAGCCCCCTAAAGGGTTAGAATTACAAGTGGGGAAAAAGAAGGCAAAGTACAAGAAACACCCTCAAAACACGCTGAAAAACAGAGCAGGTCTCGCGGCCGCGAGACCAGGGCTCGCGGCCGCGAGCCTGCAGTCGGTGAACACCTCGCTTCAGCGAGGTTGAACCTCGCTGCAGCGAGACCTGGGCAGAAACTTTCTGCCACCAGCTCGCTGCCGCGAGGTACATGCAGTAGGTTTCCTGCTCTGCCGCACTTCTTTCCGAGCAGCATATCTTTTGATTCCGAACTCCGAATCCGGATCCGTAAAGTCCGTAGCGTAGCTAACTCACTCATCTATGACATATCCAAAATTCAGCTCATTTGTATCATCCATCAAATATTTATGCATGTTCTAGTGAGCAGCTATCTACATTCTTGTACAATTTGCTCCGGGTTCTTCATTCCTTTGAAGCCCTTTTCTACATCTCCCTACAAAAACACACAAAACAACAATAAAACACACAAACAACAACCAAAACAAACAAATGTCCAACAAAGGACCAAAAACGCAAAAGAATGCGAAAATAAACAAAAGCACGCAAAACTCGAATCAAAGCAAGTTGTTTTAGGTTTAAAGAGATGGGTAATAACGACGTTTTCACGGCGTTATCAGTCCTAAACGCTTATGCCACAATATTGAGGAATTTTCTTTTGTTAATTTGCGTTTTGTACCAATATTACTTAAATGTAAACTTTCATTGTCAATTGAAGTTAAAGTGTTCAATTTATAAAGCTTGTCAATTAGTGAACCAGTGCCAACCAAAGTGGAATTATGAAAAATACGAAATAAACCATTTCCAAATGAACAATGATAGCCAAAGTTGTCCAAACAAGAAATAGAAATTAAATTCCGTCTGAAAGACGGTACTACAAAAGTATTTTCCAAATCCAAATAAACACCAGTTCTTAAAACAAGCCTAAAAACACCTATGGCTTCAACTTCAGCCTTATTTCCATTGCCCGTAAAGATGTATCTTTCACCATCAGTTGGCTTTCGGCTCCTCAGACAATCCTGCATTGTGACACTTATGTGAGTAGTAGCACCAGTATCTATCCACCAAGTGTCATTTGGTACAATTGCTAAATTAACTTCTGAACTGACAAAGTTTAGAAGTGTACCTTTCTTTACACGCCAATTGGCGTATTTGGGACAATCTTTCTTCATATGCCCTTTCTTCTTGCAAAAGAAACAGGTAAAAACTGGATCCTGTGTCTTTTGCACTTTAGGGGCTGATGCCCCAGTTCCTGCAGTTTCTTTACCCTTATTGTTGTTCCTTTTTCTTTTCTTATTCGGATCATTTGAAGCAGATGCCAAGTGAGCACTTTCAACAGTTTCGAGTTTCAATCTCTCCTCCTCCTGCACACATTGAGCTATAAGCTCATTCAAAGTCCATTTGTCCCTTTGAGTATTGTAGCTTATCTTGAAAGGACTGAACTGTGCAGGGAGAGAAATCAAGACTAAATGCACGAGAATGTCATCAGACACCTCTAACTTTAGTGCTCTTAGTCTTGTTACGAGATTTGAGACCTCCATAATGTACTCACGGATGTTTCCCTTTCCTTTGTACCGCATAGAGACAAGCTTAGATAGGACGGTGCTTGTCTCGACCTTTTCATTGGCAGTGAATCGATCTGCTATTTCCTTAAGGAAGGTTTTTGCATCTCCTTCATCAGGTATTGCACCTCTAATGGATTCTGGAATGGATAGCTTCATGATCATAAGACTCATGCGATTAGATCGTTCCCATTTTTCAAATGCAGTTTTCTGATCAGCAGTACTTTCACTGGTCAGATCTGCGGGGCGATCAACCCTTAATGCATGGTCAAGATCCATGCAACCCAACACAATCATAACGTGTTCCCTCCATTTCTTATAGTTTGTGCCGCTAATCACAGGGATGCTGCTGATGTTGGCAGATATTGAAGATGCTGAATCGAACAAAAATTATTCTCACAATTAATAATCAAAAAATCGCAGATGTATAAAATCCAAACAATCTGTAAACATACATATGTATGTAAGTGGGCCCCATCACAAGATACCAATCACAACATTGAATTTAGTCTTTGGACAAAAATAACAATTTGTTAACGGTACTCTTATAAAAATAGCTCAAAAAATATAACATAATCCGGTCACACAATATGCCTTTCTTTGGACCGACATATTGAATACATGGTATAATATTAAATGTTCTTTCTTTAAATTGAGCTAAAATAATCTATATCTGGCCTAAAACAATTTTCCTTTGGGCTAATTATTTCAGCATAGATATAACATGTTTATAACTTTAGACTAATAACTTAAATTTAATAGTGGTTACTTTGGCAACATATTAAACTCAAACTATCAATTTCAAGAAATAAACACATAAACTGTATAGCGTACATATTAAAATCTTGAATATCAACTGATTATCACGATGACATCATGAATAAACATAGAAATAATACAGCACTTTACAGTTTCCAAAAGCGTTGCTGATTCCATTTTTTTTTTTTATTATTACTTAAATACCAGCGATGACATCATCACTGGAAGTCTGGAAGTAGCTAGAAAAGTGGTTCCATATTTCCTGCTAAGGTCAGCACTTCAACCATAAACAAATAATTGATTATGTATCAACAATACTTCAAATTAGACTTGGGCAGTTGGCGGAAAACCCAAGAATTCTCAAAAAAAAAAAAAAAATTTTGACATCAAAATAAGAAAAACGGAATTGATGTCAAGACTGTACCAAAGTATGGATGAATGATTTTTTTATCAAAAAACTGATCTAATCAACAGTACCAAAAGTTGATATCAAAATAGTTAACGAAAGTTGATATCAAAACAGCACATTAGCCCATAATTTTCTCAAATTGATAAACATGCCCAAAATTCTAGAAAACTGATTTGAGAATAGAACCAAAAATCTGAAAATAAATTTTTTATATATACTCCAAACCAAAAGAGTAAAATCAATACCAAATAGCAAATCTTTCATTGCTTTAAAATTTATAACACAATAGCCCCAAACCATGATTTCACCAATAAAATATTAGAAATTCAAATAAATATGAACCCTAATATTTCTACCATGACAAACAACAAAGGAGCAACAAACATATATCATAATCAACAATTAACATGTGGCTCTGATACCACTTGTTGGAATTAACCAAATAACAATAGATATTCATTCTTATACTCTAAATTATATAAATAAAGTATAATCTCAAGAACAACTATATATGAATATCTATAATAGGATCACATGTTATTGTTTGAGTATAATATATAAAAGACATAATTCAATTAGGAATCTAACCTGACTCCATTGATGCCATGGTTGGAATTTCACCAAGAGACAAAGCACTGAATCTTCTAAGGAGGTGGATGGACATGTACGACTGATTATTTTCTGATGGGGATTGAGGAATAATCACATGTATTTATCCACTCCTTAGGGACCATTGCTCTTCCAATTAATGTCTAATTTGAAACTGACCCATCAATAATAACAAATTAGACCTTTAGGCTTTCTACACATTAAACCCATATAATATTATATAATAAATAGTATTTCTAAAACCCTTTATATTCCATCAGATCACTTAAGTGGGTTTTGGGCTTTAATTAAATAGCTGATCCATATGTTATAATAACACATGTTAGCCCATACAATAGAAAATTGCTAACACTTAGCATATGTTTTAATATGTTCATTTATAAAATGAACAAATTTTTGTTCAAATATTAATTTCCGTAATTAAGGATAACAATTTATGGGGCATGATTTTAGCATATCAATTAATTAGTGAAGATAATTTTGAACTAAGATTGACATTTTTTCTTTTGGAAATGGAAACTAAAGAAACTGAAAATCCTTCAAGCTTGTAGACATGTATGCAATTTTATAATGAATTAGATTTCTATTCTAATTCTAATTATTTTAATACGGAAAACTATTTTGGGGGCATGAGTTTAGGAAATCAATTAATAAGCTACTAAATTCGATTTGAAATTTGAAAACCTTTAAGCTTGTAGATACCCAATCATTTAATTATTTGACAATAAAAAAACTTTAAATTCTAAGAAAAAAGAATTGAGTCAAAATAAGTGAATTGGGGCCAAAAGACCATTCTACTATATATAAATACTAGCATAAGTCCCGTGCTATGCACGGAATGAATATAATTTTACGTAATTAAAGTTCAAGTGTTTATTCAGAGTTTTCAAAGGATTAATTACCTAAATTTTTTTATTAAAATTTTCATTATTTTCATCGAAAATTTTTCGTTTATAAATCAATGATAACATACCAATTAATATATAATTCTAAAGCTATATATTTAATTTAGGACTTTCTTATTTTTTCTTAATTTAGTAATATCTTTACAATTTTTCTTATATGTTTACCTCCCCCTTTCTTCGCCACAGGACAAACACCACCACCTCCTAAAAAACACACTCAAATCATTTACAATCACTTTAATGATTAATTTTTTTTAAAAAAATATTAGACAAAAAATTTGGAATGGTTAACAACTTGCACCCTGAATTACCATACTTTGACACTTTCACCCTTAAATTTGAACCTTGACACTATACACCCTGAAATATATAATTTTTGACACTTTTTACACCCTACTATGTTTTCCGGTGAAAATGCAAGTTAATACCTGTAAGTGGAGGGGCAAAATTTTAATATAATATATGTGCCATTGGAAAGTTCTGTTGCACTGCAAAATCAAACAATTATAAAATTGATTAGACAAAATAGAAAAAAATGAGTGAACAAAAACGTCAAGAGAAATTGAATTAAAAATAAAATAAGATACAAAAATAAAATAAAATGAGAAGGAAACTAAAAAGCTTAAGCCATATTATGTATGTTATGATTGCGTTATAAGTCTAAATATGGAAGTTGATCATTTGTGATACCATAAAGTATTTTATAATTAATTAATACAATATATCGAAATCCAGGCCCGGAATATTGAAGTAATCAATTATATATTTTTGTGTCGAGACTTAAAGTTTGAATTGAATTGACTAAGACTCTAAGGACATCAACATTTTCTTAATTGGCTGAATTTGTGCTAGTTAATTACTATTTATGAACAAATACTAATTAATTAACATATAAAAAAATGAATTATAGATGAGTTTAACCAATGAATAAGAAAATTATTAACTTTAACCTAATTAAAACTTTTATACATGGGATTTACTTGAATATACATAGTAACTATTGTATAAAAATTTCAAGCATACTTGTTTACATATTTTTTTAAACTATACTACAAAATTATATTTGATTAAAACGGGCCAAAACATCCTAAAAATATATATCCATAACAAATATTTGTTCGTAAAAGAACTACATTAACATGATTCTTTCCTTAAAAACAATATCAACTGAAAAATTTTATATATACTTTGTGTTGAGAATAATAAAATATTTTCTTAATTTTTTTTTTTTTTTTTTTTGATCTACTAGACTGTGTATTTACAGCTCGGACCGAAGAGTGCAAAGGGTATAGGTCCTCCCCAGTGTAGTGTCTCCAGTAGGATTCGAACTTGAGTCTCGCCTCTGGGGATCGCAAGTCACTACCACTTGGCCCAACCACCTTGGGTAAAATATTTTCTTAATTACTATATAGTAAACATGTTGAATCGGACTAAAAGGCTTATTAAGGATATTTCCTAAAAATATCTAAAACAAATTAGGTTAAGTGCATTTGTGGGTACTAGGAAAGTGCACGTACGTTGTACGTGTATAGTTAATTTTATGGGTGTGTTTTTAAATAAGAGTAAAATTAATTTGATTATGTCATAAAATAAAGCAAATTAATTCGTTTTCACCTATTTTTAGTTTACTTAATTTTTCACATGTTTAACCAGTTTAATTTTTTCACTGTTTTACCCCTTTTTTTATCGGTTATAACTTAGTTTTATAGTTTTTAAGATTTTGTCCCATTATTTTTTTTTTCGTTTTAAACCATTTTTCTACCGGTTTCACCTTATATTGTCAATTAAACTCTTTTGTTTTAACTGATTTTTCACTCATTTTTATCATACTAACCAGTTTTTACCTATTTTTAACATTGTTTTTACTGATTTCACATGTTCTTTTCACCAACCTGAATTTTCATCAATCTGAAATATTTTCACCGACTTTATTCATTTTTCACCGACTTTATTCATTTTTCACCGATTTCACCTACTTTTCATTGATGTTGTCGTTTCACCGATTTCATCACATTTTTTTGAATTTGATCCGAATTTTCATCGATTTCACATGTGCTTACCAATTTCGGGGGCACTTTTTTACCGGTTTCACCCAAATTTTTACCAACTTCGCCAGTGTTCACCAATTGCACTCGAATTTTCATCAATTTCACATATTTTAAAGATTTCTTATTTTTTTTTTATCGATTTTACCCCTTTTCACCAATTTCACCCGTTTTTCACGAAAAAAATTCCATGAAAATTCAAGGTTATGCATGTCTTGATATTATTGAATATTCTTTATATTTTTCTGTTATAGTCAAAGTAAAATTACGTAATTAGCCATGCCATAAGTATTTTTTATTCTATCATAGTAAGATACATTTAAATTTTAATTTTGTTTTGTAACATCAAGATATTAAGAAAATTTCAATTTAAATTTTTATATTTAGAATGTTTATGACTTATGTTGTACTAAAATTTTAAATTAATATCTTCTTGTTTAAATAAATATTGATGCTATAATATAATAGTGTTCATCTATTATTTACGGACTATTTAAAATAATAGTGTATTTTTATGGTTCGTTTTTATCTATTATAAGAGAAGATTAAAATAACAAAAAATGATGCAAGAGATAATTTATAAATTTTAGGAGTTTATGTAGAAGATAAATACATTAAGACTTTATGTCTAATTATACCTCTTCAATTACTTTTATATATTTATCATTTAATTAAATAATAATTCAAATAAGGGTATTTTAGTCCGCACAAAAAAGTTAAGAAATATTCATACTTTTATAATAGTATATATATATATATATATATATATATATATATATATATATATATATATATATATATATATATATATATAGATATAGATATAGATATAGATATAGATGTACAAAATATTTTCCGAAACGCTTATCGTAGTCAATAATTAACAAACTTTGATCAAGTAGGAGTCAATAATAAATCTCTACATAATATAACAATCAAAATTCTAAAACATTAGATATTTGGTTAAATTAAAACAACTATTTAGGATCAAAACACACCTTCATCAAATTATGTAGGTATTGAATACTAACAATAAGCTATAGAGAAACTATCACTAACATAAGAACAACTATACGTATATAAAATATCTAAATGTGAAAATAGTTCTTGATCCATTAAAATTGGGGGAAAAAAGACTTTAAAAAAGTAAAATCAAATGGAATGAAATTATTCCAACAAATAAAAATTGATAAAGTAGAGCAAGGAAAGGTACCTGGTGTAGAAACTTTGAAGCTGAAGAAAAAAACAATTAATGATCACCCGCAATAAAAATGTATAATGTGAAATTTCTTGATATTAGGTTTAAAAACTAAAATGGATTACATATTTATTTGGGAAAAAATAACTATTGACATTTTGTTTCTCCGCCAACTAAAAGGTTTGATTTATAAGAACAATAGTAAGTAGCAGCTAAAATTATGGATATTTAATCTATTGATCCAAAATTACTATCAATCATATTTAATAAAATTTAATAGTGCAAGATTTGACTAAGAAAATTAATCTCAAAAGGGCTAATTGCCTTGTTTAGATTTCCGAAATCAACAATTGGAAACGTAAAAGTTCAATCACGGAAGTAATTTTGGGTCATCAAATTTGATTGCTATGATGAAGGAATGAGTAACAATTATAATTTAAATACTAAATATGTGCTAATCAATGATAATTTTTAGATAATAAAATAATTCAAAATTCTAGAAAATTAGGATTTTGGTCAAAACAACTAATTGGGGTCAAAAGACACCCTTCAAATATATATATGTACTAGCATAAGTCCCGTGCTATGCACGGAATGAATATAATTTTACGTAATTAAAGTTCAAGTGTTTATTCAGAGTTTTCAAAGGATTAATTACCTAAATTTTTTTATTAAAATTTTCATTATTTTCATCGAAAATTTTTCGTTTATAAATCAATGATAACATACCAATTAATATATAATTCTAAAGCTATATATTTAATTTAGGACTTTCTTATTTTTTCTTAATTTAGTAATATCTTTACAATTTTTCTTATATGTTTACCTCCCCCTTTCTTCGCCACAGGACAAACACCACCACCTCCTAAAAAACACACTCAAATCATTTACAATCACTTTAATGATTAATTTTTTTAAAAAAAATATTAGACAAAAAATTTGGAATGGTTAACAACTTGCACCCTGAATTACCATACTTTGACACTTTCACCCTTAAATTTGAACCTTGACACTATACACCCTGAAATATATAATCTTTGACACTTTTTACACCCTACTATGTTTTCCGGTGAAAATGCAAGTTAATACCTGTAAGTGGAGGGGCAAAATTTTAATATAATATATGTGCCATTGGAAAGTTCTGTTGCACTGCAAAATCAAACAATTATAAAATTGATTAGACAAAATAGAAAAAAATGAGTGAACAAAAACGTCAAGAGAAATTGAATTAAAAATAAAATAAGATACAAAAATAAAATAAAATGAGAAGGAAACTAAAAAGCTTAAGCCATATTATGTATGTTATGATTGCGTTATAAGTCTAAATATGGAAGTTGATCATTTGTGATACCATAAAGTATTTTATAATTAATTAATACAATATATCGAAATCCAGGCCCGGAATATTGAAGTAATCAATTATATATTTTTGTGTCGAGACTTAAAGTTTGAATTGAATTGACTAAGACTCTAAGGACATCAACATTTTCTTAATTGGCTGAATTTGTGCTAGTTAATTACTATTTATGAACAAATACTAATTAATTAACATATAAAAAAATGAATTATAGATGAGTTTAACCAATGAATAAGAAAATTATTAACTTTAACCTAATTAAAACTTTTATACATGGGATTTACTTGAATATACATAGTAACTATTGTATAAAAATTTCAAGCATACTTGTTTACATATTTTTTTAAACTATACTACAAAATTATATTTGATTAAAACGGGCCAAAACATCCTAAAAATATATATCCATAACAAATATTTGTTCGTAAAAGAACTACATTAACATGATTCTTTCCTTAAAAACAATATCAACTGAAAAATTTTATATATACTTTGTGTTGAGAATAATAAAATATTTTCTTAATTTTTTTTTTTTTTTTTTTGATCTACTAGACTGTGTATTTACAGCTCGGACCGAAGAGTGCAAAGGGTATAGGTCCTCCCCAGTGTAGTGTCTCCAGTAGGATTCGAACTTGAGTCTCGCCTCTGGGGATCGCAAGTCACTACCACTTGGCCCAACCACCTTGGGTAAAATATTTTCTTAATTACTATATAGTAAACATGTTGAATCGGACTAAAAGGCTTATTAAGGATATTTCCTAAAAATATCTAAAACAAATTAGGTTAAGTGCATTTGTGGGTACTAGGAAAGTGCACGTACGTTGTACGTGTATAGTTAATTTTATGGGTGTGTTTTTAAATAAGAGTAAAATTAATTTGATTATGTCATAAAATAAAGCAAATTAATTCGTTTTCACCTATTTTTAGTTTACTTAATTTTTCACATGTTTAACCAGTTTAATTTTTTCACTGTTTTACCCCTTTTTTTATCGGTTATAACTTAGTTTTATAGTTTTTAAGATTTGTCCCATTATTTTTTTTTTCGTTTTAAACCATTTTTCTACCGGTTTCACCTTATATTGTCAATTAAACTCTTTTGTTTTAACTGATTTTTCACTCATTTTTATCATACTAACCAGTTTTTACCTATTTTTAACATTGTTTTTACTGATTTCACATGTTCTTTTCACCAACCTGAATTTTCATCAATCTGAAATATTTTCACCGACTTTATTCATTTTTCACCGACTTTATTCATTTTTCACCGATTTCACCTACTTTTCATTGATGTTGTCGTTTCACCGATTTCATCACTTTTTTTTGAATTTGATCCGAATTTTCATCGATTTCACATGTGCTTACCAATTTCGGGGGCACTTTTTTACCGGTTTCACCCAAATTTTTACCAACTTCGCCAGTGTTCACCAATTGCACTCGAATTTTCATCAATTTCACATATTTTAAAGATTTCTTATTTTTTTTTATCGATTTTACCCCTTTTCACCAATTTCACCCGTTTTTCACGAAAAAAATTCCATGAAAATTCAAGGTTATGCATGTCTTGATATTATTGAATATTCTTTATATTTTTCTGTTATAGTCAAAGTAAAATTACGTAATTAGCCATGCCATAAGTATTTTTTATTCTATCATAGTAAGATACATTTAAATTTTAATTTTGTTTTGTAACATCAAGATATTTAAGAAAATTTCAATTTAAATTTTTATATTTAGAATGTTTATGACTTATGTTGTACTAAAATTTTAAATTAATATCTTCTTGTTTAAATAAATATTGATGCTATAATATAATAGTGTTCATCTATTATTTACGGACTATTTAAAATAATAGTGTATTTTTATGGTTCGTTTTTATCTATTATAAGAGAAGATTAAAATAACAAAAAATGATGCAAGAGATAATTTATAAATTTTAGGAGTTTATGTAGAAGATAAATACATTAAGACTTTATGTCTAATTATACCTCTTCAATTACTTTTATATATTTATCATTTAATTAAATAATAATTCAAATAAGGGTATTTTAGTCCGCACAAAAAAGTTAAGAAATATTCATACTTTTATAATAGTATATATATATATATATATATATATATATATATATATATATATATATATATATATATAGATATAGATATAGATATAGATAGATAGATATAGATATAGATATAGATGTACAAAATATTTTCCGAAACGCTTATCGTAGTCAATAATTAACAAACTTTGATCAAGTAGGAGTCAATAATAAATCTCTACATAATATAACAATCAAAATTCTAAAACATTAGATATTTGGTTAAATTAAAACAACTATTTAGGATCAAAACACACCTTCATCAAATTATGTAGGTATTGAATACTAACAATAAGCTATAGAGAAACTATCACTAACATAAGAACAACTATACGTATATAAAATATCTAAATGTGAAAATAGTTCTTGATCCATTAAAATTGGGGGAAAAAAGACTTTAAAAAAGTAAAATCAAATGGAATGAAATTATTCCAACAAATAAAAATTGATAAAGTAGAGCAAGGAAAGGTACCTGGTGTAGAAACTTTGAAGCTGAAGAAAAAAACAATTAATGATCACCCGCAATAAAAATGTATAATGTGAAATTTCTTGATATTAGGTTTAAAAACTAAAATGGATTACATATTTATTTGGGAAAAAATAACTATTGACATTTTGTTTCTCCGCCAACTAAAAGGTTTGATTTATAAGAACAATAGTAAGTAGCAGCTAAAATTATGGATATTTAATCTATTGATCCAAAATTACTATCAATCATATTTAATAAAATTTAATAGTGCAAGATTTGACTAAGAAAATTAATCTCAAAAGGGCTAATTGCCTTGTTTAGATTTCCGAAATCAACAATTGGAAACGTAAAAGTTCAATCACGGAAGTAATTTTGGGTCATCAAATTTGATTGCTATGATGAAGGAATGAGTAACAATTATAATTTAAATACTAAATATGTGCTAATCAATGATAATTTTTAGATAATAAAATAATTCAAAATTCTAGAAAATTAGGATTTTGGTCAAAACAACTAATTGGGGTCAAAAGACACCCTTCAAATATATATATGTATTAGATTAGATATAAGATAAAATAAGATAAGATAAGATATTCACATTTTTTAATATCAATTGATTTGGGATAACTGATAAGGTCTATGTTCTACAAATAATATTTTATTAAATGTAGATGGAAAAAAAAAAGTTTCATTGATTGTTATGTACTCGATGGTTACCTGTACCAATTAGGAAAATACATTTACTTAATTGACACTTGACCAAAAACACGAAACATTCATAAACGAAAATTACTTTTTTGGTACCATAGGATAAACCAATTTGTAATTTTGGTACCACTGGATACAAAAATACAAATTTGGTACTATAAGATAGGTTTTCATTGCAACTTTGGTACCAAACCTAATTTTTTCCCAAAAATTAATAATAATTTAACCCCTATAAAATACATAATGTTCAATTTACCCCCTCATAGTTTTAAAAAAAGGCATTTTATGCCTTGAAATTTTGTTAAAGTTTGACGTCGTCTCCCTAATATTTTTATAGGCGGCACTTTATCCACTTTTGTTATGATAATGTGGCATTTTACCCCCTTTGTTATGATAAATGTGACAATTTACCCCCCTATGTATAAAATAGTTTGCATGTATACTCCCAATTTCAGCAAGTGAGTTACACTCTACGGCTGAAGGGGGTAAATTGATTTTTTCTCAAATTATAAAGGGGTAAATTGAAGATTATGCATTCTATAGGGGATAAATTGCAATTAAAATTGTAGACAAATTGAGTTTGGTATCAAAATTGCAACAAAAACCTGTCCTATGATGCCAAATATGCATTTTCATATCCAATAATACCAAATGCGCAAGTTAGCCTATCCTATGATACCAAAAAAGCAATTTTTCCCATTCATAAAAATGTCACCTCAAAATAGCTCAACAAGCTACCTATGCATTTATGTCATGTTTTTTGAAAAGCTGACCATAATGAACTAGAAGCCGAAATTTCACTCTAACAAGTGGTGGCATCACAAATTACATTGACAACTAAAAAATTGAACTACATTAACAACAAATTAACCTCAAAATCATAGACAAATTCAATCAAATTACAATAAATTCTCAAATTAAATGAACATTGTCCACTTCAGAACCACAACAATACAATGGAGCAAACCAAATAAAATCGTCAAATCAAACGTAAAGTGAATGATAAAATTCACACATAACATACACTCATAGAAAACTATTATCTTGTGGAAACTATAATGAGGATTCTATAAAATAAAAACAACATTCGGAAAAAAGTTAAACCGAAATCTAACATACCAACACATAATGTACCAACACGCCAATTAAAAGAATCAATGAAGAAGAAAACAAACCAACACATAATGTATCAAATGACGGTGTGCTCTTTCAATCGGCATTCATTAAATAGTTGGTTATTTTACGAGAGTTCGACTCCATAGGCTAAGGCTATTAAACAACTGCAAAGAAAACAACAACATATAATTAGAATAAATTAAAATCCACTACGGAAACCTAAATAAACAACAACTTTAAAATTATTAATAGGTAAACTGATAAGAAAATAAATGCACTATTTACAGGTTATATGCATAACATATATATTGTGTGGAGGAGTTAATGAGCTTCTTAACTTATATTTGGACAGAAATTCCAAGGGAGCGAAACAATTAATTAACACAAAAATTAATAATGAAGAAAAAGATTCAGTAAATGTTCCTGATCACTCACTTGGATTATCGGTTAAACTTATTGTAGACGCGCTTTTTAACTTCAAAATTATCATGACTTTCCAAGCTCGGGATAGCAAGGCCAGTTTCAACTTGAATTAGAAGGCCATAGTTCCCTTCCTCTTGTGCTTCCAAGTGATGTTCCATTGCTGAAATAAGAATGGATCGCTTGCATTGACGCAATGTTATTAACTCAAGCGAAGGTATTTCAATGATACACTGTGGGATCTCTTCTAGTCCATTACATGCTTCAAGATTCAAACTCTCAAGTGCTGGAAAACTAGAACTGTATACGCTCCAGGTTTCGAAGTAACACCCAACAAGTGATAAAGATTTCAGGCACTGAAATTCTCCTTCATTTGATTTCCATTCTGAGCCATAAAACGCATTATTTAATAATTGGAGCACTTCAAGTTTGGGCATTGAACCAACTATCTTCATATTTTCCCATGGCATATTAGATCCTTGTAAACTTAGTTTTCTGAGCATAGGTGGAAAATTTGGTGTGATACTCAAGGTGTAATGGAAATGGCATTTTAGAATCTCAAGATTTTGAAGAGATTTTGGTGTCGTAATGTGGAAAATTGATGACGTTTTTTCCTCAATATAAGTAACACTTAATTTCTTTAAGCTTGGAATTCTGCCTAGGATCTCATCAGTAAACCTAAGATCAATCATCCTAGACAACTTTTTTAGATTTTTAAGAACACAATAATGATTTTTTTCTCTATCGGGCATAGACAAGTAAATTCCTTTCTTAATCTTTATATGCCTAAGGTGCTGCATCTCCCAGATTTCACATGGTAAAGTGATAGACCGCGACATCTCACCATTTAAAATTAAGGTCTCCAGATTCCAAGGTAAGTATGACGTGATTTGATCAGAAATAAACACCTCACGAAAATACCAGTACGATGTAAATTCAAGGTACCGTGAATTAACTAGCTTCAAAAAATCAGTTAATTTATATCTTTCACTCTGATTCACTTGCACATGAAACACCCGCAGCAAATTCAATTGTAAAATTATACTAGATTGCATTTCACTGTTTTCCATAACCATAGTACGAGCAAGTGGCATAGAATGCAAGTCTGACTTGGTTGAAAACTTATTATCCCGAACGCTTGCATTCAAATGCACACCAAGACGACGCTTACCACTTATGTTTTTTTCTAAATCATCATACACTACGCAAAGAAACCTTTCCTTCAGTGCTTCTCTCAAGCAAAGATCCCTTAACAAATCATGGATTTTACATGTTTTGATGTTGCCCATAGAACCTCGCTTCTGGATCATAACGAGATTTCTATCAATAAGATCCTCAAGATATTTTTCGGCAACCTCTTCCAAAGTTTTATCCGGTGATGGTGGTTTTAAGAATCCTTCTGAAACCCATAAGTTGATGAGCCTGGAGACTCGAACTTCAGAATCCTCTGGGAAAATTGCCATGTAGAGGAAAAGTGGTTTCAATTGAATGGGCAACTGATTGTAACTTAGAGATAATATCCCCAAACATTCCTCGTTATTTACTTTATTAACGATAGAGCTCACATCCATTGCAACTTCACTCCAATATTCTCGTGTCTTGTCAGACACTTTCAGGAGCCCACCAATCACAGTGATTGCCAAGGGAAGTCCTCTACAATTTTTAGCAATTATCCTTCCAATTTCCTCTAGTTCAGGAGGGCAAACATGTTCGCCAAATATCTTCACAGAGAGTAAGTTCCAACTTAAAGCATCATCTAGAAACTTCATTTCATATGAAGATCCAAGTCCAGGTGCCAAATCTGAGAGCCTAGTAGTCATCATTATTCTACTTTTGTTACCATCGTCAGGGAGGAACCTACTTATCTCTTCCCAGGCCTTGATACTCCATATATCGTCCAATACAATTAGATATTTTCTTTGAAACAAAGTTTTGTGCAACATTGCTCCTAAATCTTCATCACTCTTGCTATGCATACTACTAGTGAATGCCTCAAGACTAATCTTTTTAGGTCCAGTATCATATAAAAGGCCTAAAATATTTTTTCTTAAACTATAATCTTGAGATATAGTTACCCAAGCTCGAATGTCAAAATTACTCTTAATAAATGGATCATCATAAGTATTAGTAGCGAGAGTAGTCTT
The DNA here is from genome assembly GCA_038501285.1 of Penstemon eatonii. Taxonomy (NCBI): domain Eukaryota; kingdom Viridiplantae; phylum Streptophyta; class Magnoliopsida; order Lamiales; family Plantaginaceae; genus Penstemon; species Penstemon eatonii. The sequence goes on from JBCEGF010001339.1 coordinate 909,276, forward strand.
ACCAATACCGCCCATGCCAACAATTTGAATGACTAGGCGATCAGATTGATCTGTGGTGAGCTTTTCCTTTAATGTGATCAAGTCCTCATCGAACCCCACCATCGTAGTATTAATCTTGCCACCATGAAGAGGAGCCTTTGCAATTACATTAATTGGTGGTGATGATGATGATGATGAGCCAGCAACAACCTCGATCTTTTCATGATTAATCTTCAACACCTCTTTCTTGATTAAATCCATTTCTTGTACAACTTTCTCTAGATCTCCACACGAGATGGCATAGCTATCGATCGTAGTACTTTCTGCATATTTTTTAATTTGACCCACTACAAAGGTCTCAATGATGTCTTCTGCTTCATAAGCTGCAGCAGCGATTCGGCTCTCTAAAAGTTCAATTTCTTTGCTTCTTGTTTGAGAATGATTTTCAACAAAATCAAGCAAGAAACTAACTTGATCAAAGAGGGGTTGTGTTTGCAACTCTTTTAGAAAAACATAACGTGGAGGAGGATTTTGGGTACGATTTAGGATGTGAATAAGAGAGACAAGAGATGCATAAACTGCCATGTCTAGCTAATATCTGATTCTGAAGTGTAGGCAATATATGATCAATTTACTTTTTTCACAGTTTCAAATACAACTTCTGCAAATATATATTGCAATTTATATAACTTCAACTTATTTGGAGTGGAAAGCATATTCAGTCATGGTGGACTTGTCTCTTTGTTTTAGATTACTACTATATTGAGAGTTGTTATCAATTATGCGAAGACCGAGTATTATTCTAAAGAAGGTGCCAAGTCTATCACAATTATTTTAAACTAAAGAAGGCACTCTTATCATTTTGATGAACAGACTTAATTTGTTTTTCTATGTCAATTGGACAAGTCCTTTGTCTGTCTCGTACATACGTATTATTAATTACATATGCATGTCTCGAATGAAACTCATTATCTAATTAATTATGATTAATTATTTTTCTGTCAGAAATTAATCATGAATTTGAAATTATATGAAGCTAGAAATTAAAGATGCGAGCGTAAATGAAGGTAGTACCAGTTGCCAAAAACAATGCGTGGATCGAATCTTTAACACGCATACACACACAGACGTAAACTGGCTAAACACCTAATCGGCATCTAATTAAATCTTTAGTATTTAAAATAATATAATTTTGTCAAAATAAGATAAGATTTACAAATATCTGTTATTAAATCGATTGATTGTTTTGTAAGTTAATTTTCAAGTAATCTCAATTTGAAAACTCTGTATTACAAATTGACGGTTAATTAATGCTTTATATCTTGTTCCGGACAAACTAGTGAGCACATGAGCGACACCTATTGGATTCCCTTCGAAAATTGATGGCTAAATTAAATATGTCTAGAAGATGTGAATCATAGTATGAAATTTTTTTTTTTTAAAGTTTGGTACCGAATATATTTTTTGAACTAAATTTTAGTATCGAAAGAGTTTTTCTCTCGTTACTCATTTTGCTGAGTCGGATTCTTATTTCCTACTTGAAGATACATTTTTCTAAGAAATACAGTGGACTTAAATTTATTCACACTTTAGAAAATCCATATAAGAAAAATTCACGCTAACTTGTAAAAAATGACTAACTTAACCTTACTTACTTAACCTTACTCAACTTATTACCCCACTCTACCTCTGTGATATGCGTAAATGAACATTTTACTTACCCGTGATATGCGTAAATAAGCACTTTAACTCCCTGCGATATTGTATAATGGACATTTTAACCCCTTATAAAAATATTAAAATCAAGGAGGAAATGTGAATCTTTTATAAAAATACAAGTATTTTGTCCTTTTATTTATAAGTTATATCACGGAGAGTTAAACTGCCTATTTAGAATAACAGTGGGAGTTAATTTACTATTCACTCTAAAAACCAATGTTATTACAATCGGCCCAGACCGGTTCGACCGCGAATCGGAGGCCTCCGATCGGGTTAACCCCCAAACTCAGCAAACTTAAAAATCAGTTTGAATCGGTGAATCGGTTTGGATCGGTTCCGGTTCTGATTTTTTTTTCTTTTTAATATTAAAATAAATTGAACACTTTTGTAGAATGAGTGATTTGAACACCTAACCTCTTGTACAAACATAACATCCATGGGGCATTTGGTAGGACATAATAGCAGGTATTAGGTCATATTATACGAATTTCTCTAATATCAGGTCAAATGGATTAAATCCTTACGACCCGGTATTAAGACTAGATTATAATCCACTCAGACATTGGTGGATTAGTTAATCCTAGTGAATATGGATTAAGTAAAATGTCACTTATAATCTCAAATTTACATATTTTATATTTTAAAATATCATTAAGTATCATAAATTATTTTCAAATCTCTGAAAATATAAACACATACTACATAAATAAATTATAAATTAAAATCTATATCAATTTACAATTAACATGGTCTTTAGTGTAATATGACTCAATCAAATCTATCAAATATATTTTTAATATGGTATTCCATCCAACTCCAATCTAATCTACCTTAAACCCATACACCCTACCAAACAGCCCCCATAGTATTTGAGCTACATCATTTTTATTGAGCTTTTAGTATAAAAATTTATAAATTATAGAAAACTTGTAACCACATTTATTTATAAATTAAATTATAATAATTAAATCAAATTAATATTTTACACATTATCAATGAAAATTAAAACTAATTTTAGTTTGATGCAGTGTTTTGAAAACCGGACTGGACCGGCCGATTGACCAAGTTCAACCGCACCGCTAACCGGTACCCAGTCCGATCCAGTTCACCCCTAAAAATTAGTCTCCTAATTAACCAGTTCGAACCGGTAAAACCAGCTCCAAAATCGATAAAACTAGTGAACCAGTAAAACCAGGGAACCAGTGGTTCACTTAAATTTTTTTTTTTAATTTAGAGATTTTTTGTTATTTTTATTTATTTGAACTCTTGTTTAACATTTAATAGAATTACTATATATTTTAATTGGAATAACATTCATTATTTTAGTGTTTTCACAAACAATGTAATATTACATTTTCTTTTACATATACATAACTATTTTCTCATCATTGTGAATATTATTTTGTGTATGAAATTATGCAAATCATTTAACATATAAACATCAACTTACAACAATAGAACCCAAATGAACAAGTCAAAACTTTGAAAACGAGATGAACTTTTAATTTTGTTGTCTTGTTTGAATGTATGTATATTTGAGAAATACTTGAGATTTATTTTTTGACATTGATCTTAATTATCAAGACATTTTGATTATTTGCATGAAACAATAAAAATTTATATTGACAAAGAATGTTAATTTCTTGAATTATAATTGTATTTTAGATAATATATATATATATATATATATATATATATATATATATATATATATATATATATATATATTACATAATATGTTGGGATTCGGTAAGATAGACAGCTCTAGGCACAGCGGAATTTAAAACTTTATAGGACCTCTTACGGAATTTTGCCAGGATACTACCCTAGGAGTATATATATGGATATTAAAACGACAAGAATAATTAGATCCAAATTATACCTGTCTCCTTGCAAATCCAAGTAGCTAGGCCAAGTTGCGTTTTCTCCCTCGGTTGGATCGATCCCAAGTCCTGCAGTAGCGCCCCACGTGTTGCGCCTCTACGAGTTGATACACCACAATACCACAAAAATTAATATATCCGAATCGACTAGAACATAGGGTATATTAATATCTACGATTTAGGAATGACTTAGGAACAAAAATCGAAGACGAAAAATTCTTCCAAACACAGGAAGGGTTCGGCCGATTTGGTTGTGGGAGAGGGAGAGAATTTTTGCTCTTGCTCAATTTTGCTTAGAGTTGTGTGTGAAAAATAACTACAAGTTACCTACTTATAGTTATCTCCCTAACCTAGTCCTATTAGGACTAGGACCTTATTCTCCTATATGGGACTAGGGCTGAGCAAACGGGCCGAACCGGACCGAACCGAACCGAAGTTCGGTTATGGCCCTGTTCGGTCCCAAAAAAACATGGATCGATTACCGGACCGAAATAGTCGGTCCGGTTCGGTATAAATACCGACCGGTTCGATTCGGTCCGGTTCGGTCCATGTGTACCGAAATAAAAGGCCCAAACCACCTGTATTTTTTTTTTGGTAAGTAGGGTTTCCTTCTCCAACTCTCCAAGTAACACCAATAACAAGAAATAAAATCCTCTCTCTTTCCTTCTTCTTCGCGCCGCCGTCTCCACCACCCTCCTCCGCCGATCTCGCCGCTGAAAGTCATATGCGATTGGCTACTCCATCTTCGCATCTTTACTCTCCACAAACACAAACTTCTCCGGCACCCTTTTTGCCCCACCCGACTTTGCCTCCTTAAACAACTGCCGCCGCGCCTCTCCGTCTCCCTCCTCCTCTACCACACCTCTCAAACCGCCTATCTCCTCTTCTTTTCTCTCTCTCTTTCTCTCTCACGTTTTCTCCTATATAGGAAGGATTTATTAGTGGAAAAAAAAGCCGGGTTGAGGGTGGTTGTTTTGGTGTGAGGGCTTGGGCGGCGGCTGGAGTTGGGAGAAGAAGATGAAGGGTCCGAAAATTAGGGCTGGGGTTGGGAGAAGAAATGAAAGGTTTGGGACTTTAGGAAAGAGGAGAGTTTGGTTCGGTTATCCAAGTGAGGGGCCGGGTTCGGGTGGCATAATAAGGGAAAAAAATAATCATAAGTGGGTTCGGGTCGTTCGGTTCGGTTCGGGAAACCGTCGGTTTTTACCGAAAACCGAATACATCCTGGTTCGGTTCTCACGCTAGAACCGATTACCGAACCGGTTGGCCGGTTCGGTAAATGGTTCGGACCGAACCGTCGGTTCCGGTTTGATTTGCTCACCCCTATATGGGACATGACCCTCTTTAATTAGAAGACTAAGTCTTCCAATTAATTCATGGCCCAGTTAATTAATTTGACCAGGCTTTATTTAATCTCCCAATCAAATAGCCCAATTAATTAACTAGTCTCCCAATTAATTAAATCAGACTCTAAGTCTATTTAATTAAATCCTTTCTATAATTAGTTAAATCTAATTTAATTAATTAATTCACATATTAAATTCCAATTTAATTTATGATCCTGATCCAATTTCAATTGTATCCTATTTTGTTCCAATTGGGTCGACTGGGTCGACCCACCCATTATAATCGACCCAGTCGATTATATACCAAGTCGACTCGGTCGTTCTTATTTCCTCGCTTTCGCTTCATGTGTACTGTGTATGCCCTCGTAGGTTCACCACATAATTGGCCATGGGTTATAATTAAATATTATTTAATTATTCGAGTAACATATACTCTAAATCAATCGAACACTCTATCATTTGATCATTCCAAAAGTAGCACCCCTGCCAATTTAGGAATTCTCCCACACTCCACGGTCGATGTCTAGCCACAAGCCCATGGAGCCCAATCACTGGTGAATTAATTCAGTGAACCTTTTAACTCATTTACAATTTTCATATACGACATAATATCTCCATCGATCAATCTCCCAGTCGAGACTTAAGGGTATGGTCTTTCATCGGTCTCCCTTTTATATTGTCTTGACCTTATGTATTCTGGTCTCGAAATAAATTCTCTTTGACTTAATCTTTATGAGCTACTTACATAAAGTCGTCAGATAAATTGGCCTAGGATTTTATCAGAATAATTTCTCACAGAAATCCATAGGAGAATTTCCCAACCTATCAAGTCGGGTCAATGGATCCTTTGTTGATGATATGAATCTGCATACGAGTTCCTCCATACCTAACATGAGTTCACAGAGAATTTCTGGTGATCTCCAGTCAGTCGAAACTCACATCAAAGCATGAATGTTCTCGCACCAGATAAACCCTATCACCTCAAGTAGTAAGGGATCGTTCCTCGTATACTATTGCAAATTGGAATAACTTCAACCCCGATATGCGACTACCACTTCCATGGTGAGTTATTTCCTAATTGGGGTATTCAGTGCGCTTGCCATCCCAGCAAACCACCCATTTATGAATATTGACTATCCCAGTCACGCTCGTGGACCCCAACGTTATCCAGTTCATCGGAGTATACACAACAGTGAGAGTTTAACCGAATCCAATGATGTCCTATCTCGATTGAATTCTACGACTCTTAAATATGTTCTAGATCACGACCTTGGAGATCAGTCAATGGGTTGTCCCATAGCCCTGTTATCTAAGGACTTCTATCCTTATGCGTAGATAATTATTACATAAGATAAAGATGACCATTTAATAAAGTGCATTTATTATTCGAAATTGAATAGTTCCTCATTTATTACAATATATGCTAGCCATACAGCTGGCTTGCTGGACACTATTTCTATCAATCTCCCACTTGTCCTAAAGCCAGTCTTTTATGTTCTTGAGTCCCATCTTAAGCAGGTGTTTCTCAAATGCCTTTTGAGGTAGAGGCTTCTTTAGCGGGTCCGCGGTATTATCTTCTGAGTCGACACGTTCCATCTTAATGTCTCCTTGTTGGATAAGGATGAAGATGAAGGCACTAAAGAAAGTTTGATAAGGGAGGTTTTGATGCATTCCAAAACTTCATAAATTGGCTAAGTATGGAGTAACTTAGCTGATAGACTTATCATGGAATTTTGACTAAGTAATGAAGACATCAGAAGAGTCAAAGTTTCAAGGTCCAAGACTTCTGATCTGCTGAAGTAAAGTTATCAGATTAGTGAAGATCAGCCGACTCAAATCAGATTTGTTCAAGTTTGAGATCAGCCGAGTTCACCATCAGACTTGTACTTTCGTCAGCCAAGTGAAGAAGATCATGAAGTGTTCCCAACGGTAATAAATGCTCCTTGGTGTAATAAATGCTGAAGTACGAGGATATTTAAGACAAATGATTGAAGAAAAGCTTCGCATCAGCCGAGTGCATTTAATGCTGCATTTAATGCTGCCTGCAGAATAGTACTGTTTACAGTACGGACAGACTGCAAAAGAGCTGTTCGCGGATTTTAAGGACCAGTACTCGAGGAATTTGAATCCTGTCTCTCTTCAACGGACACTTTTCAATCCTCAAGTATAAATAGCTGAAAGAGACGAAGAAGAAATAAGCAACACACTTTCTGAGAGAAATTTCCGAAGCAAAATTCTTTAAGTCTCAAGAACAGCTCACTCATCAGCTGAGTCATTTGTTGACGAAAGCAGAGTTGAAGAATCAAGAAAAATACATCTTCTGAGTGATTTTGTAAACAAGAGTGTTGTGCGGAGTTGTGATCCATCTTAGTGAGTGATCAAACTTCAGAGAATAGGTTTTCTGTGTGATTTCCTATTGCGAACTTGTGGTCGTTTCATTTGTTGTTCGACGCAAGCAGAGTATACTGTAAACTTTGTGATTATAGTATAACCCAAGATCTGAGTGACTTGGAAGAGTGGACTAAAGGATATTCAAATCCATATAACCACTATAAAAATTACTTGTGTTTTTACATTGTTTTAAATCTGCATATCTTCTGTTTGCATAAAAACACATTAAGTCAGCTGTTTGAAAAGAAGTTAAAAGGAGTTTATAAAACTGGGGAATTACTTTTCAAACTACTAAGTTTACTTGTGAAAAACACTTTGAAAATCCGCTGCAAGTACTCTAAGTATTAAAACTGATTTCTGCAAAATCAGCTAAGTAACTATCAGACGAGTGGTCAACAAGACTGTTCAAAGATTTGTTCGCGAACAGAATTGTAACTTACTAATCTGATCAGCTTAGTCTGTTCAGTAAGAGTAAAGTTTTAAAGATAAATTTGAAGAAAATTTTAAAGAGGTTTATTCACCCCCCCCCTCTAAACCTCTTCTGACCACTTGGGACCAACAAGTGGTATCAGAGCAGGTGGTTCATTAGAATCAGCTGCCTGATCAACGAGCTTGATCCGAGTGTTTTTCAAAGGTTTTCAAAACTTTTCAAAAGAGCATCTTTTTGAAAAATAAAAACTTTTTGAAAAATGGATTGTATCAGCCATGTTCCCCACATTGCTGGTATGTCTTTTGAGGACTGGAAGATCAGAATGGAGATTTTCCTTGCTGCCTACAATGACAACATGTATACATGTATCATCAAAGGTCCATTCAAATTCACCAAGACCATCATCGTAGATGAAGCTCAAATAGTGGTGGAAAAAGACTTAACAGAAATGACAGCAGAAGAAATAAAGCTGTTCAACCTGGACAAAGTCGGAAGATTCATCATAACCAAAGCCCTGGATAATGATCGGTTTGACAAAGTCAAGCATTGCAAAACTGCAAAGGAGATGTGGGATAAGGTTCGTGACATGAGTGAAGGCAATGATGCAATTAAAGAGCATCAGCTAACTGTTGCATTGGAGAAACTTGACAACTTCAAGATGAAGTCTGGAGAAACCATTGATCAGATGGATACCAGATTCACCAGAACTCTGAATGAAGTTTTAAAGTTGGGAAAGACTTTCACTGACAAAGAAATCACTGTCAGAGTACTGAAGGCTCTACCTTCCAAGTTCAACATGAAGGTGACAGCAATGGAAGAATCAAGAGATCTGGGCAAGATTTCTCTTACAGAGCTGTTCTCCGTACTCAAGGCTTATGAGTATAAACTGCCAAGGATGGGAATTGAAGAAACCTCAACTTCAGGACCCACAGCTGCACTGGTTGCTGCTGAAAACCAAAGAAGACCAGCTCAAAGAAATGCTGAAGTGGACTCATCTGATGAAGCCACTCTACTCAACAAAAAGGAGTACACTGCTAGAGATGTTGCACTGTTGATGAATAATTTCAAGAAGTTCTACAAAAGAAAAATGAAGAACAAATACAACAATGCTTCTTCTTCTATACCTAACTTTTCTTCTCAAGATAAAGATGATTATAAATCAAAACTAATGTGTTACAACTGCAGGAAATTGGGACACTTCATCAAAGACTGCCCATATCCAAAAGCAGAAAAGTACACTGAGGAGGAGAAGAAAGTAAGAAAAGAAAGAAAGCATCAGAGAGGAAAAGCAATGATGGCTGAAGCAGAAAAGCTGACTGCTGTCTACTCATCTGATTCAGATTCAGACTCGTCTGATGAGGAATCTTCTGATGAAGAAAAACCTGCTCTCCTATGCCTGATGGCAAAGGACTCTGATGACTCTGAGGATGAGGTAACTCCTCTTAATGATGAATTATTTAATTCATTTGAACAAATGATGCTTAACAATACTGGTATTGCTGAAGCATATAAAAAGCTTAAGGAAGAGATGATCCTGCTAAAAGAGCAAAATAGTTCACTGAAACTCTTAGCTGAAAAGCCAAGGGAATCAGCTGAATATAAACAGCTTGAGCAAGAGCATGAATCTCTGAAAGCTGAGTGTGAGGTTTATAAAGGAAAAATCATGGAACTTGAGAAAATTATTGAGTCTCATGATAAGTCTACTGTTGCATCCATGCATACATATAGTAAACAGGAGACACCTTTAGAAAAGGAAAAATTAGAATTGAATCATACTGAAAAATTCATATCAGCTGACAATAGTAAGGTCATTCTGTATGTTCAAACTTCTAAACCTGCCTCATCTGAGAAAGTGGTAAAGGAGAAGAAATCTCCTAAGGCTAAAAAGAGCAAAGAGCCTAGTGTAGGAAATCAGACTAGTAAGACCAAACAGCAGAGCCCTAAGAAGTCTGCTGATAAAGCTAAAGTCAATCAGACTAATGGTAAAACTAAGTCAAAATCAAATGAGCAAGCATCTAGTAAACCAAAGAAGCATAAAAACAAGAAAAATCAAAATGCTTGGTATGGAAATGAGTCATATTATGTGCAACCTACTGCATATCATCCTATGTATCATGCACCTCAATTTCCTAGTTACTATGCACCTTACCCTGCTCATCCAATGCATGCATATCCTGCATATCATGCACCTTACCCTGCTTATGAACATTATTCATATCATACTGATCATCAACATGACTTATCTGATAACTATGATAAAAATGAAACTGTTCATGCTCCTAAAACTCAGAAACCTAAGAAGCCTAAGACTTCAACATCTTGGGTTGTCAAGGGTGGAACTAATCCTTCAGGACCCTCTCAATAAGGGTACCTAAAACAATTTTATTTTTGTTTTGTAGGTTAGGATTAGGAGTAGGAGTAAAGTAGAGAAGATTTGGTACTTGGACAGTGGATGTTCAAGGCACATGTGTGGAAACATACATGAGTTGACTGATGCAGTTGCTGTGGATGGTCCAAAAGTCACTTTTGGAGACAGCAAAGAAGGCAAGATTAAAGCTAAAGGAAGATTAATCAAGGGAAACATAGAGATATCTGACGTCTCCTATGTTAAAGGCCTAAAATATAATCTGCTGAGCATAAGTCAATTTTGTGACAAGGGATATTCAGTCATCTTCTCAACAGATAAGTGCTATGTTGAACAAATTGGTACAAAGAAGGTAATTTTATCTGGAAGACGACAAGGAAATATCTACATAGTTGACTGGAATTCTGTTGACAAGAATTCAAGTGTTTGTTTGGTGGCATCTGCACCAAGTGAAGTCAGTTGGCTATGGCACAAGAGGATGAATCATTTAAACTTCAAGACCATAAACAGATTAATCAAGAATGATTTGGTAGAAGGGATTCCAAAAGCAGTCATGAGCAAAGACAAGCTCTGTGATGCATGTCAGAAGGGTAAACAAATCAAGTCATCTTTCAAAGAAAAGAAGCACCAATCTTCTGGAAGAATATTGGAGCTGTTGCATATGGACTTATTTGGACCTATTGATCCAGTCAGCAATGGTGGAAAGAAATACTGCCTAGCTGTTGTGGATGATTATTCAAGATATACTTGGGTGATTTTCATGAAAAAGAAGAGTGAAACCAAGGAACATCTTACCAATCTGATGGAACTGATCCAGAATGAGAAGAGTATCAAGATATTGAAGATCAGATCAGATAGAGGGACAGAGTTTACAAACTCTACTGTTGAAGAATACTGTAATATCAAAGGAATACATCATGAGTATTCTGCTGCAAGAACCCCTCAACAGAATGGTGTTGCTGAAAGGAGAAACAGAACACTAAAAGAAGCTGTCAGAACCATGATAGCTGAAGCTAAACTGCCTCAAAGATTTTGGGCAGAAGCAACAAATACAGCATGCTTTACCCAAAACAGATGTATGATCAACAAAAATCAGAACAAGACTCCATATGAAGTTTGGAACAACAGAAAACCAAACATTCATTACTTTAAGATTTTTGGTTGTAAATGTTTTGTATTGAATAATGGGAAAAATCACCTTGCTGCATTTGCAGAAAAGGCTGATGAAGCTGTTTTTGTAGGATACTCTACTGTTAGTAAAGCTTACAGAGTTTTTAACAAAAGAACATTACTAATAGAAGAATCTATCCATGTAGTATTTGATGAGCCAAGTCAATCTTCTGAAAAGAATCAAAGTGTTAATCAAGATCTGTCTGCTGATTTACAGAAGCTAGACATTGGAAGAAATGAAGAATATGTTCCCATCATACTACCTAATCTAAGTTCAGATGCTAACTCAAGTGCTGTTCAAAATCACAGTGCTGATTGTCTAACAGACGAGTTGCAAACAGCTGACAGACCAGAGACTGTTCAACAGACTACAAATGTTCAACAGACTACTACTGGAACTCCAACAGTAGTGTTGCAAGATCATAACAGAGGACAACATCCTGATCTACAACCTGCTCTCAGATGGCTCAAGAATCACCCTCCTGAATTAGTTATCGGTGATCCTTTAGATAGAGTAAAAACAAGAAGAGCTGCTGCACAAGATGCTATGTTTGTCACATTTCTATCTCAAATAGAGCCCAAGCAAATTGAAGAAGCTCTCAATGATTCCTTCTGGATAGAAGCCATGCAAGAAGAGTTGAATCAATTTGAAAGGAATGAAGTCTGGTACTTAGTTCCTAGACCAAGTCATCAAAGAGTAATTGGCACTAAGTGGGTTTTCAGAAATAAGATGAATGAAGATGGTGTTGTCACCAGAAACAAAGCAAGACTAGTGGCCAAGGGTTATTGTCAAGAAGAAGGAATTGACTTTGATGAAACTTTTGCACCAGTAGCAAGACTTGAAGCAATCAGACTGTTTCTAGCCTATGCTGCTTACAAGAACTTCACTGTCTATCAGATGGATGTGAAGTCTGCTTTTCTCAATGGAGAATTGCAAGAAGAAGTGTATGTTGAACAACCTCCAGGATTTGAAGTCTATCAAGAAGAGGACAAAGTATATCGTCTGAAGAAAGCCCTCTATGGACTGAAACAGGCTCCAAGAGCATGGTATGATACCCTATCTGATTTTCTTTTAATTAAAGGATTTCGAAAAGGTAAGGTAGACAAAACCTTGTTTACAATTGAATGGGAAAATCATATACTACTTGTGCAAATATATGTGGACGATATTATTTTTGGTTCAACTAACCAACAGATGTGTGATAAGTTCTCCAAGCTGATGCAGAATAAGTTTGAAATGAGCATGATGGGTGAACTTAATTACTTTCTTGGATTGCAAGTTAGACAGTTGCCTGATGGGATATTCATCAGCCAAGCAAAGTACACAAGAGATCTGTTCAAGAAATTTGGTATGGAAACTAGCTCAACAGCTACCATTCCTATGTCTACAAGTCTTCGTTTGGATAAAGATGAAGATGGCAAATCAGTGGACATAACCAAATATAGAGGCATTATTGGTTCATTGTTGTATCTAACAGCAAGTAGACCTGATATAATGTACTCAGTTGGAGTCTGTGCAAGATTTCAATCAAACCCCAAAGAATCTCATCTCTTAGCTGCCAAGAGGATATTGAAGTATGTTAAAGGCACTCAAGAACTGGGATTATGGTATCCTAGAGAATCTGGATTTGAACTAGTTGGCTATTCAGATTCAGACCTTGCTGGCTGCAAGATTGACAGGAAAAGCACAACAGGTGCATGTCAGTTCTTAGGCAGTCGTCTGATCTCATGGATGAGTAAGAAGCAAACCTCAGTCTCTATATCTACTGCTGAAGCTGAATATATAGCTGCTGGAGCTTGCTGTGCACAGATACTTTGGTTGAAGCATCAACTAGAAGACTACAACATCAAGATCAGTGGAATTCCAATCTACTGTGACAATACAAGTGCAATCTCACTTACTCAGAACACTACAAGTCATTCAAGGACTAAACATATTGAGATCAAGCATCATTTCATTAGAGATCATGTGGAAAAAGGCAATGTAATGATTGAGTATGTTCATACTGATAATCAGATTGCTGATATCTTCACTAAACCTCTAAGTGAAGTAAGGTTTTCAACTCTAAGAGCTGAGCTAGGACTACTTAATTTGGAAGCATAAGCTGAGGGGGAACTCATCAGAAGACTGGAGTTCAACAGCTTAGTTATCTATTATTATCTTCAAGGATTAACCTTCAACAGACTAGTTAACTTATGAATTCTTAAACTCAGGGGGAACGTGTAAGACTAGCGGTACTTCTGAATTAAAGATGAAATTTGTTAATGACAGTTAGTTGAAGTTATGTTTTCATCAGAAGACTCAACTATCGAAGATTGAAGTTATTTTATCTAGCTGGATTGACAAACAGCTGAGGAAGGTTATCAGCTATTGGCATTCTCTGATAACAGCATTGTCATCAGGACAGTAGTCCATCAGATAAGTATTTATGTTACTAATCTGATTACTTCAATAAAAGCGGAACTGTTTAAAAACGTAGATTCAAAAACACGCTTTTATAAGTAACTGTTGGGCGGTACATATTCCCGCTCTTCATTAAATATCTTTTGAATTCGAAAAGTCGTAACTGACGCCGCACGATCAGCACTGACAGAAAAACGGATCTAACGGTTGGCGGATATCACGAAATTCAAGATACCCCAACTCTATAAATCCCTATCTGATCAGTCGAGTCGTTCTTTACGCACTCTAAGCATTCAAAAGTACTTGTGAGAAATTTCTGCAAATTTTCTGCATACTTTCCTTTGTTTTTCTAACCTTCAACAGATCAACGATGGCCGCTGAAGGTATGTTTCTCGTTTATGATTCTTACTACCAATCCGGTACGGATCTGATGAAAGAACTGCTCGAAAAGTTCAAAGCTGCTTCGCTGGTAAACTTCATGGAATACCACGAAGGAATTATCTGGACTGACCAAGTGATGGAGTACTACAACACAGCGAAAGCTGACTACAACAAACTGGAGATTAAGGCTTCAGTAGGAGACAAATCTGTCACTATCACCCCAGCTGTTCTTCACGAGACGTTTGGACTTCCTAACAGTGGACGACATGACGTCACTGTGCTGACAGAGGACAAACATCAACAGTTCTGGGCGATCTGCGCTAAAGAGGGAGAAACGTTATCTGGAAATATAAGGAAGAAGCAACTGAAGGATGAATATCAGCGGATGGCTGATATGGTGTCCAAGCTGATTGAGAACTGCACATTCTCACTGGATGCTGTTACCATGAAGAGGTTCAGCATCATGGCTGCCATATACTATGGATTGGAGATCAACTGGTCCATCATAGTTTGGTACATATTAGCTGACTTTCTTGATGATAAGAAAGGAAAAGGCCCCACTACCAACCACAGGATCACACTCAGTTATCTGCTGTCAAAGCTGGGTTGTGATATGAAGAATGGAAAAGAGATTCATAAATCTAAGGCAGTATCAAAGTACTTGCCTGTTCAAAAGAGGAAGGCTGGTGAGCCTGAGGAAGCTGATGTTGAGGAACCAAAGGAGGTTCCTGCCAAAAGGCAAAAGAGGTTAGTCAAAACAGCAAGTTTGGCTGCTGAGACTAAAAGGAAGAGGGCTGCTGATGAGCCCAAAAAAAGAAAGAATCTAAGCAGATGGAGAGAGTGACTTCTGCTGAAGCCACTAAGATTGTTGAGAATATAATTGCTGATGTAAGGACTGGATCCCCTGCATCACCATCAAGAACTCCATCAGCAGAGAGGCCTGCTGAGGGTATTTCTCAAAGGACAAGGAGTCAACAGAGAGATACTGTTACCTCCACTTACCGTGAAGGGAGGACCAAGAAGTCTGCCAGAAAACAGATGACATTTATAGAAGAACCAACGGACTTGGAGAATGTAGCAAGGAAAGACCCTGAAGCTACTCAAAGGCCTGCTGAAACAGTTGAAACTGTTAAGACTGACAAGGCTGATGAGCAACAGCCAAGTCAGGTCACATCAACAGCTGAGGTTGCTCAACCTCAAGAAGATCCAGATGTCCAAATCATCTATCCTATTGCTGCTGCTCCCATATCATCTGCTGGACCAGCCCCTGCTGATAAAGGCAAGAGAAAAATAGTGCTAAGGAGAAAGAAAGTCTCCAAAGCTGATAAGAAGGCAAGGGAGGAAGCTGAACAGAGGAAGCAAGATGAGCTTGAAGAGAAGAAAGCACTTGAGCTAAGCAAAGCTCAAGAAGCAAAGGATGAAGCCAGAAGACGCATGTCTGAAGCAGAAAGAAAAGCTGCTGAGGATGCTGAAATGGCTATGGTGATTGAATTAAGCAAAGTTGATGCCTATGGACCTGTCCATGGAGGTGGCATCAAGATTGGAGAAGGCAAGACTGAAGAGGACAAAAAGAAGATATTACTGCCTGCCCCCAAACTCAAGTCAAAGGACAAATTTGAAGTCAGAAAAGCATTTGAAATAGTGTATGCTGATAAGGAGCTGTTCAAGAAGTTTGAAAAGTCTTTGGCTTACTATGATCAGAAGCTTATGTTGATGACTCTGTTCAACCAAGAAAAGCCAAGATATATCAGTTGGAGGGACAACAGGCTGAACAAGTCAATCACTGAACTTCAAAGTATGAAGGAGTTAGCTGATAAAGAACGATGGGTTCTAAGTTGGCTGAAGACAAACTCCATTCAAAAGGCTCTTGATCCCAGCTATGTGAGAGATATCATGCATAGCTATGCAAAAGGCTTTGCATTGGAGGAAGCCAAGAAAATCAAGAGTACCTTGCCTGAGAAGAAGAAGAAGTCTGAAGATGCTGAAGAAAGAGCAATTAAGTTTGCTGTTATGACTGCCCTGAAGAGATGGGCTAAGAAGTCAAAGTATCAGCAAGGCTGTTCAAGTGATTTGCCACTACTGCCAAGTATCCAGCAAATCATTTTTGGCAAGGAAGTACAACAGTACTATGAAGTCCCTAAGGGTAACAATGCTCCTGTTAACCCTTGGATTATTGTAAGGCAGATTAGACAGACAACATGCTTTAATGAAGATGGCACCATTACTAATCTGTTCTACGATGATGTCACTGATGAGCACAAATCTGCTGATAAGTCCTTAGCTATTGAGCCGCCAGCTAAGACTTCTGAAGACCATCAGATGACAGACTTGGAGGAAGTCCCTGTTCAACAGGCGACTGAGGAAAAGGAAGCTGATGCTGCTGCTTCTGCTTCATCAGCTGATCAACATTCATCACTGATGGAAGCAATCCAGATGCTGATGGAAAACCAACTTAAGGAACTGGAAGACAAGCACAAGCAACAGCTATTGAAGGTTAAGGAGGAGCTGAAAGCAGAGTTGGCAGAAACCAACAGACTTCAGCTGGAAACTGTTCAAGGATCAACAGAAGAGATCATCAAGAAGGAGATCAACAGTATTCCAATTCCTCAAGACAACTCATTGCAGTTGATACACAGCTTAAGAGAACTGAACCAGAACGTAGAAGATGTGAAGGGTGATGTGAATCATCTTCACACTGCTTTAAAATCAGCTGAGCACAAGATTGCTGACTTAACTGCAACCTTCATTAAAGTCAGTCATGAAGAGAAGGAAATCAATCTGGGAATGTTGCAAGAAGTGGCAAAGGCTGCACAGGAAGTTCAAAATGAAATTGCAACTATCAATCTCAACATTGACTACTTCAATGATAAGACTGATGTAATCAGCACTGACATTCATCATCTAACAGCTAGTCACGACGTTGTTAATCAGAATCTAAAGGCTTTATGCGCTGGAGTAAAGATTCCAACAGTTGCTCTCAACCCTGCTGTTGAACCTTCTACTGTCATCAGAGTTGATGATGACAAAAAGGGGGAAGATAAAAGGGAAGAACCAGCTAAGGAAACTGCTGCTGAAGAACCAGTTATGGAATCTGCTGCTGAAGAACCAGCTAAAGAGACTGTTGCTGAAGAACCAGCAAAGGAGTTTGCTGCTAAAGAATCAACTAAGGAAGAAACTGCTACTGCAACTATTGAAGCCAAGGAAACTGAAGAAACAGCTGACAAGACTGAAAAGCTTGGAACGGTAGAAGAAGAAGAAATGACTGAAAAAGAAGATACCAAGTACAAGAATACAGAATCTGCCAGGAAGGCTATGGAAGCTTTGAAAGCTCTTCAAGAACAAGAACTTAAGGAAAAGATGGAAGCTGCCAAAGCAACCTTGGAAGAAGAAGCTGATGATGAAGAAGATGATGAAGAATCATCTTATGAATATGAAGAAGTGCTGGAAGGATCAGATGAAGAAGCTGATAGTTAGAAATTGAAAAATCCTTGTAATCAGTTTACTTTATCTATTTCTTCAGAAATCTCATCTGATGAACTTGTACTATGTAACCCTTTTTCAATATTAATGAAAAGTCAAGTTCAATCCAATAAACTTTTTCTATCTCAGAAAATTTTGAGGATTTCATTCTTTAGTTTAGGTATCCAACAGGTACTTAGCTGAAGTTTTGTCATCATCAAAAAGGGGGAAATTGTTGGATAAGGATGAAGATGAAGGCACTAAAGAAAGTTTGATAAGGGAGGTTTTGATGCATTCCAAAACTTCATAAATTGGCTAAGTATGGAGTAACTTAGCTGATAGACTTATCAAGGAATTTTGACTAAGTAATGAAGACATCAGAAGAGTCAAAGTTTCAAGGTCCAAGACTTCTGATCTGCTGAAGTAAAGTTATCAGATTAGTGAAGATCAGCCGACTCAAATCAGATTTGTTCAAGTTTGAGATCAGCCGAGTTCACCATCAGACTTGTACTTTCGTCAGCCAAGTGAAGAAGATCATGAAGTGTTCCCAACGGTAATAAATGCCCCTTGGTGTAATAAATGCTGAAGTACGAGGATATTTAAGACAAATGATTGAAGAAAAGCTTCGCATCAGCCGAGTGCATTTAATGCTGCATTTAATGCTGCCTGCAGAATAGTACTGTTTACAGTACGGACAGACTGCAAAAGAGCTGTTCGCGGATTTTAAGGACCAGTACTCGAGGAATTTGAATCCTGTCTCTCTTCAACGGACACTTTTCAATCCTCAAGTATAAATAGCTGAAAGAGACGAAGAAGAAATAAGCAACACACTTTCTGAGAGAAATTTCCGAAGCAAAATTCTTTAAGTCTCAAGAACAGCTCACTCATCAGCTGAGTCATTTGTTGACGAAAGCAGAGTTGAAGAATCAAGAAAAATACATCTTCTGAGTGATTTTGTAAACAAGAGTGTTGTGCGGAGTTGTGATCCATCTTAGTGAGTGATCAAACTTCAGAGAATAGGTTTTCTGTGTGATTTCCTATTGCGAACTTGTGGTCGTTTCATTTGTTGTTCGACGCAAGCAGAGTATACTGTAAACTTTGTGATTATAGTATAACCCAAGATCTGAGTGACTTGGAAGAGTGGACTAAAGGATATTCAAATCCATATAACCACTATAAAAATTACTTGTGTTTTTACATTGTTTTAAATCTGCATATCTTCTGTTTGCATAAAAACACATTAAGTCAGCTGTTTGAAAAGAAGTTAAAAGGAGTTTATAAAACTGGGGAATTACTTTTCAAACTACTAAGTTTACTTGTGAAAAACACTTTGAAAATCCGCTGCAAGTACTCTAAGTATTAAAACTGATTTCTGCAAAATCAGCTAAGTAACTATCAGACGAGTGGTCAACAAGACTGTTCAAAGATTTGTTCGCCAACAGAATTGTAACTTACTAATCTGATCAGCTTAGTCTGTTCAGTAAGAGTAAAGTTTTAAAGATAAATTTGAAGAAAATTTTAAAGAGGTTTATTCACCCCCCCCCCCCCCTCTAAACCTCTTCTGACCACTTGGGACCAACACTCCTCTACCAATGATATCTCTTATCACGTGGTATCGTCTTTGTACGTGCTTGGATTTCTGATGAGATCTCGGCTCCTTTGCTAGCGCTAATGCCCCATTATTATCACAGAAGATAGTAATGGGCTCAGCGATGCTAGGTATCACATCCAATTCCTGGATGAAGTTCCTCATCTAAACACCTTCCTTTGCTACATCACACGCGGCAATGTATTATGCCTCGGTGGTTGAATCTGCAGTAGTGTCTTGCATGGAGCTCTTCCAGCTAACCGCACCACCAATGGGCAGAACACGTATCCTGAAGTCGACTTGAAGTCGTCTACATCACATTGGAAGCTCGAGTCTGTATAGCCTTCCAATTTCAATTCTCCACCACCGTATACCAAGAACAATTCCTTAGTCCTTCTCAGGTACTTCAGAATTGGCTTTACGGCTATCCAGTGCTGCTCACCTGGATCAGACTGGTAGCGACTTGTAACGCTTAAAGCGTACGCTACGTCTGGTCTAGTACATAACATATCATACATTATGCTTCCTATCGCGGATGCATATGGTACTCGAGACATATTGCTTCTCTCTTCAGGAGTCTTTGGGGCCATAAACTTAGAGAATGCAATTCCATGTCTCATTGGATGCAATCCTCTCTTGGATTCTTCCATGTTAAATCTCTTGCAAAACATTTAACACGCATACACACACAGACGTAAACAGCTGGCTAAACACCTAATCGGCATGTAATTAAATCTTTAGTATTGAGATTAATATAATTTTGTAAAAATAAGATAAGGAATTTCTAGTTAACAACGAAACTAGATTTACAAATATCTGTTATCAAATCGATTGATTGTTTTGTAAATTAATTTTCAAATAATCTCTTGAAAATTCTGTATTATAAATTGACGGTTAATTAATGCTGTATATCTTGTCTTGGACAAACTAGTGAGCACATGAGCGACAGTTATTGAATTCCGTCCGAAAATTGACGGCTAAATTAAATGTGTCAAGAGGATGTGAATCATGGTATGAAATATATTTTTTTTTAAAGTTTAATACCGAATATATTTTTTGAACTAAAGTTTAATATCGAAAGAGTTTTTCTCTCATTACTCATTTTGCTGAGTCGGATTCTTATTTCCTACTTGAAGATACATTTTTCTAAGAAATACAGTGGACTTAAATTTATTCACACTTTAGCAAATCCATATAAGAAAAATTCACGCTAACTTGTAATATGAGTTTTATTATCAAATATTGGAATTAAAAATTTGTAGCATTTTTATTATATATTAATGTTAAAAGATAGCACACAATATTTTCATAATGAAATGACATGGAATTTATTTTTATCAAAAGTGCACGGAAATTTCAAAAACTCATACTATTTTTCTCTTAAGAAAGGTAAAAGATTTGAACCTTCATTTTTATTAAATTAATAAATTGGGAGTAAACTCATGCAAAATGGTATATTAGGGAACGAAATTCCGCGAGTTGATATAATTTGCGACAAAAAATCAAAATTTGTAATTAGTTTGAGACGACTTCTGCAATCCTGTATAATTTCATGCCAAAATTTGCCACGTCATGAGACATAAGCCACTGTGTGGCAATTTAACGGACACGTGCGCAATTTCCATCACATAATTAACCACCGGGCGATTTTCCGAAAAAATAATAAATCACGGGACAAAATTCGATGAGGTGACATAATTTGAAACGAAAATTCGAAAATAACTAATTAGTTATGGACGTTCTCTGCAGTTTTGCCTTAATTTAATTGATCATGTTCATAATAGCACCTCAATGGCTCCGTTAAGTCTTAATGGTTTAAAATGCTTGTGAAAAATCTTAATTTAACAACATAAATGGAGAAAAATCTTAATTTAACAACATAAATGGAGACTAATTTTAATAATTTTTTTTTGTGACAATTATTTATTAACAAATATTGAAATATGAGAACCTATGAATTTATTATTAGCTTATGTAAATGTAATAATTAAAACAATCGGTTTCTTTGAATACGCCTATTTAATTTAATTTTTTAGGAGACACAAGTCTCAAATTTGATGAAAACAAATATACTATGAGTCTATGATGAGATTTCAACCTAGGTTTAACACATTTTAGGGAACTAAACCATTCAACTAGGGTGAATCGTTGTTGCTTTTTTCTTTCTATGAATAATTCATTCCTTAAAAGAAATGTTCAAAATGTTATAAAACTAAGCTAAAAGGAACAACAAAGCTAAGCAACTAGTTGAATGTAAAAACAATGTAGAATGGAGAAAGAGAATATCATATTATTCATTCTTGTTGGTGTCACTATAATACATGATAATGTCCTATTTATAGGACTAAAGAAAGGTACAAAAAGATTAGAGTTATAATATTATTAAATGGTCCTATTATGACCTTTAATACAAACGTTACAAAACCATTCAAATGTGGTCTTTATGATATTCATCAATAGGAGGTTACAAAAGTAGGACAAAATATTTCATGGACATCCACTAATAATATATATTTTATAACACTCCCCCTTGGATGTTCATGACTTATGGAATATGCCTCATTAAAAACCTTGTCAGAAATACCCGGTGGGAAAAACCTGAACAAGGAAAAAAGAGTACACATCCATATGGAATCGATAAGCGTGAAACACTGCCTCGTTAAAACCTTGCCAAGAAAACCCATTGGGACAAAAATTGGACGAAGGAAAAAGAGTACATTGTGCTACTTATTATAGATGGCACGCTCCCCCTGATGTTGACACAAGGTCCACAAGTTGACACTTGACGCATTTCAATTTAACGGACCATCTTTCTGAATGATGTAGTCGGCAATGCTTCAGTGAAAAAATCAACAAAATTGTTGCTTGATTGAATTTGATGAACATCTATATCACCATTTTTCTGAAGCTCGTGGCGAAGAAAAACTTTTGTGATATGTGTTTATGTCATCTCCGATATAATTTAGCATTGTCTTCATATAATAATTGATGTATTCTTTGTTGTAGGATACTCACATCATTCTAAAATATACTAAATCGTAGATCTCAACCATAAACATTCACGACATGATTCGTGCAATGCTAAAATTTCATAGTGGTAGGAATAAGTGGATGCTAAAATTAGTTACATATATCGTCATGATATTGTAGGACCACCCCAAGTGAATACATACATACTTTGAGATCTACTTTTATTCGGATCAGAAAGATAAACAATGTATGTATTAACCACCACTTGTGGATTGGAACATTTAGAGTAAATTAAGCCCTGTCAGTTGTTCCACGATAATAGTGTAATATAACTTCAACGTCATTCTAATTTCTTCTTGTTCATGCCTTGTACAATTTACAAGATTTATTAAGGCTCAAATTGCACTTAGATACTGTACTTCAGGACCAGTTAGTTCTTTAATGGATCTCTAGAGAAAAAAAATAATTTATCTATCTATCTAAAGATCGAAGAACCATGAGACTGCTCAATTGATGAGCTTTATCAATATAAAATGTCAATTGATGGGCAAAGATTCTATCTAATAAATGCTCGATCCGCAGGCCGAGACAAAAATATTATTTTGTCGAGATTTTCCATCTCAAACTCTTTCATCAAATGATTTGCTGTCATTGTGAGTCTTTCGAGAGTCACCACGAGATTTAACTCATCCACGTGTACCGATCGTCTGGAAAAATTGGATTATCCATAATTTATTTATCTACAAGGTAATCATGGAGCCAATTTATATCACATCCGATCAGACTGTTATAACCCGTACAAGGAACATTGCAGTTTTAATAAAATATAATCCATGAGACATTTTATTTTGTGCTATACAAATCTTAAATCCCTCATGAATTTTCATGTAAATGTCACTATTAAGTGATCCATACAAATATGCGGCAACTACATCCATTAGAAGCATGTCTAGTCTATCAGAGACTACAAAGTTAATTAAATACCGCAACGTGATTACGTCGATCACGGGGGAATATGTCTCAACATAATAATTACAAATCTTTTTGAGAAACCTAGTGCAACAAGTCGTACCTTGTCTCCCACAATTCTGTGTTTCCGTACAAGTACTCATTTGTACTCAATCGATTTGGTATCGCATCTTTCTATACGATTTCAAAATGATCTGTTTTCACGACTTCAGGCGTGTGGACTTCTAGTCCATAGCGATCTGGTATCGCATATTTCTATATTGGCCAATTATTTTATGTCGACATTCATTCAACCGATCAAGGTTCAGGATCCTGATTTACAATTTTCTTTTATTGCGATCTTATGAAAAAAATATTCTCTATAAAAACTTTATTTCTATCCCAGTTTTTTAGAGTTTTCAAAGAACTCAAATAGATTGTTCTGTTTCATGTGCCTCTACATGGGCATCTCCTGATTTGGACTGATCAGTCATATCTATAGCGCTTTGTTTTGAAACAGTTTCCTCTTCCAGAGGAATATATACTTTTAGTACCATTTTCTCTTATCTTTTGCACCATCGTAAATTTTCTTTTTAAATGCGGTTATAATGTGCTAGCATATTATCCTTCAAGGACTTTAATCCATGTTGGTGCAACTTTCAAATCTTGCTCGTATATTATCTTGTGCTTGGGTCAAAATGAGACAAATTTTGTACAATTCATGTACTACTTTTGTACAATTTTACGTTTTGAACAATTTTACGTCGTTGAAACATGAACTGGTATTAATTCTCCCCCTAACGGCGGGAAAATTGTCTCATTAAAATAATTCTAAAAATATCTTGATTTAACCATATCGCCTCGTCAGGCGCTCAAGATATATGATTACATATGTGGAATAAAAATCAACCAACACATCTTTATCGACCCATATTTGTTCTAGTGGTGGAGAAACTAGAACGTAATTTGCACAATCATAAAAATTCAATTGAAAATATTAGGCTTTGAGCCTGACAAAAGTTGCAACGTTGCTATCAATATTATAATTTGAGCAAGAATCTCAGCAAAAGCCATACGCGTTGACAGTAGGCATACATTAGACCATTTTTTTAAAAAATGCGTCTAAAATGACCAAAATGGTCCATTAAGTGGATCTACAAGTCCACATGCATGTATCCCATTAATACTATCGTAAAAAAAAAGAAAAATTGAACTCATGACCAATCTTCACATGAGATGGTCTATCAATTTAATTTCTTTGTGAGCAATCAACACACATAATCATATGTAAAGAATTATATGGTTCTTCAAAAGATGCCCGTAATCATTTGGCGCACCGTAATTATTTCTGGATAGTCAACTTCATCATGCCAGTTAAATCAATGAACTTCTGGTTCAATACAAATTTTGGTACTATATTGTTATGGTCACATATTTCAATTTTGATGAGAAAACTGGGATATATTCATCAATATTTTCTGGCATGAAATACTGGATGTAGTATAGGTATATTCATATTCCCCTTGTTTACAATTTTCATATTAAAACTCGACAATATGTTCATCAAGACGTATGCCGTTGAAATTCAATAAATTTATTTTGGATTTCAAAGAGCACAAAGCCTCTTTCATTTTAATATTTGCTCATCCAGACAATATTATATTTATCCGCTCTTCTGGAGCTTTTATAGTATCTTCTGGTACTAATATTTGCTTTTGCTAATTTGAAGTTTAAGAATATTTTCTATCTCAAATAATCGTGTGTGTTGACCCACTGTCAACCAAATAAATATTTCCACCATTCTTCTACAGTGCTCACCTTTTTCATGCATCTTCGGGATGCTCACATAATTTTATCTATCTAAAATGATTGCGTATATTATTTTGCATCTTCATGATGCTCATATCAATATCATTATCCAATATATATAACCAAGTGAATAAAGTTTAGAAAATAATAAGTTTTACCAAATTGTTTCTTTATTCAATTCAACTAAGACCTCCCAGAGTTAAGAAAATGATACGTCAAATAGATAATTTGAATTATTTAAATATTCAAGTAAGTTCAAAACGTAATGTAACATAAACTTACCTTCAAACATATGATCATAGGAAAATTTTATTCAGTGATATCTACACTTGTCTTAGTAAAATAAATCACTCATGTTGTGTTAGTGATTTAAAGTGATTCAATTTTATCACCAAAAACATTCTTGACATTGATGAATTAACATCATTTTCTTTACATAATAGGTGTTTAGAAAATATCCACAAATTGTATTTGCATATGACATGTACAAGATCAATGTATTTTACTTCACACCTTAACAAGTGTATTAGTTTACACAACCTTTTTTTTTCGTGTTTACCATAATAAATCTTTTTTTTTCTTCGAATGGTAATGATGCAATCATTTATGAAATGCATAATATCAATTTTGACCATGGCTAGACTATGTCATGTATATTGTTAATTGCATTCACATCTGGGAATGAATAATTTTTCATTTGCATTTGGAAATGAAGGATTTACATCAACTTTTGCATTCACTTCAGGTAACGCTTATGGTGTGAATTATGAATGAGTTCGTTGTTCAACAACAAAATAACTCAATTGAGAGCATTTTCAAAGTCTCGGTATTTGCTTCTTCAAGAGCATTTTAGAAACATATAATAATTTATCTCCACATATCTAAGTCGAGATTTAATCTCAAATCGTTGTGTATATTCATATTCCAATTTAAAATATTGCAACTTCGGGTGCAAATATTCATAGCAACTTCGGGTGCAAATATTCATAGTAAGCAATTTGTGAATATCACTTTCATTTAGTGGTTGGATTTTTCTTTTGAAAATTTAATAATTTGATGCAACTTCAAGTGCCATCATTCATATATTATCGAGTCTATTGGAGTATCAAACATTTTGATGATTATATTGTTCCTCCAAATTAAATTTTGGGGCAATTGGTCATCTACTCCAATATATGAGGTTTTTAATCCTTCAATGAGGAATTGGCTAATGAAAAATACTGCCTTCATTTTATCCTTAATTTCGCTTGCCCAAATTTTCATTTCATGATTTTCAAGGCTCTTTTCATTCAAATAGATTTCATCATCAAAATAGTCAATTTTATATAATTTCGGAAATCTCAAGAGCATGAAACTCAAACTTGGTGATATTTGTCATATCTATAAAGCACAATATTTTAGATTGCTAAATATATATACTCAACTCTTCAGGTTTGAGCTTATCATCTAGACTTTCTTCAAGGTCCAAAATTCTCTTGCTAAAAATATACTCAAATCTTTGTGATTGAATTTTATCACCAAGGCTCTCTTTCAAGCCGAAAATAAGCTTGCTAAAATATACTCAAATCTTCGGGTTTGAGTTATGACAAAGACTTCGGTTCAAGCATAATTTTCTAATTTAAAACTTCAAGTTCTTTATTGGATATATGAATTAGGATGATTTATCATTAATTTAAACGCAAGATCTTCTGATAAATCATATTTCATTTGGTAAAGCACATAAACACTACGCAAATCTTAGAAGTGATTTTAAATACTGATCTGAAAATTCAATCTCATTTTCTTTCGAAATATTTGTTTCTTAATCGTTGATAAATATATCAATATGTAATTAATCATAAAATAAAACATATTAACTTAAGTTGCCACAAACATCAAAATGACAATGAATAATATGACTATAAATTAAATAGCGTACCTTGAAATAGTATATGTAGATTATAGATTAAAATAATCATTTATACCTACTAATATTATGTATGCAATCTTCTGAAATGAGTGAATTCATTTTTAATCGTGTACCACATGAAGTTGTCAAAAGCTTCACATCTCGGTGATCTCTTTGCCGATCCGATTAGCTAGTTTGATATTAAAAGATGGAGCATACTCGTGCTGATAACGTGTTATAAAACTAAGCTAAAAGGAACAACAAAGCTAAGCAACTAGTTGAATGTAAAAACAATGTAGAATGGAGAAAGAGAATATCATATTATTCATTCTTGTTGGTGTCACTATAATACATGATAATGTCCTATTTATAGGACTAAAGAAAGGTACAAAAAGATTAGAGTTATAATATTATTAAATGGTCCTATTATGACCTTTAATACAAACGTTACAAAACCATTCAAATGTGGTCTTTATGATATTCATCAATAGGAGGTTACAAAAGTAGGACAAAATATTTCATGGACATCCACTAATAATATATATTTTATAACACAAAAAAATAAAAGATATTCCATTGCAAAACACACTAACAAGACGTAAACAAGATGAAATACAACTAGCGACTCTAACCTAATCGAGACGATAGCTCAGGCGGTAAGATTGTCAGCTACGAAGTTTTTATCTAAGAGAGAAAATTTAAATTTTAGTTATGGTAAACGAGCTTAAAATCCTCGAATTTCTTCAATTAGGCCACAAACAACCCAATTCGTCTCTTTCCATCTATTGTTAGTTTTCGAGATAGATTGAATGTGCAATCTTGAAACGTACCTCTTTGATTTTCCAATGATCAAGTAGAGAGATCAAGTAGAGAGCATGCAACATACCAACTTGTGATTGGTATAGTGGAAGGGATTAGTCATTACAAAGTAGTAGACTTATGTTCGAATTCTTATTGGGAGAGTTACCTACTTAATATGTCCAACCAGCCTCGAAAGAGATTAAACATTGTGAAAAAAAAAAGAGCAGACAACATAAATTGAGTAAATTATATTTTTAAAAAAAACTATGAATAAAGAAATAACAAAGGCTTCTTTTTTCTTCATCGATTAGAGGAAAATTCTTAATTAATCCGGGTTCGACCAAACTCAAAGTAAATATATGAAAAATGCAGTACATTTGTCATGTGGTTGGATGAATTTTAGTGTCTTAAAAACCGGATCGGACGGTTAGACCTTTTAACTAGTAACCGATTGTCAATCCAGTCCGATCTAGCCTCCAAAACCAGTTTTGTTCCTGACCAATTTGAACCCAAAAAAACCGTTCAAACTTGATAAAATCAATAAACCAGTGAACCGATTGAGCCATTCGTGCACTTAAAAAAAGAAAAAGTTTACGCAACGGATTTTTACTTCTCTTCCGCGTTATTTAAACTTAAAAAATACTCACATCTCTTCTTCTATTTTTCACTTTGAATCAAACAAAATCAACAAGAAAATAAAATATTTTTTATAATAAGTTATAGAAATATATTTGAGCATCAATTCATTAGAAAAATTATTTTTTCCCTAACTTCAAGTAATTTTTTTTTATATATAAAGGTTTCAGTGACAAAATTCATCAATATTCTCTCTTTTAAATAGGTGATTATTAATAAAATTATTGTTTTGATATGATATTTCTTATAATTTGAATTATTGCCTTAATGTCTTGTTATCGTTCTTGTAATTTTGTACTATTATTCATTCTCAACTTAAAATTTGTAGGAAAAATAATTGGTTATGAGATAACATTTAGTTATGAAAATAAACTTGAAGAAATTGATAGTTTTTTTTAAAAAAAAAAAAAATAGTTAGTTACGTACATTAAAACTCAAATTAAAGTATATCTTTGTAATGATGTCACATCGATTGAAACAATAGTTAAACCAATTAAACCGATCCAATTTTAAAACATTGATGAATTTGACCAATTTAGGTATGAACAATAATTTTTTTTATGTACATACTTCAAAATAAATTAATGAAAATGGGAATCAATTCCAATGAGGTTAATTACTCCATCCGTATCCGTCCCAATAATCTTGCTCCTTTTAGGTTTAGCACGGAGTTTAAGATAATTTTCTAAAAAAATAAATTTTTATTATTTTTTTAAAAATAAAAATAATCATGTTTTGAAACGTCCAAAAATAGAAATAAAAACAAAGTACTACTTATTAAGAGCTTAAAACAACAAATCAGAAACAGTAAAACACGTAGAATTAGAAACCATTGCAGAATCTTAAAAGTCAAAACAAGAAAATCAAAACGAAACTGATGAAAAACGCCGTAAAGTGTCAGTAACATCAATTAAATTAAATAGTAACATAACGCTCATCACTCTGTTTCTGTTGGGCTTGTAAATTATGGCTAAGTCCAATCAGAAATTACTATTGTCACTCTTATATGTAATAATAATATTTTCATGGATGCCAATTGAATCCCATTGCGCAAAAAAAACCAATAGGAGTTGCAAGAAAAGAAGACATTCCTTTCATCAAATGCCAAGTCTGCCAAAAATTAGCGTCCCAATTACACAAACAGGTTCAAGCAAAACAAGCTGAGATCACACCTAAAAAGGTAATGGGTTTTTTCAATTACTGAAAAAAAAAAGTCTTATATGAGACTATTTTGGCAATTTTTAAAAATTTCGTGCTGAAATAGAACTAAATTGTTAAATTAATACAGTTTATAGTACTTGATTGAATCAGAGGACTTTTAATGTTCAATTTACCTCCAGATGATTTATAAAAGATTAATTTACCTCCTCTAATCTTATAAATATTTCACACAGCCTCTCATAAATTTTAAACTTAAAAAAGTACGAATTTATAAAACTATTCCTTTTATATGTGGCAATTTACTTTATCCCTGTGTTATAATAAATATGACACTTTACCCGATGTGTTATGATAAATACGGCAATTTACCCCCTAAGTTATTAAGGATACTTTATATGCATGTTCTCAAATTTAGTGAGTGAATTACACTCTTCGACTGAAGGGGGTAAACTACTCTTTTAAAATTTGTGAAGTGCTCTTTTTTAAATCAGAGGGAGATAAATTGATTGACATTAGCTCTTTATGGTGTTAATATTTTGTGTTTGAGTTATATGCTATGTACATTTGCAATATCTGATGGATTGTTCTATTGTATTACAATTATGTTACTTTCAGTTGATTTTGGTGTATAAATGTTGATTAATACTTGAATCAGATATCGGAGTATGAAATTATAGAAGTCGCGGAGAATGTATGTAATTTGAAGAAACAAGAAGCTAATTAGATTCTTAAAATTGATATTGTAGAAGAAGGGGATAAATTGAAGGTAATTGAAATTTTATTTGTTTGAAATGTTTAATTTGGTGTCATTAGATTGGCTTATTTTTCAATATTATTGTTTTCAGCTTGTTGAATAAGATTCAGAAGGACAATGTAATTCAGAATGCAAAACAATAGAGAAAGCTTGTCAAGAGGTGAGATTGCCAAACATATTTCTAGTTCCTTTTAGCTTTATACTGAAGAATTTATTGATAAAGAAGTAAAAGCAATATGTACGTATACAAATATAATGAGTTAATGTCAATTTACCCTCGTGGAAATTTTAAAGAAGAAATTTTCCTTCATCAATCGGAGAGCATAACTCTCTTGTCGAAATTGAAAATGAACATGAAGTGTTTGTGTAAAGTAGGGGAGGGGACGAGGGGTGAGGGTGGGGCGGGGGAGGAATATTTAGGAGACGGTGTGAAACTTTAATGATATTATAGAGGAGTGGAGTGCTCTTTTTCAAACCATAGTTAGATAAATTAAATATTATGAATATTAGAGATAAATTGTCATCAACTTTAAACATAATGTTTAGCTAATTCGTATATCCCATTTGCAGGTTTGGGTTATTTAGATACAGATGTTGCAGAGTATTTGTACAAAAAGAAGCCGCAACTTAATCCTTTCGTTGATTTTGTTTGTAAGGACATCACGGAAGCATGTAGTTCGAAGCCACCACCAGTTCCGAAGGTAATGAGCATTGTCAAAATAGTTTGAACATAATCACAGTGCTAGCGACAAATTCAAGAATAAATATATGCCGAAGTTTCACACTTTGTAAGGTTTCTTTCCCCCTCAGGCCAGGAGTCCTGGAGAGCCGTTTGTTCCCAAGTCCACGAAAGAGACTGAAATGGAGAAGCCTATGAAATCGATGGAGGTACCTATAACTATAAAATCTAAAATGATCGATTATGTCATTCCTTTTTAACGGGCCTTTACCATGTGCTCAATCTCATATTAGAGTATGCTAGGAGCGCCAGGCATGAAGATGTACTCGAGGGAAGACTTTATGAATCAAAAGTTTGGTGACGAAGACGATGATGAAGATGATGAGACAAATTTGCCTTTTAAATTTGCCTTTTAAATTGCCGATATATATATATTTTTTGCAGGGGAAAGTTTTGAGAGAGAAAAATGGTAAAAAGTATAATTGGAAGGAAAGAATTACAAAAGGAGTTGTTGATGCTAGGAAGAAACTGAAAGATCATTCAAACAGAGTTTCAAATTAGATTAAGACAATGGTGGAAAAGCATGAAAGGAGTAGTTGATGCTGGACAGAAATTGAAACTTCATACAAACAGAGTTTCAAATAGAGTAAGACAATGGTGGAAAAGCAAGAAAACAAAGCGGGGAAAGAGTTCAAAGTCCACCAAAGCAGAGCTATAGACTCGAGTCGATATCTCTTCAGTTTTAGATAGTATAATTTTGATCAATAACAGTACACACATAAACCGATAATTGTCGAAAATTCAGAAGTACTCAGATTATGAGTTTCTGGGAACCAGACTTCATCAACTGGGTATTTGCAAATCAGGTCCTAATTGGCCATAGTTGTGGCACCAAGAACCTTTTTTAAACAAATAATGGAAATTACAATCCAGTAAAGGTACAACATCAATTCGAATATCCCAACATGTTCATAAATAATGTCAACTTAAATGCTGATCAGAAAGATTATCTGCATTCTTTGCTACTTATAGAGCAGCAAATAAGAGATTGAGCAATGTAAATATATACCGAGGCGGCTCAGTTCAGTAGACAATTCTTCAATCTTCTCCAAGCAGCGGAAATCAAGACAACACACGGCATGTAATATAACATGATCATCGCATTAGGTAATGTTGTGTTCTTGAAGCCTGGCAATGTCGCCCATTTATTGAATACTTTAGCGTTATATCTACATCACGAGGATTCTTTTTATTAGGTGTCACGGTCATGGTCCCATGGACAGCTTCCCCTTGGCAAATAGACAGCACATCTTCTAGGTAGAGGACTGTTTGTTTCCAGTGAGTAGCACGTGATTTGGGTCCTGCGTGCATATTAAGTTAATAGTCAAAATCAGAAGGTGCATCTTATCGTTTCTGCGAGGACTAAAGATAGCAAAACAATATTCTTGTTACTCGTTTCATATAATAACATTGTTAAAGACATGCACGGCTAAAATATTCCAAAGGGAAAATTAAATACCGAAAGGTTCAGATAAATATATCAGACCTGTAGAGAATCCCATCAATTTATGGCACTTGGTAAAAGAAACATCAAAATAAGCTACAAGAGCATGGATGTAATCATCGCGTTCTGCCACAAGCTCATCGCGTTCTGCCACAAGCTTAAAAGGTGCAGTGAAGGAATTATCCACTTCACCCATCTTAGATATGTGATATGTCCATTGTCTGAAATTCGTAAATACAGTTAATTTAGAATACACTCTATTTTACGTAAACATTCTTTAAGAGACGTATTAAACAGTCGAGAATGGAGGCAGAGAGAAGGTTCAATTTGTTTCTGCTCTACAGTTTCAACAAGAGGCTCAGCTATTGATTGCTTCCTAATGCAGCTCATATCAAATCCATATACATTGTTCCAAACTGTGATGGCATAACACCAAGATTAGAACAAATTAAGGCCTAAACACCAAATATAAAATTGTTGTTGACAGCAACTTGTGCACGCACACATACAAACATACAGTATCATATTCATTTAACAGAATCAATGCCAGGGATACTAAGCTCACATTCAATTTTTTCTTCCTTGTAATCAGCATCTTTCCTTGGCCTTTGAAATTATCCTAGTTTTGGTATTTTTGCTCATGCCTATTTTAAGTATACTTATTTCCTTGGCCTTTGAAATTCCATTCTTTGAAATAAGGACCGCAAGGTGCAAGTTCTAAGGCCATCTTCAACATTCGGGGTTCAAATGTCCACTTCCCCCCTCCTCCTCGGTAGCCGTCTTCAATAGCTGAGGGCATGAATTTGTTTATTTTATCACTACCACTCTCACCATAATAATAATACTCGAGTTCGAATTGTATATATTAAACCTAGTTTATTAGATTATATTAAATTTAAATTCGATTAATTTGTATAATAAAAATATTTAATTTTAAAGTATATACAATATGCATAAAATTTAAACATTATCCTACAATTGGTTAAAAATATTCAAAACTTAGAATATATTTAAATTAAATGTATAATATTTATCTAACTTATATCATAATGATAATATGATACTAATTAGTAAAGCTCATATAAATATAATATGATTATATTTATTTAATTAAAAATATAAAATGTAAGTTAAAAATACAACAAACTAAGAGATTAATAAATTTTAAAATATGATTATGTATACAAGTCTAATATTTAAAATTATGTTTGCATAGTATATTGATTTGACTTTCAAACTTGACACTCTTTATCCTAAAATTATATAGTTGGAGAGAAATATCTTGAAAAAAAACTTTTAATAAGAAATTATGTCATATAACCAGTGTTTTTAAAATCGGACCGGTCATTGAACCGGAAGCCCTACTGGTTACTGCTTCGATCGGTTAGATCGGGTCAACTGGTTCTCTCGGTATCACTGGTGTGACTTTATTATTATGTAATATTTATATATATAATTTATAATTCAAGAAATTATCATTCTTTGTCAATATAAATTTTTATTGTTTTATGCAAATAATCAAAATGTCTTAATAATTAAGATCAATGTAAAAAATATAAATCTCAAGTAGTCCTCAAATATACATACATTCAAAACAAGACAACAAAATTAAGTTCATCTCATTTTCAAAGTTTTGGCTTGTTCATTTGGATTCTATTGTTGTAAGTTGATGTTTATACGTTAATTGATTTGCATAATTTCATACACAAAATAATATTATTCACAATGATGAAAAAATAGTTATGTACTTCTTTATGTAAAAGAAAATATATTATTGCATTGATTGTGAAAACACTAAAATAATGAATGTTATTCCAATTAAAGTATATAAATGTAATTCTATTAAATGTTAAACAAGAGTTCAAATAAATAACAATAACAAAAAATCTCTAAATTTAAAAAAAAAAAAATTAAGTGAATCACTGGTTCACTGGTTTTACCGGTTCACTAGTTTTATCAATTTTGGAGCTAATTTTATCGATTCGAACTGGTTAATTAGGAGACTAATTTTAAGGGGTGAACCGGACCGGATTGGGGACCAGTTAGCGGGTGAACTGGCTCAATCGGCCGATCCGATCCGATTTTCAAAACACTGCATAAAACTAAAATTAGTTTTAATTTTCATTGATAATGTGTAAAATATTAATTTGATTTGTATTATAATTTAATTTATAAATAAATGTGGTTACAATTTTCTATAATTTATAAATTTCTATACAAAATGTTCAATAAAAATGATGTAGCTCAAATACTATGGGGGGGCTGTTTGGTAGGGTGTATGGGTTTAAGGTAGATTAGATTGGAGCTGGATTGAATACCATATTAAAAATACATTTGGTAGATTTGATTGAGTCATATTACACTAGAGACCATGTTAATTGTAAACTGTTATAGATTTTAACTTATGATTTATTTATGTAGTATGTGTTTCTATTTTCAGAGATTTGAGAAGAATTTATTATACTTAATGATATTTTAAAATATGAAATATGTATATTTGAGATTATAAGTGACATTTTACTTGATCCATATTCACTCGGATTAACTAATCCACCCAAGCCTGGGTGGATTATAATCTAGTCTTAATACCAGGTCGTAAAGATTTAATCCATTTGACCTGGTATCAGAGCAATGCCACCAAACGTTATATTAGCCCATATTAATTCGTATAATATGACCTAATACCTGCTATTAGGTCCTACCAAATACCCCATGGATGTTATGTTTATACAAGAGGTTAGGTGTTCAAATCACTCATTCCACAAAAGTTTTCAATTTATTATAATATTAAAAAATATTAAAAAGAAAAAAAAATCAGAACCGGATTGAAACGATCCAAACCGGTTCGCCGGTTCAAACTGATTTTTAAGTTTGCTGATTTAGGGGGTTAACTCGATCGGACAAGCCTCCGATTAGCGGTCGAACCGGTCTGGGCCGATTGTAATAACATTGGTTTTTAGAGTGAATAGTAAATTAACTCTCAGTGTTATTCTAAATAGGCAGTTTAACTCTCCGTGATATAACTTATAAATAAAAGGACAAAATACTTGTTTTTTTATAAAAGATGCACATTGTCTCCTTGATTTTAATATTTTTATAAGGGGTTAAAATGTCCATTATACAATATCGCAGGGAGTTAAAATGCTCATTTACGGATATCACGGGGAAGTAAAATGTTCATTTACGCATATCACAGGGGGTAAAGTGGAGGTAATAAGTCAAGTAATTAAGGTTAAGTTAGTCATTTTCTACAAGTTAGCGTGAATTTTTCTTATATGGATTTTCTAAAGTGTGAATAAATTTAAGTCCACTGTATTTCTTAGAAAAATGTATCTTCAAGTTGGAAATAAGAATCCGACTCAGCAAAATGAGTAACGAGAGAAAAACTCTTTCGATACTAAATTTTAGTCCAAAAAATATATTTGGTACTAAACTTTTAAAAAAAAATATTTCATACCATGATTCACATCCTCTTGACATATTTAATTTAGCCGTTAATTTTCGGACGAAATTCAACAGGTGTCGCTCATGTGCTCACTAGTTTGTCCAAGACAAGATATACAACATTAATTATAATACAGAATTTTCAAATAGAGATTATTTGAAAATTAACTTACAAAACAATCAATCGATTTAATAACAGATATTTGTAAATCTAGTTTCGTTGTTAACTAGAAATTCCTTATCTTATTTTGACAAAATTATATTAATCTCAATACTAAAGATTTAATTAGATGCCGATTAGGTGTTTAGCCAGTTTACGTCTGTGTGTGAGTGTATGCGTGTTAAAGATTCGATCCACGCATTGTTTTTGGCAACTGGTACTATGTTGTCTGCCATGACGGAGGCATACTACCTTCATTTTCGCTCGCATCTTTAATTTCTAGCTTCATATAATTTCAAATTCATGATTTCTGACAGAAAAATAATTAATCATAATTAATTAGATAATGAGTTTCATTCGAGACATGCATATATATACAAACGAATAATATGTATTTACGAGGCTTCTTTTGTTGATTTGAGACGGTTGGGTATGTCCATTCGAGCTAACCCAGCCCGGTCTACTATTATAAAAGAGAGTTTTCTAGGGAATTATTTTTTTAATCACACCATTAAGAAGGTAATGGGAGATTAACTCCCCTCTAAACAAACACATAATAAAGAATGAGAGAATCAGTCAAAGGACTTGTCCAATTGACATAGAAAAACAAATTAAGTCTGTTCATCAAAATGATAAGAGTGCCTTCTTCAGTTAAAATAATTGTGATAGACTTGGCACCTTCTTTAGAATAATACTCGGTCTTCGCATAATTGATAACAACTGTCAATATAGTAGTAATTTAAAAAAAAGAGACAAGTCCACCATGACTGAATATGCTTTCCACTCTCCAAATAAGTTGAAGTTATATAAATTGCAATATATATTT
Organism: Penstemon eatonii; assembly: GCA_038501285.1. Lineage (NCBI taxonomy): Eukaryota > Viridiplantae > Streptophyta > Magnoliopsida > Lamiales > Plantaginaceae > Penstemon > Penstemon eatonii. Next base: position 945,968 of record JBCEGF010001339.1, read on the forward strand.
GCAGAAGTTGTATTTGAAACTCTGAAAAAAGTAAATTGATCATATATTGCCTACTCTTAAAAATCAGATATTAGCTAGATATGGCAGTTTATGCATCTCTTGTCTCTCTTATTAACGTCCTGAATCGTACCCAAAATCCTCCTCCACGTTATGTGTTTCTAAAAGAGTTGCAAACACAACCCCTCTTTGATCAAGTTAGTTCCTTGCTTAAATTTGTTGAAAATCATTCTCAAACAAGAAGCAAAGAAATTGAACTTTTAGAGAGCCGAATCGCTGCTGCAGCTTATGAAGCAGAAGACATCATTGAGACCTTTGTAGTGGGTCAAATTAAAAAATATGCAGAAAGTACTACTATCGATAGCTATGCCATCTCTTGTGAAGATCTAGAGAAAGTTGTACAAGAAATGGATTTAATCAAGAAAGAGGTGTTGAAGATTAATCATGAAAAGATCGAGGTTGCTGCTGGTTCATCATCATCATCACCACCAATTAATGTAATTGCTAAGGCTCCTCTTCGTGGTGGCAAGATTAATACTACGATGGTGGGGTTCTATGAGGACTTGATTACATTAAAGGAAAAGCTCACCACAAATCAATCTGATCGCCTAGTCATTCAAATTGTTGGCATGGGCGGTATTGGTAAGACTACTCTCGCTACTAATACTTATGACGATCCATTTATTAAGAGTAATTTTGACATTCGAGCTTGGGTAACTATATCTCAAGATTATAGTTTAAGAAAAAATATTTTAGGCCTTTTATATGATACTGGACTTTTTAACAGTAGTATGCATAGCATGAGTGATGAAGATTTAGGAGAAATGTTGCACAAAGCTTTGTTTAGAAGAAAATATCTAATTGTACTAGATGATATATGGAGTATCAAGGCCTGGGAAGAGATAAGTAGGTTCCTCCCTGACGATGGTAACAAAAGTAGGATAATGATGACTACTAGGCACCCTGTTTTGGCATCTGGACTTGGATCTTCATATCAAATGAAGTTTCTAGATGATGCTGAGAGTTGGAACTTACTCTCTGAGAAGATATTTGGAGAACAGGTTTGCCCTCGTGAACTAAAGAAAATTGGAAGGATAATTGCTAAAAATTGTAGAGGACTTCCCTTGGCAATCTCTGTGATTGGTGGGCTCCTGAAAGTGTCTGACAAGACACGAGAGTATTGGAGTGAAGTTGCAAAGGATGTGAGCTCTATCATTAATGAAGTAAATAATGAGGAATATTTTGGGATATTATCTCTAAGTTACAATCAGTTGCCCATTCAATTGAAACCACTTTTCCTCTACATGGCGATTTTCCCAGAGGATTCTGAAGTTCGAGTCTCCAGGCTCATCAACTTATGGGTTTCAGAAGGATTCTTAAAACCACCACCACCGGATAAAACTTTGGAAGAGGTTGCAGAAAAATATCTAGAGGATCTTATTGATAGAAATCTCGTTATGGTCCAAAAGCGAAGTTCTATGGGCAACATCAAAACATGTAAAATCCATGATTTGTTAAGGGATCTTTGCTTGAGAGAAGCACTGAAGGAGAGGTTTCTTTGCATAATGTATGATGATTTAGAAAAAAACATAAGTGGTAAGCGTCGTCTTGGTGTGCATTTGAATGCAAGCGTTCAGGACAATAAGTTTTCAACCAAGTCAGACTTGCAATCTATGCCACTTGCTCGTACTGTGGTTATGGAAAACAGTGAAATGCAATCTAGTATAATTTTACAATTGAAGTTGCTACGGGTTTTCCATGTGCAAGTGAATCAAAGGGAAACATATGAATTAAATGATTTTCTGAAGCTAGTTAATTCACGATACCTTGAATTTACATCCTGGTATTTTCGTGAGGTGTTTATTTCTGATCAAATCATGTCATACTTACCTTGGAATCTGGAGGCCTTAATTTTAAATGGTGAGATGTCGAGATCTATCACCTTACCATTTGAAATCTGGGAGATGCAACACCTTAGGCATATAAAGATTAAGGACGGAATCTACTTGTCTATGCCCGATAGAGAAAAAAATCATTATTGTGTTCTTAAAAATCTACAAAAGTTGTCTAAGATGATTGATCTTAGGTTTACTGATGAGATCTTAGGTAGAATTCCAAACTTAAAGAAATTAAGTGTTACTTATATTGAGGAAAAAACGTCAACAATTTTGAATATTACCACACCAAAATCTCTTCAGAAACTCGAGATTCTAAAATGCTATTTCCCTTACACATTCAGTACCAGACCAAATTTTCCACCTATGCTAAGAAAACTAAGTTTAGATAACTCTGGTATTCCATGGGAAGATATGAAGATAGTTGGTTCATTGCCCAAACTTGAAGTGCTCGAATTAATTCATAATGCGTTTCTTGGCAAAGAATGGAATGTAGGTGAAGGAGAATTTCAGCGGCTGAAATCTTTATCAATTGTTTGGTGTACCTTCAGAACCTGGGTGGTAGACAGTTCTAGTTTTCCAGCACTTGAGAGTTTGAATCTTAAAGCATGTAGTGCACTAGAAGAGATCCCACAATGTATTGTTGAAATACATTCGCTTGAGTTAATAACATTGCGTCAATGCAAGACACCCCTTCTTATTTCAGCAAAGAAACAACACTTGGAAGCACAGGAGGAAGGGAACTATGATCTTCTAATTCAAGTTGAAACTGACCGTGATATCCCGAGCTTGGGAAGTCATGATAAATTTCAGGTTAAAAAGCGCATGTACAGTGTGTTGAACTGATAATCCAGGTGAGTGAGGAACATTTACTGAATCTTTTTCTTCATTATTAATTTTTGTGTAAATTAATTGTTTTGCTCCCTTGTAATTTTTGTTCAAATACAAGTTAAGAAGCTTATTAACTCCTCCACCCAATATATATGTTATGCATATACTAAGAATATATAAGAATGTCGGGGTAACCTGCAAATAGTGCATCGAATCTCTTTTCTTTTCAGTTTACCTATTAATAATTATCTTCTAAACTTACTGTTTATTTAGGTTTGCCTTTTCTTTCAATAAGCGACGACATCATCATCCATGGTCCAAAGGTGTGTTCCGATCCACCATGACGTTGTTTCTTTTGCTTCATTCATTTGCTAAGTCTTATATTCAAGTCTTTTCATTTTAACATCTTGTCAATTTTCCTTCTTTTGCAAATTCCATGATATTCTAAATTTTGTTTCTTCCTGAATGGCCTTTTCTTATGAGCCTTGGTTATGTTGTTGTTTTCTTTTGCAGTGGTTTAATAGCCCTAGCCTATGGAGTCGAACTCTCGTAAAATAACCAACTATTTAATGAATGGTGATTGAAAGAGCGCATCGTCAATTCATTTGTGTTGGTTTGTTTTCTTCTTCATTGATTCTTTTACTTGCGTGTTGGTACATTATGGGTTGGTTTGTTTGATTTCGGTTAACTTTTTTCTGAATGTTGTTTTTATTTTATAGAATCCTTATTATAGGTTCCAAACGATAATCGTTTTCTATGTGTGAATTTTAACTTTCTCTTTACGTTTGATTTGACGAGCTACTTTTATTTGGATTGCTCCATTTTATTGTTGTGATTCTGAAGTGGGCAATGTTCATTTCATTTGAGAATTTATTGAAATTTGATTGAACTTGTCCAATGTGACAATTTATTATTTGAGGTTAATTTGTTGTTAATGTAATTTGTAATGCCACCACTTGTTAGAGTGAAATTTCGGCTTCTTGTTCATTATGCTCAGCTTTCCCAAAACATGACATAAATGCATAGGCAGCTTGTTGACCTATTTTGTGTTGACATCTTTTATGAATGTTGGTAAAATTGTAGAAAACATCCCAAATTAATTAGTGATTTTGAATTTTCGCCCCAAACTATATTACCTCACCGAATTTCGTCCCGCAATTTAATACTTGTTTGAAATATCGTCCAAAAGTAATGGGCTTTTGGCACTTTGCACCCTGAAATTATAGAGTTTTGACACTTTGCACCCTGACTTAAAAATTTTGGCACTTTGCATCCTGGAAATATAATTTATTTAGCAATTTGCACCCTAGTGTGTGTTTTAGTGAGAAAATTCATTGCTTGAAGGGTAGAATAGTTATTTTCGAATATTTTTGGTACTTTGCACCCTAAATTATAGATATTGAAACTTTGCACTTTAAAATATAGAATATTGGTACTTTGCACCCAAAAAATATAATTTCTGGCATTTTCAACCCCGACTTAATATGATAATCTAAATAATGTAAATAACATGCAATATAATAGTATGTTAGATATGTAAACGTGTATTTTAGATATAAAGTAAATAATCTTGAGAATACTTGAAAACAAAATAAAGACTATGTCTGTTTTTTTAATTTAAATTTTACTGAGAGAAAATGTTAAAATAAGTTATTATAAAGTAAAATAAGTTTAAAATAACAAGTTTATGATTGTTGTGCATAGAAATGACCATTTTATCTCTATATCACAGACATTCATGAGTTTTTTTAAGGTGCAAAATGTCATATATCAGGGTGCAAAATGGCATACAAATTATATTTTTAGGGTGCAGAGTGCCAAAAATTTAAATCGGGGTGAAAAAAACTAATATTTTATAATTGTAGGGTGAAGAATGCCAACATTCTATATTTTAAGGGTGCAAAATCTATATTGTCAAGGTGCAAAGTGAAAAAAAATTAAAAATAAATATTCTACCCTTCAACCAATGAATTTTCTAACTAAAACACACACTAGGGTGCAAAATGCCAAATAAATTATATTTTCAGGGTGCAAAGTGCCAAAACTTTTAAGTCAGGGTGCAAAGTGCCAAAACGCTATAATTCCAGGGTGCAAAATGCCAAAAATCCAAAACTAATTACTAATTTCGATTTTTCGTCCCAAACTATATCAATTCGCCGGTTTTCGTCCCATGATTTACCATTTTGTATGAATGTAGTCCCAATATTAAATTTCTAATTAATGGAATTGACGGTTCAATCTTTAATTAGTTTGGGACGAATTCTACAATACCATATACTTATTCATGTTAAAATTTACCACGTTAAAACATGTAAGCAGCCATGTGATAAATTTAACGGCAAATGTGCAATTTCCGTCTTATAATTAACGGTGGGACGATATTCCAAAAAAATATTATATTGCGGGACAAAATTCGCCAAGTTGAATAGTTTGGGACGAAAATCCAAATCAGTGATTAGTTTGGGATGATTTTTGCAATTTTGCCATGAATGCTTAGTGTTTTTTGGTAAAGTGTCAATTAATTAAGTAAATGTATTTGCCTAATTGGCACAGGTAACCATCGAGTATTTAACAATCAATATATTTTTTTTTCATCTACATTTAATATAATATTATTTGTAGAACATACACCTTATCGGTTGCCCTCAAATCAATTGATGTTAAAAAATGTGCATATTATAGTTTTATAGTGTATGCATATACATACACATCCACATACAAGGGCAGACACAGCATAGGGCTAGTAGGATCTATAGAACCTATTCATTTTTTTTTTCAAAAAATATATAGTAGTAGTAATTTATTTAGAGTAAAAAAAAAAAACAAGAAGTCCCATACATTTACCATGTGAGCCCAAATAAGATGATTTAACCAATATAATCTCAATTTTGAGAGAAGCTCAATATCTGTACTAATACTAAAAGTGTGAATAATTTAAGTTTGCATCATTGATATCCCTGACAATTTAAATATTAATTGCAATGCTCATACCATGGTTCAATAATTGGATCGAATTGGATGAATTCGACCACTTGACTGTTATCTCGTCTTTTGGAGTGAAAATCATCACGTGATAACATGAGGATAACGTTATATTTTTCTTCCTAAAGTGAAGGAAACGTGATTATTTCCCTCCGTACGTCAATTTTGTCCAATTATTTTACCGTTGTATGAACGATACAACCAGACTCTAAATTGTGGTATTAAATGTGCATTTACTTATCATTGGTACCAAGATTGCAAAATGTCATACTGTATGGTCCCAAATATACATTTTTCCTATTTTTGCTACTTATTTTAATCGAGAAAATATTAAGTACAACTGCTACACCACATCACCTATGACACGTAGTGTAGCACATCAATGACAGTTATACATATAGATATGATTCACATCAGCTATGTTCTAACTCATTTTCCTTATATGAAGATTTTGAAAATTTAGAACATGACTGATGTAGAATTATATCTACATGTATACATATTAATATTGTATTGCACTACGTGTCACTGATGACGTGGTGCAACGGTTACACTAAATAATTTCTTCTTTCAATCTATAATAGTAAAAACTATTTGATACACTCGATGAATAAACGATGTGATGTAATGCAAGGATGAGATTTCCAAAAATTTGAAGGAAAAAATGATTCTATAATTGCATCCTATCTATGTATTGATATGTAGAAAATAAGTTGAATAAGATTATTGTTTTATTACATCATCAATCCTGATTTAATCTGGATGATTAAATTTCATATATTTCTTTATATTCAGTAAAATTTTCACTTTTCAAAATAATTATAAATATTTTGTTCCTATAACAAATTTAAATAGTAACATTTCTTTCCCATGGGGTTTGATCTTCTCGGAGACGCGTCGAACACATTAAGTGAAAACCTATTCCAACAGGAATTCCAACATGAATTCACTAATTTATAGTGACTAACCCCTTCCACCCACCCAAAATCCGTCGGAAAAAGTGGCGTAGGAAAATTTCCGACGGATGTTTTCCAACGACCAAATCCGTCAGAAATTGGAAAATTTCCGACGAACAAAGCTGTCGAAAAATCCGTCGGATATTTCCGACGAAAAACTAGGCTATCGAAAATTTCATTTTGTTTTTCGTAATTTATTTAACTTCAACATAAAGCCGATCTTTAGGTGTAAAATAATCATACCTAATTACAATCAGAGGCAATAAACCAATAATTGTTTTCTGAATCGTGCTGATATACTGCGAATCGTTGTCATGGAATATTCTTCACTTTTAACTTTTAACTGCACAAATATGTAAAATATGTTGAGCTGTAAAAAGAGAATGGAATATCACCTGCCGACAAATATTATGAAAATAGTTTAATTTGGAATTTCATGATATATTATTATATTATATTCAACTTGTTTCGAGTGATAGCCTGACTACTGCTTCTTTTGGAATCCTATGTGTCTGTATTAGTAGGGCATATAGTTCTTTAGATTAAATGAGAATCGTTAAATAAAATTAATAATATATGTACAAATTCCATAATTTTTTGGATAGTAATTGGTAAATTAATAGGAAAAAAAACTAAACTTGTAATGTTTCACACAAACACGGAACTCCAATTAATGACATTAACATGACTACAATTACAAGCTACATATATGTTAAGTAATTGAATAAATTTTCAAAAAATGACAAATAATTAAGTAATTAACTGAACTTATTTCGTGATTAAATGAATTTGACTAAATTACAATGAGAAATTAGATTTTATTTTCAACTATTCTTCCAAGTTCTTGTTGGTTTTGAGACTTTTATCTCAAACTTAAGGATAGATATGAATTTGCAATTGCAAGAAGAATACATTTGAAATCACATAATTTATTATCTATATCTATCTATATCTATATCTATACTACTACTAAAAGTGTGAATATTTTAAGTTTTTTTCTTTTTTTGTGAAGACAAAAATGCCCTTATTCAATTTGTAAAGTATATTAATAAAATATAATTAGACATTAATTTTCCTTAAATTTTCTCATCAAAACTTTGGTAGGAAAATATTTTAAGAAAATTTGTAACTTCCTTGCATCCTAACCAAGCACCATGAATATGAAAGAAAAATAAAAGTATATTCAAATTAAATATATATCAAGTCTTATCATAGTTATTTCTTACATTAACTCCAATAATTAAGAAAATTAACTCCTAAATCATTTTTACAATTTCATTATTGTTCTCCCATAACACATAAAAATAAAAATAAAGACTATAATTTTGAATAGATGTAGGAAAATTATTTGTTTTATTTAAAGATTTAGAACAATATGTCACTTCTTAAAAAAATCAAATTCTCTTAAATATCATCAAATATGTTAATTAAAGTAGAATCACATCTACCTATGAATGAACAAAAATGCTTATGAGTAATCTTTATTTGACATGAGATACATTACCTCAAATATTCTATTCGAGAAAAACGTGTAAAATAAATTATAAAACGGATGAAAATTCAATGAAAATTGGTGAAATCGATCTAATAAATTTTATGTAATTGATGAAAATATGTGAAATCGATCTAGATGAAATTTATGAACACTGGTGAAGTAGGTGAAATCGGTAATAAAAAGTGCCTGTTAAATCGATAAATACATGTGAAATCGATGAAAATTCGGGCGACATTTCTGAAAAAATGGGAAACAAATCGGTGAAATCAATGAATAATGGGTGAAATTTATGAAGAATGGGTTAAATAATTGAAAAAATGTTAAAATCTGTGAAAAAGTGTTAAAATCTATGAAATAATGTGAAATCAATTGTTGGTCCCAAGTGGTCAGAAGAGGTTTAGAGGGGGGGGGTGAATAAACCTCTTTAAAAATTTTCTTCAAATTTAACTTTAAAACTTTACCCTTACTGAACAGACTAAGCTGATCAGATTTGTAAGTTACAATTCTGTTCGCGAACAAATCTTTGAACAGTCTTGTTGACCACTCGTCTGATGGTTACTTAGCTGATTTAGCAGAAATCAGTTTTAATACTTAGAGTACTTGCAGCGGATTTTCAAAGTGTTTTTCACAAGTAATCTGAGCAGTTTGAAAAATGTTTCCCCAGTTTTATAAACTCCTTTTAACTTCTTTTCAAACAGTTAACTTAATGTGTTTTTATGCAATCAGGAAATATGCAAGTTTAAAAGCAATGTAAAAACACAATCAATTTTTATAGTGGTTATATGGATTTGAATATCCTTTAGTCCACTCTTCCAAGTCACTCAGATCTTGGGTTATACTATAATCACAAAGTTTACAGTATACTCTGCTTGCGTCGAACAACAAATGAAACGACCACAAGTTCGCAATAGGAAATCACACAGAAAACCTATCCTCTGAAGTTTGATCACTCACAAAGATGGATCACAACTCCGCACAACACTCTTGTTTACAAAATCACTCAGAAGATGTATTTTTCTTTGTTCTTCAACTCTGCTTTCGTCAACAAATGACTCAGCTGATGAGTGAGCTGTTCTTGAGACTTAAAGAATTTTGCTTCGGAAATTTCTCTCAGAAAGTGTGTTGCTTATTTCTTCTTCGTCTCTTTCAGCTATTTATACTTGAGGATTGAAAAGTGTCCGTTGAAGAGAGACAGGATTCAAATTCCTCGAGTACTGGTCCTTAAAATCCGCGAACGGCTCTTTTGCAGTCTGTCCGTACTGTAAACAGTACTATTCTGCAGGCAGCATTAAATGCAGCATTAAATGCACTCGGCTGATGCGAAGCTTTTCTTCAATCATTTGTCTTAAATATCCTCGTACTTCAGCATTTATTACACCAAAGGGCATTTATTACCGTTGGGAACACTTCATGATCTTCTTCACTTGGCTGACAAAAGTATAAGTCTGATGGCGAACTCGGCTGATCTCAAACTTGAACAAATCTGATTTGAGTCGGCTGATCTTCACTAGTCTGATAACTTTACTTCAGCAGATCAGAAGTCTTGGACCTTGAAACTTTGACTCTTCTGATGTCTTCATTACTTAGTCAAAATTCCTTGATAAGTTTATCAGCTAAGTTACTCCATACTTAGCCAATTTATGAAGTTTTGGAATGCATCAAAACCTCCCTTATCAAACTTTCTTTAGTGCCTTCATCTTCATCTTTATCCAACATTTTCCCCCTTTTTGATGATGACAAAACTTCAGCTTAGTACCTGTTGAATACTTAAACTAAAGATTGAAATCCTCAAAATTTTCTGAGATAGAAAAAGTTTATTGGATTGAACTTGGACATTTTATTGATGTTGAGAGTGAATTACATGTACAAATTCATCAGATGAGATTTCTGAAAAAGTAAACTGATTACAATTGATTTTTCAATTTCTAACTGTCAGCTTCTTCATCAGATTCGAGCACTTCTTCATATTCATAAGATGATTCTTCATCATCTTCTTCATCATCAGCTTCTTCTTCCAAGGTTGCTTTGGCAGCTTCCATCTTTTCTTTAAGTTCTTGCTCTTGAAGAGCTTTCAAAGCTTCCATGGCCTTCCTTGCAGATTCTGTATTCTTGTACTTGGTATCTTCTTTTTCAGTCATTTCTTCTTCTTCTACCGTTCCAAGCTTTGCAATCTTATCAGTTTCAGCTTCAGTCCTGTCAGCTGTTTCTTCAGTTTCTTTGGCTTCAGTTGTTGCAGCAGTAGTTTCCTCCTTAGTTGATTCCTCAGCAGCAGATTCCTTTGCTGGTTCTTCAGCAGCAGTTTCTTTAGCTGGTTCTTCCCTTTTATCTTCCCCCTTTTTGTCATCATCAACTCTGATGACATTAGAAGGTTCAACAGCAGGGTTGAGGGCAACTGTTGGAATTTTTACTCCAGCACATAAAGCCTTTAGATTCTGATTAACAACGTCATGACTAGCTGTTAGATGATGAATGTCAGTGCTGATGACATCAGTCTTATCATTGAAGTAGTCAATGTTGAGGTTGATAGTTGCAATTTCATTTTGAACTTCCTGTGCAGCCTTTGCAACTTCTTGCAACATTCCCAGATTGATTTCCTTCTCTTCATGACTGACTTTAATGAAAGTTGCAGTTAAGTCAGCAATCTTGTGCTCAGCTGATTTTAAAGCCGTGTGAAGATGATTCACATCACCCTTCACATCTTCCACGTTCTGGTTCAGTTCTCTTAAGCTGTGTATCAACTGCAATGAGTTGTCTTGAGGAATTGGAATACTGTTGATCTCCTTTTTGATGATCTCTTCTGTTGATCCTTGAACAGTTTCCAGCTGAAGTCTGTTGGTTTCTGCCAACTCTGCTTTCAGCTCCTCCTTAACCTTTAATAGCTGTTGCTTGTGCTTGTCTTCCAGTTCCTTAAGTTGGTTTTCCATCAGCATCTGGATTGCTTCCATCAGTGATGAGTGCTTATCACCTGATGAAGCAGAAGCAGCAGCTACATCCCTTTCATCAATTTCCTGGTGGACAGGAATATCTTCCATCTTTTCGTCTTGATGATTTCCAGAGTCCGTAGCCTTCCACTCAATGGCCAGGGGTTCATCAGCAGCCTTTTCAGCAGACTTATCTTCAGTCTGATCAGCAGACTTATCAGCAATTTGATCAGCAGGCTTGTCAGCAGTCTGATCAGCAGGATTGTCAGCAGTTTGATCAGCAGACTTGACTTCAGGCTTGTCCGTAGCTTTAGGCTCATCAGTAACATCATCATAGACTAAGTTGGTGATAGTGCCATCATCATTGAAGCAAGTGGTTTGTCTGATTTGCCTCACAATGATCCAGGGGTTAACAAAAGCATTATTCCCCTTTGGCACTTCATAGAACGGTTGCACTTCCTTGCCAAAAACGATTTGCTGGATGCTTGGCAGTAGTGGCAAGTCACTTGAACAGCCTTGCTGATACTTAGACTTTTTAGCCCATCTCTTCAGGGCAGCCATAACAGCAAACTTAATTGCTCTTTCCTCAGCATCTTCAGACTTCTTCTTCTTCTCAGGCAAGGTGCTCTTGATTTTCTTGGCTTCCTCCAGTGCAAAGCCTTTTGCATAGCTATGCATGATATCTCTCACATAGCTGGGATCAAGAGCCTTTTGAATGGAGTTTGTCTTCAGCCAACTTAGAACCCATCGTTCTTCATCAGCTAACTCCTTCATATCTTGAAGTTCAGTAATTGACTTGTTCAGCCTGTTGTCCCTCCAACTAATATATCTTGGCTTTTCTTGGTTGAACAGAGTCATCAACATAAGCTTCTGATCATAGTACGCCAAGGACTTTTCAAACTTCTTGAACAGCTCCTTATCAGCATAGACTATCTCAAATGCTTTTCTGACTTCAAACTTGTCTTTTGACTTGGTTTTGGGGGCAGGCAGCAATATTTTCTTCTTGTCTTCTTCATCCTTCCCTTCACCAATCTTGATGCCACCTCCATGGACAGGTCCATAGGCATCAACCTTGCTCAATTCAATCACTGCAGCCATTTCAGCATCCTCAGCAGCTTTTCTTTCTGCTTCAGACATGCGTCTTCTGGCTTCATCCTTTGCTTCTTGAGCTTTGCTTAGCTCAAGTGCTTTCTTCTCTTCAAGCTCATCCTGCTTCCTCTGTTCAGCTTCTTCCCTTGCTTTCTTATCAGCTTTGGAGACTTTCTTTCTCCTTAGCACTATTTTTCTCTTGCCTTTATCAGCAGGAGCTGGTCCAGCAGATGATATGGGAGCAGCAGCTATAGGATGGATGATTTGAACATCTGGATCTTCTTGAGGTTGAGCAACCTCAGCTGTTGGTGCTTCCTGACTTGGCTGTTGCTTATCAGCTTTGTCAGTCACAACAGTCTCAACTGATTCAATAGGCCTTTGAGTAGCTTCAGGGTCCTCCCTAGCTACATTTTCCAGATCAGTAGGTTTTTCAATGAATGTCATCTGCTTTCTAGCAGACTTCTTTGTTCTACCTTCACGGTAAGTGGTAGCTGCTGTACTTCTCAGTTGACTTCTTGTCCTTTGAGAAATATCCTCAGCAGGCCTCTCAGCTGATGGAGTTCTTGATGGTGATGCAGGGGATCCAGTCCTTACATCAGCAATTATGTTCTCAACAATCTTAGTGGCTTCAGCAGAAGTCACTCTCTCCATCTGCTTAGATTCTTTCTTCTTGGGCTCATCAGCAGCCCTCTTCCTTTTAGTCTCAACAGCCAAACTTGCTGTTTTGACTAATCTCTTTTGCCTTTTGGCAGGAACCTCCTTTGGTTCCTCAACTTCTTCTCGTTCAGGCTCATCAGCCTTCCTCTTCTGAACAGGTAGATACTTGTTCATTGCTTTGGACTTGTGAATTTCTTTCCCATTTGTCATAACACAGCCCAACTTTGATAAGAGGTAACTTAAAGTGATTCTGTGGTTGGTGTAAGGGCCTTTTCCCTTCTTCACTTCCAGAAAATCAGCAAGTATATACCAAATTATGATGGACCAGTTTACCTCTAGCCCGTAGTATACGGCAGCCATGATGCTGAAACGCTTCATTGTAACAGCATCTAGAGAAAAAGTACAGTTCTCAATCAGCTTAGACACCATATCAGCCATCCGCTGATATTCATCCTTCAGCTGTTTCTTCCTGATGTTGCCAGACAACATCTCTCCTTCCTTGGCGCAGATCGCCCAAAACTGTTGGTGCTTCTCTTCAGTCAGTACGGTAACTTCGTGTCTTCCAGACTTGGGCAAACCAAACTGTTCATGAAGAACTTGTGGAGTGATGACAACAGATTTGTCACCCACTTTCGCTTTGATTTCTAGTTTGTTGTAGTCAGCTTTTGCCGTTCCGTAATACTCCATAACCTGGTCAGTCCAGATTATTCCTTCATTGTACTCCATGAAATTTACCAACTGTGCCGATTTGAATTTCTCCAACAATTCTTTCATCAAACTTGTACCAGACTGATAATAGGACTCATAATCTAAGAACATACCTTCAGCAGCCATTTCAATCTGTTGAAAGTTAGTGAAAAGGAAAGGATTTTTGCAGAAAACTTGTTTAAGTTTTTCTCACAATTGCTTTTGAAAGTTTAGGGTGCGTAAAGAGCTACTCGACTGATCAGATGAGGATTTATAGAGTTGGGGTTTTTCGGTTTCCGTGATATCTGCCAACCGTTAGATCCGTTTTTCTGTCAGTGCTGATCGTGCGGCGTCAGTTACGACCTTTCAAATTCAAAAGATATTTTATTGAGGAGCGGGAATATGTACCGCCCGACTGTTTACTTGTAAAAGCGTGTTTTGAATAAAACGTTTTTAAATAGTTCCGCTTTTATTAAAGTAATCAGATGAGTAACGTAAATACTTATCTGATGGACTACTGTCCTGATGACAATGCTGTTATCAGAGAATGCCAATAGCTGATAACCTTCCTCAGCTGTTTGTCAATCCAGCTAGATAAAATAACTTCAATCTTCGATAGTTGAGTCTTCTGATGAAAACATAACTTTAACTAACTGTCATTAACAAATTTCATCTTTAATTCAGAAGTACCGCTAGTCTTACACGTTCCCCCTGAGTTTAAGAATTCATAAGTTAACTAGTCTGTTGAGAGTTAATCCTTGAAGATAATAACGAATTACTAAGCTGTTGAACTCCAGTTTTCTGATGAGTTCCCCCTCAGCTTATGCTTCCAAATTTAGTAGTCCTAGCTCAGCTCTTAGAGTAGAAAACCTTACTTCACTTAGAGGTTTAGTGAAGATATCAGCAATCTGATTATCAGTATGAACATACTCAATCATTACATTGCCTTTTTCCACATGATCTCTAATGAAATGATGCTTGATCTCAATATGCTTAGTCCTTGAATGACTTGTAGTGTTCTGAGTAAGTGAAATTGCACTTGTATTGTCACAGTAGATTGGAATTCCACTGATCTTGATGTTGTAGTCTTCTAGTTGATGTTTCAACCAAAGTATCTGTGCACAGCAAGCTCCAGCAGCTATATATTCAGCTTCAGCAGTAGATATAGAGACTGAGGTTTGCTTCTTACTCATCCATGAGATCAGACGACTGCCTAAGAACTGACATGCACCTGTTGTGCTTTTCCTGTCAATCTTGCAGCCAGCAAGGTCTGAATCTGAATAGCCAACTAGTTCAAATCCAGATTCTCTAGGATACCATAATCCCAGTTCTTGAGTGCCTTTAACATACTTCAATATCCTCTTGGCAGCTAAGAGATGAGATTCTTTGGGGTTTGATTGAAATCTTGCACAGACTCCAACTGAGTACATTATATCAGGTCTGCTTGCTGTTAGATACAACAATGAACCAATAATGCCTCTATATTTGGTTATGTCCACTGATTTGCCATCTTCATCTTTATCCAAACGAAGACTTGTAGACATAGGAATGGTAGCTGTTGAGCTAGTTTCCATACCAAATTTCTTGAACAGATCTCTTGTGTACTTTGCTTGGCTGATGAATATTCCATCAGGCAACTGTCTAACTTGCAATCCAAGAAAATAGTTAAGTTCACCCATCATGCTCATTTCAAACTTATTCTGCATCAGCTTGGAGAACTTATCACACATCTGTTGGTTAGTTGAACCAAAAATAATATCGTCCACATATATTTGCACAAGTAATATATGATTTTCCCATTCAATTGTGAACAAGGTTTTATCTACCTTACCTTTTCGAAATCCTTTAATTAAAAGAAAATCAGATAGGGTATCATACCATGCTCTTGGAGCCTGTTTCAGTCCATAAAGGGCTTTTTTCAGACGATATACTTTGTCCTCTTCTTGATAGACTTCAAATCCTGGAGGTTGTTCAACATACACTTCTTCTTGCAATTCTCCATTGAGAAAAGCAGACTTCACATCCATCTGATAGACAGTGAAGTTCTTGTAAGCAGCATAGGCAAGAAACAGTCTGATTGCTTCAAGTCTTGCTACTGGTGCAAAAGTTTCATCAAAGTCAATTCCTTCTTCTTGACAATAACCCTTGGCCACTAGTCTTGCTTTGTTTCTGGTGACAACACCATCTTCATTCATTTTATTTCTGAATACCCACTTAGTGCCAATTACTCTTTGATGACTTGGTCTAGGAACTAAGTACCAGACTTCATTCCTTTCAAATTGATTCAACTCTTCTTGCATGGCTTCTATCCAGAAGGAGTCATTGAGAGCTTCTTCAATTTGCTTGGGCTCTATTTGAGATAGAAATGTGACAAACATCGCATCTTGTGCAGCAGCTCTTCTTGTTTTCACTCTATCTAAAGGATCACCAATAACTAATTCAGGAGGGTAATTCTTGAGCCATCTGAGATCAGGTTGCAAATCAGGATGTTGTCCTCTGTTATGATCTTGCAACACTACTGTTGGAGTTCCAGTAGTAGTCTGTTGAACATTTGTAGTCTGTTGAACAGTCTCTGGTCTGTCAGCTGTTAGCAACTCGTCTGTTAGACAATCAGCACTGTGATTTTGAACAGCACTTGAGTTAGCAGCTGAACTTAGATTAGGTAGTATGATGGGAACATATTCTTCATTTCTTCCAACGTCTAACTTCTGTAAATCAGCAGACAGATCTTGATTTACACTTTGATTCTTTTCAGAAGATTGACTTGGCTCATCAAATACTACATGGATAGATTCTTCTATTAGTAATGTTCTTTTGTTAAACACTCTATAAGCTTTACTAACAGTAGAGTATCCTACAAAAACAGCTTCATCAGCCTTTTCTGCAAATGCAGCAAGGTGATTTTTCCCATTATTCAATACAAAACATTTACAACCAAAAATCTTAAAATAATGAATGTTTGGTTTTCTGTTGTTCCAAACTTCATATGGAGTCTTGTTCTGATTTTTGTTGATCATACATCTGTTTTGGGTAAAGCATGCTGTGTTTGTTGCTTCTGCCCAAAATCTTTGAGGCAGTTTAGCTTCAGCTATCATGGTTCTGACAGCTTCTTTTAGTGTTCTGTTTCTCCTTTCAGCAACACCATTCTGTTGAGGGGTTCTTGCAGCAGAATACTCATGATGTATTCCTTTGATATTACAGTATTCTTCAACAGTAGAGTTTGTAAACTCTGTCCCTCTATCTGATCTGATCTTCAATATTTTGATACTCTTCTCATTCTGGATCAGTTCCATCAGATTTGTAAGATGTTCCTTGGTTTCACTTTTCTTCTTCATGAAAATCACCCAAGTATATCTTGAATAGTCATCCACAACAGCTAGGCAGTATTTCTTTCCACCATTGCTGACTGGATCAATGGGTCCAAATAAGTCCATATGCAACAGCTCCAATATTCTTCCAGAAGATTGGTGCTTCTTTTCTTTGAATGATGACTTGATTTGTTTACCCTTCTGACATGCATCACAGAGCTTGTCTTTGCTCATGACTGCTTTTGGAATCCCTTCTACCAAATCATTCTTGATTAATCTGTTTATGGTCTTGAAGTTTAAATGATTCATCCTCTTGTGCCATAGCCAACTGACTTCACTTGGTGCAGATGCCACCAAACAAACACTTGAATTCTTGTCAACAGAATTCCAGTCAACTATATAGATATTTCCTTGTCGTCTTCCAGATAAAATTACCTTCTTTGTACCAATCTGTTCAACGTAGCACTTATCTGTTGAGAAGATGACTGAATATCCCTTGTCACAAAATTGACTTATGCTCAGCAGATTATATTTCAGGCCTTTAACATAGGAGACGTCAGATATCTCTATGTTTCCCTTGATTAATCTTCCTTTAGCTTTAATCTTGCCTTCTTTGCTGTCTCCAAAAGTGACTTTTGGACCATCCACAGCAACTGCATCAGTCAACTCATGTATGTTTCCACACATGTGCCTTGAACATCCACTGTCCAAGTACCAAATCTTCTCTACTTTACTCCTACTCCTAATCCTAACCTACAAAACAAAAATAAAATTGTTTTAGGTACCCTTATTGAGAGGGTCCTGAAGGATTAGTTCCACCCTTGACAACCCAAGATCTTGAAGTCTTAGGCTTCTTAGGTTTCTGAGTTTTAGGAGCATGAACAGTTTCATTTTTATCATAGTTATCAGATAAGTCATGTTGATGATCAGTATGATAAGAATAATGTTCATAAGCAGGGTAAGGTGCATGATATGCAGGATATGCATGCATTGGATGAGCAGGGTAAGGTGCATAGTAACTAGGAAATTGAGGTGCATGATACATAGGATGATATGCAGCAGGTTGCACATAATATGACTCATTTCCATACCAAGCATTTTGATTTTTCTTATTCTTATGCTTCTTTGGTTTACTAGATGCTTGCTCATTTGATTTTGACTTAGTTTTACCACTAGTCTGATTGACTTTAGCTTTATCAGCAGACTTCTTAGGACTCTGCTGTTTGGTCTTACTAGTCTGATTTCCTACACTAGGCTCTTTGCTCTTTTTAGCCTTAGGAGATTTCTTCTCCTTTACCACTTTCTCAGATGAGGTAGGTTTAGAGGTTTGAACATACAGAATGACCTTACTATTGTCAGCTGATATGAATCTTTCAGTATGATTCAACTCTAGTTTATCCTTTTCTAAAGGTGTCTCCTGTTTCTTAGGTGTATGCATGGATGCAACAGTTGACTTATCATGAGACTCAATGATTTTCTCAAGTTCCATGATTTTTCCTTTATATACCTCACATTCAGCTTTCAGAGATTCATGCTCTTGCTCAAGCTGTTTATATTCAGCTGATTCTTTTGGCTTTTCAGCTAAAAGTTTCAGTGAACTATTTTGCTCTTTTAGCAAGTTCATCTCTTCCTTAAGCTTAACAAACTCTCCAGCAATAGTAGTATTATTCAACATCATTTGCTCTAGAGAATTAAACAGTTCATTTTCTTGAGGAGTTACCTCATCCTCAGAGTCATCAGATTCCTTTGCCATCAGGCACAGGAGAGCAGGTTTTTCTTCATCAGACGATTCTTCATCAGACGAGTCAGAATCTGAATCAGATGAGTAGATAGCAGTCCGCTTTTCTGCTTCAGCCATCATTGCCTTGCCTCTCTGATGCTTTCTTTCTTTTCTCATTTTCTTCTCTTCCTCAGTGTATTTCTCTGCTTTTGGATATGGGCAGTCTCTTATGAAGTGTCCCAATTTCCTGCAGTTGTAACACATCAGTTTTGATTTATAATCATCCTTATCCTGAGAAGAAAAATTAGGTTTAGAAGTAGAAGCATTGTTGTATTTGTTTTTCATCTTTCTCTTGTAGAACTTCTTGAAGTTGTTCATCAACAGTGCAACATCTCCAGCAGTGTACTCCTTTTTGTTGAGTAGAGTGGCTTCATCAGATGAGTCCACTTCAGCATTTCTTTGAGCCGGTCTTCTTTGATTTTCAGCAGCAACCAGTGCAGCTGTGGGTCCTGAAGTTGAGGTTTCTTCAATTCCCATCCTTGGCAGTTTATACTCATACGCCTTGAGTACGGAGAACAGCTCTGTAAGAGAAATCTTGCCCAGATCTCTTGATTCTTCCATTGCTGTCACCTTCATGTTGAACTTGGGAGGTAGAGCCTTTAGTACTCTGACAGTGATTTCTTTGTTAGTGAAAGTCTTTCCCAGCTTCAAAACTTCGTTCAGAGTTCTGGTGAATCTGGTATCCATCTGATCAATGGTTTCTCCTGACTTCATCTTGAAGTTGTCCAGCTTCTCCAAGGCAACACTGAGCTGATGCTCTTTAATAGCATCATTGCCTTCACTCATGTCACGAACCTTATCCCACATCTCCTTTGCAGTTTTGCAATGCTTGACTTTGTCAAACCGATCATTATCCAGGGCTTTGGTCATGATGAATCTTCCGACTTTGTCCAGGTTGAACAGCTTTATTTCTTCTGCTGTCATTTCTGTTAAGTCTTTTTCCACCACTATTTGAGCTTCATCTACGATGATGGTCTTGGTGAATTTGAATGGACCTTTGATGATACATGTATGCATGTTGTCATTGTAGGCAGCAAGGAAAATCTCCATTCTGATCTTCCAGTCCTCAAAAGACATACCAGCAATGTGGGGAACATGGCTGATACAATCCATTTTTCAAAAACTTTTTATTTTTCAAAAAGATGCTCTTTTGAAAAGTTTTTGAAAACCTTTGAAAAACACTCGGATCAAGCTCGTTGATCAGGCAGCTGATTCTAATGAACCACCTGCTCTGATACCACTTGTTGGTCCCAAGTGGTCAGAAGATGTTTAGAGGGGGGGGTGAATAAACCTCTTTAAAAATTTTCTTCAAATTTAACTTTAAAACTTTACCCTTACTGAACAGACTAAGCTGATCAGATTTGTAAGTTACAATTCTGTTCGCGAACAAATCTTTTAACAGTCTTGTTGACCACTCGTCTGATGGTTACTTAGCTGATTTAGCAGAAATCAGTTTTAATACTTAGAGTACTTGCAGCGGATTTTCAAAGTGTTTTTCACAAGTAATCTGAGCAGTTTGAAAAATGTTTCCCCAGTTTTATAAACTCCTTTTAACTTCTTTTCAAACAGTTAACTTAATGTGTTTTTATGCAATCAGGAAATATGCAAGTTTAAAAGCAATGTAAAAACACAATCAATTTTTATAGTGGTTATATGGATTTGAATATCCTTTAGTCCACTCTTCCAAGTCACTCAGATCTTGGGTTATACTATAATCACCAAGTTTACAGTATACTCTGCTTGCGTCGAACAACAAATGAAACGACCACAAGTTCGCAATAGGAAATCACACAGAAAACCTATCCTCTGAAGTTTGATCACTCACAAAGATGGATCACAACTCCGCACAACACTCTTGTTTACAAAATCACTCAGAAGATGTATTTTTCTTTGTTCTTCAACTCTGCTTTCGTCAACAAATGACTCAGCTGATGAGTGAGCTGTTCTTGAGACTTAAAGAATTTTGCTTCGGAAATTTCTCTCAGAAAGTGTGTTGCTTATTTCTTCTTCGTCTCTTTCAGCTATTTATACTTGAGGATTGAAAAGTGTCCGTTGAAGAGAGACAGGATTCAAATTCCTCGAGTACTGGTCCTTAAAATCCGCGAACGGCTCTTTTGCAGTCTGTCCGTACTGTAAACAGTACTATTCTGCAGGCAGCATTAAATGCACTCGGCTGATGCGAAGCTTTTCTTCAATCATTTGTCTTAAATATCCTCGTACTTCAGCATTTATTACACCAAAGGGCATTTATTACCGTTGGGAACACTTCATGATCTTCTTCACTTGGCTGACAAAAGTATAAGTCTGATGGCGAACTCGGCTGATCTCAAACTTGAACAAATCTGATTTGAGTCGGCTGATCTTCACTAGTCTGATAACTTTACTTCAGCAGATCAGAAGTCTTGGACCTTGAAACTTTGACTCTTCTGATGTCTTCATTACTTAGTCAAAATTCCTTGATAAGTTTATCAGCTAAGTTACTCCATACTTAGCCAATTTATGAAGTTTTGGAATGCATCAAAACCTCCCTTATCAAACTTTCTTTAGTGCCTTCATCTTCATCTTTATCCAACATCAATGAAAATTCAAGTGAAATTGTTTAAGAAAACAATGTGAAATATAAGATAAACTGATAAAATAAGTAAAATTAGAAAAAAAAAAAAAAAAAGTTTAACTAGCTATAACAGGGTGAACTTTGAATAGGAGAAAACAAAAGAAATTGATGAATAATAGGAAAAATAATGGATAATAGGTTATAGTTAATCAAGAACGAATATATCAATAAAATATATAAAACAAGTAAGAATCGATGAAAATTGAATTAAAATAATTAATAGAACAAGTGAAATTGTTTAGATCGGTAAAGAAATATTTTTCAAATGATAAAGTAATGAAATAATTTGAGATATACATATAAGGAATTGAAAAGTGTATAATTATTTGAGTTGAAAATTCGGCAAAATACATGTGAAATCGATGAAAATTCTCGCAAAAAAGATGGATGACATCGGTGAAACGATGAAATTACATAAAAAAATGATGAAATATATGAAAACCGGGTAAAATTGGTGAAAAAGGCTAAAGTTGGTGAAAACATGTGAAAATTGGTTAAGCTGGAAAGAATAAATGAAATCAATAAAATGAAAAAAGTTCAACCAACAAAAACAATGTCAAACCTGCATTAGGAAAATGGTTTGAACCGAAATAAACTAAAGAAATTTATGAAAATACCCATGGTGAAGTTAATATATTGAATAGTAGTCGTTTATTTTATGACACAATGAAGTTAATTTTACTCTGATTTACAATAAAATACCAGATAAATTAAATATACATGTACAATATATGTGCACTTTGAACTGGTGAAAAAAATGAATGTGAAATCTTAAATACATTTGAAATCGATAAAAAAAAGGGGTAAAATTTGTGAAAAATGGATGAAAACGGGTAAAGTCGGTTAAAATAGAGACAAAGTTGGTGAAAATATGTGAAATCGATGAAACGAATGAAATTTCTAAGAAAAATGATGAAGCCAGTGAAATCCAATAAAATTGGGTAAGGCTGGTTAAAAAGGATAAAATCGGTCAAAATGTAAGGTTGGTAAGAACATATTTAATCAATGAAAAATTCAGGTGAATAACATGTGAAATTAGTGAAAAAACATGAAAAATAGGTAAAAAAAAAAAAAACTGATTAGAATGGTAAAAACGAGTGAAATCAGTTAAAAAAGAGTTTAACTGGTAAAATCGATGGAAAATTGGTTAAGAGACCGACAAAAAAATGAGAAAACAATGAAAAATGTTATAACCGATAAAGAAAAGGATAAATCGCTAAAAAATAAACCGGGTAAACAAAATTTAGACGGTGTGAAAAGTTTGGGTGGTGCAATTTGTAAAGAAACGAATAAAATTAGTCAAAAAGGCTTTAAGTTGGTGAAAACATGTTTAATCAATGAAAAATTTAGGTGAATAGCGTGTGAAATTAGTGAAATAGGTGAAAACGAGTTAAATTTTATCCGATAAAAACAATGTGAAATCGGAATAAAATGATTTAAATTGGAAAAAAGATCGAAAAATATGGAAAAACAATGAAAAATGTTATAATCGATTAAAAGAGGAAAGATAGATAAAAAAAATTAAACAGTGAAAACATATGAGCTGGTGAAACTTCGGGTGAAATTGGTAAACAATGGTGAAGTTGGTGAAAAAACTGGTGAAACCAGTAAGAATAAATGCTCGTAAAATCGTTAAAATTTATGAAAAAAACGGATGAAACCTTTGTCATCGGTGAATAACGGATAAACTTGACATGAAAACTACTATTATGTAATTAATGCACTAAATAATATTTTTATGAACTTATTTTAAAAAACCAATTTTTTTAGATGTAATAAAAATAAATCTCACTAAAATAAATTGGTCAGTCATAAATATATGATATTCTATGACATAAAAATGGCTAATTTTACACTAATTTATGGGAAAAGAAATTTGAAATTAAAACTAGACGCGTACAACGTACGTGCACTTTTCTAGTTATATATAAAAGCATGAACTTTAGTAGAAATAAATTAATTGGTATTGTTGGTCGTTTCTCTATAAATTTATTTCTTTACAATTTTCTTATTAAGTGAAGACAATGATTACATGAAGAGGACACATGCTAATATATATTCAATCGCTTAGGACAGTATTTAATTTTAATCATATACTTTTTTTGATAATTTATTTAATTAAATACTTTAGTATTTAAGTAAATGATTCCCGTACGCGGCTGGACCGTGGTATGTGACTGAGGACTCGTGGCCTTGTCGATATTTTGTTAAAAGAAATTATTACTAATTAATGTCAATGTTTAGATTTGAGGCCCACCAAAATGCTCCTATTTGTTATAAATTATACTAATCTTATTTTTCGTATAGAAAAAAAAAATATATTGAAATGATTTGCCAACAAATAACGTTTAGAAATTGAAAATAAGCTATCTGGACTAGAATTATCCATGCATGTCCGGTATGTTTGGTTCATAATTTATTATTACATAATTAAGGTTGTCGGTGGAGTGGTTTTTAGTCTGAATTTGTATCCATTTTCTTAACTAGTAGTAAATTTGCATCCAATTCATAACCAAACAAATACATCAAATATGGTTGGAAAGTAATTTTGGTTCGTTAAATTCAAACTTGATATTAAACAAATAAATTATATGGAAAATCCCACTCTGCCCCTCTAGCCTTTGAACATTTTTGTACTTTGCCACCCAATCATTGAACGTTTTTTCACTTTGCCCTTAACCTTTGAACAAATCTTGTCGACGAACATCCAAATGTAGTGATCTCGTCGACATAATATGTTCAAAGGTTAGGGGCAAAGTGGACAAACGTTCAAAGGTTGGGTGGCAGAGTGAGAAACAATTCAAAGATTGGGTAGCAAAATGAGAAAAAGTTCAAAATTTGTTGATAAAATGGAAAAAAAACGTTTAAAGCCACAATATTAAAGTGGGATGGAATATCCTGTTGGATTCTAGCTTTATGCATCTTAGGAGGACTATGCCTGAGATATATTTAATACTTATGGACTTTAAGTAAAATCTCGCAAAGGTTAGGGCAAAGTTGATTTTTCCCTAAATTACATTATACAAAATTATTATATTAACTTTAGATAACAAGGTATTAATTAATGTTTTATTAATGTTTTAATTCTCATACATCAATTCTCACTTAACAAATAATTTATTTCGATACATTATGAATATTGTTATTATCCGATAAATCATATGATAAACACATCAGTCTTTGACTAACGTTTTAGAGGAATCAAAGTTTGATATACCCAAATTGATATAACATATATCATTTGATTTTTTTCGATATGGACTGTAAATACACAGTCTAGTAGATAAAAAGAAATTATTAAACTTGGACAAAATACATTAAGGTTTTTCAGATTGAACGAAAAAGTTAAAGAACGAATTTCTATAATTAATAAGGTAAAATGCTGAAAACATCTAAAACTAATTTGCGATTTTGGGTTTCCATCCCAAACTATATAATCTCGTCCAATTTCGTCCCGTGATTTAACATTTTTTGAAAAATTGTCCCATCGTTAATTATAAGACGGAAATTGCGCACGTCTCCGTTAAATTAAAAACTCCGGATGGACTTGTATTAACTATGAACTCGAGCCTTTCGTCTGTAAAGTTTAATTTTTGTGTATTTCTGTATAGCATTTATTACAATAACACTCTGTTGAAACAATGACTTGTACACATTTATTTTGTCTTAGTGAAATTTGGATGCTGTTTTTCACGCATATTTTAATGATAAATAAAAAATGCTTCTCAAAGCATCAAACGAAATTCCCTTGAAAAAAAAGCATCAATCAAAATAATAACAAGAGTCAAATAAAGGGTTAACGCCATCACTAAAAGGATCAGAGTTAAAATTTCCGAAGTGATTGTAGACTTAAAATAGAGCCAAGGAACAGAGAAGGAATATAACACCATGACTAATAAGTAAAATTGAGTGTGCTAAAAAAAAGTGAATTTCTTATAAACTTTTCAATGTAGAACAACTTTTCATGTTCACACCTGTAGAAAAACAGTAATGACCAAAAGCTTTTTGTGCTTTAACCAAAAGCTTCACAAGATAATAATTCAAATTTGACTTGATTTTTAAAAGGTTTATCCCGAAGGAGAAACCCCCCTCCTGCATCAGAGGTCCCTTGACCAGGAAGGATGTTAATCGAGGGATGTGCCGGATGACAGGGTTTTGAGGGAGAGAGCCAACAGGATACCAACCCCAACACAACCCCCATAATATTTCAATGGAGAATTGTGCCACACGAGGTTCGAACCTGCGTTGCCGGAGGAAAAGATTCCCCACATCACCCCAAGCCTTACCAACTCCGCTATGCCCCTGGGGACAAATTTGACTTGATTGTCCACCATGACTCGAGGCTCAACACCTTTGTCTGAATATGCTTTCCACTCCAAATAAGTTGAAGTTATATAAATTGCAATATATATTTGCAGAAGTTGTATTTGAAACTCTGAAAAAAGTAAATTGATCATATATTGCCTACACTTAAAAATCAGATATTAGCTAGACATGGCAGTTTATGCATCTCTTGTCTCTCTTATTCACATCCTAAATCGTACCCAAAATCCTCCTCCACGTTATGATTTTCTAATAGAGTTGCAAACACAACCCCTCTTTGATCAAGTTAGTTTCTTGCTTGATTTTGTTGAAAATCATTCTCAAACAAGAAGCAAAGAAATTGAACTTTTAGAGAGCCGAATCACTGCTGCAGCTTATGAAGCAGAAGACATCATTGAGACCTTTGTAGTGGGTCAGATTAAAAAATATGCAGAAAGTACTACTATCGATAGCTATGCCATCTCGTGTGGAGATCTAGAGAAAGTTGTACAAGAAATGGATTTAATCAAGAAAGAGGTGTTGAAGATTAATCATGAAAAGATCGAGGTTGCTGCTGGTTCATCATCATCATCATCATCACCGATTAATGTAATTGCTAAGGCTCCTCTTCGTGGTGGCAAGATTAATACTACGATCGTGGGGTTCAAGGAGGACTTGATTGCATTAAAGGACAAGCTCACCACAGATCAATCTGATCGCCTAGTCATTCAAATTGTTGGCATGGGCGGTATTGGTAAGACTACTCTCGCTGCTAATACTTATGACGATCCACTTATTAAGAGTAATTTTGACATTCGAGCTTGGGTAACTATATCTCAAGATTATAGTTTAAGAAAAAATATTTTAGGCCTTTTATATGATACTGGACTTTTTAACAGTAGTATGCATAGCAAGAGTGATGAAGATTTAGGAGAAATGTTACACAAAGCTTTGTTTAGAAGAAAATATCTAATTGTATTGGACGATATATGGAGTATCAAGGCCTGGGAAGAGATAAGTAGGTTCCTCCCTGACAATGGTAACAAAAGTAGGATACTGATGACTACTAGGCACTCTGATTTGGCACCTGGACTTGGATCTTCATATAAAATGAAGTTTCTAGATGATGCTTTAAGTTGGAACTTACTCTCTGAGAAGATATTTGGCGAACATGTTTGCCCCCCTAAACTGGAGGAAATTGGAAAGATAATTGCTAAAAATTGTAGAGGACTTCCCTTGGCAATCGCTGTGATTGGTGGGCTCCTGAAAGTGTCTGACAAGACACGAGAGTATTGGAGTGACGTTGCAAAGGATGTGAGCTCAATCGTCAATGAAGTAAATAATGAGGAATGTTCGGGGATATTATCTCTAAGTTACAATCAGTTGCCCATTCAATTGAAACCCCTTTTCCTCTACATGGCAATTTTCCCAGAGGATTCTGAAGTTCGAGTCTCCAGGCTCATCAACTTATGGGTTTCAGAAGGATTCTTAAAACCACCACCACCGGATAAAACTTTGGAAGAGGTTGTAGAAAAATATCTTGAGGATCTTATTGATAGAAATCTCGTTATGGTCCAGAAGCGAGGTTCTATGGGCAACATCAAAACATGTAAGATCCATGATTTGTTAAGGGATCTTTGCTTGAGAGAAGCACAGAAGGAGAGGTTTCTTTGCATAGTGTATGATGAGTTAGAAAAAAACATAAGTGGTAAGCGTCGTCTTGGTTTGCATTTGAATGCAAGCGTTCAGGACAATAAGTTTTCAAACAAGTCAGACTTGCAATCTATGCCACTTGCTCGTACTGTGGTTATGGAAAACATTGACAGTCCATCATTGTATGAATATGGATCATACAGTGATTGCAAGTCAGACTTGCAATCTGGTATAATTTTACAATTGAATTTGCTACGGGTGTTCCATGTGCATGTCATGAATCTGGAGGAAACATATGAATTAAATGATTTTTTTAAGCTAGTTAATTCACGGTACCTTGAATTTACAGCGTACTTGTTTTTTGGTAAGGTGTTTATTTCTGCTCAAATCACGTCATACTTACCTTGGAATCTGGAGACCTTAATTTTAAATGGTGATACGCCGCAGTGTATCACTTTACCATCTGAAATCTGGGAGATGCAGCACCTTAGGCATATAAAGATTAAGTACGGAATCTACTTGTCTATGCCCGATAGAGAAAAAAATCGTTATTGTGTTCTTAAAAATCTACAAAAGTTGTCTAAGATGATTGATCTTAGGTTTACTGATGAGATCTTAGGCAGAATTCCAAACTTAAAGAAATTAAGTGTTACTTATATTCAGGAAACAACGTCAACAATTTTGAATATTACCACACCAAAATCTCTTCAGAAACTCGAGATTCTAAAATGCTATTTTCTAGCTTCCACCTTCAGTACCACACCAAATTTTCCACCTATGCTCAGAAAACTATGTTTAAAAGGATCTAATATGCCATGGGAAGATACGAAGATAGTTGGTTCATTGCCCAAACTTGAAGTGCTCGAATTATTTGATGAAGCTTTTGTTGGCGAAGAATGGAATGTAGGTGAAGGAGAATTTCAGCGCCTGAAATCTTTATTAATTTTTAGGTGTACCTTCAGAACCTGGGTGGTAGACAGTTCTAGTTTTCCAGCACTTGAGAGTTTGAATCTTGTAGAATGTTTTCAACTAGAAGAGATCCCACAGTGTATCATTGAAATACCTTCGCTTGAGTTAATAACATTGCGTGACTGCAATGAATCCCTTCTTATTTCAGCAAAGAAACAACACTTGGAAGCACAAGAGGAAGGGAACTCTGACCTTCTAATTCAAGTTGAAACTGAATCTGGCCTTCGCTTGGAAAGTCATGATAAATTTCAGGTTAAAAAGCGCTCGATATTCCAGGTGAGTGATCAGGAACATTTACTGAATCTTTTTCTTCAATATTAATTTTTGTGTCAATTAATTGTTTTGCTCCCTTAGAGTTTCTGTTCAAATACAAGTTAAGAAGCTTATTAACTCCTCCACCCAATATATATGTTATGCATATACTAAGAATATATAAGAATGTCGGGGTAACCTGTAAATAGTGCATCGAATCTCTTTTCTTTTCAGTTTACCTATTAATAATTATCTTCTAAACTTGCTGTTTATTTAGGTTTCCCTAGTGGATTTTAATTTATTCTAATTATATGTTGTTGTTTTCTTTGCAGTGGTTTAATAGCCTTAGCCGACGGAGTCGAACTCTCGTAAAATAGCGCGATGTGGTACTCTTCTTCATTGATTCTTTTACTTGGCGTGTTGGTATATTATGTGTTGGTATGTTTGATTTCGGTTAACTTTTTTCCGAATGTTGTTTTTATTTTATAGAATCCTCATTATAGGTTCCAAACGATAATAGTTTTCTATGTGTGAATTTTAACTTTCTCTTTACGTTTGATTTGACGAGCTACTTTTATTTGGGTTGCTCCATTTTTATGTTGTGCTTCTGAAGTGGACTATGTTCATTTCATTTGAGAATTTTATTGTAATTTGATTGAACTTGTCCAATGTGACAATTTATGATTTGAGGTTAATTTGTTGTTAATGTATATTCTAATGCCACCATTTGTTAGAGTGAAATTTTGGCTTCTAGTTCATTATGCTCGGCTTTTCAAAAAATATGACATAAATGCATAGGCAGCTTGTTGAACTATTTTTTGTTGACATCTTTTAGGAATGTTTCGTGTTTTTTAGTAAAGTGTCAATTAAGTAAATGTATTTGCCTAATTGATACAG
This sequence comes from Penstemon eatonii, assembly GCA_038501285.1. Classification (NCBI taxonomy): domain Eukaryota; kingdom Viridiplantae; phylum Streptophyta; class Magnoliopsida; order Lamiales; family Plantaginaceae; genus Penstemon; species Penstemon eatonii. Next base: position 975,253 of record JBCEGF010001339.1, read on the forward strand.
GTAACCATCGAGTATATAACAATCAATGAAACCATCTTTTAATCGAGAAAATATTAAGTGCAACTGCTAATGGTCTGGGCTACACCACATCACCAATGACACGTAGTGTAGCACATCAATGATAGTTATACATGTGGATATGATTTACATCAGCTATGTTCTAACTCATTTTCCTTATATGAAGATTTTGAAAATTTAGAACATGACTGATGTAGAACATATCTACATGTATAAATATTAATATTGTATTGCACTATGTGTCACTGATGATGACGTGGTGCAACTATTACACTAAATTTTCTCTTCAAAATTCAATTTTTTTTTGTCAAGACACCATGATTAGTTACGAGTTACGACTAGTGAAACAATTCCAACGGGCCATGCATGGTATGACAACTTAGTTTATAGAGATTAATAAAATAAATCGAAAGCCACCATTGTTGACAACTTAGCCCATTTGCTATTTGACGAGTAGTCTACGTATCATAAATAATGTTTCCATTAATTTAACTAGAACCCCCAATAAATATCTAAAGCAATTATGAACTTAAATACTTATAAGCAAGTGCTCGAACCAAAAAAAAAAAAAAATACATATAATAAACAACGTTCATTGAATTCATGCTACACTTAAAACTGCTAATTCTTAATCACTTCTATTTCAACTTCAACCTATTCCTCAATGGCCCAACAGTTACATTCCTTTGTGTGTACAGTTTAATCTCTTTGAAAACGCGTCGGACATATTAAGTGAGAATTTCTTTTAAATTTTAACAGATTTTCGAACTTGAATTCGCTAATTTGTAGTGACTAGTCCCTCCCACCCGTTGGTTCTTCGTAATTCATTTAACTTCAACATAAAGCCAATCTTTGGGTGAACGTAAAATAATCATAAATAATTACAATCAGAGGCAATTTACCAATAAGCATACTGCGAATCGTAGTCATGGAATATTCTTCACTTTTAACTGCACAGATATTTAAAATATGTTGAGTTATAAAAAGAGAATGGAATATCATCTGCCGATAAATATTATGAAATTAGTTCAATTTGGAATTTCATGATATATTGTTACATTATATTCAACTTGTTTTGAGTGATAGCCCTGACTATTGCCTCTTTTGGAATCCTATGTATCTATATTAGTAGGGCATATAGGAAATTAGATTAAATGAAAATCGTTAAATAAAAATAATAATAAATGTACAAATTCTATAATTTTTTGATGATAGTATATTGATAATTAATAAGGAAAAACAAAACTTGGAATGTTTCACACAAACACGGAACTCCAATTAATGACATTGACATGACAATTACAAGCTAGATACATGTTACGTAATTGAATAAATTGTCAAAAAGTGAAAAATAATTAAGTAATTAACTGAACTTATTTCGTGATTAAATGAGTTTGACTAAATCACAATGAGAAATTAGATTTTATTTTCAACTATTTTTCCAAGTTCTTGTTTGTTTTGAGACTTTTATCTCAAATTTAAAGGAAAAATATGAATTTGCAAGAAAAATACATTTGAAATCACATAATTTATTATTATATATAAAAGCATGAACTTTAGTAGAAATAAATTAATTGGTATTATTGTTTCTTTACAATTTTCTTGTTTTGTTAAGTGAAGACAATGATTACATGAAGAGGGACACATGCTATATATATTCAATCGCTTAGAACAGTATTTAATTTTAATCATATACTTTTTGTGATAATTTATTTAATTAAATACTTTAGTATTTAAGGGTCTATTTGGATGGGTTTTGGCTCGGTTTCGCGAGTCTCAGTTTAAAAAAATTAGTTTGGGTGGTTTCGATGAAATCTTTGAGTTTTGGCTCTTAGATTTAGTGGTTTGAATAAGTTGAAATCTCACTTGGATTGGGTTTGGATGTTGGGGTTTAGGGAAAAAGTAGGTGATAAGTGTCAAATCAATGTCTTTTTTAGTGAGATTTTGGGGAAAAAATAGGTGGTAGGTGTCAAATCAATGTTTTATAGGTTTGAAGAGTTTGGGGAAATATGTTACGTAATTGAATAAATTCTCAAAAAATGACAAATAATCAAGTAATTAACTGAACTTATTTTTTGATTAAATAAATTTTTTGACTAAATCACAATGAAAAAGTCAGATTTTATATTCAACTATTCATCTGAATTTGCAAGAAGAATACATTTGAAATCACATAACTTATTATTATTATATATAAAAGCATGAACCTTAGTAGAAATAAATTAATTGGTATTGTTGGTCGTTTCACTATAAATTTATTTCTTTTCAATTTTCTTATTAAGTGAAGACAATGAGTACATGAAGAGGGACACATGCTAATATATATATTCAATCGCTTAGAACAGTATTTAATTTTAATCATATACTTTTTTTGATAATTTATCTAATTAAATACTTTAGTATTTAAGTAAAGGATTCCCGTACGAGGCTGGACCGTGGCATGTGACTGATGACTCGTGGCCTTGTCGATATTTTGACAAAAAAAATTATTACTAATTAATGTCAATGTTTAGACTTGAGTCCCACCAAAATGCTACTATTTTTTAATTATAAATTATACAATCTTGTTTTTGGAATAGAAAAAAAAATTATTGAAATGATTTGCCAACAAATAATTTTTAGAAATTGAAAATGTAATGATGTCGCTGACATAATATGTTGAAAGGTAAGGAACAAAGTGAGAAAACGTTCAAAGATTAGGTAGCAAATTGGAAAAAAGTTTAAAAGTTGTGTGGTAAAATGAAAAAAACGTTCAAAGCCACAATATTAAAGTTGGATGAAATATCCTGTTAGATTCTAGCTTTTTGCAACTTAGGGGCTGCCTGAGATAAATTTAATACCGAGATTAAGTGAAAACTTGCAAAGATTAAGGGGCTAAATGAAAAAAGCGTCCAAAGGTTGGGGACAAAGTGGATTTTTTCCTAAATTACATTATACAAAATAATTACATTAACATTACTTAGCAAGGTATTCATTAATCTTTTATTAATTATATAATGTTTTAATTCTCATACATCAATTCTCACTTAACAAATAATTTATTTTCGATACTTTATGAATATTGTTATTATCCGATAAATCATATGATGAACACATCAGAATAGATGGATAAATACGTTAATAATCAATCATTTTATTCGGTAGAATCTTATAGTAGACAAAGAACATGTGCTTGGACTAAAGTTTTAGAGGAATCAAAATTTGATATACCTATTAGAATTCACCACGTGGATTGGGCTAAGTCCACTTACTTGGCTTGGGCCTAACTCAACCTCAAAAGCTAGTGGATTTAGCCCAATCCATGTGGTGAATTCTAATATGGTATCAGAGCCCCAGGTTAAAGTGGGCCACCTCCTTCCGTGATGGGCTCTTTCTTGCGCGCATGATGGGATTTATTCTTCACCCACACATTTCCCCCAGATAACAAAGGCCTAGGTTGTCATTCTTCGTCCAGTTAACAAAGTCCTGGACGGTCATTATTCGTGTGTTGGGGCCCACATGTCGCAATCCGCAAGTTTGGGCTTTAATATGTCACGTGTTGGGCTTGTTTCACCCACACATTCAGCCCGCCCATACGTGAAGGGGGAGTATTGAGACTTATTGTCCCACATTGGTTGAAAACAATAGTTAAGTCCACCTTATAAGATCTTGAGCAATCCTCACCTTACAAGCTAGCTTTTGAGGTTGAGTTAGGCCCAAGCCAAGTAAGTGGACTTAGCCCAATCCACGTGGTGAATTCTAATAATACCCAAATTGAAATAATATATATCATTTGCAATTTTTGATACGGACTGTAAATACAAAAATAATTAAACTTGAACCAAATACATTAAAGTTTTCATTGAATGAAAAAGTTAAAAGCGAACTTGTATAATTAATTTAAGGAAAATATGTTGAAAACGTCCCAAATTAATAACGATTTTGGATTTTCATCCCAAATTACATAACATCGCCCAATTTCATCCCGTAGTTTAATAGTTTTTTGGAAAATTGTCTCATCCTTAATTAGGAGACGAAACTTGTGCACGTCTTCATTAAATTGCCACTTATCAAATTTTGGCATGAACAACTACACAAGATTGCATAATTCATCCCAAACTAATTATAAATTTTTGTTATTCGTCCCAATTCTATATCAACTCGCTGAATTTCGTCCCGTAATTCATCATTTTGCATGAGTTTAGTCTCACTATTAAATTTCTATTTGAATGAAAATGATGGTTCAATCTTTAACTTTTTTTAAGAAAATAATAGTATGGATTTTCAAACTTCCCGTGTGCTTTTGAGAAAGAAAAAATTCGTGTCCTTTCATTAAAAAGACATTGTGCGTTCTTTTTTAATATTAATAAATAATAAATATTTACGAGAAATTGAAAAGAAAAAAATAAAGATACGAACACTTTCTCGTGTATTTTTCACCAATTGAATAATTTCGAAATTATTGTTCTCCACTTTAAGAATAAAATATTCAGAATTCAAAAACTAGAAATTCCACTTAATCATATTGGAATTATCTTACTTCAATATTTATAATCACTCCAAATAATAAAGTGTTTCTATTTTCATATTTGTAGCATTTTAATTATTAATATTGGAATTAAATATTAACAATAAAAAACAGTATTAGTTTTATTATCAAATATTGGAATTAAAAATTCGTAGCATTTTTATTATTTATTAATACTAAAAGATAACACACAATATTTTCCTAATGAAATGGCACGGAAGGCACGGAAATTTCAAAACATCATACTATTTTTCTCTTAAGAAAAGTAAAAAATTGAACCGTCATTTTCATTAAATTATCAAACTGGGACCAAATTCATGTAAAATGGTATATTAGGAACAAAATTCTGCGAGTTGATATAATTTGGGACGAAAAATCAAAATTTATAATTAGTTTGGGACGAATTCTGCAATCTTGTATAATTTCATGCCAAAAATTTGACACGTCATGACACATAAGCCACTGTGTGGCGATTTAACGGACTGGTGCACAATTTCTATCACATAATTAACGGCGGGACGTTTTTCCAAAAAAATAATAAATCACTGGACAAAATTCGATGAGGTGATATAATTTGAGACGAAAATCCAAAATAACCACTACAAAAAAAGGGGCTTCACCTACAACCTGATTCCAACGAAAATAAATTTGTCACTATTAGTGACGGATTAGTAACCAAATACCAACATAATTTCAATTAGAAAATCTACCTTCAATAATAGCGACAAATTACCGACGGAATGTCGAAAAAATTATTTTTTGTAGGAATTCGGTTGTTAAGTTGTAGGGAAAAGTTATTCATAGCGACGAAATCATTCCAACGGAAAATTATTCGTCGCTATTTAGATTTTAGTAACTGAACAGCGATGGAACCATCAACAAAAATATGTTCCGCTAATAATAACGACAAATAACCGACAAAAAATTGGGAAAAAATATTTTTCGTAGGAATTCAGTTGTTAAGTTGTAGGAAAAATTTATCCATAGCGACGAAATCATTCCAACGGAAAATTATCCGTCGCTATTTAGATTTTAGTAACTGAACAGTGACGGAACCATCAACAAAAATATGTTCCGCCAATAATAACGAATAATAGCCAATGAAAAATTGGGAAAAAAATATTTTTCGTAGGAATTCAGTTGTTAAGTTGTAGGAAAGATTTATCCATAGCGACGAAATCATTCCAACGGAAAATTATCCGTCACTATTTAGATTTTAGTAACTGAACAGCGACGGAACCATCAACAAAAATATGTTCCGCCAATAATAACGAATAATAGCCAATGAAAAATTGGGAAAAAATATTTTTCGTAGGAATTCAGTTGTTAAGTTGTAGGAAAAATTTATCCATAGCGACGAAATCATTCAAACGGAAAATTATCCGTCGCTATTTAGATTTTAGTAACTGAACAGCGACGGAACCATCAACAAAAATATGTTCCGCCAATAATAACGAATAATAGCCAATGAAAAATTGGGAAAAAATATTTTTCGTAGGAATTCAGTTGTTAAGTTGTAGGAAAAATTTATCCATAGCGACGAAATCATTCCAACGGAAAATTATCCGTCGCTATTTAGATTTTAGTAACTCAACAGCGACGGAACCATCAACAAAAATATGTTCCGCCAATAATAACGAATAATAGCCAATGAAAAATTGGGAAAAAATATTTTTTGTAGGAATTCAGTTGTTAAGTTGTAGGAAAAATTTATCCATAGCGACGAAATCATTCCAACGGAAAATTATCCGTCGCTATTTAGATTTTAGTAACTGAACAGCGACGGAACCATCAACAAAAATATGTTCCACCAATAATAACGAATAATAACCAACGAAAAATTGGGAAAAAAATTTTTTCATAGGAATTCGGTTGTTAAGTTGTAGGAAAAAGTTACCCACAGCGATGAAATTGTTCCAACGGAAAATTTCCGTTGCTATTTAGCTCTAGTAACAAATGTGTAACTAAATAGCGATAAACCAATGATAGAAATATGTTTCCCGAATATTTTCATTTATTAAATTCATTTTCCAATGGACTAACCAATTTTTTATCGATTCATAAATTTTATATATTTTCACTGATTTTACACTTCGATAAAATTAGTGAAAAAACAAAGTTACTCGGCGAAAAAATGCGTAAATCTGTAAATTGGTGGGAAAATGGTGAAAATGGATTAAGTCATTGAAAACATGTGATTTCAGTTAAATTGAAGAAAAAATGGGGTGAATTCGATTTAAAATGAGTTTAACCTATCAGGAACATGTATATTTGATGAAATTCATAAAAAAATGAATGAAATCGGTAAAAAAAAAAAGAATTTAATTGTTTTGAAACATGTTGAATCTCTAACTTAGTTAAAAATAAGTGAAGTCGATGAAAAATGGGTGAATACGGTTAAATTTGATTAAATTAGTAAAAAGAGAATGAAAATGGTGGAAAAACTAGTTAAATTGGTCAAAACGATTTAAATGATGAAAATAAGGGAAAAAATTAGTTATATCGATAAAAAAAATTAAATCGATAAATTTGGGGAAAAAATGGGTGAAATCAATGAAAAATGGGTTCAATCGATGAAATTGAAAAAAAAACTTATGAGATTGGTAAAAAAATGAGTTCAGTTGGTCCATAAAAGTTTAAATCGCTGAAATTTGTGAACAAAACAGGTTAAATCAATAAAAAAAAATTTACAATCGATGAAATTAATGATAAAACAGATGAAATCGGGGGGAATTGGTTAATGGTTAAAAATGATTTAAATCGATGAAAACTTGGTGAAATAAACTATTAGTTGGCTCATATATATAATTATCTAATGAAAATACTATAAAATTGTCTAGCTCAACTGGTTTGATCCTCTAATATGTATATATATGAGGTCAAGGGTTCAAATCCCACATCCAACAAGTTGATTAAAATTACATTGCCTAATTGCCCAGGCGAGACCTAGGCATCCGAGGCAGCCCCATGAGTGGCCCAGGCAAGACCTGGGCGTGGCCTAGGCGCCTAGGCCAAGCCCATGCGATACAGGGGCGCCCGGGGTAGCCCCAAGAGTGGCCCCGACGCCTGGGCTATAACCAAGCATGGCCTAGGCGCCTCAATCAAGCTTAGGCGAGATCTAGACACCTGGGTCAGCCTCAGGCGCGCCCAGGAACGCCTCAGTCAATGCTAAGTCGAGGTTCAAGTTTTTGCTCCGACCCGATTGCTAGTAACGGAATCAGCAACAAAAACCAAGCATGTCCTAGGCGCCTCAGCCAAACCCAGACGAGATCTATGCGCCTGGGTCAGGCTCAGGCGCGCTCAAGAACGACTCAGTCAATTCTAAGTCGAGGTTCAATTTTTTGCTCCGACCCGATTGCCAGTAACTAAATCAACAACAAATAAGTTGTCACTAGGTTTCAACTGATTTCCTTCAAATTAGTGACAAAAATAAACTAACGGAAACATTTCAATGCTAAATCCGTCAGAATGATTCCAACCGATTGGCGATAAAATACAAACATATTTATGCCGTTGGAAATCAGTTAGTAACTTTCCTACGCATTTCCAACAACAAAAGTGTCGTAAAAAATAATCGGGCCCGATCGTTCATCCGACGCTTTTTTCAACAAAAATACCAACATAAACGAACCGTTGCTTCATTTACCTATGGGGCCTTCACCTACAAATCAACGAACGGAAAAAATGCGTCGCTACGCATGAATACCAACGGAAATCAAGGCTTCACCAGCGGAATCTGGGAGATGCAGCACCTTAGGCATATAAAGATAAGGAGCGGAGTCTGCTTGTCTATGCCCGATAGAGAAAAAAATCATTATTGTGTTCTTAAAAATCTTCAAAAGTTGTCTCTGGTGATTGATCTTAGGTTTACTTATGAGATCTTAGGCAGAATTCCAAACTTAAAGAAATTAGGTGTTACTTATATTGAGGAAAAAACGTCAACAATTTTGAATATTACCACACCAAAATCTCTTCAGAAACTCGAGATTCTAAAATGCTCTTTCGATTACACTTTCAGTACCACACCAAATTTTCCACCTATGCTAAGAAAACTAAGTTTAGAAAATTCTGGTATTCCATGGGAAGATATGAAGATAGTTGGTTCATTGCCCAAACTTGAAGTGCTCGAATTAATTTATGAAGCGTTTGTTGGCGAAGAATGGAATGTAGGTGAAGGAGAATTTCAGCGCCTGAAATCTTTATCAATTGCTATTTGTACCTTCAGAACCTGGGTGGTAGACAGTTCTAGTTTTCCAGCACTTGAGAGTTTAGATCTTGCACTATGTTCTGAACTAGAAAAGATCCCACAGTGTATCATTGAAATACCTTCGCTTGAGTTAATAACATTGCGTCAATGCAAGGAATCCCTTCTTATTTCAGCAAAGAAACAACATTTGGAAGCACAAGAGGAAGGGAACTATGATCTTCTAATTCAAGTTGAAACTGAACTTGATATCCCGAGCTTGGAATGTCATGATAAATTTCAGGTTGAAGAATTCCAATTTTAAAGTAATTAAGTGTTACTAATACCAAGGAAACAACATCATCAATTTTGAATATTACCACACCAAAATCTCTTCAGAAACTTAAGATTCTAAGATGCTATTTCCTTTACACCTTCAGTACCACACCAAATTTTCCACCTATGCTAAGAAAACTGTGTTTACAAAGATCTTATATGCCATTGGAAAATATGAAGATAGTTGGTTCATTGCCCAAACTTGAAGTGCTCGAATTAATTAATAATGCATTTTATGGCTCAGAATGGAAATTAAATGAAGGAGAATTTCAGTGCGTTATTTCGAACCCTGGAAAGAATACAGTTACGTTCTAGTTTTCCAGCACTTGAGAGCTTGAATCTTGAAGAATGTGAGGAACTAAAAGAGATCCCACAGTGTATCATTGATATACCTTCGCTTGAGTTAATAACATTGGGTCGATGCAATAAATCCCTTCTTATTTCAGCAAAGAAACATCACCTGGAAGCACAAGAGGAAGGGAACTATGATCTTCTAATTCAAGTTGAAACTTACATTGATATCCCGAGCTTGGAAAGTCATGATAAATTTCAGGTTATAAAGCGCGTGTACAGTAAGTTGAACTGATAATCCAGGTGAGTGATTTACTGAATCTTTTTCTTCATTATTAATTTTTGTGTCAATTAATAGTTTTACTCCCTTGAAATTTCTGTTCAAATACAAGTTAAGAAGCTTATTAACTTCTGCACCCAATATATATGTTATGCATATACTAAGAATATATAAGAATGTCGGGGTAACCTGTAAATAGTGCATTGAATATCTTTTCTTTTCAGTTTACCTATTAATAATTTTCCTCCAATATCTTCTGAACATGCCGTTTATTTAGGTTCCCCTAGTGGATTTTAATTTCTAATTATATGTTGTTTTCTTTGCAGTGGTTTAATAGCCTTAGCCTATGGAATCGAACTCTCGTAAAATAACCAACTATTTAATGAATGGCGATTGAAAGAGCGCATCGTCATTTGTGTTGGATGTGGTACTCTTCTTCTTTGATTCTTTTAGTTGGCGTGTTGGTACATTATGTGTTGGTTTGTTTGATTTCGGTTATCTTTTTTCCGATTGTTGTTTTTATTTTATAGAATCCTCATTATAGGATCCACACGATAATAGTTTTCGATGTGTGAATTTTAACTTTCTCTTTACGTTTGATTTGACGAGCTACTTTTATTTGGATTGCTCCATTTTATTGTTGTGATTCTGAAGTGGGCAATGTTCATTTTATTTGAGAATTTATTGTAATTTGATTGAAATTGTCCAATGTGACAATTTATGATTTGAGGTTAATTTGTTGTTTATGTAATTTGTAATGCCGCCACTTGTTAGGGTGAAATTTCGGGAGTGAATAGTAAATTAACTTCCTGTGTTATTTTAAATAGGCAATTTAACTCTCTGTGATAAATAAAATGGCAAACTACCTTCCTGTGATATCCTAAATAGGCAACTTAACTCCCTGTGATAAGAAAAATGGCAAAATACCTCCCTGTGTTTTTATAAAAGAAGCACATCGCCTCCCTCTAAATTGCTTATTAGTTCATATTATAGGGAGTTAAATTGCTCATTATTTCATTTCACAGGGAGGTAAATTGCCCATTTTTATATCACAAGGAAGTTAATTTATTTCACAGGGAGTTAAATTGCCTATTTTTATTTTATAAGGAAGTAAATTGCCCATTAGTCATATCACAGGGAGTTAACTTACAAAAAACCCAAAATTTTGGTTTCTTGTTGAGATATTTTGTGTTGACATCTTTTATGAATGTTTCGTGTTTTTGGTCAAGTGTCAATTAAGTAAATGTATTTGCCTAAATGGTACAGGTAACCATCGTGTATATAACAATCAATAAAACCTTTTTTTTTCCATCTACATTATATAATATTATTTGTAGATATAGACCTTATCAGTTGTCCCAAATCAATTGATATTAAAAAATATGCATATTATAGTCTTATCATGTATGCATATACATACACGTCCACATACGGACGCAGCATAAGGCTAGTAGGATCTATAGAACCTATTCATTTTCTTTAAAAAAAATATATAGTAGTAGTAATTTATTTGGGGTAAAAATAAAACAAGAAGAAGTCCCATACATTTATCATGTGAGCCCAAATAAGATGATTTGACCAATATAATATCAATTTTGAGGGAAGCTCAATATACATGTACTAATACTAAAAGTGTGAATAATTTAAGTTTGCACCATTGATATCCCTGACAATTTAAATATTAATTGCAATGCTCAATATACATGTACTGTTATCTTGTCTTGTGGAGTGAAAATCATCTCGTGATAACATGAGGATAACGTTATAATTTTTCCTCCAAAAGTGAAGGAAACGTGATTATTTCCCTCGAAAAGACGAGATAACGGTTACATGCGGTGTACGTCAATTTTGTCCAATTATTTTACCTTTGTATGAACGTGACAACCAGACTCTAAATGGTGGTACTAAATTTGCATTTACTTATCAGTGGTACCAAGATTGCAAAATGTCATACTGTATGTTACCAAATATACAATTTTTCTTATTTCTGCTACTTATTTTAATCGAGAAAATATTAAGTGCAACTGCTACATCACATCACCAATGACCCGTAGTGTAGCACATCAATGATAGTTATACATGTGGATATGATTTACATCAACTATGTTCTAACTCAGTTTCCTTATATGAAGATTTTGAAAATTTAGAACAAGACTGATGTAGAATCATGGGGGATTCTAGGGTGCCGTCACGTCATGTGACGTTAGTTTATTTTAGATCATTAGATTCAAACTATATAATCACAACCATAAATATTTTTTAATTTAAAATAAAGAAAAATTAAATTAACAATTGGTGACTTGTATTACCGGTTAGTTAAGTTTTAGTATCTAACACAATCTCTCTCCTAATTCCACTTATCACTACTCCTACTCCCTCCACTCTTTCCCATCGCCTTCCACAAATCACCATCTTTATATTCATTTTATTTATTGTGCATAGGAATCATTAGTCAGATAAAACGAGAATTTGTGAATGAAAATTAAAAAGAATTTAAAAAAGAATGAATCACCTTAATCAATCTAATCCAAGACTTTGTGTTGCCTCAATTTCGTGAAAATATTGAGCCCTAGAAATAAAATTTGATCATGGTAAGTTTGGTTAAGGGAGAAGAGCTAATTTTTCTATGAATGAAAAGAACTGCAATTTGTTTTAAACTTAATAATTCCAAAATGTGTAAAATCAAATTATTTCTCAAGAGAAATAAAGAAAAGAATCAAACTAATATTTTATTAACTGTTTTAATTATTTAACATTTAATATTATTTTAATTATTTATAAAGTAATAATAAATATATGTTTAAATTCTATAAAATAATTTTTTTACTTTATAAAATTTAATTATCTAAATTTTAATTATTATTTAAAAAAAAAGTAATAATAAATATATCTTTATATATGTTTAAACGTAGTTATCTTCCATTTTCCCTCCAAAATCAATTGCGTGATTTGCGCGCCTGCACATGATCAACCCCTTCACGCTCTGTTGGATAAGAATGAAGATGAAAATCACTGAAGTCAATTAGTAAAGGGTGATTTTGATGATTTCCAAAACCTAAGATCAGCTAAGTATGAAAAACTTAGTTGTAAAAACCCTTAGAAGAATTTTGACCAATTAAGAAGACTATCAGAAGGGTCAAAGATTCAAGGTCCAGAAGACTACTGATCTGCTGAAGGAAAGAAATCAGACTGGTGAAATTCAGATATTTTTTTGGCATTCAAGCAAGTCTTCATTTTCAAAATTTAGTATTTTGTTCCTATTACAAATTTACTTACCAGCGTTTCTTCATAATTCATTTAAATACAACATAAACCCGCGCTTTTGGTGAACAAAAAATAATCATAATTGAGTACTATCAGAAGCAATTTACTACTAACTATTTTCGAAACGTTGATGATATAGTTTTTAGCAATGTTTACAGAAACGGACCGAACAATGAACTGATGAGCCGATTGGCCAACGGTCGAACCGGATGGATCACTGATCGAACTGGATGACGTCATAATGATATAATTAAAATATTTAATTTTAAAGTATATACAATATCATAAAATTTAAACATTATCCTACAGTTGGTTAAAAATATTCAAAACTTAGAATATATTTAAATTAAACTATATAATATTTATCTAACTTATATCATAATGATAATATGATACTAATTAGTAAGCTCGTATAAATATAACATGATTACATTTATTTAATTAAAAATATAAAAATATAAGTTAAAAATACAATAAACTAAGAGATTAATAAATTTTAAAATATGATTATGTATACAAGTCTAATATTCAAAATCATGTTTGCATAGTATATCGATTTGACTTTCAAATTTGACACTCTTTATCCTAAAATTATATAGTTGGAGAGAAATATCTTAAAGAAAAACTTTTAATAAGAGATTATGTCATAAAACTAAAATTAGTTTAAATTTCATTGATAATGTGTAAAATATTATTTTGATTTAATTATTATAATTTAATTTATAAATAAATATGGTTACAAGTTTTCGATAATTAATAAATTTCTATACTAAAAGTTCAATAAAAATGATGTAGCTCAAATACTATGGGGGCTGTTTGGTAGGTGTATGGGATTAAGGTAGATTAGATTGGAGCTGAATTGAATACCATATTAAAAATACGTTTGGTAGATTTGATTGAGTCATATTACATTGAAGACCATGTTAAATGTAAACTAGTATAGATTTTAATTTCTGATTTATTTATGTAGTATGTGTTTCTATTTTCAGAGATTTGAGAAGAATTTATGATATTTAATAATATTTTAAAATATGAAATATGTAAATTTAAGATTATAAGTGACACTTTACCTAATCAATATTCACCCGAATTAATTAATCCACCCATGTCTGGGTGGATTATAATCTAGTCTTAATACTGGGTCGTAATGATTTAATCCATTTGACCTGGTATTAGAGCAATGCCACCAAACATTGTATTAGCCCGTATTAATTCGTATAATATGACCTAATACCTCCTATTAGGTCCTACTAGAGGTATTAGGTCCTACCAAATGCTATGTTTATACAAGAGGTTAGGTGTTCAAATCACTCATTCTACAAAAGTTTTCAATTTATTTTAATATTAAAAAAAATTAAAAAGAAAAAAAAATCAGAACGGGATTGAACCGATCCAAACCGGTTTGTCGGTTCAAACTGATTTTTAAGTTTGCTGATTTAGGGGGTTAACCCGATCGGAAAGGCCTCCGATTCCGATTGTAATAACATTGGTTTTTAGAGTGAATAGTAAATTAACTCCCAGTGATATCCTAAATAAGCAGTTTAACTCTATGTGATATAATTGATAATTTAAAGGACAAAATACTTGTATTTTTATAAAAGATGCACATTGGACCCCTCTTGATTTTAATATTTTTATAAGGGGTTAAAATGCCCATTATATAATATTGGGGAGTTAAAGTGCTCATTTACACATATCATGATCATGGGGAGGTAAAATGTTCATTTACACATATCACATGGGGTAAAGTGGGGTAATATGTTGTCAAGTAAGGTTAAGTTAGTAATTTTATACATAAAAATGAAGTTAGCGTTATGGATTTTCTAAAGTGTGAATAAATTTAAGTCTACTGTATCTCTTGGAAAAATGTATCTTCAAGTAGGAAATAAGAATCTGACTCAGCAAAATGAGTAATGCGGCAAAAACTCTTTTATATTAAATTTTAGTCCAAAAAATATATTTGGTACCAAATTTAAAAAAAATAAAATATATTTCATACCATGGTTCACATTCTCTTGACATATTTAATTTAGCAGTCAATTTTTGGACGTTCAGCATGTACCGCTCACGTGCTCGTTAAGTTAACAATGGGAGGGAAAACATGCTTGGATTTTAAAGATTCACCATTGTTAACTTAACGGACGTGCCACTCGCGTGATCGTTAAGTTGACAACGGGAGGAAAAACATACACGAATTTTAAAGACCCACCATTGTTAACTTAACGGATACGTGTTGAATTCCTTCAAAAAATTGATCAGAAAAACTAAATGTGTCAAGATGGTGTGAATCATGGTATACATTTTATTTTTTCAAAAAACTTGGTATCAAATATGTTTATTAGATTAAAGTTTGGTGTCAAAAATATTTTCCTCTAAATGAATAATAGTTAGCTATAGTGTAGGTGATTATGATGAAACCCATCTAAAGTTTGGCTTCTTCAGTTAAAATAATTGGTGATAGAGTTGGCACCTTCTTTAGAATAATACTCGGTCTTCGCATAATTGATAACAACTCTCAATATAGTAGTAATGTAAAACAAAGAGACAAGTCCACCATAATTGACTGAATATGCTTTCCACTCCAAATAAGTTGAAGTTATATACATAGCAATATATATTTGCAGAGGTTGTATTTGAAACTCTGAAAAAAGTAAACTGATCATATATTGCCTACACTTAAAAATCAGATATTAGCTAGACATGGCAGTTTATGCATCTCTTGTCTCTCTTCTTCATGTCCTAAATCGTACCCAAAATCCTCCTCCACGTTATGTTTTTCTAAAAGAGTTGCAAACACAACCCCTCTTTGATCAAGTTAGTTCCTTGCTTGATTTTGTTGAAAATCATTCTCAAACAAGAAGCAAAGAAATTGAACTTTTAGAGAGCCGAATCGCTGTTGCAGCTTATGAAGCAGAAGACATCACTGAGACCTTTGTAGTGGGTCAAATTAAAAAATATGCAGAAAGTACTACTATCGATAGCTATGCCATCTCTTGTGAATGTGAAGATCTGGAGAAAGTTGTACAAGAAATGGATTTAATCAAGAAAGAGGTGTTGAAGATTGATCATGAAAAGATCGAGGTTGCTGCTGGCTCATCATCATCATCATCATCATCATCATCATCATCATCACCAATTAATGTAATTGCTAAGGCTCCTCTTCGTGGTGGCAAGATTAATACTACGATGGTGGGGTTCGATGAGGACTTGATTGCATTAAAGGACAAGCTCACCACAGATCAATCAGATCGCCTAGTCATCCAAATTGTTGGCATGGGCGGTATTGGTAAGACTACTCTCGCTACTAATACTTATGATGATCCATTTATTAAGAGTAATTTTGACATTCGAGCTTGGGTAACTATATCTCAAAATTATAGTTTAAGAAAAATTATTTTAGACCTTTTATATGATACTGGACTTTTTAAGAGTAGTATGCATAGCAAGAGTGATGAAGATTTAGCATTAATGTTGCACAAAGCTTTGTTTAGAAGAAAATATCTAATTGTATTGGACGATATATGGAGTATCAAGGCCTGGGAAGAGATAAGTAGGTTCCTCCCTGACGATGGTAACAAAAGTAGGATAATGATGACTACTAGGCTCTCTGATTTGGCACCTGAACTTGGATCTTCATATAAAATGAAGTTTCTAGATGATGCTTTAAGTTGGAACTTACTCTCTGTGAAGATATTTGGCGAATATGTTTGCCCTCCTGAACTGGAGAAAATTGGAAGGATAATTGCTAAAAATTGTAGAGGACTTCCCTTGGCAATGGCTGTGATTGGTGGGCTCCTGAAAGTGTCTGACAAGACACGAGAATATTGGAGTGAAGTTGCAAATGATGTGAGCTCTATAGTTAATGAAGTAAATAATGAGGAATGTTTGGGGATATTATCTCTAAGTTACAATCAGTTGCCCATTCAATTGAAACCTCTTTTCCTCTACATGGCAATTTTCCCAGAGGATTCTGAAGTTCGAGTCTCCAGGCTCATCAACTTATGGGTTTCAGAAGGATTCTTAAAACCACCACCACCGGATAAAACTTTGGATGAGGTTGCAGAAAAATATCTTGAGGATCTTATTGATAGAAATCTCGTTATGGTCCAGAAGCGAGGTTCTATGGGCAACATCAAAACATGTAAAATCCATGATTTGTTAAGGGATCTTTGTTTGAGAGAAGCACTGAAGGAGAGGTTTCTTTGCGTAGTGTATGATGGTTTAGAAAAAAACATAAGTGGTAAGCGTCGTCTTGGTGTGCATTTGAATGCAAGCGTTCTGGACAGTAAGTTTTCAACCAAGTCAGACTTGCAATCTATGCCACTTGTTCGTACTGTGCTTATGGAAAACAGTGAAATGCAATCTGGTATAATTTTGCAATTGAATTTGCTACGGGTGTTCCATGTGCACGTGTTTAATCTGGGGAAATATAAATTAAATGATTTTTTTGAGCTAGTTAATTCACGGTACATTGAATTAACATCGTACACGTGTTTTCATTCGCTGATTATTTCTTGGCAAATGATGTCATACTTACCTTGGAATCTAGAGACCTTAATTGTAGATAGTGAGATGTTTCGATATACTTTACCATCTGAAATCTGGGAGATGCAGCACCTTAGGCATATAAAGATTAAGAGCGGGTTCAAATTGTGTATGCCCCAGAGAGAAAAAAATCATTATTGTGTTCTTAAAAATCTAAAAAAGTTGTCTAAGATTTTTGATCTTAGGTTTACTGATGAGATCTTAGGTAGAATTCCAAACTTAAAGGAATTAAGTGTCACTTATATTAAGGAAAAAAAGTCAACAATTTTGAATATTGCCACACCAAAATCTCTTCAAAAACTCGAGATTCTAAAATGCTGCTATTACTCTCACTCCTTCAATACCACACCAAATTTTCCACCTATGCTAAGAAAACTAAGTTTAACAAGATCTGGTATTCCATGGGAAGATATGAAGATAGTTGGTTCATTGCCCAAACTTGAAGTGCTCAAATTAAATTATAATGCGTTTAATGGCTCAGAATGGAAATTAAATGAAGGAGAATTTCAGTGCCTGAAATCTTTATCAATTGCTGGATGTTACTTCGAAACCTGGGTGGTATACAGTTCTAGTTTTCCAGCACTTGAGAGTTTGAATCTTGATTCATGTAGTCGACTAGAAAAGATCCCACAGTGTATCATTGACATACCTTCGCTTGAGTTAATAACATTGCGTCAATGCAATAAATCCCTTCTTATTTCAGCAAAGAAACAACACTTGGAAGCACAAGAGGAAGGGAACTATGATCTTCTAATTCAAGTTGAAACTAGCCTTGATATCCCGAGGTTGCAAAGTCATGATAAATTTCAGGTTAAAAAGTTTTAGCCATGCGAGTGATCAGGAAAATTTACTGAATCTTTTTCTTCAATATTAATTTTTGTGTCAATTAATTGTTTTGCTCCCTTGGAATTTCTGTTCAAATAAAAATTCATCAAGTTAAGAAGCTTATTAACTCCGCCACTCAATATATATGTTATGCATATACTACGAATATATAAGAATGTCGGGGTAACCTGTAAATATTGCATCGAATCTCTTTTCACAATGTGACAATTTATGATTTGAGGTTAATTTGTTGTTAATGTACAAATTCCATAATTTTTTGGAAAGTATATTGGTAAATTAATAGGAAAAAACTAAACTTGGAATGTTTCACACAAACACGGAACTCCAATTAATGACATATACATGACAATACAAACTAGATATATGTTACGTAATTGAATAAATTTTCACAAAATGACAAATAATTAAGTAATTGAATGAAAAAGTTTAAAAGCGAACTTGTATAATTAATTTAAGGTGAAAATGTTGAAAACGTCCCAAATTAATTAACTATTTTGGGTTTTCATCCTAAATTATATAATATCGCCCAATTTCATCCCCAAGTTTAATAATTTTTTGGAAAATTGTCCCATTCTTAATTATGAGATGAAACTTGCGCACGTCTTTATTAAATTGCCACTTATCAAATTTTGGCATGAACACAAGATTGCATAATTCATCACAAACTAATTATAAATTTTTGTTACTCGTCCCAAACTATATCAACTCGCCGAATTCCATCCCTTAATTCATCATTTTGCATGAATTTAGTCTCACTATTAAATTTCTATTTTCATGAAAATAATGGTTCAATCTTTTACTTTTTTTAAGAAAATAATAGTATGGATTTTCAAAACTCCCGTGCGCTTTTGAGAAAGAAAAAATTCGTGTCATTTCATTAAAAAGACATTGTGCGTTCTTTTTTAATATTAATAAATAATAAATATTTACGAGAAATTGAAAAAAAATAAAGATACGAACACTTTCTCGTGTATTTTTCACCAATTGAATCATTTCGAAATGATTGTTCTCCACTTTAAGAATAAAATATTCAAACTTCAAAAACTAGAAATTCCACTTAATCATATTAAAATTAGAAATTCCACTTAATCATATTAAAATTATCTTGCTTCAATATTTATCTCTCCAAATAATGAAGTTTTTCTATTTTCATATTTGTACATTTTTATTATTAATAATTGGAATTAAATATTAATAATAAAAAATAGTATGAGTTTTATTATCAAATATTGGAATTAAAAATTTGCAGCATTTTTCTTATTTATTAATATAATAACACACAATATTTTCTTAATGAAAAGACATGGAATTTATTTTTATCGAAAGTGCACGGAAATTTCAAAAATTCATACTATTTTTCTCTTAAGAAAGGTAAAAGATTGAACCGTCATTTTCATTAAATTATTAAATTGGGACTAAATTAATGCAAAATGGTATATTAGGGAACAAAATCTCACGAGTTGATATAATTTAGGACGAAAAATCAAAATTTATAATTAGTTTGGGACGAATCTGCAATCTTGTATAAGCCAAAATTTGACACGTCATGACACATAAGCCACTGTGTGGCAATTTAAAGGACACGTGCGCAATTTTCATCACATAATTAACGGCGGGACAATTTTTCAAAATAATAATAAATCACGGGATGAAATTCGATGGAGTGATATAATTTGAGACGAAAATTCAAAATAACTAATTAGTTCAGGACGCTCTCTGCAATTTTGCTTTAATTTAATTGATCATGTTTAATTGCACCTGAATGACTCCGTTAAGTCTTAATGGTTTTAAATGCTCGTGAAAATCTTAATTTAACAACATAAATGTTCGAGGCTAATTTTAATAAATTTTTTTTGTGACAATTATTTAATAACAAATATTGAAATATGAGAACCTAAGAAATTAGTACTTGCTTATGTAAATGTCATAATTAAAACAATCGGTTTCTTTGAATACACCTACTTAATTTTATTCTTAAGGATACACAAGTCTCAAATTCGATGAAAACAAATATGCTATGACGAGATTTCAACACATTTTAGGGAACTAAACCATTCAACTAGGCTAATCGTTATTGCCTTTTTCTGTCTATGAATACTTCATTCCTTAACACAAAAGAAATGTTCAAAAAAATAAAAGATATGTTTTAACCTAATCGAGACGATATTGAGAATCAATTTGTAGGTGAACCTTCTACACAACAGATCTGAAACTGTACCATTGATATTCCAGTGCAAAACACACTAACAATTAAGACGTGAACAAAATGAAATACAAGTAGCGTTTCTAACCTAATCGAGACGATAGCTCAGGTGGTAAGATTGTCGGCTACGAAGTTTTTGTGTAAGAGAGAATTTAAATTTTCGTTATGGTCAACCGGTTTAAATCTTCGAATTTCTTCAATTAGGCCACAAACAACCCAATTCGTTGTTGGGTTTTATGGGTATTAACCAAATTAAATTGAGTCCAATTGAAATTAAGCCCATAAAATGAGAAATGAATGAAACTTAGAGAGGAAAAATACCTTCATCCCACATGGAGAAAATTGAATTTTTTTTTGCCATTTATAATGCAAAAATATGAATAAGGGTATGACCCCTTGGGGTACCAAAGTTTTCTGAGGGGAAAATACGTACATGGTAATGGTTTCCCAAGCGTGCGGCCGCCGGCATCCGACTGGCCGGCTTGGCACAACACGGGTTGGGTTTGGATTGGGCTTGGGCTTCAAAATAATATTATCTTTTTGGACAAAATTTAATTAATGTTTTGGCCCAAAACTTAAAGGCCCAATTACTAAATCCATACAAATTAGATCCGCGTAGCTGATCCGGTTGACCCGAACAAGATCCGCGTAATTGACCCGCCCCTAAAAAGATCCGCACGCCTATTTTTTGAATTGTGGCACCGGTTCAGTTTTGAATTGAACCAGTTGCACCCATTCGGGCCGAACCAATGCTACTGGTTTAATTCGAACAGTCATGTCCCTCCAGAAACAGCTTTTCTGCTGCTATAGAGGGAGAATCTGACCAATTCTTTTATCTCGTTTTCTAACAATCAAAAGCAGAATCTTATTCTTTCTCTCTATTCTTCTCTCTTAATAATTATTCAAATATTTTATTTGTTAAAGTTCGCCGTGGACTTGTTCATTGTGCAAAGAAACAAGTATCCGACTGTTGTATCTTGGAAAACTACTGGGACAAACTGTTGCACCTTTGACAGCCCAGAAATATTGTCTTAAAGACATTGCATTAGCAAGCCTTAGTCGATTTTTCATTTAAGAATTATTTCAGTAAGTGCATTGTTATTAAATTCTAATTTTGTTTGTTCTGGGAAAATAAACTGTACTAAGATTTATAATTAAAGTTAATTATAAATAATTATTCTGTTGGAGTAATTTATTATAGTTTTCTTTTTATAATATAAAATACTTTTATAATATTTTATAAATAATTAAACTGTTAGAATAATTTATTATAGTAGAAATATAAAATATTTTATAATATATACACAGATTGTTTTAAACATTTAACAACATTTGTCTCTTTCCATCTATTGTTAATTTTCGAGATAGATTGAATGTGCAATCTTAAAACATACCTCATTCATTTTCCAATGATCAAGTAGAGAGCAGGCACATCAATTTAGTAAATTTTATTTAAAAAAAAAAAAAAAACTACTATGAATAAAGAAATAACAAAGGTTTCTTCTGTCTTAATTGATGAAAATTCTTAATCAGTCCGGTTCGATCGAACTCAGAATAACTATAAGCCAAATGAAATATATTTATCATGTGGTTGGATGAATTTTAGTGTTTCAAAAATCGGAGCGGTCGGTTGGACCGTTTAATCAGTAATCAATTGTCAATCCAGTCTGATTTATCTCCAAAATCAGTTTTGTTCTTGACCCAGTTCGAACCGAAAAAAAATCGGTCAAAATCGATAAAACCCAAAAATCAGTGAACCGATTGAACCAATGATCCACTTATAAAAAGAAAAAGTTTACGCAACGGAATTTTACTTCTCTTCCGCGATATTTAAACTTAAAAAATACTCTCACATCTCTTCTTCTATTTTTCACTTTAAATTAAACAAAATCAACAAGAAAATAAAATAATAAGAAGTTATAGAAATATATTTGAGAATCAATTTCATTAGAATAATCATTTTTTCCCTAACTTAAAGTATTTTCATTTTTTATATAAAGTTTCAGTGACAAAATTCATCAATATTCTCTCTTTTAAATAGGTGATTATCAATAAAATTATCGTTTTTGATATGATATTTATTATAATTTGAATTATTGCCTTGATATCTTGTTATCGTACTTGTAATTTTGTCAATATCATTCATTCTCAACTTAAGATTTGTAGGAAAAATAATTGGCAAGAGATAACATTTAGTTTATGAAAATAAACTTGAAAAACTTGATATTTTTTTTTCAAATAGTTGATTACATATATTAAAACTCAAATTAAAATATATCTTTGTAATGACGTCGCATCGGTTGAACGAGTAGTTAAAACGATTAAACCGATTTAATCAGTAATCAATGAGACTACCGATTAGATATCCGATCCAATTTTTAAACATTGATGAATTTGACCAATTTAGGCATGAACAATAATTTTTTTATTTACATACTTAAAAATAAATTAACGAAATTGGCCATCAAGGAAAATTAATATCTACCCGGATGGATTTAATCCACTCGGATGCTAGATGAATGACACATGAGCATGAAATGACATTTGTTTGTTCTTTCATGCTCATGTGTCGTTCATCGAACCCTAATGGATTAAATCCACTGGGTAGGATCTAAGTAACCGGGAATCAATTCCACCGAGGTTAATTACTTATACTAGCCTATAACACGTGGCTTAAAACAACCAATCAGAAACAGTAAAACACGTAGGAACAATTGCAGAATCTTAAAAGTTAAAACAAGAAAATCCAAACGAAACTGATGAAAAACTGATGAAAAACGCCGTAAAGTGTCATTAACATCAATTAAATTAAATAGTAACACAACGTTCATCACTCTGTTTCTGTTGGGCTTGTAAATTATGGCTAAATCCAATCAGAAATTACTATTGTCACTCTTATATGTAATAATAATATTTTCATAGATGCCAATTGAATCCCATTGCGCAAAAAAACTGATAGGAATCGCAAGAAGAGAAGACATTCCTTTCATCAAATGCCAAGTCTGCCAAAAATTAGCGTCCCAATTACACAAATAGGTTCAAGCAAAACAAGCTGAGATCACACCTAAAAAGGTAATGGGTTTTTCCAATTACTGAAAAAAAAAAAAAAAAAAAAGGGACATTAGTCTTATATGAGGCTATTTTTGCAATTTAAAAAATTTCATGCTGAAATAGAACTAAATTGTTAAATTAATATAGTTATAGTACTTGATTGAATCGGAGGACTTTTAGTGTTCAATTTACCTCCATGTGATTTATAAAAGATTAATTTACCTCATCTAATCTTATAAATATTTCACTCAGCCTTCCATAAATGTTTAAACTTAAAAAAATACGAATTGATAAAACTATCCCTTTTATATGTGGCGCTTTACTTTACTTTATCCCTGTATTATGATAAATGTGACACTTGACCCCATGTGTTATGATCAATGCGGCAATTTACCCCCTATATGTTATAAAGATACTTTACATGCACATTCTCAATTTTAGCAAGTGAATTACACTCTTCGATTGAAGAAGGTAAATTGCTCTTTTAGAATTTTTACAACGGGTAAAGTGCTCTTTTTTAAATCATAGGGAGATAAATTGAACATTATGCATTTCGGGCGGGGAGGGTAAATTGACATTAGCTCTTTATGATGTTAATATTTGTGTTTGAGTTATATGCTATGTATATTTGCATTATCTGATGGACTGTTCTATTGTATTACAATTATGTTACTTTCATTTGATTTGGCGTATAAATGTTGATTTATACTTGAATCAGATATCGGAGTATGATAGAAATCGCGGAGAATGTATGTAATTTGAAGAAACAAGAAGCTAATTGGATTTTTAAAATTGATATTGTAGAAGAAGGGGATAAATTGAAGGTAATTGAAATATTATTTGTTTGAAATGTTTAATATGGTGTCATTAGATTGGCTTATTTTTCAATATTATTGTGTTCAGCTTGTTGAACAAGAATCAAAAGGACAATGTAATTCAGAATGCAAAACAATAGAGAGAGCTTGTCAAGAGGTGAGATTGCCAGACATATTTCTAGTTCCTTTTAGCTTTATACTGAAGAATTTATTGATAAAGAAGTAAAAGCAATATGTACTTAAACAAATATAATGAGTTAATGTCAATTTAACCTCGTGAAAATTTTAAAGAAGAATTTTTTCTCCATCAGCCGGAGAGTACTCACTTGTCGAAATTGAAAATGAACATGAAATGTTTGTGTAAAATAGGGGAGGGGTAAATTGCAACATTTATAATATACATGAGAGTAAATTACCACTTATAAAAATATTTAGGAGACGGTGTGAAACTTTAATCATATTATAGAGAGGTAGAGTGTTCGTTTTCAAACCACGGTGAGATAACTTAAATATTATGAATATTAGAGAGGGGTAAATTGTCATTAAATTTAAACATAATGTTTAGCTAATTCGTATATCCCATTTGTAGGTTTTGGGTTATTCAGATACAGATGTTGCAGAGTATTTGTAGAAAAAGAAGCCGCAACTTAATCCTTTCGTTGATTTTGTTTGTAAGGACCTCACGGAAGCATGTAGTTCGAAGCCACCACCAGTTCCGAACGTAATGAGCATTGTCAAAATAGTTCGAACATAATTACATCCTAGCGACAAATTCAAGAATAAATAAATGCCGAAGTTCCAAACTTTGTATGGTTTCTTTCCCCCCTTAGGCCAGGAGTCCTGGAGAGCCGTTTGTTCCCAAGTCCGCGAAAGAGACTGAAATGGAGAAGCTTATGAAATCGATGGAGGCATCTAATAACTATAAAATCTAAAATGATCGATTATGGTGGTGTTTGCAACTACTTAAAAAAATAATTTTCAGCTTTTGAAAAAGAATAATTGCTTATGGAGTGTTTGCAACTCAAAATTTTGTTTCTACTTTTCTAAAAAAAGGCCAAAATAAGCCACAACTTAGAAGCATGTGGGGACATGATTTTGTCTTCTCATGCCATTTTGTAATTATGGAAAAGTTGGTTTTGGACATATTTACCCTCAATTATTTTGTTCTACTCTTACATATAGTATACATAATACTCCGATTTTTTTCTCATTTCTTCCTCTCCAACCTTAACACGGATTTAAAGACCCAGTTAAAAAAAAATTCAAATAAACATATATCCTTGAAGCATAGATCGAATAGTAGGTGATATTGAAAAGTTTAGTAGAATTTTATTTCGATTTATGCATTCTCTCTTTGTTAATAAATTATGTTCTTTCATAAACACATCAACAGAATGTAAAGCTTATACGAAGTAACTTTATAAGATTTTTGTGGGTTTTGAATTTTGATATGTCCTATTTTTATTCGGTACAATTAAAGCCAATGAAAGTAGTTATTTGAGATCTATTGATATGAGATCTTCTATTAATGAACAAGATTCTACAAAAAGTTTCACTCACTTTGGCAAGGAAAAGCTGCATATACTTTTTTTTTTTTATATTATCAACATGTAAAATACATGACTAAGTTTCATGGGTAATTTTGGTAATACATGAAAAAATTAGTGAAAACGCCAATTTTGACAAACACCCACAATATCACTTTTACTCACTTTTCTACATGGTTTGCAAACACTACCTACTTCTAATTCTCTACTACTTTTAACTTTTTTTTAGATTCTTTAATATAAGCAAAAACACAAGTATTTGAAAACACCACCTATGTCATTCCTTTTTAACAGGCCTTTACCATGTGTTCAATCTCATATTAGGGTATGCCAGGAGCGCCAGGCATGAAGATGTACTCGAGTGAAGACTTGATGAATCAAAAGTTTGGTGACGAAGACGATGACGAAGATGAGATAAATTTGCCTTTTAAACTGGCAAGAACAAGATCCAGTACTTAAAAACTTTTAAACTAGCTGATTGTTAGAAGTTAATGCCGAAATATATATATACAGTATCATATTCATTAAATATAATCAATGCCGGGAATACTAAGCTCACATTCAATTTTTTCTTCCTTGTAATCAGCATCTTCAATTGCTGTCAAATAAAGGGAGGCTTTATCTGGCAACACAAGTCCATCTGGAACCTGCATATAGAAAGTATCAGACCATATAACTTCATGACAAAATAAGCTAAACAGATTCACAACTATACCATTGCTCTGCTTCTTGCCGCTTAGAAACATTTCAATCACACTCAATTTTGTTTATATAAAATTGATAACTTACTAGCCACTTGTCACGAGCATAAAGGACAGTATTCAACATATTCTCATAGACTAGAAAATATCCCATCCACTCAGAAATGATAACATCAACATGAGGAACTGGAAGCTCAATCTCTTCAATTTTTCCCTTGAGAACAGTTATAACTGAAATGTTTAAAAAAAAGCATGATAATTGATCCCATAAGTTCAATTAGTTGAAAACTGTAAGAGATGATATATGATTAGGAACTTAAGGATGAAAGAGCAGTACCATCTGAAAAACCATTTAGCTTTACAATCTCTTGAGACAAGTTAGCCATGGTGGAGCATTCAACCTGAAATATGAAGGCATAATATTCATATAGTCAAATTTAAGAGCGAAATGGTGCAGCATTTTAAGAAAATATCCACAGCATGGTATAAGAAACTATTAGATCACAAAAGCAATTCATATGTTATAACTAATTATTAGCATCTCATAATTTTTAAGGCAATTCATATGTTACTTAAATAAATGTGAACATTACTTGAAGACTCATCGTGAGGTGTTGGTGAAGCATTTTAAGAAAATATTATTTAATGATATATACTCGTTTATTAAGTAAGAGTAATCTATTCATATGTGTTTCAGTAATCTAAATATTTTATATGTCAAGCTATTTTTGTCTATATTAACAAACTCGATATAAGCCCGATTTAGACGTGAAACTCGAAAAATTACATGGAGTTTGAGCCTATAGCTATGAAGCCCAAAAGTATTTGAGTTCGAGCTATATAAAACTCAGTTCACAAGACCCGATTGACAGTCCTAAGTCCGCACGTGACTGTTATCTCTTTTTTTGGAGTGAAAATCAACACGTGATAACGTGAGGGCAGCGTTATAATTTTCCTTCCAAAGATGAAATAATGTTATATTTTTTCCTTAAAAAGTGAAGGAAACGTGATTATATTTCGTTCAAAAGACGAAATAATGGTCACGTGCGGAGTACGTGGTCAATTTTGTCCATATTCAATCAATTATTTCACAGTTGTATTGATATTGCAACTAGACTTTAAGTTGTGGTACTAAATGTGCATTTATGTATCTAGTGATACCAAGATTGCAAAGTGTCATATTGTATAGTTCTGTATATATATTTTTTCCTATTTGTGCTGCTTATTTTAATCGAGAAAGTATTAAATGCAACTGTTATACCATATCACCAATTACACATTGTGTAGCACATTAATGACAGTTATACATGTGGATATGATTCACATCGGCCATGTTCTAGCTCATTTTCCTTATATGAAGATTTTGAAAATTTAGAACATGGCTGATGTAGAATCATATCCACATGTATAAATATTATTAATGTATTGCACTATGTGTCAATTATGATGTTGTGCAACAGTTGCACTAAATAATCTCTTCTTTTAATTTATACTAGTAAAAACTATTTGGTACACTCGGTGAATAAATTGGTACACAAATGGTGGGAATTAGAGTAAAGGGTTTGAACCAATATGGAGATGGTCTTGCATGGGTTAGGGGTTCAATGATAGGAAAAGGTGGTTTTGGTTCTGTTTATTTAGCAACTCCGAAGATTTCGAGATCAAGATACAACTATTATCCATCTATCGAAGATTGATATGGTGCAGGAGGCTCCTTTCGATATTTGGGCACACACAAATATCTACAGTGATATACATAAAATAAGAAATTCAGCCAACTCTTGATATTCTCGATTGCCTTCTCAATAATATTCTACAGTGATGTATTTCTAAATTATGTTTTTAATGTGTCATTAATCTGTTTATAAATGAACAAAAACTATCTACATATAGATATGTAATCACTATTTAGGAATAGCCACAACTCTTTATACACAACTCTTTAATTAAAAGGTTGTGTCTATCTAATATTTATTTATTTAATTAATTTTGAATCATTCTAGTTAGTTAAATAACTAACAATCTCACACATGATTCAAAAATAACATAATATCTAAAAGGCAACATTTTACTATGTAATAGGTGATAGTGTTTTGTGGACTTGAACTTTCACTTAGTTTGGCAAGTATCCGATTGTAGGAATCCATAGTGAACTAGGTCTTGAACTACCCATTTGCTACAAACTTCAACAAGCACACACACAGTACGAATTTTCTCAAGTTCTATCAGGGTAGCACAATCACGACCGTTCGCTAATATCTTGTTTTACGAGTGCTCTAGAGATAAGTCCAAATCTCATAGATTGCGGCCCCACAATCACACTCGCATAGGTGAACTCTTCAAGGATATTTTGCAACTCATATATCCAGCATAATTAGCTACGAATTCAAATTGTGTGATCTTATGCTTTTATGTAGATGGAAGATATAAGCCCGATTTAGACCCGAAGCTCGAGAAATTACATGGAGTTTGAGCCAATAGCTATAAAGCCCGAAAGTATTTGAGTTTGAGCTATTTAAAACTCGACTCACAAGATCCGGTTGACAGTCTTAAGTCCGCACATGACTGTTATCTCGTCTTTTGGAGTGAAAATCATCACATGATAACATGAGGGCAACGTTATAAATTTCCCTCCAAAGATGAAATAATGTGATATTTTTTTCCTTAAAAAGTGAAGGAAACATAATTATTTTCCGTTCAAAAGAAGAAATAATTGTCACGTGCGGTGTATGTGGCCAGTTTTGTCCATATTCGATCAATTACTTTACAGTTGTATGAACATTGCAACCAGACTTTTAAGTTGTAGCACTAAATGGGCATTTACGTATCCAGTGATAGTAAGATTGTAAATTGTCATATTGTATAGTACCAATTATATATTTTTTTCATATTTGTGCTGCTTATTTTAATCGATAAAGTATTAAGTGCAACTGCTATACCACATCATCAATGACACGTGGTGTAGCACATCAATGAAAGTTATACATGTGGATATAATTCACATCAGTCATGTTCTAGCTCATTCTCATTTTCCTTATATGAAGATTTTGAAAATTTAGAACATGCATGGCTGATGTAGAATCATATCCACATGTATAAATATTATTATTGTATTGCACTATGTGTCACTTATGATGTTGTGCAACAGTTGCAATAAATAATCTCTTCTTTTAATTTATACTAGTAAAAACTATTTGGTACACTCGGTGAATAAATGATGTGATGTAATGCAAGGAGGAGATTTCCTAAAATTTGAAGGAAAAAAGTGATTCTATAATTTCATCATAACTATATATTGATATGTAGAAAATATGTTACCTCATCAATCCAATCCTTATTTAATCTGGATAATTAAATTTCAAATATGTTTTCGTATTCAATAAAGTTTTCAATTTTCAAAATGATAATAAATATTTTGTTCCTATAACAAATTTAAATAGTTATGTTTCTTCATAGTTCTTTTTTTTTCCCCAAGAGTGTAATTTCTTTCCAGGCTCGTCAGGCATATTAAGTGGAAACATCTTCATCTCTTTGAACATGAATTCAAACATGGATTCGCTACTGACATATTCAACCTGTTTCTAATGATAGCCCCTGACTATTGCCTCTTTTGCAATCCTATGTATCTATATTAGTAGGGAACATAGTAATTTAGATTAAATGATAATAATTAAATAAAAATAATAATAAATGTACAAATTCTATAATTTTTGTGAAAATATATAGAGCAAAAAACACCCCTGTGTTATTTTAACTCCCAACCCTCCCTCTGTGTTTGAATTTAAATACCACATTCAACACAAATATAATTTTATTTTTTGACTTTTGGTGGAATGACAAAGTTATCCCTATGTGTCTCTTTTTTCTTTAAATTTATTTATTCTTTTTGAAAAATTAAGTGTATACTACTTGGGTCAAGTGTGGTATTTAAAATCAAATACAGATGGGTTTTAGAGATTTAAAATAACACATGGGGGGTTTTGGGGAGTTAGACAAAGGGGGTGTTTTTGTTTTTCGATGTCAGGGGTAAAATTGTCATATCAAAAGCAAAAATTGAACAAATACTTGCAATTTTGGCGTTTGAAACACACTCTCTTTTATAAGGAGTGTATTTGACATTTACTTGAGATCATAGGGATTTTTTTAGAGTTAAAATAACATAGGGAATTTTTTTGGAGTTAGACAAAACATAGGAGGGTGTTTTTGTCTTTTGCTTAAAAAATATATTAGTAAATTAATATTAAAATAGAAAAACAAAACTTGGAATGTTTCACACTAACACACGGAACTCCAATTAATGACATGACGATTACAAGCTAAATATATGTTACGTAACTGAATAACTTCTCAAAAAATGACAAATAATCAAGTAATTTAATCAAGTAATTAATTGAACTAATTTTGTGATTAAATAAAGGGTAAAATACAGTTTCTCCCCTAAAGTATAAAGTGAGTATCAATTATCCCCCTAAAGTATCAATTGTAACACTTACCCGCCTCTGTTATAGTTTTGTAGTTTTTATTACAAAAACACCCCCGTCCCCTTACATAAATAATAAATTTCTTTATTAAAATAAATTTGTCTCTTTGTTAATTATGGATCCATTCACCCACCTAATAACATTAATTATGTTTTAATTTCTATATATAAATATATATATATATATATATATATATATATATATATATATATATATATATATATATTTTGTTTCCTTAGGTTTTATGGTCTCGAATTTTTCTTTATTTTAATCTAATTTTTTTCTTTATTTTCGTTTCAATTTATTTTCTTTATTTTATGTTTCAATTTTTTTTTATTTCTATCTCAATTTTTTTAATATATTTTTCTGTTATTAGGTGATAATTATCTCATTTATATTTGGTACGAATTATTATTCAAAATGTTAATATTTTTCTTCAAATTATTTCTTGCAAAATTCAAGTTTTATACTAAATAATATTATGCTTTAATCACTCCTTTATAAAAAAAATTATATTTATTAATTATGAATTCATTCGTGCATCCACCAAACAATCTTATGTTTGAATTTCTTCATTTCTTTTGTTTCATTCAGTTACTAAAAGATTAGATGAAAATGAAGAAAAATTTTGAGTTAAATTTGGAATGTAACAAATTAAAAGAAATGAAGAAAATAAAACAAATAATGTTGTTTGGTGGATGAATAAATTTATAATTAATAAAGATACAATTTTATTTTGATAAAATAGAAATTATTATTCATGAAAGGGGTAGGTGTATTTTTGGAATACATACTACAAAATTATAACAGAGGTTGGTAAGTGTTACAATTGATACTTTAGGGGGATAAATGATACCGCCCTCATACTTTAACGGGAACTGTATTTCACCCTAAAATAAATTTGACTAAATCGCAATGAAAAACTCAGATTTTATTATCATCTATTCTTCCAAGTTCTTGTTGGTTTAGAGACTTTTATCTCAAACCTAAGGATAGACATGAATTTTCAAGAAGAATATATTTGAAATCACATAACTTATTATTATATATAAAAGCATGAACTTTTGTAGAAATAAATTAATTGGTATAGTTGGACGTTTCATTATAAAAAAATTTCTTTACAATTTGCTTATTAAGTGAAGATAATGATGACATGAAGAGGGGACATGCTAATATTCAATCGTGTAGAACAGCATTTAATCAATACTTTAGAGAGGGAAAAACAATTTTGGTTCCAAACTTTACCCTAAAAAACATATTTGGTACCATACTTTGCAGAAAAACAGATTTGGTACCACAATTTAGAGAGTCTTGACACATTTAGTCATTCCGTTAAATTTTGGACGGAAATTTCGCGCGTGACCGTCACGCGCGCGTCAAGTTCAAATTGGTCACGACTCACGAGTCTTGCACGTGACAAATCTGTCAAAACACTTTTGGTCCCAAACTTTACCCCAGAAAACACATTTGGTAACATGCTTTGCAGAAAAACAGATTTGGTACCAGAATTTACATACTCTTGACACATTTAGTGTCCCTGTTAAATTGATAAAAATCACATATAATGAACAGACAACAATTTCTCTAAAATTTTTGATAAAAATCACAAAATATACTTAAATCATTAAAAATATTCTTAATAAAAGTACCTTGGATACCTGACTTGGTGCACTTTGACTTGCACTTGTATTCCAATGTTGATACAAGCACCGATCAAAAGTTCCATATTTTCCATCGAAAACATCGAAAAGTTTCCATTTTTGAATCAGGCGAAATAATTCCGAAACTATTTATTTAAAACTCAGTTATTTTCCTAAATTTAATAACTTTTTTTACAAATTTTTCTTTGTGTTTCTGAAACATTTCCAAATAGTCTCGAAAAGTTTTCAATATTTGGCTCTCCGAAACATACATTCGAAACGAAATTTTGATCCATGGATACAAGTGCAAGTCAAAGTGCAACAAGTCAGGTATCCAAGGTACTTTTGTTAAGAATATTTTCAAAGATTTAAGTACACTTTGTGATTTTTATCAAATCTTTTAGAGAAATTATTTTCCGTTCATTATATGTGATTTTTATCAATTTAACGGGGACACTAAATGTGTCAAGAGTATGTAAATTGTGGTACCAAATATGTTTTTCTGCAAAACATGGTACCAAATGTGTTTTCTGGGGTAAAGTTTGGGATCAAAAGTGGTTTGACCGATATGTCACGTGCAAAACTCGTGAACTTAACGGGCGCGTGACGGTCACACGCGCAAATTCCGTTCAAAATTTAACGGAATGACTAAATGTGTCAAGACTCTCTAAATTATGGTACCAAATCTGTTTTTCTGCAAAGCATGGTACCAAATGTGTTTTCTGAGATAAAATTTGAGACTAAAAGTGTTTTTCCCTCATACTTTAGAACTTAAGTAAATGATTTCCCGCGCGTAAGCGGCTGGGCCGTGGCATGTTACTGATAGCTCGTGGGCTTGTCAATATATTTTGATCCATTTTCTGATTTTATTACTAATTAATGTCAATGTTTAGACTTGAGCAATGTTTTAAAAACCCGATCGGACCGGTAGCCTTACTGGTTACTGATTAGATCGCTTTAACCGTTATAACTTCTGATCCGACTGATATGATGTCATTACAATATAATATTTTAATTTTAATTTTAATATAGGTAATCAACTATTTAAAAAAAATATATTATTCATTTTTTCAAGTTTATTTCCATAAACCAAATATTTATCTCATGATCAATTATTTTTCCTAGAAAATTTGAGTTAAGAATGAATGATAGCAGCAAAATTACAAGTATGATAACATGATATCAACGCAATAATTAAAATTATAATAAACACTATATCAAAAATAATAATTTTATTACTAATCACATATGTAAAAGATAAATTATAGATGAATTTTGTCATTGAATTATATAAAAAAAATAAAATTACTTGAAGTTTGTGAAAAAATGACTTTCCTAATGAATTTGATAATCAAATATATTTATATAACTTATTATATATAAGATTTTTTTTGTTTCTTGTTGATTTTGTTTAATTCAAAGTGAAAAATAGAAGAAGAGATGTGAGAGTATTGTTGAAGTTTAAAGGTCACGGAAGATAAATAAAAATTCATAATGTAAACTTCTTATTTTTATAAGTGAACCAGTGGTTCAATCGGTTCACTGGTTCATTGGTTTTATCGATTTATGATCGGTTTTCTTCGGTTCAAATTGATCAGGAACAAAGCTGGTTTTGAAGGGTTAACCGGACCGAATTGGCAACTGGTTACCTGTTAACGGTCCGATTTTTAAAACACTGGACTTGAGTCCCACCAAAATTGATCTCCCATCTGTTATAATTTTCGTACAGAAAAAAAAAATATATATATAAACTTGGTCCTTTCACTAAACGATTATATAGTATAAAGTATAAACTCAAATTGGCTATGCACAAATTATTTAAGTTACCTTTTTGAATAAGGCCAAATTTGGTAGGTGGAATGCAACTTCACTTCACGGTCTTCACCCAAGGCATATCTATTTTATTTTTCCATGTATATATACTAGCATAAGCCCCGTGCTATGCACGGAATGAATATAATTTTACGTAATTAAAGTTCAAGTGTTTATTCAGAGTTTTCAAAGGATTAATTACCTAAATTTTTTTATTAAAATTTTCATTATTTTCATCGAAAATTTTTCGTTTATAAATCAATGATAACATACCAATTAATATATAATTCTAAAGCTATATATTTAATTTAGGACTTTCTTATTTTTTCTTAATTTAGTAATATCTTTACAATTTTTCTTATATGTTTACCTCCCCCTTTCTTCGCCACAGGACAAACACCACCACTTCCTAAAAAACACACTCAAATCATTTACAATCACTTTAATGATTAATTTTTTTTTAAAAAATATTAGACAAAAAATTTGGAATGGTTAACAACTTGCACCCTGAATTACCATACTTTGACACTTTCACCCTTAAATTTGAACCTTGACACTATACACCCTGAAATATATAATCTTTGACACTTCTTACACCCTACTATGTTTTCCGGTGAAAATGCAAGTTGATACCTGTAAGTGAAGGGGCAAAATTTTAATATAATATATGTGCCATTGGAAAGTTCTGTTGCACTGCAAAATCAAACAATTATAAAATTGATTAGACAAAATAGAAAAAAATGAGTGAACAAAAACGTCAAGAGAAATTGAATTAAAAATAAAATAAGATACAAAAATAAAATAAAATGAGAAGAAAACTAAAAAGCTTAAGCCATATTATGTATGTTATGATTGCGTTATAAGTCTAAATATGGAAGTTGATCATTTGTGATACCATAAAGTATTTTATAATTAATTAATACAATATATCGAAATCCAGGCCCGGAATATTGAAGTAATCAATTATATATTTTTGTGTCGAGACTTAAAGTTTGAATTGAATTGACTAAGACTCTAAGGACATCAACATTTTCTTAATTGGCTGAATTTGTGCTAGTTAATTACTATTTATGAACAAATACTAATTAATTAACATATAAAAAATGAATTAGAGATGAGTTTAACCAATGAATAAGAAAATTATTAACTTTAACCTAATTAAAACTTTTATACATGGGATTTACTTGAATATACATAGTAACTATTATATAAAAATTTCAAGCATACTTGTTTACATATTTTTTTAAACTATACTACAAAATTATATTTGATTAAAACGGGCCAAAACATCCTAAAAATATATATCCATAACAAATATTTGTTCGTAAAAGAACTACATTAACATGATTCTTTCCTTAAAAACAATATCAACTGAAAAAATTTATATATACTTTGTGTTGAGAATAATAAAATATTTTCTTAATTATTATAGTAAACATGTTGAATCGGACTAAAAGGCTTATTAAGGATATTTCCTAAAAATATCTAAAACAAAATAGGTTAAGTGCATTTGTGGGTACTAGGAAAGTGCACGTACGTTGTACGTGTATAGTTAATTTTATGGGTGTGTTTTGTAAATAAGAGTAAAATAATTTGATTATGTCATAAAATAAAGCAAATTAATTCGTTTTCACCTATTTTTAGTTTACTTAATTTTTCACCTGTTTAACCAGTTTAATTGTTTCACTGTTTTACCCCTTTTTTTTTATCGGTTATAACTTAGTTTTATAGTTTTTAAGATTTTGTCCCATTATTTTTTTTCCGTTTTACACCATTTTTCTACCGGTTTCACCTTATATTGTCAATTAAACTCTTTTGTTTTAACTGATTTTTCACTCATTTTTATCATACTAACCAGTTTTTACCTATTTTTAACATTGTTTTTACTGATTTCACATGTTCTTTTCACCAACCTGAATTTTCATCAATCTGAAACACTTTCACCGACTTTATTCATTTTTCACCGATTTCACCTACTTTTCATTGATGTTGTCGTTTCACCGATTTCATCACTTTTTATGAATTTGATCCGAATTTTAATCGATTTCACATGTGCTTACCAATTTCGGGGGCACTTTTTTACCGGTTTCACCCAAATTTTTACCAACTTCGCCAGTGTTCACCAATTGCACTCGAATTTTCATCAATTTCACATAATTTAAAGATTTCTTATTTTTTTTTTATCGATTTTACCCCTTTTCACCAATTTCACCCGTTTTTCACGAAAAAAATTCCATGAAAATTCAAGGTTATGCATGTCTTGATATTATTGAATATTCTTTATATTTTTCTGTTATAGTCAAAGTAAAATTACGTAATTAGCCATGCCATAAGTATTTTTTATTCTATCATAGTAAGATACATTTAAATTTTAATTTTGTTTCGTAACATCAAGATATTTAAGAAAATTTCAATTTAAATTTTTATATTTAGAATGTTTATGACTTATGTTGTACTAAAATTTTAAATTAATATCTTCTTGTTTAAATAAATATTGATGCTATAATATAATAGTGTTCATCTATTATTTACGGACTATTTAAAATAATAGTG
Organism: Penstemon eatonii; assembly: GCA_038501285.1. Classification (NCBI taxonomy): domain Eukaryota; kingdom Viridiplantae; phylum Streptophyta; class Magnoliopsida; order Lamiales; family Plantaginaceae; genus Penstemon; species Penstemon eatonii. The sequence goes on from JBCEGF010001339.1 coordinate 1,012,326, forward strand.
TATTTTTATGGTTCGTTTTTATCTATTATAAGAGAAGATTAAAATAACAAAAAATGATGCAAGAGATAATTTATAAATTTTAGGAGTTTATGTAGAAGATAAATACATTAAGACTTTATGTCTAATTATACCTCTTCAATTACTTTTATATATTTATCATTTAATTAAATAATAATTCAAATAAGGGAATTTTAGTCCGCACAAAAAAGTTAAGAAATATTCATGCTTTTATAATAGTATAGATAGATAGATATAGATATAGATATAGATATAGATAGATATAGATATAGATATAGATATAGATATAGATAGATAGATATAGATATAGATATAGATGTACAAAATATTTTCCGAAACGCTTATCGTAGTCAATAATTAACAAACTTTGATCAAGTAGGAGTCAATAATAAATCTCTACATGATATAACAATCAAAATTCTAAAACATTAGATATTTGGTTAAATTAAAACAACTATTTAGGATCAAAACACACCTTCATCAAATTATGTAGGTATTGAATACTAACAATAAGCTATAGAGAAACTATCACTAACATAAGAACAACTATACGTATATAAAATATCTAAATGTGAAAATAGTTCTTGATGCATTAAAATTGGGGGAAAAAGACTTTAAAAAAGTAAAATCAAATGGAATGAAATTATTCCAACAAATAAAAATTGATAAAGTAGAGCAAGGAAAGGTACCTGGTGTAGAAACTTTGAAGCTGAAGAAAAAAAACAATTAATGATCACCCGCAATAAAAATGTATAATGTGAAATTTCTTGATATTAGGTTTAAAAACTAAAATGGATTACATATTTATTTGGGAAAAAATAACTATTGACATTTTGTTTCTCCGCCAACTAAAAGGTTTGATTTATAAGAACAATAGTAAGTAGCAGCTAAAATTATGGATATTTAATCTATTGATCCAAAATTACTATCAATCATATTTAATAATTTAATAGTGCAAGATTTGACTAAGAAAATCTCAAAAGGGCTAATTGCCTTGTTTAGATTTCCGAAATCAACAATTGGAAACGTAAAAGTTCAATCACGGAAGTAATTTTGGGTCATCAAATTTGATTGCTATGATGAAGGAATGAGTAACAATTATAATTTAAATACTAAATATGTGCTAATCAATGATAATTTTTAGATAATAAAATAATTCAAAATTCTAGAAAATTAGGATTTTGGTCAAAACAACTAATTGGGGTCAAAAGACACCCTTCAAATATATATATGTACTAGCATAAGTCCCGTGCTATGCACGGAATGAATATAATTTTACGTAATTAAAGTTCAAGTGTTTATTCAGAGTTTTCAAAGGATTAATTACCTAAATTTTTTTATTAAAATTTTCATTATTTTCATCGAAAATTTTTCGTTTATAAATCAATGATAACATACCAATTAATATATAATTCTAAAGCTATATATTTAATTTAGGACTTTCTTATTTTTTCTTAATTTAGTAATATCTTTACAATTTTTCTTATATGTTTACCTCCCCCTTTCTTCGCCACAGGACAAACACCACCACCTCCTAAAAAACACACTCAAATCATTTACAATCACTTTAATGATTAATTTTTTTTAAAAAAATATTAGACAAAAAATTTGGAATGGTTAACAACTTGCACCCTGAATTACCATACTTTGACACTTTCACCCTTAAATTTGAACCTTGACACTATACACCCTGAAATATATAATCTTTGACACTTTTTACACCCTACTATGTTTTCCGGTGAAAATGCAAGTTAATACCTGTAAGTGGAGGGGCAAAATTTTAATATAATATATGTGCCATTGGAAAGTTCTGTTGCACTGCAAAATCAAACAATTATAAAATTGATTAGACAAAATAGAAAAAAATGAGTGAACAAAAACGTCAAGAGAAATTGAATTAAAAATAAAATAAGATACAAAAATAAAATAAAATGAGAAGGAAACTAAAAAGCTTAAGCCATATTATGTATGTTATGATTGCGTTATAAGTCTAAATATGGAAGTTGATCATTTGTGATACCATAAAGTATTTTATAATTAATTAATACAATATATCGAAATCCAGGCCCGGAATATTGAAGTAATCAATTATATATTTTTGTGTCGAGACTTAAAGTTTGAATTGAATTGACTAAGACTCTAAGGACATCAACATTTTCTTAATTGGCTGAATTTGTGCTAGTTAATTACTATTTATGAACAAATACTAATTAATTAACATATAAAAAAATGAATTATAGATGAGTTTAACCAATGAATAAGAAAATTATTAACTTTAACCTAATTAAAACTTTTATACATGGGATTTACTTGAATATACATAGTAACTATTGTATAAAAATTTCAAGCATACTTGTTTACATATTTTTTTAAACTATACTACAAAATTATATTTGATTAAAACGGGCCAAAACATCCTAAAAATATATACCCATAACAAATATTTGTTCGTAAAAGAACTACATTAACATGATTCTTTCCTTAAAAACAATATCAACTGAAAAATTTTATATATACTTTGTGTTGAGAATAATAAAATATTTTCTTAATTTTTTTTTTTTTTTTTTTTGATCTACTAGACTGTGTATTTACAGCTCGGACCGAAGAGTGCAAAGGGTATAGGTCCTCCCCAGTGTAGTGTCTCCAGTAGGATTCGAACTTGAGTCTCGCCTCTGGGGGTCGCAAGTCACTACCACTTGGCCCAACCACCTTGGGTAAAATATTTTCTTAATTACTATATAGTAAACATGTTGAATCGGACTAAAAGGCTTATTAAGGATATTTCCTAAAAATATCTAAAACAAATTAGGTTAAGTGCATTTGTGGGTACTAGGAAAGTGCACGTACGTTGTACGTGTATAGTTAATTTTATGGGTGTGTTTTTAAATAAGAGTAAAATTAATTTGATTATGTCATAAAATAAAGCAAATTAATTCGTTTTCACCTATTTTTAGTTTACTTAATTTTTCACATGTTTAACCAGTTTAATTTTTTCACTGTTTTACCCCTTTTTTTATCGGTTATAACTTAGTTTTATAGTTTTTAAGATTTTGTCCCATTATTTTTTTTTTCGTTTTAAACCATTTTTCTACCGGTTTCACCTTATATTGTCAATTAAACTCTTTTGTTTTAACTGATTTTTCACTCATTTTTATCATACTAACCAGTTTTTACCTATTTTTAACATTGTTTTTACTGATTTCACATGTTCTTTTCACCAACCTGAATTTTCATCAATCTGAAATATTTTCACCGACTTTATTCATTTTTCACCGACTTTATTCATTTTTCACCGATTTAACCTACTTTTCATTGATGTTGTCGTTTCACCGATTTCATCACTTTTTTTTGAATTTGATCCGAATTTTCATCGATTTCACATGTGCTTACCAATTTCGGGGGCACTTTTTTACCGGTTTCACCCAAATTTTTACCAACTTCGCCAGTGTTCACCAATTGCACTCGAATTTTCATCAATTTCACATATTTTAAAGATTTCTTATTTTTTTTTATCGATTTTACCCCTTTTCACCAATTTCACCCGTTTTTCACGAAAAAAATTCCATGAAAATTCAAGGTTATGCATGTCTTGATATTATTGAATATTCTTTATATTTTTCTGTTATAGTCAAAGTAAAATTACGTAATTAGCCATGCCATAAGTATTTTTTATTCTATCATAGTAAGATACATTTAAATTTTAATTTTGTTTTGTAACATCAAGATATTTAAGAAAATTTCAATTTAAATTTTTATATTTAGAATGTTTATGACTTATGTTGTACTAAAATTTTAAATTAATATCTTCTTGTTTAAATAAATATTGATGCTATAATATAATAGTGTTCATCTATTATTTACGGACTATTTAAAATAATAGTGTATTTTTATGGTTCGTTTTTATCTATTATAAGAGAAGATTAAAATAACAAAAAATGATGCAAGAGATAATTTATAAATTTTAGGAGTTTATGTAGAAGATAAATACATTAAGACTTTATGTCTAATTATACCTCTTCAATTACTTTTATATATTTATCATTTAATTAAATAATAATTCAAATAAGGGTATTTTAGTCCGCACAAAAAAGTTAAGAAATATTCATACTTTTATAATAGTATATATATATATATATATATATATATATATATATATATATATATATAGATATAGATATAGATATAGATAGATAGATAGATAGATATAGATATAGATATAGATGTACAAAATATTTTCCGAAACGCTTATCGTAGTCAATAATTAACAAACTTTGATCAAGTAGGAGTCAATAATAAATCTCTACATAATATAACAATCAAAATTCTAAAACATTAGATATTTGGTTAAATTAAAACAACTATTTAGGATCAAAACACACCTTCATCAAATTATGTAGGTATTGAATACTAACAATAAGCTATAGAGAAACTATCACTAACATAAGAACAACTATACGTATATAAAATATCTAAATGTGAAAATAGTTCTTGATCCATTAAAATTGGGGGAAAAAAGACTTTAAAAAAGTAAAATCAAATGGAATGAAATTATTCCAACAAATAAAAATTGATAAAGTAGAGCAAGGAAAGGTACCTGGTGTAGAAACTTTGAAGCTGAAGAAAAAAACAATTAATGATCACCCGCAATAAAAATGTATAATGTGAAATTTCTTGATATTAGGTTTAAAAACTAAAATGGATTACATATTTATTTGGGAAAAAATAACTATTGACATTTTGTTTCTCCGCCAACTAAAAGGTTTGATTTATAAGAACAATAGTAAGTAGCAGCTAAAATTATGGATATTTAATCTATTGATCCAAAATTACTATCAATCATATTTAATAAAATTTAATAGTGCAAGATTTGACTAAGAAAATTAATCTCAAAAGGGCTAATTGCCTTGTTTAGATTTCCGAAATCAACAATTGGAAACGTAAAAGTTCAATCACGGAAGTAATTTTGGGTCATCAAATTTGATTGCTATGATGAAGGAATGAGTAACAATTATAATTTAAATACTAAATATGTGCTAATCAATGATAATTTTTAGATAATAAAATAATTCAAAATTCTAGAAAATTAGGATTTTGGTCAAAACAACTAATTGGGGTCAAAAGACACCCTTCAAATATATATATGTACTAGCATAAGTCCCGTGCTATGCACGGAATGAATATAATTTTACGTAATTAAAGTTCAAGTGTTTATTCAGAGTTTTCAAAGGATTAATTACCTAAATTTTTTTATTAAAATTTTCATTATTTTCATCGAAAATTTTTCGTTTATAAATCAATGATAACATACCAATTAATATATAATTCTAAAGCTATATATTTAATTTAGGACTTTCTTATTTTTTCTTAATTTAGTAATATCTTTACAATTTTTCTTATATGTTTACCTCCCCCTTTCTTCGCCACAGGACAAACACCACCACCTCCTAAAAAACACACTCAAATCATTTACAATCACTTTAATGATTAATTTTTTTTTAAAAAATATTAGACAAAAAATTTGGAATGGTTAACAACTTGCACCCTGAATTACCATACTTTGACACTTTCACCCTTAAATTTGAACCTTGACACTATACACCCTGAAATATATAATCTTTGACACTTTTTACACCCTACTATGTTTTCCGGTGAAAATGCAAGTTAATACCTGTAAGTGGAGGGGCAAAATTTTAATATAATATATGTGCCATTGGAAAGTTCTGTTGCACTGCAAAATCAAACAATTATAAAATTGATTAGACAAAATAGAAAAAAATGAGTGAACAAAAACGTCAAGAGAAATTGAATTAAAAATAAAATAAGATACAAAAATAAAATAAAATGAGAAGGAAACTAAAAAGCTTAAGCCATATTATGTATGTTATGATTGCGTTATAAGTCTAAATATGGAAGTTGATCATTTGTGATACCATAAAGTATTTTATAATTAATTAATACAATATATCGAAATCCAGGCCCGGAATATTGAAGTAATCAATTATATATTTTTGTGTCGAGACTTAAAGTTTGAATTGAATTGACTAAGACTCTAAGGACATCAACATTTTCTTAATTGGCTGAATTTGTGCTAGTTAATTACTATTTATGAACAAATACTAATTAATTAACATATAAAAAAATGAATTATAGATGAGTTTAACCAATGAATAAGAAAATTATTAACTTTAACCTAATTAAAACTTTTATACATGGGATTTACTTGAATATACATAGTAACTATTGTATAAAAATTTCAAGCATACTTGTTTACATATTTTTTTAAACTATACTACAAAATTATATTTGATTAAAACGGGCCAAAACATCCTAAAAATATATATCCATAACAAATATTTGTTCGTAAAAGAACTACATTAACATGATTCTTTCCTTAAAAACAATATCAACTGAAAAATTTTATATATACTTTGTGTTGAGAATAATAAAATATTTTCTTAATTTTTTTTTTTTTTTTTTTGATCTACTAGACTGTGTATTTACAGCTCGGACCGAAGAGTGCAAAGGGTATAGGTCCTCCCCAGTGTAGTGTCTCCAGTAGGATTCGAACTTGAGTCTCGCCTCTGGGGATCGCAAGTCACTACCACTTGGCCCAACCACCTTGGGTAAAATATTTTCTTAATTACTATATAGTAAACATGTTGAATCGGACTAAAAGGCTTATTAAGGATATTTCCTAAAAATATCTAAAACAAATTAGGTTAAGTGCATTTGTGGGTACTAGGAAAGTGCACGTACGTTGTACGTGTATAGTTAATTTTATGGGTGTGTTTTTAAATAAGAGTAAAATTAATTTGATTATGTCATAAAATAAAGCAAATTAATTCGTTTTCACCTATTTTTAGTTTACTTAATTTTTCACATGTTTAACCAGTTTAATTTTTTCACTGTTTTACCCCTTTTTTTATCGGTTATAACTTAGTTTTATAGTTTTTAAGATTTTGTCCCATTATTTTTTTTTTCGTTTTAAACCATTTTTCTACCGGTTTCACCTTATATTGTCAATTAAACTCTTTTGTTTTAACTGATTTTTCACTCATTTTTATCATACTAACCAGTTTTTACCTATTTTTAACATTGTTTTTACTGATTTCACATGTTCTTTTCACCAACCTGAATTTTCATCAATCTGAAATATTTTCACCGACTTTATTCATTTTTCACCGACTTTATTCATTTTTCACCGATTTCACCTACTTTTCATTGATGTTGTCGTTTCACCGATTTCATCACTTTTTTTTGAATTTGATCCGAATTTTCATCGATTTCACATGTGCTTACCAATTTCGGGGGCACTTTTTTACCGGTTTCACCCAAATTTTTACCAACTTCGCCAGTGTTCACCAATTGCACTCGAATTTTCATCAATTTCACATATTTTAAAGATTTCTTATTTTTTTTTATCGATTTTACCCCTTTTCACCAATTTCACCCGTTTTTCACGAAAAAAATTCCATGAAAATTCAAGGTTATGCATGTCTTGATATTATTGAATATTCTTTATATTTTTCTGTTATAGTCAAAGTAAAATTACGTAATTAGCCATGCCATAAGTATTTTTTATTCTATCATAGTAAGATACATTTAAATTTTAATTTTGTTTTGTAACATCAAGATATTTAAGAAAATTTCAATTTAAATTTTTATATTTAGAATGTTTATGACTTATGTTGTACTAAAATTTTAAATTAATATCTTCTTGTTTAAATAAATATTGATGCTATAATATAATAGTGTTCATCTATTATTTACGGACTATTTAAAATAATAGTGTATTTTTATGGTTCGTTTTTATCTATTATAAGAGAAGATTAAAATAACAAAAAATGATGCAAGAGATAATTTATAAATTTTAGGAGTTTATGTAGAAGATAAATACATTAAGACTTTATGTCTAATTATACCTCTTCAATTACTTTTATATATTTATCATTTAATTAAATAATAATTCAAATAAGGGTATTTTAGTCCGCACAAAAAAGTTAAGAAATATTCATACTTTTATAATAGTATATATATATATATATATATATATATATATATATATATATATATATATATATATATATATATATAGATATAGATATAGATATAGATATAGATAGATAGATATAGATATAGATATAGATGTACAAAATATTTTCCGAAACGCTTATCGTAGTCAATAATTAACAAACTTTGATCAAGTAGGAGTCAATAATAAATCTCTACATAATATAACAATCAAAATTCTAAAACATTAGATATTTGGTTAAATTAAAACAACTATTTAGGATCAAAACACACCTTCATCAAATTATGTAGGTATTGAATACTAACAATAAGCTATAGAGAAACTATCACTAACATAAGAACAACTATACGTATATAAAATATCTAAATGTGAAAATAGTTCTTGATCCATTAAAATTGGGGGAAAAAAGACTTTAAAAAAGTAAAATCAAATGGAATGAAATTATTCCAACAAATAAAAATTGATAAAGTAGAGCAAGGAAAGGTACCTGGTGTAGAAACTTTGAAGCTGAAGAAAAAAACAATTAATGATCACCCGCAATAAAAATGTATAATGTGAAATTTCTTGATATTAGGTTTAAAAACTAAAATGGATTACATATTTATTTGGGAAAAAATAACTATTGACATTTTGTTTCTCCGCCAACTAAAAGGTTTGATTTATAAGAACAATAGTAAGTAGCAGCTAAAATTATGGATATTTAATCTATTGATCCAAAATTACTATCAATCATATTTAATAAAATTTAATAGTGCAAGATTTGACTAAGAAAATTAATCTCAAAAGGGCTAATTGCCTTGTTTAGATTTCCGAAATCAACAATTGGAAACGTAAAAGTTCAATCACGGAAGTAATTTTGGGTCATCAAATTTGATTGCTATGATGAAGGAATGAGTAACAATTATAATTTAAATACTAAATATGTGCTAATCAATGATAATTTTTAGATAATAAAATAATTCAAAATTCTAGAAAATTAGGATTTTGGTCAAAACAACTAATTGGGGTCAAAAGACACCCTTCAAATATATATATGTATTAGATTAGATTAGATTTGTGTTGCGTCTTTTAATCTATACTGGAAAAGTATACTTACGTTGTACGTGTTTGAATAATTTTATGAATATTTTTTTTTTTAAATCAGATTAAAAATAACTTAATTATGTCATAAAGGTTACGAGATTGAGTAAAATTAAAGTTGGACAAAATAATATGTTATATTATAACTTTTACATTTTAGATGACATAGCTGAGTTCATTAAGTGAAAACTCACAAAAAATAGAAAACAATCAAGAGTTAGGAGACAAAATAGAATTTTCCCTTATTTTTTCCATATTTGTGTTGCATGTTTTAATATTTTTTAGTAAAAAAATTGGATGCACCCGGTGGATAAATGATGTAATGTAATATAAGTGAGAGAGAAAATTATTCTGTAATTTCGTTCCAACTACGTATTGATATGTAAAAAATAAGATTATTGCTCTGTTGCACGACATCAACTATGCAACGGATAGATAAAATAATCTCTTTTTAGGAAATGGTTGAAGATAATTTGAGTCATATTAGTCTAATGACGATTTCGTAACATTTTGTGTTGGATCAATCCTGGTTTAATTTGGATAATTGAAATTCAGATATTTTTTTGGCATTCAAGCAAGTCTTCATTTTCAAAATTAATATTTTGTTCCGGCCTATAACAAATTACTTACCAGCGTTTCTAAATAATAATTCATTAAAATCCAACATAAACCCGCGCTTTTGGTGAACAAAAAATAATCATACTTGAGTACTATCAGAAGCAATTTACTACTAGCTCTTTTCGAAACGTTGATGATATAGTTTTTAGCAATGATTATAGAATCGGACCGAATAATGAACCGGTGAGCCGATTGGCCAATAGTCGAACCGGACGGATCACTAATCGGACTGGATGACGTCATAATGATATAATAAAAATATTTAATTTTAAAGTATATACAATATGCATAAAATTTTAATATTATATTATCCTACAATTGGTTAAAAATATTTAAAACTTATAATATATTTAAATTAAACTATATAATATTTATCTAACTTATATCATAATGATAATATGATACTAATTAGTAAGATCATATAAATATAATATGATTACATTTTTTAATTAAAATATAAAATATAAGTTAAAAATACAACAAATTAAGAGATTAATAAATTTTCAAATATGATTATGTATACAAGTCTAATATTCAAAATTATGTTTGCATAGTATATTGATTTGACTTTCAAACTTGACGCTCTTTATCCTAAAATTATATAGTTGGAGAGAAATATCTTAAAGAAAAACTTATAATAAAAAATTATGTCATAAAATTAAAATTAGTTTTAATTTTCATTAATAATGTGTAAAATAGTAATTTGATTTAATTATTATAATTTAATTTATAAATAAATGTGGTTACAAGTTTTCTTTAATTTATAAATTTTTGTACTAAAAGTTCAATAAAAATGATGTAGCTCAAATACTATCCAGGGGTTGTTTGGTAAGGTGTATGGGATTAAGGTGGATTAGATTGGAGATGGATTGAATACCATACTAAAAATACGTTTGGTATAGATTTGATTGAGTCATATTACATTAAAGACCATGTTAATTATAAACTGCTATAGATTTTAATTTGTGATTTATTTATGTAGTATGTGTTTCTATTTTCAGAGATTTGAGAAGAATTTATAATATTTAATGATATTGATGGGGGCTATTTCGCACCCTACATACTGATCAGATCGAACAGAGATTATAAGACCGGTTCGACCAATTACAAAGGATCGGGATCTTCTTACTGACCCAGCCTGATGCCGCTCGCTCCGAGTAAAGATTACACTCCGGACCCAGGAAGGATAGGTTGGGCCGAGTCCAACTAGGACTATGATTCCTTGTAATACTAGGTTTAGCATAATATAAATACCTAGTTATTCGTTGTATAAGAGAACTATGAATTCTCTTAATTCTGAGATTACACAAGAATACATTGATAACAATAGAACTCAATAATATCCATTATTATTGCAGAACTTTACCTCCATATCATTGCGTTCTTAATTTCGTTAATGGTTTTACTTCTTGCCTTTTGATTATTGCTTTTCTTTGTAAACGATCCATCCAGAATAAAGTAACAGAACCCAATATACTGAATAATTCGATATCCAAACCCCCGATATCACAAATTCACTGATATTAAATTAACCCGACGAAAAACGGTTAAATCAGTTGGCGCCCACCATGGGGCTAGGTTAATTATTCGATCGACATATGGCTCGCCCAAGGAAAAGCGCTCGTATCGGAGCAAGAAGTAACACAACCACCGGTCATGACACATCTGAAGATCCACAGGAGAACGACAATAATAACGTTCCCAACACCGACGAGAATTTACAGAATACCCATGGAAGTATTCTATACATCGATTATTTCGATTAACGCTCTGTGGAATTACACTAGCATATTGATAAATATTAGAACGAAACGAGTCGAGTATACATTGATCCGCTCAATAAACACTCCTCGATCTATATCAACAGCAACAAAGACTTTTTGGTGATAAACCTAAGTCTGAATTATAAATGAGTCGAGTATACATTGATCCGCTCAATAAACACTCCTCATCCCGACGACAAAAACGAGTTGAGTAAACATCGATCCGCTCGATAAAAACTCCTCGACAAATATATTCAACGATCAAAAAGACTTTTGGTACGAAAAACCTAAGTCTAAATTAAAACGAGTCGAGTATACATTGATCCGCTCAATAAAAACTCCTCGTTCAATTTTATTAACGAAAAAGACTTTTGGTACGAAAAACCTAAGTCTAAAACAAAACGAGTTGAGTAAACATCGATCCGCTCGATAAAAACTCCTCAACATATATATTTAATGATCAAAAAGACTTCAGGTATTAAAAACCTAAGTCTGAACAAAACGAGTTGAGTAAACATCGATCCGCTCGATAAAAACTCCTCGATATATCTATAATGATTAAAAGACTTCAGGTATTAAAACCTAAGTCCAAACAAAACGAGTTGAGTAAACATCGATCCGCTCGATAAAAACTCCTCGATATATCTATAATGATTAAAAGACTTCAGGTATTAAAAACCTAAGTCCGAACAAAACGAGTTGAGTAAACATCGATCCGCTCGATAAAAACTCCTCGATATATATATGATGATTAAAAGACTTCAGGTATTAAAACCTAAGTCCAAACAAAACGAGTTGAGTAAACATCGATCCGCTCGATAAAAACTCCTCGATATATCTATAATGATTAAAAGACTTCAGGAACTAAAAACCTAAGTCTACACAAAAGAGTTGAGTAAACATCGATCCGCTCGATAAAAAACTCCTCGATAAATATTCAACGATCAAAAAGACTTTCAGGTACTAAAAACCTAAGTCTAAACAAAAAGGGTTGAGTAAACATCGATCCGCTTGATAAAAACTCCTCGACATATATATATTCAACGATCAAAAAGACTTTTTGGTATGAAAAACCTAAGTCTAAAACAAAACGAGTTGAGTAAACATCGATCCGCTCGATAAAAAACTCCTCGATATATGTTCAACGATCAAAGAGATTTTTGGGTTAAAAACCTAAGTCTAAACAAAACGAGTTGAGTAAATATTGATCCGCTCAATAAAAACTCCTCGATTAATTACAACGACAAAGAAGGATCTTGTTATGAAATCCTAAGTCTAAATTATAGCAAGATTGAGTACACTTTGATACGCTCAATAAAAACTCCTCGATCTACTCCTAACGATCTAAGAAAGATCCGCTGATACTCCTAAAGTTTTGAAAGATAAATCAAGTATGAATTCATCTGCTCGGAAATTACTCCTCGTAAATAAAATTATCAAACGACAAAGAAGATGCAAGGAATAAAATAACATTTTATTCATCAAATCAATTACATACAAATATCCTACATTACAAAAATCTGCTTGCTACCTATAGATCGTCACAATGATCCAGTTAAATTGATCCTATGGGATCGACTATCTTCACGACAATGTCCACGGAAACACCAATCTCCTCCCTAGTACCTCATCGATCATAATAAACCACCTAAGAAGCATGCTGCTCAGGATGGTCGACTTCTTTGGTTCGATGGCCTGGCTCTGAAGATCAAATGTTCTTCCAGATGAAATGAACACTACCAGCCAGATAAGCTAGCAATGCTCACTCACTCAGAAGAAGATACTGCTTTTACTTTATCTATAAAACATTTTACTCTGAAGCAGCATCTCTTCAGGACCGCCGTGAAACGGTAACTTTACCGGCCACCCCGGTGGTCTATCAATCCGGAAGTAACCTCCAAGGACGAGGATGGCCGGCAAAGTACGAACCCTCCATGTGCAGACGGAAACCACGGACCTCTAATGTGATGAAGACTAAGGCAGAGATCTCATGGGATCCGTCGATACAAGGAAGGGCTGACATGGGACCCGTCAATACAAGACTGGGGACAATTCCTTTACTGCGAACGAACAAATCACGATAATGTGACTTCTTGAACATTATGGGGTCCGAAGGCAAAATGAAGCTTAAGGAAACCGAGATATCCATTGTTATGAATAGAAAATAAGGAAACTGCCTACTTATTTATAGGCGCACGCGAGAATAATCCTACGGATGATAGGAGTTTAATCAAGGGACGAGAACGCGACCCTTTGACTTCCCGAAATAAATGCAAGTAAGTTGGAACGGCGCCCCGTCTGATCGACTCAACAGATCGATGACAAACAAATCTACAGATCGAAGCGATCGACAAATAATCCAAGAAAACTTAAAGAAGTTCAAAGACCAAAACGACCTGCACGATCATATATGAGGGTCGCCTAATAGAAAATATTAAGAACTCCTCGACGAAGGCATGCAAAATTAGACCGTTGAAAGAGGATAAATGCTTAAAAACGACCAGAGCCTCCACCATATGGGGATCGTAACTGCCTCATACATCATAGGGGGACTACTAAGTTGGCCATACAAGAATTCCATTTAGAATCCAAGAAATCTGACATCGAAATCAGGAGAATAGCCCTCCCTATTCGAAACTATAAGGCCGTCACTGCCTAATTTTCCAAAGAATTGCTGAAGAAGGTCTGAACGGGTCAGATCTGGCCAGGACTGTTACATTTTCCAATTCCTCCCATATCAAGAGTATGATATACTGGTTAGGGATATGTATAGTTGAAAAGCTAATAATGGAAGACATGGATAGGTGAAAAGCACCTAAAGGAAAATTTCTCTCTGAGGAAAAGAAGAACTGAAATTCAACGGGAGGAACAATAACCTCCTTATATAAGATATATGTCATATAAGGACAAATTTATAAGGCATGAATCGAGCATCGACCAGACAGCTAAGGGTTTACACAACGACGATCGGCTGGATCGATCAACAAAGATTAAATATGCGAAGCAAATATTATACCGTTCAGTTATCTTACAAGCGACCAAAGCAAGATCAAGCTTACTTTCTCCATACTCAAATCTCTCCGCAGAAATAAAAATTCAGATAAGTAAAACTAATCTTTGTCAATTACTACATGATGGTATATTTGTGCGTAGCAATTACATATATGAAAAAGATATATCATTAGAATCAAGGCAAGAATCTGCCTACAGAAGAGATCATAATATTTCCATTTTAGTACTTCTCCCATTACAAAATTTCAGCCCAAACGAATGCGCAAATGTTGGGCGACAAAAAAAAAAAAAAAAAAAAAAAAAAAAAAAAAAAAAAAAAAAAAAAGAGACAGTCCAAGGTCTGCCAGATCGAATAAAGATCATTGAGAAGAATCGCCAGAGGGGCGACCAGCAGAAACAGGCCTCCGTGGAGTTAGGTTACCAGCAAACGCCATCAACTCCTCCTGGCGCTTAAGATAACCGGCATCATAACCATCATCATATGCCTGTTGACGAGATCCCTCTGCCGACGCGGCAGCCTGAACTAGGTCGCCTTTCTCTTTCTCAAGAATAACTTTGTCAGCCTCTAACTTTTGGAGATCATCTTTAGCAAGTTGCAGCTGCAGCTCCAAACCCCTGGTTTTAGCTTTCTCCGACTCCAGCTGACCTTGAAGAGCTCTCCGACTATTCCACAGTTCATCATTTTGCACACCCAGCTGGAGTGCAAAATACTTGCCCTAAAAACAGAAAAGAGTAAGAAAAACCGCCGTACAACAAAGAATTCAAAACAAAGAACAGGAAAAATGTTCGAAATATGTTTACCTGTTCACATATCTTCACCAGAGATTGAACAAGGCGAACATTGGAAGTACCTTCGAGCTTCCTCAATTCACCGGGCAAAATAGTACTCATGCCTAAGTCCCAAGACAAAGCATCAGGTTCAACAGAACCAGGCAGTTCGCTTGTCAAAGGGACACCGTCGGAACGTGGAGTCTCCGACAAAAGAATGTCATTAACCTGCATAAGCACGCAGCGATCATCTAACGGACGAGGGGAGTCCCTCTCGTCGGGACTAACAGAGGTCTCTTTGCCGGAAGCAGATATAATGGTCCGACGACCAGACCTCGACCCAGATCGACCCCCAGAAGGTCCCCCAGACTCAAAAGAAGCAGTCGTTACAGTGGTATCATGAAACAGATATTCAGGACCATATTGCGAAATAGACTGCGTTATGGAAGGATTGACAGAAAAACCATCACCGACTTGCCCTTCACTAACTAGCAGGGCAGTAGAAGTAGAAAAAGGAAGGGAACTAACAAAATCCCCTCCATGAGATCCATACTCGTAAGAAGAAAAACCTGAAGAAACAGGTATGTCGTAAACCTGTTCCATGTTGGATGGGTCTCCGAAAGCTAATCGACCTGGGGAAGATCTATTACCTCCCGCGGGGGTAGAAGAAAAGTTTGGTTGGAGGAGCGACGAACTAACTTCTGACAAAGGTTGGAACGTGGTAATAGGAGTATCGATCATCGAACTACTAACTGAGGACGAACGAGGAGGCTCCATCGAAGGCCCTTCTCTTCGAAATTTCTTCGATCTATTATCCCTAGCGCCCTCACGAGAAGGTCGCTTCGAAGTATTACCGAAAAGGTTACTCATGATCGGATTACGGAAAAATATAAATTAATATCGAGGAAGTTTATCGACTAGCTCAAGAAAGAGTATTATGTTAAAAGAAGAGTATAGCAGTAAAAAAGACAAGTCAAATTTTACCTCTCGTATTTATACTACACGAAAAGACGCGACTGACCCGAAGAAAGGGCGCGAAACAGGAAAACTGACCTTGGAGCAAACGCTAGAATTTGAAAAGACACATACATAATGATTACGGCAAATTAAATGATTTGTCTGAATCATTACAGCGAATGTGAAAGGACACGACTGTCTGAATAAGAAACGTTTAGTGTACAAAGTAGGGAAAGCTAAGCTACAATTTAACCTACAAGCGGATAATTACAAAGATTATTTCAAAAATAAATCACTACTTTAAGAAGCCTGGTCGCTATCCGAAATCTTCTGCTCACTATTGACGACCTCAGTCATGCCTATATCGTCTTCGTCTTCTTCTTCATCTACTGGATCGATGAAAGTATTATCGAGCTCATCGTTAACATCAGAAGGAGGAATCGGCAATGGATTTCCAAATTCCTCGACAAGATGAGCCAGAGGAAAACCTTGATATTCGACATCTGGAACCTCAGAAGAAGAATAAAGCTCGCCATAACGGTTCAACCGGATATGAGCTGCCTTAAAATACTCCTTCCGACGATCCTCGATCATCTCCAAAGCGACCAGTTGATGAATCGATTTTTTAAAGGTATTCTCAAGAAGAGGACCGACCATCCGGTACACCAACGCCATATGAACAGGAGAGTTGAGGAATTCTCGAACTACTTGTTCGTCGGATTTCCTAACATATCGATCTCTTTGCCTAAGTGGGACGTCGTTTTCATAGTCCTCTAAAGAAGCTTCAAGGCTTGACACTTGAGATTCAAGCTCACTAATCCGAGTCGTGCTCTGCAACTGCAATTCTTCTAATTTTCTTGCCATTTGATTGGTTTGTTCCTGAGCGCGAGAAACCTCTATCGCTCTATCTAGCATTTCTTGGTCTTCGGTCCCGGCAGCACGAGTCTCTACGACAGGAATAGAGGAAGATGTTGAGGGACCAACTTCTGAACCAGAAGACTTGTGAAGTAAAGCTTTATACTTCTCTTCAAGGAAATCGCACTGTTGTTTCCAAAGAGAATTTTCATAGGCGTATGATGTCAGACAGGTGTTGACCTGAAATAACGAAAGGGTCAGAAAGAAACAAGTTAGCAAATTGAGAAAATCTTAAAAGATCACTTCATCAAAATAATAGAAAGAAAAAGGATCTCACCTTTTCAGCATAGAGAGAAGCTCGCTGGAATTTCTCCAAAGGATCCTTATGAAGAAGCTTATTAAGATCGCGAGTATGAACGCCAGATAAAAGAATACGGGTCGCCTTATCGACCGCATTCTCGTTATTATCATGAATAAGAGAATCCTTCTCGGAATAACCAGCGGCCCTCCTTCCCTCTAAATGATCCTCGATCATTTCGACCAGAGTAGGATTTGGATGTTTATCCCCGAGTAAAGAAAGGTCGTCACCAGAACGTCCATAGTAACTCCTCTTTCTATCAACTGGATTATTAGTGGGATGAGGCATCGACCAGCTACGACATCCTCGAATACCCAAAGATGTTCTAAGATGAAGCGGAGGATAACCGGATCCCATGCCCTGACGAATAGGGGACTCGCGTGGAGAATCCGGAGATTCCTCTCTATTCTCCTCGGATTCGTGACCCAATTCCAATTTCCTCTTTCGAGACGCCCTCTGCTCGATAGGATTATTCTCCACTGACTTGGAAGATTTCGACAGCACCATTTTTCCCTTCGAAGAGTGTCGGGAGCTTTCTACCATATGAGCTGAGAAAGAAACAAAATAAAGTTAATTTCTCCGTATAAAAAGTATAGCGACAATACTAAAGGTCAAATAAAATGCTAACCTAGAGGCTCAGATGATGAACTGATGGGAAAATTATGGACGCTTAACCCTGCTTTACGAAGAAAAGATTCCCCAATCAGAAGAGCGCTTTGATATTTGTTTGTACGCATCTCGGGAATCTCAGTGATAAACTGTACATCGTCAGGAACAAGTTCACCAGTCGGTGAGCGACCTCCGGGAATCCACCTGGAACCATGATCCCACGAGAAAGGCGTGATCGAACCATCCGCCAAACGGAGATTAGGCGGAGGACGAACAAAGAAGAAATGAGATTTCCAAGAAGGATTACTAGAAACCGGAGCATCAAAGATTGCTCGGCTGGGCCGCTGACTAGCGAAGAAGTATCCACGGTTTGAAGAACTAGAAATATTAAAACGAAAAAGTTGCGTAAAATTACGGAAAGAAGGTTTAAATCCCTTTGCAATCATCAGAACAGAAAAACAAACCACAAAAGCAACAGAATTTGGAACCAGTTGTGTCAAGTACACGCTGAAAGTTTTTAGAACTTCCAGAAAAAGGGGAGATAAAGGAAGACGCAGTCCGCTATTAAAGTGAGCCGTGTAAAAGGCTCGACATCCCTCCGGTGGAGAAGTGACCCTATCAGTAGGGGATGGAAGAATCATTTCAGAACCTTCCGGAAAATATTTGGTATAGTTATTCACGACTTCAGGGAACGTTTCCTCTGTATATGCGCAAGCTACATCCTCAATTGGTTCAGAAATCTGAGGAACAGTACCTTTGCCCTTTTTGGCTCGGGCGGCTACATCCGCATCGGAAAGGATTCGTACCTTGTAAGTATCTTCTACAGGGATAACAAGGTCAGATACCGTAGTCTGTTCACCCAGAGGATTAGAATGTAACTCCTCCTCGTTATCGGGGGCAATGATCTCTCTAGGAGAAGAAGAAGATCTTCTAACGGAAGCCATCTATATTCTAGTTCTCGGAAGAAGAAGGTCGATGAAAGGAAAATTTTATACGACGAACGACCAAACTAGAAAATGACTGCGATCTAAAAGCAAATATAAAAGAGAAATGGCAAACTCGAAAGTCACCTATTTATAAGGAAATGAGAAAAGACGTTTCGAACTTATCACAGCTACTCAAATTCCCGCCAAAAACGGAAGGATACAAAAAGCCTCCTGAATAGACGCGTGGCGATCCACGATTAGACAGAAGAAACGACTATCTATGATACGTAGCACTCTTTTCCTTACTTAAGATTTTTTCCCACTGGGTTTTTTCTTAAGTAAGGTTTTTAACGAGGCTCCGTTCATAGAAAAGAAACAGTCGATCAGATTTATCTACTTCTACGAGCTCCTATTATCTATACGCTCGAAGAAGTGAGGGAGTACTGATGGGGGCTATTTCGCACCCTACATACTGATCAGATCGAACAGAGATTATAAGACCGGTTCGACCAATTACAAAGGATCGGGATCTTCTTACTGACCCAGCCTGATGCCGCTCGCTCCGAGTAAAGATTACACTCCGGACCCAGGAAGGATAGGTTGGGCCGAGTCCAACTAGGACTATGATTCCTTGTAATACTAGGTTTAGCATAATATAAATACCTAGTTATTCGTTGTATAAGAGAACTATGAATTCTCTTAATTCTGAGATTACACAAGAATACATTGATAACAATAGAACTCAATAATATCCATTATTATTGCAGAACTTTACCTCCATATCATTGCGTTCTTAATTTCGTTAATGGTTTTACTTCTTGCCTTTTGATTATTGCTTTTCTTTGTAAACGATCCATCCAGAATAAAGTAACAGAACCCAATATACTGAATAATTCGATATCCAAACCCCCGATATCACAAATTCACTGATATTAAATTAACCCGACGAAAAACGGTTAAATCAGATATTTTAAAATATAAAATACGTAAATTTGAGATTATAAGTGATATTTAACCTAATCCATATTCACTCGGATTAACTAATCCACCCGTGCCTGGGTGGATTATAATCTAGTCTTAATACCGGGTCGTAAGATTTTAATTCATTTGACCTGGTATTAGAGCAATGCCACCAAACATTGTATTATCCCATATTAATTCGTATAATATGACCTAATACCTCCTATTAGGTCCTACTAAACGGCCCCTGGATGTTTATACAGGAGGTTAGGTGTTCAAATCACTCATTCTACAAAAGTTTCCAATTTATTTTAATATTAAAAAAAATTAAAAAGAAACAAAAAATCAGAACCGGATTGAACCGATCCAAACCGATTCGTCGGTTCAAACTGATTTTTAAGTTTGCTGATTTAGGGGTTAACCCGATCGGACAGGCCTCCAATTGGCGGTCGATTCGGTCTGGGCCGATTGTAATAACATTGATTTTTAGAGTGAATAGTAAATTAACTCCCAATGTTATTCTAAATAGGCATTTTAACTCTCCGTGATATAACTGATAAATAAAAGGACAAAATACTTGTATATTTATAAAAGATGCACATTGCCTCCCTCTTGATTTTAATATTTTTATAAGGGGTTAAAATGCCCATTATACAATATCGCAGGGAGTTAAAGTGCTCATTTACTCATATCATGGGGAGATAAAATGTTCATTTACGCATGTCACAGGGGATAGAGTGGGATAATATGTTCTCAAGTAAGGTTAAGTTAGTCATATTTTACATAAAAATGAATTTAGCGTGAACTTTTCTTGTATGGATTTTCTAAAGTGTGAATAAATTTAAGTCCACTGTATATCTTAGAAAAATGTATCTTCAAGTAGGAAGTAAGAATCCGACTCAACAAAATGAGTAATGAGAGAAAAACTCTTTTGATACTAAACTTTTAGTTCAAAAAATATATTCGATACTAAATTTTTGAAAAAAATACATTTCATACCATGATTCACATCCTCTTGGCACATTTAGTTTAACCGTCATTTTTCGACGGAATTCGACATGTGCCGCTCACGTGCTCATTAAGTTAACAACGAGAGGGAAAACATGCTTGGATTTTAAAGATTCACCATTGTTAACTTAACGGACGTGCGGCTCACGTGTTCGTTAAGTTGACAACGGGAGAAAAAATATGCACAAATTTTAAAGACCCACCATTGTTAACTTAACGGACACGTGTTGAATTCCGTCAAAAAAATGATCAGAAAAACTTAATGTGTCAAGAAAGTGTGAATCATGGTATGATTTTTTTTTTTTTTAAAATCTTGGTATCAAATATGTTTATTAGACTAAAGTTTGGTATCAAAAGTATTTTCCTCTAAATGAATAAGAGTTAGCTATAGTGTAGATAATTATGATGAAACCCATCTAATAATACGCATGTACGAGGCTTCTTTTGTTTATTATGGAAATAGAGTTTTCTAGGGAATGATTATTTTAATCACACCATTAAGAAAGTTAAAGAATGAGAGAATCAGTCAAAGGACTTGTCCAATTGACATAGAAAAACAAATTAAGTCTGTTCATCAAAATGATAAGAGTGCCTTCTTCAATTAAAAATTTTAAATAATTGTGATAGAGTTGGCACCTTCTTTAGAATAATACTCGGTCTTCGCATAATTGATAACAACTCTTAATATAGTAGTAATTTAAAACAAAGAGCCAAGTCCACCATGACTGAATATGTTTTCCACTCCAAATAAGTTGAAGTTATATAAATTGCAATACATATTTGCAGAAGTTGTATTTGAAACTCTGAAAAAAGTAAATTGATCATATATCGCCTACACTTAAAAATCAGATATTAGCTAGACATGGCAGTTTATGCATCTCTTGTCTCTCTTATTCACGTCCTAAATCGTACCCAAAATCCTCCTCCACGTTATGTTTTTCTAAAAGAGTTGCAAACACAACCCCTCTTTGATCAAGTTAGTTCCTTGCTTGATTTTGTTGAAAATCATTCTAAAACAAGAAGCAAAGAAATTGAACTTTTAGAGAGCCGAATCGCTGCTGCAGCTTATGAAGCAGAAGACATCATTGAGACCTTTGTAGTGGGTCAAATTAAAAAATATGCAGAAAGTACTACTATCGATAGCTATGCTATCTCGTGTGGAGATCTAGAGAAAGTTGTACAAGAAATGGATTTAATCAAGAAAGAGGTCTTGAAGATTAATCATGAAAAGATCGAGGTTGCTGCTGGTTCATCATCATCATCATCATCATCATCAGCAGCAATTACATCATCACCATCATCACCATCATCACCAATTAATGTAATTGCTAAGGCTCCTCTTCGTGGTGGCAAGATTAATACTACGATCTTGGGGTTCAAGGAGGACTTGATTGCATTAAAGGACAAGCTCACCACAGATCAATCTGATCGCCTAGTCATTCAAATTGTTGGCATGGGCGGTATTGGTAAGACTACTCTCGCTACTAATATTTATGACGATCCATGTTTTAAGAGTAATTTTGACATTCGAGCTTGG
The DNA here is from genome assembly GCA_038501285.1 of Penstemon eatonii. Classification (NCBI taxonomy): domain Eukaryota; kingdom Viridiplantae; phylum Streptophyta; class Magnoliopsida; order Lamiales; family Plantaginaceae; genus Penstemon; species Penstemon eatonii. The sequence continues at coordinate 1,034,827 of JBCEGF010001339.1, forward strand.
GTAACTATATCTCAAGATTATAGTTTAAGAAAAAATATTTTAGGCCTTTTATATGATATTGGACCTAAAAAGATTAGTCTTGAGGCATTCACTAGTAGTATGCATAGCAAGAGCGATGAAGATTTAGGAGAAATGTTGTACAAAGCTTTGTTTCAAAGAAAATATCTAATTGTATTGGACGATATATGGAGTATCAAGGCCTGGGAAGAGATAAGTAGGTTCCTCCGTGACGATGGTAACAAAAGTAGGATAATGATGACTACTAGGCTCTCTGATTTGGCACCTGGACTTGGATCTTCATATAAAATGAAGTTTCTAGATGATGCTTTAAGTTGGAACTTACTCTATGTGAAGATATTTGGCGAACATGTTTGCCCTCCTGAACTGGAGGGAATTGGAAGGATAATTGCTAAAAATTGTAGAGGACTTCCCTTGGCAATCGCTGTGATTGGTGGGCTCCTGAAAGTGTCTGACAAGACACGAGAGTATTGGAGTGAAGTTGCAAAGGATGTGAGCTCTATCGTTAATGAAGTAAATAATGAGGAATGTTTGGGGATATTATCTCTAAGTTACAATCAGTTGCCCATTGAATTGAAACCACTTTTCCTCTACATGGCAATTTTCCCAGAGGATTCTGAAGTTCGAGTCTCCAAGCTCATCAACTTATGGGTTTCAGAAGGATTCTTAAAACCACCACCACCGGATAAAACTTTGGAAGAGGTTGCAGAAAAATATTTTGAGGATCTTATTGATAGAAATCTCATTATGGTCCAGGAGCGAGGTTCTATGGGCAACATCAAAACATGTAAGATCCATGATTTGTTAAGGGATCTTTGCTTGAGAGAAGCACTGAAGGAGAGGTTTCTTTGCATAGTGAATGATGATTTAGAAAAAAACATAAGTGGTAAGCGTCGTCTTGGTGTGCATTTGAATGCGAGCGATCAGGTTAATAAGTTTTCAACCAAGTCAGACTTGCAATCTATGCCACTTGCTCGTACTGTGGTTATGGAAAACAGTGAAATGCAATCTGGTATAATTTTACAATTGAATTTGCTACGGGTGTTCCATGTGCAAGCGAATAAGAGGGAAACATATAAATTAAATGATTTTTTGAAGCTAGTTAATTCACGGTACCTTGAATTTACATCGGACTGGGCTTTTCGTAAGGCGTTTATTTCTGATCAAATCACATCATACTTACCTTGGAATCTGGAGAACTTAATTTTAAATGGTAAGGTGCCGCGGTGTACTTTACCATCTGAAATTTGGGAGATGCAGCACCTTAGGCATATAAAGATTAAGGGCGGAATCTACTTGTCTATGCCCGATAGAGAAAAAAATCATTCTTGTGTGCTTAAAAATCTACAAAAGTTGTCTAGGGTGATTAATCTTAGGTTTACTGATGAGATCTTAGGTAGGATTCCAAACTTAAAGAAATTAAGTGTTACTTATACCAAGGAAACAACGTCGACAATTTTGAATATTACTACACCAAAATCTCTTCAGAAACTCGAGATTCTAAGATGCTCTTTCCATTACACTTTCAGTACCACACCAAATTTTCCACCTATGCTAAGAAAACTAAGTTTAATAAGACCTTATATTCCATGGGAAGATATGAAGATAGTTGGTTCATTGCCCAAACTTGAAGTGCTCGAATTAATTAATGAAGCATTTTATGGCTCAGAATGGAATGTAGGTGAAGGAGAATTTCAGCGCCTGAAATCTTTATTAATTGTTTGGTGTACCTTCAGAACCTGGGTGGTAGACAGTTCTAGTTTTCCAGCACTTGAGAGTTTGAATCTTAAAGCATTGGAACACCTTCAAGAGATCCCACAGTGTATCGTTGAAAAACCTTCGCTTGAGTTAATAACATTGCGTTATTGCAATAAATCCCTTCTTATTTCAACAAAGAAACAACACTTGGAAGCACAGGAGGAAGGGAACTATGATATTCTAATTCAAGTTGAAACTGACCTTGATATCCCGAGCTTCGAAAGTCATGATAATTTTCAGGTTAAAAAGGTGAGTGATCAGGAACATTTACTGAATCTTTTTCTTCATTATTAATTTTTGTGTCAATTAATCGTTTTGCTCCCTTAGAATTTCTGTTCAAATACAAGTTAAGAAGCTTATTAACTCCTCCACCCAACATATAGTTTATGCATATACTAAGAATATATAAGAATGTCGGGGTAACCTGTAAATAGTGCATCAAATCTCTTTTCTTTTCAGTTTGCCTATTAATAATTATCTTCTAAACTTGTTGTTTATTTAGGTTTCCCTAGTGGATTTAATTTATTCTAATTATATGTGGCTGTTTTCTTTGCAGTGGTTTAATAGCCTTAGCTGATGGAGTCGAAGTCTCGTAAATTAGCGCATCGTCATTTGTGTTGGATGTGGTACTCTTCTTCATTGATTCTTTTACTTGGCGTGTTGGTACATTATGTGTTGGTTTGTTTGATTTCGGTAAACTTTTTTCCGAATGTTGTTTTTATTTTAAAGAATCCTCATTACAGGTTCCTAACGATAATAGTTTTCTAGGTGTGAATTTTAACTTTCTCTTTACGTTTGATTTGACGAGCTACTTTTATTTGGGTTGCTCCATTTTTATGTTGTGCTTCTGAAGTGGACAATGTTCATTTCATTTGAGAATTTATTGTAATTTGATTGAACTTGTCCAATGTGACAATTTATGATTTGAGGTTAATTTGTTGTTAATGTATATTTAATGCCACCACTTGTTAGAGTGAAATTTCGGCTTCTAGTTCATTATGCTCAGCTTTTCAAAAAACATGACATAAATGCATAGGCAGCTTGTTGAGCTATTTTTTGTTGACATCTTTTATGAGGCTATGTTTGGTTTGAGGATTTGGAGAAGTGTGGAAAATGAAAAACAGTGAAAAGTAAAGTTAAGGAAAATCTGATTTCTCAAACTTGTTTGGCTGCTAAGTAAAATAGTCTGTAAAATAAGTTTCATGTAAACTATTTTCTTTGGCTTTGTTTGGTTTTGAAGAAAAGAACGAGGAAAACCAAATAAGAAACACCAAAGGTGAATCATGATACATATTTTATATATTTTTTTCATGTCTAAATGTTATAATATACATTTTACACCAATTATAATCTTATTTAAAATGAATCATATAGCTAAAAAAGATCATATGAAATAAAATAGCATTATCTTAACCAATCTAATCATAAATCTCAATATGCATTCCATACACAATACCGAAAGAGAGGAAATCTAATAGCAAAGTAAGTTATAATAGTTTTTGGACAAGGAACTATGATAGTTCTGGAAAAAAAAAAGGTTCATCACATCAGTTCTTGTTGTCTAAAATCAAGCTACTACAATTCTTTTGAATTTCAAATTAATTCTATTCAAACAAGTTGGACCAAATTTTACAAACAACCAAACTTTATTTTCTCCGTTGGACATTTGTGGAATGCCCAGATGGATTTATGATTTGAAGTAAGGCTTTGGTACCCAGTCCGGCAATCTGCTCGTGTAATTAGTCTACTGTATAGCTTTGTTCCATTGCAGCAACAATATTGCCCATCCCACCTCTCAACAATGTAAGTTCTTTACTTACCATATCAACCATTCTAGTATTTCATTCAAACATTTATACCAAACCTACAAAAACATAAAAGAGAAGAAGAAGCCATCTAATCAACATTATTGGTTCTACAGTTAAAAACAGAAGATGAAAAAATAAGGACATATGGAGAAGACCACGTTAATGTATGTTTAAAGTGCTTAGTTGGTTTCTCTATGAAACATCAGCATGAAAATAATCAACATTTGGCCAACAAAATTTGAAATAGAAGTCTTATCTCAACAATCAATAGATGTTTACGTATCAAGTGCGGATGATAGGGTCACTTAACACAAGGAACGGAATATAAGCTCACTAGTCGCGGAAAACCACCTAATATATAATGCATAATATCTAAGCAATATTTCGATTATATTATCTCACCCATTTGGACCATTGAGCCTTATTAATTTGCAGTTAACCATAGTACCATGAATAGAGTGCTGTTCAACACATACATAAATTGCATTATAATCTCTATGTTATAACCTTGACCTATTGTCTTCACACTCACAGTGCAACTCTCGAACTCAAACTAAACATATGGTAAGTGCTAAGCTATATCGAAAGCATCACATAATCGAATAGATCAAAACCATTGACATTGTAGGTTCGGAAAGCAACTTATGCAAAACATTTTGCTGTTAATGATTATTAATCCTCAATGAAACATCAAATTGATGCAGACAAGACAAACCTAATATGGTATGGTGAAATTACATTAAAAAACAGACGAAGTTCCATAAATATGTAGGCTCATGAATACTAACTTAAAACATACCATAGTTTTACTACATCATGATCTTCTTCATGGTTGTATTTCTACAATCAATCATTTCTCCACCTGCTGAAAAATGGAACCATAAACTTGTTGAAGAATGGAACCATAAACATGTTGAAGGTGAAGGTCTAACAAATTGCATCTCTACCTTTGTGAAAATTATCCAAAAATCGAGCAACTCGAAATTACTAAACTTAGCAACATGTGATGGAATAAAATCATAATGAAGGTTTTATTAACATATGAAATTCAGCAAGTAGGGACATAACACAACAGTCACTTAAACCCTTTCTTAAGTGGGAAATAGTCAATTTAATCTCAAATTATATGAATCCCTAATTTCAAAAAGCAGAATACAACCATTTTCTAAATTGGAAATTCAAACACAGGTTTGATGCTTCAACAATCCAAAATACACATAACACAAATCAAAATATCCCCTATTTGTTCTTTGTTTCTCAACAAAAATCAAAATGAAATTACGAAACCCCAGAATCGAAGCAAGATTACTATTAGATAAAGAATCAGAAATTGATGAAGAAGAAAGGAAATTGAAAGAAGAAAATTCCCAAATTGAAAGAAGCAATCCCTGTAAATTACTCTTCTGCCCGGGATTGATTCTTTCAATTTGGGGATTTTCTTCTTTCAATTTCCTTTCTTCTTCATCAATTTCTGATTCTTTATCTAATAATTACGAACAAATCAGAAAACCTAATCTCCAGGCATCGTGTGTGATAAATTAACAAAATAAATGACTTACCGCAATTGAATCGAGAGAAAAGGTAATGAAGAGAAGTCAAGTCGAACGCCATGGACGAAAGAGAAGACATGAGAGCGTGAGAGAGATGAGAGAGGAAAGGGAGATTCAGAGTTGAAGAAGTGAGGGAGAAACCGAGAGAAGGGGAGAGAGGAGACGCGCGATGTGTTTTAATTAGTTTTCCCACATTTTCCTCGAATTTTTGGGAGAAATTGGTTTTCCCTTTTTTTAGTATAAATTTTTTTCTCAGCTTTTCCAGTAAAATGTTTTTCTCACTAAAATATGTGGCAGCCAAACAGGTAAAGTATTTTACACATCATTTTCACTTGTTTTACACACTGTTTTCCATGAACCAAACATACCCTGAATGTTTCGTGATTTTTGGTAAAGTGTCAATTAAGTAAATGTATTTGCCTAATTGGTACATGTAACCATCGAGTATATAACAATCAATGAAACTTTTTTTTTTTTCCATCTACATTTAATATAATATTATTTGTAAACATAGGCCTTATCAGTTGCCCTTCAAGGGGGAAGCTAGTTGATCATTGGAGATGCCCTCACTCTTTGTTATTGTTTAGTCCAAAACCCATCAATCCACAAACTTCATTTTTTCCCCATTTACTGTGCCTATAATTATTTCGTGGGGTTGCACTTGAACCCCCCATCCCAATTATGAGATGTAATACTGAGTACTATAGGTAATATATCTATTTTGAACAACAGATAAAGTCATATGTAGATCTTTATACCACGTCACTGTATGTGATTTTAAAAGTTCATTGACGAAATTTAAGCAATCATATGAAAATCGAATCAATTTTTTAGAGTTTAAATGTTGTTATTGCTCAGTTTTGATATGTATAGGTAATAAATCTATTTTGAACAACAAATAAAGTCGGGCATCTTTTAGAATTTGATTAGAGCTCGATTGATTGCATAAAAATAATATAAAATTTGAGAAAAATATCAAGCTATTCAAACTTACGAGTTAAATTAAAAGTTATTTAAGCTTAACTCATGTAACAATCAATAAATCTGAAGGTCAACCAAAAAGTTAAATCAGACTTAGAATAATATTAATTGCAATGTTCATACCACGATCAAATAACTGAATCGAATTGGATGAATTCGACCACATGATTGTAATCTCGTCTTTTGGAGTGACAATCATTACGTGATAACATGAGGGTAAAGTTAAATTTTTTTCTCCAAAAGTGAAGGCAACGTGATTTTTCCCTCCAAAAGACGAGATAACGATCACGTGCGGTGTACGTAGCCAATTTTGTCCAATTATTTTACCTTTGTATGAACGTTACAACCAGACTTTAAATGGTGGTACTAAATGTTCATTTACTTATCAGTGGTACGAAGATTAATGCAAAATGTCATACTGTATGGTATCAAATATACAATTTTTCCTATTTGTGCTACTTATTTTAATCGAGAAAATATTAAGTGCAACTGCTACTGGTTTGGGCTAAACCACATCACCAATGACACGTAGTGTAACACATCAGTGATAGTTATACATGTGGATATGATTTACATCAGCTATGTTCTAACTCATTTTCCTTATATGAAGATTTTGAAAATTTAGAACATGACTGATGTAGAACATATCTGCATGTATAAATATTAATATTGTATTGCACTACGTGTCACTGATGACGTGGTGCAACTATTACACTAAATATTCTCTTCAAAATTCAAATTTTTTTTTTGTCAAGACACCACGATTAGTTACGAGTTACGACTAGTGAAACAATTCCAACGGGCCATATGCTATTTGACGAGTAGTTTACGTATCATAAATAATGTTTCCATGAATTTATCTAGAACCCCCAATAAATATTTAAAGCAATTGTGAACTTAAATACTTATAAACAAGTGCTCGAACAAAAAAAAAAAATACATATAATAAACAACGTTCATTGAATTCATGCTACACTTAAAACTCCTAATTCTTAATCACCTCTATTTCAACTTCAACCTATTCCTCAAAGGCCCCACAATTACATTTCTTTGTGTGTTCTTATATGTAGGGTTTAATCTCTTTGAAAACGCGTCAGACACATTAAGTGGGAACTTCATCTAAGTTCTAACAAGAATTCGAACATGAATTCGCTAATTTATAGTGACTAGTCACTCCCACCAGTTGGTTCTTCGTAAATCATTTAACTGCAACATAAAGCCGATCTTTGGGTGAACGTAAAATAATCATACCTAATTAGAATCAAAGGCAATTTACCAATAATTTTTTTCTGAACCATGCTGATATACTGCGAATAGTTGTCATGAAATATTCTTCACTTTTAACTGCACAAATATGTAAAATATGCTGAGTTGTAAAAAGAGAATGGAATATCACCTGCCGACAAATATTATGAAATTAGTTCAATTTGGAATTTCATGATATATTATTAAATTATATTCAACTTGTTTCGAGTGATAGCCCTGACTACGGGCCGACTAGGGTGCGGCCTCATGTAACTGGCCGCACATGCGGCCCTATCCCTAAATCGCGCCACGTGGCGCGGCAACTAAGGTTGTTTATTTATCTATGTGGCACCGATTTTGTAATGTCCAAATTAACCTTTTGTTTTATTTTTAAATGAAAATCAAAATTATAACTTAAAATTGAAAAGTCCATTATATCCTTTTTAATTAACTTAAATTTAAAATACTTAAAACTTAATTACACAAAGACACTTATACCCTTTTACATAATAAACCTAAATTCATATCAGATTTATTTCCATGATTTAAAAACACAATTAGGGTAAAATAAATTTTATCTTCCACGATTAAAACAAGCCAACAAATTCGGAATTCTATGATTAAAAAACCGAATTTCAAAAATCAATCTTCACGATTAAGAGCAGTGATTACAATTCAAAATTCTAATAAGAAACCTAACTAGAAATTCGTTCAAAATCAATCTCTTCATCACTATCTCCTCAAGCCTAATCAACCTCTTCATCACAATCTCCACAAATCTAAACATGGTGGGAAATTCTACAATCCCGGATGATGAAGTTGATGCAAGCGGTGATGAATCCACAGGTAATTTAATTTGGCAATGATAATTTTAATTATGTGAACTAATTTACGTAAGATTCAATCGAATTTTACATTAAACATCAATCGAATTCAATTTTTTATTGTTTGATTAGATTGTTCGCTTAATTTTGATTAAATATACTATTTACAGAATTTTTTAATACCTTAGAAATTTAATTCGGTTTTATGTACAATTTGTCATAACAATTGAGTTTTGCGTTAATTTGAACTGAGTTTTATAGTAACTTTCAATAGAGATTTTTAGTGGTTTAACAATTTACGCCCGGATTCTATTGGAGCACATGACTGCATTATTAATGGAGCTATTGGAGCACATGACTGCATATGGACGTTTTCCTGTTAACTGATGAAATAAATCCCATGTATCTTGTAAATTTTGCTGCTTACTAATTTTGAGTTTCTAAAGAGTCAGTGCCAGAATATTAGTGAGAATTTTCATTTTGCCCATATAATGAATCATCCAAGATTGATATCTGTGTCCAAGCATTAGGCCTAGAAACCTAGAATAATTTTATGTAAATTTCGCATAAATCAATGTTTTGTAATCTTCACATTCCGAATTAGTTTTTAATAATTCTAATGTTCCTTATATAAGCATATATGTCAATAGTCAATATATTAGTGTGATACTATAAAAAAAAAATTACTTTTAAACTATATGATCAATAAACATAAAATAATATAAATATGTAACTAATTATTATGACCGCATTAAAATATACCCACGAGGGGACAAATCACTAATTATTGTTTTATTCTATATGTGATTATTTTAAAGTATTAAATTGGTATTTAATTTAATTTTTACCTTTTTATTTAGAGTATAGAAACAGTAATGGAACATCCTCCTCCGATAAGGAAGAAAGTGTTTCGAATTCCAATTCACACAACCACCGCGATGACACCGAAGTCGAAGAGGGGAGTAACAATTCTGACCCAACTGACGATATCAATAACATTGACCGAGTTCGATCATTAACGTTTAAGACTATTAAGGAGGCAGAAGAATTTTATATTTCTTACGGTAGGGAAGTTGGATTTGATGTCAGGAAGAGCTCGTTAAAAAGGAAAAGAAGTACTAGCCTCGTTTTGAGCAGGGTATGGGTGTGCGCTCGAGAGGGCTTTCGTTCAGAAAGAATTAAAGTTTATGATCGGAAGCGAGAAGCAAAGTCAGAGACACGGTGTGGCTGCAAAGCTAGTTTTCGTGTTGCTATTGATAATTCTACTGGAGAATACATAGTGACGAGGTTCGAGCCCCAGCACAATCATCCCCTTGAAACTTCTGATACATCTCACCGCCTACGCTGTAATAGGTAAATAAGCTATTGTAATTAGTTAATTATTTTTCAGTGTTTTATGTTATTGTAATTAGTTAATTAGTTTTGTTACTACTTTGAATAATAGAATAAATTATTTAGATATTGATTTGTTGCAAATTCACATATAGATATTTGACCCCATCAACAAAGTCAATGTTGAACGTGATGACAAATGTCGGGTTTAGACCTTCTCATGTTATGGATTTTGTAGAAGAATTGGGGGGAGGCAGTGCTAGCGGTGTGTTTAATAGGAAAGATGGTTACAACTATTTGAACAGTCAAAGATTGAAAAGGATCGAAGGTGGCGACGTAAATACTGTTTTGGGACTTCTCGAAGGTATGAAGTTGAAAGATGAATCCCTCAGGTTCAAGTACACCGTCGATGGAAACGGGGCACTTACAAGACTTTTTTGGTGCGATGGAATGTCGAGAGCTGAATATGAGCAGTTTGGTGATGTTGTTTTATTTGACAGTACGTACAAGACCAACATTTATCGTTTTCCTATTGTTCTATTCTCCGGAGTAAACTGTCATTTGTGCACTTGTATATTTGGAATTGCTATTTTATACAGTGAGACGACTGAATCGTACAGGTGGTTGCTACAGACTTTCCGCGAAAGCATGAATGGAAAATCTCCTATTGCAATTTTGACTGATCAGGACGCGTCAATGCGCGCTGCCGTGCTTCATGAATTTCCTTTAGCGAAACATCGGCTTTGTTGTTGGCATATCTCCCGTAATGCCGAATCAAATATTAAAACTGGAGATTTTTCAACAATGTTCTCCAGGTTGATGAAAAGGCCGTGCCCTATTGATGAATTTGAAGAAAGATGGTCTGAATTGATTGAGGAATACGGTGTTACAAACCATCAATGGGTATTAGAAATTTACTCAAAACGGAATCAGTGGGCAGAAGCATTCTTTCGAGGTCATTTCTTTGCTATGATGAGGAGCACACAACGGGCAGAATCCATGAATTCATTATTAAAACAAAAAGTGCGTCCCGGCTTTAGTTTAACGGATTTTTTTAGACATTACAACAACGGTTTTTTAAACAAAATTAGGAAACGGTTTTATCAATTACAAAAAGAATCCGAGGAGCCACCGAAAGAACTTAAAGTTGGATTACTACGAAATCTTCAGAACCATGCTGCACGCATATGCACGAGAGCTATATTTGATCATATACTAAAGGAGATAAATGCGGACGAGGATATTGTTGTTCAGAGTATGTCCTTACTTAAAGATCGGCGGTACCAATTCCAATTTGGCGATCATACCAATAACACTCCTCGCAGTTTTGCTGCCATCATTGATCTAGATGAGTCAAAATTCGAGTGTGAATGTTTGATGCTTCAATCTGATGGGATTCCTTGTCGGCACATAATCTGTGGATTCAAGAACATGAGAATCTCAACATTTCCCGATAAGAGTATTAATCCTCGGTGGTTTGTTGAAGTCGGCAAGAAGCTCAGAATCGATTTTCCATTCCCTTCAGACGACAAACCTAAAGAAGTTCGGTTTGCTAAGATGAACATGGAGTGTATGCACTTGTCAAAGTTATCCTCCCAAAAGAGTAAACCATTCTTTGATAAATCAATTAATGCTGTCCGAAATTTGACAGTGGAGGCTGAGGATGAATCCGACGCAGTTTCAGAGTCCGATGGCGAGGAAATTCCAAAGGAATTTGTGAAACATTCCCGCAATGTTGTAGATCCCGATAGGATTATTCCTAAAGGTGGAACAAAATCAAAGAAGCAACGTTGTGGCTTGTGCAAGTCAGTTCTTAATCGTTGTTCTGATGATGTCATGATTCTTTTATCGTATCTCTTGTGTAATGTTGGTCTAATCATGTTTATTACTTTTTTCAGGAAAATCGGACACAAGTCAACCACTTGCGAGCGAAACCCGAAATTTGTGGGTACTTCACGTGGGAGGCAAAATACACAGTCCACTAATTCTCAAATGCCCCATGAATCAACCAAAGATGATTATGTTGGCGATGACAATGACACCCAACATTCGTTGAATCAACCTTCACCAAACATGTCGTCTTTTGGTATGCCTGACAATCGCAACACTCACACCAATCTTCTCTTTAGCATGCACGGTCCTCAATTTCAAACTAATGCTGGTACTTCTTCTCAAGTACGATTTCCAATGAATCCACAGGTTAGAATTTTTTTGTTTCGTATTATTACAATTTCTGAAATTGAAGTGCTTCATTTTTATTGTGTTTTTAACGTATAATAAATTAATATTTTTGTATGTACATCGCAGGCAGGGCCAAGCACTCACAATCCCTATGCGTTTCCCGGTTATATTCCAGGCTTTCCTCCACAAAATTGGACATTTTTCGGTCCACCCCGACCACCCCCCCGGAATTGATCAATCTTGTTGTTTCTTTGTTTTTATTATTTATCCTTGTTTTTTAATCATTATAAGAATTGGCTTTTGTTATTTCTTTTTCCGCACTTCACCCATGAAATGTATTTATTTTATCATTTTATGATTGTATCGTATCGATTGAATGAGAATATTTGTTAAATACAATTTTTAGCATTTGAAAAGATAATTTCGTGTTGTTATTGTTTTTTTGTTCTTATTGTTTCATATTTATTTTACATATATTTTTAACTTTAATTAAATACAAATTAGTTTAATATTCTTAGTAAGTCAATAAAAATAACTAGATATATTCTTCTACTGGGCCGGCCCTTAATAGGTTGGGTACGATATTTTTTTGTTGGGCCATAATAATAACAAAAGAAATTAGTCTATTGGGCCAGTTGATTTTTTATTGGGCCGTGATTATTTACCTTCGGCCCATTTTTTGGCTCACATAAATAAATACTTATAGATAAATTCGAAATTTCAAATGCCTAGGTTTATTTACATTTGGACGATTTTTATTTATAAATAAACACTCATACACTTTCACTTCGATTTAGTGAAATAATAAACTTACCACGAATACATAATTACAAAAGAAAATAATAGATAAATTCGGCTGCCCTGGTTTATTTACATTTGGCCGATTTTTTTTTTTGTAAATACCCGAAATGGTTTGTCCAAGTAGCTTAATTACACTAGAAGATTTGTAAAGGTTGATAACGAAACTAGAGGAAGAATATATCCGTAGACAAACAAAATCAAATAAAATAGGTATCGCTCGACTATAACCCCAAATAGTGGTAGCCATCTTTTCTATTAAAAACGTTAAACAATAAAAGCATGTGATGTGCAAAAATCCATTTGAATAATTAATATATAAGATGCCGAAACATAAAATATTGTATAATTAATGAAAACCAAATAAAATAATTGTCCAGACAATGCAAATTAACATCAAATAAAAATGTCCTAAGCAGATATAAAAAGTCTAAACTAATAAAAATCACACCACCAAGAAAACCAAATCAAATCTCTATAGTGTCGTCCCATTTCCAAAATCTAGAGGATTTGATGAATTCCAAGCAACTTTGTTTTTGTTGCATTTGTATAGCCTCACAGCAATAGCTTCTCTTGCAGAAATAGATTCTTGCTACAAATGATCCCAAACCAATTAGTGAAATTAATAAGTATGCAAAAGAAGACAATAAAATATGTTTAACGGTAAGTTTAAAAGGTGTGCTCACATCCGTCAATTGTTTTTTGAACTCTTTGTGGAACATCATTACCATGCAAGCATACAACCCACAGTCATACCTGTACTTTGAATTATTAGGATGTAATAGTTTCAATGCTTCCCTAAATTGAATATATAATTTTTTACCTATTCGGTTGAACAGGTACCCAATCAGCTGATTCAAAATTCAATAGATCGCGCTTGAATCTTCTTTTAGCCATAACAGGGTTCCAATGTTGGAACAATTTCTCTAACCTTGAGACCTGTATGATTGAGTTGACAAATAAATATAATATTTTGAGCGACAATCAAACTTATGAACATAGACAGATTTGTAGGTATTACCAATCGTGATACAATTTCCATTCGATGGCTGGTCTTTTGAGGTAGAGAATCACAAACCGATACTGTATACGTGTCGATGTTTATTACAACACAAAACCAATGATCCATCATGTCGTTAATTGGGATGAAAATCTTTTCACAATTTTCTAACGACCCAACTAACTTTGCACTAGAATCAAAAAATTTCGCAATAATGGATTGGAGAGTATAGTCTTCATTCAACAATTGTTGCTGCATTAACAATCCAATAAAACGAATTCTCACTATTATTATATTTCAATTTGTTCGACATTGTATTTTACGGGCAATTTTATACTTACCGAAAATGAACATGGAAAGTACCATCGGGGTTGAGAACGGTCATCTTCAATCATATCCAGACATAGCATATACGCGACACAATCTATCACCTGCATCAATATAAGAAGCATTCATCAAATTTTTATCGGTGCTAAATAATAAATTAAACTCGGTAGATATTAGTACTTACATGTCCCCCTAATTCAATGGCAGGCATCAAGCATCGAATGTCTGTCCTACTGAGATACCAATTACCCAGGTCTACAACAAGTTCACTACATGCAATATATGATATAACCTAACTTTAGTTTCTAAATCAATACAATTAATATAATAATCTATTAATTTAGGACGTTATTTTACCTTTGATCGAGATATTGACTGAACAAATATTTAATTATGACTTGATCTTCAGGTAATGGATTGCAAATTGTAGAATCCAAGTCATTCTCAACATCATCGACATCCTCATCTTGTCCAGTTAAATCAACCATATCAGAGGTTTTCGAGCTTACCTTTGAACCAACATTAAAATCCAAAACCTTAGGCTCGAGAGTTTCTTCTTTGCTGTAAGACCTAGTTTTGGGGTGCGATGTTTTTTCTTTCTGGCTACTAGGTCGTTTGGTTGATTTTGAACAAGATCCCTGATTAGTAAAGGATGGGGTACGATTCATTTTCCCGGATTGCGAATTTAGCAAGTTTGGGAGGGTCTCGCGGATTGTTGATTCAACTGCTTGTGGTATCTTGTCCAGGCAAAACTGGATATTATTGGCAATATTCTCAAATGGAGATAACTGTTTCACCCCCGAAGACATCTCTTTGATTGGTTGCTGCAGTAGTATGGCATTCAGGGTGGTTGTCATTTGGGCGACTTGGAACTCAAGAGCATTAATTCGATTCGAAAGCAATGCATAAGGCTTTGAATCTTCTGTATCACTAGTGAGATTGGCAGAGTGGGAACGCATGGGATTATCCAAATGGTTGTACGCTCCCATATCATCATAACTATTTGGTTTATCCCAATTTGGTGAAAATCTACCAAAACTCTTAATCTTATTGGCTTCTCCTTTTTCCAGTTCACTTGTGGATTCTAACTCACGATTCACCTGATCATTTGATTTACTTATTTCAAAGTCAATACCCTGAAACTCGAAAAAGGTTTGTTTGTGTCAGAAATTGCCATTACACAGATTTATAAAATATATTATCTATGAGAAATTTTGCCACGTAAATAGTTACCTTAGGGATCCAATAACCGCCATTGGACTGCACTTCTTTCATCAACATTGTTGATCGTTCCCTTGAAAGATACTTTATAAAAGGTACTTCTGTTTCCAAATCAAGTGCGGATTTTGACCGGACTGGACGAACTCGTCCGTAGAATATTATCTGCATCATAGTTACATGTTACGTTAACTTAATAAAATATATATTTAAGTAATACATCATATGAGATAGACCATTAACTATTTACCTGTAATAATATTAAACAACCAGGTATGTAACCCTCCTTTTTTGCCTGGAATCTCCGTACTCCCTCTTCTAATTTTGTTATCACAAGGCTCGCCCAATTCATATTGGGAACTTCGTCCAGGTCCTTGAATAGGGAGAGGTAATCACCCGATATGTTTTGTTGGTTACACGGACAGAGAAACAAACCAAACAAAAATGTCAAGTACTGAACCTTGAATTCATTTCCGTGAGCCGCTTCTATAATCAATGACTCGTACAACGAGGTTAATTCAACTCTACCTCGTTTCATTGTCACGAATGAACTGTACTTTTTCACGCCAGACTTATCTGCAGAAGCGAGATACATAGTACGACCTTTGCATGGAACCCCAAGAGCCTCATAAACGGCATAATCTGTGAGCTCAAACTCCTTTCCATGTATTTTGAGTATTCTTGTGAAAGGGTCATACTGATTAATTAACCAATGTATCAAAGTGCGGTTGATATCCTCAATATTATTCAATCTAGCCAACGTTCCGAACCCCATTTCATCTATCGCCTCCAATTGAGAATCTAAAAGGCCTTTATTCACCGCCATCAATTTATGGATCGACATCCTTGTGTCCAGTCTTTGTGGCTTAACATGTTCAATGAAAAATGCAAGTGTGTTCAGAATAATAAACTAACACAATTTGTATTTCATTTCATAATTTAATTAATAAGTTAATAATATAATATGACACCATATATGTTTATAGTTAAAAAGTTTAATACTCCTGAATAATTTAATATGATAAGTCGCTTAAAATATTAAAAAGTTTGATCAAGTTCTATAGCAAAGAGAGCAAAATAAATGAGACAAAGGAAATCTATAGTTCTTAATTCATATTATTGCTATTAAATTTGATAATTCACATTTTATCCCCCATAAAGATTTTAATATTCATACTTAACCTCCTAGAATCATAATGCTCGCACCTGACCCCTAAATTTATTAGTTCATAGTTGTATTAATTCACCATGAGGACTATTACTAATACTAATCGAAAATTTAAGTTTTGCCCCAATTAAAAGTCATTATAATTGAGCACTAAAACATAAAATAACAAACAAAATCCAGAATTAGTCATCAAGTAAAAATAAGTTCTAATTATATGTCAATCAACACAATTACTTAATATTAACATAACCCTAATTATATGACAATCATGACACGACACATTTTCGACCAACAACCAAACACCCATTAATGACCCAACCCGTTTCGACATGAACCGAACCCGACCATTTGCCAAGCCTAATAACTCATATTTCCAAATATTATTAAAACCCACTGTAATAAATAGAACACACAAAATAAACCAAGATATGAGGAATTAATAAATTCACTTATGTAATAAGGAAACTAGCATTGGAATTGAGACTTACGATTTTTGGCTTTATGAAATCTTGGACATCCGAAGACTTCCTCTTTCCATTTGATGACCTGTATAATTCCGAAAATACATGTAAATTAGTAAAATAATTTTTCGTAATTTTTTCCCATTAGAACAATATAAAATTAAAACAACGATTATTCATTATTTTATTACAACTTAAATAAAATTTCAAATATTGGAAAACAATGAATAAAACACAATATAATAATTAATATAGAATATTTAACAAAGTGGTGGATAAAATAAAAAGAATTAATTTCAGATAAAAAATAAAAATAATATTGTATGGCCTTTAA
This sequence comes from Penstemon eatonii, assembly GCA_038501285.1. Classification (NCBI taxonomy): domain Eukaryota; kingdom Viridiplantae; phylum Streptophyta; class Magnoliopsida; order Lamiales; family Plantaginaceae; genus Penstemon; species Penstemon eatonii. The sequence goes on from JBCEGF010001339.1 coordinate 1,051,830, forward strand.
TATATGCAGATCAAGATTTGCATCCAATAATATATATATATATATATATATATATATATATATATATATATATATATATATATATATATATATATATATATATATGTTATATGGAGAACTTATAGATTAATGGGAAAAAAAAAACCTACAACAAACGTATTTCAACAATTTCATGATACATACATTAAATCATATATAGAATAACATACATAAATTGAATTAAATAAGAACAAATAAAAGTTATGAACACTCACATGTTGTATCAATTCAAATAAACTCAACTCCACACCTCCAGGATTGATCAATGTTTTTGAATAAGATATGTTGTTCGGTTTTTGTTATGTGAAATCGTGGTGAATTTTCTTTTTTTCTTCTTCGATTTTTTTTATGTGAAATCGTGGTGAGCTTTTTTGTTCGGGTTTTTCATTATATTTTACTTAATTAAGAGTTTGTGTTTAATTAGGAAACTTCTTCTTTAAAATATATACAAATCATGCCATATCTTTTTCAGAATTATCCAATTATGGAAATAATATAATTATGGGAGTTTGTTAAATATGGGAGTGGGTTTAGTGGCGTGAGTGGTGTGCTATGTTATTTCAAATCTTTAACACACGAATTAATAAACTGAAATTTTATTACTACATTTTAATAATTGCCTTACATAACAAGTTACAATCAATATCAAATAAATAAATGATAGGTCACGATTTTTAGATTTTTTTTTAGACAATAACTTTTGGAATTTAAAAGACACTTTAAACGGTTTTTAGTTGATTAATTATTACTAAATTTTCATAATTGCCTTATATAATAAGTTAATTACAATCAATATCAAATAAATAAACGATAGGTCATAGAGTTTTAGAATTTTTTTTTCGACAACAACTTGACCCAAATCAATGAGGCAACTATTTTTTTAATTTCTTATGCTAAAATTATATATTCAAACAAATTAATTCCGACACGTGGCCAAATTAGGACTTAATATCTCCTGTGTTATTTATAGGGATGAATATGAAGCTGAAATGGAGGAATGGGTACGCCAAATTGATGAGGACAGACGACGTTAATTCTATGTTGTTAATACAAAATTGTTAATTCATTAGCGGCGGTTGTTGTGTAAGTTTAAGGAATGTAAAATTCTATGTTCATTGGAAATATTTTTGAACTTATAATTAATAATAAGGAGGGAGAAAAATAAAAATAATCCTTGAAGATTATGAATAATAAAGAAATAAATACTAAAAATTATAGTGTGCAAAAGGGAAAATCGAACCCTTTATCCAACCGGTACTATAGTTTGACTGAAAATAAAGATACTTTATTAAAACCTATATAAAATTGTGCCAATAATAAAACCTATTATTATTTATTATTCTAGTAATTTAAAGTTCTTCATCGTTTGGACCACTACAAGGATACCCTTCTCCTCCAATCGATATCACATCTGGCTCCTCGTTTTCTTCTTCATCTTTCTCATGTTCTTCTTGACCCACAACTTCGTCTGCCAGAACTTGCTCCAAAATAGCATTTCTTGGTTGAGGTGGGTGGACTGACTTAAAAATTATGTCTAGTTCACGCCAGTACATTTCACCCCGATATCGGTACTTCTTCGCCCACCATTTGTACTGATCATCCTGTAGCATAAATAAAATAAATAGTTAATTTCGGACTAGATAACTTAAATTAAACAATATATTAAAATAGAAGTTATCAAATGTGGTAACACATTAAATGTTGTTACCTTAACCAGTATTTCCCATACTTCGTCACTAGCTAGCAATCTGTTCTCTTCCGGTAACAACCTCACAAACCGGCATCGCAGTGCCTCCTGCCACGAGTAATAGCGAGTATGCAGCCTATGAAATTCTCTATTAACCATATCGGATGTGTAATTCTTGCCGGTTTGCTGATGTAGGCTTTCAGCAATTTGCTGAAAAACCGTTGTGTTTTTCCAGGTATAATGTATCGTGCCAGCCCGAGTTTCGTCAATCAACATCGCCAAGAACTGTTGGAGGTCATCTTGAATCCAAAATGCGGAACCCATGATACTAAATTTAATCGAAATTTTTTAATTGTGTTAAATATTTAAGGAAATTCACAATATAAATAATAACATTAAAAATAAATCATATCATAAATTTGAATCAAAATAAAAATCGGAACATAAATACTAATTTAAGAAGATGAGATAACACAAAACAATTTAATTATGTCAATCAACGCAACAAAGCTGGATAAATAAGATAAAATTCTTGTTTACGCACTTTACGAGAAAACAAAATATTGATCAATAATTGTGCAATAACGTAGAAATTTAGGTTGTATGAATCCTTAACACCACAATACCAAATATTCAGACATATAACCTGCCAATATATTAGGTAAAATATGTTGATCAATAACGCATGAAAAATAAAATATTTGAATATGTTCATCCATACCTTAATTCTCGTTAATGATCTTTCGTTTTTTGGTGTTCCAGAACTCCAAACAAGCAGATCAATATTGACAAAGATTTATTTTATAATAGAAAGCCACGATAATTGTAGAGTCCAATTAATTTAGAGTCCTTTTAGTGTAAGATTTTACTGCCTTTCAAAATTAATATAGACGCAAAATTATGGTAAATTTATGAGTACGGGATCTACATTATTACTATAATTAAACTGGAATCTATATTCAATTAGTTCAACTTCCACTAACTACCTAAATTAATTTGTTTCCATGATATCATAAATTGTTGAAACAAAAAGAAAAAGATATTCATGAATACCGAAAATTGTTAGCTGATTGGATTTATACATATCATAATACATAATAACATAACAAACATGATCATCTATTTACTAGAAAAATTATTAAATTAACAAGATAAAAAAGTTATCAATAATATTGAGTTATTTTTTAATTTTCAATTTTCAATTTTCAATCCGATTTTATTTGACGTTAATTTTATGATAAAATAAAATGAAATTTTGTTGTTCCTTGATTTTTTTCTTCAGTTTTGTTAGTCAAGAGCAGTAATTAAAAGTTATCAATAATAACATTAATTAATTATCTTTTCTGTTAAATATTAAAGTAACTAATAATAAAAAATAAATGGCTAATTAATTTCAAAATATTATAGTGATACTATAACTCTCGGTTATCCTTTCCGAGCAATTTTAGACAAATTTCAAAATAAATGGCTAATTAACGGTTTACGGAGGTGTTAGTGATGCTATAACTCTCGGTTCTCCTTTCCGAGCAATTTTAGACAAATTTTAAATATCTTGGCTAATTAACGATCTACGGAGGTGTTAGTGATACTATAACTCTCGGTTCTCCTTTCCGAGCAATTTTAGACAAATTTCAAAATAAATGGCTAATTAACGATTTAAGTGTTTATTAATGACATATTATAATACGTGCTAAGTCTCGGGATTAAAGACGGACTTGAATATGGACTTGGATACAAGGAAGATTGTATTATATAATGTATATGGATACATTAACCAAGAAATTGGACTGGCGAAATGGTTAAATGAATGGTTGATATGGTTGGTCTGTGTTCGAATTCTCCTCACAACATAAACTTCATTTTTTTCCTCTTTGTGGAGAAATTAATAACTTTCTCCATTTTGGCCAAGTTCAATATAAAATTTGGCTGGAGAATGTAGAAAATTTTGATTTTCTACAAGATAAAAAGTACTTTTAAATAAAAAATAGATTATATTTATAAATGTTAGTTAAAAATGGAGGAATGATGCTTTATTGTTTTAATATAATAACATATTATTGTAGTAATTATATTAAGTGTTTATTACTAACATGTTAAAGGTGTAATAATTAAGTGATAATTAAGTGTTGATTTTTATGTTATTATTATTTATCAAACGTTGAAACTCAATTCAATGTAATTTTATTTATGGAGGTGTTAGTGATACTTTAACTCTTGGTTCTCCTTTTCGAGCAATTTTAGACCAATTTCAAAATAAATGGCTAATTAATGATTTACGGAGTTGATAGTGATACTATAACCCTCGGTTCTCCTTTCCGAGCAATTTTAGACAAATTTTAAATATCTTGGCTAATTAACGATCTACGGAGGTGTTAGTGATACTTTAACTCTCGCTTCTCCTTTTCGAGCAATTTTAGACCAATTTCAAAATAAATGGTTAATTAATGATTTACGGAGTTGATAGTGATACTATAACCCTCGGTTCTCCTTTCCGAGCAATTTTAGACAAGTTTTAAATATCTTGGCTGTTGGATGAAGATGAAGATGAAGGCACTGAAGAAAGTTTGATAAGGGAGGTTTTGATGCATTCCAAAACTTCGTAAAATTGGCTAAGTATGGAGTGACTTAGCTGATAAACTTATCAAGGAATTTTGACTAAGTAATGAAGACATCAGAAGAGTCAAAGTTTCAAGGTCCAAGACTTCTGATCTGCTGAAGCAAAGTTATCAGATTAGTGAAGATCAGCCGACTCAAATCAGATTTGTTCAAGTTTGAGATCAGCCGAGTTCACCATCAGACGTGTACTTTCGTCAGCCAAGTGAAGAAGATCATGAAGTGTTCCCAACGGTAATAAATGCCCCTTGGTGTAATAAATGCTGAAGTACGAGGATATTTAAGACAAATGATTGAAGAAAAGCTTCGCATCAGCCGAGTGCATTTAATGCTGCATTTAATGCTGCCTGCAGAATAGTACTGTTTACAGTACGGACAGACTGCAAAAGAGCCGTTCGCGGATTTTAAGGACCAGTACTCGAGGAATTTGAATCCTGTCTCTCTTCAACGGACATTTTTCAATCCTCAAGTATAAATAGCTGCAAGAGACGAAGAAGAAACAAGCAACACACTTTCTGAGAGAAATTTCCGAAGCAAAATTCTTTAAGTCTCAAGAACAGCTCACTCATCAGCTGAGTCATTTGTTGACGAAAGCAGAGTTGAAGAATCAAGAAAAATACATCTTCTGAGTGATTTTGTAAACAAGAGTGTTGTGCGGAGTTGTGATCCATCTTTGTGAGTGATCAAACTTCAGAGGATAGGTTTTCTGTGTGATCTCCTATTGCGAACTTGTGGTCGTTTCATTTGTTGTTCGACGCAAGCAGAGTATACTGTAAACTTTGTGATTATAGTATAACCCAAGATCTGAGTGACTTGGAAGAGTGGACTAAAGGATATTTAAATCCATATAACCACTATAAAAATTACTTGTGTTTTTACATTGTTTCAAAACTGCATATCTTCTGTTTGCATAAAAACACATTAAGTTAACTGTTTGAAAAAGAACAAAAAGGAGTTTATAAAACTGGGGAAACATTTTTCAAACTGCTAAGAATACTTGTGAAAAACACTTTGAAAATCCGCTGCAAGTACTCTAAGTATTAAAACTGATTTCTGCAAAATCAGCTAAGTAACTATCAGACGAGTGGTCAACAAGACTGTTCAAAGATTTGTTCGCGAACAGAATTGTAACTTACTAATCTGATCAGCTTAGTCTGTTCAGTTGGAGTAAAGTTTTAAAGTTAAATTTGAAAGAAAATTTTAAAGAGGTTTATTCACCCCCCCCCTCTAAACCTCTTCTGACCACTTGGGACCAACAAGTGGTATCAGAGCGGGTGGTTCATTAGAATCAGCTGCCTGATCAACGAGCTTGATCCGAGTGTTTTTCAAAGGTTTTCAAAAGCTTTTCAAAAGAGCATCTTTTTGAAAAACAAAAACTTTTTGAAAAATGGATTGTATCAGCCATGTTCCCCACATTGCTGGTATGTCCTTTGAGGACTGGAAAATCAGAATGGAGATTTTCCTTGCTGCCTATAATGACAACATGCATACATGTATCATTAAAGGTCCATTCAAATTCACCAAGACCATCATCGTAGATGAAGCTCAAATAGTGGTGGAAAAAGACTTAACAGAAATGACAGCAGAAGAAATAAAGCTGTTCAACCTGGACAAAGTCGGAAGATTCATCATGACCAAAGCCCTGGATAATGATCGGTTTGACAAAGTCAAACATTGCAAAACTGCAAAGGAGATGTGGGATAAGGTTCGTGACATGAGCGAAGGCAATGATGCTATTAAAGAGCATCAGCTCAGTGTTGCCTTGGAGAAGCTGGACAACTTCAAGATGAAGTCTGGAGAAACCATTGATCAGATGGACATCAGATTCACCAGAACTCTGAACGAAGTTTTGAAGCTGGGAAAGACTTTCACTGACAAAGAGATTTCTGTCAGAGTACTGAAGGCTCTACCTCCCAAGTTCAACATGAAGGTGACAGCAATGGAAGAATCAAGAGATCTGGGCAAGATTTCTCTAACAGAGCTGTTCTCCGCACTCAAGGCTTATGAGTATAAACTGCCAAGGATGGGAATTGAAGAAACCTCAACTTCAGGACCCACAGCTGCACTTGTTGCTGCTGAAAATACCAGAAGACCAGCACAGAAAAGCAAAGAAGTGGACTCATCTGATGAAGCCACTCTACTCAACAAAAAGGAGTACACTGCTGGAGATGTAGCATTATTGATGAACAACTTCAAGAAGTTCTATAAGAGAAAGATGAAAAACAAATACAATCATGCTGCTTCTACTTCTAAACCTAATTTTTCTTCTCAGGATAAAGAAGATTATAAATCAAAACTGATGTGTTACAACTGCAGGAAATTGGGACACTTCATAAGAGACTGCCCATATCCAAAAGCAGAGAAGTACACTGAGGAAGAGAAGAAAATGAGAAAAGAAAGAAAGCATCAGAGAGCCAAGGCAATGATGGCTGAAGCAGAAAAGCCAGCTGCTGTCTACCCATCTGATTCAGATTCAGACTCGTCTGATGAAGAATCGTCTGATGAAGAAAAACCTGCTCTCCTGTGCCTGATGGCAAAGGAATCTGATGACTCTGAGGATGAGGTAACTCCTCAAGAAAATGAACTGTTTAATTCTCTAGAGCAAATGATGTTGAATAATACTACTATTGCTGGAGAATTTGTTAAGCTTAAGGAAGAGATGAACTTGCTAAAAGAGCAAAATAGTTCACTGAAACTTTTAGCTGAAAAGCCAAAAGAATCAGCTGAATATAAACAGCTTGAGCAAGAGCATGAATCTCTGAAAGCTGAATGTGAGGTTTATAAAGGAAAAATCATGGAACTTGAGAAAATCATTGAGTCTCATGATAAGTCTACTGCTGCATCCATGCATACATCTAGTAAACAGGAGACACCTTTAGAAAAGGAAAAATTAGAATTGAACCATACTGAAAAATTTGTATCAGCTGACAACAGTAAGGTCATTCTGTATGTTCAAACTTCTAAACCTACCTCATCTGAGAAAGTGGTAAAGGAGAAGAAATCTCCTAAGGCTAAAAAGAGCAAAGAGCCTAGTGTAGGAAATCAGACTAGTAAGACCAAACAGCAGAGTCCTAAGAAGTCTGCTGATAAAGCTAAATTGAATCAATCTGTTGGTAAAACTAAGTCAAAATCAAATGAGCAAGCATCTAGTAAACCAAAGAAGCATAAGAATAAGAAAAATCAAAATGCTTGGTATGGAAATGAGTCATATTATATGCAACCTGCTGCATATCATCCTATGTATCATGCACCTCAATTTCCTAGTTACTATGCACCTTACCCTGCTCATCCAATGCATGCATATCCTGTATATCATGCACCTTACCCTGCTTATGAACATTATTCATATCACACTGATCATCAACATGACTTATCTGATAACTATGATAAAAATGAAACTGTTCATGCTCCTAAAACTCAGAAACCTAAGAAGCCTAAGACTTCAACATCTTGGGTTGTCAAGGGTGGAACTAATCCTTCAGGACCCTCTCAATAAGGGTACCTAAAACAATTTTATTTTTTGTTTTGTAGGTTAGGATTAGGAGTAGGAGTAAAGTAGAGAAGATTTGGTACTTGGACAGTGGATGTTCAAGGCACATGTGTGGAAACATACATGAGTTGACTGATGCAGTTGCTGTGGATGGTCCAAAAGTCACTTTTGGAGACAGCAAAGAAGGCAAGATTAAAGCTAAAGGAAGATTAATCAAGGGAAACATAGAGATATCTGACGTCTCATATGTTAAAGGCCTAAAGTATAATCTGCTGAGCATAAGTCAATTTTGTGACAAGGGATATTCAGTCATCTTCTCAACAGATAAGTGCTACGTTGAACAGATTGGTACAAAGAAGGTAATTTTATCTGGAAGACGACAAGGAAATATCTACATAGTTGACTGGAATTCTGTTGACAAGAATTCAAGTGTTTGTTTGGTGGCATCTGCACCAAGTGAAGTCAGTTGGCTATGGCACAAGAGGATGAATCATTTAAACTTCAAGACCATAAACAGATTAATCAAGAATGATTTGGTAGAAGGGATTCCAAAAGCAGTCATGAGCAAAGATAAGCTCTGTGACGCCTGTCAGAAGGGTAAACAAATCAAGTCATCATTCAAAGAAAAGAAGCACCAATCTTCTGGAAGAATATTGGAGCTGTTGCATATGGACTTATTTGGACCCATTGATCCAGTCAGCAATGGTGGAAAGAAATACTGCCTAGCTGTTGTGGATGATTATTCAAGATATACTTGGGTGATTTTCATGAAGAAGAAAAGTGAAACCAAGGAACATCTCACAAATCTGATGGAACTGATCCAGAATGAGAAGAGTATCAAGATATTGAAGATCAGATCAGATAGAGGGACAGAGTTTACAAACTCTACTGTTGAAGAGTATTGTAATATCCAAGGAATACATCATGAGTATTCTGCTGCTAGAACCCCTCAACAGAATGGTGTTGCTGAAAGGAGAAACAGAACACTGAAAGAAGCTGTCAGAACCATGATAGCTGAAGCCAAGCTGCCACAAAGATTTTGGGCAGAAGCAACAAATACAGCATGCTTTACCCAGAACAGATGTATGATCAACAAAAATCAGAACAAGACTCCATATGAAGTTTGGAACAACAGAAAGCCAAACATTCATTACTTTAAGATTTTTGGTTGTAAATGTTTTGTATTGAATAATGGGAAAAATCACCTTACTGCATTTGCAGAAAAGGCTGATGAAGCTGTCTTTGTAGGATACTCATCTGTTAGTAAGGCTTATAGAGTTTTCAACAAAAGAACATTACTAATAGAAGAATCTATCCATGTAGTATTTGATGAGCCAAGTCAATCTTCTGAAAAGAATCAAAGTGTAAATCAAGATCTGTCTGCTGATTTACAGAAGTTGGACGTTGGAAGAAATGAAGAATATGTTCCCATCATACTACCTAATCTAAGTTCAGCTGCTAACTCAAGTGCTGTTCATAATCACAGTGCTGATTGTCTAACAGACGAGTTGCTAACAGCTGACAGACCAGAGACTGTTCAACAGACGACACGTGTTCAACAGACTACTACTGGAACTCCAACAGTAGTGTTGCAAGATCATAACAGAGGACAACATCCTGATTTGCAACCTGATCTCAGATGGCTCAAGAATCACCCACCTGAACTAGTTATTGGTGATCCTTTAGATAGAGTGAAAACAAGAAGAGCTGCTGCACAAGATGCTATGTTTGTCACATTTCTATCTCAAATAGAGCCTAAACAAATTGAAGAAGCTCTAAATGACTCCTTCTGGATAGAAGCTATGCAAGAAGAGTTGAATCAATTTGAAAGGAATGAAGTCTGGTACTTAGTTCCTAGACCAAGTCATCAAAGAGTAATTGGCACTAAGTGGGTATTCAGAAATAAGATGAATGAAGATGGTGTTGTCACCAGAAACAAAGCAAGACTAGTGGCCAAGGGTTATTGTCAAGAAGAAGGAATTGACTTTGATGAAACTTTTGCACCAGTAGCAAGACTTGAAGCAATCAGACTGTTTCTTGCCTATGCTGCTCACAAGAACTTCACTGTCTATCAGATGGATGTGAAGTCTGCTTTTCTCAATGGAGAATTGCAAGAAGAAGTGTATGTTGAACAACCTCCAGGATTTGAAGTCTATCAAGAAGAGGACAAAGTATATCGTCTGAAGAAAGCCCTTTATGGACTAAAACAAGCTCCAAGAGCATGGTATGATACCCTATCTGATTTTCTTTTAATTAAAGGATTTCGTAAAGGTAAGGTAGATAAAACCTTGTTCACTATTGAATGGGAAAATCATATATTACTTGTGCAAATATATGTGGACGATATTATTTTTGGTTCAACTAACCAACAGATGTGTGATAAGTTCTCCAAGCTGATGCAGAATAAGTTTGAAATGAGCATGATGGGTGAACTTAATTACTTTCTTGGATTGCAAGTTAGACAGTTGCCTGATGGAATATTCATCAGCCAAGCAAAGTACACAAGAGATCTGTTTAAGAAATTTGGTATGGAAACTAGCTCAACAGCTACCATTCCTATGTCTACAAGTCTTCGTTTGGATAAAGATGAAGATGGCAAATCAGTGGATATAACCAAATATAGAGGCATTATTGGTTCATTGTTGTATCTAACAGCAAGCAGACCTGATATAATGTACTCAGTTGGAGTCTGTGCAAGATTTCAATCAAACCCCAAAGAATCTCATCTCCTAGCTGCCAAGAGAATATTGAAGTATATTAAAGGCACTCAAGAATTGGGATTGTGGTATCCTAGAGAATCTGGATTTGAACTCATTGGTTATTCAGATTCAGACCTTGCTGGCTGCAAGATTGACAGAAAGAGCACAACAGGTGCCTGTCAGTTCTTAGGCAGTCGTCTGATCTCATGGATGAGTAAGAAGCAAACCTCAGTTTCTATATCTACTGCTGAAGCTGAATATATAGCTGCTGGAGCTTGTTGTGCACAGATACTTTGGTTGAAGCATCAACTAGAAGACTACAATATCAAGATCAGTGGAATTCCAATCTACTGTGACAATACAAGTGCAATCTCTCTTACTCAGAACACTACAAGTCATTCAAGGACTAAGCATATTGAGATCAAGCATCATTTCATTAGAGATCATGTGGAAAAAGGCAATGTAATGATTGAGTATGTTCATACTGATAATCAGATTGCTGACATTTTCACCAAACCTTTAAGTGAAGTAAGGTTTTCAACCTTAAGAGCTGAGCTAGGACTACTTAATTTGGAAGCATAAGCTGAGGGGGAACTCATCAGAAGACTGGAGTTCAACAGCTTAGCAATTCGTTATTATCTTCAAGGATTAACTCTCAACAGACTAGTTAACTTATGAATTCTTAAAACTCAGGGGGAACGTGTAAGACTAGCGGTACTTCTGAATTAAAGATGAAATTTGTTAATGACAGTTAGTTGAAGTTATGTTTTCATCAGAAGACTCAACTATCGAAGATTGAAGTTATTTTATCTAGCTGGATTGACAAACAGCTGAGGAAGGTTATCAGCTATTGGCATTCTCTGATAACAGCATTGTCATCAGGACAGTAGTCCATCAGATAAGTGTTTATTATACTCATCTGATCACTTAAATAAAAGCGATCTATTCTAAAAACGTTTTATCCAAAACACGCTTTTACAAGAAAACTGTCGGGCGGTACATTTTCCCGCTCCTCATTAAAATATCTTTTGAATTCGAAAGGTCGTAACTGACGCCGCACGATCAGAACTGACAGAAAAACGGATCTAACGGTTGGCAGATTTCACGGAAACCGAAAAACCCCAACTCTATAAATCCTCATCTGATCAGTCGAGTAGCTCTTTACGAACCCTAAACTTTCAAAAGTACTTGTGAGAAAATTTTAAACAAGTTTTCTGCAAAAATCCTTTCCTTTTCACTAACTCTCAACAGATTAAAATGGCTGCTGAAGGTATGTTCTTAGACTATGAAGCCTATTATCAATCTGGTACAAGTTTGATGAAAGAATTGTTGGAGAAATTCAAATCGGCACAGTTGATAAATTTCATGGAGTACAACGAGGGAATAATCTGGACTGACCAGGTTATGGAGTATTACTCAACGGCAAAGGCTGATTATCACAAACTAGAAATCAAAGCAAAAGTGGGTGACAAATCTGTTGTCATCACTCCACAAGTTCTTCATGAACAGTTTGGTTTGCCTAAGTCTGGAAGACACGAAGTTATCGTGCTGACTGAAGAGAAGCACCAACAGTTTTGGGCGATCTGCGCCAAGGAAGGAGAGATGTTGTCTGGCAACATCAGAAAGAAACAGCTTAAGGATGAATATCAGCGGATGGCTGATATGGTGTCTAAGCTGATTGAAAATTGTACTTTTTCTCTAGATGCTGTCACAATGAAGCGTTTCAGCATCATGGCTGCCGTATACTATGGAATAGAGGTAAACTGGTCCATCATAATTTGGTATATACTTGCTGATTTTCTGGAAGTGAAGAAGGGAAAAGGCCCTTACACCAACCACAGAATCACTTTAAGTTACCTCTTATCAAAGATGGGCTGTGTCATGTCAAATGGCAAAGAAATTCACAAGTCCAAAGCAATGAACAAGTACCTACCTGTTCAGAAGAGGAAGGCTGATGAGCCTGAAGGAGAAGAAGTTGAGGAACCAAAGGAGGTTCCTGCCAAGAGGCAAAAGAGGTTAGTCAAAACAGCAAGTCTGGCTGTTGAGACTAAGAGGAAGAGGGCTACTGATGAGCCCAAGAAGAAAGAAACAAAGCAGTTGGAGAGAGTGACTTCTGCTGAAGCCACTAAAATTGTTGAGAACATAATGGCTGATGTAAGGACTGGATCCCCTGCATCACCATCAAGAACTCCATCAGCAGAGAGACCTGCTGAGAATGTTTCTAAGAGAACAAGAAGTCAGCAGAAGGATACTGCTACTTCAAGAGTTGTTCAAGGTCTGACAAAGAGGTCAGCTAGAAAGAAGATGACATTTTTGGAGAAGGATACTGAGTTGGTGGACTTAGTAAGATCAAGTCCGGAGTCTGCTGAAAGACCAGTTGAAGCTGCTGAAGCTTCCACTGTTGACAAAGCTGATGAGCAACAGACTACTCAGAAAGCACCAACAGCTGAGGTTACTCAACCTCAAGAAGATCCAGATGTTCAAATCATCCATCCCATTGCTGCTGCTCCTATATCATCTGCTGGACCAGCCCCTGCTGATAAAGGCAAAAGAAAAATTGTGCTAAGGAGAAAGAAAATCTCCAAAGCTGATAAGAAGGCAAGAGAGGAGGCTGAACAGAGGAAGCAGGATGAGCTTGAGGAGAAGAAAGCTCTTGAGTTAAGCAAAGCTCAAGAAGCAAAGGATGAGGCCAGAAGAAGAATGTCTGCAGCAGAGAGAAAAGCTGCTGAAGATGCTGAATTGGCCATGGTGATTGAACAAAGCAAGGTTGATGCCTATGGACCTGTCCATGGAGGTGGCATCAAGATTGGTGAAGGGCAGACTGAAGAAGACAAAAAGAAGATACTACTGCCTGCTCCCAAAACCAAGTCCAAAGATAAGTTTGAAGTCAGGAAAGCTTTTGAGATAGTATATGCTGATAAGGAGCTTTTCAAGAAGTTTGAGAAGTCTCTAGCATACTATGATCAGAAGTTGATGCTGAAGACTATGTTCACTCAGGAGAAACCAAGATATATCAAGTGGAGAGATATCAGGCTGAATAGCTCAATAACTGAACTTCAAAATATGAAGGAGTTAGCTGATGAAGAACACTGGGTTCTGACTTGGCTGAAGACAAACTCCATCCAAAAGGCCCTTGATCCCAGTTATGTAAGAGAAGTCATGCATAACTATGCAAAAAGCTTTGCACTGGAGGAGGCCAAGAAGATTAAAAACACCTTGCCTGAAAAGAAAAAGAAATCTGAAGATGCTGAAGAGAGAGCAATTAAGTTTGCTGTTATGACTGCTCTGAAGAGATGGGTTAAAAAGTCAAAGTATCAGCAAGGATGTTCAAGTGACTTGCCACTGCTGCCAAGTATTCAACAAATCATTTTTGGCAAGGAAGTACAACCGTACCATGAAGTCCCTAAGGGTAACAATGCTCCTGTCAACCCTTGGATCATTGTAAGACAGATTAGACAGACTACATGCTTTAATGATGATGGAACCATTACAAATCTGTTCTACGATGATGTCACTGATGAGCACAAGTCTGCTGACAAGCACAAGTCTGCTGACAAGCCTTTGGCTATTGAAGGGCCATCTAAGACTTCTGAAGATCATCAGATGACGGATTTGCAAGATGTCCCTGTTCATCAGGAGACTAAAGAGGAAGAAGCTGATGCCTCTACTTCATCAGGTGATGAACACTCATCACTGATGGAAGCCTTCCAGTTACTTATTGAAAATCAAATAAAAGAGATGGAAGAGAGGAATAGTCTGCAGTTACAGAAGATGAAGACAGAATTGATTGAATCTCACACTCATCAAGTGGAAAGAACGCATCTTCTAACCAGCAGTTCTATCAAGTTAGCTATTGATCAGATTCCTATTCCTCAAGATCATTCACTGGAGTTAGTGAATAGCTTAAGAGAGCTGAACCGTAATGTAGAAGATGTGAAGGGTGATTTAAATCATCTTCACACTGCCTTGAAATCAGCTGAGCACAAGATTGCTGATTTAACTGCAACTTTCATTAAAGTCAGTCATGAAGAGAAGGAAATAAATCTGGGGATGTTGCAAGAAGTAGCAAAGGCTGCACAGGAAGTTCAAAATGAAATTGCAACTATCAACCTAAACATTGACTACTTTAATGATAAGACTGATGTCATCAGCACTGACCTTCATCATCTGACAGCTAGTCATGACGTTGTTAATCAGAATCTAAAAGCTTTATGTGCTGAAGTAAGGATTCCAACAGTTGCCCTCAACCCTGCTGTTGAACCTTCTACTGTCATCAGAGTTGATGATGACAAAAAGGGGGAAGATAAAAGGGAAGAACCAGCAAAGGAGTTTGCTGCTGAAGAATCAGCTATGGAACCTGCTGCTGAAGAACCAGCTAAAGAGACCATTACTGATGAACCAGCAAAGGAGTCTGCTGCTGAAGAAACAACCTTGGAAGAAACTGATGCAACTATTAAAGCCAAGGAAACTGAAGACACTACTGACAAGGCTGAAGTACTTGGAAAGGTGGAAGAAGAAGATAAGATTGAAAAAGAAGACACCAAGTACAAAAATACAGATTCTGCCAGAAAAGCTATGGAAGCTCTGAAAGCTCTTCAAGAACAAGAACTTAAAGAGAAGATGGAAGCTGCCAAAGCAACCCTGGAAGAAGAAGTTGATGAAGAAGATGATGATGAAGAATCATCATATGAATATGAAGAAGTGCTCGAATCTGATGAAGAAGCTGATAGTTAGAAATTGAAAAATCAATTGTAATCAGTTTACTTTTTCAGAAATCTCATCTGATGAATTTGTACATGTAATTCACTTTCTATATCAATAAAATGTTCAAGTTCAATCCAATAAACTTTTTCTATCTCAGAAAATTTTGAGGATTACAATCTTTAGTTTAGGTATTCAACAGGTACTAAGCTGAAGTTTTGTCATCATCAAAAAGGGGGAAATTGTTGGATGAAGATGAAGATGAAGGCACTGAAGAAAGTTTGATAAGGGAGGTTTTGATGCATTCCAAAACTTCGTAAAATTGGCTAAGTATGGAGTGACTTAGCTGATAAACTTATCAAGGAATTTTGACTAAGTAATGAAGACATCAGAAGAGTCAAAGTTTCAAGGTCCAAGACTTCTGATCTGCTGAAGCAAAGTTATCAGATTAGTGAAGATCAGCCGACTCAAATCAGATTTGTTCAAGTTTGAGATCAGCCGAGTTCACCATCAGACGTGTACTTTCGTCAGCCAAGTGAAGAAGATCATGAAGTGTTCCCAACGGTAATAAATGCCCCTTGGTGTAATAAATGCTGAAGTACGAGGATATTTAAGACAAATGATTGAAGAAAAGCTTCGCATCAGCCGAGTGCATTTAATGCTGCATTTAATGCTGCCTGCAGAATAGTACTGTTTACAGTACGGACAGACTGCAAAAGAGCCGTTCGCGGATTTTAAGGACCAGTACTCGAGGAATTTGAATCCTGTCTCTCTTCAACGGACATTTTTCAATCCTCAAGTATAAATAGCTGCAAGAGACGAAGAAGAAACAAGCAACACACTTTCTGAGAGAAATTTCCGAAGCAAAATTCTTTAAGTCTCAAGAACAGCTCACTCATCAGCTGAGTCATTTGTTGACGAAAGCAGAGTTGAAGAATCAAGAAAAATACATCTTCTGAGTGATTTTGTAAACAAGAGTGTTGTGCGGAGTTGTGATCCATCTTTGTGAGTGATCAAACTTCAGAGGATAGGTTTTCTGTGTGATCTCCTATTGCGAACTTGTGGTCGTTTCATTTGTTGTTCGACGCAAGCAGAGTATACTGTAAACTTTGTGATTATAGTATAACCCAAGATCTGAGTGACTTGGAAGAGTGGACTAAAGGATATTTAAATCCATATAACCACTATAAAAATTACTTGTGTTTTTACATTGTTTCAAAACTGCATATCTTCTGTTTGCATAAAAACACATTAAGTTAACTGTTTGAAAAAGAACAAAAAGGAGTTTATAAAACTGGGGAAACATTTTTCAAACTGCTAAGAATACTTGTGAAAAACACTTTGAAAATCCGCTGCAAGTACTCTAAGTATTAAAACTGATTTCTGCAAAATCAGCTAAGTAACTATCAGACGAGTGGTCAACAAGACTGTTCAAAGATTTGTTCGCGAACAGAATTGTAACTTACTAATCTGATCAGCTTAGTCTGTTCAGTTGGAGTAAAGTTTTAAAGTTAAATTTGAAAGAAAATTTTAAAGAGGTTTATTCACCCCCCCCCTCTAAACCTCTTCTGACCACTTGGGACCAACATTGGCTAATTAACAATTAATATGAATTGTATTATTATTATTATTATTACTCGAAAATAAATTAACAATTAATTTGAAAAACATAGTACATGGGGTATAAGCGTGTGAATTTAAATTATAAGGGGGTAATTGCAATTTATGCTTTAATACAAATAACCCATCTCCTTCTCCGTTCAAATTGAATTGAAAAGCCCTAATTCAAAAACTCCTCATACACCCGCGACTGGCAATCAAAATTTCTTCAACCCAAACTCACAAATCTTCTTCAAACTTCTTGCCCTAATGGTTAAATTGCGGGTTAGAGCGGATTTTGGGTTGGTACGCAAGTGTGAATTCAACGACATTACCCCCCCTCGATATAGAGGTACGTTTTTTTAAATTAGATGTAATTTCTTGGATTTTTAATGAATTAGAATGATACTGCCGACTTGGAAATTGATCGCACAAGAAAATTTAGTCCAACATTACAAATAATATATACCAGGTTCAACATTCGCCGCCGTAGCCATTAACACATATACAATAATTGGAACTCTATCTACTCAATATTCTTAGTTCTGACTTTATAATATTAACACTAGCTAGTACATGAAATATATATTTATATATATATATGATTTAACTTTATAAATTGTGTACGTAATTAATATATATCTTCCATTGTTATTGTTCTCCTATTTATTTACCTTAATTCTCGCTGATTGTATGTTATTAACAGAAATTTTAATAAGTACTTTTTAGTTCTTATTTATGTGTTTACCAGTTGAGTTCATAAAGTTGGTAACAGCTGGGAATTAGAAATTTCATATTTGTTTTGAATTGTAGATAAATTTTTGTTATATTGTTTTTAGGATGAGGTAAAGTTGACTATGATGGACTGTCTAACTTGTGGTGTTTGCTGCAATTCTTGAATATTTAACCGCTGAAATTTTACACATAAAGTTTTTTATTTGCAGATCCACGATACCGTACCTTAAAGATTTATTATGGTGGTAGTTTAAGGCATGAACCTATACCTGAGTATGTGGGGGGTAGTTTTAGGTGCGTAGACTATTTCAAGTATACGCAAATGTCACTCAAACACCTTGATTACATGTGTGATCTCATGGGAATTTGTGGTAAGAAGGATTTTTATAGGATTGATCCATACCATAAGTTTAGGTTGCTTGAATCTGAAACTGAGTTGGTACTATTATTTGGCTGGTGCTATGAAGTGGTTTGCATATATGTAATTCAGTCCAACGAAGTAGATGAGAAAAGATACGAATTGTCCGAAATCAAATCTAAACCAATATATGTATATTTGGGAGAGGATTTTGGGTATACATTCCCAAATCTAACCTTCAAAGAACATGATGAGAGAGGGATAGTATTGCAATTGCCAGATCCCCGAGCATCAACTCTGGAACCAGCAACACAACAGCAATCACCACAACACGAGGTTATGTTGCCAAGTCAAACCAACAAATTACAAAGGACATGCAAACAGTGTGGAATGAGAGGTCATTTTGAGAAGACTTGTAATAAGAGAAAAGCACGTGATGAGATAGGGATAGGATTGCAATTGCCAGAACCCCGAGCATCAACCCCGGAACCAGCAACACAACAGCAATCACCACAACAGGAGGATACGTTTCAAAGTCAAACAAAGAAATTACAAAGGACATGCAAACAGTGTGGACTGAGAGGTCATTTTGAAAAGACTTGTAATAAGAGAAAAGCACGTGATGAGATGGGGATAGGATTGCAATTGCCAGAACCCCGAGCATCAACCCCGGAACCAGCAACACAACCGCAATCACCACAACAGGAGGATACAATGGCAACTCAACCTTCGAAAAAGTGCACAATTTGTGGAGTGCAAGGGCATTACAGGAAGACATGTGAAACGATAGGTGCAGTGAGAGTTAGTCGAAGATTGCAATCGAATAAGTAGGACTGAAGAATCTACCTTTTTCATAATTAGTTTTAGAAATTTTTGGATTTTGTGATGCTATATCTTGGTGGAACGTGTTATTTTGAAAAATATTTTGGTTTTGTAAATTTTTAATGTTTAACCGGGTGTATTTTGTCAATTATTAAAGCCATCGAGATGTGACTGTCAATGTTTGAAGTTAGTAGGGTGTGTTTTCTTAATTATTAAAGTTAATAGGGTGTGATTGTCTATATCCCAAGATAAAGATGGTGGTTTTTGTAAATTTTTAAAGTTACCAAGGTGTATTTTATCAATTATTAACGTTAACAAGGTCTGATTGTCAATTCAAAAAGAATAAAGGGCGTGTTTGGTCAACTTTTAAAGTTACCAAGGTGTGTTTTGTTAATTATTAAAGTTAATAGGGTGTGATTGTCAATTTTTTGTAAATTTTTAAAAGTTCCGAGGGTGTGTTTTGTCAATTATTCAAGTTAACAAGGAAGGTTAAAAGTTATCAGGGTGTATTTTGTCAATTATTAAATTTAGCAGGGTGTTTTTTTTGTCAATTATTAAAGTTAGCAGGGGGTTATTTAAATATATTTTAGTTACAAAGGGTGCTTTTGTTATATGCCTTGAGAGGGTACCTTTTTTGTAATATATATAAAGTCTCGATTCTCATTTTCGAGGAATTTTAAATCAAAATCATCAAATTTCACCAACTAACGATTCACCGAGAGGTTACTATGACTTTCTATTTTAGTGTTTCTTGCATTTTTTTTTCAAAATCAAGTGAAGATAAAAAATTGTATGAATAAGATTTTTTTCCTTAGGGTTCAGGGTTTAGGGTTTAGGGTTTAGGGTTTTGGGGTTCAGGGTTTAGGGTTTTGGGGTTCAGGGTTTAGGGTTTAGGGAATAGGGTACAAATATAGTTATATAAACACGCAAACGTAACTTGAATAAGTAATATCAATAGTGCGCTGGTAAAGGCAATTTGTGTACATCTATTTGGTCTGAGTTCGAATCTTTTGGAGAGCATTTTATTTTTTGACATTTTATACCTAATTTTTTTTTATTTTGTGATATTCTTATTAACCTCGATTAAAATATCTCATTATATATTTTTCTTAATAAATTATTTCCTTTAGTTGTTCTTTTTTTATCGACTACATACTCGTACATTATATTTTTCCAAAAGAAATTGTTAGTTCTTACAATGCGGATTCGATAATAACTCTTATTATAGAAAATATTTTTGACAAACAAACATGCAAAATTCAATTATAAGTAGTGCTGACATCATAATTAAATTTTCACAAAATATCGTACATAATTCATGGAAAATAATGGAATAATGAGACAAGCGTAAACTGCTAACTCCCAAACCCAAATAAAACCGTTTACTAAAATAGCTAATTTGAAAATTACTAGTTACTCTATCGATTCTTCTGGACCCTTGTCACTCATGTCTTTTTCTGCTGTATCCTGCTCCACTATATTTTTTCTCGGATATAGTGGGTAAAACCCGGAATAAATTATGTCTAGCTCCCGCCAGTACTTTTCACCGTTGTGACGGTACCTTTTTGCCCAGGAATAATGTTGCATAGACTGTAGCAAAACATTAACAAAAATGTAAATTTCTTGATTAAAATAAATAAATAAATAATTAAATATATTTTAGTATATATATATATATATATATATATATATATTTTTTAAATAAACCTTAAGAAGCATCTCCCAAACTTCGTCACTGGCTAACAATTTGTTATCCATAGGGTGCCACCTCACGTAATGGCAATGCAGTGCCGATTGCCACCTTTTATATCGATCATACAACCTATTATATTTTTCTTCCACAACTTCGAGGTTGTAGTTCTTGCCGGTCTTTTGTTCTAATCGGGTAGCTATTTGCTTAAGGATAATGGTGTTATCCCAGACATAATCGATCTTGCCAGCCATCGTCTCGTCAATCAACATCCCAAAAAATAATTCTAGGTCATCTTGAGTAAATAATTCTCCAGACATGATACTAACCTCAGAATATCACAACAACGAAATACTAAATATTAATATTAGGTTTTAATTTTCCAATTTAGTTCCGAGATCGTTAATATGCAAAGCTAATGTTAGACTAAGATATACCAATATATAATTAAGTGAGAAATTGACATGTACAAAGATATAATCACGTAACAATTTACATTAAACACTACTTAATCAAAAAATCAAACCATGGAAAAGCTCCAAATTAAAATATTGTATCAAAATATTCGAACTGAAAAAAAGTAATTAACGTATAATTAACGATTTACCAAGAAAATGTTCTTCGAATCAGTTTAATGAGTTGTTCCTTTTCCCGTCTCTGGTAATTGACCAATAAGAAATTGACGTATAATTAACCTTCGGAATTTATTTGAATATTTTTATTTCTTAAGATTTTTATAATAACGAGTTTTCCTAAATTAAGTGTTTGTTTTCATTTAGGTAACTTATTCCTTCAAGTTAGGGATATGCACACGCAAATAATGCCATATCTTTAATAACTAACCAATCATAGAAATAATTTAAATTTGGGAAGTATTTAAATACGAGAATGACATAATTTTTTATTTCAAAGATAATTTTGAAAATTAAATATAGATACTTATGAATTTTTAAAAGGAAATGGATCTACAAAAATCATAAGCAAATATAATTAAAATAAACAAGGAAATAAACCCGAAGGTTACACATTTCCTAATCACGACGGTTATTCATATATATCAAAATCTTTTCTCTAATATCATCTATCAAAAAAACTGGAAAATCACAAGCCAAAGCTATACATCCCACACTATCAAGGTTAAGGAATTTACAACAATCAATTCAATCACTTTAATCCAATCGAGAAAAAGAACCGCAGGTCAGTATGTGTTTAAAATTTATTTAATAATATAATGATTCATCTTTTCTAAAATATTTGCTTCCAAGTTATATATTGAATTTTCAGTTTAATGATTATGCACAATTTGTTACATGAACATTGATTATTCATGCTTATTTAGTGTTTATTACATGATTGATGAAGATTTCTTAGTTTTGTCCTTGTTTTATTAAACATTTGAATGTAATTTTCGAATATCTTAACTGTCTAAATTACACATCCTAGGGGTAAATTGCATTTTTCGTAATTTGATGGCAAAGTGCAAAAACATATAATTCAACAAAAACCGAAATTATGAAATTTTCATTAACTTTTAGTCAGATGGCGCGAATATGGACATCAGACGACGAAGAAATTTTCATTAACTTGTTAGTGGAAGAGGCGTTCCGAGGGAACATTCACTGGAATGGCAATAATGAGGAGAGCATTAACAGGATAAGTCCAATCATCGAAGCTAGAACAGGAAAAACAATGACTTATAAGGAGTTGTTCAAGATTTTCGGTGATCTGCACACTCAATACTGCCTTTGGGAGCAGGCAAAACAATGTAGCCTTGTGAGATGGAATCATACTCTCAATGTTCTGGAGACGGATGATTATATTTGGGATGAGCTTGTACAGGTAAGAGTGGTATGATGATTATTCGACATAGTGAATAATATACAACAATGCTAATGCGCCCTTTTTTTGTTATTAATTAAGGAACATTGGTGGGCAAGGAGGTACAGGAGAGAGGGTGAAAGGTATTGGTGGGAACTAAGTGTGATTTTTGCGTCGAATTTTCCCATTGATGATCTTGCCGTTTTACCGGAAGAAAAACCAGAAAAAGTATGGGGGGATAATGTCGTGGATCAAGCTCCAATTGAGGACATCGTGCCTGGAGGTGACGAAGAACCCATAGGAGAAGAAATATGGCCCGAGATCATTATTTTGGTAGAAGACAATGAAGAAGATGCTTTACTTATTTTGATATAGTCGAACAAACTAATAATATTTTTAAATCTGTTCTTTTTGTTTGCTGATACACTATTTTAAGTCAATATAAACATGTCGAGTTTCATTTAATAGCTAAATTTGAGTTTTTTTGAAAATAAGATAATTATTAAGTTATAAATTAAGTATTAAGATGTTTATAAGTATAATCTATTTTTTATTTATAAATTAAGTAATATTAAAACAATAAAGCGTAAAACCATATTTTTAACTAACATTTATAAATATAATCTATTTTTTATTTAAAAGTACTTTTTATCTTGTAGAAAATCAAAATTTTCTACATTCTCCCGCCAAATTTTATATTGATCTTGGCCAAAATGGAGAAAGTTATTAATTTCTCCACAAAGAGGAAAAATATCAAGTTTATGTTGTGAGAAGAATTCGAACACAGACCAACCATATCAACCATTCATTTAACCATTTCGCCAATCCAATTTCTTGGTTGATGTATCCATATACATTATATAATACAATCTTCCTTGTATCCAAGTCCATATTCAAGTCCGTCTTTAATCCCGAGACTTAGCACGTATTATAATATGTCATTAATAAACCCTTAAATCGTTAATTAGCCATTTATTTTGAAATTTGTCTAAAATTGTTCGGAAAGGATAACCGAGAGTTATAGCATCACTAACACCTCTGTAAATCGTTAATTATAGATTTATTTTAAAATTTGTCTAAAATTGCTCGGAAAGGAGAACCGAGAGTTATAGCATCACTAACACCTCCGTAAACCGTTAATTAGCCATTTATTTTGAAATTTGTCTAAAATTGCTCGGAAAGGATAACCGAGAGTTATAGCATCACTAACACCTCCGTAAATCGTTAATAAGAGCATTAATTTTGAAATTCGTCTAACATTTCTCGAAAAGGAGAACCGAGATTGGATAAATAATAATAACATAAAATCAACACTTAAATATCACTTAATTATTACTACCATAATATGTTATTAATAAACACTTAATTAAATGACTACAATAATATGTTATTGTAAAGTAATAAAACAATAAAGCGTAAAATCATATTTTTAACTACATTAATTAATAAACACTTAATTATTACTACCAAAAATCAGAAATCAATTTTTGGGTTGTACAAAATTTCCAAATCTAGAATATTACTAAATATCATGTCAATCTATCACTAAAATAAATTGGTTTCCCAGAAAATAACAACTTCTTGCTAAATTCATGAGATCACAAATCACAATTAACTAGGGCATATTAATCATTTTCCCCACTCCATCACGTCTTCACGTCTCATGCACAGGCAGGCAGCCTTAATTCTTCTCCTGTCCAGGCCGCACAAAATTAAACACCAAAACAAAAATCTCAAACGATTTTCCAGATCGTTCTCTCTTCCTCCCTCACTCCATCTCTCAAACCCATCTCCCAAAACTCGCGTAGTGCACAGTCAAGCTCCTCCCTCACTCCGTCTCTCAAACCCATCTCTCAAACATTGTGTTAATTGTCTCCTACTCTGCCTCTTACTCCCTCACTCCGTCTTTCGCATTCTCTTGAAATAAGGTATGTTTTTTTTTTTTTTCATTTTTCGGTTGTTAGATTTGTCTTATATTTCAAATTTGTTTGTATTTCTTGAAGTATTTCATTACGTATGTGAATAATTTTAGCAAGAAGTATTATGTGGGGGTTTTGGAAAGGAAGGGATTTGCCCAATTTTATTCGGGATTACATGTGTAGTATATGTGGATTTGAAAATTATTTTGTTATATGAGTAGTATATCAATAGGGCTTGTGCATTTGTGATTTTGTGTTGTGATAACATGGATATTTGTTTTGTTGTTTCGGTTGAAAAGATTTTAGAGTTTAGATAAGTTTTACTGCGGTATTGTAGTTTTCTGTAATTTTAAATTGACTGGTGCTTGATTATGTTTATGTGGATTTAATTACCGTACGTGTTCTTTCTTCCCCATTATTTGTTGAGGTAAATTTTGTTCCATCAGGCTGTGACTACTAACAAAAGTTGTATATCCTTATACTGTTATACACTGCTAGTTTACTAGTGTTGGTAATTCTAAAGTCACCTTAAAATAACTGCAAATGTTGGTAACCACAAACAATTCGGTTCAATGAAAATGTAGTGTGTGGGTTAAAAGTTTGAAACAGGGCATATAAAAAGTAAATGAATATTAACAGGGAAGATTCATTTATGTGGATCATATACATGTATGCATGTGTATTATTATACTATATGTGAATTTGAAAATTAATTTGTTTTATGAGGAAAGGGCACTGTTGAAGAAATTACATGAGTATTTGAAAATTTTAAATGTATTTTTTTGGGTGAAAATGTATTAGGTTTGTTCAAGTTGTCTTGACATTATGGTTTTATATGGTTTTCTCAAATACTAACTGTTATGTTGTTTGAATTGGAGGATCATGGCAAACACGCATTTGACAACCGTGGAATTCGAGCTCTTTCTCCACATGTTAGTGGATGAGAAAGCATCGGGAAGGATAAGACCCAACGCAACTAACAGGGAGGCTTTCGAAGACATAAAAGCAAAACTTGAAGCATATACTGGGAAGTCATTCACGTGTGACTTTTTGCAACACGAATATGATAACTTGTATACCCGGTGGGGATTGTGGAAGACGGCTCTAGAATGCAGACGGGTTCACTGGAACCCGATCGAAAATAAATTGGAGGTTGCATACGAGGGTGTTTGGAAGATACTTGAGCAGGTAAATCCAATTTTAGTATTTTAATTAACTTGTGTGAATTAATTGATCCTAGCTAATTTATTTGAAATATTGACAGGATCCTATTTATTGGACCGTGCCAAAGTATTACCGCCAAAATGGAGAAAAATATTGGTGGGAGTTGGAGGCTCTCTTCGGTAGACCCGAACCACCAACACCACCTACTATCGAGACACCGGAGTACATGTCCGAGGAGGACGAAGATATGTCCGAGGAGGACGAAGATATTGAGGTCATAGTGATTTCCTCAAGTGATGAGGAAGATTGAATTGTTGTAAAATTGAAATGATTGGATGTTTTTATAATTTTGGACATTATGGTAGTAGTTGTACTTTGGATTTTTGGATGTTTGTAGTAATATTACTAGTAGTAGTAGTAGTAGTTATGTAAATTTTCAAGTACTATGACTAATATTGAAATCCTAATCTTAGATGTTCAAATTAATTTTTCAACGATAATTTCGTGCACATTATCAATTTGAAGTGGACTTAGCGTTTTAGTACTTTGTGATGCTATATCTTGGTGGAACGTGTTATTTTGAAAAATATTTTGGTTTTGTAAATTTTTAATGTTTAACCGGGTGTATTTTGTCAATTATTAAAGCCATCGAGATGTGACTGTCAATTTTTGAAGTTAGTAGGGTGTGTTTTCTTAATTATTAAAGTTAATAGGGTGTGATTGTCTATATCCAAAGATAAAGATGGTGGTTTTTGTAAATTTTTAAAGTTACCAGGGTGTATTTTATCAATTATTAACGTTAACAAGGTCTGATTGTCAATTCAATAAGAATAAAGGGCGTGTTTGCTCAACTTTTAAAGTTAACAGGGTGTGTTTTGTTAATTATTAAAGTTAATAGGGTGTGATTGTCAATTTTTTGTAAATTTTTAAAAGTTACCAGGGTGTGTTTTGTCTATTATTAAAGTTAACAAGGAAGGTTAAAAGTTATCAGGGTGTGATTGTCAATTTTTTGTAAATTTTTAAAAGTTACCAGGGTGTGTTTTGTCTATTATTAAAGTTAACAAGGAAGGTTAAAAGTTATGAGGGTGTATTTTGTCAATTATTAAATTTAGCAGGGTGTTTTTTTTGTCAATTATCAAAGTTAGCAGGGGGTTATTTAAATATATTTTACTTACAAAGGGTGCTTTTGTTATATGACTTGAGAGGGTACCTTTTTGGTAATATATATAAAGTCTCGATTCTCATTTTCGAGGAATTTTAAATCAAAATCATCAAATTTCACCAACTAACGATTCACCGAGAGGTTACTATGACTTTCTATTTTAGTGTTTCTTGCATTTTTTTTTCAAAATCAAGTGAAGATAAAAAATTGTATGAATAAGATTTTTTTCCTTACAAGAACCATATATTTAAATTGTTTTACGAAAATCAAACTTCAAATTGTTTTTTATGTCATTTCATTGCTAACTCTCGTTCATATTCTTTAAAAATATCAAATCACATTTCAGTTATAAACTTATCATCCAAAAACTATATAGATTAACTAATGAAAGGAAGGTGCATGAGAAATCGAGTTTAGGGTTTAGGGTTTTGGGGTTTAGGGTTTAGGGTTTAGGGTTTAGGGTACAAATATAGTTATATAAATACGCAAACGTATCTTTCATAAGTAAAATCAACAGTGCGATGGTAAAGGCAATATGTGTACATCTACTTGGTCTGAGTTCGACTCTTTTGGAGAGCATTTTATTTTTTGATATTTTATACCTATTTTTTTTTATTTTGTGATATTCTTATTAACCCTGATTAAAATATCTCATTATATATTTTTCTTAATAAATTATTTCCTTTAGTTGTTCAAATATATTTAGGGAACAAATATTTTTTGTGACGTAGATCTCATAAGCTAATTGAAAATGAGTTTTTTTTATCGATTACATACTCATACATTATATTTTCCAAAAGAAAATGTTGATTTTTACAATGTAAAATTCAATTATAAGTAGTGCTGACCTCATTTTCGAGGAATTTTAAATCAAAATCATCAAATTTCACCAACTAACGATTCACCGAGAGGTTACTATGACTTTCTATTTTAGTGTTTCTTGCATTTTTTTTTCAAAATCAAGTGAAGATAAAAAATTGTATGAATAAGATTTTTTTCCTTATAAGAACCATATATTTAAATTGTTTTACGAAAAATCAAACTTCAAATTGTTTTTTATGTCACTTCATTGCTAACTCTAGTTCTTTAAAAATATCAAATCACATTTCAGTTATAAACTTATCATCCAAAAACTATATAGATTAACTAATGAAAGGAAGGTGCATGAGAAATCGAGTTTAGGGTTTAGGGTTTAGGGTTTTGGGGTTTTGGGGTTTAGGGTTTAGGGTTTAGGGTACAAATATAGTTATATAAATACGCAAACGTATCTTTCATAAGTAAAATCAATAGTGCGATGGTAAAGGCAATATGTGTACATTTACTTGGTCTGAGTTCGACTCTTTTGGAGAGCATTTTATTTTTTGATATTTTATACCTATTTTTTTTTATTTTGTGATATTCTTATTAACCCTGATTAAAATATCTCATTAAATATTTTTCTTAATAAATTATTTCCTTTAGTTGTTCAAATATATTTAGGGAACAAATATTTTTTGTGACGTAGATCTCATAAGCTAATTGAAAATGAGTTTTTTTTATCGATTACATACTCATACATTATATTTTTCCAAAAGAAAATGTTGATTCTTATTAACGCATAATTTTGTTATCTCTGAAAAAATATATGTATTAAATCTACTTAAATTAGATATAAATTAATATATCTTATACCCAATTTATGTTACACAACAAGCTTGATTTGATATAAATTCCTACTTAATTTTCAACTATTTTTTCAAATTCAAACAAATCATATAATGCAGATCGAAAATATTTCACGAATCTCTGCCTTTTTCCCGAACAATTATCCAAAATAATAAACAAAAAGGCCCAATCTATTTGAAGCCCTAAATATGGGCTTGTCACGTTCACCTAGCCCATTAATCCGTAGATGACGCATCTCGGTCTCTAAAAATTATTTTAAAGCCCAATCTTCTAGATATTGGAAAGATTTAGGCCCTATTAATAGTCCATATCTTGGGCCTCGATAATCCTACGGGCTGTCAATGGAATGAATTTGGATCGGATTAGATTCTATACAGATACGCCTGCGTTTATATCAGATCGAATTCCAATTTTGCTCGGAGCTAAATTTCTTAATTCCAATAGATCATATATCCTATAAATCGTCGCTACCAAAGTGAAAATTAACATTTTTTTTCCAATAATAAATTTGTTAACTTTACGATTGAATTAAATTTAGCTAACATGTTGAGTTTTAAGAACTGTTCACCTGGATGAAAATATTCGTAAGAATGAATTTATGAACTTTCTAGTAATTAATATTCAGATTTATTTAGATGAAAATATACGGAAATATTATTTATGAACAAATTATTTACTACTATTTTATTAAAAAAAATTATTGATGGTAAACTATTATCATGTAACTTATTTTTATAAAACATTATGCATACATATAATTTTATTTATTTATTGTCGAATACGGATCTCTTAACTAATAGGATCGACCGAAATTTAAACTATTATCTAAGAAATTCGGACTTAACCGACCGAATAGAAATAAATAAACAAAAGGGGATTAAGGATAATATACATCAAATTTATTGATTTGAGATATTGATTTCGTTGATTCAAAAGTAATTGAGAATTTCATGATTTTTATAATTCGAATTTTGTAAAGCAATTTTGGAGATGATTGATTTCAGGTGCAAAAATGGTGGTGAGATTATTGAAGGATTAGATGGTGTAAAAATGGTGGAGAAGTAATAACAAGAAATAATCAATTAAGTTTGAATGATTATGGAATAAAATGAATTTATATGTTAGTTTTGAAAGATTAGGAAAGAGAAGGAATTAAGTAGCAAATTAATTGTTAATTTCGGTTTTTAAGTGGGGGGTATAAACGTCCTCTTACAACATAAAATTTAATGGGGGGCAAAAGGGTCTTTTTAATTTTCTGTCGGTTTTTTCTTTTTTTTTAGACAAACTAACTAAAAGGGTCTAATAGTAAATTGCATTTTTAATTAGAAATAAACATAAATTAAAAATAAATCCTTTAGTTACACATCCAACGACTGATAAGGATGGAAGCCGATCTAACGGCTGATGATGAGGGCCGCACGTGCGGCCGTAACTAAAGAGGCCGCACTGTAGAAAAATCGCCCTGACTATTGCCTCTTTTGGAATCCTATGTATCTATATTAGTAGGGCATATAGGAATTTAGATTAAATGAAAATCGTTAAATAAAAATAATAATAAATGTACAAATTCCATAATTTTTTTGATGAAATTAAAGTATATTGGTAAATTAATAGGGAAAAAACAAAACTTGGAATGTTTCACACAAACACGGAACTCCAATTAATGACATTAACATGACAATTACAAGCTAGATATATGTTACGTAATTGAATAAATTTTCAAAAAATAAGAAATAATTAAGTAATTAACTGAACTTATTTTGTAATTAAATAAATTTGACTAAATCACAAAGAAAAAGTCAGATTTTATTTTCAACTATTCTTCTGAATTTGCAAGAAGATCACATTTGAAATCACATAAATAAAAGCATGAACTCTAGAAGAAATAAATTAATTGGTATTGTTGGACGTTTCATTATAAAAAAATTTCTTTACAATTTTCTTATTAAGTGAAGACTGAATACAATGATTACATGAAAAGGGACACATGCTAATATATATATTCAATCGCTTAGAACAGTATTTAATTTTAATCATATGCTTTTTCTGATAATTTATTAAATTAAATACGTTAGTATTTAAGTAAATGATTCCCGTACGCAGCTGGACCGTGGCATGTGACTGATGACTCGTGGCCTTGTCGATATTTTGTTAAAAAAAATTATTACTAATTAATGTCAATGTTTAGACTTGAGTCCCACCAAAATGTTCCTATTTGTTATAAATTATAACAATCTTATTTTTCGTATAGAAAAAAAATATCGAAATTACTAATTAATGTCAATGTTTAGACTTGAGTCCCACCAAAATGTTCCTATTTGTTATAAATTATAACAATCTTATTTTTCGTATAGAAAAAAAAAATATCGAAATGATTTGCCAACAAATAACTTTTACAAATTGAAAATAAGCTATCTGGACTAGAATTATCCATTCAAGATTTTAGAAGTCCTAACGTTAATTAATTACATAATTAAGGTTGTCGGTGGAGTGGTATTTAGTCTGAATTGACATTGAATCCATCTTCTTATATAGTAATAAATTTTTATCCAATTCATAATCAAACAAATACATCAGATATGGTTGGAAAGTAATTTTGATTCGTTAAATTCAAAATTGGTATTAAACAACTAAATTATAGGAAAAATTCCACTTTACCCTCTTAGAGCATCTCCATTGCTAAGATGGGAGGGGAAGCTATGAAGAAGGGGGAGAAAAAACAAACTTTTATGGGGAGGGGGATTAATTTTGAGGGGTGGTTGCAGGGCCGGTCCTGATTTTTCGGTGGCCCTAAGCTAAATTTTAAATTGTGGCCCTCAAATTTATACGTACAACAAAATTATGTTAATAACAAATACAAACTTTTTAAAGCAATGCAAATAAAACTACTAATTAGAAAAATAATAAACAATTCGAATAATAAATCAAATATAATCTCGCTTTGTAAAAAAATCGATAACACAAGGTATAGTTTTACATAATAAGAAAATGATTATATCCTATAAATTTTTGGAGTAAAATCACAAATTACACTTGCATAATCATGGACTGAGCTAGGCGTATTTTAATTGGGGGGGGGGGGGGAGCGAAGTTTTTGGGTAACGAAGTCGATATTTTTTTCGATGTTATTATAAAATAACTAAAACAAATTTAAGGTAAAGTGATACAATGCTTTTATCCATAAAAAATGAAAAAATATACACTAGCAAGTTTTTTCAAAAGTAAGATATTTTTTATAAATAATTAGCAGCACATATTCATAACACTCAATACGGATGTTTAAAATGCAATTCAGTTGAACAAAAAATAATTTGGTAGCAACTTGATATATTTATGATGTTCAAATAGAATGACAAAAATTAACTTAGATTATAATAAGTTTATAATTTTATCTAATAACAGGGTAAAAGGATATACTAGGAATTTTTTAAAGTGTGTATTCAACAGATGGTTCAAAAGATTGAAGAATTGATAAGAAGATAAAGAACACTTTACAAAATAAATTCAATTTTATAAAGAAAAATAATGATATAAAAAGTACAAATATTAAATCTAATTTTTTTTATATGCTAATTCATATGACCATATTTATACGTTGACAATAACTGAATTAGAATTGCACAGGACATAAGAATATATAAAACAAAACATGAGAATATATAAAACAAAACTAATCACTTCTCCTACAATGGGTTTCGAACCTGAAACCTCATGGTTGACATGACAAACAATTGTTACAACGATTAGGCAAATTGAACTTTGCTTGTAAGAATTGATAAATAATATTACTAATAGGAATTAATTTTTTTCTACCTACTATATATTAATATTTTTTTTGGAGGCCCTTGATTATCGGTGGCCCTAAGCGATCGCCTATGCTGCTTATACTCAGGGCCGGCCCTGGGTGGTTGGGAGGTGGTAATCCACCGCCTAGATGTGTGGGGCGGTGGGTGAGGACCGCCCCACACATCTTCTCTTTTGGGGCTGGGACGCGCCCAGCCCCTGTTTTTCTTTTCTTTTTTTTTTTCTGTAATTGGGCTGGGCGATGTCCAGCCCCATTTCTTCTTTTAATTTTTTTTTAAATTTTCTTTGTTTGTTGTAATTGTGCGCCCAACCCCCCCCCCCCCCCTTTTTTTAATGTAAATATTTAAAAATATATTATTTTAATATCTTAACATTAATTTATTTTTATTGCTTATGCATTTTCTACTTTTATAACTTGTAATATTATAATTTTATGTACAAGTTTATAAATTGTTATTATTATTTAGCTCGATTATTATTAATTTTATTAAGTGAGTGTGGAAAAATATGAGAATTAGAATTTTGAGGAATAAATAAATTTACATTGAAATTAAATACGACTTCTAGATTAAAAATAGAATACTGGTTACATAATGTAAATACGATAAATTAAATTAGAAATGACATAATCCTATCAAATATATATTGAAAATATTACACATGACCACCATTTGGACCGTGTGTTAACCACGCATGTTCGATTAAGTCGGCTTGAAGTTGGCGATTGACTTCTACTGATCGTATCTGGTGACGTCGGAACATATATTCTTCTTTATTTGGAGGTTCATCTGGAGGCTCGTCCAATCAAGGCAATGGTGGCGACAATAACAACTGCAACGGCAGTGGCAACAACATCGGCAATAATGGTGGCATCGGCGATGAATTTTCATATATGAGTTATTAATTATTGTAATGCTATTGTATTGTTATTATTAAATATTTTTTATTATTAATGTCAATGCTAAATTAGTTATTATTAATGACAATGTTATATTACTAATTATTAATGCCAATATTTAAGTTACTATTGACTTTATTATTATTATTATTATTGTTATTATTATTATTATTAAATGAATGAGAATTGGAATTAAATAGAATGTGAAGATTGGAAAAATTAAGTGAGAGTGGTGAAGTTTGAGAATTGTAATTAAATAGAATGTGAAGATTGAGTCACTGAAGATGACTATAAAAAGAGGAGTCTGAAGGGGAATGGGAGTCCATACCCATTGGAGATGACCTTAGCCTTCAACATTTTCGTACTTTGCCACCCAATCATTGAATGTTTTCCAACTTTGCCCCTAACCTTTGAACAAATTTTGTCGACAAATATCCAAATGTAGTGATCTCGTCGACATCATATGTTCAAAGGTTAGGGGCAAAGTGGGAAAACGTTCAAAGAATATGGCAAAGTGAGAAAACGTTCAAAGATTGGGTAGCAAAGTGTGAAAAAGTTCAAAAGTTGGGTAACAAAATGAAAAAAAAAAGTTTAAAGCCACAATATTAAAGTTGAATAGAATATCTGTTAGATTCTAGCTTTTTGTATTTCAGGAGGGCTCTGTCGAGATATATTTAATACTTATGGATGTTAAGTAAATACTCGCAAAGGTTAAAGAACAAAATGAAAAAAAGTTCTCGGGCAATGTGAATTTTTCCCTAAATTACATTATACAAAATTATTATATTAACATTTGATTACAAGGTATTCGTTAATGTTTTATTAATTAATTCTCATACGTCAATTCTCACTTAACAAATAATTTATTTTCGATACATTATGAATCTTGCTATTATCCAATAAATCATACGATGAACAGACCAGAATAGATGGATAAATTAGAATTTTATAGAATACGAAGAATATGTGCTTGGACTAAAGTTTTAGAGGAATAAAAGTTTGATATACCAAAATTGACATAACATATATCATTTGCAATTTTTGATTTTCAATCTAGGCTGTAAATACACAGTCTCGGAGATAAAAAAAAATTATTAAACTTGGACCAAATACATTAAAGTTTTTCAGATTGAACAATAAAGTTAAGGGCGAAATACAGTTTTCCTCCTTAAAGAATGGGTCTAGTATCAGTTACCCCTCTAAGGTATCATTTGTAACACTTACCCCCTCTGTTATATTTTTAGAGTTTTTATTCGACAAATACCCCCAACCCTTTTATTAAAAATAAATATTTTATTAATTTATCAACAAAAGGTTGTCTCTTTATCAATTATGAATCCATTCATCCAACATTATGTTTCAATCTCTTCATTTTTTTTTGTTACCTTATGTTTTTCAATCTCAATTTTTTTCTTAATTTTCATCACATTTTTTTAAGCACTCCTTTATAAAAAAAAATTATTTATTAATTATGAATTCATTCGTCCATCCACCAAACAATATTATGTTTGAATTTCTTCATTTCTTTTGTTTCATTCGGTTATTATAAAATGAGATGAAAATGAAGAAAAAATTTAAGATCGAAAAAATGAATGTAACAAAAGAAATGAAGAAAATAAAATAAATAATGTTGTTTGGTGGATAAATGAATTCATAATTAATAAAAAAATAATTTTATTTTGATAAAGTAGAAATTTTTATTTATGAAAGTCGATATTTTGACAAAAAAATAAAAATATTACTAATTAGTGTCAATGTTTAGACTTGAGGCCCAGCAAATGCTCCTATTTGTTAATAATTATAACAATCTTATTTTTCGTGTAGAAAAAAAATATCGAAATGATTTGCCATCTGGACTAGAATTATCCATGCATGTCCGGTATGTTTGGTTCATGATTTAGCCAAGTTCTAACGTTAATTAATTACATAATTAAGGTTGTCGGTGGAGTGGTTTTTAGTCTGAATTGACGTTGAATCCATTTTCTTAAATAGTAGTAAATTTGTATCCAATTCATAATCAAACAAATACATCAAATATGGTTGGAAAGTAATTTTGATTCGTTAAATTCAAACTTGATATTAAACAAATAAATTATAGGAAAAATCCCACTTTGACCCTCTAGCCTTTGAATATTTTCGTACTTTGCCACCCAATCATTGAACGTTTTTTCACTTTGTCCCTAACCTTTGAACAAATCATGTCGATGAACATCCAAATGTAGTGACCTCGTCGACATAATATGTTCAAAAGTTGGGTGGCAAAGTGAGAATGTTAAATATGTTTAAAACAATCTGTGTATATAAAATATTATAGAATATTTTATATTTCTAAGTACTATAGTGAATTATAAAATATTATAAAATACTTTATTAAAACTATAGTAAATTATTCCAACAGAATAATTATTTATAATTAACTCTAATTATAAATCTTAGTATAGTTTATTCTCGCAGAACAAACAAAATCAGAATTTAATAACAGTGTACTTACTGAAATAATTCTGAACCGTAAAATCGACCGAGGCTTGCAAATGCAATATCCTTAAGACAATATTTCTGGGCTGTCAAAGGTGCAACAGTTCGTCCCAGTAGTCTCCCAAGATACAGCGGTCGGATACTTGTTTCTTTGCACTAAGGACAAGTCCACAGCGAACTTTAACAAATAAAATATTTGAGTACTTGAGAAGAGAAGAATATAGAGAGAGGAGGATAGGATTCTGCTTAGCTGCAGAAGAGGTGTTTCTGAGGCCCAAGCCCAATCCAAACCCGGACCGTGCCGAGTCGGTCGGACGGCGGCGCGCGCGTGTGGGAAACCATTGTCATCTACGTCTTCTCCCCTCATAAAACTTGGTACCCCAAAGGGGCCCTCCCCTTATACATTTTTTTGCATTATAAATGACAAAAAACTTCTTACTTTCCTCCATGTGGGATGAAGGCATTTTTCATTCTTCTAAGCTTCATTCATTTCTCATTTTGTGGGCTTAATTCCAATTGGGCTCAATCCAATTGGGTTAATACCCATAAAATCCAACAGAGAAAACGTTCAAAGATTGGGTAGCATAATGAGAAAAAATTCAAAAATTGGTTGATAAAATGGAAAAAAAACGTTTAAAGCCACAATATTAAAGTTGGATGGAATATCATGTTAAATTCTAGCTTTATGCATCTTAGGAGGGCTCTGCCTGAAATATATTTAATACCTATGGACGTTAAGTAAAAACTCGCAAAGGTTAGGAGCTAAGTTGATTTTTCCCTAAATTACATTATACAAAATTATTATATTAACGTTAGATAACAAGGTATTAATTAATGTTTTATTAATGTTTTAATTCTCATACATCAATTCTCACTTAACAAATAATTTATTTTGATACATTGTGAATATTGTTATTATACGATAAATCATATGATAAACACATCAGAATTGATGGATGAATTCGGTAGAATATTATACTAGACAAAGAACATGTGCTTGGACTAAAGTTTTAGAGGAATCAAAGTTTGATATACCCAAATTGACATAAAATATATCATTTGCATTTTTCGATGTGGACTATAAATACACAGTGTAGTAGATAAAAAAAAATTATTAAACTTGGATAAAATACATTAAAGTTTTTCAGATTGAACGAAAAAGTTAAAGAACGAACTTGTATAATTAATATGGTAAAATTGCTGAAAACGTCCCAAACTAATTAGTGATTTTGGATTTTTATCCCAAACTATATAATCTCGTCCAATTTCGTCCCATGATTTAATATTTTTTAAAAAATTGTCCCATCGTTAATTATGAGACAGAAATTGCGCACATCTCCATTAAATTGAAAACTCCGGATGGACTTGTATTAACTATTAACTCGAGCCTTTCATCTGTAAAAAGTTTAATTTTTGTGTATTTCTGTATAGCATTTATTACAATAACACTCTGTTGAAACAATGACTTGTACACATTTATTTTGTCTTAGTAAAATTTGGATGCTGTTTTTCACGAATTTTTTTATTGATAAATAAAAAATGCTTCTCAAAGCAGGGCATATCTCCAACTGGTCGACCAATGATTCATAAGGCTTGCTCCAGCGGTAAGGGTGGGGGTTCGAATCCCATTTGGAACTTGGATGAAAGCATTTCTATGAGTCTATCTAAGGGTCATTTGTGGTGAAGACCCCT
The DNA here is from genome assembly GCA_038501285.1 of Penstemon eatonii. Taxonomy (NCBI): domain Eukaryota; kingdom Viridiplantae; phylum Streptophyta; class Magnoliopsida; order Lamiales; family Plantaginaceae; genus Penstemon; species Penstemon eatonii. The sequence goes on from JBCEGF010001339.1 coordinate 1,088,860, forward strand.
TTGTGCGCAGAGTGTACAGTAGTATGGTGGGAACCCGGGGCTTGGTGGAGGCACATCCTGCGATTTACATCCTTCAGGGTTCTAGGGCAAGGGTTCTGAGGGTCCAGGATTAGTCAAGTGTAAGCTTGTACACCTGGGTTATCAAAAAAAAAAAAAAAAAAAAAAAAAAAAAAAAAAAAAGCATCAATCAAAATAATAACAAGAGTCAAATAAAGGGTTAACGCCATCACTAAAAGGATCAGAGTTCAAATTTCCGAAGTGATTCTAGACTTAAATTAGAGCCAAGGAACAGAGAAGGAATATAACACCATGATTAATAAGTAAAATTGAGTGTGCTAAAAAAAAGTGAATTTCTTATAAACTTTCAATGTAGAACAACTTTTCATGTTCACGCCTGTAGGAAATATCTAATTGTACTAAATGATATATGGAGTATCAAGGCCTGGGAAGAGATAAGTAGGTTCCTCCCTGACGATGGTAACAAAAGTAGGATAATGATGACTACTAGGCTCTCTGATTTGGCACCTGGACTTGGATCTTCATATGAAATGAAGTTTCTAGATGATGCTGTGAGTTGGAACTTACTCTCTGAGAAGATATTTGGCGAACATGTTTGCCCTCCTGAACTGGAGGAAATTGGAAGGATAATTGTTAAAAACTGTAGAGGACTTCCCTTGGCAATCGCTGTGATTGGTGGGCTCCTGAAAGTGTCTGACAAGACACGAGAGTATTGGAGTGAAGTTGCAAAGGATGTGAGCTCTATCGTTAATGAAGTAAATAATGAGGAATGTCTGGGGATATTATCTCTAAGTTACAATCAGTTGCCCATTCAATTGAAACCATTTTTCCTCTACATGGCAATTTTCCCAGAGGATTCTGAAGTTCGAGTCTCCAGGCTCATCAACTTATGGGTTTCAGAAGGATTCTTAAAACCACCACCATCGGAAAAAACTTTGGAAGAGGTTGCAGGAAAATATCTTGAGGATCTTATTGATAGAAATCTCATTATGGTCCAGAAGCGAGGTTCTATGGGCAACATCAAAACATGTAAAATCCATGATTTGTTAAGGGATCTTTGCTTGAGAGAATCACTGAAGGAGAGGCTTCTTTGCATAGTGTATGATGATTTAGAAAAAACATAAGAGGTAAGCGTCGTCTTGGTGTGCATTTGAATGCAAGCGTTCAGGACAATAAGTTTTCAACCAAGTCAGACTTGCAATCTATGCCACTTGTTCGTACTATGCTTATGGAAAACAGTGAAATGCAATCTGGTATAATTTTACAATTGAATTTGCTACGGGTGTTCCATGTGCAAGTGAATCAGAGGGAAACATATAAATTAAATGATTTTTTGAAGCTAATTAATTCACGGTATCTTGAATTTACATCGTACTGGTATTTTCGTGAAGTGTTTATTTCTGATCAAATCACGTCATACTTACCTTGGAATCTGGAGACCTTAATTTTAAATGGTGAGATGTCGCGGTCTATCACTTTACCATGTGAAATCTGGGAGATGCAGCACCTTAGGCATATAAAGATTAAGAGCGGAGTCTACTTGTCTATGCCCGATAGAGAAAAAAATCATTATTGTGTTCTTGAAAATCTACGAAAGTTGTCTGGGATGATGGATCTTAGTTTTAGTGATGAGATCATAGGCAGAATTCCGAACTTAAAGAAATTAGATGTTACTTATTTTCATGAAAAAACGTCAACAATTTTGAATATTACCACACCAAAATCTCTTCAGAAACTCGAGATTCTAAAATGCTATTTCCTAGCTTACACCTTCAGTACCACACCAAATTTTCCACCTATGCTAAGAAAACTAATTTTAACAAAATCTGGTATTCCATGGGAAGATATGAAGATGGTTGGTTCCATGGGCGGATCTACTGTATGAGTTGGGGGGGCCTTGGCCCCCCCAAGATTTTTTTTTTTTCATTCTATTAATGTATATATGTTTAGTTTATTTGAATGTCTATTGAGTTCTTTTAAAATCTAAATTATAATATTTTGTGAATTTAAGTGATATGTCTATCAATAGTATGAATCAATTAATTAAACTATTATAGCTTTTAAATTTTAAATCAATATGATGCCAGTTTATTGTGATATTAGTTTATTCATTATTTTATATGTTCATTATGCGAAATATAAAGTAAAACTTGTGAAATATAAGCTTGAAAACAATATATAAGTTTATTTATTATACATTATTTTGATGAAGTTTTAATTCATAATGAAAATAATATTAATTTTGTTTGAGACTATTTTATAATATATTAATGAACATGGTGTATTATTATAATATAGTGAAAATACATTTTAGTGTATACATTTTGTGTTAATCTATTTATACAATTTTTTTCATGATAATAAAAATTGGCCCCCTCGAATCTGGAATCCTGGATCCGCCCCTGGTTGGTTCATTGACCAAACTTGAAGTGCTCGAATTAATTAATGATGCATTTTATGGCTCAGAATGGAATGTAGGTGAAGGAGAATTTCGGCGCCTGAAATCTTTATCAATTGTTTGGTGTTCCTTGGAAACCTGGGGGGTAGACAGTTCTAGTTTTCCAGCACTTAAACTATGTGATAAACTAAAAGAGATCCCACAGTGTATCATTGAAATACCTTTGCTTGAGTTAATAACATTGCGTCTCTGCATGGAACCCCTTCTTAATTCAGCAAAGAAACAACACTTGGAAGCACAAGAGGAAGGGAACTATGATCTTCTAATTCAAGTTGAAACTGACGTTGATAAATTTCAGGTTAAAGAGTATAATCCATGTGAGTGATCTGAACATTTACTGAATCTTTTTCTTCATTATTAATTTTTGTGTCAATTAATTGTTTTGCTCCCTTGGAATTTTATTTCAAATAAAAATTCATCAAGTTAAGAAGCTTATTAATTCCTCCACCAAATATATATGTTATGCATATCCTTAGTATATATAAGAATGTCTGGGTAGCCTGTAAATAGTGCATCGATTCTCTTTTCTTTTCAGTTTTGTTGGATAAAGATGAAGATGAAGGCACTAAAGAAAGTTTGATAAGGGAGGTTTTGATGCATTCCAAAACTTCGTAAAATTGGCTAAGTATGGAGTAACTTAGCTGATAAACTTATCAAAGAATTTTGACTAAGTAATGAAGACATCAGAAGAGTCAAAGTTTCAAGGTCCAAGACTTCTGATCTGCTGAAGTAAAGTTATCAGACTAGTGAAGATCAGCCGACTCAAATCAGATTTGTTCAAGTTTGAGATCAGCCGAGTTCGCCATCAGACTTATACTTTCATCAGCCAAGTGAAGAAGATCATGAAGTGTTCCCAACGGTAATAAATGCCCCTTGGTGTAATAAATGCTGAAGTACGAGGATATTTAAGACAAATGATTGAAGAAAAGCTTCGCATCAGCCGAGTGCATTTAATGCTGCATTTAATGCTGCCTGCAGAATAGTACTGTTTACAGTACGGACAGACTGCAAAAGAGCCGTTCGCGGATTTTAAGGACCAGTACTCGAGGAATTTGAATCATGTCTCTCTTCAACGGACACTTTTCAATCCTCAAGTATAAATAGCTGAAAGAGACGAAGAAGAAATAAGCAACACACTTTCTGAGAGAAATTTCCGAAGCAAAATTCTTTAAGTCTCAAGAACAGCTCACTCATCAGCTGAGTCATTTGTTGACGAAAGCAGAGTTGAAGAACAAAGAAAAATACATCTTCTGAGTGATTTTGTAAACAAGAGTGTTGTGCGAAGTTGTGATCCATCTTTGTGAGTGATCAAACTTCAGAGGATAGGTTTTCTGTGTGATTTCCTATTGCGAACTTGTGGTCGTTTCATTTGTTGTTCGACGCAAGCAGAGTATACTGTAAACTTTGTGATTATAGTATAACCCAAGATCTGAGTGACTTGGAAGAGTGGACTAAAGGATATTTAAATCCATATAACCACTATAAAAATTGATTGTGTTTTTACATTGTTTTTAAACTTGCACATTTCCTGATTGCATAAAAACACATTAAGTTAACTGTTTGAAAAGAAGTTAAAAGGAGTTTATAAAACTGGGGAAACATTTTTCAAACTGCTAAGATTACTTGTGAAAAACACTTTGAAAATCCGCTGCAAGTACTCTAAGTATTAAAACTGATTTCTGCAAAATCAGCTAAGTAACTATCAGACAAGTGGTCAACAAGACTGTTCAAAGATTTGTTCGCGAACAGAATTGTAACTTACTAATCTGATCAGCTTAGTCTGTTCAGTAAGAGTAAAGTTTTAAAGTTAAATTTGAAGAAAATTTTTAAAGAGGTTTATTCACCCCCCCTCTAAACCTCTTCTGACCACTTGGGACCAACAAGTGGTATCAGAGCAGGTGGTTCATTAGAATCAGCTGCCTGATCAACGAGCTTGATCCGAGTGTTTTTCAAAGGTTTTCAAAAACTTTTCAAAAGAGCATTTTTTTTGAAAAACAAAAAGCTTTTGAAAAATGGATTGTATCAGCCATGTTCCCCACATTGCTGGTATGTCTTTTGAGGACTGGAAGATCAGAATGGAGATTTTCCTTGCTGCCTACAATGACAACATGCATACATGTATCATCAAAGGTCCATTCAAATTCACCAAGACCATTATCGTAGATGAAGCTCAAATAGTGGTGGAAAAAGACTTAACAGAAATGACAGCAGAAGAAATAAAGCTGTTCAACCTGGACAAAGTCGGAAGATTCATCATGACCAAAGCCCTGGATAATGATCGGTTTGACAAAGTCAAGCATTGCAAAACTGCAAAGGAGATGTGGGATAAGGTTCGTGACATGAGTGAAGGCAATGATGCTATTAAAGAGCATCAGCTCAGTGTTGCCTTGGAGAAGCTGGACAACTTCAAGATGAAGTCTGGAGAAACCATTGATCAGATGGACACCAGATTCACCAGAACTCTGAATGAAGTTTTGAAGCTGGGAAAGACTTTCACTGACAAAGAGATTTCTGTCAGAGTACTGAAGGCTCTACCTCCCAAGTTCAACATGAAGGTGACAGCAATGGAAGAATCAAGAGATCTGGGCAAGATTTCTCTTACAGAGCTGTTCTCCGTACTCAAGGCTTATGAGTATAAACTGCCAAGGATGGGAATTGAAGAAACCTCAACTTCAGGACCCACAGCTGCACTTGTTGCTGCTGAAACCACCAGAAGACCAGCCCAGAAAAGCAAAGAAGTGGACTCATCTGATGAAGCCACTCTACTCAACAAAAAGGAGTACACTGCTGGAGATGTAGCATTATTGATGAACAACTTCAAGAAGTTCTATAAGAGAAAGATGAAAAACAAATACAATCATGCTACTTCTACTTCTAAACCTAATTTTTCTTCTCAGGATAAGGATGATTATAAATCAAAACTGATGTGTTACAACTGCAGGAAATTGGGACACTTCATAAGAGACTGCCCATATCCAAAAGCAGAGAAGTACACTGAGGAAGAGAAGAAAATGAGAAAAGAAAGAAAGCATCAGAGAGGCAAGGGAAGAATCGTCTGATGAAGAAAAACCTGCTCTCCTGTGCCTGATGGCAAAGGAATCTGATGACTCTGAGGATGAGGTAACTCCTCAAGAAAATGAACTGTTTAATTCTCTAGAGCAAATGATGTTGAATAATACTACTATTGCTGGAGAGTTTGTTAAGCTTAAGGAAGAGATGAACTTGCTAAAAGAGCAAAATAGTTCACTGAAACTTTTAGCTGAAAAGCCAAAAGAATCAGCTGAATATAAACAGCTTGAGCAAGAGCATGAATCTCTGAAAGCTGAATGTGAGGTTTATAAAGGAAAAATCATGGAACTTGAGAAAATTATTGAGTCTCATGATAAGTCTACTGTTGCATCCATGCATACACCTAAGAAACAGGAGACACCTTTAGAAAAGGATAAACTAGAGTTGAACCATACTGAAAAATTCATATCAGCTGACAATAGTAAGGTCATTCTGTATGTTCAAACTTCTAAACCTACCTCATCTGAGAAAGTGGTAAAGGAGAAGAAATCTCCTAAGGCTAAAAAGAGCAAAGAGCCTAGTGTAGGAAATCAGACTAGTAAGACCAAACAGCAGAGTCCTAAGAAGTCTGCTGATAAAGCTAAAGTCAATCAGACTAGTGGTAAAACTAAGTCAAAATCAAATGAGCAAGCATCTAGTAAACCAAAGAAGCATAAGAACAAGAAAAATCAAAATGCTTGGTATGGAAATGAGTCATATTATGTGCAACCTGCTGCATATCATCCTATGTATCATGCACCTCAATTTCCTAGTTACTATGCACCTTACCCTGCTCATCCAATGCATGCATATCCTGCATATCATGCACCTTACCCTGCTTATGAACATTATTCATATCATACTGATCATCAACATGACTTATCTGATAACTATGATAAAAATGAAACTGTTCATGCTCCTAAAACTCAGAAACCTAAGAAGCCTAAGACTTCAACATCTTGGGTTGTCAAGGGTGGAACTAATCCTTCAGGACCCTCTCAATAAGGGTACCTAAAACAATTTTATTTTTGTTTTGTAGGTTAGGATTAGGAGTAGGAGTAAAGTAGAAAAGATTTGGTACTTGGACAGTGGATGTTCAAGGCACATGTGTGGAAACATACATGAGTTGACTGATGCAGTTGCTGTGGATGGTCCAAAAGTCACTTTTGGAGACAGCAAAGAAGGCAAGATTAAAGCTAAAGGAAGATTAATCAAGGGAAACATAGAGATATCTGACGTCTCCTATGTTAAAGGCCTAAAATATAATCTGCTGAGCATAAGTCAAGATATTCAGTCATCTTCTCAACAGATAAGTGCTACGTTGAACAAATTGGTACAAAGAAGGTAATTTTATCTGGAAGACGACAAGGAAATATCTACATAGTCGACTGGAATTCTGTTGACAAGAATTCAAGTGTTTGTTTGGTGGCATCTGCACCAAGTGAAGTCAGTTGGCTATGGCACAAGAGGATGAATCATTTAAACTTCAAGACCATAAACAGATTAATCAAGAATGATTTGGTAGAAGGGATTCCAAAAGCAGTCATGAGCAAAGACAAGCTCTGTGATGCATGTCAGAAGGGTAAACAAATCAAGTCATCATTCAAAGAAAAGAAGCACCAATCTTCTGGAAGAATATTGGAGCTGTTGCATATGGACTTATTTGGACCCATTGATCCAGTCAGCAATGGTGGAAAGAAATACTGCCTAGCTGTTGTGGATGACTATTCAAGATATACTTGGGTGATTTTCATGAAGAAGAAAAGTGAAACCAAGGAACATCTTACAAATCTGATGGAACTGATCCAGAATGAGAAGAGTATCAAAATATTGAAGATCAGATCAGATAGAGGGACAGAGTTTACAAACTCTACTGTTGAAGAATACTGTAATATCAAAGGAATACATCATGAGTATTCTGCTGCAAGAACCCCTCAACAGAATGGTGTTGCTGAAAGGAGAAACAGAACACTAAAAGAAGCTGTCAGAACCATGATAGCTGAAGCTAAACTGCCTCAAAGATTTTGGGCAGAAGCAACAAACACAGCATGCTTTACCCAAAACAGATGTATGATCAACAAAAATCAGAACAAGACTCCATATGAAGTTTGGAACAACAGAAAACCAAACATTCATTATTTTAAGATTTTTGGTTGTAAATGTTTTGTATTGAATAATGGGAAAAATCACCTTGCTGCATTTGCAGAAAAGGCTGATGAAGCTGTTTTTGTAGGATACTCTACTGTTAGTAAAGCTTATAGAGTGTTTAACAAAAGAACATTACTAATAGAAGAATCTATCCATGTAGTATTTGATGAGCCAAGTCAATCTTCTGAAAAGAATCAAAGTGCTAATCAAGATCTGTCTACTGATTTACAGAAGTTAGACGTTGGAAGAAATGAAGAATATGTTCCCATCATACTACCTAATCTAAGTTCAGCTGCTAACTCAAGTGCTGTTCAAAATCACAGTGCTGATTGTCTAACAGACGAGTTGCTAACAGCTGACAGACCAGAGACTGTTCAACAGACTACAAATGTTCAACAGACTACTACTGGAACTCCAACAGTAGTGTTGCAAGATCATAACAGAGGACAACATCCTGATTTGCAACCTGATCTCAGATGGCTCAAGAATTACCCTCCTGAATTAGTTATTGGTGATCCTTTAGATAGAGTGAAAACAAGAAGAGCTGCTGCACAAGATGCGATGTTTGTCACATTTCTATCTCAAATAGAGCCCAAGCAAATTGAAGAAGCTCTCAATGACTCCTTCTGGATAGAAGCCATGCAAGAAGAGTTGAATCAATTTGAAAGGAATGAAGTCTGGTACTTAGTTCCTAGACCAAGTCATCAAAGAGTAATTGGCACTAAGTGGGTATTCAGAAATAAAATGAATGAAGATGGTGTTGTCACCAGAAACAAAGCAAGACTAGTGGCCAAGGGTTATTGTCAAGAAGAAGGAATTGACTTTGATGAAACTTTTGCACCAGTAGCAAGACTTGAAGCAATCAGACTGTTTCTTGCCTATGCTGCTCACAAGAACTTCACTGTCTATCAGATGGATGTGAAGTCTGCTTTTCTCAATGGAGAATTGCAAGAAGAAGTGTATGTTGAACAACCTCCAGGATTTGAAGTCTATCAAGAAGAAGACAAAGTATATCGTCTGAAGAAAGCCCTTTATGGACTGAAACAGGCTCCAAGAGCATGGTATGATACCCTATCTGATTTTCTTTTAATTAAAGGATTTCGAAAAGGTAAGGTAGATAAAACCTTGTTCACAATTGAATGGGAAAATCATATATTACTTGTGCAAATATATGTGGACGATATTATTTTTGGTTCAACTAACCAACAGATGTGTGATAAGTTCTCCAAGCTGATGCAGAATAAGTTTGAAATGAGCATGATGGGTGAACTTAATTACTTTCTTGGATTGCAAGTTAGACAGTTGCCTGATGGAATATTCATCAGCCAAGCAAAGTACACAAGAGATCTGTTCAAGAAATTTGGTATGGAAACTAGCTCAACAGCTACCATTCCTATGTCTACAAGTCTTCGTTTGGATAAAGATGAAGATGGCAAATCAGTGGACATAACCAAATATAGAGGCATTATTGGTTCATTGTTGTATCTAACAGCAAGCAGACCTGATATAATGTACTCAGTTGGAGTCTGTGCAAGATTTCAATCAAACCCCAAAGAATCTCATCTCTTAGCTGCCAAGAGGATATTGAAATATGTTAAAGGCACTCAAGAATTGGGATTGTGGTATCCTAGAGAATCTGGATTTGAACTAGTTGGCTATTCAGATTCAGACCTTGCTGGCTGCAAGATTGACAGGAAAAGCACAACAGGTGCATGTCAGTTCTTAGGCAGTCGTCTGATCTCATGGATGAGTAAGAAGCAAACCTCAGTCTCTATATCTACTGCCGAAGCTGAATATATAGCTGCTGGAGCTTGCTGTGCACAGATACTTTGGTTGAAACATCAACTAGAAGACTACAACATCAAAATCAGTGGAATTCCAATCTACTGTGACAATACAAGTGCAATTTCACTTACTCAGAACACTACAAGTCATTCAAGGACCAAGCATATTGAGATCAAGCATCATTTCATTAGAGATCATGTGGAAAAAGGCAATGTAATGATTGAGTATGTTCATACTGATAATCAGATTGCTGATATCTTCACCAAACCTCTAAGTGAAGTAAGGTTCTCAACTCTAAGAGCTGAGCTAGGACTACTAAATTTGGAAGCATAAGCTGAGGGGGAACTCATCAGAAGACTGGAGTTCAACAGCTTAGTAATTCGTTATTATCTTCAAGGATTAACTCTCAACAGACTAGTTAACTCATGAATTCTTAAACTCAGGAGGAACGTGTAAGACTAGCGGTACTTCTGAATTAAAGATGAAATTTGTTAATGACAGTTAGTTGAAGTTATGTTTTCATCAGAAGACTCAACTATCGAAGATTGAAGCTATTTTATCTAGCTGGATTGACAAACAGCTGAGGAAGGTTATCAGCTATTGGCATTCTCTGATAACAGCATTGTCATCAGGACAGTAGTCCATCAGATAAGTATTTACGTTACTCATTTGATTACTTTAATAAAAGCGGAACTGTTTAAAACGTATATTCAAAACACGCTTTTATAAGTAACTGTTGGGCGGTACATATTCCCGCTCTTCATTAAAATATCTTTTGAATTTGAAAGGTCGTAACTGACGCCGCACGATCAGCACTGACAGAAAAACGGATCTAACGGTTGGCGGATATCATGGAATTCAAGATACCCCAACTCTATAAATCCCTATTTGATCAGTCGAGTAGCTCTTTACGAACCCTAAACTTTCAAAAGTACTTGTGAGAAATTTCTGCAAATTCTCTGCATACTTTCCTTTGTTTTTCTAACCTTCAACAGATCTACAATGGCCGCTGAAGGTATGTTTCTCGTCTATGATTCTTACTACCAATCTGGTACGAATCTGATGAAAGAACTGCTCGAAAAGTTCAAAGCTGCTTCGCTGGTAAATTTCATGGAATACCACGAAGGAATTATCTGGACTGACCAAGTGATGGAGTACTACAACTCTGCGAAAGCTGACTACAACAAACTGGAGATTAAGGCTTCAGTGGGAGGAAAATCTGTCACTATTACTCCTGCTGTTCTTCACGAGACGTTTGGGCTTCCTAACAGAGGACGACATGACGTCACTGTACTGACAGAGGACAAACACCAACAGTTCTGGGCGATCTGCGCCAAAGAGGGAGAAACGTTATCTGGAAATATAAGGAAGAAGCAACTGAAGGATGAATATCAGCGGATGGCTGATATGGTGTGCAAGCTGATTGAGAACTGCACCTTCTCACTGGATGCTGTTACCATGAAGAGGTTCAGCATCATGGCTGCCATATACTATGGAATGGATATCAACTGGTCCATCATAGTTTGGTACATATTAGCTGACTTTCTTGATGATAAGAAAGGAAAAGGCCCCACTACCAACCACAGGATCACACTCAGTTATCTGCTGTCAAAGCTGGGTTGTGATATGAAGAATGGAAAAGAGATTCATAAATCTAAGGCATTGTCCAAGTACATGCCTGTTCAAAAGAGGAAGGCTGGTGAGCCTGAGGAAGCTGATATTGAGGAACCAAAGGAGGTTCCTGCCAAAAGGCAGAAGAGGTTAGTCAAAACAGCAAGTTTGGCTGCTGAGACTAAAAGGAAGAGGGCTGCTGATGAGCCCAAGAAGAAAGAATCTAAGCAGATGGAGAGAGTGACTTCTGCTGAGGCCACTAAGATTGTTGAGAACATAATTGCTGATGTAAGGACTGGATCCCCTGCATCACCATCAAGAACTCCATCAGCTGAGAGGCCTGCTGAGGATATTTCTCAAAGGACAAGAAGTCAACTGAGAAGTACAGCTGCTACCACTTACCGTGAAGGTAGAACAAAGAAGTCTGCTAGAAAGCAGATGACATTCATTGAAAAACCTACTGATCTGGAAAATGTAGCTAGGGAGGACCCTGAAGCTACTCAAAGGCCTATTGAATCAGTTGAGACTGTTGTGACTGACAAAGCTGATAAGCAACAGCCAAGTCAGGAAGCACCAACAGCTGAGGTTGCTCAACCTCAAGAAGATCCAGATGTTCAAATCATCCATCCTATAGTTGCTGCTCCCATATCATCTGCTGGACCAGCTCCTGTTGATAAAGGCAAAAGAAAGATAGTGATTAAGAGAAAGAAAATCACTAAAGCTGACAAAAGAGCAAGGGAAGAAGCTGAACAGAGGAAGCAGGATGAGCTTGAAGAGAAGAAAGCACTTGAGCTAAGCAAAGCTCAAGAAGCAAAGGATGAAGCCAGAAGACGCATGTCTGCAGCAGAAAGAAAAGCTGCTGAGGATGCTGAAATGGCTGCAGTGATTGAATTGAGCAAGGTTGATGCCTATGGACCTGTCCATGGAGGTGGCATCAAGATTGGTGAAGGGAAGGATGAAGAAGACAAGAAGAAAATATTGCTGCCTGCCCCCAAAACCAAGTCAAAAGACAAGTTTGAAGTCAGAAAAGCATTTGAGATAGTCTATGCTGATAAGGAGCTGTTCAAGAAGTTTGAAAAGTCCTTGGCGTACTATGATCAGAAACTTATGTTGATGACTCTGTTCAACCAAGAAAAGCCAAGATATATTAGTTGGAGGGACAACAGGCTGAACAAGTCAATTACTGAACTTCAAGATATGAAGGAGTTAGCTGATGAAGAACGATGGGTTCTAAGTTGGCTGAAGACAAACTCCATCCAAAAGGCTCTTGATCCAAGCTATGTGAGAGATATCATGCATAGCTATGCAAAAGGCTTTGCATTGGAGGAAGCCAAGAAAATCAAGAGCACCTTGCCTGAAAAGAAGAAGAAGTCTGAAGATGCTGAGGAAAGAGCAATTAAGTTTGCTGTTATGGCTGCCCTGAAGAGATGGGCTAAAAAGTCAAAGTATCAGCAAGGTTGTTCAAGTGATTTGCCACTACTGCCAAGTATCCAGCAAATCATTTTTGGCAAGGAAGTGCGACCGTTCTATGAAGTGCCAAAGGGGAATAATGCTTTTGTTAACCCCTGGATCATTGTGAGGCAAATCAGACAAACCACTTGCTTCAATGATGATGGCACTATCACCAACTTAGTCTATGATGATGTTACTGATGAGCCTAAAGCTGCGGACAAGCCTGAAGTCAAGTCTGCTGATCAGACTGCTGACAAGCCTGCTGATCAAATTGCTGATAAGTCTGCTGATCAGACTGAAGATAAGTCTGCTGAAAAGGCTGCTGATGAACCCCTGGCCATTGAGTGGAAGGCTACGGACTCTGGAAATCATCAAGACGAAAAGATGGAAGATATTCCTGTCCACCAGGAAATTGATGAAAGGGATGTAGCTGCTGCTTCTACTTCATCAGGTGATAAGCACTCATCACTGATGGAAGCAATCCAGATGCTGATGGAAAACCAACTTAAGGAACTGGAAGACAAGCACAAGCAACAGCTATTAAAGGTTAAGGAGGAGCTGAAAGCAGAGTTGGCAGAAACCAACAGACTTCAGCTGGAAACTGTTCAAGGATCAACAGAAGAGATCATCAAAAAGGAGATCAACAGTATTCCAATTCCTCAAGACAACTCATTGCAGTTGATACACAGCTTAAGAGAACTGAACCAAAACGTGGAAGATGTGAAGGGTGATGTGAATCATCTTCACACTGCTTTAAAATCAGCTGAGCACAAGATTGCTGACTTAACTGCAACTTTCATTAAAGTCAGTCATGAAGAGAAGGAAATCAATCTGGGAATGTTGCAAGAAGTGGCAAAGGCTGCACAGGAAGTTCAAAATGAAATTGCAACTATCAACCTCAACATTGACTACTTCAATGATAAGACTGATGTCATCAGCACTGACATTCATCATCTCACAGCAAGTCACGACGTTGTTAATCAGAATCTGAAGGCTTTGTGTGCTGGAGTAAAGATTCCAACAGTTGCCTTCAACCCTGCTGTTGAACCTTCTAATGTCATCAGAGTTGATGATGACAAAAAGGGGGAAGATAAAAGGGAAGAACCAGCTAAAGAAACTGCTGCTGAAGAACCAGCAAAGGAATCTGCTGCTGAAGAATCAACTAAGGAGGAAACTACTGCTGCAACAACTGAAGCCAAAGAAACTGAAGAAACAGCTGACAGGACTGAAGCTGAAACTGATAAGATTGCAAAGCTTGGAACGGTAGAAGAAGAAGAAATGACTGAAAAAGAAGATACCAAGTACAAGAATACAGAATCTGCAAGGAAGGCCATGGAAGCTTTGAAAGCTCTTCAAGAGCAAGAACTTAAAGAAAAGATGGAAGCTGCCAAAGCAACCTTGGAAGAAGAAGCTGATGATGAAGAAGATGATGAAGAATCATCTTATGAATATGAAGAAGTGCTCGAATCTGATGAAGAAGCTGATAGTTAGAAATTGAAAAATCAATTGTAATCAGTTTACTTTTTCAGAAATCTCATCTGATGAATTTGTACATGTAATTCACTCTCAACATCAATAAAATGTCCAAGTTCAATCCAATAAACTTTTTCTATCTCAGAAAATTTTGAGGATTTCAATCTTTAGTTTAAGTATTCAACAGGTACTAAGCTGAAGTTTTGTCATCATCAAAAAGGGGGAAATTGTTGGATAAAGATGAAGATGAAGGCACTAAAGAAAGTTTGATAAGGGAGGTTTTGATGCATTCCAAAACTTCGTAAAATTGGCTAAGTATGGAGTAACTTAGCTGATAAACTTATCAAGGAATTTTGACTAAGTAATGAAGACATCAGAAGAGTCAAAGTATCAAGGTCCAAGACTTCTGATCTGCTGAAGTAAAGTTATCAGACTAGTGAAGATCAGCCGACTCAAATCAGATTTGTTCAAGTTTGAGATCAGCCGAGTTCGCCATCAGACTTATACTTTCATCAGCCAAGTGAAGAAGATCATGAAGTGTTCCCAACGGTAATAAATGCCCCTTGGTGTAATAAATGCTGAAGTACGAGGATATTTAAGACAAATGATTGAAGAAAAGCTTCGCATCAGCCGAGTGCATTTAATGCTGCATTTAATGCTGCCTGCAGAATAGTACTGTTTACAGTACGGACAGACTGCAAAAGAGCCGTTCGCGGATTTTAAGGACCAGTACTCGAGGAATTTGAATCATGTCTCTCTTCAACGGACACTTTTCAATCCTCAAGTATAAATAGCTAAAAGAGACGAAGAAGAAATAAGCAACACACTTTCTGAGAGAAATTTCCGAAGCAAAATTCTTTAAGTCTCAAGAACAGCTCACTCATCAGCTGAGTCATTTGTTGACGAAAGCAGAGTTGAAGAACAAAGAAAAATACATCTTCTGAGTGATTTTGTAAACAAGAGTGTTGTGCGAAGTTGTGATCCATCTTTGTGAGTGATCAAACTTCAGAGGATAGGTTTTCTGTGTGATTTCCTATTGCGAACTTGTGGTCGTTTCATTTGTTGTTCGACGCAAGCAGAGTATACTGTAAACTTTGTGATTATAGTATAACCCAAGATCTGAGTGACTTGGAAGAGTGGACTAAAGGATATTTAAATCCATATAACCACTATAAAAATTGATTGTGTTTTTACATTGTTTTTAAACTTGCACATTTCCTGATTGCATAAAAACACATTAAGTTAACTGTTTGAAAAGAAGTTAAAAGGAGTTTATAAAACTGGGGAAACATTTTTCAAACTGCTAAGATTACTTGTGAAAAACACTTTGAAAATCCGCTGCAAGTACTCTAAGTATTAAAACTGATTTCTGCAAAATCAGCTAAGTAACTATCAGACAAGTGGTCAACAAGACTGTTCAAAGATTTGTTCGCGAACAGAATTGTAACTTACTAATCTGATCAGCTTAGTCTGTTCAGTAAGAGTAAAGTTTTAAAGTTAAATTTGAAGAAAATTTTTAAAGAGGTTTATTCACCCCCCCCCCCCTCTAAACCTCTTCTGACCACTTGGGACCAACAAGTTTACCTATTAATAATTTTCCTCCCTTATCTTCTAAACTTGTTGTGTATTTAGGTTTCCCTTGTGGATTTTAATTTATTCTAATTATATGTTGTTGTTTTCTTTGCAGTGGTTTAATAGCCTTAGACAATGGAGTCGAGCTCGCGTAAAATAATTCATCGTCATTTGTGTTGGATGTGGTACTCTTCTTCATTGATTCTTTTACTTGGCGTGTTGGTACATTATGTGTTAGTTTGTTTGATTTCAGTTATCTTTTTTCCCAATGTTATGTTTATTTTAAAGAATCGTCATTATGGGTTCCACACGATAAGAGTTTTCTATGTGTGAATTTTAACTTTCTCATTACGTCTGATTTGACGAGCTACTTTTATTTGGGTTGCTCCATTTTATTGCTGTGATTCTGAAGTGGACAATGTTCATTTCATTTGAGAATTTATTGTAATTTGATTGAACTTCTCCAACGTGACAATTTATGATTTAAGGTTAATTTGTTGTTAATGTAATTTGTAATGCCACCACTTGTTAGAGTGAAATCAAACAAAAAAAAATTATTATTCACCCTTTGGAAATCAAACAAAAAAAATTGAATTATGAAGAAATGTTACTATTTAAATTTGTTATAGGAAATAAATATTTATGATTATTTTGAAAAATGAAAACTTTACTTAATACGAAGAAATATATGAAATTTAATTATCCAGATTTAATCAGGATTGATGATGTAACAAAACAGTAATCTTATTCAACTTATTTTCTACATATCAATACATAGGTAGGATGCAATTATAGAATTATTTTTTCCTTCAAATTTTAGGAAATCTCATCCTTGTATTACATCATTGAGTGTATCAACTAATTTTTACTATTATAGATTAAAAGAAAAAAATTATTTAGTGCAACCGTTGCACCACGTCATCAACGACACGTAGTTCAATACAATAATAATATTTATACATGTAGATATGATTCTACATTAGTCATGTTCTAAATTTTCAAAATCTTCATAAAAGGAAAATGAGTTAGAACATAGCTGGTGTGAATCATATCCACATGTATAACTGTTATTGATGTGTTACACCACGTGTCATTAGTGATGTGGAGTTACAGTTGCACAGGAGCATATCTAGGAATTTTGGTCGGGGGGTGGGGTGGGGGGACTAAACTTATATATAAAAAAAATCTATCAAACAGTTAAACAAAAAGTTTGTATTATTCACGTAAGAACCCAAAATATCTACATATTTACTTTAATAATTGATCATGATGATTTTTCATCTTTTGAAACCGGTCCATGATAGCATTGTTTGAAATGCTACTAAATATATCTCTCTTTATAAAGCCAACTAAACTATGATTTGGCCATTGATAGCTTATTCGGTTATGAAGTAGATTATTTACTATCTTCATAGCCAAAAAAGCTCTCTCCACTGATGCAGCTGCAAGGGGTAGAATAAGCGCCAATGTCACAAGTTTGTAAATCATCGAGAATGTGACATGTCTTTTAGTTGCAACCATCTTCTTAGCAAGATCATCAACCCCTTTCAAACTAGAAAAATCATTACTTGATCGAATATCCCTGATGTAATTTACAAGTTGATTGGAAAGAGCCGAGATCTCAAGAAAAGAGAAGTCATTTGGATAAAATTCGGCAAAACGAACAAGTTTTTCTTTGTCAAAAGCTTCAAAGTGATTAGATAAGTTTAAACATGCAACACGAAAAAACTACTCCGTGTTTACTTCATTGAAACGGTTGTTCAACTCTTGGGTTTGGAGATGTTGGAGTAGGAAAAAATTGGGAATTACAATTGAATAAAGTAAGTTATTATTAAAATGGGTTGTGTATATTAATTTGGCTGAAGTTATATTAGGGCTGAAAATTCATATTTGACTAATATATTAAATTTTTTGTAAAAAAAAAAAATTACACCTATATAAAAAAAAATTCGGGGGGGCGGGGCTAGCCCCCCCTTGCCCCTATCTTGGTCCGCCTATGGTTGCACTTAATATTTTCTCGATTAAAATAAATAGCACAAATTAAAAATATTGTATATTTGGTACCATACATTAGGAATTTTGCAATCTTTGTACCACTGATAAATAAATGCATATTTAGTACCACAATTTAGAGTCTGGTTGTAACTTTCATACAAAGGTGAAATAATTGGACAAAATTGGTCACACACACCGCACGTGATCGTTAATGTTATCTCATCTTTTGGAGAGAAATAATCACGTTTCCTTCAGTTTTGGAGGAAAGATTATAACGTTACCCTCATGTTATCCCGTGATGATTCAGGTGGTCGAATTAATCCAATTCGATCCAATTATTTGACCATAGTATGAGCATTGCAATTAATATTTAAATTATCAGGAAACTTTTAATATTAGTACTGATAAAATGAGCTTCCCTCAAAATTGAGATTATATTGGTCAAATCATCTTATTTGGGCTCACATGGTAAATGTATGGAACTTCTTGTTTTTTTTTTAACCCAAAATAAATTATTACTACTATATATTATTTTTTTAAAAATGAAAAGGTTCAGTAGACCTTACTAGCCTTATGCTGCATCCGCCCTTATATGTAGACGTGTATGTAACTAGCTTATTCCCGTGCTATCCACAAATTCAAGTCATTTATTTTAATTTATATTTTTAGAATAAATTATAATGTATTTAGATTACTACAATTTTCTTGCCTCCAATAATTACTATTGGAATTAAATTAATCGGTACAAATGTTTCATACATTTTTTTTCCTTCTGAGATATAGACAATGAAGGTTGACAATTCTTTAATTAACTTAATAATATCAAGAAAAAATTACATAAACTATCCCTCAAGTTTATTGTAAATAAAAATACCAACATTTAAGTTTGGGAAATGATTTTAAATACCTATAAGCATTAATTTCATTATATTTATCCTATTACAACATTAATTTATGACTCAACATTTTGAAATGTCATCATAAAAATAATTTTTAATACCTCTAATATTTTACTTTATTTTTATTAATAAATATTCTCAACAACCCAATATGTTTATTATAATTACAGGATCATTCTCAAACTTTGAGAAATTGCCCAAAATAGCTTGAAGGTATTTGATCCACCACCTTGCATAGGGGTTGAGGGTGTTGGGATGGGTTGGGGACAATCGGGATAGGTTCTCTACTTCTTAAAAGATTTAATGAATATATAAATAATTTACTAATATTAGAAAACACATAATTTTTATTAATTTATTTATTTTAATTTATCATCTTATTTGATTAAAAATTCTAAATGGCTATTTTTATTTTATTTTACTTAGATTGTTTACAATACCATTCAAACCTTTTTTCTTACTATAATCTAATATCTTATATTTCAATATTTTCAGTTCAACTATTTCAAAATAATTAGAAAATAAATTAATTCTATATTTATTGAACATTTAAATATTCATATCTAGTAGTAGGTAAAAGAAATTATTAATTTATTATTGTAATACTAAAATAGGTATATTTAATTTTATTATTGTAAAATTAAATATAATAAATTTTTTATAATAATTCATGATTATTTTTATTTTGTGTTATTAAACTTTTGTTGACTATATTTTAAATATTTTTAGTATAATTTAAGAAAATATTCACAATTTAAATGTATTCCTATTAATAATTGGGAGAATTAGTCAAATTATCCATGAGATTAAGTGTAATTATTAAGACCCCTAAGGTTTGTGAAATTTAATAGTAATTTACATAATAAAGAAGGGCATTTTCATACTTACGAAAATTTAGTTAGTTTTTTTGGATGGGCTTCATCCTTGGATATTGTAATTTCTAAACTTGAAGGGTTGTCTATGTAATTTCATTATATCTTATGTGTAATTTGTGTAATTTTCCCTAATATCAATAAATTGTATGCTCAAGTTACAATTATTGGAAGAAACATAAATAATAAATTAATCTCTTGTGAGGTAATTTATTAAAAGTTTATTTTTTGAGACAATCAACATTTGTATGTCTAATGATGTAAAACATGTAAATCAAATTAGAATAAAAAGTAACAGAAGAGAGAGGACAAAAATTATACAATATAACATTGGATAAGACTTACCTCCACTTCCGTCTTCAACAACCAGTTGCAACCCTTTCTGTACATAGTATACATAGTACTTTAGTGACAATGATAGAGCAAAATATCTAGCTAATTATTTATAGTTGTAATGGTACAAACCAAAAACTTACAACTTAGAGATTAGAATTGATCTTTGGATCTTAAACTCCCGAATTACATTCCATTAAAAATTCTTTTGTGCCAAAAAAGAAGAAGAAAACAATAAGATAAATATCATTAGATCAAATGTGTCTAAAAATCCAATGACAAAAAATATTGAGAAACACAGTAAATAAAATATCTGAAGAATAAAGGGATATGAAATTAGAACAATGAACAAAGGAATGGAGAATGTTATCTCTAGCAGAATATCAACACGTTCAAAGACGAACCTGAAAGAAAGAATAAAACATGGTTAATCTATAATATAAAAGAAAAAAAATATAGAGAAACACTGCTGATTAAATAATTGAAGAAAGGAATATGAAATTAAACAATGAGCAAGTGCATGAAAATGTTCTTACCATATGTTTTAAGATGTTCATTTATAAAATGAACAAATTTTTGTTCAAATATTAATTTCCGTAATTGAGGATAACAATTTATGGGGCATGATTTTAGCATATCAATTAATTAGTGAAGATAATTTTGAACTAAGATTGACATTTTTTCTTTTGGAAATGGAAACTAAAGAAACTGAAAATCCTTCAAGCTTGTAGACATGTATGCAATTTTATAATGAATTAGATTTCTATTCTAATTCTAATTATTTTAATACGGAAAACTATTTTGGGGGCATGAGTTTAGGAAATCAATTAATAAGCTACTAAATTCGATTTGAAATTTGAAAACCTTTAAGCTTGTAGATACCCAATCATTTAATTATTTGACAATAAAAAAACTTTAAATTCTAAGAAAAAAAAATTGAGTCAAAATAAGTGAATTGGGGTCAAAAGACCATTCTCCTATATATAAATATATAAGATAAGATAAGATATTCACATTTTTTAATATCAATTGATTTGGGATAACTGATAAGGTCTATGTTCTACAAATAATATTTTATTAAATGTAGATGGAAAAAAAAAAAGTTTCATTGATTGTTATGTACTCGATGGTTACCTGTACCAATTAGGAAAATACATTTACTTAATTGACACTTGACCAAAAACACGAAACATTCATAAACGAAAATTGCTTTTTTGGTGCCATAGGATAGACCAATTTGTAATTTTGGTACCACTGGATACAAAAATACAAATTTGGTACTATAAGATAGGTTTTCATTGCAACTTTGGTACCAAACCTAATTTTTTCCCAAAAATTAATAATAATTTAACCCCTATAAAATACATAATGTTCAATTTACCCCCTCATAGTTTTTAAAAAAAGGCATTTTATGCCTTGAAATTTTGTTAAAGTTTGACGTCGTCTCCCTAATATTTTTATAGGCGGCACTTTATCCACTTTTGTTATGATAATGTGGCATTTTACCCCCTTTGTTATGATAAATGTGACAATTTACCCCCCTATGTATAAAATAGTTTGCATGTATACTCCCAATTTCAGCAAGTGAGTTACACTCTACGGCTGAAGGGGGTAAATTGATTTTTTCTCAAATTATAAAGGGGTAAATTGAAGATTATGCATTCTATAGGGGATAAATTGCAATTAAAATTGTAGACAAATTGAGTTTGGTATCAAAATTGCAACAAAAACCTGTCCTATGATGCCAAATATGTATTTTCATATCCAATAATACCAAATGCGCAAGTTAGCCTATCCTATGATACCAAAAAAGCAATTTTTCCCATTCATAAAAATGTCACCTCAAAATAGCTCAACAAGCTGCCTATGCATTTATGTCATATTTTTTGAAAAGCTGGCCATAATGAACTAGAAGCCGAAATTTCACTCTAACAAGTGGTGGCATCACAAATTACATTGACAACTAAAAAATTGAACTACATTAACAACAAATTAACCTCAAAATCATAGACAAATTCAATCAAATTACAATAAATTCTCAAATTAAATGAACATTGTCCACTTCAGAACCACAACAATACAATGGAGCAAACCAAATAAAATCGTCAAATCAAACGTAAAGTGAATGATAAAATTCACACATAACATACACTCATAGAAAACTATATATTATCTTGTGGAAACTATAATGAGGATTCTATAAAATAAAAACAACATTCGGAAAAAAGTTAAACCGAAATCTAACATACCAACACATAATGTACCAACACGCCAATTAAAAGAATCAATGAAGAAGAAAACAAACCAACACATAATGTATCAAATGACGATGTGCTCTTTCAATCGGCATTCATTAAATAGTTGGTTATTTTACGAGAGTTCGACTCCATAGGCTAAGGCTATTAAACAACTGCAAAGAAAACAACAACATATAATTAGAATAAATTAAAATCCACTACGGAAACCTAAATAAACAACAACTTTAAAATTATTAATAGGTAAACTGATAAGAAAAGAGATGCACTATTTACAGGTTATATGCATAACATATATATTGTGTGGAGGAGTTAATGAGCTTCTTAACTTATATTTGGACAGAAATTCCAAGGGAGCGAAACAATTATTTAACACAAAAATTAATAATGAAGAAAAAGATTCAGTAAATGTTCCTGATCACTCACTTGGATTATCGGTTAAACTTATTGTAGACGCGCTTTTTAACTTCAAAATTATCATGACTTTCCAAGCTCGGGATATCAAGGCCAGTTTCAACTTGAATTAGAAGGCCATAGTTCCCTTCCTCTTGTGCTTCCAAGTGATGTGCCATTGCTGAAATAAGAATGGATCGCTTGCATTGACGCAATGTTATTAACTCAAGCGAAGGTATTTCAATGATACACTGTGGGATCTCTTCTAGTCCATTACATGCTTCAAGATTCAAACTCTCAAGTGCTGGAAAACTAGAACTGTATACGCTCCAGGTTTCGAAGTAACACCCAACAATTGATAAAGATTTCAGGCACTGAAATTCTCCTTCATTTGATTTCCATTCTGAGCCATGAAACGCATTATTTAATAATTGGAGCACTTCAAGTTTGGGCATTGAACCAACTATCTTCATATTTTCCCATGGCATATAAGATCCTTGTAAACTTAGTTTTCTGAGCATAGGTGGAAAATTTGGTGTGATACTCAAGGTGTAATGGAAATGGCATTTTAGAATCTCAAGATTTTGAAGAGATTTTGGTGTCGTAATGTGGAAAATTAGTCCTAATTAACCAGTTCACCCCTAAAAATTAGTCTCCTAATTAACCAGTTCGAACCGGTAAAACCAGCTCCAAAATCGATAAAACTAGTGAACCAGTAAAACCAGGGAACCAGTGGTTCACTTAAATTTTTTTTTTTTAATTTAGAGATTTTTTGTTATTTTTATTTATTTGAACTCTTGTTTAACATTTAATAGAATTACTATATATTTTAATTGGAATAACATTCATTATTTTAGTGTTTTCACAATCAATGTAATATTACATTTTCTTTTACATATACATAACTATTTTCTCATCATTGTGAATATTATTTTGTGTATGAAATTATGCAAATCATTTAACATATAAACATCAACTTACAACAATAGAACCCAAATGAACAAGTCAAAACTTTGAAAACGAGATGAACTTTTAATTTTGTTGTCTTGTTTGAATGTATGTATATTTGAGAAATACTTGAGATTTATTTTTTGACATTGATCTTAATTATCAAGACATTTTGATTATTTGCATGAAACAATAAAAATTTATATTGACAAAGAATGTTAATTTCTTGAATTATAATTGTATTTTAGATTATATATATATATATATATATATATATATATATATATATATATATATATATATATATATATATATATATATATATATATATATATATATATATTACATAATATGTTGGGATTCGGTAAGATAGACAGCCCTAGGCACAGCGGAATTTAAAACTTTATAGGACCTCTTACGGAATTTTGCCAGGATACTACCCTAGGAGTATATATATGAATATTAAAACGACAAGAATAATTAGATCCAAATTATACCTGTCTCCTTGCAAATCCAAGTAGCTAGGCCAAGTTGCGTTTTCTCCCTCGGTTGGATCGATCCCAAGTCCTGCAGTAGCGCCCCACGTGTTGCGCCTCTACGAGTTGATACACCACAATACCACAAAAATTAATATATCCGAATCGACCAGAACATAGGGTATATTAATATCTACGATTTAGGAATGACTTAGGAACAAAAATCGAAGATGAAAAATTCTTCCAAACACAGGAAGGGTTCGGCGGATTTGGTTGTGGGAGAGGGAGAGAATTTTTGCTCTTGCTCAATTTTGCTTAGAGTTGTGTGTGAAAAATAACTACAAGTTACCTACTTATTGTTATCTCCCTAACCTAGTCCTATTAGGACTAGGACCTTATTCTCCTATATGGGACATGGCCCTCTTTAATTAGAAGACTAAGTCTTCCAATTAATTCATGGCCCAGTTAATTAATTTGACCAGGATTTATTTAATCTCCCAATCAAATAGCCCAATTAATTAACTGGTCTCCCAATTAATTAAATCAGACTCTAAGTCTATTTAATTAAATCCTTTCTATAATTAATTAAATCCAATTTAATTAATTAATTCACAAATTAAATTCCAATTTAATTTATGATTCTGATCCAATTTCAATTGTATCCTATTTTGTTCCAATTGGGTCGACCCAGTCGACCCACCCATTATAATCGACCCAGTCGATTATATACCAAGTCGACTCGGTCGTTCTTATTTCCTCGCTTTCGCTTCATGTGTACTGTGTATGCCCTCGTAGGTTCACCACATAATTGGCCATGGGTTATAATTAAATATTATTTAATTATTCGAGTAACATATACTCTAAATCAATCGAACACTCTATCATTTGATCATTCCAAAAGTAGCACCCCTGCCAATTTAGGAATTCTCCCACACTCCACGGTCGATGTCTAGCCACAAGCCCATGGAGCCCAATCACTGGTGAATTAATTCAGTGAACCTTTTAACTCATTTACAATTTTCATATACGACATAATATCTCCATCGATCAATCTCCCAGTCGAGACTTAAGGGTATGGTCTTTCATCGGTCTCCCTTTTATATTGTCTTGACCTTATGTATTCTGGTCTCGAAATAAATTCTCTTTGACTTAATCTTTATGAGCTACTTACATAAAGTCGTCAGATAAATTGGCCTAGGATTTTATCAGAATAATTTCTTACAGAAATCCATAGGAGAATTTCCCAACCTATCAAGTCGGGTCAATGGATCCTTTGTTGATGATTTGAATCTGCATACGAGTTCCTCCATATCCAACATGAGTTCACAGAGAATTTCTGGTGATCTCCAGTCAGTCGAAACTCACATCAAAGCATGAATGTTCTCGCACCAGATAAACCCTATCACCTCAAGTAGTAAGGGATCGTTCCTCGTATACTATTGCAAATTGGAATAACTTCAACCCCGATATGCGACTACCACTTCCATGGTGAGTTATTTCCTAATTGGGGTATTCAGTGCGCTTGCCATCCCAGCAAACCACCCATTTATGAATATTGACTATCCCAGTCACGCTCGTGGACCCCAACGTTATCCAGTTCATCGGAGTATACACAACAGTGAGAGTTTAACCGAATCCAATGATGTCCTATCTCGATTGAATTCTACGACTCTTAAATATGTTCTAGATCTCGACCTTGGAGATCAGTCAATGGGTTGTCCCATAGCCCTGTGATCTAAGGACTTCTATCCTTATGCGTAGATAATTATTACATAAGATAAAGATGACCATTTAATAAAGTGCATTTATTATTCGAAATTGAATAGTTCCTCATTTATTACAATATATGTTAGCCATACAGTTGGCTTGCTGGACACTATTTCTATCAATCTCCCACTTGTCCTAAAGCCAGTCTTTTATGTTCTTGAGTCCCATCTTAAGCAGGTGTTTCTCAAATGCCTTTTGAGGCAGAGGCTTCTTTAGCGGGTCCGCGGTATTATCTTCTGAGTCGACACGTTCCATCTTAATGTCTCCTCTACCAATGATATCTCTTATCACGTGGTATCGTCTTTGTACGTGCTTGGATTTCTGATGAGATCTCGGCTCCTTTGCTAGCGCTAATGCCCCATTATTATCACAGAAGATAGTAATGGGCTCAGCGATGCTAGGTATCACATCCAATTCCTGGATGAAGTTCCTCATCCAAACACATTCCTTTGCTACATCACACGCGGCAATGTATTCTGCCTCGGTGGTTGAATCTGCAGTAGTGTCTTGCATGGAGCTCTTCCAGCTAACCGCACCACCAATGGGCAGAACACGTATCCTGAAGTCGACTCGAAGTCGTCTACATCACATTGGAAGCTCGAGTCTGTATAGCCTTCCAATTTCAATTCTCCACCACCGTATACCAAGAACAATTCCTTAGTCCTTCTCAGGTACTTCAGAATTGGCTTTACGGCTATCCAGTGCTGCTCACCTGGATCAGACTGGTAGCGACTTGTAACGCTTAAAGCGTACGCTACGTCTGGTCTAGTACATAACATATCATACATTATGCTTCCTATCGCGGATGCATATGGTACTCGAGACATATTGCTTCTCTCTTCAGGAGTCTTTGGGGCCATAAACTTAGAGAATGCAATTTCATGTCTCATCGGATGCAATCCTCTCTTGGATTCTTCCATGTTAAATCTCTTGCAAAACATTTAACACGCATACACACACAGACGTAAACAGCTGGCTAAACACCTAATCGGCATGTAATTAAATCTTTAGTATTGAGATTAATATAATTTTGTAAAAATAAGATAAGGAATTTCTAGTTAACAACGAAACTAGATTTACAAATATCTGTTATCAAATCGATTGATTGTTTTGTAAATTAATTTTCAAATAATCTCTTGAAAACTCTGTATTATAAATTGACGGTTAATTAATGCTGTATATCTTGTCTTGGACAAACTAGTGAGCACATGAGCGACAGTTATTGAATTCCGTCCGAAAATTGACGGCTAAATTAAATGTGTCAAGAGGATGTGAATCATGGTATGAAATATATTTTTTTTTTTAAAGTTTAATACCGAATATATTTTTTGAACTAAAGTTTAATATCGAAAGAGTTTTTCTCTCATTACTCATTTTGCTGAGTCGGATTCTTATTTCCTACTTGAAGATACATTTTTCTAAGAAATACAGTGGACTTAAATTTATTCACACTTTAGCAAATCCATATAAGAAAAATTCACGCTAACTTGTAATATGAGTTTTATTATCAAATATTGGAATTAAAAATTTGTAGCATTTTTATTATATATTAATGTTAAAAGATAGCACACAATATTTTCCTAATGAAATGACATGGAATTTATTTTTATCAAAAGTGCACGGAAATTTCAAAAACTCATACTATTTTTCTCTTAAGAAAGGTAAAAGATTTGAACCTTCATTTTTATTAAATTAATAAATTGGGAGTAAACTCATGCAAAATGTTAGGGAACGAAATTCCGCGAGTTGATATAATTTGCGACGAAAAATCAAAATTTGTAATTAGTTTGAGACGACATCTGCAATCCTGTATAATTTCATGCCAAAATTTGCCACGTCATGAGACATAAGCCACTGTGTGGCAATTTAACGGACACGTGCGCAATTTCCATCACATAATTAACCACCGGGCGATTTTCCGAAAAAATAATAAATCACGGGACAAAATTCGATGAGGTGACATAATTTGAAACGAAAATTCAAAATAACTAATTAGTTATGGACGTTCTTTGCAGTTTTGCCTTAATTTAATTGATCATGTTCATAATAGCACCTCAATGGCTCCGTTAAGTCTTAATGGTTTAAAATGCTTGTGAAAAATCTTAATTTAACAACATAAATGGAGACTAATTTTAATAATTTTTTTTGTGACAATTATTTATTAACAAATATTGAAATATGAGAACCTATGAATTTATTATTAGCTTATGTAAATGTAATAATTAAAACAATCGGTTTCTTTGAATACGCCTATTTAATTTAATTTTTTTTTTTTTTTTTTTTTTAGGAGACACAAGTCTCAAATTTGATGAAAACAAATATACTATGAGTCTATGATGAGATTTCAACCTAGGTTTAACACATTTTAGGGAACTAAACCATTCAACTAGGGTGAATCGTTGTTGCTTTTTTCTTTCTATGAATAATTCATTCCTTAAAAGAAATGTTCAAAAAAATAAAAGATATTCCATTGCAAAACACACTAACAAGACGTAAACAAGATGAAATACAACTAGCGACTCTAACCTAATCGAGACGATAGCTCAGGCGGTAAGATTGTCAGCTACGAAGTTTTTATCTAAGAGAGAAAATTTAAATTTTAGTTATGGTCAACGAGCTTAAAATCCTCGAATTTCTTCAATTAGGCCACAAACAACCCAATTCGTCTCTTTCCATCTATTGTTAGTTTTCGAGATAGATTGAATGTGCAATCTTGAAACGTACCTCGTTGATTTTCCAATGATCAAGTAGAGAGAGATCAAGTAGAGAGCATGCAACATACCAACTTGTGATTGGTATAGTGGAAGGGATTAGTCATTACAAAGTAGTAGACTTATGTTCGAATTCTTATTCGGAGAGTTACCTACTTAATATGTCCAACCAGCCTCGAAAGAGATTAAACATTGTGAAAAAAAAAAAAGAGCAGACAACATAAATTGAGTAAATTATATTTAAAAAAAAAAACTATGAATAAAGAAATAACAAAGGCTTCTTTTTTCTTCATCGATTAGAGGAAAATTCTTAATTAATCCGGGTTCGACCAAACTCAAAGTAAATATATGAAAAATGCAGTACATTTGTCATGTGGTTGGATGAAATTTAGTGTCTTAAAAACCGGATCGGACGGTTGGACCTTTTAACTAGTAACCGATTGTCAATCCAGTCCGATCTATCCTCCAAAATCAGTTTTGTTCCTGACCAATTTGAACCCAAAAAAACCGTTCAAACTTGATAAAATCAATAAACCAGTGAACTGATTGAGCCATTCGTCCACTTATAAAAAGAAAAAGTTTACGCAACGGATTTTTACTTCTCTTCCGCGTTATTTAAACTTAAAAAATACTCACATCTCTTCTTCTATTTTTCACTTTGAATCAAACAAAATCAACAAGAAAATAAAATATTTTTTATAATAAGTTATAGAAATATATTTGAGCATCAATTCATTAGAAAAATTATTTTTTCCCTAACTTCAAGTAATTTTTTTTTATATATAAAGGTTTCAGTGACAAAATTCATCAATATTCTCTCTTTTAAATAGGTGATTATTAATAAAATTATTGTTTTGATATGATATTTCTTATAATTTGAATTATTGCCTTAATGTCTTGTTATCGTTCTTGTAATTTTGTACTATTATTCATTCTCAACTTAAAATTTGTAGGAAAAATAATTGGTTATGAGATAACATTTAGTTATGAAAATAAACTTGAAGAAATTGATAGTTTTTTTTTTTAAAAAAAAAAAAAATAGTTAGTTACGTACATTAAAACTCAAATTAAAGTATATCTTTGTAATGATGTCACATCGATTGAAACAATAGTTAAACCAATTAAACCGATCCAATTTTAAAACATTGATGAATTTGACCAATTTAGGTATGAACAATAATTTTTTTTATGTACATACTTCAAAATAAATTAATGAAAATGGGAATCAATTCCAATGAGGTTAATTACTCCATCCGTATCCGTCCCAATAATCTTGCTCCTTTTAGGTTTGACACGGAATTTAAGATAATTTTAAAAAAAAATAAATTTTTATTATTTTTTTAAAAATAAAAATAATCATGTTTTGAAACGTCCAAAAATAGAAATAAAAACAAAGTACTACTTATTAAGAGCTTAAAACAACAAATCAGAAACAGTAAAACACGTAGAATTAGAAACCATTGCAGAATCTTAAAAGTCAAAACAAGAAAATCAAAACGAAACTGATGAAAAACGCCGTAAAGTGTCAGTAACATCAATTAAATTAAATAGTAACATAACGCTCATCACTCTGTTTCTGTTGGGCTTGCAAATTATGGCTAAGTCCAATCAGAAATTACTATTGTCACTCTTATATGTAATAATAATATTTTCATGGATGCCAATTGAATCCCATTGCGCAAAAAAAACCAATAGGAGTTGCAAGAAAAGAAGACATTCCTTTCATCAAATGCTAAGTCTGCCAAAAATTAGCGTCCCAATTAAAACAAGCTGAGATCACACCTAAAAAGGTAATGGGTTTTTTCAATTACTGAAAAAAAAAAGTCTTATATGAGACTATTTTGGCAATTTTTAAAAATTTCGTGCTGAAATAGAACTAAATTGTTAAATTAATACAGTTTATAGTACTTGATTGAATCAGAGGACTTTTAATGTTCAATTTACCTCCAGATGATTTATAAAAGATTAATTTACCTCCTCTAATCTTATAAATATTTCACACAGCCTCTCATAAATTTTAAACTTAAAAAAGTACGAATTTATAAAACTATTCCTTTTATATGTGGCAATTTACTTTATCCCTGTGTTATAATAAATATGACACTTTACCCGATGTGTTATGATAAATACGGCAATTTACCCCCTAAGTTATTAAGGATACTTTATATGCATGTTCTCAAATTTAGTGAGTGAATTACACTCTTCGACTGAAGGGAGTAAACTACTCTTTTAAAATTTGTGAAGTGCTCTTTTTTAAATCAGAGGGAGATAAATTGATTGACATTAGCTCTTTATGGTGTTAATATTTTGTGTTTGAGTTATATGCTATGTACATTTGCATTATCGGATGGATTGTTCTATTGTATTACAATTATGTTACTTTCAGTTGATTTTGGTGTATAAATGTTGATTAATACTTGAATCAGATATCGGAGTATGAAATTATAGAAGTCGCGGAGAATGTATGTAATTTGAAGAAACAAGAAGCTAATTAGATTCTTAAAATTGATATTGTAGAAGAAGGGGATAAATTGAAGGTAATTGAAATATTATTTGTTTGAGATGTTTAATTTGGTGTCATTAGATTGGCTTATTTTTCAATATTATTGTGTTCAGCTTGTTGAACAAGATTCAGAAGGACAATGTAATTCAGAATGCAAAACAATAGAGAGAGATTGTCAAGAGGTGAGATTGCCAAACATATTTCTAGTTCCTTTTAGCTTTATACTGAAGAATTTATTCATAAATAAGTAAAAGCATATGTATGTACACAAATATAATGAATTAATGTCAATTTACACCCGTGAAAATTTTGAAGAAGAAATTTTCCTCCATCAGCTGGAGAGTGTAACTCACTTGTCGAAATTGAAAATGAACATGAAAAATGTTTGCGTAAAATAGGGAGGGGGGAGGGGTATATTGTAATATTTATCATAACACAGGAGAGTAAAGTACCACTTATAAAAATATTTGGGAAACGTTGTGAAACTCTAATGAGATTATAGAGGGGTAGAGTGCTCTTTTTCAAACCACAGTGAGATAAATTAAATATTATGAATATTGGAGGGGGATAAATTGCCATTAACTTTAAACATAATGTTTAGCTAATTCGTATATCCCATTTGCAGGTTTTGGGTTATTCAGATATAGATGTTGCAGAGTATTTGTACAAAAAGAAGCCGCAACTTAATCCTTTCGTCAATTTTGTTTGTAAGGACCTCACGGAAGCATGTAGTTCGAAGCCACCACCAGTTCCGAAGGTAATGAGCATTGTCAAAATAGTTCGAACATAACATAATTACAGTGCTAGCAACAAATTCAAGAATAAATATATGCCGAAGTTTCACACTTTGTATGGTTTCTTTCCCCCTCAGGCCAAGAGTCCTGGAGAGCCATTTGTTCCCAAGTCCGCGAAAGAGACTGAAATGGAGAAGCTTATGAAATCGATGAAGGTATATATATGTATATATATATATATATTTTAAACTGGCAAGAACAAGATCCAATACCTAAAACTTTTAAACTAGCTGATTGTTAGAAGTTAATGCTGAAATATATATGTATATATATATATATTTTTAGCAGGGGAAAGTTTTGAGAGAGAAAGATGGTAAAAAATATAATTGGAAGGAAAGAATTACAAAAGGAGTTGTTTATGCTAGGAAGAAACTAAAAGATCATTCAAACAGAGTTTCAAATAGATTAAGACAATGGTGGAAAAGCAAGAAAGGAGTAGTTGATGCTGGGCAGAAATTGAAACTTCACACAAACAGAGTTTCAAATAGATTAAGACAATGGTGGAAAAGCAAGAAAGGAGTAGTTGATGCTGGGCAGAAATTGAAACTTCACACAAACAGAGTTTCAAATAGATTAAGACAATGGTGGAAAAACAAGAAAACAAAGCGGGGAAAGAGTTCAAAGTCCACCAAAGCAGAGCTATAGACTCGAGTCAATATCTCTTCAGTTTTAGATAGTATAATTCTGATCAATAACAGTACACACATAAACAGATAATTGTCAAAAATTCATAAGTACTCAGATTATGAGTTTCTGGGAACCAGACTTCATCAACTGGGACATTTGCAAATCAGGTCCTAATTGGCCATAGTTGTGGCACCAAGAACCTTTTTTAAACAAATAATGGAAATTATAATCCAGTAAAGGTACAACATCAATTCGAATAACCCAACATGTTCATAAATACTGTCAACTTAAATGCTGATCAGAAAAGATTATCTGCATTATTTGCTACTTATAGAACTGGCAGCAGCAAATAAGAGATTGAGCAATGTAAATACCAAGGCAGCTCAGTTCAGCAGCAAATAGGAGACAATTCTTCAATCTTCTCCAAGCAGAGGAAATTAAGACAATACACGGCATGTAATATAACATGATCAGCGCATTAGGTAATGTTGTGTTCTTGAAGCCTGGCAATGTCGTCCATTTATTGAATACTTTAGAGTTATATCTACATCACGAGGATTCTTTTTATTAGGAGTCACGTTCATGGTCCCATGGACAGCTTCCCCTTGGCAAATAGACAGCACATCTTCTAGGTAGAGGACTGTTTGTTTCCAGTGAGTAGCACGTGATTTGGGTCCTGCATGCATATTAAGTTAATAGTCAAAATCAGAAGGTGCATGTTATCGTTTCTTTCAAAATCAGTACCGAGGACTAAAGATAGCAAAACAATATTCTTGTTACTCGTTTCATATAATAACATTGTTAAAGACATGCAGGGCTAAAATATTCCAAAAGGAAAATTAAATACAGAAAGGTTCAGATAAATATATCAGACCTGTGGAGAATCCCATCAATTTATGGCACTTGGTAAAAGAAACATCAAAATAAGCTACAAGAGCATGGATGTAATCATCGCGTTCTGCCACAAGCTTAAAAGGTGCAGTGAAGGAAGTATCCACTTCACCCATCTTAGATATGTCCATTGTCTGAAATTGGTATATACAGTTAATTTTAGAATACACTCTATTTTACGTACACATTCTTTAAGAGATGTATTAAACAGTCAAGAATGGAGGCAGAGAGAAGGTTCAAAACCTTGAGTAGTTGGGAGTTGGTAACAATTTGTTTCTGCTCTACAGTGTCAACAAGAGGTTCAGCTATTGATTGCTTCCTAATGCAGCTCATATCAAATCCATATACATTGTTCCAAACTGTGATGGCATAACACCAAGATTAGAACAAATGAAGGCCTAAACACCAAATATAAAATTGTTGTTGACAGCAACTTGTGCACGCACACATACAAACATACAGTATCATATTCATTTAACAGAATCAATGCCAGGGATACTAAGCTCACATTCAATTTTTTCTTCCTTGTAATCAGCATCTTCAATTGCTGTCAAATAAAGGGAGGCTTTATCTGGCAACACAAGTCCATCTGGAACCTGCATATAGAAAATAGCAGACCATATAACTTCATGACAAAATAAGCTAAACAGATTCACAACTATAACATTGCTCTGCTTGCCGCTTAGAAACATTTCAATCACACTCAATTTTGTTTATACAAAATTCATAACTTACTAGCCACTTGTCACGAGCATAAAGGACAGTATTCAACATATTCTCATAGACTAGAAAATATCCCATCCACTCAGAAATGATAACATCAACATGAGGAACTGGAAGCTCAATCTCTTCAATTTTTCCCTTGAGAACAGTTATAACTGAAATGTTTAAAAAAAACATGACAATTGATCGCATAAGTTCAATTAGTTGAAAAGTGTAAGAGATGATATATGATTAGGAACTTAAAGGATAAAAGAGCAGTACCATCTGAAAAACCATTTAGCTTTACAATCTCTTGAGCCATGTTAGCCATTGTGGAGCATTCAACCTGAAATATGAAGGCATAATATTCATATAGTTAAATTTAAGAGTGAAATGGTACAGCATTTTAAGAAAATATCCACAGCATGGTATAAGAAACTATTAGATCACAAAAGCAATAGGGCTATCCCATGTGCACATAATTTAATTACATTTTCACCAGCTTAATTGTAATACTACTACAGCTACTAAGAGTTTTGTACTACTACAGTATGATTATTGACAAGTACGTAAATCAAAGAAACAAAGTTTGTTGTAGATAAAACATCATCAAATTTACATCCTATTCTTAAGGCAAACAATAGATAAACCCCAGAGTTGTATATATATAGGCTATAACTTGTACAATTAACAACAGAAGTAAAACTCAAACATACATTAGAAACAATTAACTCAAATGTTCGAAATTATAATAAAATAATGATAACTATGAGGAATGAACAATAATTGATGCCTAATTAACAGGAGGTCATTCGGAAACCCAGATAAACCATAGCTTTACTGGATATTGCTGAAATTGCGGAAAATCAATTATCTAAAGACATTTTTTATCTTCCGTGGTTTCTGCTTTTTCCTCTTGAGAAAAGGTCTGTGCAGAATGAGTTTTTAATGAGTACTGAAGAAGATGAAATGAAATAAGTAGCTGACTTCATTACCGCGTAAACATGTTTAGCCCCAGCTTTGGCACAAAAAAGTGAGAGTATTCCTGTCCCAGCTCCCACATCAAGGACAACCTTGTCCTTTATAAGAAAGGAATTCTTATAAATGACATTTTGATATGTCTTGGTTCTAACTACATCCTTCAACATTTCCTGCATAGAGAAAGATGCATGGATTAGAATGAACTTTGCAAAAAATCAGGCATAGAATGAAGAGGTTATTCAATAAAATTGTCACTAGGAGGTAAAATGGGATTTATTAAGTATAAGTAGCATTCCAGATTCAAGCAAGAAAATTTCTTGCAAATGTATGCCATTGAAGAGAAATTCACTTAAATGATATGGAACGTAATTATTTTCTTCTTCTTATTTGAATTATTGCGAGATCCCCATAGAATAGTTTCAAGCACGCATAGTTGTGCGAGGCGCAAGGCAAGGCGATGAGGGCTCGCCTGGCCTCAAGGCGAGGCGATGCAAAAAGCGAGGGCTTTTTGGGGATAAGGCGCTTGTATATAAGTTTTTCAGTATATATCAAATTATCAACAATAATTATAAAATTCAAGGCTTTTAAAGACAATATAATAAACATATTCAATATTCATTATGCAACATCCCGAAACCAAATTTAATTGTCATGTGTAGTATGTAAATAATTTAAGTATGTTATAAGTATAAGTGTATAGCAAATTAAGTAAATTATTAATTAAATGTATCTTATATAATTACTTAAACTAGTTGAATAGAAAATATTCTTTAAATATGACTTAAAAGAAATATTCTGAAAATGGTCAATGCACTATTACTTGCCATGTGCCAACATTCTCTACTTGCCAAGTGCCAACATTCTCAAATAATTAGTAAGATTATACGATAAATTTTTATTCATATTTCATAAATAAGTGAAGATTCATAAATAACTTCTCTAGAATCTAAGGGGGAGGTGGGAGCAGGCAGCCGGCGGTGCGGTTGATGGCAACGGACGGCGGCAGCAGCTCAGGTGAGAGACAGGATTAGGTTAGGGTTTGGTAGAGAAAGAGTGGGAATAGAGAGTGAGTCCAAGAGACTGATTGATTCTTGAAAAATTAGGAATTTTTTTTAATTAAAGTCAATTGACTTAAAAAAAATTTTAAAAAAAAAGCTTGTCCCTCAAAAAGCGCCGCCTTGCAGCGCAAATGCGACCAAGGCTAGGCCTTGGAAGAGCTTTTGGGGGATGGGCGTAGCGAGGCGAGGCGAGGCGAGGAGGGATCGCCTCGCCTCGCCTCGCCTTGGGCAATAGCGAGCAATGCGCTCGCCTTTAATAACCATGCAAGCACGTGAACTTAAGTTATCTCAAACAAGCAACTTACCAATCAAGCATTTAAAATAAAGATTGAACAACCGATCAAACCAAAATGGAGTTTTCTATCACTTGATGATTATTTTGTTAACTTGAACTTTGAAATTAAAAGCAGCCACAACAATTTAGTGCAATTAAATGTGGAATAACCATAAACTCAACAGCTTTACTTCAGTATGATACTTACTTCATGTATACCTGCAAAAGATAGGAAAATAGGACAATAAGTTCTTCAATTAGCTAAAAATAGTAATGCAAATATCTTAATTAGGAATGAAAGAAAAAAAATATATAAATCCTTGATCCATATTAGCCCCTTCCACATATTTTGATTCTTATCAAATCAAACATACGACTCTTCTTATTTGAGAGGTTGAATGAGCTATGAACGAGACAACATAATTACACACAACCACATAATACAACATTTGCGTAGGAAATCAAAGAACTGGCAGTGTTCCATGTAAGATCCCACTTAATAATAATTATGTATCTGAAACATATTTTAGACAAGTTAAGAACTTAAAAGTAGGAAAAAATACACAAATCCACTACACTATCTACATCCAGGTTAAAATTCTAGTTGTTATATAAACATAAGAATTTTATTATCACACCATTGGCACTAACTTTTCACTATTTTCCAACAGTAATCCAGAACATAAAAACAAAAAACAAAAGGACTTCTAAATGTAATTAAAGATCGAGAACCTCAATTACCAAAATGTGAGTAGGAATCGAAGTAATAATCGGCGCTAGTCTTATCATCCACAGCAACAACCGTTGTATCCTCCGTCTCGCACATGGCGGAGTCTTCCTCCACATTGGAGCTCTCTACAGCTCCGTCTACTTCGTCTTCGAAATCGTGAACTATGACTCTCGCCGGTTTGCTCGTCGCCACGCCCGAGCTTTGGCTTTCGTTCATGTTCACGTTGTTTTCAATATCCATTGTCAGGATATTTGCTAGGGTTTTAGTTTGGGGGTAGGTTTTAAGGGAGGCTTGAATTAGGGTTTATGCGAATGTCCGCCACCATACAATAAACAATATGTTTTAATTTTAAAATTCAAAACTTCGAATCACCACCAGTTCTTTTAATAAGGCATGTTGGGCCAGACGGATTTAGAAAATTCAGGCCGATCCATTTGGTTCATATGATTTAATAAAAGGTCCATATTGTAGTTTAATCATCATGGTCCGAAATTAAACGGGTAATGGATTGGCCCAACCTTGGCTTGTTAGGTATTCTTGGCCCAACATCTTGTGGATCCTTTTCGTCTCTACAATATATTTTTAGTAAAGCTCTACTGGCATTGGCCCGAACATCAATTCGAATCCGGTTGAAATTTTATCTAAATTCGAAGAGATACGATGGATCTAATTCTATTAAAAATGATCAATAATATGAATTATGTGAAACGAATATGAATATAGATCTAATCCTTATCCGAACAATAAATATAGGGGCCGTTTGGTAGGATCTAATAGGGGGTATTAGGTCATATTATATGAGTTAATATGGGCTAATACAACGTTTGGTGACATTGCTCTAATACCGGGTCAAATGGATTAAATCCTTACGACCCGGTATTAAGACTAGATTATAATCCACCCAGGCGTGGGTGGATTAGTTAATCCGGTTATATATGGATTAGGTAAATATCACTAATAACCTCAAATTTACATATTTCATTTTTAACATATCATTAAATATCATAAATTCTTCCCAAATATCTAAAAATGGAAAAACATTATACATAAATAAATCACAAATTAAAATCTATATCAATTTAGAATTAATATAGAAGCATTCAATCGAATCTACCAAACATGATTTTAATATGACCTTCAATCCGGCTCCAATCCAATCCACCTTAATCCCATACACTATATAAAATTGCATATACATAATATTTTATTATTATAAGTAACATTATTAATATTTTACCATATTGTTACTCCAAAGGTTTCATCAATTATCAAATTGTTAAAGAGTTAATGTTCATTTACTTCTTAGTGATTTTTTAAATTAACTCATTCACCAAACCCTCTCAACAAGCCTTGTCCCACTATCTGTTTTTTCTAATCACTAGCGCGTTCAGTGAGCTTATTGAAATATATTTTACGAATATATATTTAATTACTCATATTAGATATTTTACATAAAAAAAAAAAAGTTTCACCAAGAAAATTGTATGTTCACTTAAAAAATAATAAGTGAATACGGGAAAGTTGTCACTTTTTCCATGCATTTGTCACTAAGGTTAGTGTTGTCACAATATTTATTAAGACAAGTGCAAGTAGGGCAAAAAATGGGTAGGTTTGGGTGGATTTTTATACAAAAATCAACCCGATCCAATATATGCGGGTTGTTAAATTAGCAAACTACAACGTACGTCTTGAAACCGAACAATTCGGGTTGATTAGTAGGGGTTGGTTGACGGGTAAATTGGCTAGTTGATATTTTTTATGAGTAATATTTTCAAAATAAATGTAAAATAAAAAACACATAATTTCTAACATTGATTGATTATAAGAAACATGGACATTTTTAACATCACGCTTAAAAATGTTAAACTATTAATTATTGATATTTGCAATAATCTATATCTTACCAACTTATCGATGATGATATATAATTTAGATATGTTGTGAAATTTTGGTTTTACACTTGATTTAAGTAAATCATAGTTTTGAAATAAACAAAATAAACAAATCATATAACTTTATAATATGATATATGACATAAAATAATTAAAATATAGAACGACTGGCCTGATGAGAGTCACGCCACTAGACGCTCGTCCTAAGAAAGTGATTGCCTCCCCTCGTGCAGGTATTGGCGGCTGATCACAATCCCAAGATAAAACCCATATGGCCACGCCGTGTCCTCATCCGTGAGCACGTTCACAGGAAGACAAAGAACCAGACTTTATCTCTAGTGCCCAATAACAATATAGAAAGTATTTTGTGAATGCAACCTATCTAGCTAGTGAGTGTGTGTTTCTAAGACTCTAGGACACTCCTATTTATAGTGTTCATGAGAGACCTTAATGGTCAAAATATTAAGAGCCACATAATGGTGCATTAGGGGGATGTTAATGCAATTGACGTTACAAAATTTATTTTTTATTTTGAAGTTTAAAACTTCTAAAATTCCAACAATCCCCCACAAGTTTTAAAACTTCAAAATATGCAAAAATAA
The DNA here is from genome assembly GCA_038501285.1 of Penstemon eatonii. Classification (NCBI taxonomy): domain Eukaryota; kingdom Viridiplantae; phylum Streptophyta; class Magnoliopsida; order Lamiales; family Plantaginaceae; genus Penstemon; species Penstemon eatonii. The sequence goes on from JBCEGF010001339.1 coordinate 1,128,128, forward strand.
TTGGGCACTAAAATACTATGCAATGGGTGCAGGAGCCTTCCGAGCTTGAACCTACACTTAGTGTTGATGATTTTCATTTGAGGAAACCATAATGGCGCAAGCGCTTTGAATTAGGTCCCTTGGCCAAACTTCAATACATCACACACACAGTATCGACATCACGCGTTAACGGCCGTGCGCTCGAATCTTGATTCTCATGAGAGTTTCTAGGGTCAGCCCAAACCCATAGCCACGGCCCCATGGCAACTCTCACTTAGGTGAAACCTCCAAGGGTACGTGCGAACTATACCCTGCGGAATTCCCGTCTTGATCTCATTAAGGGTTAAACCCAACCGTAATATCACACTATGAAACACTATCACCATAGGGATGGGAAGGAGGTGCTCTCCTATAAATTAGTGTTAAACGAGTCACGCATTACAGGTTGTTCCTACCCATTGAACCTTCTTTATGGGGTCTCCAATCACAAAGGTTGGGTTACTCCCGGAGGTGACTCCCTTACGGGCTTACGCCCATCCCCCTCGATGAAGGATCTAGCCTTTATAGCTAGTCCTGAGACAAAATTCCACCTCGTGAAATTATTATATATTGCCTCTTATAATTTAATTTTCACCATTATTTTTGAAGTGCGATATGTGTCGCATTATGATTTCTTCAATATTCCATTGTCTCGTGTATGTGCACGTGCACCTGTTACAAAATCACCTCCACAAGAGTGGTCAATAAATTAACAACAAAATTAGAATATGATTATCATCACTTCCTTCTTTATTTTGGAAGTTTTTCATGATAACGCTAGCATAAATTTGCGAGCCTTTAGAATAACTCTCAAGTCTCAACGTAAATATTAATCAGATATTGAAATTAATCATATGGAATAAAATTTATTCTTGATAAATTTTATATATCATGCTCAACCCCCACATTTCTTAAGATTAGGTGTAGAAACCAATTGATACAAAATATTGAAAGTTTAATTAATGTTTCTACATGGTAAATGAAAACACCTTATTTGGTGTTATTACTGATTAATATGATCAATTTGCTTTAAACAATTCACATACACAGTATGCGCTAAAACAGATTTAGTCATATGAACAACTCTTATAATATCGTTCTCTATTAGGAGAAATTATTAAGCTAGAAATAAAGCTCAAAATATTAGGAATGTAACCTCCACACCTTTCCACTATCAAACAAATAAATTCTTATTTGATTATATTTTATTTTGATAAAGATGTTACTTACAAGGTATACACGACCGTAAGCTAACATCACGTAATCGTTGACCTTTTACTAATTGATTCCATCAACAATTTTCATAAAATCATAAAGTCAATCACATGCATAAATTAGCATCCATAATACTATTTCATCAATGCATGTATATTGAGATCTAACCATTAATGATCTTCATCTCAATAGAATATCATACTAGTCAATTATCATTTCATTTCAGTCAAGACATAAGATATCCATTGAATGATTACTACCTCTCTACCATATGTACAAATTAACACAATAATCAAAAAAAATAGCATGCTTTTATAACAATTTTAATGATTAGACCTTTCTCTAAATCATTATAGTCATGTCTTAGGTCAAAGGCCTAAAATATAATATGACTAGCATTGATAATGCAATAAACTATTACACAATCATGTAACCCCTATGCAATTATGGTCGATATTAATTTTTAGGAAATCATTGGATTTCATGCTTTTTTTTTTTTTTTTTTTAATTAATGTGTTGAACAACTTATCACATCATATGTCATAAGTACATACCTCATAGCACACATATTTTTATTCGTAGACAACTTCAAACAACAACACTCCATTTGGTCTAATCTTGTACGTACAAGGTCCATTCTGAACTATTCTTTAACTTTGATATTAATGAAACAAGAATCACTTGTAGACTCAATTGTTAAATTATTAGAGGTCCAACACCAATCACAATAGGAAACCAAACAAATCATGCTTGTTAATTTATGTGAACTCACTAAGTGAGATGCAATGAATATATTCATTAAAAGCATTTATGTGCATAGTTTAATATCCTATAAATATGTATATAACTCTTTGCAGCATGAATCAAAAGACTGGCAAAACATTTTTTTTTTTCATCATTTTTTTTTTAATAATAAACTTCAGCGTTAACATTTATATACCATGGATACAACGTGTTGAGCTGTAAAAATAAGACTTTTGCCATACTGCAAGATAGCAGTTGATTCATTGCATAGTGAAAGATAAGTAAAAAAAAAAAAAACACCTCAAAGTTTTTTTTCTTTTAACCTTTCAAATGGCAATTAATGATGAATATAATTACGTCATCATTACATAACTTTACTGTACCAATGCATATGAAACATATATTTCTTATTTTAATTGCAAAATTAAATGCAATTATGGCAAAATAATTCATGCATTTATTTAGTATAAGTCACATGTATACATGGAGATACACATAAATCTATAAAATTTATAACACATAAATTCTCATTTACTCTTGGCTAGTGATATTGTTGATACTTTGATAAAATTAGACCACCAATCAAAATCTTTCATTGGATCTATGAATTCAAAATAAGTAATATACATGCACACATTATTACATAATGAAACTAAAATTTAATTTCACATTATCACAAAACATACCTCTGAATTGTAGTAAATTGATCTCACCAACATCCATTTTTTAGAGCATGTTTTCTTAGAATGAAAGAAATTCACCCACTATATATACTTTTAACGGAAACTCATTTAATAGGTTAAAATTATTTAAATCCCAACAATAGTAATGACAATATTTAATTACTGAATAATACACTAATTGCTAGCAAAAGTCCTTAGGCAATCCTTTTAAATAATTAATAACATGCAACTACCAATATTTTTTTTTTTTTAAAAGCGGTCAATATATCTTAATTATATTGACATTTACTTAATTGCAAGAATTTCATTTCTTATTAACCCAAAGCTACGGACTGTGGCAAACTATAAGAGTAGCCAACATGTTTTTTTTTTTTTTTTTTTTTTTTTTAATTTTGATTTTTGAAAAGGTAAAATATAGTTCCAGTGTCAAATGAAATCCATATCAGCTTAAAAAGCATAACCGAAGTATATACACCACTAATTTTACTTAATTATCATGCTTTTAAGGACCACTCAAAATTCTAAAATAAAACGAACCATAATATATTTCAAGATGTACCTTTTCATGAGCATGAATACATAAAATGGCACTATTAAATTTTATATGTTTCTAACATATATCATCATATCTAAACAAGAAAATTTATAGATCTCAAAATTTAACAAACACTCGAAGTCAAATTTGAATGTCCAATTTTCGCAGTATTTTATTCTTACAAAGAAATCAAGTTAAGTTCCTCCTATCAAACAAATTCTTTTAACCGCTAATGAAGCCAATAAAATATCCTCCAATATCAATTGTTCAATACGATAACGGTAAAACAATTTCTTATATGATTTCAAGATCAAAAGCATCTATGACCAAATAATATTAATTCATGCATTTGAGCACTATCTTTTGGAAGAAATTTTGCACCAAAGGTAGAGTAGACTATCCAATGAATAGTTGGTATAATTTTACTCATAAAATTTTCCAGCAATAAACGGAAATAAAACACCATACCTTTTAGGAAAGGAAATGCATCAAACTCACATGTGTTTTGGGAAATCTTCATTTTTCAAAATTCCATATGAGCATTTCATGTAGGAGTATCTCAAATGCTTCAACCTTTATTTAACTTAGAAATTTCCCCATCATCATCGATTCATGAAATACACAAAACATGGGTCAGACATTATATTGAACAATTTATTTAAATATTAATCATAATCACTTTCTTAGATTGTTGTGAAATTTTGATTTTACACTTGATTTAAGTAAATCATAGTTTTGAAATAAACAAAATAAACAAATCATATAACTTTATAATATGATATATGACATAAAATAATTAAAATATAGAACGACTGGCCTGATGAGAGTCACGCTACTAGACGCTCGTCCTAAGAAAGTGATTGCCTCCCCTCGTGCAGGTATTGGCGGCTGATCACAATCCCAAGATAAAACCCATATGGCCACGCCGTGTCCTCATCCGTGAGCACGTTCACAGGAAGACAAAGAACCAGACTTTATCTCTAGTGCCCAATAACAATATAGAAAGTATTTTGTGAATGCAACCTATCTAGCTAGTGAGTGTGTGTTTCTAAGACTCTAGGACACTCCTATTTATAGTGTTCATGAGAGACCTTAATGGTCAAAATATTAAGAGCCACATAATGGTGCATTAGGGGGATGTTAATGCAATTGACGTTACAAAATTTATTTTTTATTTTGAAGTTTAAAACTTCTAAAATTCCAACAAGATATAAATTCAAGTAAAAATGTGATTACCAACATATTTATACCATAAACGTTAATATAAACAAGAAATTAAAAAAAGTTTTTTTTCTTAGTAAATTTTATTAAAATATGAATAAAAATTACATCAATCAATGGTGGACGTTGTTAACCATCAACCCATCACCTAACTCATACCATGCGGATTTACAAGATCCACCCCCCACCCCTCCCCACACACACACAATTTACTATTTTAAAAATAAAATCAGTGGTTCTTGATGGTTTAGGTCGGGTTGGGCAGGTTTATGTATACACCTTAGTGCAATATTGACAAAAAAATATTTTAAGTTGTGACAAGTAACTATTAGTGACAAATATATAAAATTATAAATTATCATTTTGTACAACTAGTTACACCCTTTCAGTGGCAATTTGTTATTGTTAACTTAGGTTATATTGGGCTTTTGGCATTTTGCACCTTGGAATTATAGGATTTTGACACCTTACACCCTAGCTTAAAAGTTTTGGCACTTTGCACCCTGAAAATATAATTTAGTTGGCACTTTGCACCCTAGTGTGTGTTTTGAAGAAAAAATTCATTGATTGAAGAGTATAATAGTTATTTTCGAATATTGTTGGCACTTTGCACCTTAAAAGTTTATATTTTGACACTTTGCACTCTATTATATAGTGTAGTGGCACTTTGCACCTAAAAATATAATTTTTGGCATTTTCAACTCCGACATAATATGATAATCTAAATTACGTAAATAACATGCAATATAATAATATATTAGATATATAAACGTGTATTTTAGATAAAAAGTAAATAATCTAGAGGATACATGAAAATCAAATGAAGACAATATCTTTTTTATAATCTAAATTTTACTGAGAGAAAATATTAAAATAAATTATTATAAAGTAAAATAAATTTAGAATAACAAGTTTATGATTGTTGTGCATATAAATGACCATTTTATCTAGGGGTGTTCAACGAAACCGCTAGACCGCCCCAACCGATCAACCCAATCCAAACCGACCGCAATTTTACGGGTTGAAGGTTTGATGGGTTGATCTTGGGCATCATGAAAAAAGACCGCAATTTTCGATCGGGTTTGGTTTTATACTTTTTTAGACCGCATAATCGCATTCGACCGCACTTTATATAAATGATGATGTATATATGTTTTATTTTATTTTATTATTTAATTTAGTACTAAATTTAAGAAAATGAGAAATATAATATAAGTATATACTTTAACAAATTAGTCGTGTTCCACAATCAAAACCCCAATTATATTAGATAAACCCTACAATCTTACGTAAATCTTCAATTTTAAGTGCCAAAAAGATAAAAAAAAAAATAGATCCAAAACTAGAACAAATTAGTTAAAAAATATTCTGCGAAAAACAAAAAGTAAAGCAAAAAAAAAATATCAATCAAATTTTTCATTGGCCATTAATTAACCACCAACACCAAGTTCGAATATAAAGATATTTTTCTCTTTTGTTTATTCTTTGGGAACAATTTGATTTTTATGTAATGAAAACTTGTTAATTTAGTGCTCCGGTTTGTTAGCTTTCATTAAATTATGTATTCATTGAAAATTATATTTTAATTGATATTTTACATTATCTCCATTATATTTTCTATGAAAGTTTACTAAATTTATTAATAATAACAAAAAAAATATAATTAATTAGTGCATTTTATATTTAACTCGTCAAATAATAAAAATACAAGAAAGTTGATAATTGAGACCCGCCCCAAACCTCCCCAACCCAAATGAACCGCATAGTGCAATCTCAAGACTTGTTGGGTTGAGTTTGGACTAGAGATTTCAAAACCCGCAAATATTGGGTTGGGTTTGGGCAAGTACAAAACCGCACTAGACCGCACTGCGAACACCCCTAATTTTATCTCTACAGCGCCAACATTCATGAGTTTGTTTTTTTAAGAAAAATATATTAGGGTACAAAATGTCATACAAATTATATTTTTAGGGTGCAGAGTGCCAAAAAAATTAAATCGGGGTGAAAAATGCTAATATTGTATAATTTTATGGTGCAAAATGCCAACATTCTATATTTTAAGGGTGCAAAATCTATATTGCCAAGGTGCAAAGTGAAAAAAAAAAATTTAAAAATACCTATTCTACCCTTCTACGAATAAATTTTATCACTAAAACACACACTAGGTTGCAAAGTGCCAAATAAATTATATTTACATGGTGCAAAGTGCCAAAAATTTTAAATCAGGGTGCAAAGTGCCAAAATCCTATGATTTCAGGGTGCAAAATGCCAAACGCCCGGTTATATTACTAAATGTCAATAGTGGCTAAAATTTTATAGTTCTTGTCTCTAATATTTTTATGTTTATGTAAATAATTTTAATGACAATAGTTATGTTCTTGCCTAGTAATATAATTAGTGACAAGTTTAATATTGACATTTAGTGTTTGGTCACAAAATATCAAATTTCTTGTAGTGCATTTTATGGGATAGTTTGATCAATTATTGATCATATGTAAATATTTTTATTATTTATTCAGTTTATCAAATATTGTATGAGGATGCAAACTTTGCAATATCAAAAATTGCTAGGTTTTACTTTAGATTATTGGAAAATTATAATGATATTCTTATTTTCAATAATGTCACATTTGTAAAACAACAAAATTTAAGGTTTTAATTTATAAATCTTGGTTTGGGTACTTTAATAGACGTGAATCTTATAAATAATATTTATTATATATTATTAAGAAGATAATAATAGCGTAATTGTGTTACATCAATACCTAACTGTAAAGTATCGATTGCATGATATTCTCTTCGAAATCGAAAATTTGTGTCATTTATAAATACAATAAATATTATACATTCGAATGGAAATTTTGTTCTCGAAAAGTTAATGGAAAGTTTCAATACATAACTTACCGAAACACATCACAAGAATGAAACTTTAATCCAAGTTTAAAAGATGATAAGAATGATGGAGATGGAAATAAGTATTCTAGTATTATCTGCAAATTTTTAAGGAGGAGAAAAATGAATCATCTAACTTTTTCGTTGGTTTTTTTTTTACCTAGATGGTCCACTCTCTCCGAAAAATGAGGGAGTACGTGTTTCTTTTATGTTTTGAGGGTGCAAAGTGCTAATTTCTTGTGTTACAGTGGTGCATAGATGAGTTTTTCTTAATTCAAGATTGCTAAGTGCTAATTTTATATTTTGGAGGTGCAAAGTGCTAAAAAACCAAAATAAATTACCTATTTTGCCCCTCGAAAAATACTAGAGGGTGCAAGTTGCTAAGTTTTTTGTGTCGAGGGTGCAAAGTGAAAAAAAAAACTGTAAATCTAATATGAATGCTTGGTTTGGAAGGACATTCTTTTTTATGGGATAGTTTGATCAATTATTAATCATATGTAAATATTTTTATTATTTATTCATTTTATCAAATTAATATTGTATGAGGATGCAAACTTTGCAATATTAAATTGTTAGATTATATTTTAGTTTATTGGAAAATTATGATGATATTCTTATGTTCAATAATGTCACATTTGTAAAACAACAAAATTTAAGGTTTTATTTTATAAATCTTGGTTTAGTATTTAATAGACGTGAATCTTATAAATAATATTTATTATATATTATTAAGAAGATAATAATAGCGTAATTGTGTTACAACACTATCTAACTGTAAAGTATCGATTACATGATATTCTCTTTGAAATTGAAAATTTGTGTCATTTATGAATACATTAAATATTATACAGTCACTGCTTATTCGAGGACTACCTAATTTTTATTTATGACGTATTACGAACAAGGCTATTTATAACAATTATTTTCATTTTGAATTTTTTTTAAAATATGTATTGTATGTTAAGTGACATATTAGCATAGTGGTTCCTAGTAATAATTTAAAATGAAAAGCAGAACAAGGGTTCAAAATTGTGAGAATGCACACAAAGCATCACTATCTGAATCATATGTAAGTTTTTTTTCAATAAATTTACATACTAGTCGTGCAAAATACAATTTGGATAAGTTAATTTACATATCGCCAATAAGCAACTCCACTTATCTTAATAATAGTCCCTATTAAATCCCTTATACTCACCCTCGCTATTATTATTGGAAATTTTCTGACACATTTATTAGATTCATACAACCTTTTCCCTCATTTTTCTCTTTAAAAGACCCCAAAAGTGAAAGAAAAGAATCAATTAGTGAAATACAGTGTAACTAATAACCATTTTATCAACTCCCCTTTTTCTCTCATTGATTCAGGTATTAAATGTTCAATTTTTTAATTCACCCCACACTCCTCCCAAAGTATATACATCGATATAAAAAGAATTTGTGTTCATATGTATATATATTTGTGCAAAACACACGCTCTTATATGAATCTCACATGCATGAATTGCTTTATTTATGAGCTTGGTTAAGATTTGAGGAACTTTTATGATGTTATTTTTTATTAATGAATTTTTCATGTTTTATGAGTTTCCTTAATTTGTGTTGTTGTTGGTTTGAAGTGGGTGTGTGGACTGAGTATATCGTCATCATTCTTCAGTTTCTTCGTGAGAAGAAATATGAAGAGACCGTTCATGCGTAAGAATTGGATTTTTTTTCCAATTAATATTAATTTTTTTATAATTGAGGATAATTTTTAGTTTCTACTGGAAAAAAAGTAATAAATACTAGTCAAGTATATCCTGACGTATTATTGCCGGCATAATAAAGAAAATTAATTCAAAGAGAAAAGTGTTTATTTGTGATGATATTTATTTAATTTTTATTTGTGGTAGTTTTAGGTTGGAGCGTGAATCTGGATTCTTTTTTAACATGTTCTATTTTGAGGAAATTGTAATGAATGGAGATTGGATCAATGTAGAAAAATACTTATTGGGGTTCATGAATCTCACATCTAACAAATATTCAATGAAAATCTTCTTTGAGATACGTAAGCAGAAATATTTAGAAGCCCTGGACCGGTACGTTCTTTCTTGATGTAATTGCACATTACTTAATTAATGTCTTCATTTGTTTTCTATTAATTTTCATATTCTTGTGGATTAAATTTATTCTTATTTGACTCCATTTCAGAAATGATCGTGCAAAGGCTAATGACATTCTGATCAAGGACCTGAGAGTATTTTCTTCACTTCACGAGCATATTTTTAAAGAATTCACACAACTTTTGGCTCTGGTCAATTTTAGGAAATGAAAATAGTTTAGTTATCATGATTGATATGTGAAAATAAATTACAACATAATACATGAGAAATTATTTGTTGGCCCAAAATCGAACAACATGAGTGTAGAAATGCTGAGATGGGAAAGATAGAAATTTGTAGGAATATTTTATACTAGAGTACTTAACTTATTTTTTGACTTGATAGAAATGAGTAGAGAGACTAACGGTAGTAGTCTAAGAATTCAAAATACGAAGTAATATAGTAAGAATATATAGAAATACAAACATCATTCTTATATCAAAATTTTAATTTATTTATGATAGAATTAGTATCAATTTTATCAACAATTATGTTTTCAAATAATATGCAAGAAGGATAACCTTTTTCTTGTTAAATTTTTAAGCGGTTATATATGACTATTCAATTTCGAGGAGTGTATTTCATTACCATTTAATAAAATGTAATGAACAAACAAACTAATGATGATAAACTAAAGAATGTATGATTATAGTATTATGCTGAAGGACCGAACATTTAAATATATTAGTAGGCATACTTTGAACTTTTTGGCAAAAGGTAGAAATAGATTCACAATTGGTAGTAAAAAAAAAAGAAAAAGAAATTGATGATGTAGACTTTTTACTTTGTGTTGTATTGTGATAAATTTAGGTGAATATTTTTAATTGAATAGTGTAATGGTTTACTCATTAAAAACAAAATTAATTTGGTTTTTATGAAAAAATGGTTGGTCTGGGAGGCCTAAGGCTCCATTGCAATGTTTATAGCCACCCCTTTTGAAATTAGCTAGTACAATTAAGATACATCTACATAATTTACAGCATTCTAGAATAGCACATGTTCCAAAAAATTGCTTTTTATTTTATTGTGTTACAGTTTTCTCCTTTGTTTTTTTTTTTTACTTGTTTTATTTTCCCTAAAGATGTTAGTGTAAATTTGATGACGTGCAGGGTGAACGAAAAATTATCCAAGTATGTTGATGAACAAAGTGCTAGGGGTGTTATGTTTACTAAAGTTAAGAAGTTGCTAGAAGTAAACCCTCTTGTACAAGAGAAGCTGACTTACCCTCATAATCTTAAGAATGCAAGGCTAAGGACTCTAATAAACCAGAGGTTTGTTTCATGAAAATGTGCACTTGTGACATTTTGTTTTCAAATTATGATATTCAATTTTTAAATTGATATTATTATATATTTTGCAGCTTGAATTGGCAACACCGCTTATGCACGAATCTGAATCCCAATCATCAAATAAAAACTTTGTTTGTGGATCACCGTTGTGCACAATCAAATGTACCTGGTGCTAGGGCCCCATCTCCAGTTCCCAATCCTCTTATGGGAGCTATTCTAAGGCCTGCGGGATTTTCCCACTTTAGTGTAAGTAGATAAATATTTGCAACTTTAAATTGTTAATATCTTTGTTTGTGAATCACCGTTGTGCACAATCACAGTTACCTGGTGCTAGGGCCCCATCTCCAGTTCCCAATCCTCTTATGGGAGCTATTCTAAGGCCTGCGGGATTTCCCGAATTAAGTGTAAGTAGATAAATATTTGCAACTTTTAAATTGTTAATATCTAACTCTTACACGTATAAGAGTTTGATTGACTTTTCTTTATGTTGATATATCCATTTTAGCCAGCACCAGGTCCATGGATGACTAATACCCCTCAAGTTCCTCATCATTCACCTTTTTATTTTCCAAATTGGTTTGAATTCTCAAAGCGAATCAGGTTTTAATTTGTTGCTCAATACTTTGACTTTCAATGTGATCATGATGCTCAAATTTTTTTTCATGTTTCTCTTTGTAATTGATTTAAGTCATCGTGTCCTTATTATACATCACATCTTCCAAAGCGCCCCAGGAATCATTCTACAGTTAACATGGCTAGGGACCAAACAGTTCATTATGAGCATAGTCTAACTAGACCTTTCAGCATGCCTGATGAAGTATGGTGTCACCATCTTAATTCCATTTGTATCCTACTTAACTGAATTTCTTATATGTGTGTGTGTGTATGCATTACAAACTTGACATATATAAAACTCGTTTTCGCATAAAATCATTTCTTCCGAAGTCATATTTTACAGACTAATAATGTACCTACCAATGTTCCACATGTTGGATCGAGTAGTCAGATGCATGCACAAAATCCGCACACATGTGATGATTTGCCAATGTCTGTGATTATGAATCTCAATCAAGGCGCAATGGTCAACAGTGTGGATTTTCATCGAGATTTTTCATATGTGAAATCAAGAACTATGGAGGAGTACTCGCAATGCCGCTCTTTGAGACTCACTTATAGTTCTAGTTCAACACCACTAAAGGTATGTATTTGAGGCAAATCTTTTGATTTCAATAACTATGAAATCAATCAGACTCATATTATTTCGACTCTGTTAAACTTGTTAGGTTCCAAGATTGACATATACCAACTCTGGATTCGGCATACTGGCACTAGCATCGAATGGTGTGCACAAACTCTGGAAATGGCCACAGTATGATGCTAATACAATAGGGAAGGTATTCCTCGATCTCACATAAGTTTTATGTCATAACTAATGTTGGACCATTCATATAATAATACATAATTTTCGAAGGCAAATTCTAATAACGAGCCAATGTTATGGGAACCTAATGGGCTAGCGATGACCAATGATACAAGTAATATCAATTCAGAAAATGCCGTTCCATGTTTTGCATTATCAAAGCATGATTCTTATGTCATCTCAGCTTCTGGAGGAAAAATTTATTTGTTTAATATGAAGACTTTCAAGGTAAGTTCCTCGAATCTTGGCTCATTGCACAAATAAATATTTGTTTTTATAATATACCTTATTGTAACTGATGGGGGCTATTTCACACCCCTTATAATAATCGGAATGACTAGTCCATATACGTTCGGACCGACTAGGAGTCTAATTCAATAAAGAGCTGCCCGGTCCGATCTGCGCTATCAGTCCTCGGCGACCAAGAGTGATGTCCGAGTTCCATAAGGATTACTATGCCTAGTCCTATTAGGATTATGTTTCCTTGTAAAACTAGGGTTAATGTCATATAAATACCTAGTTAAACATTGTATTAAGAACAACGTACAATCAGAGCTTACGCCTACATACTTTGGCAATCTGATATCATATTTAATAGAAAAGCTTTTGCTATACTATTTACATATTCATCGTCTTGCTTACTTATTGTTCTTTACGTAACTGTTCTTCCTTGAGATTGATCCATCCGGAATAAAGTAACAAAGCCCTATAATCTATACTTAATTCGACCTCAGAAACATACATCATTGATTTAATCTAACCTAACGAAAAACGGTTAAATCAGGTGGCGCCCACCGTGGGGCTAGGTTAATTATTCGATCGACATATGGCTCGCCCAAGGAAGAACGCCCGTAACAGAGCAAGGAGTAACACGTCAAACCCTCCTATCACATCTGATGATCAACAGGACGATACTAATCATAACGATCCAATAACTAATAACAATCAACAAGAAACCGACCAATTGCCGAATCTGGAGGAACCATAAGGGATGAATACCTAAAACCCTCCAGGACAACAAGGGATCCCCACCAGTGTAACTCCGGAAGCGCACATGAATCCAACGATCCCGATTCCTCCACCAGATACTCGGGAGAAGCTCCGACAAATCGCTATGTTATTCAATTCGCTCTGCCCAGGGGAATTACTAGTACCCGAGCAGGTTCTTAGAAACCCTAGAACCACTGGGGCAAATCCTGTTCAAAGGACACCAAGGCAGGTCGATCAGATCTCGCAACAAGCAGATAGCCCTGCAAGCGAGCAACGATCGTTGCACGGTCAGCAAAAGAGCAATTCAAAGCCGTCCGATGAACATATCCGAAGAAAAACGGATCGGACAAGGCCACAACCTGTCCGCCCCGGATCAAAGGAACATACCATAATCCCCATCGAGGATGACGTAGTCGACGCAGTTCCTAATCGACCACGAACTATGCGATTCTCGGAAAGAGAAATAGAGAAGATGGTACAGGAGCGTCTGGAACAACGTTTACGAACTGTTCAAAATCCATGGGCCAGAAGCACGGAACTCCAAGAGAGCCTAGCGACATGCTCCCCCTTCTGCAAGGAAATAAAAGAAGCTCAATCCTCGGGACAGGTTCCGGGACGACTACCCAGATACGACAGAACCACCGACCCAGATGACTATATATTCAGCTTTACAAACATAATGAACTTATATGCTCACTCAGCAGAATTCACTGCTAAGTTAATGGTTACCACGTTCGAAGGACTCGCTTTGGATTGGTTCGCCAAGCAACCCACTAATTCCATATTCAGCTTTCGGGAATTATGCAACAAGCTGACACAGCAGTTCGCCAGCCAGAAGAGACAGAAACTACCAATGAGCTATCTAGGAACCATTCATCAACAAGAGGGTGAATCCCTATGAAACTGGCTGGCAAGGTTTAACGTGGAATTGCTCAAAATCGATTCCCCCAATATTGATTACATAATCTCCATTCTCTTCGATCTCACCAAAAACAGGCAATTCTGGAATGCCCTCAGTAGAAAGCAACCAAGAACGTTTGCTGATATTATGACCTTGGCGTCGAAATACATGACCCAAGAGGAGATGAACTCCTTTAAAGATAAGAATAAAAATAAAACTCCCGCCTCCGGCTAGAAGCGGCAAGACAGAGTTCCTGCTCCAAAATCCATGGATTATGATCGATCCTTCAGAAGAGGCAATGTCTTCCAGCGATTAGAATATAATCGTAACGATCAAGACAGACAACCTAATGTCTATCAAAGACCAATATCGACTGAGCCGGCAAACAGGAGCAGAATTAACCAAGTAGAATACCCCAGGTTAACCGTACCAATAGAAGAAATCTTGGTAGTACTTGAGAGGAACAATTGGATCCCGACGGCGAATAGAATCTCTCAGCCAAGGCCAGGTGCACGAAACTATGATTTATACTGTAGATATCACCGGGCACATGGGCATCGCACTGAAGATTGTTTTCATCTTAAAAGAGAAATTGAAAAACTGATCGAACAAGGAAAATTAGATGACTATCTAGAACGGAACGACCGCAAGAGGGGTAGAAGTCGGAGTCCTCGGAATAATAATCAAAGAGGGAGCTCCCAAAAAAGGTCCCCTAACATTGCTCCCCCACATGAGTTGAATGATGGTCAGATTAACGGCACCATTCATACGATCTCAGGAGGACCAGCCGGCGGGGACAGTCGCAATGCTCGACGCAGGACCGCCAGGTCCATACTTGGAAGCATCAGGTACCCAAAAGAAGTGTGGACGCTAGAAAGTAAACCACTAAAGGACCAACTGATCAGTTTCAACGAGAGCGAGGTACCAAAGAACTTTGTTTGGGACACGAAAGAAGACAACCCTGATTTTCCAATGGTGGTATCGCTGGAAATAGCACACTACAACGTCAAAAGAATCCTGATCGACAATGGAAGCTCAGCGAACATCATATCTAAAGAGGTCCTAGCTCAGATGAACTTGGGAGAAATAACGTTCCAAAAGGTAGCTACGCCTTTAGTAGGGTTTGGAGGTTCGAAAATTATCCTTAGTGGAACAATTACTTTAAGTGTCTCACTCGGAAAGAAACCACGTCGTACGGTGAAATTAATCAAATTCTTGGTAGTAGAAACTCCCTTCGCCTACAACGCGATCCTAGGATGACCCGCCCTCAACCTATTCCGAGCGGTTGTTTCAACTTACCATCAGAAGATAAAATTTCCGACTGACATGGGAATCGGAGAAATAGTAAACGATCATTGTATGGCATGGGACTGTTACAACACCTCCTTAACTTTGGGGAACCGCTCCAGATCGTTTACCCCAGCTAAAAGAAAACTCGAGGACGACGTTGACATAGTTGAAATTGAAATCCCCAGCATAGACCGAATAGATAAAAAGGGAAAGGAACCGGTCGATTTGGCTTTGAAACCACCAGAGCACAAAGATGTCCTGCTAGTGCAAGGGGATCCCACAAAAACAACCAGAATTGGAATTGAACTCAGTAAGGAAGGGGAAGTAATGTTAGTAAACTTCCTCAGAGAAAACATAGATATCTTCGCCTGGAGTGCGAACGGCATCGAAGGGATTGATCCCAAAGTAATCACCCATTCGCTAAAGATCGATCCCATGGCAAACCCTGCTAGACAAAAGAAGAGGAATCATGGGCCGATAAAAGATAAAATAATCAAGGCAGAAGTAGAAAGGCTACTCAAGGCAAAACAAATTCGAGAAATACACTTCTCGGAATGGCTATGTAATGTCGTATTAGTAGCGAAAGGGGATAAAAAGGATAATAAGTGGAGAATGTGCAATGACTTCACCGACCTTAACAAACTATGTCCGCGCGATCCATATCCCCTCCCGAGGATCGACTTATTAGTCGACTCAACAGCTGATTTCGCAATTTTCAGCATGATGGATGCCTTCCAAGGTGTTTATCAAATATACATGGATGAGCGAGACCAAGAGAAAATTGCTTTCGTAACAGAGCAGGGAGTTTACTGCTTCATAGTCATGCCATTTGGCCTGAGGAACGCCGGGGCCACTTACCAGAGGTTAGTAAACCTGATGTTCAAGGAGCTGATCGGAGAAATAATGGAAGTCTACGTAGACGATATGCTAGTCAAAAGCATGGATGAAGCTGACCATGTAAAGCATCTCGATCGATGCTTCCGAATATTGAGAAAATATCGAATGAAGCTGAATCCTTCAAAATGCACTTTCGGAGTAAAATCGGGAAAGTTTTTAGGCTATTTGGTTCATCAACGAGGAATTGAGGCTAATCCAGAAAAAATTCGAGCTATAACTGAAATGAAACCTCCCAAAACGATCTCCCAGGTACAAAGCTTGGTAGGAAAGATCGTAGCATTGAACATATTCATCTCCAAGTCGGCCGACAAAAGTTTGCCTTTCTTTCAAACTCTATGAAAGGCAAAAAACTTTGTTTGGACCGAATAATGCGACCAGGCCTTCGACCGGCTAAAGGAATACCTGACGTCCTCCCCACTATTGGCCAAACCAACTGAGGGCGAATCATTATACATTTACATATCAATTTCCAATGAGGCCATTAGTTCGGTTTTGGTAAAAATAGAAGGCGTGGAACATAAGCCTATTTATTACTTAAGTAAGTTACTATAAGGGGCGGAGAAGAATTACTTGGAAATAGAAAAATTCGCTTTGGCCTTAGTGGTAGCAGCACGAAAACTCCGACCTTACTTTTTAACCTACAAAATCATGGTGTTAACTAACCAACCGCTAAGACAGGTCTTAGCGAAGCCGGAAGCCTCCGGAAGATTGATTAAGTGGGCAATCGAGCTTGGTCAGTTCGAAATCGAATACAGGCCACGAATTGCGATTAAGGCCCAAATCTTAGCCGATTTCCTGTTAGAAACTCCGACCCAGATAACTGAACATAGTGAATCGACCAGCCACGATAATGATATCTTGATCGTAGAAAATCAAACCTGGTTGATGCATGTCGATGGTGCTTCATGCAGAGAGGGGGGAAGTGCCGGAATCAACTTTACCGGACCAAATAAGGAAGATATAAATTATGCAATAACATTGGACTTCGTAGTAACAAACAACGAAGCAGAATACGAAGCACTAATTGCAGGAATGGAAATGGCGATCAAGGCCAACATAAAGAGCCTCAAAGTACTGACCGATTCGGAATTAGTACAAAGACAGATTGAAGGTCTATACGAGGCAAATGAATTTAACATGGTCAAGTACCTCGCCAAAGTAAAAGAATTGGCTGAGAAATTTCAGAATTTTGAGATACAGAACATTCCGCGTTCGGAAACCAAATGGGCCGATCAACTTTCTAGATTTACAGGGTCTCATGATGGTAAAACAGAAAGAGTAATCAACTGGTTAATCTCCTATACCCCAGCAATCGATATCGACGAGACACCAGTAGCTGAGATGATGGAAATCGAAGAAGCTGAAAGAAACTGGATGACTCCGATGATAGACTATCTCCGAGAAGGAAAATTAAACGAAGCTCGGAAAATAAAATATCGAGCTCCAAAATACACATTGTTAGAAGAAAAACTTTACCTAAGATCGGTATCAGGAATTCTTCTAAAATGCATCTCCGAATCTCAAACCAACGATGTCCTTCGAGAGGTACACGAAGGAGAAGCAGGGAATCACAGTGGAGCAAGGGCCTTAGCCCTAAAGTACCTTAGAACAGGTTATTATTGGCCTACCATCAACAATGATGACATACAGTATGTGCAAAAATGTCATCATTGTCAAGTTCATGCAAATATAAGTCATCAACCAGCCGAGAACATGCACCCAATACCAGTATGCTGGTCATTTGATCAATGGGGAATGGACATCGTGGGACCTTTCCCAGTAGCCAGGTCTAAGAAAGCATATGTTCTAGTCGCTGTCGAATATTTCAGTAAATGGATAGAATGCGTCGCCCTTGCTCGAATAACTCAATTCCAAGTGATCAACTTCCTATGGAAGTTCATAGTATGTCAATTTGGCATCCCGAGAATCCTGATCTCTGATAACGGAACGCAATTCGCAGGAAAACAAGTAATGGAATGGTGTACCAAGCTAGGAATTCAGCAAAACTTCACTTCAGTTGGGCATCCAAGAGCGATTGGACAAACTGAAGTAACGAACCGAGAAATAATAAAATCTTTGGAGAAAAGATTAGGGGCAACCAAAGGAAGATGGCTAGATGAACTCCCCGGAGTACTTTGGGCTAATCGAACGACAGTCAGAACTTCAACCGGGGAGACCTCATTCAGTCTAGTATATGGCTCGGAAGTTGTAATTCCAGTCGAAACATTAATTCCAACACCAAGAATTGAAATGTATGATGACCAGGAAAACGAAAAGGCAAGAGAAAGTGATATCGACTTGACAGAAGCATTAAGAGAGAAAGCGGTCGTACGATTGCAAGTCGCTAAATCAAACATGGAGAAAGCCTACAATCAAAAAGTACGCATACGAACCTTCAAAGAATGGGACTTGGTGCAAAAAAAGGTAGAGGTATCCAAGCATGTGGGAAAATTACAACAGAATTGGGATGGACCATACATTGTCATTAATGTAGGAAAGAAAGCTTCATACAAAATTGCACACTTGGACGGAACACCCTTACCAAGAACATGGAATGCAGTCAACCTAAGAAGATACTATGGAAAATGAATCTTAGTAATCGTCCTTGTTAATTTCTTTTAATTTTGTTTGTTTTATTTTTATTTCTCACATTATTCATTGTAATAAAGGCCTTAGCCTGAGATTCATTCTCAAAATTTTATCAATGATTACGATTTTGAAGACCAAATCAAAGATTCACTTGAGTTAAGGCCGAAGTATCAAAATGAGTTGAGTATAAATCGATCAATTCGATAAACGCTCCTCGAAATTCTACAATCAACTTGGTTGAATCCAAAAAGTTAATCTAAGTATAAAACGAGTCGAGTATAAATTGATCCGCTCAATAAACGCTCCTCGATCTAAAGAATAACGAGTTGAGTAAAATTGATTCGCTCAATAAACACTCCTCGATCTCCATGACAATGACTAAAATAGGTTAACACCAAAAAATTGGTAAAAAAACCTAAGTATAAAGACGAGTTGAATAAAATTGATCCGCTCAATAAACACTCCTCGACCTCTAATAAATAACGACTTACAAAGGGTGTAAAACCTAAGTCTCAAAACGAGTTGAGTAAAATTGATCCGCTCAATAAACACTCCTCGATCTCCATGACAATGAGTAAAATAGGTTAACACCAAAAAATTGGTAAAAAACCTAAGTATAAAGACGAGTTGAGTAAAATTGATCCGCTCAATAAACACTCCTCGACCTCTAATAAATAATGACTTACAAAGGGTGTAAAACCTAAGTCTCAATACAAGTTGAGTAAAATTGATCCGCTCAATAAACACTCCTCGAGCTCTAATAAATAACGACTTACAAAGGGTGTAAAACCTATGTCTCAAAATGAGTTGAGTAAAATTGATCCGCTCAATAAACACTCCTCGAGCTCTAATAAATAACGACTTACAAAGGGTGTAAAACCTAAGTCTCAAAACGAGTTGAGTAAAATTGATTCGCTCAATAAACACTCCACGACCTCCATAAACAACACTTAAAAGGTTAACAAACCTAAGTCCTAAAACGAGTTGAGTATAAATTGATCCGCTCGATAAACGCTCCTCGACCTCAAAGAAAATGACTAAAAAGGTTAAATGCCAAAGATTTGGTACAAAACCTAAGTCCTAAAACGAGTCGAGTATAAATTGATCAATTCGATAAACACTCATCGAAATTCAACAATCAACTTGGCTGAGGCCAAAAAAGTTGATCTAAGTCTTAAAACGAGTCGAGTATAAATTGATCCGCTCAATAAACGCTCCCCGATCTCCGAAATAACGATCAAGATAGGTTACAAACCAAGAAATTTGGTAAAAAACCTAAGTCTTACAACTAGTAGAGTATAAATTGATCCGCTCAATAAACGCTCCTCGATCTCCATAATAAGGACCAAGACATGTTATAAACCAATTTTTTTTTTTGTAAAAAACCTAAGTATAAAAACAAGTAGAGTACAAATTGATCCGCTCGACAGACGCTCCTCGATATCAAAGATGACAACTAAATAGGTTAAAAGCCAATGATTTGGTAAAAACCTAGTGTCTTAAAACGAGTTGAGTATAAGTCGACCCGCTCGATAAACGCTCATCGATCTCCATAAAAGCGACCAAGAAAGGTTAAAGCCAAAAAATTTTTGGTTAAAAACCTTAGTTTCTAATAGTCGAATGATACGCGAACTGCTCGATATTTTACAACGACAAGTGAATAATACCAGTACGAGAAAAAGAATAACAACAAGAGATATGGAAATAATCAAAATTTTATTCATCTGAGTACAAAGAGCATCTCTTGAAAATACATAAAGAGTTCTATTCGTCTAACTACATAGAACACTTCTCGTATTTACACATCATTACAAGGGTAAAGTAATCCTACTCTATAGATTGATGGCTTTCACGACAATGTCCACGAAAACATCAATCTCTTCCCTGGTGCCTCAATGATCCTGTTCAACCACCTAAGAAGCACGCTGCTCAGGATGGTCGACTTCTTTGGTTCGATGGCCAGGCTCTGAAGATCGATTCCTCGTTAGGACAGAATGGTCATTACCAGCCAGATGTCCGGCAATACTCATTCACCCACAACGAGCTACTACTTGTATAATGGGCTGACTTTTACTCTAAAGCAGCATCTCTTGAGGGCTGTCGCAAAAGTGAAAACCTACCAGCACATCCCCGCGGCCAATCACTCCTGAAGTAACATCGAAAAAAGGGGACGCCTGGTAAGTATGAACCCGCCATGTGCAAACAAGCAACCATGGACCCCAACCCAATGAAGACTAAGGCTGAGGCCACATGGGACCCGTCAGTACAAGGTAGGGTGGACATGGGACCTGTCAGTGCAAAGCAAATTCTGATTAAGATTTCTTGGAACGATGGATCCCGATAATGTGACTTTTTGAATGTTATGGGATCAGTAGGCAAAGTGAAACTCAAAGAAATTGATATCTCCATTCTTTTTGGGAATTCTGAGTAAGATATGGAAACCGCGTACCTATTTATAGGCACAATTACAATTAATCCTACGGTTGGATGAAGATCTAAGAGAAAAAGAACCGCGACCGTTTGACTTCCACCTTTAAATGCGAGTAAGTTGGAACGGCTCCTCTATAGTCGGAATGACTATTCTATGATAAAGAAGAATCAAGATCGAAGCGATCAACACGAAAATAAAATGGATCTAAAGAGCTCCAGACTGAAAAGAGCTCGCACACTTACAAACGTTAATCGCTCGATAAAGAACAAGAGATCCTCGACGCAGACATATGAGTTTGCACCAATATGACAAGTACTAGCTCGTTTAGAGGTATAAAATGTCATATTCCAGCATACGAGGTCGTCACTGCCTCATATATCACAAGGCAGATTATTAGTTAACTGTATTAGACCTCTACTGGAATCCAAGAAATCTGACACGAAAATTGGAGGAATAAAGTTCAATATTCCAGCCTACAATATTGTCACTGCCTAATATTTCAGAGAATTGCTTAAGGAGGTCTGAACTAGTTAGATCTTACAAATTACTTACACATTCCCAATTCCTCTCATACCAAGAATGCACCCTAAGGAAATAGTGGTTGCTTTATTGGAGGAACATGGAACTCACAATCAGTGCAAAGAAACATGGATTTTAAGAAAATGAATAGAACGATATTCTTTCTACGAGCTTAGACTTTTAAAAAGAAAAGCGATGCTCAATAGAGGAAATGGACAATTTTACAAAGCATTGATCGATTATCGACAAGAGCGCTAAACGTACTTCACAATTCTTCGATAAATTGTTTACATAGACGACCTACAGTCAATATTCTAATGTCTAAAGTGACTTCAGAAATAGCCTAAGGGACTATTCTTGATTGATCGTCATGCTTTTACGTAATTAAAAGTTTGATTTGCAAAGGAAACACTCTATCGTTCGACTATTCATGGTTGATCAGCGGGAGCGAACTGCTTTTTCAAATCGAAGACGATCGCCAAGAGATTAATACCAGATAAGTCAATTGAAATCTCATGTTTACTTAGAAAATTTACACTCAATTATACAGATAATATTGTGCATGACATAATTTATCAAAATACAAGACAGATTGCCATTGTCATTAATGTTTGTACAAGCAAAAAAAATTTCAGCCATGACAACCACATGACGGTTGGGGTCTACAAAAAAAAAAAAAAAAAAATAAGCATTCCACTATAGCAGCTCGATCAGAACAGACTTCTCACAGAGGCTGGTTGCCATCGCTGGGCCGACTAGCAGAAGCACCCCTCCGAGGAGTCGCATTGCCCACAAACGCCATTAACTCCTCCTGACGTTTCAGATAACCGGCATCTTAACCTTGTTCATATGCCTGCCGACGAGACTCCTCTGCAAGGGCATTAGCCTGGACCAAGTCACTTTTCTCCTTCTCAAGAACATACTTCTCTTCTCGTAATTTCTGAAGATCATCATTGAGAAGCCTGAGTTGGAAGGTCTGCCCTTCGACCTTCGCGGTCTCCGAGTCCAAGCGTTGCTTTTGGCTCTCCTTACTGAGCCACAGATCGTCGTTTTGCACACCCAGCTGCAGCGCAAAATACTTGGCCTGAAAAGAAAAAGGTCATACGTAACAAAGCAATCAAAATAAAGCAAGAAATACAGTCAAGAATGTAATTACCTGCTCGCACATCTTGACGAGCGACTGAACGAGGCGAACATTGGAAGTACCTTCGTGCTTCCTCAACTCACCGGGCAAGATAGTGCTCAGACCCAACTCCCAGGACAAAGCGTCAGGCTCAAGAGAGCTGGGCAGTTCACTATTGAGGGGAATATGGTCAGGCCGAGGAATCCCTGACTCCGCTATATCCCTAACTTGTTCAAGGATACAACGGTCATCTAACACACGAGGGGATTCCCTCTCGCTAGGACTCATCGAGGTCTCCTTGCCCGAAGCAGAGATAACGGTCCGCCGACCGGACCTAGAGCCTGTCCGACCTCCAGAAGGCCCGCCGGCTTCAAAAGAGGTAGTCATAACAGTGGTATCATTAAATAAGAAGTCAGAAAAATCTTGAGGAATAGATTGTGTCATGGATGGATTCAAAAAGGAATCTCCGTTACCTGCCCCCGCGACAGCATCCCCTTGGCTTCCGCCAACAACTAGGTCGGTAGAAGTAGAGGAAGGAACGGAGTTATCTGGAACATGCTCATGTAAGCCATGCTCGAAAGAAGAAACACCTGAAGAAACGGGTATATTAAAAGTTTGCTCCACATTGGACTTATCTCCGAAGGCCACCCGACCAGGGGAGGGCCTCCTTTCGACCTCACCAGAAACAGGGAAGTCTTGTTGAGTAAAAGTTGAACTGATTACGGGAAGAGTTTCGGAAGGAATAACAGGAGTTTGAATCCCCGACCTTCTAATCGAGTGGGAATGAGGAGGATCTACCGAAGGCCCCTCAGTACGGGACCGTTTTGGTCTCGGGTTTCGACTACCCTCGCGGGAAGAACGCTTTGAAGTGTTGCCGAAAAGATTACTCATATTCGGAAATAGAAAAGAATATTTACCTATCGAGAAAGCTTATCGACCTCCTGCGAGAGAATATTCTATCGGAGTTGAGTAAAAACGGTAAATAGCGAATAAAGTTTTTACTGTATGTATTTATACTAAACGAAAAGACGCAGGAGACCCTAAGAACGGGCGCGAAACAGAGAACCTGACCTATGAACAGCCGCAAGGATTCGAAAAGACATAAGCATAATGATTACAACAAAGTTAATGACTTGTCTAAATTATTATCAATAGAGAAGCCGAAAAGACATAACTGTCAGAATACGAATCGTCTTATTTACAAGAGAATAAAAAAGTAATATTACAAATCAAGTTATGTTGGTTATTGTCAAAGTTATTTCTTAGGCCGGATTGGTCGCTCCCCACTTCACACAACCTGATCGCCATCTGGAACTCCCTGATCGCCAGCGGCCTCTCCTTCGTTGGCTTCCTCGTTCGCTGCCTCCATATTCTCCTCCTCTTCCTCTTGATAGATGAAATTATTATCGACCTCCTGGTTCATATCTGAAGGAGGAGTCGGCAATGGCTTCCCGAACTCTTCGACAAGGTGAGCCAATGGAAACTGTTGATAGATAACATCCGGCAGCTCGGAAGGAGAGTATTCCTCGCCATAACGATTCAGGCTGACGTGTGCTGCCTTGAAATACTCCATTCGACGATCTTCAATCAATTCCAGGGCAACCAGCTGATGAATCGCCTTCTTAAAAGTACTCTCCAGGAGCGGACCAACCATTCGATACACCAAAGCTGTATGAACGGGAGAACTAAGGAACTCACGAATAACCCTCTCGTCGGGTTTCCTGCCGTAACGATCTGTGAGTCCGCTAAGAGGAAGGTCCCTATCATACTCCTCCAATGAGGCTTGAAGACTTACTACCTGAGATTCCAGCTCGCTAATCCGAGTAGTACTCCGAAGTTGATAATCTTCCAACTTCTTAGCCAACTGATCAACCTGCTCTTGAGCGAGGGAAGTCTCCAAAACTTTACTTATGATCTCCTGGTCATCAGTTCCCATGGCCTGAGAATCTATGATCGAAAGTGGAAAAGAAGAGGATGTCGAGGGACCAGCCTTGTGAAGTAATGCCTTGTATCTCTCGTCCAAAAATTCACATTGTTGTTTCCAGAGAGCAGCTTCATAGGCATACGAGGCCAAACAAGTCTTGGTCTGAGAAATAAATGAAACGAATATGTGAGCTAAAGAATGCATTAGACAAATCAATGAACGAGCATATATAACAACAAATAACCTTCTCAGCATAAAGAGAAGCTCTCTGAAATTTCTCCAAAGGATCATTCCGAAGGAGCTTATTCATATCACGAGTAAAAACACCAGAAAGAAGAACATGAGTTGCCTTATCCACGGCATTCTCGCTCTCGTCGTGAACCAAAGAATCGTTCTCAGGATAGCCAGCCGCTCTCTTCCCTTGTAAATGATCTTCGATCATCTCAACAAGAGTGGGTTTCAGATGATTCTCACCAAGTAAAGAAAGATCCTCACCAGAACGACCATAGTAACGCCTTTTTCTCTCTACTGGCTTATCGTTGGGATGGGGCATCGACCAGCTGCGGCATCCGCGAATACCAAGGGAAGTCCAAAATTGGAGAGGAGGATAACCCGGTCCCGTCCCCTGACGAACAGGAGATTCTTGGGGTGAATCCGGAGATTCCTCTCTGTTATATTCTGAATCCTGGTTCAAGTCCAATTTTCTCTTCCTGGACGCTCTCTGCTCGATGGGAAGATTCTCTATTGTTTTAGTGGATTTTGACAGGACCATCTTTCCCTTAGAGGAGCGCCGAGAATTTTCTACCATAAGAACTGAAGGAGAACGAATTCTGAATTAGACATGATACTAAAAGAGAATATAACGCTAAAATAAAGTGCTTACCCATCGATTGAGAAGGGGAAGCGATTGGGAAAGTATGAGGACTCAATCCCGCTTTGCGGAGAAAAGCCTCGCCAATGATAAGAGCGCTCTGATACTTGTCGGCACGCATATCCTTGATTTCACCGATCAATTGAGGATCATCAGGGATAAAATGGCCCGTCACCAAGCGACCGCCGAAAATCCACTCGGAGCCGTGGTCCCACGAGAATGGCTCAGTAGAACCATCTTCTAGACGGAGGTGAGAAGGGGGTTGTACAAAGAAAAAATGAGATTTCCAAGCAGGATTGCTGGAAACTGGGGAATCAAAGATAGAGCGACTAGTCTTCTGGCTGGCGAAAAAATATCCGCGGTTGGAAGAACTAGAAATATTAAAACGGAATAATTGTGTGAAATTATGAAAAGATGGCTGGAACCCTTTCGCTATCATCAAAACAGAAAAGCACACCACAAAGGCCAAAAAATTTGGGACTAATCGTGTCAGGGATACGCTAAATATTTTCAAAATATCAAGAAATAAGGCGGACAAGGGAAGACGCAAACCGTAGTTAAAATGGGCAGTATAAAAAGCCCGACAACCCTCCGGTGGAGAAGTAACCCTATCGGAAGGAGAATGAAGGATAATCTTAGAACCTTCCGGAAAGTATTTGGCATAATTATCCACGACCTCGTGGAAAGTCTCATCAGTGTAGTCACAAGCGAGATCCTCGATCGGTTCAAATATTTGAGGAGCCGTACCCTTGCCTTTCTTGGCCCTGGCAGCGACGTCAGTATCGAATATAATTTTCACTTTGAAAGTGTCCTTATCTGGAATAGTGGTTTCAGACACTCCGGTCTGCTCAGTTGGAGGGCTCGGAGGTACCCCCTGCTCGATGATAGGAGTAACTCTTTCTCTTGAAGACGAAGAAGGTTTCTTTGAAATTGAAGCCATTTTTGGGATCCTCGAAATAAATGGGTCGTTAAAAGCAAGATAGGAAAGAAATTATCGAGTAAGAAAGTTACTGCCAAAATATGGGGAGTAGAAAGTAAAAAGTGATTAAAACAACGATCACCTATTTATAAAGAAGGATGAAAAGACGTTTCGAACTTCTCGCGGCTAATCAAATTCCCGCCAAATGGTAAAATTCGAAACGTCTCCTCAAGAGACACGTAATGGTTCAGTTCGGAACGACAAAACGACTATCTATGAGGCGTAGCACTCTTTTCCTTACTTAGGATTTTTTCCCAGAGGGTTTTTTCCAAGTAAGGTTTTTAACGAGGCACAATTCATAGAAAATACAGTCGTAATCGACCATCTACTTCTACGAACTTCTACTACATATGCGCTCGAAGAAGTGAGGGAGTACTGATGGGGGCTATTTTGCACCCCTTATCGGAATGACTAGTCCATATACGTTCGGACCGACCAGGAGTCTAATTCAATAAAGAGCTACCCGGTCCGATCTGCGCTATCAGTCCTCGGCGACCAAGAGTGATGTCCGAGTTCCATAAGGATTACTATGCCTAGTCCTATTATGATTATGTTTCCTTGTAAAACTAGGGTTAATGTCATATAAATACCTAGTTAAACATTGTATTAAGAACAACGTACAATCAGAGCTTACGCCTACATACTTTGGCAATCTGATATCATATTTAATAGAAAAGCTTTTGCTATACTATTTACATATTCATCGTCTTGCTTACTTATTGTTCTTTACGTAACTATTCTTCCTTGAGATTGATCCATACGGAATAAAGTAACAAAGCCCTATAATCTATACTTAATTTGAGCTCAGAAACATACATCATTGATTTAATCTAACCTAACGAAAAATGGTTAAATCAGTAACACTCTTCTTCTTTTTCGTAGACGTTGGCAACATTCATGCATCCACCACCCACGGCAACATCGCTCGCTTTTCACCCACAAGACTACAACATTATAGCCATAGGCATGGATGACTCTTCGGTTCAAATATATAACGTTTTGGTTGACGAGGTACTATTTAATGGTGAATATTAGCTTTAACGAGTCAACATAGCACTTACGTTGTGTGGGAATTTTTATTTTAATCGAAGATATATGCATTCATGCTGCATTCTTCATTAATATATTTTGTGTGTCAAGTGTGGCTACATTGACTAGCCACGTTGGTGGTCTAGGGAGCCTTTCCTCTCTTGGAGTTGCTCACTTACAAATGACACAATGAACTCCTATTTATACTGGTCTAAGAACACTCTAGATACATATTAGTGTAGATACATTCATGTATCTAACTATTTCTTGGGAATACTAGTTCTTTGAATATAAAGTGACTCTTCAATTTAATTCATGCATTGTGAAAATTTCAATTATTTCCAACATCCTCCCATAATTGAAATTTTTAGTTTTGTGCTTTTTCATTTCACAAATGATGTCACAGATATTGTTCATTTATCTTTTTCTTCAGATTAGATGTGATTCCTTGAGAGTCCATCATGCATGTATCGAGTTTTGATTTTTTTTTTACTTTCACTCTTAGGTCAATTCGATTTTTGGATGTTCATTATTGTTGCACGTTTTTTGTTGGTAGAACTCTTCATTTGGCTCTAACCTATATCTTCATGGTTTTTGGAAACGTTTCTCTATGAACAGATCCTCAAGATCACTTGAGTCTCTGATACCATGTTGGAATTTGTATTTAAATGAAAGATATATGCATTCATGTTGCATTCTTCATTGATATATTTTGTATGCCAATTGTGGCTACATTGACTAGCCAATTTGGTGGTTTAGGGAGCCTTTGCTCTCTTGGAGTTGCTCACTTACAAGTGACACAATGAACTCCTATTTATACTAGTCTAAGAACACTCTAGATACATATTAATGTAGATACATTCATGTTTCTAACTACTTCTTGGAAATACAAGTTCCTTGAATCTAAAGTGACACTTCCATTTAATTCATGCATTGTGAAAATTTTAATTATTTCCAACACGAAGGCGATTTAGTATTTGGAAAATTAGCTTCAACTTCTCCAAATATAAGTTACTTTAAGCTCATTAACTATAAGCTTCTTCTGAGGTACTTCTGATTATATTAAACTTAAATCAATCTGCAGCTTAAGCTTAACTACTGTAGTTTGAACCTTATAAGGTCAATTGTTGTCATATTTCACAGCTCAAAGCCAAGCTATATGGTCATCACAGAAGAGTCACATGCCTAACCTTCTCTAACACTCTTAATGTGCTTGTATCTTCCGGCGCAGATTCTCAGGTGAAGCTTTTTTTTCATAACGAACATCCAAAAGTCCGTATGCTAATAATGACCACATAACATTAATTAATATGTTGCCTTTCTTTTGCACAGCTTTGTCTTTGGAGTACATATATATGGTAGCTAAAAAGGAGCAAATACTTGCAAATGCCTCCTGGTTGTGCAACTTCTCCCGCTGTTGATACTTGCATACAATTTCACTGAGATGAAAAACATCTTTTGGTCGTCCACGAGACACACATAGCCATATATGAGGTCCCTAATCTTTTATGCATTAAGCAGGTGTCGTATATATAGTCCTATCATATTGTGCTATTTTGTTTGCTTAGTAACTTTTTTTATCGCGTTTCATTGAATAGTGGGTACCTCTACAAACAAGTGGTCGAATTACATATGCAACGTACTCTTGTGATGGCCACTCCATATATGCGAGCTTTGAAGATGGAAGTGTAGGTGTTCTTATAGCTTTTACACTGCAATTGAGATGTAGAATTAATCCCTCTGCATATTTACCTGTCAATCCAAGGTGGGGACTTGTAAAAAATTTCTTGATTAATTTCATTATTCTTGCACACTACTGACTATGTTAGTAATACCTATAAAAAAATTCCATTTTTTTTGCAGTTTAAGGGTGTATCCATTAGTTATTCCAGTGCACCCGAGTGAGCCAAATCAATTTTCATTAGGACTTATGGATGGTGGAATCTGCATACTCGAACCACCGGAGTAGGAAGGAAAATGGGGCACCTTACCCCCACCCGAAAATGGTGTTGGTCCAAGTACTTAGAGGAACTAAATGAACATCTTTCCTGATGTGTGGTTTTGGCTAGAAACATTGCACTAAAGTGGAGTCACATATATATTGTGCTTTCACTCAGAACATCTTCCTTTATTTCTTGTTGGAGAACCACATGAGTTCATATAATTTTGGTAGGTTTTGGAGTCTTTTGAACATTTCATTCATTGCAGGGATTTCTTGCATTTTTCTTCTTTATTTCGTCTTATCAATTTTCATCTTTGGCTTTTCCTGTTCAATTTCTTTTATTCAACTTTGCACTAGTAGGTCATATATTCCATAGTTAATAAACTATTAAATAATAACAAATTTCTTAACAAAGAAACCAGAGAAATCACACAATACATGAACAAAACGAGAAAAATTGTGTAACAATATGGTTTAAATAAATGAAATCTCATCTTCTAGATTTTGTTATAGTAACTCTATCTTCATATGGGGGAGAAAGAAGTCGCTTTCTTACACAACTAGAAAAGTGCACGTGCGTTGCACGTGATTAACTAATTTCCTATGTTAGTTGAATCTATAATCAATTTTTCATCATACTATGGTGTTAATGACATACTACATAGTTTTTTTTTTGACTAAATCACTTTAATTATTAATAAGTTGCTACCAAGAATTTATCGTTCTACATAAAAAATTTATAACAACCATTTGAATATATGGACAATTTCAATTCTCTTTCTTCCTTGACCCTGATAGTTTCATCTAAATAATTTTTTTCATCTAAACCAGTTTTCACATGTTTAACCCGTTTTTATATTTTATTTAGTGATTTAACAAGTTTTGTCGGTTATACCTATCTTTTACTGAGTTCATTCATTTTCAATTGCATATCTAATCCATTTTTTAAATAATCTAACCCGTTTTTACCAATTTTCATCAATGTTGTCGAATAAACATGGTATTACACTAAGTTTACCAATTTTTGTTGTTATTTTAACATGTTCTTTCATCGACTTCATCCGCTTTTACATTAAGTTTACCATTTCTTTTACGTTATATTAATGCATTATTTCTCAGATTTCACCAATTTTTGTGGTTTATACCATCTTAATCAATTCGCTCATTATCTCCGGTTTAACCCAATTTTAGTCGATTTTACTTATTCTTTACTATTTAAACTTTTTTTTTTGTCAATTTAACTCATTTTTTTGTTCTAGTTCTATATCGATTTGACTCATTTTTTGTTATCTTGTGTTTAGCAGATGTCATTCATTTTTGACCGATTTACCTCACTGTTTATCGATTGTACAATTTTTTTTGTTTTGCTTTAACTCGTTTTTATTCAATCTAACCCGTTTTACCATTTTTTAATCGAATTATACCCGTTATCACCAGTTTTAACCATTTATATGTTTTGACTTTTTGTTAACTTAAAGTTAGTTATAAGTTTTTCAGTTAACTAAACAATACTTTATTTTATTCATATAGCAAAAAAAAATTAATAATTAGTTATTTCTTAAGAATTGTCAAAACAAATATTGATTGCACACGCTTTTACATTGAGTTTACCATTTCTTTATCTTAACACATGCTTTTTACCAAATCTTATATTGATTTAACCCATTTTCTCACCTATTTCACCATTTTTTTTTGCGAGTTTAACTCATTTTCATTTGTTCTTTAATTGATTTGATTCCACCTTTTTTTGTTAGCTCATGTTTAGCGAATATCATTCATTTTTTACCGGTTACCCATTTTTTGCCGGCTTACCCGATTGTTTTATTAATTGCACCCTTTTTTTTCGCTTTAACTCGTTTTTCTTCTATCTAACCATTTTTTTTCATATATATTTTTGATAGAATTTTGACTATTCAATGTTTTGACTTATTTTGGCTTAGGCCAATTATATGTTTTTTTAGTTAACTAAATAATACATTTTTTTTTTATTCATATAGCTCGAATGTGGCATTTTGTTTTTAGGTTCTTTAATAAGTTATAATTTCTTAAGAAATATCGATTTTACATGCTTTTACACTGAATTTTGTCATTTTTTTCAATTTTAAATAACATGTTCTTTCACCGATTTCAACCTTTTTTTGTGGTTTATCCAATTTATTGATCAATCCATGCATTCTCTCTAGTTTAACCCAATTAGTCTATTTTCACATTTGTTAATCAGTTCAATAGTTTTCTCCGGTGGTTTAACAATTTCTATGTTTTCACTTTTTTTTCAATATTTTTTTGAAGAAATATAGAGTAATCATTTTTTTAATTTTTTTTTTGTCATTAATATATTGATGAGTTGTAAAACTTTATAATATAATTATAAGGTTGATGTCAGAGAGACTTCTTACGTAATTATACTTCTAAGATATATTTTCTTTTAGGATTCTATTATTTTACCTTTTTGTCATAGAATTAAATATATCACTATAAATTTCAAACAGGGGTATATTATTATTCACAAAAAAGGAAATAAATTTTCTCGACCAACTCATCATATCATATCATATATTTATGTGTGTGTATATGTATGTGTGTGTATATATATATATATATATATATATATATATATATATATATATATATATATATTTGAAGGGTGGGTGTTGACTCCAATTAAGTGTTTTGACTAAAATCCTATTTTTCTAGAATTTTGAATTATTTTATTTTGTGAAAAAAAAATTGATTGGTTGAAATTATTAAATGTAATTTATATTATAAATATTATCAATTAGGTAATTATATCGATAATTTACATAAATCATGTCAACTAGTACGAACTTATGTAATTACATACTCCCATATATAATTTCACCAAAAAAATGACAGAAAACTTTATTAATTTCTAAAATTTCTCCCCTAAATAAGTTACATTTATAGATGTAAGAGTTATTGAGCTAGAATATAAGGATGTTTATTTTATATTCATCTTCTAAATACTAGAAATGATATCCCGCCACCTAGATATTTCCCTCTTCCTGTAACCAATATATTCTGCGCATGTTCTCACCGCATCCCCAATCACCGGTGAAAATAGTTTGCAGTCCATGAGATGGAGAGTTCTTCCGTAGAAGATTGGAGTTGTGCAGACAAAGAAATCAGAGATCGAATGTTCTAGCAAAAGTTTTGGATCTGGTTTTGAGGAGTGAGGAACCTTGAAATCTAACATGGATTAAGAGATATTGAACCCATGGAAGGACTCCTTAGTACCAATCGGCGCAATGCTGATGCGTCGAGGTTGGGGAGAGGGAGATCTAAAAAAGATGGTGGAGGTAGAGGTGATAGAAATAGTGTCCGGCAAACCAACTGTATGGCTGATATTTAATGTAATAAATGTAGGAACTGTTCAATTTTGATTAATAAATGCACTTTATTATATGGTCAACTTTATCTTATGTAATAATTATCTACGCATAAGGATAGAAGTCCTTAGATCACAAGGCTATGGAACAACCCGTGGACTAATCTCCAAGGCCGTGATCAGAACATATTCAAGAGTCGAAGAATCCAATCAAGATAGGACATCGTTGGATTTGGTTAGACTCTCACTATTGTGTATACTCCGATGAACTGGAGAATGCTGGGGTCCACGAGCGTGACTGGGATAGTCGATACACTTGGATGGCAGGTGCACTGAATACCCCAATTAGGAAATAACTCACCATGGAAGCGGTAGTCGCATATCGGGGATGAAGTTATTCCAATTTACGATAGTATACGAGGAACGATCCCGAAATACTTGAGGTGATAGGTTTTATCTGGTACGAGAACGTCTATATTTATATGTGAGTTCCGACTGACTGCAGATTACCAGAAAGTCTCTGTGACTCATGTTGGGTATAGAGGGACTCGTATGTAGGTTCATATCATCAACAAAGGATCCATTGACCCGACTTGATAGGTTGGGAAATTCTCCTATGAATTTATGTGAGAAATTAATTCTGGTAAAAATCCTTGGCCAAGGTCGACGACTTTATGAAAGTAGCTCATAAAGATTAAGTCAAAGAGAATTATTTCGAGACCAGAATACATAAGGTCAAGACAAAAGAAAATGGAATAGATGAAAAGTCCATACCCTTAAGTCTCGACTGGGAGATTAATCGATGGAGAGATTATGTCATATATAGAAATTGTAAATGAGTAAAAAAGTTCACTGAATTAATTCACCAGTGATTTGGCTCCATAGGCTTGTGGCCAGACATCGACCGTGGAGTGTGGGAGAAATCCCAAATTGGCAGGGGTGCTAATTTTAGAATGATCAGCTGACAGAGTGTTCGACTGATTTAGAGTATTTAATGCTCGAATAATTAAATCAATATTTAGTTATAACCCACGGTCAATTATGTGGTGAACCTATGGGGGCATCCACAATACACATGAAGCAAAAACGAAGAAAAAGAGAACAACTGGGTCGACCGAATCGACTGGATCGATTGGGTCGACTAGGTCAAGTAAATCGAATGGGTCGATTTAATTGATTGGGTCGACTGGGTCCACCCAATTGGAGCGAGAACGATCCGATTGGAATTGAATCAAGATCATAAATTATATTGGAACTTAATTTGTGAGTTAATTAATTGAGTTGGATTTAATTAATTAAAGGAAGATCTTAGTAAATTGACTTAGAGTCTAACTTAATTAATTGAGAGAGTATTTAATTAATTGGGCTATTTAATTGAGAAATTAAATAAAACCTAATTAAATTAATTAAGTGGGCCATGAATTAATTGGAAGACTTAGTCTTCTAATTCAAAGGACCATGGACCATGGCCCATGTAGGAGACTTGGAATCCTAGTCCTAGGAGGATTAGGAGCATTAGACAGCTATAAAATAAGAAGCTAGATGTCATAACTCACAAACAACTTACAAGAGCCTAAAAGCCAAGTCAAGAAAAATTATCCCTTCCCTCTCCCTAGTGAAATCGGCCGAACACCCTTCTTCCTATCGAAGAATTTTTCAATTTCGTTTTCATTCCAATTTTGTTCCCTAACCCTAGATCTTAATATATCATGTGTTCTAGCCGATCAGGATATATTATTTTTCGTGATATTGTGGTGTATCAACTCATAGAGGCGCAACACGTGGGGCGCTGCAACAAGGCATTGGATCGACCAACCCGAGGGAGAAACCTGACTTTGTTCGTTGACTGGATTTGCAAGGAGACATGTATAACATGGATCTTGTTATTAATGTCGTTCAATTTAATATTCATATATCTACAACCAGTGTAGTATCCTGGCAAGATTCCGTAAGAGGTCCTAAAATTATTAAATTCCGTTGTGCCTAGGGCTGTTTATCTTACTGAATCCCAACAGTGGTATCAGAGCCAACTCTTGCTTTGTATATATATGAATTTGCAAATTCGATGTTTTAAATCATATGTTTGATTTATGTATGACTAGTTCTTTAACTATGTATGTTTTAGAACATAGATCTATTTAACTTATAGTTAAAGTAAAGAAATTTTGATTCAAATTTTTATCACGTTAATTTTATTTTTGGATTGGGATTTAATTAAACTGGATCTATTTTTAATTAAATCAACGAGTAATCGAACAACAAAAAAGAATTAAATTGGATCCAACGGCGGTGGCACGCGGCAGCGCACCGCGGCTGGGCGGCCAGCGTGAGCTGCTACCCACGGCAACTTGCGAACAACACACTGGCTGCGCGTGCAGCACACGACAGCAGCCTACGGGCTGCCAGCCGCGTGTTGTCACACGCAGCCGCCTGCTGCCGCACGCTGCCATGCGCAGCAGCGGCTACTACTGTGACAGTCTCCGATTGGCCTCGACACTGGTTGATTCCTGGTTGGACTATAATTCTGCCTATTTTGAAAATTCTGAAAATCTTGGAGATGTGTGAGATTAGGAAACTTGAAGTTTTGGATAAGGTAGAAATCTTGGTTGATTTGAACACTATCTTAATTAACTAATCTAGTCAAAATAGGATTATCTTGAGAATCTTGGAGATTTGGAATATTGGGAAACTTAGAGTTTTGGATAAGATAGGAATCTTAGAGATTTGAAACTATCTTAATTAACGAACTTAATCAAGATAAGAATTGTAGATTACTTAGAACTCAAGTAAGAGTTAATTAATCTTATGTGTTAATTCAAATTAATTAACTTTGGATAATTTTTGTGAATTAAAATTAAAGGAGCCGATAAATTTACATTCATGCCCTTATGTAAATTTATGCATGTTCTTGAATGAATATGTGGATTGGTCGATTTTGTCCCTAAGCCCTGTGTAGTTTTGGTTTATTTATTTTATGGGTTGTAATTAGATGAGTCTGATTGGTGCCCTTGCTTGCGAAAACAAATGTAGTAGAATAGGGCCATTTTTATAAGTTAGACTTAGTTTAGGCTTGGAGCCAAGGAGGATGTTGGATGAAGATGAAGATGAAGGCACTGAAGAAAGTTTGATAAGGGAGGTTTTGATGCATTCCAAAACTTCGTAAAATTGGCTAAGTATGGAGTGACTTAGCTGATAAGCTTATCAAAGAATTTTGACTAAGTAATGAAGACATCAGAAGAGTCAAAGTTTCAAGGTCCAAGACTTCTGATCTGCTGAAGAGAAGTTATCAGACTAGTGAAGATCAGCCGACTCAAATCAGATTTGTTCAAGTTTGAGATCAGCCGAGTTCGTCATCAGACTTATACTTTCGTCAGCCAAGTGAAGAAGATCATGAAGTGTTCCCAACGGTAATAAATGCCCCTTGGTGTAATAAATGCTGAAGTACGAGGATATTTAAGACAAATGATTGAAGAAAAGCTTCGCATCAGCCGAGTGCATTTAATGCTGCATTTAATGCTGCCTGCAGAATAGTACTGTTTACAGTACGGACAGACTGCAAAAGAGCCGTTCGCGGATTTTAAGGACCAGTACTCGAGGAATTTGAATCCTGTCTCTCTTCAACGGACATTTTTCAATCCTCAAGTATAAATAGCTGCAAGAGACGAAGAAGGAACAAGCAACACACTTTCTGAGAGAAATTTCCGAAGCAAAATTCTTTAAGTCTCAAGAACAGCTCACTCATCAGCTGAGTCATTTGTTGACGAAAGCAGAGTTGAAGAATCAAGAAAAATACATCTTCTGAGTGATTTTGTAAACAAGAGTGTTGTGCGGAGTTGTGATCCATCTTTGTGAGTGATCAAACTTCAGAGGATAGGTTTTCTGTGTGATTTCCTATTGCGAACTTGTGGTCGTTTCATTTGTTGTTCGACGCAAGCAGAGTATACTGTAAACTTTGTGATTATAGTATAACCCAAGATCTGAGTGACTTGGAAGAGTGGACTAAAGGATATTTAAATCCATATAACCACTATAAAAATTACTTGTGTTTTTACATTGTTTCAAAACTGCATATCTTCTGTTTGCTTAAAAACACATTAAATTAACTGTTTGAAAAGAAGTTAAAAGGAGTTTATAAAACTGGGGAAACATTTTTCAAACTGCTAAGAATACTTGTGAAAAACACTTTGAAAATCCGCTGCAAGTACTCTAAGTATTAAAACTGATTTCTGCAAAATCAGCTAAGTAACTATCAGACGAGTGGTCAACAAGACTGTTCAAAGATTTGTTCGCGAACAGATTTGTAACTTACTAATCTGATCAGCTTAGTCTGTTCAGTTAGACCAAAGTTTTAAAGTTAAATTTAGAAGAAAATTTTAAAGAGGTTTATTCACCCCCCCCTCTAAACCTCTTCTGACCACTTGGGACCAACAAGTGGTATCAGAGCGGGTGGTTCATTAGAATCAGCTGCCTGATCAACGAGCTTGATCCAAGTGTTTTCAAAGGTTTTCAAAACTCTTCAAAAGAGCATCTTTTTGAAAAACAAAAACTTTTTGAAAAATGGATTGTATCAGCCATGTTCCCCACATTGCTGGTATGTCTTTTGAGGACTGGAAAATCAGAATGGAGATTTTCCTTGCTGCCTATAATGACAACATGCATACATGTATCATTAAAGGTCCATTCAAATTCACCAAGACCATCATCGTAGATGAAGCTCAAATAGTGGTGGAAAAAGACTTAACAGAAATGACAGCAGAAGAAATAAAGCTGTTCAACCTGGACAAAGTCGGAAGATTCATCATGACCAAAGCCCTGGATAATGATCGGTTTGACAAAGTCAAGCATTGCAAAACTGCAAAGGAGATGTGGGATAAGGTTCGTGACATGAGTGAAGGCAATGATGCTATTAAAGAGCATCAGCTCAGTGTTGCCTTGGAGAAGCTGGACAACTTCAAGATGAAGTCTGGAGAAACCATTGATCAGATGGACATCAGATTCACCAGAACTCTGAATGAAGTTTTGAAGCTGGGAAAGACCTTCACTGACAAAGAGATTTCTGTCAGAGTACTGAAGGCTCTACCTCCCAAGTTCAACATGAAGGTGACAGCAATGGAAGAATCAAGAGATCTGGGCAAGATTTCTCTAACAGAGCTGTTCTCCGCACTCAAGGCGTATGAGTATAAACTGCCAAGGATGGGAATTGAAGAAACCTCAACTTCAGGACCCACAGCTGCACTTGTTGCTGCTGAAAACACCAGAAGACCAGCACAGAAAAGCAAAGAAGTGGACTCATCTGATGAAGCCACTCTACTCAACAAAAAGGAGTACACTGCTGGAGATGTAGCATTGTTGATGAACAACTTCAAGAAGTTCTACAAGAGAAAGATGAAAAACAAATACAATCATGCTGCTTCTACTTCTAAACCTAACTTTTCTTCTCAGGATAAAGAGGATTATAAATCAAAACTGATGTGTTACAACTGCAGGAAATTGGGACACTTCATAAGAGACTGCCCATATCCAAAAGCAGAGAAGTACACTGAGGAAGAGAAGAAAATGAGAAAAGAAAGAAAGCATCAGAGAGCCAAGGCAATGATGGCTGAAGCAGAAAAGCCAGCTGCTGTCTACTCATCTGATTCAGACTCAGACTCGTCTGATGAAGAATCGTCTGATGAAGAAAAACCTGCTCTCCTGTGCCTGATGGCAAAGGAATCTGATGACTCTGAGGATGAGGTAACTCCTCAAGAAAATGAACTGTTTAATTCTCTAGAGCAAATGATGTTGAATAATACTACTATTGCTGGAGAGTTTGTTAAGCTTAAGGAAGAGATGAACTTGCTAAAAGAGCAAAATAGTTCACTGAAACTTTTAGCTGAAAAGCCAAAAGAATCAGCTGAATATAAACAGCTTGAGCAAGAGCATGAATCTCTGAAAGCTGAATGTGAGGTTTATAAAGGAAAAATCATGGAACTTGAGAAAATCATTGAATCTCATGATAAGTCTACTGTTGCATCCATGCATACATCTAGTAAACAGGAGACACCTTTAGAAAAGGAAAAATTAGAGTTGAACCATACTGAAAAATTTGTATCAGCTGACAATAGTAAGGTCATTCTGTATGTTCAAACCTCTAGACCTACCTCAACTGAGAAAGTGGTAAAGGAGAAGAAATCTCCTAAGGCTAAAAAGAGCAAAGAGCCTAGTGTAGGAAATCAGACTAGTAAGACCAAACAGCAGAGTCCTAAGAAGTCTGCTGATAAAGCTAAATTGAATCAATCTGTTGGTAAAACTAAGTCAAAATCAAATGAGCAAGCATCTAGTAAACCAAAGAAGCATAAGAACAAGAAAAATCAAAATGCTTGGTATGGAAATGAGTCATATTATGTGCAACCTGCTGCATATCATCCTATGTATCATGCACCTCAGTTTCCTAATTACTATGCACCTTACCCTGCTCATCCAATGCATGCATATCCTGCATATCATGCACCTTACCCTGCTTATGAACATTATTCATATCATACTGATCATCAACATGACTTATCTGATAACTATGATAAAAATGAAACTGTTCATGCTCCTAAAACTCAGAAACCTAAGAAGCCTAAGACTTCAACATCTTGGGTTGTCAAGGGTGGAACTAATCCTTCAGGACCCTCTCAATAAGGGTACCTAAAACAATTTTATTTTTTGTTTTGTAGGTTAGGATTAGGAGTAGGAGTAAAGTAGAGAAGATTT
Source organism: Penstemon eatonii (assembly GCA_038501285.1). Taxonomy (NCBI): domain Eukaryota; kingdom Viridiplantae; phylum Streptophyta; class Magnoliopsida; order Lamiales; family Plantaginaceae; genus Penstemon; species Penstemon eatonii. The sequence goes on from JBCEGF010001339.1 coordinate 1,167,854, forward strand.
GGTACTTGGACAGTGGATGTTCAAGGCACATGTGTGGAAACATACATGAGTTGACTGATGCAGTTGCTGTGGATGGTCCAAAAGTCACTTTTGGAGACAGCAAAGAAGGCAAGATTAAAGCTAAAGGAAGATTAATCAAGGGAAACATAGAGATATCTGACGTCTCATATGTTAAAGGCCTAAAGTATAATCTGCTGAGCATAAGTCAATTTTGTGACAAAGGATATTCAGTCATCTTCTCAACAGATAAGTGCTACGTTGAACAAATTGGTACAAAGAAGGTAATTCTATCTGGAAGACGACAAGGAAATATCTACATAGTTGACTGGAATTCTGCTGACAAGAATTCAAGTATTTGTTTGGTGGCATCTGCACCAAGTGAAGTCAGTTGGCTATGGCACAAGAGGATGAATCACTTAAACTTCAAGACCATAAACAGATTAATCAAGAATGATTTGGTAGAAGGGATTCCAAAAGCAGTCATGAGCAAAGACAAGCTCTGTGACGCCTGTCAGAAGGGTAAACAAATCAAGTCATCATTCAAAGAAAAGAAGCACCAATCTTCTGGAAGAATATTGGAGCTGTTGCATATGGACTTATTTGGACCCATTGATCCAGTCAGCAATGGTGGAAAGAAATACTGCCTAGCTGTTGTGGATGATTATTCAAGATATACTTGGGTGATTTTCATGAAGAAGAAAAGTGAAACCAAGGAACATCTCACAAATCTGATGGAACTGATCCAGAATGAGAAGAGTATCAAGATATTGAAGATCAGATCAGATAGAGGGACAGAGTTTACAAACTCTACTGTTGAAGAGTATTGTAATATCAAAGGAATACATCATGAGTATTCTGCTGCTAGAACCCCTCAACAGAATGGTGTTGCTGAAAGGAGAAACAGAACACTGAAAGAAGCTGTCAGAACCATGATAGCTGAAGCTAAGCTGCCACAAAGATTTTGGGCAGAAGCAACAAATACAGCATGTTTTACCCAGAACAGATGTATGATCAACAAAAATCAGAACAAGACTCCATATGAAGTTTGGAACAACAGAAAGCCAAACATTCATTACTTTAAGATTTTTGGTTGTAAATGTTTTGTATTGAATAATGGGAAAAATCACCTTACTGCATTTGCAGAAAAGGCTGATGAAGCTGTCTTTGTAGGATACTCATCTGTTAGTAAGGCTTATAGAGTTTTTAATAAAAGAACATTGCTAATAGAAGAATCTATCCATGTAGTATTTGATGAGCCAAGTCAATCTTCTGAAAAGAATCAAAGTGTAAATCAAGATCTGTCTGCTGATTTACAGAAGTTGGACGTTGGAAGAAATGAAGAATATGTTCCCATCATACTACCTAATCTAAGTTCAGCTGCTAACTCAAGTGCTGTTCATAATCACAGTGCTGATTGTCTAACAGACGAGTTGCTAACAGCTGACAGACCAGAGACTGTTCAACAGACGACACGTGTTCAACAGACTACTACTGGAACTCCAACAGTAGTGTTGCAAGATCATAACAGAGGACAACATCCTGATTTGCAACCTGATCTCAGATGGCTCAAGAATCACCCACCTGAACTAGTTATTGGTGATCCTTTAGATAGAGTGAAAACAAGAAGAGCTGCTGCACAAGATGCTATGTTTGTCACATTTCTATCTCAAATAGAGCCTAAACAAATTGAAGAAGCTCTAAATGACTCCTTCTGGATAGAAGCTATGCAAGAAGAGTTGAATCAATTTGAAAGGAATGAAGTCTGGTACTTAGTTCCTAGACCAAGTCATCAAAGAGTAATTGGCACTAAGTGGGTATTCAGAAATAAGATGAATGAAGATGGTGTTGTCACCAGAAACAAAGCAAGACTAGTGGCCAAGGGTTATTGTCAAGAAGAAGGAATTGACTTTGATGAAACTTTTGCACCAGTAGCAAGACTTGAAGCAATCAGACTGTTTCTTGCCTATGCTGCTCACAAGAACTTCACTGTCTATCAGATGGATGTGAAGTCTGCTTTTCTCAATGGAGAATTGCAAGAAGAAGTTTATGTTGAACAACCTCCAGGATTTGAAGTCTATCAAGAAGAGGACAAAGTATATCGTCTGAAGAAAGCCCTTTATGGACTAAAACAAGCTCCAAGAGCATGGTATGATACCCTATCTGATTTTCTTTTAATTAAAGGATTTCGTAAAGGTAAGGTAGATAAAACCTTGTTCACTATTGAATGGGAAAATCATATATTACTTGTGCAAATATATGTGGACGATATTATTTTTGGTTCAACTAACCAACAGATGTGTGATAAGTTCTCCAAGCTGATGCAGAATAAGTTTGAAATGAGCATGATGGGTGAACTTAATTACTTTCTTGGATTGCAAGTTAGACAGTTGCCTGATGGAATATTCATCAGCCAAGCAAAGTACACAAGAGATCTGTTTAAGAAATTTGGTATGGAAACTAGCTCAACAGCTACCATTCCTATGTCTACAAGTCTTCGTTTGGATAAAGATGAAGATGGCAAATCAGTGGACATAACCAAATATAGAGGCATTATTGGTTCATTGTTGTATCTAACAGCAAGCAGACCTGACATAATGTACTCAGTTGGAGTCTGTGCAAGATTTCAATCAAACCCCAAAGAATCTCATCTCTTAGCTGCCAAGAGAATATTGAAGTATGTTAAAGGCACTCAAGAATTGGGATTGTGGTATCCTAGAGAATCTGGATTTGAACTCATTGGTTATTCAGATTCAGACCTTGCTGGCTGCAAGATTGACAGAAAGAGCACAACAGGTGCCTGTCAGTTCTTAGGCAGTCGTCTGATCTCATGGATGAGTAAGAAGCAAACCTCAGTTTCTATATCTACTGCTGAAGCTGAATATATAGCTGCTGGAGCTTGTTGTGCACAGATACTTTGGTTGAAGCATCAACTAGAAGACTACAATATCAAGATCAGTGGAATTCCAATCTACTGTGACAATACAAGTGCAATCTCTCTTACTCAGAACACTACAAGTCATTCAAGGACTAAGCATATTGAGATCAAGCATCATTTCATTAGAGATCATGTGGAAAAAGGCAATGTAATGATTGAGTATGTTCATACTGATAATCAGATTGCTGACATTTTCACCAAACCTTTAAGTGAAGTAAGGTTTTCAACCTTAAGAGCTGAGCTAGGACTACTTAATTTGGAAGCATAAGCTGAGGGGGAACTCATCAGAAAACTGAAGTTCAACAGCTTAGTAATTCGTCATTATCTTCAAGGATTAACTTTCAACAGACTAGTTAACTTATGAATTCTTAAACTCAGGGGGAACGTGTAAGACTAGCGGTACTTCTGAATTAAAGATGAAATTTGTTAATGACAGTTAGTTGAAGTTATGTTTTCATCAGAAGACTCAACTATCGAAGATTGAAGTTAATTTATCTAGCTGGATTGACAAACAGCTGAGGAAGGTTATCAGCTATTGGCATTCTCTGATAACAGCATTGTCATCAGGACAGTAGTCCATCAGATAAGTGCTTATTATACTCATCTGATCACTTAAATAAAAGCGATCTATTTTAAAAACGTTCTATCCAAAACACGCTTTTACAAGTAAACTGTCGGGCGGTACATATTCCCGCTCTTCGTTAAAATATCTTTTGAATTTGAAAGGTCGTAACTGACGCCGCACGATCAGCACTGACAGAAAAACGGATCTAACGGTTGGCGGATATCACGGAAACCGAAAAACCCCAACTCTATAAATCCTCATCTGATCAGTCGAGTAGCTCTTTACGAACCCTAAACTTTCAAAAGTACTTGTGAGAAAATTTTAAACAAGTTTTCTGCAAAAATCCTTTCCTTTTCACTAACTCTCAACAGATTAAAATGGCTGCTGAAGGTATGTTCTTAGACTATGAAGCCTATTATCAATCTGGTACAAGTTTGATGAAAGAATTGTTGGAGAAATTCAAATCGGCACAGTTGATAAATTTCATGGAGTACAACGAGGGAATAATCTGGACTGACCAGGTTATGGAGTATTACTCAACGGCAAAGGCTGACTATCACAAACTTGAAATCAAAGCAAAAGTGGGTGACAAATCTGTTGTCATCACTCCACAAGTTCTTCATGAACAGTTTGGTTTGCCTAAGTCTGGAAGACACGAAGTTATCGTGCTGACTGAAGAGAAGCACCAACAGTTTTGGGCGATCTGCGCCAAGGAAGGAGAGATGTTGTCTGGCAACATCAGAAAGAAACAGCTTAAGGATGAATATCAGCGGATGGCTGATATGGTGTCTAAGCTGATTGAAAATTGTACTTTTTCTCTAGATGCTGTCACAATGAAGCGTTTCAGCATCATGGCTGCCGTATACTATGGAATAGAAGTAAACTGGTCCATCATAATTTGGTATATACTTGCTGATTTTCTGGAAGTGAAGAAGGGAAAAGGCCCTTACACCAACCACAGAATCACTTTAAGTTACCTCTTATCAAAGATGGGCTGTGTCATGTCAAATGGCAAAGAAATTCACAAGTCCAAAGCAATGAACAAGTACCTACCTGTTCAGAAGAGGAAGGCTGATGAGCCTGAAGGAGAAGAAGTTGAGGAACCAAAGGAGGTTCCTGCCAAGAGGCAAAAGAGGTTAGTCAAAACAGCAAGTCTGGCTGTTGAGACTAAAAGGAAGAGGGCTACTGATGAGCCCAAGAAGAAAGAAACAAAGCAGTTGGAGAGAGTGACTTCTGCTGAAGCCACTAAAATTGTTGAGAACATAATAGCTGATGTAAGGACTGGATCTCCTGCATCGCCATCAAGAACTCCATCAGCTGAGAGGCCTGCTGAGGATATTTCTCAAAGGACAAGAAGTCAACAGAGAAGTACAGCTGCTATCACTTATCGTGAAGGTAGAACAAAGAGGTCTGCTAGAAAGCAGATGACATTCATTGAAAAACCTACTGATCTGGAAAATGTAGCAAGGAAAGATCCTGAAGCTACTCAAAGGCCTGCCGAAACAGTTGAAACTGTTGTGCTTGACGAAGCTGATGAACAACAGCCAAGTAAGGAAGCACCAACAGCTGAGGTTCCCCAACCTCAAGAAGATCCAGATGTTCAAATCATCCATCCTATAGCTGCTGCTCCCATATCATCCGCTGGACCAGCCCCTGCTGATAAAGGGAAGAGAAAAATTGTGCTAAGGAGAAAGAAAGTCTCCAAAGCTGATAAGAAGGCAAGAGAGGAGGCTGAACAGAGGAAGAAAGATGAGCTTGAAGAGAAAAGAGCTCTTGAATTGAGCAAAGCTCAACAAGCAAAGGATGAGGCCAGAAGAAGAATGTCTGCAGCAGAGAGAAAAGCTGCTGAAGATGCTGAATTGGCCATGGTAATTGAACAAAGCAAGGTTGATGCCTATGGACCTGTCCATGGAGGTGGCATCAAGATTGGTGAAGGGCAGACTGAAGAAGACAAAAAGAAGATACTACTGCCTGCTCCCAAAACCAAGTCCAAAGACAAGTTTGAAGTCAGGAAAGCTTTTGAGATAGTATATGCTGATAAGGAGCTTTTCAAGAAGTTTGAGAAGTCTCTAGCATACTATGATCAGAAGATTATGTTGAGGACTATGTTCACCCAGGAGAAACCAAGATATATCAAGTGGAGAGATATCAGGCTGAATAGCTCAATAACTGAACTTCAAAACATGAAGGAGTTAGCTGATGAAGAACACTGGGTTCTGACTTGGCTGAAGACAAACTCCATCCAAAAGGCCCTTGATCCCAGTTATGTAAGAGAAGTCATGCATAACTATGCAAAAAGCTTTGCATTGGAGGAGGCCAAGAAGATTAAAAACACCTTGCCTGAAAAGAAAAAGAAATCTGAAGATGCTGAAGAGAGAGCAATTAAGTTTGCTGTTATGACTGCTCTGAAGAGATGGGTTAAAAAGTCAAAGTATCAGCAAGGATGTTCAAGTGACTTGCCACTGCTGCCAAGTATTCAACAAATCATTTTTGGCAAGGAAGTACAACCGTACCATGAAGTCCCTAAGGGTAACAATGCTCCTGTCAACCCTTGGATCATTGTAAGGCAGATTAGACAGACTACTTGCTTTAATGAAGATGGAACCATTACTAATCTGTTCTACGATGATGTCACTGATGAGCACAAGTCTGCTGACAAGCACAAGTCTGCTGACAAGCCTTTGGCTATTGAAGGGCCATCTAAGACTTCTGAAGATCATCAGATGACGGATTTGCAAGATGTCCCTGTTCATCAGGAGACTAAAGAGGAAGAAGCTGATGCCTCTACTTCATCAGGTGATGAACACTCATCACTGATGGAAGCCTTCCAATTACTTATTGAAAATCAAGTGAAAGAGATGGAAGAGAGGAACAGTCTGCAGTTGCAGAAGATGAAGACAGAATTGATTGAATCTCACACTCATCAAGTGGAAAGAACGCATCTTCTAACCAGCAGTTCTATCAAGTTAGCTATTGATGATCTGCCTATTCCTCAAGATAATACATTGCAGTTGGTAAACAGCTTGAAAGAATTGAATCAAAACGTTGAAGATGTGAAGGGTGATGTAAATCATCTTCACACTGCCTTGAAATCAGCTGAGCACAAGATTGCTGACTTAACTGCAACTTTTATCAAGGTCAGTGAAGAGGAGAAGAACATCAATTTGGGGATGTTGCAAGAAGTAGCAAAAGCCTCACAGGAAGTTCAAAATGAAATTGCAACTATCAACCTCAACATTGACTACTTCAATGATAAGACTGACATCATCAGCACTGACATTCATCATCTGACAGCTAGTCATGACGTTGTTAATCAGAATCTGAAGGCTTTATGTGCTGAAGTAAGGATTCCAACAGTTGCCCTCAACCCTGCTGTTGAACCTTCTACTGTCATCAGAGTTGATGATGACAAAAAGGGGGAAGATAAAAGGGAAGAACCAGCAAAGGAGTTTGCTGCTGAAGAATCAGCTATGGAACCTGCTGCTGAAGAACCAGCTAAAGAGACCATTACTGATGAACCAGCAAAGGAGTCTACTGCTGAAGAAACAACTTTGGAAGAAACTGATGTAACTATTAAAGCCAAGGAAACTGAAGACACTACTGACAAGGCTGAAGTGCTTGGAAAGGTGGAAGAAGAAGATAAGATTGAAAAAGAAGACACCAAGTACAAGAATACAGATTCTGCCAGAAAAGCTATGGAAGCTCTGAAAGCTCTTCAAGAACAAGAACTTAAAGAGAAGATGGAAGCTGCCAAAGCAACCCTGGAAGAAGAAGTTGATGAAGAAGATGATGATGAAGAATCATCATATGAATATGAAGAAGTGCTCGAATCTGATGAAGAAGCTGATAGTTAGAAAATCAATTGTAATCAGTTTACTTTTTCAGAAATCTCATCTGATGAATTTGTACATGTAATTCACTTTCTATATCAATAAAATGTTCAAGTTCAATCCAATAAACTTTTTCTATCTCAGAAAATTTTGAGGATTACAATCTTTAGTTTAGGTATTCAACAGGTACTAAGCTGAAGTTTTGTCATCATCAAAAAGGGGGAAATTGTTGGATGAAGATGAAGATGAAGGCACTGAAGAAAGTTTGATAAGGGAGGTTTTGATGCATTCCAAAACTTCGTAAAATTGGCTAAGTATGGAGTGACTTAGCTGATAAGCTTATCAAAGAATTTTGACTAAGTAATGAAGACATCAGAAGAGTCAAAGTTTCAAGGTCCAAGACTTCTGATCTGCTGAAGAGAAGTTATCAGACTAGTGAAGATCAGCCGACTCAAATCAGATTTGTTCAAGTTTGAGATCAGCCGAGTTCGTCATCAGACTTATACTTTCGTCAGCCAAGTGAAGAAGATCATGAAGTGTTCCCAACGGTAATAAATGCCCCTTGGTGTAATAAATGCTGAAGTACGAGGATATTTAAGACAAATGATTGAAGAAAAGCTTCGCATCAGCCGAGTGCATTTAATGCTGCATTTAATGCTGCCTGCAGAATAGTACTGTTTACAGTACGGACAGACTGCAAAAGAGCCGTTCGCGGATTTTAAGGACCAGTACTCGAGGAATTTGAATCCTGTCTCTCTTCAACGGACATTTTTCAATCCTCAAGTATAAATAGCTGCAAGAGACGAAGAAGGAACAAGCAACACACTTTCTGAGAGAAATTTCCGAAGCAAAATTCTTTAAGTCTCAAGAACAGCTCACTCATCAGCTGAGTCATTTGTTGACGAAAGCAGAGTTGAAGAATCAAGAAAAATACATCTTCTGAGTGATTTTGTAAACAAGAGTGTTGTGCGGAGTTGTGATCCATCTTTGTGAGTGATCAAACTTCAGAGGATAGGTTTTCTGTGTGATTTCCTATTGCGAACTTGTGGTCGTTTCATTTGTTGTTCGACGCAAGCAGAGTATACTGTAAACTTTGTGATTATAGTATAACCCAAGATCTGAGTGACTTGGAAGAGTGGACTAAAGGATATTTAAATCCATATAACCACTATAAAAATTACTTGTGTTTTTACATTGTTTCAAAACTGCATATCTTCTGTTTGCTTAAAAACACATTAAATTAACTGTTTGAAAAGAAGTTAAAAGGAGTTTATAAAACTGGGGAAACATTTTTCAAACTGCTAAGAATACTTGTGAAAAACACTTTGAAAATCCGCTGCAAGTACTCTAAGTATTAAAACTGATTTCTGCAAAATCAGCTAAGTAACTATCAGACGAGTGGTCAACAAGACTGTTCAAAGATTTGTTCGCGAACAGATTTGTAACTTACTAATCTGATCAGCTTAGTCTGTTCAGTTAGACCAAAGTTTTAAAGTTAAATTTAGAAGAAAATTTTAAAGAGGTTTATTCACCCCCCCCCTCTAAACCTCTTCTGACCACTTGGGACCAACAGAGGATATTACAAGAAGGCCCATGCATGTATGGTTTTGAAAATTGTAATAGTTAGGACATTTAATTTCCACCCTAGATTGACCAATTGATCCATCGCATGGCTCGTGATGTATTCTACTAGGTGATGTATGTTTACTTATATTCTTTGATGCATGTCTTGCATGCGTAGAATAGATTACGTAAACAAGATAAAGCATAATCTGATGAGACCTCGCACAAGAATACTTAAAACCTCCAATTGAACTTAAAAACTCAATTAGAATATTAAATCGAATAGCGGGCGCATAAGAATAGTGTCTATGGTCCGAGCCTACCCAATTACTAGGCTTTAGGCATATTGTACGAATATATCTCGATGTCTCACGAGTCGTTGGTCGAGCTATAGGAAGATGATATGTCTATTGCCTCGATGCACGAGTTTAGTGCCAAGGGAGTGAATAGCAAGGTTTTAGGCGCTGTCTCACGAGTCGTGGGGCGTCTAAAATTGAACTATTTCTCTCCATGAGTATTGGACATGATTTAACGCTAGTAAGTATGGATGTCTCACGAGTCGTGGGTCCATATCAAAAAACGAGGCTAAATGAACTCAAAGGTTAGCTGCAATGGTTAACCGACACGATGTCAACCACCAAGTGAATCAAATAGTATGTCCAACGAGTTGGGGGTACTAGGAGATTGCATTTGGGTATTGAGCCCGCTAGGATATTTTAAATTCTCGAAACTTATGTAGGGGCATAAGATTTTGATTAAAATAGTGGGAGTAATTTACAAATAAAACCCATATTTGTAAATTGTGCATTTTAAATTAATCTTTAACGTATTTATTTCTTCTGTCGTCTTTTTGTAGATATAATGTCTAAGAATCCGATTTCCATCATACTTGAACAAAACAAATTGACTGGACCCAACTTCCATGACTGGGTCAGAATCTCAAGATCATTCTCGCTTCTAAAAAACGAGGTTTTGTCCTTGATGGGCCCCCTCCTGAAATTCCTCAGGATGCCAGTGATGCTGAGAAGGAAGCCACCGATATGTGGCTCGACAATGACTTGAAGTCACGTTGTCTCATGCTGGCATCCATGTCGAATGAGCATCAAAAGCAGCACGAGCATATGAAGTCTGCTTTTGAGATCTACACGCACCTGAATAGTCTATTTGGGTTGCAAAGTAGGTACAAGCGGTATGAAACCTCCAAGACTCTGCAACAAAATAGGATGACAGAGTGTACTGATGTTCGTCCTCACTGCATCAAGATGATTGGGCTTATTGAAAAGCTTGGTCAACTTGACGTAAAGATGGACAAGACCAACTGCCAGGATATAATCCTCCAATCCCTACCGAGATCATTCGAGCAATTTGTACTGAACTACAACATGCACAGGATTGATGTTGAACTTCACGAGTTGGCTAATATGCTCTCCACTGCAGGGGCTTCCATGAAAAGAGAAAAGCCAGTGATGGTTACAACCTCGACCCAATCTAAGTCCAAAAGAACGAAGAAAGGGAAGGGGAAGGGAAATTCTTCTTCGAGCAAAGGCAAAGGACCATCTGGGCCCGTAGGGAAGGGAAAGAAGCGAAAAGCTTCTGCTGATGAAAAAAAATGTTTCTACTGCAAGAAACCTGGACACTGGAAGAGGAACTGCAAAGAGTTCTTGGAGAGCTCGAAATGTATATTCCTTGTTGAAGTTAATTTGTCAATTAACTGTGCATCTTGGGCGTTAGACACTGCTTGTGGTTCTCATCTTTGTAATGATTTACAGGTGATGGGAGCAACAAGGCCACATAGGCCAGGGGATTGGATCCTAAGATTTGGCAGTGGAGCTAGAGCTGCTGCCGAGGCCATAGGCGAAGTGGAGTTAGATTTAGCTGGTAATATATTAGTCCTTAGGAACGTTCTTTATGTACGTAGTTTAGTGAAAAATATTATTTCTATTCCTGTTTTGGATAATGAAGGTTTTAATTTTACTATTAATAAATGTTCCTTTTCGTTATTCATGAATGATAATTTGTTTTTCACTGGTACATTAAAAGATGGGCTATATACCACTGAACCACCTAAGTTAGTTATGCACGTACAACAAAATAAAATAAAACAAGATAATGAAATATCTGTCCAATTATGGCACGCTCGACATGGACATATATCTAAGTCAAGGACTCAAAAGTTAGCATCATCTGGCGCACTTGAAATCAATCGCATTGATGAAATGCCGACATGTGAACCATGTTTAAAGGGTAAAATGGCTAAGTTGCCATTTAAAGGAAACCCTGAGCGAGCCAAACAAACATTGGACTTAATACATACCGACGTATGTGGACCACTAAGAAAAAGTGCCCGAGGTGGCTATGATTACTTCATCACTTTCACTAACGACTATAGTCGTTATGGATATGTGTTCTTGTTGAAACACAAGTCTGAAGCCTTTGAGCAATTCAAAGAATTCAAGATGGAAGTAGAGAATCAACTTGGTCATGCGATAAAGGCTCTTCGTTCTGACCGAGGTGGAGAATTTCTTAGTAACGAATTTCTAAATTATCTTGTAGAGCATGGAATACTATCGTTGTGGACTCCTCCTGCAACACCCCAATTAAATGGAGTAGCAGAGAGAAGGAATTGAACCTTGATGGACATGGTTCGATCCATGATGAGTGCCACTGATCTTCCTCTTTCATTTTGGGGACATGCCCTCCTCACGGCAACGTAAATACTAAACATGGTACCTTCTAAATCAGTAGAAAAGCTACCATACGAATTATGGTTTGGCAAGGCACCCTCATACGCATTCATATGCATATGGGGATCACCCGCTTATGTTGAAAAGCTAGTGGGAGATAAATTGGAAACTAAATCCACTTTGTGCAAATTCGTGGGGTATCCAGAAAACAAAATAGGATACGACTTCTACGATCCTACAAGACAAACTACGTTTGTCTCAAGGAATGCACACTTCTTGGAGAAGGATTTCTTGTTGGACAAGAAGGAACACAACGTAAAACTGGATGAGGTCACTGAAGCTGAAAAGGCCGAAGAGGTCGATCAAGCCGACCCATTACCACAAGCAGTGGGAGAACAAGAGCATGAAAGTGCACCAGAAAGTACACCGATACTTCGTAGGTCATAAAGATAACGTAGAGAACACGAAATGTACTACGGTCTACTGAACGAGACTGGACAGTCTCTAACCGACCCGAGGACTTACGAAGAGGCTATGCTAGACATAGACTCGGGAAAGTGGCACGAAGCCATGGAATCCGAATTGGACTCCATGCACTCAAACAAGGTCTGGGCCTTGGTAGATCCACCAGTGGGAGTGACTCCCGTGGGTTGCAAGTGGATCTATAAGCGAAAGCTTGGAGTGAACGGAGAGGTAATAACCTACAAGGCGCGACTAGTGTCAAAATGATACACTCAAAGGCCATGCATCGACTTTGAGGAGACCTTCTCGCCCGTCGCAATGCCTAAATCCATTCGAATCTTGCTTGCTATAGTTGCGTGTTATAACTACGAGATATGATAGATGGATGTGAAGACCGACTTCCTCAATGGAGACATAGATAAGGAGATCTACATGGAGCAACCAAAAGGATACGCATCCAAAGGAGATGAACACAAGGTTTTGAAACTCCAGAGGTCCATTTATGGACTGAAGCAAGCTTACCGAAGTTGGAACATCCGTTTCGATGAAACAATCCAAACCTTTGGATTCATAAAAAACGTGTTTGAACCTTGTGTGTACAAGAAGATTAGTGGGAGTACAGTTGAATTTTTGGTGCTTTATGTTGATGACATTCTTCTCATTGGAAACAATGTAAAGGTGTTGTCAGAAATGAAAGCATAGTTATCTACACAATTCTCAATGAAGGATTTGGGAGAAGCATCATTTGTACTGGGTATAAGGATCTACCGAGATAGATCAAAAGGGCAGCTGGGCCTCTCCCAATCACAGTACATAGATAAAATACTGAAGAGATTCTTTATGGAAGAATTCAAGAGAGGATTGCTTCCGATGAGACATGAAATTGCACTTTCTAAGTCTATGGCCCCAAAGACGCCTGAAGAGAAAAGCAACATGTCTCAAGTACCATATGCATCCGCTATAGGAAGCATAATGTATGGTATGTTATGTACTAGACCAGACATAGCATACGCTTTAAGCGTTACAAGTCGTTATCAGTCTGATCCAAGTGAGCAGTACTGGATAGTCGTAAAGGCAATTCTAAAGTACCTGAGAAGGACTAAGGAATTGTTCTTGGTATACGGTGGAGGATAATTGAAATTGGAAGGCTTTACAGATTCGAACTTCCAATGTGATATAGACGACTTCAAGTCGACATCTGGATACGTGTTCTGCCTCAATGGTGGTGCGGTAAGCTGGAAGAGCTCCAAGCAAGACACTACCGCAGATTCAACCACCGAAGCAGAAAACATTGCCGTGAAAAACTTCATCCAGGAATTGGATATGATACCTAGCATTGTTGAGCCCATTACTATCTTCTGCGATAATAATGGGCGATAGCGCAAGCAAAGGAGCCGAGATCTCATCAAAAACTAAGCACGTACTCAGACGATACCATGTGATAAGAGATATCATTGGTAGAGGAGACATTAAGATGGAACGTGTCGACTCAGAAATAATACAGCGGACCTGCTAATGAAGCCACTGCCTCAAAAGGCATTCGAGAAACATCTGCTAAAGATGGGACTCAAGAACATAAAAGATTGGTTTTAGGACAAGTGGGAGATTGATAGAAATAGTGTCCGGCAAGCCAACTGTATGGCTGACATTTAATGTAATAAATGTAGGAACTATTCAATTTTGATTAAGAAATGCACTTTATTATATGGTCAACTTTATCTTATGTAATAATTATCTACGCATAAGGATAGAAGTCCTTATATCACAAGGGCTTTAGGACAACCCGTGGACTGATCTCCAAGGCCGTGATCTAGAACATATTCAAGAGTCGAAGAATCCAATCGAGATAGGACATCGTTAGATTTGGTTAGACTCTCACTATTATGTATACTCCGATGAACTGGAGAACGCTGGGGTCCATGAGCGTGACTGGGATAGTCGATAAACATAAGTGGGTGACTTGCTGGGATGACAGGTGCATTGAATATCCCAATTAGGAAATAACTCACCATGGAAGCGGTAGTCGCATATTGGGGATGAAGTTATTCCAATTTACGATAGTATACGAGGAACGATCCCTAAATACTTGAGGTGATAGAGTTTATCTGGTACGAGAACGTCTATACTTAGATGTGAGTTCCGACTGACTGGAGATTACCAGAAATTCTCTGTGGACTCATGTTGAGTATATAGGGACTCGTATGCAGGTTCATATCATCAACAAATGATCCATTGACCCGACTTGATAGGTTGGGAAATTCTCCTATGAATTTCTGTGAGAAATTAATTCTGGTAAAAATCCTTGGCCAAGGTATCTAACGACTTTATGAAAGTAGCTAATAAAGATTATGTCAAAGAGAATTATTTCGAGACCAGAATACATAAGGTCAAGACAAAAGAAAAGGGAACCGATGAAAAGTCCTTATCCTTAAGTCTCGACTGGGAGATCGATCGATGGAGAGATTATGTCGTATATGGAAATTGTAAATGAGTAAAAAGATTCACTGAATTAATTCACCAGTGATTGGGCCCCATGGGCTTGTGGCCAGACATTGACCGTGGAGTGTGGGAGAATTCTCAAATTGACAGGGGTGCTAATTTTGAAATGATCAGTCGACAGAGTGTTCGACTGATTTAGAGTATTTAATGCTCGAATAATTAAATGAATATTTAATTATAACCCACGGCCAATTATGTGGTGAACCTATGGGGGCATACACAATACACATGAAGCGAAAGCGAAGAAAAAGAGAACAACTGGGTCGACCGAATTGACTGGGTCAATTGGGTCGACTGGGTCAAGTAAATCGACTGGATCGACCCAATTGGAGCGAAAAGGATCCAATTAGAATTGGATCAAGATCATAAATCAAATTGAAATTTAATTTGTGAGTTAATTAATTAAAGAAAGATTTAATTAAATAGACTTAGAGTCTAATTTAATTAATTGGGAGAGTATTTAATTAATTGGGCTATTTAATTGGGACATTAAATAAAGCCTAATTAAATTAATTAAGTGGGCCATGAATTAATTGAAAAACTTAGTCTTCTAATTAAAAGGATCATGACGCATGTAGGAGACTTAAAATCCTAGTCCTAGGAGGATTAGGAGAATTAGATATCTATAAAATAAGAAGCTAGATGTCATAACTCACACACAACTTACAAGAGCCTAAAATCCAAGTCAAGAAAAATTATCCCTCCCCTCTCCCTAGTGAAATCAGCCGAACACCCTTCTTACTTTGGAAGAATTTTTCGATTTCGATTTCGTTCCAATCTTGTTCCCTAACCCTAGATCTTAATATATCCTGAGTTCTAGCCGATCAAGATATAATATTTTTCGCGATATTGTGGTGTATCAACTCATAGAGGCGCAACACGTGGGGCGCTGCAACAGGGCACTTGATCGACCAACCCGAGGGAGAAACCTGACTTTGTTCGTTGGCCGAATTTGCAAGGAGACATGTATAACATGGATCTTTTTATTAATGTCGTTCAATCTAATATTCATATATGTACAACCAGTGTAGTGTCCTGACAAGATTTCGTAAGAGGTCCTAAAATTATTAAATTCCGCTGTGCCTAGGGTTGTTTATCTTATCGAATCCCAACAAGAGGTGGCGATAGTGATGGAGAAAGTTGGGGCAGAAGTTGACTTTCTTTCTCTTTTTTTTCTTTTTCCTTTTTGTGTAATATTATTTAAAACACGATTAATATTTTTTTGTGTATCAATATTATTTAATTTTTGTAGTTATAGTAATGATATGTAAAATTTATTAAATATGATTAATAATATTTATATAATTTTTAAAAGATTTTTTTCTTCAGATTTTATATAAAATATTATTTAATATATATCTATATAATTATTTTAATAGATTTAATAATAATATACAAAATTTATTAAATAGGATTAATAATTTAACTATTTTTGCATTTATGACTGAAATGCTTCAAATCTGTGAATTGTGGGATAAATTTGTAGACCAGAAAATATGTAGGCCAAATGTGTCCAATTTCGTCATTAACTTGAAAAGTATAAAATGTGTAAAGTCCCGTCAAATATTGGTACCAAATATGTCTAACAAAATAATTGTAATACCGGATCCTTACTTTAAGGTAAATTATGGTATAAGTGAAATTCTCTCAATTTTCAATTATTAAAAATTAAAATTTGGATGTTGTCAATGTAGTTACGTGTTCGTAGTCACATAGTTTCGCAATATAGTTGCATCCCTTCACAATCACACTCACAAATCTCAGATGGGGGAGAATGAGATGGTGGGATTTTTTTTTTTTTTTTTTTTTTTGTTTTTTGACAATTCAACTGATTTATTACTCCCCTTAAGTTTAAATCAAATAAATATGAAAGGGATTGACGGAAGAGTGGAAGAAAATTGGTAGAAGCGAGTTGAGAATTGATGGGTGGAGGCAGTTGGAAGTTTGCGATAAATTCTAAACTGTTAGGGTGCGTTCAGTTTGGGTAATAAGGCCCAAATTAACCCAAAATTATGGCAGATTAAATTAATTGGACTTCCAATTTTTTGTTTGGTTGGGCATATAAAAATCCGGGCTGCCCGTCCTAATCTGATTGATTTGTGGGCCAGCCCCCTTTATTGGGTCAATTATAATTGGACCATCCCCCCTCCAATTAGAATTATTGGCCCAACTTAATTTTCTTCACCCTAATTTGCCCCTGAATTTGTTATTAATTGCAACAAAACCAATCAAATTTTAACAGAGTTGAATTTTTTTTTTCTCTCTACTCATTACGACTTCTTCTAGAATTCCACCGCTGATTTTGCTGAGAAGAAGGGGAAGCTAAAGGGGGCAACTCTGAAATGGGTTTTAACATTAAATCTTCATAATTGGGGCAAGTTGCTCAGAAACAGTTCTTGTTCGACTGCTTTTGTACGGATAGTCATAAAACCTTCATAACACTTATTCACCGATCTCATGGCCACATCTTCAGACGCGTCAACTGAAATAGAATTAGACATTGGGAAAAAGGGCTTTGGTAAAAAAAAAACCTTTTTTGTGTGGTTTGTAAGCTAGGTGAGAGTTTGGTTTAACATTTTTGAAGTTTCGATACTGAATTATTTCATATATGAATTCGGATAGGATAAGAGGTGGGTTTTGATTCCGCCGGAGTTCCCAAGCCGGCGGCGGCATTTTCGCCGGAAACTGTAGTGAATGAAATAAGAAACAAAACTTGTCTACAAGGTGTTTGATGAAATGTTTAGCTGAACATGGCGAGAAAAACTAGAAAAATACACTTCTATTTTCAAGGCTATTTTTGTCAATTTTCACATTTGTCCATTAATTAGCCCAACCAAACTGAATATTAATTAATGAGCCCAATTGAATTTGATCGGATTGTTATTTGCCGAACAACACATTATATTATACATTCGATTAAATTATGGCCCCAATTATGCAATTTGCCCAATTGACTATGAAGCCAACTGAACACAGCCTTATAGAGTTGTTTGCAATTTTGATTAAGGGCATTTCAGTCTTTAGATTAAATATTAAAGAGGTTGTGCATTATGTGCAAACCCAATTTTAATTTCAACCACTTAGGATGGATTTTGCTAGTTTCGTGGATTTCACAAGATCGAGCCAAAACCTTTTAAATGAGTTTTCGTCAAAATCATAAAACCATAAAAACTTATAGATAAACTCATACTCAAAATCTTCAAACCTATAAAATATTGATTTGATATCTACCACCTATTTTTCCCTACAAATTTCACTAAAAAAGACATTGATTTAACACGTACTTATCACCTACTTTTTCCCATAAACCCCAACATTCAAACTCAATTCAAGTAGGGTTTCAACTTATTCAAACAACAAAACCCAAAAACAAAAACTCATCCAAATGATGTCTCAAAGGTTTCATTGAAACCGTCAAAATCATTTTTTTAAACCGAGATCCACGAAACCGACTCATCCAAATAGACCCTAAGTAAAGTTGAAATTCTGATTATTTTTTTTCAAAAATCACTACAAAAAATTTAAATTTAAGTGACAAGATATGAAATAAAAAAGTGACAAGATTAAATATTGTCACTAAAATGATGTACATAGACATAGTACTTACAAGAAATGTGAAAATGTTGTAACTATTGATATTTAGTGATATTCAAAGTGATGATTATAATGTTGTTGGTGAATTATCGTGACAATATTTATTGTCAATAAGTTGTCACTAATGAGTGACAACTTAAATTTCATACACTTGTCACTAATTACTATTAGTGACAACCTAAAAATATATTTTTTCACTATTATTGTTGTGATAAAACTAATATTTTTGTCAGTAAATACATCCAAAAAGTGATAATTTCAATAAAATCATTTAATATTTTGTTTCTTGTAGTGAATCTCTAAAAAAGAAAAAAATGGGCAACCATTAATCTATTTATATATCATTGTCAACATGAAATTGATAGAAATAAATGATAAATATATGTTGTCCAATCATACCAATGGGGAGTGTACTACTACTGATTAACTTATAACAGTTTTTCTCTTAAAATGCAAACTCTACCCACTTTTTATTCTCATCTACTTTTAAGTGATTTTCTAAGAATCTCTAATCTATATAAAAGTTCAAGCAATTGAAAACACCACCTAAGGATTGCATGGAAATTTCCAACTTTTTGGAGAAGTACTTCTTCACGCTTTTGGTACAATTAATACTGTCAATTTATCGAGAAAGGTAAAATTTCGACGGCTTTTACAAAAAGTTCTGTTGAAATTTTTATATTTTGACGGAATTAATTTCGGTTGATTTTTTCTCTTGTTCTTTCTTGTGTTTGTGTGATTTTTGAATATGTTAATTTCTAAATAATACATTCAACAAAGAATAAAATATTTTAATAAACATCATTGAAATAATGAAACATCAACCAACATTCACTTAAATAAACTAGTGATAAGTTATTTACTAACATTCAAGTTGATAATTTCCAACAATTACATTAATCTAAACAATTAGAATTCACAATATGAGTCTGGCAAAATACTTCAACATGTTGGGGATCTTTTCGTCTCGCTCCAAATAGTCCCGCGTTATCAAATATTCATTCCGCTTTTTAATTAACTTAATATCGGGTGCAGAAATAATAAATCATATTAGTACTAAATCTAAATTCTGCTCAAGAAAAATTAACACTATATATATTTAAATTTTTACTCACTAAAATTCAAGATAACTTGACGTACAAAAAAACTAACACGATATCCAACACATAATTTTTCATACTTTTTCATCATCAGTTACAACCACCAGAGAAAAATGACATACCTTAAACAAGGGGCTCAATTGTTCAATTCATTATTCGCGCAAGTGATATTTCAATGTTACAGTGCCTATCTTTTTCAAAATCTTCAACCACCTTTTTCTTTTTTTTTTTTTTTGATAACCCAGGTGTACAAGCTTACACTTGACTAATCCTGGACCCTCAGAACCCTTGCCCTAGAATCCTGAAGGATGTAAATCGCAGGATGTGCCTCCACCAAGCCCCGGGTTCCCACCATACTGCTGTACACTCTGCGCACAAAGGAGTCTTCACCACAAATGACCCTTAGATAGACCCATAGAAATGCTTCCATCCAAGTTCCAAATGGGATTCGAACCCCCACCCTTGCCGCTGGAGCAAGCCTTATGAATCATTGGTCGACCAGTTGGAGATATGCCCTGGGGGCTTCAACCACCTTTTTCTTTTCTATCCACAGTGGGCAAAGTATCTAAAACATCAAAATAATTTTCAGGTCTATGCAATAATTTTCAGTTTAATGGTACACTTCTCGATCAACATTGCATAGAAATTTGCACAAAGTTCAACAAGTTAAGAATAAACCTTTATGCCTACCTATTTTTTAGAGTTCAAAAGTAAATACCAATTCACGAGGGCCATCACCCATCGTATACACAAAAAGGAACAAACTTAAGAATGTGAAAAATCGAAACCCAACCATGTCAAACAATAAATGGTATAATAGCCAAATGGCCCAAATCAACCCATTATATGTTTAACTTTTTAATTTAAAAAAGTTCAAAATTGTTTGTCCAAGTCACGTGATAGGTTTATAATTAAAATTATTTTTTGATGAAAAAATGTTAAAGTTCCCCAGAAATCAAAGATATCTATAAATAAGTCAAATTCACAATCACCTCAAATCAGATTTAAATTATACAGTGAAATTTGCATTGCTACAAAGAGATATCTTCGATTTCTTGGGAATTTTAATCGTTTTTTCATACAAAAAACTTTGAAGTTTATATAGGCCTATCATGTGACTTGGACTTGCAAATTTTATAGTCAGAATATGAAATTCTCAATTTTGAAATGTCACACAACACATGATATTTTTAGCGAAAATTAAAATTTTCTTGTAAGTAGTACTAATTGATGATTTTTGGCAAAAAAAAATAATTTTTTTTTTCAAATAATATATGAATTGACGATTTTCAACGATAATTAAAAAGGCTAGTGATATTGCCAGAGCAACAATTGTTGCTGCCAGAGAAATATTTTCAAATTACCTAATTTACCCTCCTGTCAATGAAGATTTGGTTGACCCATTTATCCCGTTCACAAGCTTTTATTTAATACCCAGAGTCAGACATCAATGGAACAACATAATCTCTCTTTTTTCTTTTTTGGTATACAACAAGAACACAATACATAATAACAACACTTGACCGACCGTGATCCAAAAATTGAAAGAGAACATAAATATTAATTATCGCAAATAGAGAAAGATATGACAAAGGTCAGAGCCCGACGCCGGAGCCAGATCTGGCTGACACAGTGTGAAGACCACGGCTGCATCTGGCGTGTTCCGCCGCTGCTCCGGCGGTGATGGCATCGCCGATATGTTTTGTTATTTCATCATTTCAATTGAAAATTATTTTATGCTATTATCAATTCAAAATTCATTTATGCCATTATAAGTTCTTGTCGTTTCAATTACATTATGTATATGGGTTCATGTCTATTACAAGAAACTTCAAAATATAATCTACCAAGCAAGAATGTTCGTCTGTGAACAACATAATCAAATTACCAATAACAAGAAAATGAGAAAACTGCTCAATGTTGTCACTGAAAGTTAAATGGAAAAAGGCAAGAAGCATTGGTTAATCTCTTATTCAGATTGAATGATGGAAAGCCTAATTAAAGTAAGAAGTATACCCAACAAAGAATCTTGCAAGAGGAATTGGAAAGAGGAAACAATTTTTATGTTCAGATTAAAGAGCAACTCAGAGTCAATTGAAATAAAAAGGGAATTACTTTGACTCTAGAGGGGTAAATTAGGCAATTAAAAAATTGTGCTTTGGCAGCAACAATTATAGCTCTGGCAATATCGCTAGCCATATTTAAATGAGTTAGAAGTAAAAAAGAGAAAAACTCTATTTCTTAATAAATCATTATTCAACCAACCATTATTTTTCAGACAACATGGATTAATCTACAATGATGGAGGCCAAGCTCAAATTTTATACAAATGATGGATTAGCATAATTTTATACAAAAGACATTGATTTAACACTTACTTTTTATTTTTTTTCCCTTAAATCTCAATATTCAAATTTAATTAAAGTGAAATTTCAATTTTTATTTTATTTTCAAAGAAAATTTAATGTATTTTATAAAAAATATACTTAATTTTATATCTTAATCTATATAAAATATAAGATTTTCTAACAGAAAGTAGATTTAAGAAAAGTTAAGGAGAAGAAAAGACATTCTTAAAGCATTTATTTATGAAAAGTTAAAACTATAATCTAAATATTTACTTTTGAGAATTGGAGAAATAAAGTATGTATAAATGACTCTCAACTAACTGAAGATGGTGTTGTGCGTGCGACAATTGATTTGCAAAGTAGGGAGAGCCCTAGGGCTCAGTGCAGCACGCGCCTGCAGCCAGTGGTTGGCCGCCAAACGGCTGCCACCTTTCTATTAAATTTTAAAGGGTAAATTACGAATACCTTCCTGAAGTAAGACCTAAATAAAAAAATCACTCTCACGTATCGAATATTATTGGATGAAGATGAAGATCAGAGGACAAGTAATTTAAAAGTTAAAGGGAGGTTTTGATGATTTCCAAAATATCTTAATCAGCTAAGTTAGGAAAGCTTAGTAAAAAGTCCCTTAGAAGAATTTTGATCAATGCTAAAGAAAAATTAGTCATGTCAAAATTCAATTGGTCCAGAAGAATACTGATCTGCTGCTGAAGGAAGAAATCAGTCTAGTGAAAATCAGCCGAGTGAGGATGATCAGGAAGTCTCTCCAACGGTAATAAATGCACTTGGAGTAATAAATGCTGAAGATTGAGGGTATTAATGACATACGATTGAAGGAAAATCTCGTATAAGCTCGGTGCATTTAATGCTGCTGATAGAAAGTATTGTTGACAGTACTATAGCAGTACAGAGAGCCGTTCGCAGAAATTAAGGACCAGTATCCGAGGAATTTGAATTCTGTCTTTCTTCAACGGACATTTTTCAAACCTAGAGTATAAATAGTTCGCGAGCTTGAGAGAGAAAACAACAACACAACTCTGAGAAAATTTCCGAAGCAAAATCTCCAAGTCTCAAGAACAGCTCACTCATCAGCTTAGTCATTTGTTAAGAAAAGCCGAAGTTAAAGATCAAAGAAAAACCTACAAATCTGAGTGATTTTGTTGAAAGAGTGTTGTGAGGAATTTTATCCTTCTTTGTGAGTGATAAAATTCTATAGACTAGGTTATCTTAGTGATTTTCTAGTCATTTGTTGATTGGCGCAAGCATTGTATACTGTTAACTTTGTGTTTACTAGTATAACTCAAGATCTAAGTGATTTGGAAGAGTGGACTAAAGGATTTTTATCCATATAACCACTATAAAAATTTCTTGTGATTTACTTTGCATTATTTCCTCGCATATTTTCAAAGCTGCATAAAACACTTTAGAAAACTGTTGAAAAATTCTTTAAAACTAGTTTGTTAAAACTGGGGATAAATCTTTCAAAGACTAAGTTTACTTGAGAAAAACACTTACAAATATCTGCTGCAAGTATTCTGTTTTAAAGCCAAGTTTTGCTGAAATCAATTAAGTAGTATTAAGAGAAGTGGTCAACTGTGCTGCTCAAGATTTGTTCACGATCAGCTTAGGCGGCTTACTTATCTATATCAACTTAGTCTGCTGACAGACAACTGAAAAGTTTAATTTTCAGAGGTCTGTTCACCCCCCTCCCCCCTCCCCCAAGACCTCATCTGACCACTTGGGACCAACAAATATTAAAAAAAAAAAAAATTAGGTTTGTCATCTTCTTACAATTGACCCCCTTACCCATAAAATGTTCCAATTTTGCTGTTGGGTATTAATTGTTGTTTGTAATGTCTTATAAATGTTAGAACTTGGGATCTAATTATTATATCTTATAAATTTAAAAGAGATAATTGTATATTTACTACCAGAATAATTGATAAAATTTATAATTGCCCATAAAATTTTAATAAATATTGAAAAAAAGGTATTTATATATTTATTAGCAATTTAAATTGTAAAATATTAAATTAAATAGAATTTTAATAATATAGTTTATAAATGAATTGTTTACAGATTAGTTAAATGAAATTATTTGATAAATATTTTAATTTACTAAAGATTATTACAGGATTATAAATTGAAATATTTATTGAAATTTATGGGAAATACAAATTATATCAATTATTTTGGTGATAAATATATATATAACTATTAGTTTTATAATTTACAAGATGTAATAATGAAACCCAAAGTTTAAAGTTTATAACATATTATAAACATTACAAATAACTTTCAAGGGCAAAATTGGAACATTTTAGGGACAAGGGGTTAATTGTTAGAAGGTGACAACCCTGAGGGTGATTTTTATAGTACCCAATACACGAGAATTTTTTTATAATTAGACCTTACCTGAGGGAATATTCGTACTTTACCCAATATTAAAAAAAATTAAATCAATGTTTAAGTTTTTTATTATTAATTTAACTTAAAATGGAAAATTTTATTTTAAACATTTTTGTAGAATTTAATAACATTGTATTATAAATTAAATGATCTTTAAAATTATTAATTTTAATTTAATGTACAAATATTGAAAAGTTTATTCTTAAATTTTAATTTAATGTCATAATATTTTAATACTATATAAGTTAAACAGAAGCCAATTATTATGCGTGAGTAAAAAAATCTGAATAGTCCCTCATTTAATTTGTCACACAATTAATATTACATTTTAATGCTCTAAAACTTCTCCGTCCAAATTCCACAATAACCAACTCCCGATGTTCTCTGTCATTTAGCCCTAAAATTCAAATAAATGTTGATTTTTCAAGGTTTTAATTCATTTCGAGACGTGTCAAACACATTAAGTGGGTACCTCTTTCAACAGAAATTCGAACATGAATTTTCTACTTTGTAGCGACTTGTTCTTCTACTAGATCGATCACCTATTAGTAAAAAAAAAAATGTAATAGAAACCTTCCATTTAAACAACTCATTAATCTTAATTGCCATGCAACAAATGGTTACATGGAAAATCACAAATATAATGTATACTATCAGTCACGATTTTCGGAACAAAAACACGAGCAAGCAAGTTTTTAGTAAGTGGGCCAGCTAATTACAGTGGCAAATAAATTATTTGGCTGTCAATTTTCAGACGAAATTCAGAACGTGCCGTCAATTGTGGGTCTTTAAAATACGTGCATGTTCTCCATCCTATTGTCAACTTAACGGATATACGAGCGATACGTGCTGAATTTCATATGAAAATTAATGGCAAACTAAATGTGTCAAGATAATGTGAATCATGGTATGAAATGTATTTTAAAAAAAAAAGCTTAGTACCAAATATGTTTTTTTACTAAAATTTGATATTAAAAGTGTTTTCCCCTCAATTGATCTTATATTTAGTAACATATATATTATAGTCTTCAAAAACATCATTAGAGCTGGGAAAACGCAAAGATTGGACGTTTTTTGAAGGAATCCGCTCGTGAAGTAAGTGCTGGTAGCTCGAATTCTGGTTCTGTTTTTCTTTGGAATCGAATTTGGTCTATGAAGGCCTCCCGAAGGTGAAGATGTTTTGGTGGTCTTGTTGTAATAATGCTATACCAGTCCGTGTGAATCTTAGGAACCGCAGGGTCATATTGGATGCATCTTGCATTCGTTGCGGAAAGAACAGTGAAACGTCCCTCCATTGCCTTCTCCATTGCAATTATGCTAGACAATGTTGGGTCCTCTCTGGTGTTTCTCTCACTCATTACCTCACTGACTCGCTCAAGTTTACGGATTGGTTTTCACATTTATTCTCTAATCTGGATGCTTCAGAACTTGGCTATGTAGCAACTTTGACTTGGTGGATTTGGTACGGACGCAATTAACTGCTTTGGGATCAAGAAGACATTGAACCAGCAAATTTAATTTCACTAGCTCAAAATTTCTAGTTTAGATTTAAAGAAGTACTGAACTTGCTTAATGCCCCCCAAACCCGGAACATATCTATCATCTCTGAATGGAAACCACCTCGTGAGGGCTTTGTTAAAATCAATACTGACGCAACAATTGATTTAGTTTCTAATAGATTTGGTATTGGTTTTATAATCCGCAACAACTTTGGGTACTTGTTTGGATTGGTGTTCAGAGAAACAAGATATTAAATTTGATCCGGAAACAGCAGAAGCATTAACAATGGCACGTGGATTGGAATTTGGTATATCAAAAGGGTGGAGAAATATTATACTAGAGGGTGATTGTTTATCAATCATCAATGGAGTTGCGGGATCCCAGGTCAACAACCAATTCCATCCTTTGGGTCACATTTTTGAAGACATTAAGTGTATGGCTTGGAGCTTAGATTCGTTTACTTGCTCTCACGTGTTTAGAGAGAGTAATTTTCTGGCTCACAGACTAGCTAAAGTTGCATTTAGTTGTTACCCTCTAGCTGCTGAACTTCCTAGATTTATCCATGATTTTGTACTTGATGATATTGATCATTAATGATATCTACCCTATGAGTTTTCAAAAAAAAAAAAAAAAAAATCATCATTAGAGCTCTTAATTTGAACTAGGGTTTTCCGTGGAGCAGAATTTAATTAGAATTTGGCTTGATTTTAATTTTTTGAACTTTATCCGATCAATAATCCAACTGATCTAATTCGTGTAAGAAAATCCGTAACTCAAAATACAGGGAGCGAATATAAATACAAGATAAAAATTTGGATAATAATAAGGGATTTTTGCACGTCACCCCCCACTTTTTTTAAATTTTCGCACTTTCCCCCCCGAAACGCCTTAAATGTGACCGTGCCCCTTGATTTTATGTATGTTTGTGCACTTACCCCCCTGAAACGCCTTAAATGTGATTGGGCCCCCTGCTTTTATGTATGTTTGTGTACTTACCCCCCCCGAAACGTCTTAAATGTGACTGTGCCCCCTGCTTTTATGTATGTTTGTGCACTATTAGGGATTTTTGCACGTCACCCCCCACTTTTTTTCAATTTTCGCACTTTCCCCCTCGAAACGCCTTAAATGTGACCGTGCCCCCTGATTTTATGTATGTTTGTGCACTTACCCCCCTGAAACGCCTTAAATGTGACTGGGCCCCCTGCTTTTATGTATGTTTGTGCACTTACCCCCCCGAAACGTCTTAAATGTGACTGTGCCCCCTGCTTTTATGTATGTTTGTGCACTTACCCCCCCGAAACGTCTTAAATGTGACTGTGCTGATAGAAATAGTGTCCTGCAAGCCAGCTGTATGGCTAGCATTAATTGTAATTAATGAGGAACTATTCAATTTAGATTAATAAATGCACTTTATTTAAATGGTCATCTTTATCTTATGTAATAATTATCTGCGCATAAGGATAGAAGTCCTTAGATCACAGGGCTATGGGACAACCCGTGGACTGATCCCCAAGGCCGTGATCTAGAACATATTCAAGAGTCATAGAATCCAATCGAGATGGGACATCGTTGGATTCGGTTAGACTCTCACCATTGTGTGTACTCCGATGAACCGAGCGTGACTGGGATAGTCGACACACATAAGTGGGTGGCTTGCTGGGATGGCAAGCGCACTGAATACCCCAATAAGGAAATAACTCACCATGGAAGCGGTAGTCGCATATCGGGGTTGAAGTTATTCCAATTTACAATAGTATACGAGGAACGATCCCTAACTACTTGAGGTGATAGGGTTTATCTGGTACGAGAACGTCTATACTTTGATATGAGTTCCGACTGACTGGGGATAGCCAGAAAGTCTCTGAGGATTCATATTGGGTATAGAGGAACTCGTGTGCAGATTCATATCATCAACAAAGGATCCATTGACTCGACTTGATAGGTCGAGAAATTCTCCTATGGATTTCTGTGAGAAATTAATTCTGATGAAATCCTTGGCCAAGGTAACTGACGACTTTATGTAAGTAGCTCATAAAGAATAAGTCAGAGAGAATTTATTTCGAGATCAGAATGCATATAGTCGAGACGAAACAAAAGGAAAACCGATGAAAGACCATACCCTTAAGTCTCGACTGGGAGATTAATAAATGGAGAGATTATGTCGTATATGGAAATTGTAAATGATAAAAGGTTCACTGAATTAATTCACCAGTGATTGGGCTCCATGGGCTTGTGGCTGGACATCGACCGTGGAGTGTGGGAGAATTCTCAAATTAGCAGGGGTGCTAATTTTGGAATGATTAATCGACAGAGTGTTCGATTAATTTAGAGTATTAATTGCTCGAGTAATTAAATAATATTTAATTATGACCCACTGCCAATTATGTGGTGAACCTACGGGGGCATACACAATACACATGAAGCGAAAGCGAGGAAATATGAACGAACGAGCCGATTGGGTCGACTGAGTCAAAATCGACTGGGTCGATTAAATGGGTGGGTCGACTGGGTCGACCCATGTGGATCAAAATTGGATCCAATTGGAATTGGATCAAGATTATAAATTAAATTGGAATTTAATTTATGAGTAAATTAATTAATTAGGATTTAATTAATTAATGGAATAATTAATTAGACTTGGAGTTTAATTAATTGGGAGATGATTTAATTAATTGGGCTATTTAATTGGGAGGTTAAATAAAGCCCTGAAAGATTAATTAATATGGGCCATGAATTAATTAGAAGACTTAGTCTTCTAATTAAAAGGGGCCATGGCCCATGTAGGAAAAATTAGTATCCTAATCCTAGAAGGATTAGGGTATGAGAGATATCTATAAATAAGAGACTAGGTCTCATATCTCACACACAACTCTACAAGAAAAATTGCAAGAGCAAAAATTCTCTCTCCCTCTCCCACCAAATCGGCCGAACCCTTCCAGTGTTAGGAAGAATTTTTCGTCTTCGATTTTTGTTCCCAAATCGTTCCTAAAACCTAGATATTAATATAGCCTATGTTCTAGTCGATTAGGTATATTAATTTTCGTGATATTGTGGTGTATCAATCCGTAGAGGCGCAACACGTGGGGCGCTACTGCAGAGCTTGGATCGATTTCTGTGGAGGAGAGTTCGGAGTTCGTTTTAGCCAACAAGGATTTGCAAGGAGACAGGTATAAACGAGAAAACTTATACTGTCATTTATTTATATTCATATATATGCAACTAGAGAATATCCTGGCAAGATTCTTTAAGAGGCCCTAGAAAATTTTTTATATTCCGCTGTGCCTAGGGCTATTTTTCTTACCGAATCCCAACAGTGGTATCAGAGCCAACTCTAGGCTTTGTATATATATGAATTTGCAAATTCTGTGTTTATTAAATCATATGTTTGATTTATGTGGCTAGTTCTTTAACTTTGCATGTTATAGGACGTATGTTTAAATTAACTTAGAGTTAATGTTTAATTTTGGGTTCGAAAAATTTTATCACGTTAGTTTTATTTTTGGATTGGGATTTAATTGACTGGGTTTGTTTAATTAAATCATAAGTAATAGAAGAAAAAAAATTTTTTTTTTTATTGGATCCGACTCGCGGTGCGCGGCAGCGCACCGCGGCTAGGCGGCCACCGCAAGCTGCTGCCAACGGCAGCGTGCTGGCCGCACACGCTGCGCGCAGCAGCAGCCTTCGGGCTGCTGTTTACGCGCTGCTGTGCGCGGCTGCTCGCTGCCGCACGCAGCCGCGTGCAACGGCTGCTGCCGCAGGCAGCTCACGCGCCGCCTTGGTGGTCACGCGTGGGCTGTCCTACGTGGCAGTCCTGATTGGTCTCGACTAGTCGTTTTTGGGTTGGACTCTAATTCTGCCTATTTTGAAAGTCCTGAAAATCTTGGAGAATTTTGGAAGATTAGGAAACTTAGAGTTTTTGGATAAGGTAGTTATTTTGTTAGACTTAAACACTACCTTAATTAACTAATCTAGTCAAAATAGGATTATCTTGAAAAATCTTGGAGATTTGGAATTTTGGGAAACTTAGAGTTTTGGATAAGGTAAGAATCTTAGAGATTTAGATTACCTTAATTAACCAATTTAATCAAGATAAGAATTGTAGATTACTTAGAGCTCATGTAAGAGCTAATTAATCTTAGAGGTTAATTGTTAATTCAAAATTAATTAACTTAGATGAATTTTTGCGAATTAAAATTAATGAAGCCGGTAAATTTACATTTTTGCCCTTATGTGAATTTATGCATGTTCTTGAGTGAATATGTGGATTGGTCGATTTTGCCCTTAAGCCCTGTGTAGTTTTGGTTTATTTTATTTTATGGGTTGTAATTAAATGGGCCTGATTGGTGCCCTTGCTTGCGCAAACGAATGTAATAGAATAGGCCATTTATTTTCATAAGTTAGACTTAGTTTAGGCTTGAAGCCGAGAAGACCTCATGAAGACTTGGAGATCCACATGGAGGCCCATTTACCTTGGAGGACATGGAGGCCCAATTCATTACATGGAGGCCCAATCAAGCTGGATGTTACAAGAAGGCCCATGATGTATGGGTTTGAAAATTGTAATAGTTTAGGACATTTAATTTCCACCCTAGACTGACCAATTGATTCATCACTTGGCTCGTGATGAATCGCATAGGATGGGCAATCGATCAATCATATCCTGCTAGGTGATGTATGTTTGCTGTTATTCTTTGATGTATGTTATGCATGCTTAGAATAGATCACGTAAACAAGATAAGCATAATCTGATGAGATCTCGCACACTAAGAAACCTCCAATTGAACTTAAAATTCAATTAGAATATTAAATCGAATAACGGGCGCATATGAATAGTGTCTATGGTCCGAGCCTATCCAATTACTAGGTCTTAGGCACATTGCACGAATATATCTCGATGTCTCACGAGTCGTGGGTCGAGCTATAGGAAGGTAATATGTCTATTGCCTCGATGCATGAGAAAGTGCCAAGGGAGGGGATAGCAAGGTTTTAGGCGCTGTCTCACGAGTCGTGGGGCGTCTAGGATTGAACTATTTCTCTCCACGAGTATTGGACATGATTTAACGCTAGTAAGTATGGATGTCTCACGAGTCGTGGGTCCATATCGAAAAACGAGGCTAAATGAACTTAAGGGTTAGCTGCGATGGTTAACCGTTGACGTAGTCGACCACCAAGTGAATCAAATAGTATGGCCAACGAGTCGTGGGTACTAGGAGATTGCATTTGGGCCTTAAGCCCGCTAGGATATTTTAAATTCCCGAAACTTATGTGGGGGCATAAGATTTTGATTAAAATAGTGGGAGTAATTTACAAATAAAAACCATGTTTGTAAATTGTGCATTTTAAATTAATTTTTCGCATATTTATTTCTTCTATCGTCGTTTTGTAGATATAATGTCTAAGAATCCGATTTCCATCATACTTGAACATAACAAATTGACTGGACCAAACTTCCATGACTGGGTCAGGAACCTTAAGATCATTCTCGCTTCTGAAAAGCGAGGTTTTGTCCTTGATGGGCCCCCTCCCAAACTTGCTAAGGATGCCGACGACACTGAGAAAGAAGCTGTTGATTTATGGCTTGACGATGACTTGCAGTCACGTTGTCTCATGTTGGCATCCATGTCGAATGAGCTTCAAAAGTAGCACGAGCATATGAAGTCTTCTTTTGAAATCTACACGCACCTGAATGGTTTATTTGGGGTGCAAAGTAGATATGAGCGGTATGAAACTGCTAAGACTTTGCAACAAACGAGGATGGCTGAAGGTGCTGTTGTTCGATCTCACTGCATCAAAATGATTGGGATTATTGAAAAGCTTGGTCATCTTGAGGTAAAGATGGACAAAACCTACTGCCAAGATATAATCCTCCAGTCGTTGCCAAGATCATTCGAGCAATTCGTAGTGAACTACAACATGCACAAGATGAATGTTGAACTTCACGAGTTGGCTAATATGCTCGCCACTGCCGAGGTTTCCATGAAAAGAGAGAAGCCATTGATGGTTGCTACCTCAACCCAATCCAAGTCCAAAAGGACAAAGAAAGGGAAGGGGAAAGGAAATGCTTCTTCAAGCAAAGGCAAAGCACCATCTGGGCCCATAGGGAAGGGAAAGAAGCGTAAAGCTTCGTCTGGTGAACAGAAATGTTTCTACTGCAAGAAACCTGGACACTGGAAGAGGAACTGCAAAGAGTTCTTGGAGAGCTCGAAAGGTATATTCCTTGTTGAAGTTAATTTATCAATTAACTGTGCATCATGGGTGCTAGACACTGCTTGTGGTTCTCATCTTTGTAATGATTTACAGGTGATGGGAGCAACAAGGCCACTTAGGCCAGGGGATTGGATCCTGAGATTTGGCAATGGAGCTAGAGCTGCTGCCGAGGCCATAGGCGAAGTGGAGTTAGATTTAGGTGGTAATAAATTAGTCCTTAGGAACGTTCTTTATGTACCTGGTTTGGTGAAAAACATTATTTCTATTCCTGTTTTGGATAATGAAGGTTTTAATTTTACTATTAATAAAGGTTCCTTTTCGTTATTCATGAATGATAATATGTTTTTCACTGGTACATTAAAAGATGGACTATATACCATTGAACCACCTAAGTTAGTGATGCATGTGCAACAAAACAAAAGGAAACAAGATAATGAAATATCTGCCCAATTATGGCACGCTCGACTTGGACATATATCTAAGTCAAGGATTCAAAAGTTAGCATCTTCTGGCGCGATTGAAATCAATCGCATTGAAGAAATGCCAACGTGTGAACCATGTCTAAAGGGTAAAATGGCTAAGTTGCCATTTAAGGGAAACCCTGAGCGAGCCAAGCAAACATTGGACTTGATACATACTGACGTATGTGGACCACTAAGAAAAAGCGCCCGAGGTGGCTATGACTACTTCATCACTTTCACTGACGACTATAGTCGTTATGGATATGTGTTCTTGTTGAAACACAAGTCTGAAGCCTTTGAGCGATTCAAAGAATTCAAGATGGAAGTAGAGAATCAACTTGGTCATACGATAAAGGCTCTTCGTTCTGACCGAGGTGGAGAATTTCTTAGTAACGAATTTCTAAATTATCTTGTAGAGCATGGAATATTATCGCAGTGGACTCCTCCTGCAACACCCCAATTAAATGGAGTAGCAGAGAGAAGGAATCGAACCTTGATGGACATGGTTCGATCCATGATGAGTGCCACTGACCTTCCTCTTTCATTTTGGGGACATGCCCTCCTCACGGCAACGAAGATACTAAATATAGTACCTTCTAAATCCGTAGAAAAGACACCATACGAATTATGGTTTGGCAAGGCACCCTCATACGCATTCATGCGCATATGGGGATCTCCCGCTTACGTTAAAAAGCTAGTGGGAGATAAATTGGAAACTAAATCCACTTTGTGCAAATTCGTGGGGTATCCGGAAAACTCAATAGGATACGAGTTCTACGATCCTACAAGGCAAACAACGTTTGTCTCAAGGAACGCTCACTTCTTGGAGAAGGATTTCTTGGTTGACAAGAAAGAAAATAACGTAGAACTAGATGAGGTCACTGAAGCTGAAAAGGCCTTAGAGGTCGATCGAGATGACCCGTCACCACAGGCAGTGGGAGAACGTGAGCATGAAAGTGCACCAGAAAGTACACCGATTCTTCGTAGGTCAGAAAGACAACGTAGAGAACCCGAGAGGTACTACGGTCTGCTGCATGAGACTGGACAGTCTCTAACCGACCCAAGGACTTACGAAGAGGCTATGTTAGACATAGACTCGGGAAAGTGGCGCGAAGCCATGGAATCCGAACTGGACTCCATGCACTCAAACAAGGTCTGGGCCTTGGTAGATCCACCAGTGGGAGTGGCTCCCGTGGGTTGCAAGTGGATCTATAAGCGAAAGCTTGGAGTGAACGGAGAGGTAATAACCTACAAGGCACAACTTGTGGCAAAAGGATACACTCAAAGACCAGGTATTGACTTTGAGGAGACCTTCTCGCCCGTCGCAATGCCCAAATCCATTCGGATCTTGCTGGCCATAGCTGCGTGGTATAACTACGAGATATGGCAGATGGATGTAAAGACTGCCTTTCTCAATGGAGACATTGATAAGGAAATCTACATGGAGCAACCAAAAGGATATGCATCCAAAGGAGATGAACACAAGGTGTGCAAACTCCAGAGGTCCATTTATGGACTGAAGCAAGCTTCCCGAAGTTGGAACATTCGTTTTGATGAGACAATCCAAACTTTTGGATTCATCAAGAACATGTTCGAACCTTGCGTGTACAAAAAGATCAGTGGGAGTACAGTTGAATTTTTGGTGCTTTACGTTGACGACATTCTTCTCATTGGAAACAATGTAAAAGCATTGTCGGAAACTAAAGCATGATTGTCTACACAATTCTCAATGAAGGATATGGGAGAAGCATCCTTTGTACTAGGTATAAGGATATACCGAGATAGATCAAAAGGACTGCTGGGCCTCTCCCAATCCCAGTACATAGATGAAATCTTGAAAAGATTTAGTATGGAAGAATCCAAGAGAGGATTGCTTCCAATGAGACATGGGATTGCACTCTCTAAGTCTATGGCCCCAAAGACGCCTGAAGAGAGAAGCAAAATGTCTCGAGTACCATATGCATCCGCGATTGGAAGCATAATGTATGGTATGCTATGTACGAGACCAGACGTAGCGTACGCCCTGAGCGTTACAAGTCGGTACCAGTCTGATCCAGGTGAGCAGCACTGGGTAGCCGTAAAGGCAATTCTGAAGTACCTGAGAAGGACTAAGGAATTGTTCTTGGTATACGGTGGAGGAGAATTGAAATTGGAAGGCTATACAGACTCGAGCTTCCAATGTGATGTAGACGATTTCAAGTCGACATCAGGATACGTTTTCTGCCTCAATGGTGGTGCGGTTAGCTGGAAGAGCTCCAAGCAGGAAACAACCGCAGATTCAACCACCGAAGCAGAATACATTGCCGCAAGTGACGCATCAAAGGAAGGTGTTTGGATGAGGAACTTCATCCAGGAATTGGATGTGATACCTAGCATCGCTGAGCCCATTACTATCTTCTGTGATAACAATGGGGCTGTAGCGCAAGCAAAGGAGCCGAGATCTCATCAGAAATCCAAGCACGTACTGAGACGATACCACGTGATAAGAGATATCATTGGTAGAGGAAACATAAAGATGGAACGTGTCGAATCTGAGGATAATACTGCGGACCCGCTAACGAAGCCTCTGCCTCAAAAGGCATTTGAGAAACATCTGCTAAAGATGGGACTCAAGAACATAAAAGACTGGCTTTAGGACAAGTGGGAGATTGATAGAAATAGTGTCCTGCAAGCCAGCTGTATGGCTAGCATTAATTGTAATTAATGATGAACTATTCAATTTAGATTAATAAATGCACTTTATTTAAATGGTCATCTTTATCTTATGTAATAATTATCTGCGCATAAGGATAGAAGTCCTTAGATCACAGGGCTATGGGACAACCCGTGGACTGATCCCCAAGGCCGTGATCTAGAACATATTCAAGAGTCATAGAATCCAATCGAGATGGGACATCGTTTGATTCGGTTAGACTCTCACCATTGTGTGTACTCCGATGAACTGGAGGACGCTGGGTCCACGAGCGTGACTGGGATAGTCGACACACATAAGTGGGTGGCTTGCTGGGATGGCAAGCGCACTGAATACCCCAATAAGGAAATAACTCACCATGGAAGCGGTAGTCGCATATCGGGGTTGAAGTTATTCCAATTTACAATAGTATACGAGGAACGATCCCTAACTACTTGAGGTGATAGGGTTTATCTGGTACGAGAACGTCTATACTTTGATATGAGTTCCGACTGACTGGGGATAGCCAGAAAGTCTCTGAGGATTCATATTGGGTATAGAGGAACTCGTGTGCAGATTCATATCATCAACAAAGGATCCATTGACTCGACTTGATAGGTCGAGAAATTCTCCTATGGATTTCTGTGAGAAATTAATTCTGATGAAATCCTTGGCCAAGGTAACTGACGACTTTATGTAAGTAGCTCATAAAGAATAAGTCAGAGAGAATTTATTTCGAGATCAGAATGCATATAGTCGAGACGAAACAAAAGGGAAACCGATGAAAGACCATACCCTTAAGTCTCGACTGGGAGATTGATAAATGGAGAGATTATGTCGTATATGGAAATTGTAAATGATAAAAGGTTCACTGAATTAATTCACCAGTGATTGGGCTCCATGGGCTTGTGGCTGGACATCGACCGTGGAGTGTGGGAGAATTCCCAAATTAGCAGGGGTGCTAATTTTGGAATGATTAATCGACAGAGTGTTCGATTAATTTAGAGTATTACTTGCTCGAGTAATTAAATAATATTTAATTATGACCCACTGCCAATTATGTGGTGAACCTACGGGGGCATACACAATACACATGAAGCGAAAGCGAGGAAATAAGAACGAACGAGCCGACTGGGTCGACTGAGTCAAAATCGACTGGGTCGATTAAATGGGTGGGTCGACTGGGTCGACCCATGTGGAACAAAATTGGATCCAATTGGAATTGGATCAAGATTATAAATTAAATTGGAATTTAATTTATGAGTAAATTAATTAATTAGGATTTAATTAATTAATGGAATAATTAATTAGACTTGGAGTTTAATTAATTGGGAGATGATTTAATTAATTGGACTATTTAATTGGGAGGTTAAATAAAGCCCTGAAAGATTAATTAATATGGGCCATGAATTAATTAGAAGACTTAGTCTTCTAATTAAAAGGGGCCATGGCCCATGTAGGAAAAATTAGTATCCTAATCCTAGAAGGATTAGGGTATGAGAGATATCTATAAATAAGAGACTAGATCTCATATCTCACACACAACTCTACAAGAAAAATTGCAAGAGCAAAAATTCTCTCTCCCTCTCCCACCAAATCGGCCGAACCCTTCCAGTGTTAGGAAGAATTTTTCGTCTTCGATTTTTGTTCCCAAATCGTTCCTAAAACCTAGATATTAATATAGCCTATGTTCTAGTCGATTAGGTATATTAATTTTCGTGATATTGTGGTGTATCAATCCGTAGAGGCGCAACACGTGGGGCGCTACTGCAGAGCTTGGATCGATTTCTGTGGAGGAGAGTTCGGAGTTCGTTTTAGCCAACAAGGATTTGCAAGGAGACAGGTATAAACGAGAAAACTTATACTGTCATTTATTTATATTCATATATATGCAACTAGAGAATATCCTGGCAAGATTCTTTAAGAGGCCCTAGAAAACTTTTTTATATTCCGCTGTGCCTAGGGCTGTTTTTCTTACCGAATCCCAACATGTGCCCCCTGCTTTTATGTATGTTTGTGCACTTACCCCCCCCCCCCCCCATACCAAATTCCGGCCAGATTTTTCACCGGAATTAAAGCACCTGTAAAGCACACAAAATTTAAGAGGGCAAAAGGGTGAAATTATCCTTATTTCCCACAAAACCTAAACATCAGTTAAAAACGTGAATTGTAATTGAGAAAAGAAATTAGAGTTTATCTCAGTTAGGCTTAATATCTCCTCCATTTACTGAAATTGAGTGAATCATGAACAATTTTACAAATTCATATCGTCTGTCTCTCACACAAAATTCATGATTTAGAGAAATTAATATCAACATTTCTTGTTGCTTTCTTATTCCTTTTTTATAGATACCCCTTCATTACATACACCGAAAAATCAAGTCACCTAGGAGTTGGTACTGGATATGGAATATTGCCGCACCGCTGGTAATATTACCCTTTTGCCCTCTTAAATTTTGTGTGCTTTGCAGGTGCTTTAGTTCCGGTGGAAAATATGGCCAGAATTTGGTATGGGAGGGTAAGTGCACAAACATACATAAAAGCAGGGGGCACAATCACATTTAAGACGTTTCGGGGGGTAAGTGCACAAACATACATAAAAGCAGGGGGCACTGTCACATTTAAGGTGTTTCAGGGGGGTAAGTGCACAAACATACATAAAATCAGGGGGCACGGTCACATTTAAGGCGTTTCGGGGGGGAAAGTGCGAAAATTGAAAAAAATTGGGGGGTGACGTGCAAAAATCCCAAATAATAAATATATATATATATATATACATATATTTTCATAAATAACATTAATAATATCTTACTATCAGTTTAAGAAACTAAAAGTTAACTTTTCATTCTTAGTATCTCATTTTAAGTATGTTTTCACTTGACATGAATTTAATGTTGATACATTGATATCAATTCTACATTTTTTCAACATTATTTGTAAAATCATTTGAACTAAGTAGCTAGTTAAATATGTCCGTAACTAATTTACGGATCCAATTCTATTCCATCACTCATCATCATTAATAATTTAATTATAGGTAAAATTGCAGAAAACGTCTCAAACTATTTATTGATTTTGGATTTTCGCCCCGAACTATTTAACTTGGCGAGTTTCGTCCCGTAATTTAATATTTTTTGGAATATCATCCCAAACTAATTATTAATTTTGATTTTTCGTCCCAAACTATATCAACTCGCCAAATTTCGTCCCATAATTTATCATTTTGTATGAATTTAGTCCCAATATTAAATTTCTAATTTAATGAAAATGACGTTCAATCTTGTGATTAATTTGGGACGAACTCTGCAATATTATATAATTATTCATGTTAAAATTTACCATGTCATAACACTTAAGCAGCCATGTGATAATTCATCGGCAAATGCGCAATTCCGTCTTATAATTATGGTGGGACGATATTTTAAAAAAATAGTAAATTACGGGATGAAATTCGCCAAGTTAAATAGTTTGGGACGAAAATCCAAAATTAGTGATTAGTTTGGGACGATTTTTGCAATTTTGCCTTAATTATATGTCCCCTCCCAACCAACTACTTGTTTGGATAAAGAAGAAGAATTTTCTTTCATATCTTAATTCATTTTTTTTTTGATAATTTTATCTTAATTCATTTTAATTGCTAGTACACTTGAAGAAAATGAAGTGAACGTTTTCTCGTATCCATTTCCCGACGAATCTTATAACTAGAAATATTCCAAATAGACGGCTCATTTTTATTAGGGATTTTTTCAAGTTAATTTCATGTGATATGTTTAATGGGCAAATTATCTCCTTGTGAATTCAAAATAGGTAATTTAACTTCCGGTGAAATGAAATAATGAGCAATTTAACTCCATGTGTTATGAATTAATGAGCAATTTAGAAGGAGGTAATGTGCTTCTTTTATAAAAACACAGGGAGGTAATTTTTCCTTTTTCTTATCACAAGGAGTTAAATTGCCTATTTAGAATATCGCAGGAAAGTATTTTGCCCTTTTATTTATGACATGGAGTTAAATTGAATAACGGGGGAATTAATTTACTAATCACTCTTTTTATTAGTGTAAACAACCCTTATATATTAATATTTTGGGAAAATTGTTTTTTTGGTACCATAGGATAGACTGACTTGCACTTTTGGTATCATTGGATATGAAAATGCAAATTTGGACCATAGGATATGTTTTCATTGCAATTTTAGTACCAAACCCAATTTTTCTACAAAGTTAATGGCACTTTACCCCCTATGAAATGCATAATGTCCAATTTATCCCTCTATAATTTGAAAAAAATCAATTTACCCCCTATAAAATTTTATTGAAGCAATTTACTCCCTTCAGCCGGAGATTGTGACTCACTTGCCGAAATTGAGAGTATGCATGAAAACTATTTTATTTAACATAGGGGGATAAATTGTCACATTTATCATAACACAATGGGTAAAAAATCACATTATCATAATAAAAGTGGATTAAATGCCGCCTATAAAAATATCAGGGAGGCGATGTGAAATTTTTACAAAATTTCAAGGGGTAAAATGCTCTTTTTTAAACCATGATGGGTTAAATTGAACATTATGAATTTAGTAGGGGGTAAAATGCCATTAAATTAATTGGGCTTGGTACCAAAATTGCAATGAAAACCTATCCTATGGTACCAAATTTGCATTTTCATATCCAATGGTACTAAAAGTGCAAATCAACCTATCCTGTGGTACCAAAAATGAAATTTTTATATATTAGCATGCACATATTTGAAAATTAAGAGTTGTCATCCTTGGGTTTTATCTATATTTTTTTGAAGGAAATGGAGGTTACTATCATTCTTTTTAATTATGTGATAGTTGTATTTCGTATTTATTCCAAAGAAAAACAATAGCTAGTGGTATAATTGATATTTCCTAGCAAATACTCTTTACAACAGTGGTTGAAGCACGCTAAGGTCTGGAAATATGTAAATGTCTTTTGACTTGTTAACATATGAGGATTTTTATATACTAATAAAAATAAGTATAATTTTTTTTGCCAATTAGATCAACCGCAACTCCGCAAGGGGACGGGTGTTCAGTAGTATTGTTTGTGATTGTTTGAACTTAGAAGTGATGAAAGTTTATTAGGTTCCCAAGACAAAGCTAGAGGTTTTGAATTTAAAATCACTAGCTAATCTGGATATTTATGTAATTTAACGTATTAAACATACTAGTTAGTTTATTTGTATTAATGAAATATACTTGAATGGATTTTTCCATATTGTTGTTGATGTAATTTTCAATATCTTATTACTAAAAAAAGATGTTTGTATTGTTAGATAGTGCAATTTTGTAATCTGTAGAACTGTGTGTCAAATGTGCACTGCAAAGAAAAAGAAAAAAAATAGTCATGGATCAAAAATTTTATTTTATTCGTTGGAGTCATCAAAAAGTTTTTGTTGTTTAATCAATCGAAACAAAAATAAGGTGTATTTCAGGGAACTTTTCAAAAAAATTCATATATATAATTGACCGGAATATACATAAAAAATGAAACTTTGATATGAGAAAATATAGTTAAGGAAATAATTTCAGAAAATATTAGTAATATTTGCACAAATATTATTTTTAATAGATCACTAAACCTCGTTAATTCCTAATAAACGAGGTTTAGTGATCTATTAAAAATAATATTTGTGCAAATATTACTAATATTTTCTGAAATTATTTCCTTAACTATATTTTCTCATATCCTAATAAAGTTAATTAATTACTCAAATCATAACTCTGCAGTCAGGTATAAGTAAACAAATCTAAACTTTTTTTTTTTTTTGGGAAAAATAAATCTAAACTAATTATATAAGTGATAAACTACAAGTTTCAAATATTAATAAATTCTAACTTGATCAAATTTGTTTATACTTATTTCCTTATAGGTATTAAAATTACATTTGAATAATATTTTATGAAATCCAGTAATTAATTAATTTATACGAAAAAACTTATATGTACGTCAAAATATTAAATTAATCTAATTAAAATTATTATGTAAAAATAGTCTCCCTCATTGAGTCTGAAGTTAAATTACTCTATACTTTGGTAATTCAGCCCTGGCATAAAAAGTTTACTCCAAAGTCTTCTGTATATAAACCTGAAGGAACTGAATGGTGAGTATTTTCGTATTCAAATAATTCATTTATTTATTAATTACTTAAATGGATCGGATAATCCAAGAAAGAAAGGCTGGTTAGCAACTTGTCACAGACTTGTTCTCTCAAGTGTCGTGCATCACCTAGCCTTGTCGCCCCTTGCACACTTCTACCGCCCCTTGCGGAATCGGCTAAGTCAGTCTAACTTTGCTTGAAGGAAAAAAAAGGGGAAAGTGGAAAGTAAGAAAGCTTTGTGAACTTGGAGAATGCTTTTATATTGCTTGAGAACTTGTTGGTTACAAATGAGCTAGTTACATCTATTTATAGTCCAACCTCCTTAAATGGACGGTTGGGATCAACTTGATCTAAGGGTGGAGATTGATTCTCTAGACCCTTCTACAATCTCTAGTATTATGTACAAGTATCTAGTGTGTTCTACTATGTACAAGATGCCTCTACAAGTTTCTTGAGTTTTCCACAAGGTGCTAGATCCTTCCGGCATGTTCTAGACTTGTGTAGGCTCTCCCGGACCCTTCTAGTGTCTTCCGGCACCTTCCGGTCATTTCTCGTCCCTCCCGTAGTTATGCGGAACATCCCGGAACTCTCTTGAATGTTCCGGACTCGTATAAAACCCTCTAGAGTTCTCCGGAACCTCTAAGGGCATATTTGGTTTCTCCAAAACATCCTGGGCAACCCCTAGGATGCATTTAACCACCCGGCGGCTATGTCTTTGATGTGGATTTTGGCCTCCCGTCAGATGGTCCGTTACAAACTGCTATAATAGTTGCATTCCCCCATTGCCACAAAGCATCAATAACAGGTATATATATAGCAACCAATTTATACATTCATTTGTACGTTAAATTCTTCCTCATTATTAATTATTATTTTTCCAACATGAACAAGCCACAAGTAGTACAAGTAATATTTTTATGGGTCCTTTTAGGAGGATTGGGTGCAGCAACAGCAGCAACAGGAGCAGGATCTGATCATCTTCACAGTATAAACTTGTTATACAAGGACCCAAAGCAGCCCATGAA
Organism: Penstemon eatonii; assembly: GCA_038501285.1. Taxonomy (NCBI): domain Eukaryota; kingdom Viridiplantae; phylum Streptophyta; class Magnoliopsida; order Lamiales; family Plantaginaceae; genus Penstemon; species Penstemon eatonii. Next base: position 1,209,835 of record JBCEGF010001339.1, read on the forward strand.
CACGCGGATAAAGGTACTAATGGACCAAATGACATTGATGGAGAAAATCGGGCAAATGGCCCAGCTCAATAGGGTGCGAGCCTCGGCGGAGATCTTGAGAGATTACTCCATCGGCAGCCTCCTCAGCGGCCCTGGCACTTCACCAAATGACAACCTCCGTGCCTCGCCTGAGGATTGGGTTGACCTGGTCAACTACTTCCAGAATGGTTCCCTCTCTAGCAAGCTTGGAATTCCTTTTCTTTACGGGATCGATTCTGTGCACGGACAAAGCAATGTGTATAGGTCAACTATTTTCCCTCATAATGTGGGCCTCGGAGCAACCAGAGATCCAGAGCTTGTAACCAGAATTGGTGCTGCTACCGCCATTGAGACTAGAGCTACTAGCATTCCCTATGTCTTTGCTCCATGCATTGCGGTACGTACCTAGTAAATACATGGATGAATCATCAATGGTTTTAGAACTAATATGAATGTGTTCATCATAAAAATAAAAATTTATATATATATATATATATATATATATATATATATATATATATATATAGGTGTGCAGAGATCCAAGATGGGGTCGATGCTACGAGAGTTACAGTGAAGATCACACGATTGTTCAACAAATGACTGATATTATTTATGGTCTACAAGGAGTTCCCCCAAATTCAAGCAAAGGTGTTCCATACAATGGTGGAAATTAAGTCAAACATATATATATATATATATATATATATATATATATATATATATATATATATATATATATATATATTATTAATTTAATAATGTTGATTGATTTGTAGCATGCATGCATGCATACATACAAGGATAAGGTTGTTGCTTGTGCAAAACACTATGTTGGTGATGGTGGGACGATAAATGGGATCAATGAAAATAATACGGTGGTAGATTGGCATGAATTACTAAGCATTCATATGCCTGCATACTACTACTCTATCATCAAAGGAGTGTCCACGATCATGATTTCCTATTCAAGTTGGAATGGAGTCAAGATGCACACCAATCATAATCTTGTCACTAATTTCCTCAAAGGCACTCTCAATTTCAGGGTATGTACCTCCTGTATTATATTATATAATATAGTATGTACAACTTCAACAACATTCATTTATAATCAATTCTTTTTATTTTCAGGGATCTATCATCTCAGATTGGAAGGATGTGGACAAATCACCAATCAACATGTTTACAACTATTCTGACCCGGGGTTTAGACAAATCTATCCAACTTTCAAAAAGTCCTACTCCTACTCAGAATCACTTCGAAAAGCAATTAACGTTGGCATTGACATGGTATAGTTAGTGAAAAGATCTTGAAAATGTGTTTGAAGTTAATAATATATATGTTCGTCAAACTCGATCGTTTCCCTCATTCTTTAATTTTCTCCTGTAAATTAAAACTCTTGTTTTTCTATTGGTAGGTGATGGTCCCACCCAATCACACAGAGTTCCTTAACATTGTGTCCTCCCATGTTAAGAACAAGTTGATCTCAATGAGTCGTATAAATGATGCAGTTAGAAGGATTCTGATAGTCAAGTTTACCATGGGTCTTTTCGAAAATCCTTTGGCTGATTACAGTTTAGTTGATCAGATTGGGAGCCGGGTCAGCTAATATGTATATATATATATATATATATATATATATATATATATATATATATATATACATCCCATTAATAATTTTAACTTTAATTTAACATCATAAATATCATTTTAAAACTAAGTATTTTCCCGATCTATGTGCAACAGACTCATAGAGATATAGCACGAGATGCAGTACGAAAATCGCTTGTTCTCATAAAGAATGGTGAACAAGGCAACAAACCGTTGCTTCCGCTACCTAGAAAGACGTCAAAAATCTTAGTTGCTGGAACCCATGCCAACAATCTGGCATACCAATGCGGTGGTTGGACAATTACTTGGCAAGGACTATATGGAAACAACCACACTAGTGGTACATATAAATACATACAAACACAAGTTGTTCATCTTTAGAATTAAGATTAATTAATGTATTTTCCTTGTATGCTCAGGAACCACAATACTGAATGCAATATCAGCTACAATTGATCCTAGTACAGAAATTGTTTACAGCCAAAGCCCTGAAGTTGAATTTGTGAAAGCCAACAATTTTTCCTATGCCATTGTTGTGGTGGGCGAGCACCCTTATGCTGAAAGTGCAGGTGACAATACAAATCTAACAATGCCTGAACCTGGTTTAAGCACAATGAACGATATATGTGGTAACATCAAGTGTGTTGTAGTGTTGATTTCCGGACGCCCACTAGTGATAGAGCCCTACCTATCATCAATTGATGCTCTTGTGGCAGCGTGGCTGCCAGGAAGCGAAGGCCAAGGAGTGGCGGATGTGCTATTTGGTGATTATGGCTTCACCGGTAAATTGCCAAGAACCTGGTTCAAAACTGTAGATCGATCAACTCTCAATGAATGTTGGAGATAAGCATTATGATCCACTTTTCCTCTTTGGCTTTGGACTCTCCACAAAACCCATTGGAACATGATAGATAGAAATGATTGACTTGTTCCATAATTGTAGAGATGGAGGTAAAGAGGGGGCTAGTGGTGGTTGCCTTCCTCACCCTTCCCCATATTTTGGCTTATGTCTATTGATTATTATCAAATAAAAGATATTTTTACCCAAATTTTTTGTGAGTCAAACGGTTTGGTAGCAAAGCTTAAACATTGAAGAAAGTGCCAAAGATCAATTAGTGTAGGTACTACTATGTTATCCTTTCTTCAGTTTTCCACTACTAATTACATGGGCTTTGTTATAGAGTATAGACGAAACCCAGAACCCATGGTTTGGGATGTACATTAGCAGCAACACTCCATTGAATATTTTCAAAAAAAAAAATCATACAGTTATAAATAAAGAGAGAATTTCACTTTTGATATCATAACTCAACCTACTTTAGGATTTGATACCACAACTTTTTCTCCCGACACATTTGATACCATATCTCTCACCCACTCAACACATTTCATACTTCCGTCAAATTAATGACGGAATGATCACGAGAATCTCACGTGCCCGCTATTTATCGTCAAATCTAATTTTGGAGGGAGACTAGTTCCAGGTGTCATGTTTTTTGGAGGGAAAATTGCATAGTCAGCTGCCCAATTTCATTTTATAAAAGACGGGAAGAGCAGAGCCCTAATTGTTCCTCTTCATTCACAAAAAAAAAAAAAACAAAAATGTCTTCATCTTCAAGTGCATCCAGGCGTTATTTCAGCACAGGAAGAGAGTTGAAGTGTTTTTGTCAAGAAAAAACAATTCTCAAGACTTCTTGGACAAATGAGAATCCAGGTAGGAGATTTCATTCTTGTAAGAATTATGACAGTAGGAGTGGATGTGGATTTTTTTAGTGGGAAGACATGCCCATTTGTGAACGAGCTAGGCAAATTATTCCAGGATTGCTACGTAGAATGAATAGGCTCAACTCAACACATTTCATACTTCCGTCAAATTAATGACGGAATGATCACGAGAATCTCACGTGCCCGCTATTTATCGTCAAATCTGATTTTGGAGGGAGACTAGTTCCAGGTGTCATGTTTTTTGGAGGGAAAATTGCATAGTCAGCTGCCCAATTTCATTTTATAAAAGACGGGCAGAGCAGAGCCCTAATTGTTCCTCGTCATTCACAAAAAAAAAAAAACCAAAAATGTCTTCATCTTCAAGTGCATCCAGGCGTTATTTCAGCACAGAAAGAGAGTTGAAGTGTTTTTGTCAAGAAAAAACAATTCTCAAGACTTCTTGGACAAATGAGAATCCAGGTAGGATATTTCATTCTTGTAGAATTATGACAGTGGGAGTGGATGTGGAATTTTTGAGTGGGAAGACATGCCCATTTGTGAACGAGCTAGGCAAATTATTCCAGGATTGCTACGTAGAATGAATAGGCTCGAAGGTGAATTGTGTTGGGATTCGGTAAGATAAACAGCCCTAGGCATAGCGGAATATAAAAAATTTTAGGACCTCTTACGGAATCCTGCCAGGATACTACTCTAGTTGTATATATATGAATATAAATAAAACGATAGTATAAGTTTGCACGTTATACCTATCTCCTTGCAAATCCTTTGTCAGCAAAACGAACTCTGATTTCTCAACCGGTTAAATCGATCCAAGCTCTGCAGCAGCGCCCCACGTGTTGCGCCTCTACGGGTTGATACACCACAATATCACAAAATATAATATATCTTGATCGACTAGAACACAAGATATATTAAGATCTAGGAATTAGGAACGATTTAGGAACAAAATCGAAAACGAAAAATTTTTCCACAGGGAAGAATGGGTTCGGCCGATTACAATGGGAGGGGGAGAGAATTTTTGCTCTTGCTCAATTTTTCCTTAAGGAGTTTTGTGAAAAATAACTACAAGTAAGCTACTTATAGTTATCTACCTAACCTAGTTCTATTAGGACTAGGACTCTTCTCTCCTACATGGGCCATGGCCCTCTTTAATTAGAAGACTAAGTCTTCTAATTAATTCATGGCCCATTTAATTAATTTTGACCAGGCTTTATTTAATCTTCCAATTAAATAGCCCAATTAATCAACCAGTCTCCCAATTAATTAATTTTGACTCTAAGTCCAATTAATTAATTATTCCTTCAATTAATTAAATCCAACTTAATTAATTACTCACAAATTAAATTCCAATTTAATTTATGATCCTAATCTAATTTCAATTGGTTCCCATTTTGTTCGGGTCGACCCACCCATTATAATCAACCCAGTCGATTATTCACCCAGTCGACCCAGTGGACTCGGTCGTTCTTATTTCCTCGCTTTCGCTTCATGTGTATTGTGTATGCTCCCGTAGGTTCACCACATAATTGGCCGTGGGTTATAATTAAATATTATTTAATTATTCGAGTAAGACATACTCTAAATCAATCGAACACTCTGTCAATTGACCATTCCAAAATTAGCACCCCTGCCAATTTTGGAATTCTCCCACACTCCACGGTCGATGTCCAGCCACAAGCCCATGGAGCCCAATCACTGGTGAATTAATTCAGTGAACCTTTTATCATTTATAATTTCCATATACGACATAATCTCTCCATCGATCAATCTCCCAGTCGAGACTTAAGGGTATGGTCTTTCATCAGATTCTCTTTTCTTTTGTCTTGACCTTATGTATTCTGATCTCGAAATAAATTCTCTTTGACTTAATCTTTATGAGCTACTTACATAAAGTCGTCAGATACCTTGGCCAAGGATTTTATCAGAATTAATTTCTCACAGAAATCCATAGGAGAATTTCCCAACCTATCAAGTCGGGTCAATGGATCATTTGTTGATGATATGAATCTGCATACGAGTTCCTCTATACCCAATATGAGTCTAAAGAGACTTTCTGGCAATCCCCAGTCAGTCGAAACTCATATCAAAGCATAGACGTTCTCGCACCAGATAAACCCTATCACCTCAAGTAGTTAGGGATCGTTCCTCGTATACTATTATAAATTGGAATAACTTCAACCCCGATATGCGACTACCGCTTCCATGGTGAGTTATTTCCTAATTGGAGTATTCAGTGCGCTTGCCATCCCAGAAGCCACCCACTTATGTGTATCGACTATCCCAGTCACGCTCGTGGACCCCAGCGCCCTCCAGTTCATCGGAGTATACACAATAGTGAGAGTCTAACCGAATCCAACGATGTCCCATCTCGATTGGATTCTACGACTCTTGAATATGTTCTAGATCACAGCCTTGGAGATCAGTCCACGGGTTGTCCCATAGCCCTGTGATCTAAGGACTTCTATCCTTATGCATAGATAATTATTACATAAGATAAAGTTGACCATTGAATAAAGTGCATTTATTAATCAAAATTGAATAGTTTCTTATTTATTACAATAAATACTCGCCATACAGCTGGCTTGCAGGACACTATTTCTATCAATCTCCCACTTGTCCTAAAGCCAGTCTTTTATGTTCTTGAGTCCCATCTTATGCAGATGTTTCTCAAATGCTTTTTGAGGCAGAGGCTTCGTTAGCGGGTCCGCGGTATTATCTTCTGAGTCGACACGTTCCATCTTAATGTCTCCTCTACCAATGATATCTCTTATCACGTGGTATCGTCTTTGTACGTGCTTGGAATTCTGATGAGATCTCGGCTCCTTTGCTTGCGCTATTGCCCCATTATTATCGCAGAAGATAGTAATGGGCTCACCGATGCTAGGTATCACATCCAATTCCTGGATGAAGTTCCTCATCCAAACACCTTCCTTTGCTGCATCACTCGCGGTAATGTATTCTGCTTCGGTGGTTGAATCCGCGGTTGTTTCTTGCTTGGAGCTCTTCCAGCTAACCGCACCACCATTGAGGCAGAACACGTATCCTGATGTCGACTTGAAGTCGTCTACATCACATTGGAAGCTCGAGTCTGTATAGCCTTTCAATCTCAATTCTCCTCCACCGTATACCAAGAACAATTCCTTAGTCCTTCTCAGGTACTTCAGAATTGCCTTTACGGCTATCCAGTGCTGCTCTCCTGGATCAGACTGGTAGCGACTTGTAACGCTTAGAGCGTACGCTACGTCTGGTCTAGTACATAACATACCATACATTATGCTTCCTTTCGCGGATGCATATGGTACTCGAGACATATTGCTTCTCTCTTCAGGCGTCTTTGGGGCTATAGACTTAGAGAGTGCAATCCCATGTCTCATTGGAAGCAATCCTCTTTTGGATTCTTCCATATTAAATCTTTTCAAGATTTTATCTATGTACTGGGATTGGGAGAGGCCCAGCAGTCCTTTTGATCTATCTCGGTAGATCATTATACCTAGTACAAAGGATGCTTTTCCCATATCCTTCATCGAGAATTGTGTAGATAACCATGCTTTAGTTTCGGACAACGCTTTCACATTGTTTCCAATGAGAAGAATGTCGTCAACGTAAAGCACCAAAAATTCAACTGTACTCCCACTGATCTTCTTGTACACGCAAGGTTCGAACATGTTTTTGATGAATCCAAAAGTTTGGATTGTCTCATTGAAACGAATGTTCCAACTTCGGGAAGCTTGCTTCAGTCCATAAATGGACCTCTGGAGTTTGCACACCTTGTGTTCATCTCCTTTGGATGTATATCCTTTTGGTTGCTCCATGTAGATCTCCTTGTCAATGTCCCCATTGAGAAAGGTAGTCTTTACATCCATCTGCCATATCTCGTAGTTATACCACGCAGCTATGGCCAGCAAGATCCGAATGGATTAAGGCATTGCGACGGGCGAGAATTACTCCTCAAAGTCAATTCCAGATCTTTGAGTATATCCTTTTGCCACTAATCGCGCCTTATAGGTAATTACCTCTCCGTTCACTCCAAGTTTTCGCTTATAGATCCACTTGCAACCCACGGGAGTCACTCCCACTGGTGGATCTACCAAGGCCCAGACCTTGTTTGAGTGCATGGAGTCCAGTTCGGATTCCATGGCTTCACGCCATTTTCCCGAGTCTATGTCTTGCATAGCCTCTTCGTAAGTCCTTGGGTCGGTTAGAGACTGACCAGTCTCATGCAGCAGACCGTAGTACCTCTCGGGTTCTCTACGTTGTCTTTCTGACCTACGAAGTATAGGTGTACTCTCTGGTGCACTTTCATGCTCATGTTCTCCCACTGCTCGTGGCGACGGGTCAGCTTGATCGACCTCTTTGGCCTTTTCAGCTTCAGTGACCTCATCCAGTTCTACGTTATTTTCCTTCTTGTCAACCAAGAAATCTTTCTCCAAGAAGTGAGCGTTCCTTGAGACAAACGTAGTTTGTCTTGTAGGATCGTAGAACTCGTATCCTATTGAGTTTTCCGGATACCCCACGAATTTGCACAAAGTGGATTTCGTTTCCAATTTATCTCCCACTAGCTTTTTAACGTAAGCGGGAGATCCCCGTATGCGTATGAGGGTGCCTTGCCAAACCATAATTCGTATGGTGTCTTTTCCACGGATTTAGAAGGTACCATGTTCAGTATCTTCATTGCCGTGAGTAGGGCATGTCCCCAAAATGAAAGAGGAAGGTCAGTGGCACTCATCATGGATCGAACCATGTCCATCAAGGTTCGATTCCTTCACTCTGCTACTCCATTTAATTGGGGTGTTGCAGGAGGAGTCCACTGCGATAATATTCCATGCTCTACAAGATAATTCAGAAATTCGTTACTAAGAAATTATCCACCTCGGTCAGAACGAAGAGCCTTTATCGTATGACCAAGTTGATTCTCTACTTCCATCTTGAATTCTTTGAATCGCTCAAAGGCTTCAGACTTGTGTTTCAACAAGAACACATATCCATAACGACTAAAGTCGTCAGTGAAAGTGATGAAGTAATCATAGCCCCCTCGGGCGCTTTTTCTTAGTGGTCCACATATGTCAGTATGTATCAAGTCCAATGTTTGCTTGGCTCGCTCAGGGTTTCCCTTAAATGGCAACTTAGCCATTTTACCCTTTAAACATGATTCACATGTTGGCATTTCATCAATGTGATTGATTTCAATCGCGCCAGAAGATGCTAACTTTTGAATCCTTGACTTAGATATATGTCCAAGTCTAGCGTGCCACAATTGGGCAGATATTTCATTATCTTGTTTCCTTTTGTTTTGTTGTACGTGCGTAACTAACTTAGGTGGTTCAATGGTATATAGTCCATCTTTCAATGTACCAGTGAAAAATATATTATTATTCATGAATAACGAAAATGAACTTTTATTAATTGTAAAATTAAAACCTTCATTATCCAAAACAGGAATAGAAATAATGTTTTTCACTAAACCAGGTACATAAAGAACGTTCCTAAGGACTAATTTATTACCACCTAAATCTAACTCCACTTCGCCTACGGCCTCAGCAGCAGCTCTAGCTCCATTGCCAAATCTTAGGATCCAATCCCCTGGCCTAAGTGGCCTTGTTGCTCCCATCACCTGTAAATCATTACAAAGATGAGAACCACAAGCAGTGTCTAGCACCCATGATGCGCAGTTAATTGATAAATTAACTTCAACAAGGAATATACCCTTCGAGCTCTCCAAGAACTCTTTGCAGTTCCTCTTCCAATGTCCAGGTTTCTTGCAGTAGAAACATTTCTGTTCACCAGACGAAGCTTTACGCTTCTTTCCCTTCCCTACGGGCCCAGATGGTCCTTTGCCTTTGCTTGAAGAAGCATTTCCCTTCCCCTTCCCTTTCTTCGTCCTTTTAGACTTGGATTGGGTTGAGGTGGCAACCATCGCTGGCTTCTCTCTTTTCATGGAAGCCTCGACAGTGGCGAGCATATTGGCCAACTCGTGAAGTTCAACATCCATCTTGTGCATGTTGTAGTTCACCACGAATTGCTCGAATGATCTTGGCAACGACTGGAGGATTATATCCTGGCAGTAGGTCTTGTCCATCTTTACGTCAAGATGACCAAGCTTTTCAATAAGCCCAATCATCTTGATGCAGTGAGATCGAACATCAGCACCTTCAGCCATCCTCGTTTGTTGCAAAGTCTTGGGAGTTTCATACCGCTCATATCTACTTTGCACCCCAAATAAACCATTCAGGTGCCTGTAGATTTCAAAAGAAGACTTCGTATGCTCGTGCTGCTTTTGAAGCTCATTCGACATGGATGCCAACATGAGACAACGTGACTGTAAGTTGTCATCAAGCCACGGATCAACGGCTTCTTTCTCAGAATCATCGGCATCCTTAGCAACTTCGGGAGGGGGCCCATCAAGGAAAAAACCTCGCTTTTCAGAAGCGAGAATGATCTTAAGGTTCCTGACCCAGTCATGGAAGTTCGGTCCAGTTAATTTATTTTGTTCAAGTATGATGGAAATCGGATTCTTAGACATTATATCTACAAAATAACGACAGAAGAAATAAATACGCGAAAGATTAATTTAACATGCACAAATTTACAAACATGGTTTTCATTTGTAAATTACTCCCAGTATTTTAATCAAAATCTTATGTCCCCACATAAGTTTCGGGAATTTAAAATATCCTAGTGGTCTTAAGGCCCAAATGCAATCTCCTAGTACCCACGACTCGTTGGCCATACTATTTGATTCACTTGGTGGTCGATTACGTCGACGGTTAACCATCGCAGCTAACCCTTAAGTTCATTTAGCCTCGTTTTTCGATATGGACCCACGACTCGTGAGACATCCATATTTACTAGCGTTAAATCATGTCCAATACTCGTGGAGAGAAATAGTTCAATCCTAGACACCCCACGACTCGTGAGACAGTGCCTAAAACCTTGTTATCCCCTCCCTTGGCACTTAACTCGTGCATCGAGGCAATAAACATATCATCTTCCTATAGCTCGACCCACGACTCGTGAGACATCGAGATATATTCGTACAATATGCCTAAGACCTAGTAATTGGATAGGCTCGGACCATAGAGACTATTCATATGCGCCCTTAAGTTCGATTTAATATTCTAATTGAATTCTAAGTTCAATTGGAGGTTTTATGTTTTCTTATGCGAGGTCTCATCAGATTATGCTTATCTTGTTTACGTGATCTATTATAAGCATGCATGACATACATCAAAGAATATAAGTAATACATCACCTAGCAGGATATGATTGATCGATTGCCCATCCTATGCGATCCATCACGAGCCATGTGATTAATCAATTGGTCAGTCTAGGGTGGAAATTAAATGTCCTAACTATTACAATTTTCAAACCCATACATCATGGGCCTTCTTGTAATATTCAGCTTGATTGGGCCTACATTTAATGAATTGGGCCTCCATGTCCTCCAAGGTAATGGGCCTCCATGTGGATCTCTAAGTCTTCATGAGGTCTTCTCGACTCCAAGCCTAATCTAAGTCTAGCTTACATAATTTAAATGGTCCTATTTTATTACATTCGTTTGCGCAAGCAAGGGCACCAATCAGGCCCATTTAATTACAACCCAAAAATAAATAAACCAAAAACTACACAGGGCTTAAGGGCAAAATCGATCAATTCACACATTCACTCAAGAACATGCATAAATTCACATAAGGGCATAAATGTAAATTTATCGGCTCCTATAATTTTAATTCTCAAAAATTATCCAAGTTAATTTAATTTTGAATTTAACAATTAACCTCTAAGATTAATTAGCTCTTACTTGAGCTCTAAGTAATCTACAAACCTTATCTTGATTAAATTGGTTAATTAAGGTAGTCTAAATCTCTAAGATTCCTACCTTATCCAAAACTCTAAGTTTCCCAAAGTTCCCAAATCTCCAAGATTCTCAAGATAATCCTATTTTGACTAGATTAGTTTAATTAAGGTAGTATTCAAATCTAACAAGATAACTAACTTATCCAAAAACTCCAAGTTTCCTAATCCTCCAAAATTCTCCAAGATTTTCAGGACTTCCAAAATAGGTAAGTTTGAGATCAACCAAAATTCAGCCACGGGGTGACGAATGGGACACCGCCACATGGCAGCACACACACGGCCACGAAGGCCGCGCGTGAGCCACATGCAGCGGCTGCTGTCGTGCGTAACAGCACGCAGCAGCGTGCTGCTGCGCGTTGCCAGCACGCGGCAGACTGCCCGTAGGCAGCTGCCGTGTGCTGCACGCGCAGACAGCGCGCTGCTGCGTGCGGCAGCTCGCGGTGGCCGCCTAACCGCGGTGCGCTGCCGCGTGCCGCCGCGGTTGAACTCAAATTTTTTTTTTTGTTTGTTCCGATTACCCACATGATTTTACTTTAACAGATCCAGTCAATTAAATCCCAATCCAAAATAAAAACTAACATGATAAAATTTTCGAATCTAAAATTATACATTAACTCTAAGTTAACAGATCTATGTTCTAAAACATGCAAAGTTAAAGAACTAGCCACATAAATCAAACATATGATTTAAAAACACAGAATTTGCAAATTCATATATATAAAAAGCCTAGAGTTGGCTCTGATACCATTGTTGGGATTCGGTAAGATAAAAAGCCCTAGGCACAGCGGAATATAAAAAATTTTAGGACCTCTTACGGAATCTTGCCATGATACTACTCTAGTTGTATATATATGAATATAAATAAAATGATAGTATAAGTTTGCACGTTATACCTATCTCCTTGTAAATCCTTTGTCAGCAAAACGAACTCTGATTTCTCCTCTGGTTAAATCGATCCAAGCTCTGCAGCAGCGCCCCACGTGTTGCGCCTCTACGGGTTGATACACCACAATATCACAAAAAATAATATATCTTGATCGACTAGAACACAAGATATATTAAGATCTAGGAATTAGGAACGATTTAGGAACAGAATCGAAAACGAAAAATTCTTCCACAGGGAAGAATGGGTTCGGCCGATTACACTGAGAGGGGGAGAGAATTTTTGCTCTTGCTCAATTTTTCCTTATGGAGTTTTGTGAAAAATAACTACAAGTAAGCTACTTATAGTTATTTCCCTAACCTAGTTCTACTAGGACTAGGACTCTTCTCTCATACATGGGTCATGACCCTCTTTAATTAGAAGACTAAGTCTTCTAATTAATTCATGGCCCAATTAATTAATTTTGACCAGGCTTTATTTAATCTTCCAATTAAATAGCCCAATTAATCAACCAGTCTTCCAATTAATTAATTTTGACTCTAAGTTCAATTAATTAATTATTACTTCAATTAATTAAATCCAACTTAATTAATTAACTCACAAATTAAATTCCAATTTAATTTATGATCCTGATCCAATTTCAATTGGATCCGATTTTGCTCCAATTGGGTCGACCCACCCATTATAATCGACCCAGTCGATTATTCACCCAGTCGACTCAGTCGACTCGGTCGTTCTTATTTCTTCGCTTTCGCTTCATGTGTATTGTGTATGCCCCTGTAGGTTCACCACATAATTGGCCGTGGGTTATAATTAAATATTATTTAATTATTCGAGTAAGACATACTCTAAATCAATTGAACACTCTGTCAATTGACCATTCCAAAATTAGCACCCCTGCCAATTTGGGAATTCTCCCACACTCCACGGTCGATGTCCAGCCACAAGCTCATGGAGCCCAATCACTGGTGAATTAATTCAGTGAACCTTTTATCATTTATAATTTCCATATACGACATAATCTCTCCATCGATCAATCTCCCAGTCGAGACTTAAGGGTATGGTCTTTCATCGGATTCCTTTTTCTTTTGTCTTGACCTTATGTATTCTGATCTCAAAATAAATTCTCTTTGACTTAATCTTTATGAGCTACTTACATAAAGTCGTCAGATACCTTGGCCAAGGATTTTATCAGAATTAATTTCTCAGAGAAATCCTTAGGAGAATTTCCCAACCTATCAAGTCGGGTCAATGGATCATTTGTTGATGATATTAATCTGCATACGAGTTCCTCTATACCCAATATGAGTCCACAGAGACTTTCTGGCAATCCCCAGTCAGTCGGAACTCATATCAAAGCATAGACGTTCTCGCACCAGATAAACCCTATCACCTCAAGTAGTTAGGGATCGTTACTCGTATACTATTATAAATTGGAATAACTTCAACCCCGATATGCGACTACCGCTTCTATGGTGAGTTATTTCCTAATTGGGTTATTCAGTGCGCTTGTCATCCCAGCAAGCCACCCACTTATGTATATCGACTATCCCAGTCACGCTCGTGGACCCCATCGTCCTCCAGTTCATCGGAGTATAAACAATAGTGAGAGTCTAACCGAATCCAACGATGTCCTATCTCGATTGGATTCTATGACTCTTGAATATGTTCTAGATCACGGCCTTGGAGATCAGTCCACGGGTTGTCCCATAGCCCTGTGATCTAAGGACTTCTATCCTTATGCGTAGATAATTATTACATAAGATAAAGTTGACCATTGAATAAAGTGCATTTATTAATCAAAATTGAATAGTTCCTTATTTATTACAATAAATGCTCGCCATACAGCTGGCTTGCAGGACACTATTTCTGTCAAATTGAACAGGGCTCAAAGAGAAGCTTCCATTCATGAAGGTCATGTGGGTGAACTGAAGAAGAAGAACAACTTGTACGGGTCAATGCTTGACCTCACTTGGATGTTTCTTTTCTGGAAAATGTTTTTTTGAGGATGTTGAAGTAGTGTTGAAGAACAATTGTGTGTTTAGATTGTGTTAGTTTTATTATGATAAAACTGTACTTCAACAGCAATGTAATGTTCTTGGTGTTCATGTAATGTAGTTTAGGTTAATGTAATGTATTTGGTGTTCAAATATAAGTGTTTAATGTAATGTATTTTGTTGTTCTTATCTGGATTGTTTATTAGTGAGTTTAATTTCACACAATTCTCTCTTGAAATACATAACAACATGAATGGCAAAAAAAAAATACTGCAAAATAACTTCATTTCATTGATCGATTTGCTCTCAAACCCAGGACGGAAATAGAGATGAAATTTCTTATCTTTTTACTCTTCCTCAAATCGGTGCAACTTTTCTCAAGATCTATCCGTCGTCGAACTCTTGTGTTTGTATCAAGTTTGGGTTACAATTTTGGAGTAGAAAATATAGGGTTCTGATTTGGGATTTTATGGGGAGAGAATTGTTTTTTTGTATTTGAGAATCCTGCCCGTTAATGAGACTATGAGAGTGTCTCTTTATTTCTTCTGCCGATGTGGACGGTGATGTGGCAGCTGACTTTGCAACTTTTCCTTCAACAAACATGACACCTGGAACTAGTCTCCCTCCAAAATCAGATTTGACGATAAATAGCGGGCACGTGAGATTCTCGTGATCGTTCCGTCATTAATTTGACGGAAGTATGAAATGTGTTGAGTGGGTGAGAGATGGTATCAAATATGTCGGAAGAAAAAGTTGTGGTATCAAATCCCTAAAGTAGGTTGAGTTATGGTATCAAAAGTGAAATTCTCTCTATAAATAAATGCAAGTTCAAATTACAAAATGAGAATTTTCATAAATTGCAATTAATCTATTCGATGTACATATGCCTCGATAAAACCCCATCCATCCTCAATATCTGGCCCTATCCAATATCCAGAAATCATTATATAAGGGATGGAACATATCCAAACATGACACAATGGAGGTTCATCACATCTTCTTGTAGGAGCTTCAATGCTACAATAATGCCAGCTTCTACTCGACGATCGATAGCATGCCTCCATCAGAATGATTAGACAGTAGCATGCAGTTGTGCTGTTGCTGTATAAATGGTTAACCCATAATGTACGTAGCAGAAAATGTACTAATTTCGTTGGACATGTCTGTAAAATCATTTGACTCTATCAAGACCAAATTCTCAACATCTGGAGTTATCTTTAGGTTCTTATTTCCATGTAATGGAAATATGTAGGAAAGGTTGACCTTTTCTTAATTAATGGCTTTAGAGAAAAGATCATATTTACAATATTTCTCAGACTTGTATTTAGTTTTACTGACGCAAAAAGGTTTATGATTGAAACAAGATGAGGGTAGGTTTATTTGGGGAAACTGAAGAGAGAATTTCACTTTTGATACCATAACTCAACCTACTTTAGGGATTTGATACCACAATTTTTACTCCCGACACATTTGATACCATAACTCAACCTACTTTAGGGATTTGATACCACAACTTTTTATCCCGACACATTTGATACCATAACTCAAATCAACTCGATACATTTCATACTTCCGTCAAATTGGAAACGGAATTGTCACGTGATTGTCACGTGGCCGTTAAAACTTTGCACATTTGATACCATAACTTATCTTGACTGATAATTTTACCCCATAACATTTCAGGTTACCAAAAAAACCCCACATCTCCAAATTTAGTGACGATTTTAGTCCACATTGTTGCAAAATTTCCAAATTGACTCGAATAAGACCACGTGCTGACCAATTTAGAACTTTACACATTTGATACCATTACTTATGTTGACTGATAATTTTACCCCATAACATTTCATGTTACCAAAAAAGCCCCACATCTCCAAATTTAGTGACGATTTTAGTCCACATTGTTGCCAAATTTCCAAATTGACTCGAATAAGACCACGTGCTGACCAATTTAGAAAATTTTACTTATTTTATGTAAATAACTAATTTAATTTATAAACAATATTAATAAATTAAATAATACATTAACATAAATATCACCAAAATTAAGAAAACATATTATTTTTAAATATAAAATTTATATAATAGAATTAATATATTTAATATATATTAAAATAATAAATTATATAATTTAAAACTATTTAATATTTATTAAAATATTAAATAATAAATAATTTTAATTTTAAAAAAAAAATCCCCACCCCACCCACCACCTCCCCACCCTTCCCCCCTACCCCCCGATTCCCAGGCCGTCGGCGGCCTAGGTCTTCTGTCCCAGGCCACCGCCGGCCTGGGTTCTTCGATCCCAGGCCACTGCCGGCCTGGGATCTTCGGTCCCAGGTCGGCGTTGGCCTGGGAGAGAAGACCCAGGCCGCCGGCGTCCTGGGAATCTGGGGGTAGGGGAGGGGTGGGTCGGGTTGGGATGGGTTAGGTGGGTGGGGTGGGGATTTTTTTTTAAAATTATAATTATTTATTATTTAATATTTTAATAAATATTAAATAGTTTTAAATTATATAATTTATTATTTTAATATATATTAAATATATTCATTCTATTATATAAATTTTATATTTAAAAAGAATATATTTTCTTAATTTTGGTGATATTTATGTTAATGTATTATTTAATTTATTAATATTGTTTATAAATTAAATTAGTTATTTAAATAAAATAAGTAAAAAAATTTAAATTGGCCAGCACGTAATCTTATTCAAGTCAATTTGGAAATTTGGCAACAATGAGGACTAAAATCGTCACTAAATTTGGAGATGTGGGGCTTTTTTGGTAACCTGAAATGTTATGGGGTAAAATTATCAGTCAACATAAGTAATGGTATCAAATGTGTAAAGTTCTAAATTGGTCAGCACGTGGTCTTATTCGAGTCAATTTGGAAATTTTGCAACAATGTGGACTAAAATCGTCACTAAATTTGGAGATGTGGGGCTTTTTTGGTAACCTGAAATGTTATGGGGTAAAATTATCAGTCAACATAAGTAATGGTATCAAATGTGTAAAGTTCTAAATTGGTCAGCACGTGGTCTTATTCGAGTCAATTTGGAAATTTTGCAACAATGTGGACTAAAATCGTCACTAAATTTGGAGATGTGGGGCTTTTTTGATAACCTAAAATGTTATGGGGTAAAATTATCAGTCAAGATAAGTTATGGTATCAAATGTGCAAAGTTTTAACGGCCACGTGACAATCACGTGACAATTCCGTTTCCAATTTGACGGAAGTATCAAATGTGTCGAGTTGATTTGAGTTATGGTATCAAATGTGTCGGGAGAAAAAGTTGTGGTATCAAATCCCTAAAGTAGGTTGAGTTATGGTATCAAATGTGTCGGGAGAAAAAGTTGTGGTATCAAATCCCTAAAGTAGGTTGAGTTACGGTATCAAAAGTGAAATTCTCTCGGAAACTGAACTACAACCAAAAAAATTAGAAAAGACCACAATTTGCACTTGAAGTGAAGGTACTACCCTTATGATGAAAACGAACCTTTTCTGCTGGTGACTGAAATTATGATCAACTTTCCACTAGCTACTCTCCTTGTTCCAAAACCATACAACAGCAACCACTCTCTCTCTCTCTCTATATATATATATATATATATATATAAAATAAAAAAACAAGGGAACAAAAGGAAATCAAAATTGAATCAAGTTATACTAGAATGTAAAGACTGCGTCTTTTATTCCCATTCATTGAACAAAAGAAAAATACTTATATTAATTGAATGGGAAATTAAAAAAAAATCATCTAAAAAATGTGTAAATCAAAAATTTATTTAAAGTTTAATATTATAAAGTTATTTTTTTATTTAAATGCGTAGATAAAATGTTTATATTTATGATATTTTATTATTGAGATTCTAATTAATTTACTAATATAAAAATCAAAAATTAAATATATAAATACGATTATTTTTTAATATTCGTTGAAAGTTATGTGTAAATTTACAATTTTATCAACTATTTGTGGTAAATATTTTAATTTTAGTTTTGTAGTTTATAAGATATTATAAACATTATAAATAATCCCTTAGGGACAAAATTGAAAGTTTTCAAGGTAAGGGCCTAAATGTGAGATGATGACAATTATAAATCTGAGAGAAAATTTTATAATACTCAAGAGGGAGGTTTTCATAATTAACCTTACCTCAAGTGGTATATATAATTTACTCTATAATATAAGGGTAGTGATATTGTCAGATCAATAATTGTTGCTGCCAGAACAATTTTTTTAAATTTTCTAATCTACCCTTGATAATTAAAGTAATTTTTTAATGTAAATGGCTTTTAATACTGTTTTGGTAAAAAATGAATGGCCATATTTATTGACTAGCAATATTGTCAGAGCAGCAATTTTTGTTGCCAGAGCAATTTTTTTAAATTTGTAAAATACCCTTAAATATTAATTTAAGAAATATGTTGTCGTCCCATAAGTTTTTCTTTGCTTTTGTTTTCAGAGCTTGAATATTTTACTTTCTATTTAATTCTCAAATGTCTGACGCAATCAAAATTAATGAATAATCACTTTAATTTTATTTATTTTATAATTTTTGTGTATGGTTTTCCCATCTCTGATGCAATTCAAATTAAACCATGACCTTAATTTTTCCTAACATTTTAATAAAGATTTCATTTTAAAAAAAAATTCAGAGCCATAAGTTCTTGTGTGATGCTTCTGTCATCGACACAATTATTGGTAATTATCATCTCTTTTACAACGAACAAGCTTCCCATGTCTTTTTCCAGTATTTGCAAAACCAGCCCAAAAATTTGCATTTTTCCAATGTAATTGAATTTTGAATGAAGATATTGACAATATCAAATTACTTGTGTTATTTATTTTGTTTGTCTTGCATTGCAAATTTCATAAGATAAGTAAATACTTTAAAAGTAGTCTTTTAAATTGAGGAATTGGTAAAACTTTCTTTGTGCTTTAAAGTTTAAATTAAGTTGAAGACATTGATTGAAAAACACAAATACATATCCGCTGCATCATTGTTTGAAACTCTGACTGTATAAGATTGATAAGTAAAATCAGCCAAGTATTATGCTTTAATGATCAGCTTATTGCATAAACAGTGTAGTCATCTTACCCTGCTGATAAGGGAATTCATCTTATAGAAAAAAGAGAGAAAAAGTTTTAAGGTTCAGAGGTCTATTAACTCTCACCCCCTCTAGACCTCATCTGACCATTTAGGACCAACGCTTTTCTATTCTTCTTCTACAACTTCTTCAGGCTATTTCCCTGAGCTAAAACACAATAACTAAAAGAAATTATTAGAGAGTTCACACTTTGATAAATCAAAAATTAGTTCTTAGATCAGTCACAAAATAGTAAGCAATGGAGATAAAATAAAAAATAAAAATTTCAACATAGGGTTCTCACCGTACACCAATGGAGGAAAAATGAAGATGAAGGTAAGATGGAGACTTGTTTTTAATCTGTCCAATTATTTGAGTGGCATTTGTTTCTCAATATTTTTATGTTTGGCCTAATTATTTAATATCGGCCCACTATTTTACCCGATAACTACGGGCTGCTCGCAAACTAGTTAGACCAAACGAACTTGAAATTGAGACCCTATATTGTAAAAAAAAAAAAAAAGCCTATTATATGTAAAAAAAATAGTAGGTACCAAAATATTGATTAAATTTTCATATTTTAATTTTTCAAAGATATCTTTTTTTATAGTAAAATAGCAAATTAACTTACATAGATTTTCTAGTGATATTACTGATCGTAATTAGATCTTTATTAATTTTAGTTTTGAGAAACTTTTTTCATCCGTTGTAAATATATAGTAAATAATTTTATATAAATTAAACATATATGGATAAAAGTCAAATATATAAAAGAATTGATACAATGTTCTTTCAATATTCTATTATTTGAAGATTTTAGAGTTGTGATACTCAATTAAAATTCAAAAGTATTTGTGTTATTCTTAAATTGTTCACATCTAATTATATGGGAAAAAAACTAAATTATATAATAAATACTCAATTCTAAAATAATTCAATCTAGAATTTATATAAAAATCAACTTAGAATTATATTTATGCTTTTTTTTTAATGTATACATAATGATGAAAATTATGTGCCTATCTTGGTAGATTCAATTCACTGGGATATTGAATGAACGATAAATATATATAAGAGAATATTTTTTTATCTTTTTATCTTTATATATATATATATATATATATATATATATATATATATATATCAATCTAACCTTATTGATATAATATATCCATCGAAATAATGAAACATGAATGTAACACAAAATTGATAAAGAGTTGAGGCCCCCGAGAGGTTGGAGGGCGCCTAGGCTATGTCATTGTCAACATGAAATAAATAATAAATATATAAGGTCGGACTTCTACTGATTAGGGATTGCATGGAAATTTCAACCTTTTGGTTTTTAGTGCTGTCAATTACTCAATTTATAGCTTTTTCTTTTTTAGTTTCGTCGTTTGTGTGTGCAAATGCCAGTGGAAATGCATGGTGGGACTGACGGTGATTGACGGCTCATGCATGCAAAGTAGTCAAAAATTTATTTTTAGTTCTCTAAAATAATTGTATTTCAAAATATGCCATTTATTATGTTATCTTGGCAATATTTATTATTTATTGTGTCATTGTCGTAAAGTCTAGTTTTTATGGATGGAAATCATCAATTAATATTTTATTTGACAAGAAAATTTATTTCTTTGCCCAAAATCATCAATTTAATTATGTTTCATATGATTGAAAAAATTAATTTTGATCGAAAATTTTATGTGTCAAGTGACACTAAAAAAATGATGATTTTAGATTTTGCCTTCAAAATTTGGTTGTCAAAGTCACGTGATAGATCTATTACTTTAATTATTGATGAAAAACGGTTAAAATTTCCCCAGAAATCAAAGATACCTATAAAAAGATCAAATTCACAATCACATTTAAATCAAATTAGATTTATATTGCTAAAATTAAGTATATTCAATTTCTGGGGAACTTTAATCCTTTTTTCATACAAAAAAAAATAAAGTTTAATTTTAACACATACTTATCACCGACTTTTTCTCATAAACCCAAACATTCAAACTCAATTCTAGTGGAGTTTCAACTTATTCAAACAACAAAATCCAACAACAAAAACTCATCCAAATTATGTATCAAAGGTTTCATCGAAATCATCAAAATTATTTTTTTAAACCGAGATCCACGAAACCGACCCATCCAAATAGACCCTAAGCAAAGTTGAAATTATGATGATTTTTTTCAAAAATCACTACAAAATTTTAAATTTAAGTGACAAGATATGAAATAACAAAGCGACAAAGTTAAATATTGTCACTAAAATGACGTACATAGATATATATATTACTGGCAAGAAATGTGAAAATATTGTAACTATTGACATTTAGTGATATTTAAAGTGATGATTAAAAAGTTGTTGGTAAATTATAGTGACAATATTTATTGTCAATAGGTCGACACTAATGAGTGACAACTTAAGTTTCATACACTTGTCACTAATTACTATTAATGACAACTTAAAAATATATTTTGTCACTATTATTGTTGTGATAAAATTAATATTTTTGTCAATAAATACATCCAAAAAGTGATAAATTGATAATTTGAATAAAATTATTTAATATTTTGTTACTAAAATTTATTTTTCTTATAGTGGATCTCTATTAAAAAAAAAAAAAAAGGGCAACCATTAATCTATTTATACATCATTGTCAACATGAAATTGATAAAAATAAATGATAAATATATATTGTCCAATCACACCAATGGGGAGTCTACTTCTACTGATTAGGAATTGCATGGAAATTTCAAACTTCTTGCTTTTTGATACGGAAGATTCTTCCCCGGACATGGTCCAGGATTTTTCTTCTTTTCTGTTTTTTTTTTCTTTTCTCCTCTTCTTTTTTTTTTTTGCTTTTTCTTCATTAATAACTAAATTGTCTTATACAATTAAAAAAATATTGACATATTTTGTGTTATAAATTTATAATATGATGCTTGTTTCTATCAAAATTATTATTTGCATTTTTCACGCATTATTTCTTCTTTAAAAATATTTAATGTCAAAATTAATTCTATTAAAAAAATATCAATCTTAATTATTTCATAAATTATAGCACAAAATAACACAATGAATTTACAAATTCACATCTTTGGAAATAAATAAAAATATAGCTACAACAACATTGAACGATTACAAAAAAATACATAATATACATAAAAAAAACTACCAGTACAAGAAAAATAAAATTTAGTGAGAAAATATTAAGTAACATTATTGAAATTATCAGTTTTTGCATATATTTAGTGACAAAAATGTTAGTTTTGTCACAATAACAATAGTGACAGGTACAATAGTGATAAAATATATTTTTAAATTGTCAGTAATGGCTATTTGTGACAAGCGTATGAAACTTAAGTTATCAATTGACAATTATTGACACCCTTTCAGGGACACATTACAAGAAAAATGAATTTTAGTGACAAAATATTAAGTGACATTGTTGAAATTATCACTTTCTGCATATATTTAGTGAGAAAAATATTAGTTTTGTCACAATAAAAATAGTGACAAGTGCAATAGTAACAAAATATATTTTTTAAGTTATCACTAATGGCAATTAGTGACAAATGTGTGGAACTTAAATTGTTACTATTGACAATTAGTGACACCCTTTCAGTGATAACTTAGAGACAATAAATATTGTCAGTATAATTTAATGACAAATTTTTAGTTGTTACTTTTGGGGTATCATTAAATGTCAATAGTGACAACGTTTTTACAACTCTCGCCACTAGTTTATCTATAAATATCATTTTAGTGACAATATTTAATTTTTTTATTTTGTTTTTTACTATTTTGTCGCTAAAATTTGAATTTTTTGTAGTGACAACTTAGTAACAACAAATATCGTCACTATAATCTAGTATTTTTTTAGTTGTCATTTTTTGGGACGTCACTAAATGTCAATAGTGACAATATTTTTATATTTCTTGTCAATAATGTGTCTATGTACATCATTTTAGTGATAATATTTAAATTTTGTTCACTTAGTCATTTAATATTTTGTTACTAAAATTAAAATTTTTTGTACAATATTATTTTGATAGTAACAATATATTACTATAAATTTGCAACACAAAATATGTAAATGTGTTTAATTTGTGTAAAAGAATATTAGTTATAAGAACGAAAAAAATAAAGAAAGAATGAAAAAGAAAAAGAAAAAAAGGAGGGAGAAAAAATGTAGACCACATGGTCCTCTATATAATAAGAATCTCCCCTCTTGATACAATTAATGCTGTCAATTTATCACTATTCGCTTTCGGTATAATTAATGCTGTCAATTTATCACTATTAGTGAAGGGTGAAATTTCGATGGATTTTAAAAAAAGTTCGGTTGAAATTTCAATATTTTGACGGAATTAATTTCCGTTGATTTTTTTTTTGTCCCTCTGTGTTTGTGTGATTTTTGAATCTGTTAATTTCTAAATAATATATTCAACAAAAAATAAGGGCCTGTTTGTTGGGCGTTTCTCAAAAAAAAATTGTGTTTGGGAAATGCCAAATAAACATGTTTTCTATTTTTCGAAATAAAATTTTCATCTCTCAATTTTCTTAAACTACTCTCTCAAAACTCAAACAAACAATTATTTTCTTATTTCTAAACAAAACCTATACAAACTCTACTATGATTTGACATAAAGTAACATATCTATTACACAATTTATCTCACAACAAACATGATTTGACATAAAGTCTTACACATATTACACATACAACCTAACTTTTCCAAAAAAAACTTACACCTACTTTATTTCTCAAACCACTCTCTCAAAACTCAAACGAATAACATTACACAAATCGAGATTATTTCACAAACCCAATGTTATTAAAACCGGACAGGACCGGCCAGTTCGACCACGAACCAGAAGTTGGTGCGGTCCGGTTAATTCGCTGGTTTTAGCGGTTCGACCAGTAAAACCGCTAAACCAGTAGGCTCACCGGTTCGCTCTCCGGTCCGATTTTAAAAACATTGCACAAACCAGGGTTGTAATCGAGCCGAGTAGTATCGAACGACACACTGTTCAAGCTTGGTTTGATTTTTATCGAGCTTGAAATTTTGTGTTTGAGCTTGGTTTGATTTTCAATCGAGCCGAGCTCAAACGAGCTTTTATCGAACGAGCTCGAGCCGAGTATCGAGTAGCTTGATATTTTACATGTAATTTTTTAATTTTTAGCTTATCGAGTCGAGCTCGAGCCGAGCTTCAAAAGTTATCGAACGAAAAAAGATGTTCAAGCTTGTTTGATTAGTGTGACGAACCGAGCTCAAACGAGCTTTTATCGAACGAGCTTGAGTCGAGTATCGAGTAGCTTGGTTTGATTTTCAGCCCTACACAAACCTCCACTACTCTATCAAACTACTTTCCCAAACACCAAACAAACAGGCCCTAAACCATTTTAATAAACATCACTGAAATAATGAAACATCAACCAACATTCACTTAAATAAACAAGTCATAAGTTATTTACTAACATTCAAGTTGATAATTTCCAACAATTACATTAATCTAAACAACTAAAATTCACAATACGAGTCTGGCAAAATACTTGAACATGTTGGGGATATTTTCGTCTCGCTCCAAGTAGTCTCGCGTTATCAAATCTTCATTCCGCTTTTTAATTAACTTAATGTCGGGCTACAGAAATAAAAAATCATACTAGTACTAAATCTAGATTCTGCTCAAGGAAAATTAACACTATATATACTTAAAATTTTACTCATTAAAAGTCAAGATAACTTGACGTACAAAATAATCAACATGATATCCAACACATAATCTTTTATACTTTTTCATCATCAATTACAACCACCAGAAAAAAATGGCATACCTTAAACAAGGGGCTCAATTGTTCAACACACTCCATCACTAGTTGTTCATTATTCGCGCAAGTGATAGATCAACGTTACATCGCCTATATTTTTCAAAATCTTCAACCATCTTTTTCTTTTCTATTCACAGTGGGCAAAGGTATCTACAACACTAAAATAAATTTCAGGTCTATGCAATAATTTTAAGTTTAATGGTATACTTCTCGATCAACATTGCATTGAAATTTGCACAAAGTTCAACAAGTTAAGAACAAACTTTTATGCCTACCAATTTTATAGACTTCAAAAGCAAATACCAATTCATGAGGGCCATCACCCATCATATACACAAAAAGGAACAAACTTAAGAATATGAAAAATCGAAACTCAACCATGTCAAACTATAAATGGGATAATAGCCAAACCAACCCATTATAATGTTTAAACTTTTTAAGTTAAAAAAGTTCAAAATTGTTTATCCAAGTCATGTGATAGATCTACAATTAAAATAATTTTTTATGAAAATCTGTTAAAGTTCCCCCAGAAATCAAGAATCTATAAATAAGTCAAACTCACAATCAAATTTATAACCTCAAATCAGATTTAAATTATACAGTGAAATTTCTTGGGAACTTTAATCGTTTTTTCATACAAAAAAATTTGAAGTTTTATATAGGCCTATCACATGACTTGGACTTTCAAATTTTGTTGGTCCCAAGTGGTCAGAAGAGGTTTAGAGGGGGGGGGGGGTGAATAAACCTCTTTAAAAATTTTCTCCAAATTTAACTTTAAAACTTTACTCTTACTGAACAGACTAAGCTGATCAGATTAGTAGGTTACAATTCTGTTCGAGAACAAATCTTTGAACAGTCTTGTTGACCACTCGTCTGATAGTTACTTAGCTGATTTTGCAAAAATCAGTTTTAATACTTAGAGTACTTGCAGCGGATTTATAAAGTGTTTTTCACAAGTAATCTTAGCAGTTTGAAAAGTGTTTCCCCAGTTTTATAAACTCCTTTTAATTCTTTTTCAAACAGTTAACTTAGTGTGTTTTTATGCAATCAGTAAATATGCAAGTTTTAAAAACAATGTAAAAACACAATCAATTTTTATAGTGGTTATATGGATTTGAATATCCTTTAGTCCACTCTTCCAGATCACTCAGATTCTGGGTTATACTATAATCACAAAGTTTACAGTATACTCTGCTTGCGTCGAACAACAAATGAAACGACCACAAGTTCGCAATAGGAAATCACACAGAAGACCTATTCTCTGAAGTTTGATCACTCACAAAGATGGATCACAACTCCGCACAACACTCTTGTTTACAAAATCACTCAGAAGATGTATTTTTCTTGATTCTTCAACTCTGCTTTCGTCAACAAATGACTCAGCTGATGAGTGAGCTGTTCTTGAGACTTAAAGAATTCTGCTTCGGAAATTACTCTCAGAAAGTGTGTTGCTTATTTTCTTCTTCGTCTCTTTCAGCTATTTATACTTGAGGATTGAAAAGTGTCCGTTGAAGAGAGACAGGTTTCAAATTCCTCGAGTACTGGTCCTTAAAATCCGCGAACGGCTCTTTTGCAGTCTGTCCGTACTATGAACAGTACTTTCTGCAGGCAGCATTAAATGCAGCATTAAATGCACTCAGCTGATGCGAAGTAATTCTTCAATCATTTGCCTTAAATAACCTCGTACTTCAGCATTTATTACTTCAAGTGGCATTTATTACCGTTGGGAATACTTCATGATCCTCTTCACTTGGCTGACGAAAGTACTAGTCTGATGGCGAACTCGGCTGATCTCAACCTTGAACACATCTGATTTGAGTCGGCTGATCTTCATCAGTTTGATAACTTTGCTTCAGCAGATCAGAAGTCTTGGACCTTGAACTTTGACTCTTCTGATGTCTTCTTGTACTTAGTCAAAATTCCTTCAGAAGGGATCATCAGCTAAGTTACTCCATACTTAGCCAATATTTGAAGTTTTGGAATGCATCAAAACCTCCCTTCTAAATTTGTCTTCAGTGCCTTCATCTTCATCCTTATCCAACAATTTCCCCCTTTTTGATGATGACAAAACTTCAGCTAAGTACCTGTTGAATACCTAAACTAAAGATTGTAATCCTCAAAATTTTCTGAGATAGAAAAAGTTTATTGGATTGAACTTGACTTTTCATTAATATTTGAAAAAGAGTTACATAGTACAAGTTCATCAGATGAGATTTCTGAAGAAATAGATAAAGTAAACTGATTACAAGGATTTTATAATTTCTAACTATCAGCTTCTTCATCTGATCCTTCCAGCACTTCTTCATATTCATAAGATGATTCTTCATCATCTTCTTCATCATCAGCTTCTTCTTCCAGGGTTGCTTTGGCAGCTTCCATCTTTTCTTTGAGTTGCTGCTCTTGAAGAGCTTTCAAAGCTTCCATGGCCTTCCTGGCAGATTCAGTGTTTTTGTACTTGGTAGTTTCTCCTTCTTCTTTTTCAATCTTTTCTTCTTCTTCTACCTTTCCAAGTTCTTTAGCTTTGTCAGCAGTGTCTTCAGTTTCCTTGGCTTCAGTTGTTGCAGCAGCAGTTTCCTTAGCTGGTTCTCCTTCTATATCTTCCCCCTTTTTGTCATCATCAGAACTGATGACATTTGAAGGTGTAACAGTAGGGTTGAGCGCAACTGTTGGAATCTTCACTTCAGCACATAAAGCCTTTAAATTCTGATTGACAACATCATGACTAGCTGTTAGATGATGAATATCAGTGCTGATGACGTCAGTTTTGTCATTGAAGTAGTCAATATTAAGGTTGATAGTTGCAATTTCATTTTGGATTTCCTGTGAAGCCTTTGCTACTTCTTGCAACATCCCTAAGTTGACCGCCTTTTCCTCTTCACTGACTTTTATGAAGGTTGCAGTTAAGTCAGCAATCTTGTGCTCAGCTGATTTTAGGGCAGTGTGAAGATGATTTACATCACCCTTCACATCTTCAACATTTTGATTCAGATCTCTTAAGCTGTGTACCAACTGCAAGGAATGATCTTGAGGAATAGGTATGCTATCAATAGCCAATTTGATAGTACTGGCAGTTAGAAGGTGCATTCTTTCCGTCTGTTGAGTGTTTGATTCAACCACTTCTTTCTTCATCTTCTGTAACTGCAGACTGTATCTCTCTTCCATCTCTTTCATTTGATTTTCAATAAGTAATTGGAAGGCTTCCATTAGTGATGAATGTTCATCACCTGTTGAAGTAGAAGCAGCAGCTTCTTTCTCTTTAGTCTCCTGATGAACAGGGACATCTTGCATATCCGTCATCTGATGATCTTCAGAACCTTCAATAGCTAAAGGCTTGTCAGCAGACTTGTGCTCATCAGTGACATCATCGTAGAACAGATTAGTGACGGTTCCATCATCATTAAAGCATGTTGTCTGTCTAATCTGCCTTACAATAATCCAAGGGTTGACAAAAGCATTGTTTCCCTTAGGGACTTCATAGTACGGCTGTACTTCCTTGCCAAAAATAATTTGCTGGATACTTGGCAGCAGTGGCAAGTCACTTGAACATCCTTGCTGATATTTTGACTTTTTAGCCCATCTCTTCAGGGCTGTCATAGTAGCAAACTTAATTGCCCTTTCTTCAGCATCTTCAGATTTCTTCTTCTTATCAGGCAAAGTGCTTTTAATTTTCTTGGCCTCTTCCAATGCAAAGCCTTTTGCATAACTATGCATGACATCTCTTACATAGCTGGGATCAAGGGCCTTCTGAATGGAGTTTGTTTTCAGCCAGTTCAGAACCCAACGTTCTTCATCAGCTAACTCCTTCATGCTTTGAAGTTCTGTCATTGACCTGTTCAGCCTGTTATCCCTCCAACTGATATATCTTGGCTTTTCTTGGTTGAACATAGTCTTTAACATTAGCTTCTGATCATAGTATGCCAGAGACTTCTCAAATTTCTTGAATAGCTCTTTGTCAGCATACACTATCTCAAAAGCTTTTCTGACTTCAAACTTGTCTTTTGACTTGGTTTTGGGGGCAGGCAGTAATATTTTCTTCTTGTCTTCTTCATCATTCTTGCCTTCTCCAATCTTGATGCCACCTCCATGGACAGGTCCATAGGCATCAACTTTGCTTTGTTCAATCACCATAGCCAGTTCAGCATCCTCAGCAGCTTTTCTCTCTGCCTCAGACATTCTTCTTCTGGCCTCATCCTTTGCTTCTTGAGCTTTGCTTAACTCAAGAGCCCTTTTCTCTTCAAGCTCATCCTGCTTCCTCTGTTCAGCTTCCTCCCTTGCTCTCTTGTCAGCTTTAGTGATTTTCTTTCTCTTAATCACTAACTTTCTTTTGCCTTTATCAATAGGAGCAGGAGCTGGTCTAGCAGATGATATAGGATCAGCAGCTATAGGATGGATGATTTGAACATCTGGATCTTCTTGAGGTTGAGCAACCTCAGCTGTTTGTGCATCCTGACTTGGCTGTTGCTCATCAGCTTTGTCAGTTGCAACATTCTCAACTGTTTCAGCAGGCCTTTGAGTAGCTTCAGGGTCTTCCCTTGCTACATTTTCCAGATCAGTAGGTTTTTCAATAAATGTCATCTGCTTTCTAGCAGTCTTCTTTGTTCTACCTTCACGGTAAGTAGAGGTAACAGTATCTCTCTGTTGACTCCTTGTCCTTTGAGAAATACCCTCAGCAGGCCTCTCTGCTGATGGAGTTCTTGATGGTGATGCAGGGGATCCAGTCCTTACATCAGCAATCACATTCTCCACAATTTTTGTGGCTTCAGCAGCAGTTACTTTCTCCATTTTCTTTGAAGCTTTCTCTTTGGGCTTATCAGTAGCCTTCTTCTTTTGAGTCTCAACAGCTAGGCTGGCCGTTTTGACTAACTTCCTTTGCCTCTTGGCAGGGACCTCTTTTGGTTCCTCAACATCAGCTTCCTCAGGCTCACCAGCCTTCCTCTTTTGAACAGGCATGTACTTGGACAATGCCTTGGATTTGTGGATCTCTTTTCCATTCTTCATATCACAGCCCAGTTTTGACAGCAGATAACTGAGTGTGATTCTATGGTTGGTGGAGGGGCCTTTTCCTTTCTTATCATCAAGAAAGTCAGCTAATATGTACCAAACTATGATGGACCAGTTGATCTCCAGTCCATAGTATATGGCAGCCATGATGCTGAACCTCTTCATGGTAACAACATCCAGTGAGAAAGTGCAGTTCTCAATCAGTTTGCACACCATATCAGCCATCCGCTGATATTCATCCTTTAGTTGTCTCTTCCTTATATTTCCAGACATAACTTCTCCCTCCTTGGCGCAGATCGCCCAGAACTGTTGGTGCTTTTCTTCCGTCAGTACAGTGACGTCATGTCGTCCACTGTTAGGAAGCCCAAACGTCTCGTGAAGAATAGCAGGAGTAATAGTGACAGATTTTCCTCCCACTGAAGTCTTAATCTCCAGTTTGTTGTAGTCAGCTTTCGCTGTGTTGTAGTACTCCATCACTTGGTCAGTCCAGATAATTCCTTCGTGATATTCCATGAAATTTACCAGCGAGGCAGCTTTGAACTTTTCGAGCAGTTCTTTCATCAGATCCGTACCGGATTGATAGTAGGAATCATAAACGAGAAACATACCTTCAACGGCCATTGTTAATCTGTTGAAGGTTAGGAAAAACAAAGAGAAGTATGCAGAGAATTGCAGATAAATTTTCTCACAAGTACTTTTGAATGCTTAGAGTGCGTAAAGAGCCACTCGACTGATCAGATGAGGATTTATAGAGTTGGGGTTTTTCGGTTTCCGTGATATCCGCCAACCGTTAGATCCGTTTTTCTGTCAGTGCTGATCGTGCGGCGTCAGTTACGAAATTTCAAATTCAAAAGATATTTAATGAGGAGCGGGAATATGTACCGCCCGACAGTTACTTGTAAAAGCGTGTTTTGAATAAAACGTTTTTAGATAGTTCGCTTTTATTGGTGTAATCAGATGAGTATAATAAACACTTATCTGATGGACTACTGTCCTGATGACAATGCTGTTATCAGAGAATGCCAATAGCTGATAACCTTCCTCAGCTGTTTGTCAATCCAGCTAGATAAAATAACTTTAATCTTCGATAGTTGAGTCTTCTGATGAAAACATAACTTCAACTAACTGTCATTAACAAATTTCATCTTTAATTCAGAAGTACCGCTAGTCTTACACGTTCCCCCTGAGTTTAAGAATTCATAAGTTAACTAGTCTGTTGAGAGTTAATCCTTGAAGATAATTGTGATGATTAAGCTGTTGAACTCCAGTCTTCTGATGAGTTCCCCCTCAGCTTATGCATCCAAATTAAGTAGTCCTAGCTCAGCTCTTAAGGTTGAAAACCTTACTTCACTTAAAGGTTTAGTGAAAATGTCAGCAATCTGATTGTCAGTATGAACATACTCAATCAACACATTGCCTTTTTCCACATGATCTCTAATGAAGTGATGCTTGATCTCAATATGCTTAGTCCTTGAATGACTTGTAGTGTTCTGAGTGAGTGAGATTGCACTTGTATTGTCACAGTAGATTGGTATTCCACTGATCTTTATGTTGTAGTCTTCTAGTTGATGCTTCAACCAAAGTATCTGTGCACAGCAAGCTCCAGCAGCTATATATTCAGCCTCAGCAGTAGATATAGAAACTGAGGTTTGCTTCTTACTCGTCCATGAGATCAGACGACTACCTAAGAACTGACAGGCACCTGTTGTGCTCTTTCTGTCAATCTTGCAGCCAGCAAGGTCTGAATCTGAATAACCAATAAGTTCAAATCCAGATTCTCTAGGATACCACAATCCCAATTCTTGAGTGCCTTTAACATACTTCAATATCCTTTTGGCAGCTAAGAGATGAGATTCTTTGGGGTTTGATTGAAATCTTGCACAGACTCCAACTAAGTACATTATATCAGGTCTACTTGCTGTTAGATACAACAATGAACCAATAATGCCTCTATATTTGGTTATGTCCACTGATTTGCCATCTTCATCTTTATCCAAACGAAGACTTGTAGACATAGGAATGGTAGCTGTTGAGCTAGTTTCCATACCAAATTTCTTGAACAGATCTCTTGTGTATTTTGCTTGGCTGATGAAAATTCCATCAGGCAACTGTCTAACTTGCAATCCAAGAAAATAATTAAGTTCACCCATCATGCTCATTTCAAACTTATTCTGCATCAGCTTGGAGAACTTATCACACATCTGTTGGTTAGTTGAACCAAAAATAATATCGTCCACATATATTTGCACAAGTAATATATGATTTTCCCATTCAATTGTAAACAAGGTTTTATCTACCTTACCTTTACGAAATCCTTTGATTAAAAGAAAATCAGATAGGGTATCATACCATGCTCTTGGAGCTTGTTTCAGTCCATACAGGGCTTTCTTCAGACGATATACTTTGTCCTCTTCTTGATAGACTTCAAATCCAGGAGGTTGTTCAACGTACACTTCTTCTTGCAATTCTCCATTGAGAAAAGCCGACTTCACATCCATCTGATAGACAGTGAAGTTCTTGTGGGCAGCATAGGCTAGAAACAGTCTGATTGCTTCAAGTCTTGCTACTGGTGCAAAAGTTTCATCAAAGTCAATTCCTTCTTCTTGACAATAACCCTTGGCCACTAATCTTGCTTTGTTTCTGGTAACAATACCATCTTCATTCATCTTATTTCTGAATACCCACTTAGTGCCAATTACTCTTTGATGACTTGGTCTAGGAACTAAGTACCAGACTTCATTCCTTTCAAATTGATTCAACTCTTCTTGCATAGTTTCAATCCAGAAGGAATCATTGAGAGCTTCTTCAATTTGCTTAGGCTCTATTTGAGATAGAAATGTGACAAACATGGCATCTTGTGCAGCAGCTCTTCTTGTTTTCACTCTATCTAAAGGATCACCAATTACTAACTCTGGAGGGTGATCTTTGAGCCATCTAAGATCAGGTTGCAAATCAGGATGTTGTCCTCTGTTTTGATCTTGCAACACTACTGTTGGAGTTCCAGTAGTAGTCTGTTGAACATTTGTAGTCTGTTGAACAGTCTCTGGTCTGTCAGCTGTTAGCAACTCGTCTGTTAGACAATCAGCACTGTGATTTTGAACAGCACTTGAGTTTGCAGCTGAACTGAGATTAGGTAGTATGATGGGAACATATTCTTCATTTCTTCCAACGTTCAACTTCTGTAAATCAGCAGACAGGTCTTGATTAACACTTTGATTCTTTTCAGAAGATTGACTTGGCTCATCAAATACTACATGGATAGATTCTTCTATTAGTAATGTTCTTTTGTTAAAAACTCTATAAGCTTTACTAACAGTAGAGTATCCTACAAAAACAGCTTCATCAGCCTTTTCTGCAAATGCAGTAAGGTGATTTTTCCCATTATTCAATACAAAACATTTACAACCAAAAATCTTAAAGTAATGAATGTTTGGTTTTCTGTTGTTCCAAACTTCATATGGAGTCTTGTTCTGATTTTTGTTGATCATACATCTGTTTTGGGTAAAGCATGCTGTGTTTGTTGCTTCTGCCCAAAATCTTTGAGGCAGTTTAGCTTCAGCTATCATGGTTCTGACAGCTTCCTTTAGTGTTCTGTTTCTTCTTTCAGCAACACCATTCTGTTGAGGGGTCCTAGCAGCTGAATACTCATGATGTATTCCTTTTATGCTACAATACTCTTCAACAGTAGAGTTTGTAAACTCTGTTCCTCTATCTGATCTGATCTTCAATATTTTGATACTTTTCTCATTCTGGATCAGTTCCATCAGATTGGTAAGATGTTCCTTGGTTTCACTTTTCTTTTTCATGAAAATCACCCAAGTATATCTTGAAAAATCATCCACAACAGCTAGGCAGTATTTCTTTCCACCATTGCTGACTGGATCAATGGGTCCAAATAAGTCCATATGTAGTAGCTCCAATATTCTTCCAGATGATTGGTGCTTCTTTTCTTTGAAGGATGACTTGATTTGTTTACCCTTCTGACAGGCGTCACAGAGCTTGTCTTTGCTCATGACTGCTTTTGGAATCCCTTCTACCAAATCATTCTTGATTAATCTGTTTATGGTCTTGAAGTTTAAATGATTCATTCTTTTGTGCCATAGCCAGCTAACTTCACTTGGTGCAGATGCCACCAAACAAACACTTGAATTCTTATCAGCAGAATTCCAGTCGACTATGTAGACATTTCCTTGCCGTCTTCCAGATAAAATTACCTTCTTTGTACCAATCTGTTCAACGTAGCACTTATCTGTTGAGAAGATGACTGAATATCCCTTGTCACAAAATTGACTTATGCTCAGCAGATTATACTTTAGGCCTTTAACATATGAGACGTCAGATATCTCTATGTTTCCCTTGATTATTCTTCCTTTAGCTTTAATCTTGCCTTCTTTGCTGTCTCCAAATGTAACACTTGGACCATCCACAGCAACTGCATCAGTCAGCTCATGTATGTTTCCACACATGTGTCT
Organism: Penstemon eatonii; assembly: GCA_038501285.1. NCBI lineage: Eukaryota > Viridiplantae > Streptophyta > Magnoliopsida > Lamiales > Plantaginaceae > Penstemon > Penstemon eatonii. The sequence goes on from JBCEGF010001339.1 coordinate 1,244,316, forward strand.
TGAACATCCACTGTCCAAGTACCAGATCTTCTCTACTTTACTCCTACTCCTAATCCTAACCTACAAAACAAAAATAGAATTGTTTTAGGTACCCTTATTGAGAGGGTCCTGAAGGATTAGTTCCACCTTTGACAACCCAAGATGTTGAAGTCTTAGGCTTCTTAGGCTTCTGAGTTTTAGGAGCATGAACAGTTTCATTTTTATCATAGTTATCAGATAAGTCATGTTGATGATCAGTATGATATGAATAATGTTCATAAGCAGGGTAAGGTGCATGATATGTAGGATATGCATGCATTGGATGAGCAGGGTAAGGTGCATAGTAACTAGGAAATTGAGGTGCATGATACATAGGATGATATGCAGCAGGTTGCACATAATATGACTCATTTCCATACCAAGCATTTTGATTTTTCTTGTTCTTATGCTTCTTTGGTTTACTAGATGCTTGCTCAGTTTGTTTTGACTTAGTTTTACCAACAGATTGATTCAATTTAGCTTTATCAGCAGACTTCTTAGGACTCTGCTGTTTGGTCTTACTAGTCTGATTTCCTACACTAGGCTCTTTGCTCTTTTTAGCCTTAGGAGATTTCTTCTCCTTTACCACTTTCTCAGTTGAGGTAGGTCTAGTAGTTTGAACATACAGTATGACCTTACTATTGTCAGCAGAAATGAATTTTTCAGTATGGTTCAACTCTAGTTTATCCTTTTCTAAAGGTGTCTCCTGTTTACTAGGTGTATGCATGGATGCAACAGTTGACTTATCATGAGACTCAATAATTTTCTCAAGTTCCATGATTTTTCCTTTATAAACCTCACATTCAGCTTTCAGAGATTCATGCTCTTGCTCAAGCTGTTTGTATTCAGCTGATTCTTTTGGCTTTTCAGCTAAAAGTTTCAGTGAACTATTTTGCTCTTTTAGCAAGTTCATCTCTTCCTTAAGCTTAACAAATTCTCCAGCAATAGTAGTATTATTTAACATCATTTGCTCTAGAGAATTAAACAGTTCATTTTCTTGAGGAGTTACCTCATCCTCAGAGTCATCAGATTCCTTTGCCATCAGGCACAGGAGAGCAGGTTTTTCTTCATCAGACGATTCTTCATCAGATGAGTCTGAATCTGAATCAGATGAGTAGACAACAGCTAGCTTTTCTGCTTCCGCCATCATAGCCTTGCCTCTCTGATGCTTTCTTTCTTTTCTCATTTTCTTCTCTTCTTCAGTGTACTTCTCTGCTTTTGGATATGGGCAGTCTTTGATAAAGTGTCCCAATTTCCTGCAGTTGTAACACATCAGTTTTGATTTATAATCATCTTTATCTTGAGAAGAGAAATTAGGTTTAGAAGTAGAAGCGTTGTTGTATTTGTTCTTCATTTTTCTTTTGTAGAACTTCTTGAAGTTGTTCATCAACAATGCAACGTCCCCAGCAGTGTACTCCTTTTTGTTGAGTATTGTGGCTTCATCAGATGAGTCCACATCTTTGCTTTTGTAGGCTGGTCTTCTTGGATTTTCAGCAGCAACCAGGGCAGCTGTGGGACTTGAAGTTGAGGTTTCTTCAACACCCATTCTTGGCAGTTTATACTCATACGCCTTGAGTACTGAGAACAGCTCTGTAAGAGAAATCTTGCCCAGATCTCTTGATTCTTCCATGGCTGTCACCTTCATGTTGAACTTTGGAGGTAGAGCTTTTAGAACTCTAACGGTTATCTCCTTGTCTGTGAAGGTTTTTCCAAGCTTTAGAACTTCATTCAACGTCCTTGTGAACCTTGTATCCATCTGATCAATGGTTTCCGCAGACTTCATCTTGAAGTTATCCAGCTTTTCCAGAGCAACACTCAGCTGATGCTCCTTAATGGCGTCGTTTCCTTCGCTCATGTCACGAACCTTATCCCACATCTCCTTTGCAGTTTTGCAATGTTTGACTTTGTCAAACCAATCATTATCCAGGGCTTTGGTCATGATGAATCTTCCGACTTTGTCCAGGTTGAACAGCTTTATTTCTTCTGCTGTCATTTCTGATAAGTCTTTTTCCACCACCATTTGAGCTTCATCTACGATGATGGTCTTGGTGAATTTGAATGGACCTTTAATGATACATGTGTACATGTTGTCATTGTAGGCTGCTAGAAAGATTTCCATTCTAATCTTCCAGTCTTCAAAAGACATACCAGCAATGTGGGGAACATGGCTGATACAATCCATTTTTCAAAAAGTTTTGATTTTTCAAAAAGATGCTCTTTTGAAAAGTTTTGAAAACCTTTGAAAAACACTCGGATCAAGCTCGTTGATCAGGCAGCTGATTCTAATGAACCACCCGCTCTGATACCACTTGTTGGTCCCAAGTGGTCAGAAGAGGTTTAGAGGGGGGGTGAATAAACCTCTTTAAAAATTTTCTCCAAATTTAACTTTAAAACTTTACTCTTACTGAACAGACTAAGCTGATCAGATTAGTAGGTTACAATTCTGTTCGAGAACAAATCTTTGAACAGTCTTGTTGACCACTCGTCTGATAGTTACTTAGCTGATTTTGCAAAAATCAGTTTTAATACTTAGAGTACTTGCAGCGGATTTATAAAGTGTTTTTCACAAGTAATCTTAGCAGTTTGAAAAGTGTTTCCCCAGTTTTATAAACTCCTTTTAATTCTTTTTCAAACAGTTAACTTAGTGTGTTTTTATGCAATCAGTAAATATGCAAGTTTTAAAAACAATGTAAAAACACAATCAATTTTTATAGTGGTTATATGGATTTGAATATCATTTAGTCCACTCTTCCAGATCACTCAGATTCTGGGTTATACTATAATCACAAAGTTTACAGTATACTCTGCTTGCGTCGAACAACAAATGAAACGACCACAAGTTCGCAATAGGAAATCACACAGAAGACCTATTCTCTGAAGTTTGATCACTCACAAAGATGGATCACAACTCCGCACAACACTCTTGTTTACAAAATCACTCAGAAGATGTATTTTTCTTGATTCTTCAACTCTGCTTTCGTCAACAAATGACTCAGCTGATGAGTGAGCTGTTCTTGAGACTTAAAGAATTCTGCTTCGGAAATTACTCTCAGAAAGTGTGTTGCTTATTTTCTTCTTCGTCTCTTTCAGCTATTTATACTTGAGGATTGAAAAGTGTCCGTTGAAGAGAGACAGGTTTCAAATTCCTCGAGTATTGGTCCTTAAAATCCGCGAACGGCTCTTTTGCAGTCTGTCCGTACTATGAACAGTACTTTCTGCAGGCAGCATTAAATGCAGCATTAAATGCACTCAGCTGATGCGAAGTAATTCTTCAATCATTTGCCTTAAATAACCTCGTACTTCAGCATTTATTACTTCAAGTGGCATTTATTACCGTTGGGAATACTTCATGATCCTCTTCACTTGGCTGACGAAAGTACTAGTCTGATGGCGAACTCGGCTGATCTCAAACTTGAACACATCTGATTTGAGTCGGCTGATCTTCATCAGTTTGATAACTTTGCTTCAGCAGATCAGAAGTCTTGGACCTTGAACTTTGACTCTTCTGATGTCTTCTTGTACTTAGTCAAAATTCCTTCAGAAGGGATCATCAGCTAAGTTACTCCATACTTAGCCAATATTTGAAGTTTTGGAATGCATCAAAACCTCCCTTCTAAATTTGTCTTCAGTGCCTTCATCTTCATCCTTATCCAACAAATTTTGTAGTCAGAATATGAAATTCTCAATTTTGAAATGTCACACGACACATGATATTTCTAGCGAAAATTAAATTTTTCGTTTAGGTAGTACTAATTGATGATTTTTGGCAAAAAAAATAATTTTTTTTTTTGTCAAATAATATATGAATTGATGATTTTCAACAATAATTAAAAAAAATCGACTATAAGGACTTGAATTAATGACGGTGACACATTAAAGAATGCCATTTACTACATAGATGACAAATTATAAAACGCAACCACTTTAAAGAAAAAAAATGGGCTTTTGGCACTTTGCACCCTGAAAATACAATTTAGTCGGCACTTTGCATGCACCTAATGTGTGTGTTGAAGAAAAAAATCATTGGTTTGAAGGGTATAATAGTTATTTTCGAATATTTTGGCACTTTGCACCCTAAAAGTATAGATTTGACACTTTGCACTCTGAAATACAGAATATTGAAACTTTGCACCCCAAAAATATAATTTCTGGCATTTTTAACCCCGACATAATATGATAATCTAAATAATGTAATTAACATGCAATATAAAGTAAATAATTTAGAGGATACTTGAAAACAAAATGAAGACAATGTCTTTTTTTTTTTATTTCTGAATGAGAGAAAATGTTAAAATATGCTATATAGTAATATAAGATTAGAATAACAGATTTATGATTGTTGTTCATAAAAATGACCATTTTATCTCTAAATGGCCAACATTCATGAGTTTTTTATTCAATAAAAATACATTAGACTGTAAAATATCAAACAAATTATATTTTTAGGGTGCAGAGTGCCAAAAAATTTAAATCGGGGTAAATATGCTAATATTTATAATTTTAGGGTGCAAAATATCAACGTTCTATATTTTAAGGGTGTAAAATCTATATTGTTAATGTGTAAAGTGAATTTTTTTTGAAAATAACTATTCTACCCTTCTACCAATGAATTTTCTCATTAAAATACACATTTTAAGATGTAAATTGCCAAAACTTTTAAGTCAGGTGCAAAGTGCCAAAATTCTATCAATCCAGAATGTAAAATGCCAAAAATCCAATAAAAATAATGAAACTTTGCCTCCAAACATTTACATTGTGAAATTATAGGAAAAAATGAAGTATGATTGTACGAATTAATTTGAAAAATGTTATCTCGCATGCGACCAAAATAAGTCGATTAATAATTATTGTCATGATATACTAATTAATTGTCTCCTACTAATTAATTAACTATTTTTTTAATAATTTATATTCAAATGAGTTAGAAGTTAGAAGAGAAAAACTCTATTTCTTAATAAATTGTTATTCTACCAACCATTATTTTTTAGTCAACATGGATTAATCTACAATGATGGAGGCCAAGCTCAAATGACTCCATGTTTTTCCCAGAAAGAACTAACCTCCCGTTAGCATATATTTTCTAAGGCTAAAATTTATTCATCTCAAACTTCAAGCATATTTGAGATCAATTTTAGATTTTTTTAGCAGCGATATGAAAATTCATGCGAAGGGAAACAAATTAAAACATAATGTTTTCTATATGTCTTTTGTGTAGATAAATATTTCACACTTTTTTTTCTGAAATATTTAACGTTCACGTGAAGTCTACTTTGGGGTTTACGTGGATGATTTTGGCCTTGTCTCGAGGCTTTTGGGAGATCGGGTCAAAATATATTTAAATGAGTTTTCATCAAATTTATGAAATTCATCACAAATTTATTTAGAACCTCACACCTAAGGGTGTTTGCGGTGCGGTCTATTGCAGTTTTATACTTGTCCAAACCCAACCCATTATTTGCGGGTTGTTAATACTCTAGACCAAACTCAGCCCAATAAGTCTAGAGATTGCACTTTGCGGTCCCTCCGGATTGGGGCGGTCTTTGCAGTCTTAGCTTTTCCTATATTAATGAAGTTTTTTTTGAAGATTTTATTTTAATTTATTATCACTTACAATTTCGTTATTGTACTTTTATTTAAGAATGAAATTCTTGAATGTTGCATAATCATATTAACAATACTACTTTTTCATAATTTTGGCTTTAATTTGTTAACTTATTTAAAGTCTACATTTTCTATATAAAGATCAATAATTGTTACTCAAATACAAAATCGAATAAGACTTTTTCAGACTATAAACAAAAATAGAAAATACTTTAATTATTAAAGTTGATATTGGTGGTTGTCAATCGATTGAATTTAAATGGGATAGTTAAATTAGGGGACATAATTTAACTTGGATATTGTGTCGAGTAATTTTAGGGGACAAATTAGGCTTTGGGGTTGAGATGGTAAATTAAAAATATGTATGTGCTTAAATTATATTAAATAATAAAACACAATTTGTTATTTTATATACATGCGGTTTGTTGCGGTTTTTAAAAATATAAACTCAAACCCGATTATAATTTACGGTTTTTTTTCAGGAAGCTCAGGACCAACTCATTCATCGTTCAACCCATGAATTGTTGTCGGTTTGGGTTAGGGCGACCGGTTGGGGCGGTTTGACGGTTTTACTGAACACTCCTACTCACACCCAAACTCTTGAAAACTATAAAACTTTAATTTGATAAATACCACTTATTTTTTCCCATAATTCTATAAAAAAGACATTGATTTGACACTTACCTCTCACTTTTTTTTCTTAAACCTCAATATTCAAACTTAGTCAAAATGAGATTTCAATTTTTTCAAACCCATAAAGTTCAACATCTAAAACATCACCAAAACCACCAAAATCATATTTGCAACCGAGACCATGAAACTAAGTTGAAACCCTTCTAAATAGGGCCTAAATGATTATGTGACAAGACATTTCTCTTTTCTCTTTTATAACCAACAAAATCTTACTTTCTTGTAAATAGTTATTTTTTATTTTAATCGAAAATTTAATGTATTTTATAAAAAATATACTCAATTTTATATCTTAATCTATACAAAAATAATATTTTCTAACAGAAAGTAGATTTAAGAAAAGTTAAGGAGAAGAAATTAAAAGACATCTTAAAGCAATATTTATGAAAAGTTAAAACTATAATCTAAATTTTTGAGAATTGGAGAAATAAATTATGTATAAATGACTCTCAACTATTGAAGATGGTGTTGTGCGTTCGTCAATTGATTTTGCAAAGTAGGGAGAGCCCTGTGGCTCAGTGCAGCACGCGCCCGCAGACAGCCGTTGGCCGCCAAACGGCTACGACCTTTCTATTAAATTTTAAAGGGTAAATTACAAATACCTTCTTGAAGTAAGACCTAAATAAAAAAATTATTCTCACGTATTGGATATTAATAAAAAAAAAAAATTAATTTTGTCCCTTTCTTATAATTAACCCTTTACTCATAAAATGTTTCAATTTGCCTTTGGGTATTAATTGTATTGTTTGTAATGTCTTATAAATGTTAGAACTTGGGATCTAACTATTATATCTTATAAATTTAAAAGAGATAATTATATATTTTCTACCATAATAATTAATAGAATTTATAATTGCGCTTAAGTTTTAATAAATATTGTAAAAAATATAATGGTATTTATATGAGGGAAAAACACTTTTGGTCCCAAACTTTACCCCAGAAAACACATTTGGTACCATGCTTTGCAGAAAAACAGATTTGGTACCACAATTTAGAGAGTCTTGACACATTTAGTCATTCCGTTAAATTTTGGACGGAAATTTCGCGCGTGACCGTCACGCGCACGTCAAGTTCAAATTGGTCACGAGTTTTGCACGTGAGAATCGGTGAAAACACTTTTGGTCCCAAACTTTACCCCAGAAAACACATTTGGTAACATGCTTTGCAGAAAAACAGATTTGGTACCACAATTTACATAGTCTTGACACATTTAGTGTCCCTGTTAAATTGATAAAAATCACATATAATGAACAGACAACAGTTTCTCTAAAAGATTTGATAAAAATCACAAAGTATACTTAAATAATTGAAAATATTCTTAGCAAAAGTACCTTGGATACCTGACTTGATTTTGTTAAGTCAAAGTCAGGTATCCAAGGTACTTTTGTTAAGAATATTTTCAATTATTTAAGTATACTTTGTGATTTTTATCAAATCTTTTAGAGAAACTGTTGTCTGTTCATTATATGTATACAAGTGCAAGTCAAAGTGCACCAAGTCAGGTATCCAAGGTACTTTTGTTAAGAATATTTTCAATGATTTAAGTATACTTTGTGATTTTTATCAAATCTTTTAGAGAAATTGTTGTCTGTTCTTTATATGTGATTTTTATCAATTTAACAGGGACGCTAAATGTGTCAAGAGTATGTAAATTGTGGTACCAAATCTGTTTTTCTGCAAAGCATGGTACCAAATGTGTTTTATGGGATAAAGTTTTGGACCAAAAGTGTTTTGACCGATTTCTCACGTGCAAAACTCTTAACGGGCGCGTGACGGTCACGCGCGCAAATTCCGTCCAAAATTTAACGGAATGACTAAATGTGTCAAAAGTATGTAAATTGTGGTACCAAATCTATTTTTCTGCAAAGCATGGTACCAAATCTGTTTTCTGGAGTAAAGTTTGGGACCAAAAGTGTTTTTCCCTCGTATTTATATATATATATATATATTTATTAGCAATTTAAATTGTAAAATATTAAATTAAATAGAATTTTAATAATATATTTTATAAATATAAATTATTTACACATTAGTTAAATTAATTTATTTTATAAATTAGTCAATTAAATTATATTGTATTATAAATAAGATATTTTATTACAAGATTATAAATTGAAATATTTATTGAATTTTATGGGAAATACAAATTATATCAATTATTTTGGTGATAAATATATGACTATTAGTTTTATAATTTACAAGATATAATAATTAAGTGATTTGGAAGAGTGGACTAAAGGATTTTTATCCATATAACCACTATAAAAATTTCTTGTGCTTTACTTTGCATTATTTCTTCGCATATTTTCAAAGCTGCATAAAACACTTTAGAAAACTGTTGAAAGATTCTTTAAAACTAGTTTGTTAAAACTGGGGATAAATCTTTCAAAGACTAAGTTTACTTGAGAAAAACACTTACAAATATCTGCTGCAAGTATTCTGTTTTAAAGCCAAGTTTTGCTGAAATCAATTAAGTAGTATTAAGAGAAGTGGTCAACTGTGCTGCTCAAGATTTGTTCACGATCAGCTTAGTCGGCTTACTTATCTATATCAACTTAGTCTGCTGACAGACAACTGAAAAGTTTAATTTTCAGAGGTCTGTTCACCCCCCTTCCCCCCCCCCAAGACCTCATCTGACCACTTGGGACCAAAAAATATTAAAAAAAAAAAATTAGGTTTGTCATCTTCTTACAATTGACCCCCTTACCCATAAAATGTTCCAATTTTGCTGTTGGGTATTAATTGTATTGTTTGTAATGTCTTATAAATGTTAGAACTTGGGATCTAATTATTATATCTTATAAATTTAAAAGAGATAATTGTATATTTACTACCAGAATAATTGATAAAATTTATAATTGCCCATAAAATTTTAATAAATATTGAAAAAAAGGTATTTATATATTTATTAGCAATTTAAATTGTAAAATATTAAATTAAATAGAATTTTAATAATATATTTTATAAACGAATTGTTTACAGATTAGTTAAATGAATTTATTTGATAAATATTTTAATTTACTAAAGATTATTACAGGATTATAAATTGAAATATTTATTGAAATTTATGGGAAATACAAATTATATCAATTATTTTGGTGATAAATATATATATAACTATTAGTTTTATAATTTACAAGATGTAATAATGAAACCCAAAGTTTAAAATTTATAACATATTATAAACATTACAAATAACTTTCAAGAGCAAAATTGGAACATTTTAGGGACAAAGGGTTAATTGTTAGAAGGTGACAACCCTGAGGGTGATTTTTATAGTACCCAATACACGAGAAATTTTTTATAATTAGACCTTACCTGAGGGAATATTCGTACTTTACCCAATATTAAAAAAAAATTAAATCAATGTTTAAGTTTTTTTATTATTAATTTAACTTAAAATGGAAAATTTTATTTTAAACTTTTTTGTAGAATTTAATAACATTGTATTATAAATTAAATGATCTTTAAAATTATTAATTTTAATTTAATGTACAAATATTGAAAAGTTTATTCTTAAATTTTAATTTAATGTCATAATATTTTAATACTATATAAGTTAAACAGAAGCCAATTATTATGCGTGAGTAAAAAAATCTGAATAGTCCCTCATTTAATTTGTCACACATTAATATTACATTTTAATGCTCTAAAACTTCTCCGTCCAAATTCCACAATAACCAACTCCCGATGTTCTCTGTCATTTAGCCCTAAAATTCAAATAAATGTTGATTTTTCAAGATTTTAATTCATTTCGAGACGTGTCAAACACATTAAGTGGGTACCTCTTTCAACAGAAATTCGAACATGAATTTTCTACTTTGTAGCGACTTGTTCTTCTACTAGATCGATCACCTATTAGTAAAAAAAAAAAAAAAATGTAATAGAAACCTTCCATTTAAGCAACTCATTAATCTTAATTGCCATGCAACAAATGGTTACATGGAAAATCACAAATATAATGTATACTATCAGTCACGATTTTTGGAACAAAAACACGAGCAAGCAAGTTTTTAGTAAGTGGGCCAGCTAATTACAGTGGCAAATAAATTATTTGGCTGTCAATTTTTTCAGACGAAATTCAGAACGTGCCGTCAATTGTGGGTCTTTAAAATACGTGCATGTTCTTCATCCTATTGTCAACTTAACGGATATACGAGCGATACGTGCTGAATTTCATATGAAAATTAATGGCAAACTAAATGTGTCAAGATAATGTGAATCATGGTATGAAATGTATTTTAAAAAAAAAAGCTTAGTACCAAATATGTTTTTTTACTAAAATTTGATCTTAAAAGTGTTTTTCCCTCAATTGATCTTATATTTAGTAACATATATATTATAGTCTTCAAAAACATCATTAGAGCTGGGAAGACGCAAAGATTGGGACGTTTTTTGAAGGAATCCGCTCGTGAAGCAAGTGCTGGTAGCTCGAATTCTGGTTCTGCTTTTCTTTGGAATCGAATTTGGTCTATGAAGGCCCCCCGAAGGTGAAGATGTTTTGGTGGTCTTGCTGTAATAATGCTATACCAGTCCGTGTGAATCTTAGGAACAGTAGGTGAAAGAATATAATTCCGTGGCTTTTCATTAACACCAAAGTGTATATTTATACAAGAGAGTTAACCTAGAGAGTCAACTTAAACTAGGAATGTAATCTAAATTAGGAGTCTAAATACAACAGAGATTACAACAATAATAGAGATCTGAAATACTTAGGAAACTAAGATATTTCATATTCTATTCTAATAGAGATCTGAAATACTTAGGAAACTAAGATATTTCATATTCTATTCTAACACTCCCCCACAGTCGAAACTGGAGGTTCACGAACATTAAGACTGGTTCTAAAGTCGTCGAAGAGGACCAGAGGCAGCCCCTTAGTAAAGATATCTGCCACTTGATATCGGGAAGGCACATGACGAACTCGAACCTCACCCCGCGCCACTTTCTCGCGAACAAAATGGATATCCATTTCAATATGCTTTGTGCGCTGGTGTTGAACAGGATTCCCAGAAAGATAAATAGCACTCACATTGTCGCAATATACCAATGTAGCCTTACTGATAGGACAAAGTAGCTCCAGAAGAAGATTCCGAAGCCAACACGACTCCGATACCACATTAGCCACCCCCCTATATTCGGCTTCTGCACTGGAACGGGATAAAGTCGGTTGTCGTTTAGAAGACCACGAGATAAGATTGTCGCCCAAAAATACACAGTACCCGGATGTTGAACGTCGTGTATCAGGACATCCTCCCCAATCAGCATCAGTATAAGCAACAAGCTCAGTAAGAGAAGAAGAAGATAAATGAAGGCCAAGACGAAGCGTACCCTGAAGATACCATGAAAGAATATAATTCCATGGCTTTTCATTAACACCAAAGTGTATATTTATACAAGAGAGTTAACCTAGAGAGTCAACTTAAACTAGGAATGTAATCTAAATTAGGAGTCTAAATACAACAGAGATTACAACAATAATAGAGATCTGAAATACTTAGGAAACTAAGATATTTCATATTCTATTCTAATAGAGATCTGAAATACTTAGGAAACTAAGATATTTCATATTCTATTCTAACAGTAGGGTCATATTAGATGCATCTTGCATTCGTTGCGGAGAGAACAGTGAAACGTCCCTCCATTGCCTTCTCCATTGCAATTATGCTAGACAATGTTGGGTCCTCTCTGGTCTTTCTCTCACTCATTACCTCACTGACTCGCTCAAGTTTACGGATTGGTTTTCACATTTATTCTCTAATCTGGATGCTTCAGAACTTGGCTATGTAGCAACTTTGACTTGGTGGATTTGGTACGGACGCAATTAACTGCTTTGGGATCAAGAAGACATTGAACCAGCAAATTTAATTTCACTAGCTCAAAATTTCTAGTTTAGATTTAAAGAAGTACTGAACTTGCTTAATGCCCCCCAAACCCGGAACATATCTATCATCTCTGAATGGAAACCACCTCGTGAGGGCTTTGTTAAAATCAATACTGACGCAACAATTGATTTGGTTTCTAATATATTTGGTATTGGTTTTATAATCCGCAACAGCTTTGGGTACTTGTTTGGATTGGTGTTCAGAAAAACAAGATATTAAATTTGATCCGGAAACAGCAGAAGCATTAGCAATGGCACGTGGATTGGAATTTGGTATATCAAAAGGGTGGAGAAATATTATACTAGAGGGTGATTGTTTATCAATCATCAATGGAGTTGCGGGATCCCAGGTCAACAACCAATTCCATCCTTTGGGTCACATTTTTGAAGACATTAAGTGTATGGCTAGGAGCTTAGATTCGTTTACTTGCTCTCACGTGTTTAGAGAGAGTAATTTTGTGGCTCACAGACTAGCTAAAGTTGCATTTAGTTGTTACCCTCTAGCTGCTGAACTTCCTAGATTTATCCATGATTATGTACTTGATGATATTGATCATTAATGATATCTACCCTATGAGTTTTCAAAAAAAAAAAAAAAATCATCATTAGAGCTCTTAATTTGAACTAGGGTTTTCCGTGGAGCAGAATTTAATTAGAATTTGGCTTGATTTTAATTTTTTGAACTTTATCCGATCAATAATCCAACTGATCTAATTCGTGTAAGAAAATCCGTAACTCAAAATACAGGGAGCGAATATAAATACAAGATAAAAATTTGGATAATAATAAATATATATATACATATATTTTCATAAATAACATTAATAATATCTTACTATCAGTTTAAGAAACTAAAAGTTAACTTTTCATTCTTAGTATCTCATTTTAAGTATGTTTTCACTTGACATGAATTTAATGTTGATACATTGATATCAATTCTACATTTTTTCAACATTATTTGTAAAATCATTTGAACTAAGTAGCTAGTTAAATATGTCCGTAACTAATTTACGGATCCAATTCTATTCCATCACTCATCATCATTAATAATTTAATTATAGGTAAAATTGCAGAAAACGTCTCAAACTATTTATTGATTTTGGATTTTCGTCCCGAACTATTTAACTTGGCGAGTTTCGTCCCGTAATTTAATATTTTTTGGAATATCATCCCAAACTAATTACTAATTTTGATTTTTCGTCCCAAACTATATCAACTCGCCAAATTTCGTCCCATAATTTATCATTTTGTATGAATTTAGTCCCAATATTAAATTTCTAATTTAATGAAAATGACGTTCAATCTTGTGATTAATTTGGGACGAACTCTGCAATATTATATAATTATTCATGTTAAAATTTACCATGTCATAACACTTAAGCAGCCATGTGATAATTCATCGGCAAATGCGCAATTCCGTCTTATAATTATGGTGGGACGATATTCCAAAAAAATAGTAAATTACGAGATGAAATTCGCCAAGTTAAATAGTTTGGGACGAAAATCCAAAATCAATTATTAGTTTGGGACGATTTTTGCAATTTTGCCTTAATTATATGTCCCCACCCAACCAACTACTTGTTTGGATAAAGAAGAAGAATTTTCTTTCATATCTTAATTCATTTTTTTTTTGATAATTTTATCTTAATTCATTTTAATTGCTAGTACACATGAAGAAAATGAAGTGAACGTTTACTCGTATCCATTTCCCGACGAATATTATAACTAGAAATATTCCAAATAGACGGCTCATTTTTATTAGGGATTTTTTCAAGTTAATTTTATGTGATATGTTTAATGGGCAAATTATCTCCTTGTGAATTCAAAATAGGTAATTTAACTTCCGGTGAAATGAAATAATGAGCAATTTAACTCCATGTGTTATGAATTAATGAGAAATTTAGAAGGAGGTAATGTGCTTCTTTTATAAAAACACAGGGAGGTAATTTTTCCTTTTTCTTATCACAAGGAGTTAAATTGCCTATTTAGAATATCGCAGGAAAGTATTTTGCCCTTTTATTTATGACATGGAGTTAAATTGAATAACGGGGGAATTAATTTACTAATCACTCTTTTTATTAGTGTAAACAACCCTTATATATTAATATTTTGGGAAAATTGCTTTTTTGGTACCATAGGATAAACTGACTTGCACTTTTGGTATCATTGGATATGAAAATGCAAATTTGGACCATAGGATATGTTTTCATTGCAATTTTAGTACCAAACCCAATTTTTCTACAAAGTTAATGGCAATTTACCCCCTATGAAATGCATAATGTCCAATTTATCCCTCTATAATTTGAAAAAAATCAATTTACCCCCTATATAATTTTATTGAAGCAATTTACTCCCTTCAGCCGGAGATTGTAACTCACTTGCCGAAATTGAGAGTATGCATGAAAACTATTTTATTTAACATAGGGGGATAAATTGTCACATTTATCATAACACAATGGGTAAAAAATCACATTATCATAATAAAAGTGGATTAAATGCCGCCTATAAAAATATCAGGGAGGCGATGTGAAATTTTTACAAAATTTCAAGGGGTAAAATGCTCTTTTTTAAACCATGATGGGTTAAATTGAACATTATGCATTTAGTAGGGGGTAAAATGCCATTAAATTAATTGGGCTTGGTACCAAAATTGCAATGAAAACCTATCCTATAGTACCAAATTTGCATTTTCATATCCAATGGTACCAAAAGTGCAAATCAACCTATCCTATGGTACCAAAAATGAAATTTTTATATATTAGCATGCACATATTTGAAAATTAAGAGTTGTCATCCTTGGGTTTTATCTATATTTTTTTTGAAGGAAATGGAGGTTACTATCATTCTTTTTAATTATGTGATAGTTGTATTTCATATTTATTCCAACGAAAAACAATAGCTAGTGGTATAATTGATATTTCCTAGCAAATACTCTTTACAACAGTGGTTGAAGCACGCTAAGGTCTGGAAATATGTAAATGTCTTTTGACTTGTTAACTTATGAGGATTTTTATATACTAATAAAAATAAGTATAATTTTTTTTGCCAATTAGATCAACCGCAACTCCGCAAGGGGACGGGTGTTCAGTAGTATTGTTTGTGATTGTTTGAACTTAGAAGTGATGAAAGTTTATTAGGTTCCCAAGACAAAGCTAGAGGTTTTGAATTTAAAATCACTAGCTAATCTGGATATTTATGTAATTTAACGTATTAAACATACTAGTTAGTTTAACATTTTACTTTTGTATTAATGAAATATACTTGAATGGATTTTTCCATATTGTTGTTGATGTAATTTTCAATATCTTATTACTAAAAAAAGATGTTTGTATTGTTAGATAGTGCAATTTTGTAATCTGTAGAACTGTGTGTCAAATGTGCACTGCAAAGAAAAAGAAAAAAAATAGTCATGGATCAAAAATTTTATTTTATTCGTTGGAGTCATCAAAAAGTTTTTGTTGTTTAATCAATCGAAACGAAAATAAGGTGTATTTCAGGGAACTTTTCAAAAAAATTCATATATTTTTTTTTTTGGTTTCCCAAGGGTTTAATCCCTTTCGAGGCGCGTCGGGCACATAATGTGGGATCCTCTCCCAACAGGGATTCGAACCTGAGTCCGCTACTGTGTAGTGGCTAGTCCCTTCCACTAGACCAATCACCTGTTGGTAAAAAAAAAAAAAATTCATATATTTAATTGACCGGAATATACATAAAAAATGAAACTTTGATATGAGAAAATATAGTTAAGGAAATAATTTCAGAAAATATTAGTAATATTCGCACAAATATTATTTTTAATAGATCACTAAACCTCGTTAATTCCTAATAAACGAGGTTTAGTGATCTATTAAAAATAATATTTGTGCAAATATTACTAATATTTTCTGAAATTATTTCCTTAACTATATTTTCTCATATCCTAATAAAGTTAATTAATTACTCAAATCATAACTCTGCAGTCAGGTATAAGTAAAAAAATCTAAACTTTTTTTTTTTTTTTGGGAAAAATAAATCTAAACTAATTATATAAGTGATAAACTACCAGTTTCAAATATTCTTATCCACTAATAAATTCTAACTTGATCAAATTTGTTTATACTTATTTCCTTATAGGTATTAAAATTACATTTGAATAATATTTTATGAAATCCAGTAATTAATTAATTTATACGAAAAAACTTATATGTACGTCAAAATATTAAATTAATCTAATTAAAATTATTTTGTAAAAATAGTCTACCTCATTGAGTCTTAAATTACTCTATACTTTAGTAATTCAGCTCTGGCATAAAAAGTTTACTCCAAAGTCTTCTGTATATAAACCTGAAGGAACTGAATGGTGAGTATTTTCGTATTCAAATAATTCATTTATATATTAATTACTTAAATGGATCGAATAATCCAAGAAAGAAAGAAAGAAAGGCTGGTTAGCAACTTGTCACGGACTTGTTCTCTCAAGTGTCGTGCAGCACCTAGCCTTGTCGCCCCTTGCACACTTCTACCGCCCCTTGCGGAATCGGCTAAGTCAGTCTAACTTTGCTTGAAGGAAAAGTAGTGAAAGTGGAAAGTAAGAAAGCTTTGTGAACTTGGAGAATGCTTTTATATTGCTTGAGAACTTGTTGGTTACAAATGAGCTAGTTACATCTATTTATAGTCCAACCTCCTTAAATGGACGGTTGGGATCAACTTGATCTAAGGGTGGAGATTGATTCTCTAGACCCTTCTACAATCTCTAGTATTATGTACAAGTATCTAGTGTGTTCTACTATGTACAAGATGCCTCTACAAGTTTCTTGAGTTTTCCACAAGGTGCTAGATCCTTCCGGCATGTTCTAGACTTGTGTAGGCTCTCCCGGGCCCTTCTAGTGTCTTCCGGCACCTTCCGGTCATTTCTCGTCCCTCCCGTAGTTATGCGGAACATCCCGGAACTCTCTTGAATGTTCCGGACTCGTATAAAACCCTCTAGAGTTCTCCGGAACCTCTAAGGGTGCAAATTCTGTGTTTTTAAATCATATGTTTGATTCATGTGGCTAGTTCTTTAACTTTGCATGTTTTAGAACATAGATCAGTTAACTTAGAGTTAATGTATAATTTTAGATTCGAAAATTTTATCATGTTAGTTTTTATTTTGGATTGGGATTTAATTGATTGGATCTGTTAAAGTAAAATCATGTGGGTAATCGGAACCAAAAAAAAAAAAATTGAGTTCAACCGCGGCGGCACGCGGCTAGGCGGCCACGGCAGCTGCTGCACGCAGCAGCGCGCTGTCTGCGCGTGCAGCACACGGCAGCTGCCTACGGGCAGTCTGCCGCGTGCTGGCAACGCGCAGCAGCACGCTGCTGCGTGCTGTTACGCACGGCAGCAGCCGCTGCGTGCGGCTCACGCGCGGCCTTCGTGGCCGTGTGTGTGCTGCCACGTGGCGGTGTCCCATTCGTCACCCCGTGGCTGAATTTTGGTTGATCTCAAACTTACCTATTTTGGAAGTCCTGAAAATTTTGGAGAATTTTGGAGGATTAGGAAACTTGGAGTATAAAAAGCCTAGAGTTGGCTCTGATACCATTGTTGAGATTCGGTAAGATAAAAAGCCCTAGGCACAGCGGAATATAAAAAATTTTAGGACCTCTTACGGAATCTTGCCATGATACTACTCTAGTTGTATATATATGAATATAAATAAAACGATAGTATAAGTTTGCACGTTATACCTATCTCCTTGTAAATCCTTTGTCAGCAAAACGAACTCTGATTTCTCCTCTGGTTAAATCGATCCAAGCTCTGCAGCAGCGCCCCACGTGTTGCGCCTCTACGGGTTGATACACCACAATATCACAAAAAATAATATATCTTGATCGACTAGAACACAAGATATATTAAGATCTAGGAATTAGGAACGATTTAGGAACAGAATCGAAAACGAAAAATTCTTCCACAGGGAAGAATGGGTTCGGCCGATTACACTGGGAGGGGGAGAGAATTTTTGCTCTTGCTCAATTTTTCCTTATGGAGTTTTGTGAAAAATAACTACAAGTAAGCTACTTATAGTTATTTCCCTAACCTAGTTCTACTAGGACTAGGACTCTTCTCTCCTACATGGGCCATGACCCTCTTTAATTAGATTAATTCATTTTAATCTTCCAATTAAATAGCCCAATTAATCAACCAGTCTTCCAATTAATTAATTTTGACTCTAAGTTCAATTAATTAATTATTACTTCAATTAATTAAATTCTAATTTAATTTATGATCCTGATCCAATTTCAATTGGATCCCATTTTGTTCCAATTGGGTCGACCCACCCATTATAATCGACCCAGTCGATTATTCACCCAGTCGACTCAGTCGACTCGGTCGTTCTTATTTCCTCGCTTTCGCTTCATGTGTATTGTGTATGCCCTCGTAGGTTCACCACATAATTGGCCGTGGGTTATAATTAAATATTATTTAATTATTCGAGTAAGACATACTCTAAATCAATCGAACACTCTGTCAATTGACCATTCCAAAATTAGCACCCCTGCCAATTTGGGAATTCTCCCACACTCCACGGTCGATGTCCAGCCACAAGCTCATGGAGCCCAATCACTGGTGAATTAATTCAGTGAACCTTTTATCATTTATAATTTCCATATACGACATAATCTCTCCATCGATCAATCTCCCAGTCGAGACTTAAGGGTATGGTCTTTCATCGGATTCCCTTTTCTTTTGTCTTGACCTTATGTATTCTGATCTCAAAATAAATTCTCTTTGACTTAATCTTTATGAGCTACTTACATAAAGTCGTCAGATACCTTGGCCAAGGATTTTATCAGAATTAATTTCTCACAGAAATCCTTAGGAGAATTTCCCAACCTATCAAGTCGGGTCAATGGATCCTTTGTTGATGATATGAATCTGCATACGAGTTCCTCTATACCCAATATGAGTCCACAGAGACTTTCTGGCAATCCCCAATCAGTCGGAACTCATATCAAAGCATAGACGTTCTCGCACCAGATAAACACTATCACCTCAAGTAGTTAGGGATCGTTCCTCGTATACTATTATAAATTGGAATAACTTCAACCCCGATATGCGACTACCACTTCTATGGTGAGTTATTTCCTAATTGGGGTATTCAGTGCGCTTGTCATCCCATCAAGCCACCCACTTATGTATATCGACTATCCCAGTCACGCTCGTGGACCCCATCGTCCTCCAGTTCATCGGAGTATAAACAATAGTGAGAGTCTAACCGAATCCAACGATGTCCTATCTCGATTGGATTCTATGACTCTTGAATATGTTCTAGATCACGGCCTTGGAGATCAGTCCACGGGTTGTCCCATAGCCCTGTGATCTGAGGACTTCTATCCTTATGCGTAGATAATTATTACATAAGATAAAGTTGACCATTGAATAAAGTGCATTTATTAATCAAAATTGAATAGTTCCTTATTTATTACAATAAATGCTCGCCATACAGCTGGCTTGCAGGACACTATTTCTATCAAATTGAACAGGGCTCAAAGAGAAGCTTCCATTCATGAAGGTCATGTGGGTGAACTGAAGAAGAAGAACAACTTGTACGGGTCAATGCTTGACCTCACTTGGATGTTTCTTTTCTGGAAAATGTTTTTTTGATGATGTTGAAGTAGTGTTGAAGAACAATTGTGTGTTTAGATTGTGTTAGTTTTATTATGATAAAACTGTACTTCAACAGCAATGTAATGTTCTTGGTGTTCATGTAATGTAGTTTAGGTTAATGTAATATATTTGGTGTTCAAATATAAGTGTTTAATGTAATGTATTTTGTTGTTCTTATCTGGACTGTTTATTAGTGAGTTTAATTTCACACAATTCTCTCTTGAAATACATAACAACATGAATTGCAAAAAAAAATACTGCAAAATAACTTCATTTCATTGATCGATTTGCTCTCAAACCCAGGACGGAAATAGAGATGAAATTTCTTATCTTTTTACTCTTCTTCAAATCGGTGCAGCTTTTCTCAAGATCTATCCGTCGTCGAACTCTTGTGTTTGTATCAAGTTTGGGTTACAATTTTGGAGTAGAAAATATAGGGTTCTGATTTGGGATTTTATGGGGAGAGAATTGTTTTTTTGTATTTGAGAATCCTGCCCGTTAATGAGACTATGAGAATGTCTCTTTATTTCTTCTGCCGATGTGGACGGTGATGTGGAAGCTGACTTTGCAACTTTTCCTTCAACAAACATGACACCTGGA
Source organism: Penstemon eatonii (assembly GCA_038501285.1). NCBI lineage: Eukaryota > Viridiplantae > Streptophyta > Magnoliopsida > Lamiales > Plantaginaceae > Penstemon > Penstemon eatonii. The sequence goes on from JBCEGF010001339.1 coordinate 1,264,735, forward strand.
ACTAGTCTCCCTCCAAAATCAGATTTGACGATAAATAGCGGGCACGTGAGATTCTCGTGATCATTCCGTCATTAATTTGACGGAAGTATGAAATGTGTTGAGTGGGTGAGAGATATGGTATCAAATGTGTTGAAAGAAAAAATTGTGGTATCAAATCCCTAAAGTAGGTTGAGTTATGGTATCAAAAGTGAAATTCTCTCTATAAATAAATGCAAGTCAAATTACAAAATGAGAATTTTCATAAATTGCAATCAATCTATTCGATGTACATATGCCTCGATAAAACCCCATCCATCCTCAATATCTGGCCCTATCCAATATCCAGAAATCATTATATAAGGGATGGAACATATCCAAACATGACACAATGGAGGTTCATCACATCTTCTTGTAGGAGCTTCAATGCTACAATAATGCCTCCATCAGAATGATTAGACAGTAGCATGCAGTTGTGCTGTTGCTGTATAAATGGTTAACCCATAATCACTACAAAAAAAGAGGTCTTCAGCAACATATGATTCCAATGGAAATAAAAACTGTCACTATTTGTAACGAATTTATAACTGAATACCAACAGAAACAATGTTCCATCAATAATAGCGACAAATTACCAACAAAATATCTAAACGAAATATTTTTCGTAGGTATTTCGTCGTTAAATTGTAGGAAATATTGATTCATGGCGACGGAATCACTCCAATGGAAAATAATCCGTCACTATATCTTAGTCAGCTACAGATTTGCAACTGAACAACGATGAAAACGATGTTTCATCAATAATAGCAACAAATTACCAACGAAATATCTAGAAAAAATATTTTTGGTAGGTATTCCGTTGTTAAGTTGTAGGAAAAATTAATTCGTAGCGACGGATTCATTCCAATGGAAACTAATTTGTCACTATTTTTTTGTCAGTTTTAGATTTGCAACTAAACAACGACGGAAATAGAAGAAAAATTATGTTCTTATTAAAATAACGACTTATTACCAACTAAATATAAAACGAAAATAATATGTATAGCAATTATGTAGTTAAACTGTCACAACTATGAACAAACAACGGCGACATAACTCCAACAGGAAAACAAATTGTCATTGTTGTAACAAATTAATTACTGAATACTAACAAAATTAAATATAAAAAGTCTTCATTTGGTAGAATTGACAAATTACCAACAGAACATCAGAAAAATAATTGTAGGAATTTAGTTATTAAGTTGTAAGAAAAAATGTTACATGCGGAGAAATATTCGCAACGAAAATAATTCGTTACTGTTTCTACGTCGGTAACAAATATTCAACTGAACAACATCAAAATAAAAAAAAATAAGTTCTAAAAAATAGAGACAAATTACCAATAATTCAATATATTATAAAATAAAAAAGTCATGATTAACGATTTTGTTGTTAAATTGTTACAAATATAAACAAACGACGTCCTCATAACTGACTATTAATGAAATTACAAATAAAAAGTGTTCATAATAGCGATAAATCACCGATGAAATATCATAAATTACCAACATATATAAAACAAAAAGATTGTGCGTAGCAACTCTATTGTTGACCTTTGATAAAAACAAAAAGATCGAACGACAACATAATTCCTACAGAACTGATGTGGTTCTATTAAAGTTCACATTCGTCTGCAAACTAAACTAATTAATTTTCAGGTTTGTGGTTTGTGAAAATAAATTAATTCTTTCGAGAAAAAGAGACAAGTATTTAACAATATTTTTTTTATCCATATAATTAAAATTTAAAACTTTAAAAAAATTATATATAACCGACCCCCCAACCTCCCCATGTTACATTAATTATTTTTGAGATTCCAATTGTACAATTTATTTTATGGTTATACTAGTACCAAGCTCACAATGTGCTCAACCATAAAGTCGGGTATAGATGTTGAGTTATTTATTCTATTAAAATAATAATAGATTTTAATTTAATTTTATGTAAAAGTTATGATAAGTTCATCTATTTAACCCATTAAATTTGAGTTTATCTACTCTGAGGGTATTATAGTCTTTTGATATTTTATTTTTATAAAATATAATTTATTAGAAGAACAAAGGATAAAATTCTTCTTTTATTTATGAATTTTTAAAACATCAATTAATTAACATATAAGATGTCTTGGTAATTATTGAAACCTCAAGGTCATTTTTATAATTTCATTGAACATAAGGGATGTATATATATATATATATATATATATATATATATATATATAAAGATAAATCAATAAAGTTGTCTGGCTCAGCTGGTTGCAACATCTTATAAATATACATGAGGTCAATGGTTCAAATCCCACCTCCTACAATTTAATTAAAACATACCATTTAGCGCCCAAGTCATGCCTACCGCCTAGGCCTAGCCCCGGCGCCCGGGCAATGGTCAACTTCTTGCCCACCCAGACGATGATCAACCGCCTAGGCATAGCCCAGGCGCTCAAGCTGAGTCAATCGTTCGCCTAGGCAGCCGGGCGATGGTCTACAACCTAGGTGTAGCCCAGGCGCTCAAGCGGGGTTAAGTGCTCGCCTAGGCGTTGTCTAGGCGCCCATAATTACCAAACGCTAATACAACATTTTTCTACGGAATTACCAACAAAAAAAAAAGTGTTATCGTTATATTCACCAATGGATATGATTCCGTCACTGCATTTACCTATGGAGCTTTCACACACGGAATATCTAACGAAAAAAATCCGTCGCTATATTAACCAACGGAAAATGTGTTGTCGCTATATTCACCAACGAAAATATACCAACGGAAAATATGTTGTCGCTATATTTACCAACGGAAATATACTAACGGAAAATATGTTGTCGCTATATTCACCAACGGAATAATTCCGTCACTCTATTTACCTATGGAGCCTTCACACACAAAATATCTAACGGAAAAAATCCGTCGCTATACTTGAATACCAACAAAAATCGAGGCTTCACCAACAAAAATTGCCGTTTCTAAAGACCCATTTTCTTGTAGTGAATGTTCGTAGCAGAAAATGTACTAATTTCGTTGGACATGTCTGTAAAATCAGGGGCGGATCCAGGATCTTGGTCCAGCGCGGGCTAAATTATAAGCTAAATAATTGAAATACAAAAAAAAAAAAAAAAAACCAATCAAGTAGTCCAACTTAAAATTCATACTTCATTCACGAGAAAATATATGAGGAGATACAAAAAAGAGGAGGTAAAGTTTGACAAAAATAATCTCTAATTACATATGATACCCAATTATGACACCAAAAGAACTCAAAATATCTATGCAATTACATTTTCAAATGACGCCAATTATATTCACAATTGGCCGTGTCAACATAATATGCGGGGCAGAATTAGATCAATATTTTTATATTGGATTGGGGGGAAAATAATTGTGTAGTAATGTATTAATAAAAAACTAATATGAAAAAACGGTACTATAAAAAATAATTTGAGTTTACTTGATAGTTATTAAGAAATAAAAAAATAAATCAAAGGAAAAAAATATTAAGAAAAATAAATAAATTAAAATGCTAAGAAAGAAAAAAGGACTTGCTATGTAAATTAGTATATAAGGTTTTATATTTGAGTTCTCAAGATGATAAAAACATTTTCCCGTTTGGTTACGACTTAGTGAAGAATTATTGATAGTCTGTGTTCGAATACCATGTGGAACAAACTAAGCTTTAATTTTAAAAAATTATGTAAAAGCATTCCCAGGATTCGAACACCTGCCTCTTCTAAAAATCAAGCAGCACTCATCCAGTGAGTGAATGTATGAAATTTGTAAAGAATACTAACTGCTACTAATATATATAAATTATTTGAGTGGGGGCTATAGACCCCACTGGCCCCTACCTGGGTCCGCCCCAGTAAAATCATTTGACTCTATCAAGACCAAATTCTCAACATCTGGAGTTATCTTTAGGTTCTTATTTCCATGTAATGGAAATATGTAGGAAAGGTTGACCTTTTCTTAATTAATGGCTTTAGAGAAAAGATCATATTTACAATATTTCTCAGACTTGTATTTAGTTTTACTGACGCAAAAAGGTTTATGATTGAAACAATATGAGGGTACGTAGGTTTATTTGGGGAAACTGAACTACAACCGAAAGAATTAGAAAAGACCACAATTTGCACTTGAAGTGAAGGTACTACCATTATGATGAAAACGAACCTTTTCTGCTGGTGACTGAAATTATGATCAACTTTCCACTAGCTACTCTCCTTGTTCCAAAACCATACAACAGCAACCACTCTCTCTCTCTCTCTCTCTCTCTCTCTATATATATATATACTAGGTCAATTGCTCCACGCTCCCGCGCGGAGGATATTGCCCAGTGCTAATGCATAATTAAGGACTTGTATGGGTGGAATTGGATATTTTATGGTAAAATAAATAACTATCGACCGGTTCAATCATATTGTTATCGACCATGCACTACAACCTTCACAACGCGGTGTCTACAAGTTTGTGGAGAAGTTTCTGGGGAGTCAAAGAGAATGTGAAGAATTAAAGGAGAAAAATTCTAGGTTGGTTGAGGATCAAAAACTTCGATAATGAGAAAAAGGCAGAGGAGCGGTATGCGAAGGCTCTCAAGACTTTTATGTCCATAATATTAAGTTTATCCTTATATTCTCCTATCATACGCTCATTGTTCAATTGTTTACTCTTCAACTCATTGATTTTGTTGGTTCCAATTTAGTGATGTTTTCTATTATTAATTAATTTTGTGTGTACAATTTTTTTTTTGTTTGCATTTTAAATCGACTTCCATTTTATTTTACTACTAACACAATATACTTTCTATTTTTTTTGTAACAGTATATCATAAAACGATACTGTTTTCGTTTGATTCTGTCATTCGCAGTATAACATAATTTACTTTCGATTTGTGTGAGTATCTAATGAGTCTGATCAACTATAGAATGAAGTTTTATAAGTATCCATAAAAGCCTAAAAGGTTATTGTTTATTTAATTTAACTCAACATAAACAAATACCTGGTGATCATCTGTCAACTTTATAACTTTTTAAGCTGCTCTCCTTTGCTCTAAGATTGTTCTCCGACTGTTCACTTCTCCAATGAAATGACCTCTAAGTAGATTTAACGTAATTTTTACCACAAATTATCCAATTCCACCCATACAAATTGATTAGCAAATATTGGATTATAATATAATTGAAATTCTACACACAACAACTTATCTGTTGGATTAATCTGCTCTATTTTGGTCTAAGATTGTTCTTCGACTGTTCGCTTCTCTAATGAAATGACCTCTAAGTAGCTTTAATGTAATTTTTTACCACAAAGAAAAATTGTTCATCGGAGATATAGTGTTTGGTTCTAATCGATAGGAGAGTATGAACATAGAAATATGTACTTAATAAACGACGCCGTTTGGTGATTATGCGTAATTTTAAAAAATTGAAAGATATTTGGAAGCAGTAAGGCACATCGGAAATATAGTTGTTGTTTTTACTGGAGAATAAAGTATGAACAGATAAAAAAAAAACTCAAATATCTGACTAGACACCGCGTTGTGAAGATATTATTAAATTTTAAACAAATAAACAAATAGCGTATATTTATTGAATTAATTTTCAATTAACAATATTATTTTATTATTATCTCCATAATTCATGAAAAATAATTAGTTAAAATATTAAATACCTAAATTATCTAGCGGTATTTTATAATTTAGTATGATTTGGTCGACAAAATATAGACAAAACTGGTCGTTTAGGAGGAAACAGTTGTTCGAAATAAATATAATATATTGAAATATAAGCAAAACGAAATAATAAATACTTTACCTAATTTTTTATAGAGCACTAAAAGTACGAACAAAGACAAGATTGGATGAGTAAAGTAGCAGTGACTTAGGATGGCCAGCTAATGCCTTAGGAAAATGGAAAGAAAATCCAAATTGGAGTCAGTATCTAAACCAAACTCGACGAATGCTGCTGCTATTGAAAATATGTTATAGAAAATACTTTTTTCATTTGTTTGTCAGCTTATTTCTTTATAAATTAGTTTTAAAATGCAAACATGTTCTTTCTTTTTTCTTAATCAATTCGGTTGTGTTAGCCTTGGTCCAACATTTCGTTATGAACTGAAATAGCTGCTTACAAAAAATTAATAAGATATATGTGAAGTGGGAATATATAAACATATAGTTTATTTACTAATATTTCATTCACATATCAACATCAATTATCTTATCAAATATTTTAGCATATAAAATATTCTTAAATTTAACTTCTAAAAAATTTCCTTTAAAAAAATAGAACAGTAAAATATATATATATATATATATATATATATAATCAATTATATATTATAAATCATATTTAAGTGAAAATTAAGTTATCGAGGAATAATATTAATTAGTCACTATTAAAAAAAATATCAACAAAGAACACTACAATGCATTTTACAAGACACAATATTATGTGGAATATAAAAAAAAAAATTGGGGAAGATTATATGAACAGTCATAAGACAGAATGCTATTTGCTTCTTTATTGTTAGTGTGTTTTACAAGACGTGCAAGTTCAGATAATGTTTAAGCTTTAAAGTAACTTTACTTTATGTATATGATTTTAAACCTTCACCATAAATACGAGTAGTTGAAAAGTTAGGAACGTTTCCCGTTATACAATCTACACCATCTATCACATAATTTAATAGTGTTTGGATCTTTAGCATTGTTACTATAAATTGGCTCACTTGGAATCACTTGGATCATATTATAACCCAATATTTGCTATCTAATTTTAAACATATCAGAGTTTCTACGAAAGTTGGTTGGTATGGGTGGAGTTAGAAAATTTGTACAAAAAAGATTATGAGTGGGATATTTTTATAGGATAATTTTTGTTAGTAGTGTTATTGTTCTTTTCTGTTTAGCAAAAGGCCGAGCAAAATTGTTCATTGAGTAAACCTCCAAACAAGAAACCAAATATAGAGCTACCCGAGGCTTGAGCTTCTTCTATAGTGGACGGCAACATATCGACCACTTGGATTGTATTCATTCATCTCCGTCAAGACTGTCTCAACTTACCATTAGTCCTTAAAATTCCCATTCATCTTATAATCATCCTTGAGGCGACAGTTTATATGCACATCCTTAATGCGACAGTTTATAATGTAGAAATATTTAGAGGTAGATGAAGAAGTTATGACAGTCTTAACGGAGATGAATGAATACAATCCAAGTGGTCGATATGTTGCCTTCCACTATCGAAGAAGATCAAGCTTCGGGTAGCTCTATATTTGGTTTCTTGTTTGGAGGTTTACTCAATGAACTATTTTGGTCGGCCTTTTGCTAAACCGAAAAGAACAATAGAACTATTAACACAAATTATCCTATAAAGAAAATATATAGATTTTTTGGACAACGATTAGAAGAAGCCAAAAACAGATACATTATATTTCACACTCTCGCTTATAGCATCAGCAAGGGTACGATAATTGTCTTCCATGATAAGATCCCACTCATAATATTTTGTAAGTATTTTAAATTAATGTTATACTCCGAGTAAGTAAGTTTTAATGATCGAATTTGATAGGCTAGAGAAAGTGAAGTTAAGAAGATTGTACGACCAAGCAAAGGTGTTAGGGACAATTGTGACGATTGGTGGAGCGATGATCGTGACTCTTGTTAGAGGAGATGTTATAAAATTTCTATGGAACAAAGATCAGGAGGGGTCTAATTATTATTCTAATAATATTAATCATGTCAAGGCGGATCAAGAAGAGCCCATTAAGGGCACTATCATGATCACAATAGGTTGTTTTTGTTGGTCTATTTTTTACATTCTTCAGGTATGTACGTAAATATATTTAAATTCTCATATATATTCTATGTATGTATGGGATGGATAGGCACATACACTAAAGACATATCCGGTTGGACTTACCCTGACGATTCTAATATGTATGGCCAGAGCTTAAGCTTTTAGATGAATTGGTCATTCAATATTAAGCTGTTAGAGAGAGAAATCATTTAATATATATCACTTAACAAATTAAATATATGATCTTTAATTTTTCATAACATAATATTCATGATTAATAAATTTATGTAAAAATATTTGATCTGATGATTTGATGATTAGATCGGGATTTCACTCAGTCACTCATATCTATATTTCCATGTCCCTCGAATCTTGGCCACATTCAATCGGATATCCTTATATTCTCCTATCATACGCTCAATGTTCAATTGTTTACTCTTCAACTCATTGATTTTGTTGGTTCCAATATAGTGATGTTTTCTATTATTAATTAATTTTGTGTATACAAATTTTTTTTTGTTTGCATTTTAAATCGACTTCCATTTTCTTTTACAACTAACACAATATACTTTCTAATTTTTTTGTAACAGTATATCATAAAACGATACTGTTTTCGTTTGATTCTGTCATTCGCAGTACAACATAATTTACTTTCGATTTGTGTGAGTATCTAATGAGTCTGATCAACTATAAAATGAAGTTTTATAAGTATCCATAAAAGCCTAAAAGGTTATTGTTTATTTAATTTAACTCAACATAAACAAATACCTGGTGATCATCTGTCAACATTATAACTTTTTAAGCTGCTCTCCTTTGCTCTAAAATTGTTATCTGACTGTTCACTTATCCAATGAAATGACCTCTAAGTAGATTTAACGTAATTTTTACCACAAATTATCCAATTCCACCCATACAAATTGATTTGCAAATATTGGATTATAATATAATTGAAATTCTACACACAACAACTTATCTGTTGAATTAATCTACTTTATTTTGGTCTAAGATTGTTCTTCGACTTTTCAATTCTCTAATGAAATGAACTCTAGCTTTAAAGTAATTTTTTACCACAAAGTATCCAATTCCACCCATACAAGTTGATTGGCAAATCTTGGATTATAATATAATTCAAATTCCACACACAATAACTTATCTGTTGAAACAATACAACTATATATTAAATAGAAAATATTATTTACGAAAGATAATTTATAGTTGATATTAGTTAAAAAGTGTAGATTGTATAAGGGAAATGTTCCGACCTTCTGAATTACTCTAATTTAAGGGGGAAGTTTTAAATTAGATACATAAAGTATGATGGCTTAAATGCTTCAACATAATGTCCAGCAGCATGTCTTGTAAAACGTAATCACAATAAATAAGCAAATAACATTTTATCTTATGACTGTTTGTTTCGTTTTCCCTGAATAACGTAAAAAATTCCCCAAAATGTGCTGTGTTGTAAAACTTACTGCAATGTATCTTGTTGCTATTTTATTCTAAATAGTAATAGGTTAATATTATTCCGCAATAGCATTATATTTATTTAACTCTGCTTATTTAAAACATTATAAATTATCAGCAAGTATATTTAAAGATTTTTATAGGACATTGCTGTTGATATATGAATTAAATAGTAGTAGATAAATTAGTTTTTTAAAATTTTAATATAAGTACTTTAATTTAATTTGAGATATTATTAAATTTTAACCAAATAAACAAATAGCGTATATTTATTGACTTAATTTGCAATTAACAATATTATTTTATAATTATCTTCATAAGTCATGAAAAATAATTAGTTAAAATATTAAATACCTAAATTATATAGCGGTATTTTATTATTTAGTATGATTTGGTCGTAAAAAGATAGACAGAACTGTTTGTTTACGAGGAAACAGTTGTTCGAAATAAATATAATATATTGATATATAAGCAAAACGAAATAAGAAATACTTGACCTAATTTTTTATATGCCTTAGGAAAATGGAAAGAAAATCGAGATTCGAGTCAGGACATATATATTGTTAATAAAATCTATCTAATCTAATATTTGTTATATTTGTATTCATTTTATTCCTTTTTCTTTCCTATGTTTCGCGTTGTAATTTATTTGTACTAAAATGCATATTCAACATAGCAAGTGTAATTAGAAAAAATATCAATCAGGTAGATAATTTGTTTAGTCAACGGATTGCGATATGTACGGAAATATAGTGTTCATTTATTCAACTAAGGACAATTTTTTGTATTAAAATGAATTTGAATATCTAAATTTTACTAAATTAGTATACTATAATATTTTTCTAAATTTTATTTACCTAACAATAAAATGTGTGAAAAAAGTTATTTAGATAAAAAAAAAGCAATAAAAAATAAAAAGCATCATTAAAGTAATAAATTAAAACATAATAAATAACGGTCAGCATAAATAAAAACAAACAACTAAGGCGATCCATAATAAACCGCATAATTATATATAGTAGTTAAATTTGACAATGCAAAAATTCACAAAATAAACTCTTCTGGCAGGCTCACAAGTATTATGTTATCCGACAGAATTGGCCCTCAATAACCTCTCCATTATTCAACTATCGTAGAGTGATTTCTTTATCTTTGCACCTCTTCATTCCTCTCGACCTCCGATTGAGGAAGCGATTACTTTTATTTTTAATATGGTGGTATCGGTAAACGGGGTTTCCCAATGGGTCGGGCTCGCCGTTCGAATGGGTGGGTTCGGTAAGGAAGACGAAGTCAGCATCGTCGGTTATTTTATGTGTCGGTGCTTGGATACTATTCGTCTTCTATCTGAGTATCGATGTCACGAGACGTGCTCTGGTGTTGTCAGAGGTCTTCATCAAACTGATATCGGAGGACTATGGTTGTCGAATTTGTAGGAATCCATCAGAGAGTTCGTCTTCGATCAGATAGTAAAAAAAAAGATAAAGTTACTCATCTTATTTATTTTAATCGAGTTTGTCGAGTTCTCCTTATTTTTTGTCGTCGAACATTTAGGTTTATTTTCTTGAATATTGGTCTGTAGATACCTATGTAGTCGTGGAAGAATAATAGAAGTTAGCTTAAACTTTTACCACTAAACTATCACCGCTACACTACACTTATTGTATACAAATAGACTTTCTGTTGAACAATATAATTTAGCATGATAAGGAGATAAAAAATTAATGGGATTCATATCGGTTCGATAAATATTAGCTTCTCTGGAATACCAAAATCAAGCATAATAGCTGTCGTTTGTTAATTGGCGATTTGATCCGGCTGCCTCTGCGGCTGCTGATCTACAATATTAAATATAAATTTTTAAAAGCATTTTGACACGAGGGTATTAAAAGGATTACCATATATAACACAACGATGGCAACTACGAAAAGTGCGTTCTGTTTTTAAAAGTATTAGGACTGTAAATTAAATTTAAAATAATATGACTTTTCATATACTACGAAAAGGAAATATTTTAACAAAAAATATGTGGCAGTTATTGAATATTGGTAATACAATTCAAATTTATTTAAAGGATTCGTAAAACGGACTGACAATAAATAAGCAAATAACGTTTGTTTCATGACCCTTGTTTTTTTCATTTTCCGCAAATATCGTAAAAAGTTCCAAATAATGTACTACTCCCTCCGTTTCAAAATATCTGTCTTTTCACATGCATGCACACAAATTAAGAAAATCATTGAATATGGCTGAATTCTAGAGAAAAAAAGTTGAAAAAGACTAAAATACCCTTTTAATTAATTATCCTCCACTATGTTTGATAAAATTTATGAGCATAAAGGGCAAAAATGGAAAAAGAGCAATTCATGCTTTATTGAAAATCCAAAGTGACAGATAATATGGCACAAGAAAATCTTCCCAAAGCGACAGATATTATGAAACGGAGGGAGTATTTTGTAAATGCTATATATATATATATATAATTATAATTATAATTCTAAAGAATTTTGACTCAAAAGGTAAATTGCTTTTATAAATTATACATATAAGAATATTTTGTACAACACTTTTGTATAAGTATTTAATTTACCATATTTTCATTTACTACTTTTTTCTAAATAAACGATCCATTACTCTTCTCTAATATTTTTAATGTTAAATTGATATTATTATACTTTATTTATTTGTTAAATTTATTTAATCTATCTTTTTATTAAATGCATTTTCCCCCGTCTGTTTGCAACCAGTGCGCTCGGCAGGGGAATTCTGGTCGTGCGAGTCTGCTTTTGCAATTTATTTTTAAACGGCATAATAATGTAACAGCGCGGTTTATTGAATTTTTTTTTTATGACCATAATATATTATCGATTGAAACCAATAAATACATTTCCGATATAGAATTATTGTTTTCTATCTTGTTTAGCGCTTATTATTTATTATGAGGACAACATATTATCTTTGTGAAAGAAATTTTTTTTTGTTGAATTGAAACATACAAAGCAATGGTCAAAATCTTAATTCTAAAAATCTAAATATCAATTAACATTAATCATGTAATGCTGAAGAAGTTAGTCGAAGACCATATAATTGGCCTCCTCGGAGACATCAGGACATAAGTTTTGGTCGGAAAACAATATATCACAAAGTAAAATTACACAAAATATACATATTGGTCAAAATTCAAAGACAAGCGGATTTTCATACAAAACTACATCCGCATAAGATCAGAATAATTCTTTTAATTATAATGACATTACCGATCATCGACAGGATATTCCAGAGTGAATCGGCAATCATTAGAAGTTGAAGAAAAGTAAGGATTTGAGGCATTTTGATATGAACCAAGAGTTCATCCTATTCGTTACTCTGGCTGAAAAAAAGGTACTTAATTAAGCTCCCATCATCGTCATCTCCACGAAAATCTCGATATCTCCAAATTAGTTAGGAATGTTAAATTAAGAACGGCTAATGGGAGTGTTTGGGTTATACGTTTTCTCCTGCTTGGCTGTCGACTGTAAAAAAAAAAAAAAATTTAACACTGGCTCACACAAGTATATTTGAACTATGTCGAAAATCCGACTATGTATTGGTATTTGTAATATTTTAAATGAGATGTAAGAATAAAATTTATCTTATGTTATTAACACATACTAATATATTATCCTTGAAAGAAAATCTACAGTATCTGTGAGAAAGAACTAACGGATTTAAAAAATAGATACCTTATTTTGTGCAGCCTCGTATATAGCATTAGCAATGGTACGATAATTGTCTTCTTCAATAAGAGCCAATCTGACATTCTTCAAAGTTTCATCATATTTTTTTGTACCAAAAATTTCCAATTCCACCCATACAAAAACTACTTTAGAATTTTTTTTTATAGATATTAAGTTGAATAGCAAATATTGGATTATAATATACTTCAAATTCCATGCCCGCAAAATCATATGTCGAATATAAATAATATTCTAACTGAATAAAAAACACAACTCTAATTTATATCGAAAAATATAATTGATGTGAGACAATTTATAGTGGACATTTTAGATCTCACGACCATAATATTATAAGATAAACGGTGTAGATTGTTTAACGGGAAACGTTCCCACCTTTTCAACTACTCATAGTTATAGCTTTATAGGGGTAGTTTAAAAATATATAAAAAAAAGTAATATTGCTTAAATGCTTTAACCTAATTGGACGTGCATAAAGTAAAACGCACCGACAATAAATAACCAAAAAATTGAATAACGTTTTGTTTTGTGACTATTTGTTTCATTTTTTAAAAGTTTTGTAAAACTTACTGCAATGTACTATATTAAATATTTTTTTATAGAATATCGTTGTTGGCATATGAATGAAATAGTAGTAAATAACAGCTAAAAAATAACATATATTATATTATCTCTGTAAAAGATAAGTATATTATCGACATCGAAACATACAAAGGGACGGTGAAAATTATATGTGTAAATTAAGATATCAAATTGCTCGATAACGATCTAAACAACTATTATTTGCACAATGTAATGATCATGGAGAAATATTTTATTATATTTTATATATTTGTATTTACGTTATTACTTTATCTTTAATGTTTAGTGTAGTATGTACATTAAGTCGAACGGAGCAAATTAATCTAAACCTGAATTTGCATGTTCAATGGGACAGATTAATCTGAACATGAATCTGAATCAAAGAATGTTTTACTATAAAATACCTTATGTTTTTCTTCCAACTCGAAATTTTTTTCTCACAATTTCCGAATTCCTCGATAGCAGCTTTTAGTGCATTGGATTTCTGCACGCATTATAAATTTAGAAAATCTTTTATAATTTTAACAAGGCTTGAAAAAAAATTTGAACCACCTTCAGTAGTTGGCGGCCCGCGGCCGTATTTCTTCTTTGGTTGAAACCGAAATAGAAAAAATAAATAAACATAACAAAAAAATATTTGGTAAGCTCAGATCGAAAAGCAAGATCAAAATTAAAAAGTAATAGAAAAAAATAACTAACGTAGAAAATAAATAAAATAATTACCCGACTGAAAAATAAATGTGGATCGAGTAACACAATGAACATAAAATAATTGTTCAAATATAAAATACAGAAAAATAAACCACAGAGTTACTAATAATGTAACGCATAATTAAAGCAATAAAATACCTTGAAACAAATTACAAAAAAAAAATATGGGAATTTTTTATTTATCTTAAGAAATTCAAAATAAAATAAATTAATCGCACAGTCCATTACATATATAAGAACATATAATATTCTTCAGGCAAAGGAGGATAACAAATATAATAGTTAAATAATAATATTCTGTTTAAGCAGCAAATTAAATTATGTAATAAACAGATCCAAATTAAACAAAAAAATGACAGAGCATAAACTTCAGAGCATTTTCATATCATTTTCGAAATACTTCTATATAACTTTTTCCATATTCAGCCAATTTTTTCGAAGATGTGCTTGCCTTTCCAATTTATTTTTTCCCGCATAATTCTGAAACGACGTCATTTTGATTGTGAGCCTGTTTTTTTATCTCATCCTTCTCAATTTTCCGTCTACCCTGCTTCCTAAGAGCAGTGTGTCTACAAACCTAAAATTCTGTTTCACCACAGCAGCTTGTCTTGAACTCTGTCTCCACTAATTCTGTTTTAAATGAACAAGATGGAACAGAAGAGGAAGATAGGATTCATGATTTGCCAGATTGTCTTCTCCTACACATCTTCGCTCCAATCACTTGCCTAATAAACTCGATTAACCACCTATACCAAGCCAAATTGATAAGAAATTATGATATATTTGAAATTGGATGGCATATCTTGGATGGTATAATATTTCCAATTCCACCCATACTAACTTATAATTTTTACGACAATTAAGCATCATCAATTTTATTATCCTTAGATTTCTAGAACAAAAAAATAATTTACATTTACTCCACAATATTAGTTCATAAATATAATCAAGGTAAGCCAATTTATAGTAGCTATAGTAAAGATCTAACGGCCAAGAAATGAGGAAAATCCAACGGTCAATTAATTAATAAATTAACAGCGTTTTATTTCCAAATATTTAAACAGATCTGAACTTTCGTGTCTTGTAAAACGTGCTAAAAAATAATATATAAATTTGTTTTGACCGTTGATCTTTAAACTTTAATTATATGGACTGTTCGAGTATCACCATAAATATAGGTAGTTGATAACGCGGAATGCGTCCTATTATAAAATTTACGCAATCTATCTTGAAATTCCTTGGCCGTTGGATTACGATTGCTTCTATAGATTCAGTCATTTTTACTTTCATATATATGAAATATTTAAAAAATAATTATTAATTAATAAATAATGTTGTGAAACCAGCACATGTGACTCATCAGTTTCTAGAAAGTACTATGTCAGAAAATAGGCCCGAGTAATTTGTTTAACAAGTTACAAGACACGCAAGTTAATAAAATTCAAGAAAGACTGATTTAATGAAAAATATGAGTTTAATTTTATTTACGAAGATGATTTCGAGATTTATGGAAAGCGTCGTTTTGTCCTTTGTCGACCTTTTTTTTTATTCAATTTGGCTTGTTCTTACATATGTTTTCGTTTACTTTTGTCGGTTATATGCTTTATTTCTGTGTTAAATATTTTATATAGTCGATAAAGAAGTAAAGCGGTAGACAAAGATGGAAGTAGAAGAAATATACAGAACAAAGATCGCGAAGATAAGATCGATTACCAAAGATCGGAATATATTTTTAAGCATTTTTCAACCCTGCAGCCTTGTTTTAAGGATGATAAATCCATCCCATATCAGTAGTTTAATTTTATCCCCATTAACAACGTCTAAACTTTAAAACCTGGCGCGCATTAGTAAGCCTCTATGTCATGGTTTGAAGATAAGTTTAAGTAAATTATTTGTTCTGACAAGAAATCAGTATAAATATATGTAAAACGCATGTAAAAAAAAATTATCTAAGATTTATATTTTGTTAAATTAAGTAAAAACAAGAAAATGGTAAATTATTTTGAGTTGGAACGTTTTATAAAGAATCAATTAGGTTCTTTAGATCTTGATATAATAGATGTCGATGAACTTATCTATGCAGCGGAGGTAAATTTCCGATGTAATTCTTATATCGACAAATCATTCATAGAAGATGTAATTCGAAGTTATAAGTTAGAACAGAGAGCTGCAGGGGAACCAAAATATGGAATCATTAGTTACGAATGCCAGAATAACACTCCGATAAGAGAAAGAGGAGTATTTTTCATGCTAACTTACAATCCATTAGAAGAAATTCAGGTATTATGTAAATATCCTAAATAAATGTCTAATGAATGTATAACTTCAACATTTTCTATAACATGTGTTAATAATGTTGTAGAAAGTTCCAGTTGGAATGCAAAAAAATATTGGGATGTCAAAAGTAAAAGAGATCTATATACGGAATGGGAACATATTTTGGACAATCAAAGTAGCTCATCTTCTTTTGGGTGTAGCATGGAATGGAGTAATGATTGAAAATTCAGTAGAATATGCAGACATAATAATGTTATATCAGTCAGCAGTTAATACATTCGAATTTAGCCTTTTCAGTGGTTACTCATCTCGGAAGTTTCAAACATTTAATGAATATGGAGGGATTGAGGATATTAATGCTGAATATGAAGGGCAAAAAGAAGTTTCAAATCTTACAACTCCATTTGTATTGAAATCTTGCTATAGTTTTTCAATAATGCCTGCTTTCTTGGTGACAATGCATGGAGCAAATCAACGATTGGTAACGATTTCTCATATTTATTTTAATGTTGCTTAAAAAATGCTTTAACAAATTTATGTATAATAAAAGAAAATTTTTATTTTAGAGAATACCGGCGCAGTTTATTCAATCAGCTGCCATGCTAAGTACTCGACGCGTAAATTTGAAATCTGGTATACGAAAATGGTTAGTTAAAATGACAGATGAAGGTTTTGGAGATGGATGGGATATTTTCTATCGAGACCATAACCTGAGTACAGAAATTGTGGTTTTCTTTCGAACAAGTGCAATAACATATCGTCCAGTTATATTTAAGCAGAGTAGAGTACAGATGTTATATAGTTGGTATATTCAAATATCTATAAATTGTGCTTAAATTATTTTGAGTGCGTTAAAACAAGCAATTATTTCCGTTTGGATCAAAATTTCCAATCCTGATTACTGACCAACTATTGCAATGGTTAATAACTAATTACCGACCTCTAAATTTTTAATGTCATCGACCGTGCAATATAACCTACACAAAACGGTGTTAATTGGCTAACTGTATAGCGAGATATTTTTTATGGTCCGTCACATCATCCTTCTTGTTCAAATTAATTAAATAACAATAAGGAGGTCTCCTACTTCTTGTCAAGAGTAAAATTAATTGGCAGTATCACAATGAATTGGAGCAATTCTTCTTGTATAGGAATCCAGGAACAAGATAAAAAAAAAAATGGTATTGGAAAATGGAAAACAAAATCATGAACAAGTAAATTGATTATCTAGATATTTTACAATAAACCAAGAAAAATATCTCCAAATTAAATACTATAACTATGTAGCAATAACTAAAAAGCCTTCTGAGAAGAAATTACCTGGAAGAAGATAGATTGGTTCGATAAAGTGTAGAAGTAAAAGAAAGTTTAAAGTTAGAAATAAATGTAATTTGATTTGCCTGACTTTGTAAGAAAATTAGGATGGAGAGAACATGAGATTAAAAACTCACCAAATAATAAACTTATACGTGAATGTAATAATCGATAAATAACCAATACCTTTATGAATAAGAATAACCATTATATCTGACATACTTTAATCAAGTCAAACTACAGTCACGATTATAAAAGATAATAATTGTTATAAGTCATAATATACATGTTAAATAATATATTGAATAATAAACATATAAAATACAAAATAAAAAAGAATTAAAATAAAATATAACAAGGTAGTTCGTCCACAGCAAAAAAATTGTCGACAAAAAATTACTAAAACAATTATCAATAATAAAATTTAGAATATAAAAGAAAAAAATATAAAATAAGAAAAACAGTTGAATAAACAAAATTAAGGCAGTTACCGAGTATGTAATTTTAAAATCGATTTAATCGATAAATGCTGGGGTTTTTTAAGTTCCCGAAATTATGTTAAAGAACGAAAAAAAAAAAAGCAAATACGAAGCATGACACGTGAAGCCAAAAATTATTTCGTACTTGGAAGTTCAAAAGTAAGACTATGTTATACGCAGTCATGCATTTGTTAGCTTGGCATAATAAAACTGAGATCGAAAAAGTTAGATACTATGAGGAGATAGGAAAGCCATAGAGAATAAATGTGGAGGAGGTCGAAAGATTAATTTGGGTAAAGATATGGGAGAGAATGAGATAAGAAATGAGGAAATCAGACCTCTTTGGGCCCACCACTTACAAATTAACGGCCCATTAAACCATTAAATGAAAAGGATAAAGAAAGTCAGCACTGCACAAGGTACAATAACAAACAGCGCGTATGGCATCAAAATTAAGTCATTTTGTATATTAATCTTTATTTGTAACTGGGTTACTGTGTAAAAGTTTGTGAAAATTAAATTTTTTTTTAGTTTCATTAACTTAACTTATCCAAAGATATCCTAGATTATATTGAATTAATCTACTCGACAATAATCAGATAACGTCGAAAATTTCCCGGCTATACTGTATGCACAATGATTAAGTTCTCTTAGACCAATATACTATCATTCACTACAAAGATGAGTAGATACTGTTTATTAAAATATTGTTCAATAAATAAGTATTAATATATAAACTAATTTAACTAAGTGCAAAATATAAACATAAAATAATTTATTTAATCCATATAATGCACTGAATATAACCCAAAATTTAAAATTTAATTTATCTTTTAAACTATCATCATAAACATGAATAGTTCATAACGTATATAAGTTACCGATATATATAATACTCTCTAATAAAAGTATGTCTACAAGAGATATTATGTAAATAATAAGCAACATAAGTTAAAGTCTACATAAACGTAACTCCAAATTTTACAAATAATATATAACAGTATAACAAAGAGCTGAAAACAACAGTGCGACCCACGTTTGTTGTCGGTTGAGTCACCATGATTTACCTCCTCTCACAATCCCGTCAGACAGAGAGTTGAGGGACGCCCGGGGTGAGCGATTTCACCTTTTGGAACAAGATTATCACATATTTTATCAACTAAGTTATAAAAACTTATCTGACAATTGTAGATATTGTGAATTATTCGATCACAAAATATGTACCAACATATGACATAACTCTTATTGGGAGGATTAGCAGAATCCATCTATCTACTCCCAAGAATAGGTCGTAAGGAGCACTATCGAGTAACATTTGCAACCATAATCCTACTCCTCAACAAAATGTAACTCCATGAAATACCCACACCAAGCTAACTTGATTATAAATTATGGTATATTTCAAGTTGGCTAGCATATATTGGATTATAAATATTTCCAATTCCACCCATACTAACTTATCCTTTGCATATATATTATTCATTATCAAATTTATTTTCCTAACTTTTCTACAACAAAACAGTAATTTAAAAAGATTTCTTGTTACCAGTTGAGAAATACGCTGAAGGTGCGAATTTATAGTATCTATGATAAAGATCCAACGGCCAAGAGAATATAAGATGAACTTCTACATTGTACTACTGTAAACGTACGACAAAACATTAATTTAAAAATTGTGATTGTGCTTAATTATTATATTATAATCTAAAAAAAAAGCTAAAGGTTGTAGAGAAGTAAAAGTAAGTGGTGTTTGCAAATTATGCCAACAAGTCCAAAAAAAGCACTTTTGGATGTTTGGAAAAAAATCACTTTTGTCCACTTTCTTCTCTCAAAATATAAAAGTATAAGCTAAAAGCACCTACCATGTCAACTTTTTGTAGACAGTTTAAATAAATTACTTACAACATTCATCATTATCTGACATTGCGTGTATTGCTACTATCCTCTGTAAAATAATTGATTCGACATCTAACACCAATATGACTTCAATATGCCACACTAAATTAACTTGTTCGAGAAGGTAGAATCGATCACTCCGTTCACCCATCACCCACTGTCCGATGGGATTGTGAAAGGACATAAATAATGGTGACTCAACCGGCAACAGAGGCTGGGACCAGTACTAAATTAACTTCATATGTAAAAAAAACCCAAAACCATATTTAATTATTTTATTCGACCAATCATGATAAAATATCTGTTGTTCCACGATGTTGATCAATATATTACAGTAATAGTTCAGTGGTTATGCATCGACTAAGTGTATATTGACCAATATACAAACATTAATTAAATGGGTTAAAATTTTATATAATATAAATTATATATTCATCTGACTGAAACAATAATATTTAAAAAAACTAATCTATCATTATATAGTTAATATATATATATATATATATATATATATATATATATATATATATATATATATATATATACATACATACAAATATATAATAATTTATTACAAAAATGTTTCAGAATCATTGAATTTTAATATATCTTCGATGTTAATTAAAGATTTAAACATGATTGAACTATTTTTTTATCTATAATATTTTGAAAAATTAAAAAATAAAGAATAATATCTTAAATTCGTAAAAAATATGGGAAGTTTTTTTTTTGTTATTGAAACTATGAATACGGTAAAGTTTATTTATTATATAACATTACATTTTAGTGCAAGTAACCGTAAATTTTACCATACTATTTAAATCAATTTTTAAATAATAAAAAAAAATAACAATTTAGTTAATAAAACGTTAAACTAATATACAAGTAAAATCATTATAAAAAGCGAAAAAAAAAGAAAATACGAAAATAATGTTCATATTTATAAAATTTCAGGGTCCACATATATTTCACGCACTATTACAAAAACAAACACATTTCACATATTATCTTACTCACATAACTTAGGAATTTTTTTTTTATTAGCATAATATACAAATCTATTACAATACATAAATATACACACATATTTATACAAAAAAATACTTCATAGAGACGTTATGATCTTCTAAAAAACATTTTCAGACGTCCACAAATCCAGCCTTTCACTTGAACATTCCAGGATTCGACAGCAGCTTTTAGCATTGATCGTGCTTTATCGTGATTTTGTGTTCATTTTCAAAATATATTATTTTAGTAACTATAATCTGTAAAAGAACAAATTATTTTAAAAGTATAATAAGTTTCAATAAAATTATATAGAGAATAAAGTTACGATGGGGTATAAAAATTATTACCAAGCCATATTTATTTTGAACAATCAGCATATGGAAAGATTTTGATTTAGCTATGCTATCCACCGTTTCCGTATTAAAGGAAATGAAGATGTTCAAATTTGTATTGGCTGGAGAACTTTTGGCAACCATTTTCACATGCTACGGAAATATCTGCAATAATATTATTAAATATAAAATTTAAAAAGATAATTTTTCTTAATTAAATAAATAAGTAAGAAAATACTAATAATCTTTACCAGTAATGCAATAAACGCTTTGTCAGCACAAACAAAAAAAAAATATTCAGTAGTTGTTAACTACATTAGCGCGAAAGTAAATACAGGTTCACACATCTTCACTGGCAGTAAAGTTATAGAACGTTGTCTCCATACCATCCAAAACCCTGTACATGATCCGTTAAGTTGAGCATATATCGATCCATCATACCCCTCGTCTCTAAAGGTCTGGGATAAGAAACTAAATTTTATTCCTGGATTGTACATTATAATCATTTGTGGTGATTGTTTGTCAGATATTTTCCGAAACATCGTTTGAACAATATTTATATTGAGGCTTTTGATATTCCATGATAATATTGAACGTTGTTGATGCGAATTTGTATCAAATTTTTTGGCAATGGATATTTCAGTGTGCGTTAAATCAGATATAATGCTCACTGGAAGACATATCTTTAAAAAACATGCCATTACATTTTGCTCTATGTAAGTAGTTTGAAAGAGCTCGTCGTTTGTACGAAAATAATAGTTGATTTTTTCGGACCGAAGAATGTTTACATCCATATTTCCAAGTTCTGCCATTGCTGTAGAGAATAATATATCTATATTAAATAAGTAAATACTCTAATTGATTCGTTTGAATTAAAAAAAGGGTATTTAACCGAGAATAGTTGTTCCATATATGAAATTCATTATCATCGTAAACCAAATTCATTAAAATACGAATAAATCATATACAATCCGAACATACAAAATCTGCACAATTAATTATATTTATTAATAGATTTGATGATAGTGATGATAGAGTATTCATGTTTGTAACTAACGTCTTAACAACATAAATAGATCTCCAGAAAATTAATTTTCTACAACCACTTAAATCATAATGTTCCACATATATATAACAAAATTATATAAACATTTGCACAAAGTACTGCTAAGATAATAAACGAAATACCTTTTGTTTTTGCAAGATAAATTGTAGAAATTTAGATTGTATCCGCAGTAAATGACTTATTTTCAACAGAAAGACAATTTATAAAGCAAAGATATTATACACATAATAACTATTCACAATTGCGTGCATTGGAAGCCAGTCTATACTAACGCACGGTATATTAGATTATATTATATTATATTATTTTATATTATAGTAATAAAGTAAACAAAAGTCTTGACAATCAGATAAATTAATATTAAAAGAATAAAAACTCAATTAAATTAATACTTGAATAAGCATGAATTACCTTCACATACTGTTCATCTACAATTTTATATCTAAATTTTATTGTATGTGTTATATATAGGCAAGATAATATTAATTATAAAATAGTTTAAAAATATTGTTACAAATTAGCAATAGCTTCAATAAGATAAACAAATAAATAAAATTTATTTACAATACCATAATATAAAAAATAAATTATGCAAAAAAAAAACAAAATGAAAATTCAAGTCAGCCATAAAAAACGATACAACCGTCGTATTGAATTAACGTATCTGGTAAAATTTTGTTACCACTAATCAGTAGGCCACTTAACGTTAGTCCAAGATAACATGTATTTATTTGGAAAATTACATAAAATATCGTTCAATAAATGAGATTTATTTGTTACGCTTCCCAAGGATTACAGACAGTTTGGCAAAAGGAATCACGGTGTTCAGTTTATTTGTTTTTAGTTCAATGTAAAGGTAGAACGGCTGAAGATCCTCTGTACCACTTTTGGTGTACCACTTAAGTATATCATCACTAATTGATTGACACATGCATATGTGAGAATTATTATAATTGTCATATTTGCAAGTGTCAATTAATTATTGGTGATACACTTAAGTGTTAAAAATATAATATGTTACTGAAACTCGATAAAATTCCATATACTCGGTAAGATAAATAATGAAGGAAAACATACCAAGTTATGCATGAACATTATAGTCGAACACAAACTCGAAGAACAATATAATGGCTGATTCATCAATTGTGCAACAGAACAAGTCAAAATACATGAAAAGATAAAAAGCTAGGAGGTGCTAATAATTCATCAAAGTAGCCATCAATTTTTATAAACCAACCGGAAGATAAATGGCCGGTTTCTCAAATCGACTCTAATTCAAATTAACGAACGCCCATTTTCTCGAACCTAAACTCATCGCCATCACTAATTATCCAATGCCGAACAGTCCAACCGTATACAAACAATTACCACCATATTGCGTACAAAAACTTTATTCCATTCAGCAGTCATATAAATCTTACTACGATTCTTGACAAAATCTCATTTTCTCAAACCCAAACTCATCACCATCACTAATTATACTGTTATTGAAGCCTCTCCAATGCCGTACTGTCCAACCGTATACAAACAATTACTATTTTAGTAATTTCCCAAGAGAGTGGAGAAACCCAACAAAAATATTGGGATCATGGCTTTGTAGAATGCATTCTATACAGCACTAAATCTGTAAAAGAGCTGTGATAGAAAATGCACAAGAATTTTCCAATTCCTCCCATATCAAAAAAAATTGATTTAAAAATTTAAATTTTTTCGAGATAAATAAAATATCTTGAATAATAATATATTCATATTTCGGGCACGCTAACTCATACATTACATATAGATTACTCTTACTTGATTTTATAATCATAAATTTTCGACAACATATAATTATTTATTACTAATTAATAATTAATTTATATATATTTCATATTATTATGAGTTATTATATTAATTAAAAGTAAGTCAATTTATAGCAGCAATCGTAAAAATCTAACGAACGGCAAATTTTAAGATAGACGGTGTAGATTTAACAATGGGAGACGTTCCACTTTTTCAACTACCCATATTTATGGGGCAGTCTATAAAATTACAAAGATCAACAGCAAAAAACAAAACGGATAGAGATATTTTTGTTTCTGCACGTTTTACAAGACACGCAACTTCAGATTTGCATAAATATTTGGTAATAAAGAAGATTCGCAGTCAAGACCAGTTCTCAATATATGAAATGATAACAAATTAAAGACCAGCACACGTGGCTCGCTAAAGACTAAAAAGTACTACCTATAAGGTAGTTCGGAATAAGTCGTTTAACAAGACACGCGAGTTCTTATTCATATTTACGAATTATTTTAACAAACTCCTTTTAAAAACACCGGAAGATTAAAACATTGTTTTGTTAATAAAATTATTCTAAATTTCGTTGTGGTCTATCTTTTGTATGTACGATATTTTTAATATTAAAACAAATAAACTGATAGACGAAGTTAATCGTATTACAAACTAATTGTAACTAACATTTTTTTTTACTAAAAAACTTAATCAAAAAAAATTGTAACTAATATTGGTTTTTATACGATAATATAAAATATTAAAAAAGTTTATCAATTCAATCGATGATCATTATTGAATTGAATAACTGATAGATATTGAAGCAGTAAACAAGAACTATAAGATTCCAACGCAGTATACTTTTGTCTTATTTGAAAAACTGTAAAATTATTAAACAGTGCTATCGTCTTCGTCCACTGCTTTAAGTAATTTTGAAATGCACTTGATCATCAAATATTATAAATATGATTAAGTTAAAGTTTGGAAGTTTTTATCTCCGATAAAAAACATTTAACTATACTCATTAGCTTGACCATTTTATTCGATAATTGTCTTGTCAATTAAGTAATTTTGTCAAACATTTTTATTACTGCACGCTTATGCTAAGTGTGAATATAAATAGAGATATAAAGAGAGATATAACCGACAGAACTTCGGAAAAAGTTTGTCGAAATTTGATAGTATATAACATGTTTTTACATAAACTCTAACTCGTTATCCAATGCAGCCAAACAACCTCTGCACACTTCTGTATTAGTTAAATTTTGTTTATCTTACCACAAATCAAAATTATTTACGTTAAAAAATTTCAGGGACTTTCACCTCGACACGTCTTCGCTCGTGAGCGTTTTTCTGAATTATAATAAAGAAACAGCGTTTCTTTATTTTACTAAATTATTTGCTATTTGTTGAATTATTTTCTCTTTTCAGTAAATACTTTTCTAACATTCTATTTTTTCTATAGCGCAGCAGAGTATGGATACTGTGGATAGCTCAATCATCATCGGTAAACAGTTTGTAGATGATCCTCCGATACCTGCCCAACAAATTATAAATATTTGGTCGGATAATCGATAACAAAACGATTATTTAAAAATTCATGATGTTACAACTATTCTTGATGATCATTCATTACTTGATGAACGTTGTTTTAAAATTCAAGTCGAAAAGATTGACCAATCTAAAATTGAAAAAACAGTGAGCTTATCACACAGCGTTTTAAGCCCTGGTTCTACTGAGACAAACAGAATATCTACTAATTTTGGTTTGGCTGACATAGAGCCTTGCGTATTCGATAAGTTCATAAATCTTTCTCCTTTGCAGCTTGTTCAATCAAGTTTTAAACATATAGAACTGGTATTTTTCAAATCACTCTTTTAGATTATCTTTTTTTACAAATCATAATGATTTAAATGCTTAAATGTTTTACTTTAAATTTATCAGGCCAAGCATCAAATTGCACAGATCGGGATTCAAAATGAAGATATTTTATTCAATCAGTTTATTATACAAACTCCACTCGATAACATTGATTTTGCTCATCAATCTTAGATGATAAAATTAGAATTACTCCGAGCACAAAATGAACAACTTTTGAAACTAAATTGTAAAATAGCTACAAAGAGGAATTATATTCTCTAAGATCGAGATGATCTTTGTCTGCTGAATAAAAATATGGAGGATATCTTGCAGGCGCAGATCGATAAGGCTAAGATATATCATTTGGAGGCTGGTTATTCTTATGGATACAAGTACAGGACAGAGGAAATTCTTACTTACCTTCATCATCCAACCTGTCCTGATTTTAATTTTTTAAAATATGAATATTATTATATATTATATTATATATTATTACATCAGCCAAATCCCGTTTGCAATATTATTTACAAATAGTAAATTTATATTAATTAAAATATATAAATTAAAACGACCGATCGTGAAATTTATTATGTTATAAAAAAAACTAATGCGATACATTAGATAAAAAATTCTACATAACATTAGAGCAAAATAATTAGCTTTGCTGATCATATGTATATATTAACTTTTATAACAGACGAGTACAATATCGGTAATACAAATTTGCTAAGTTAATAATTTATTTTTCCAAATTAAGTTAGCATGGAAGGCGTAGAATAGAATAATATGGACTATTCAAATTCCCACAATAAATATGAGTAGTACAGACTTGTTATATATACATGTGTCAATTACTCATTTGTGGTACACACTTGTGATACATGAGTCAATTACTCATTTGTGGTACACACTTGTGCTACATACTTGCGTATTATAATTGTTATATTTACATGTGTCAATTACACATTTGTGGTACACACTTGTGGTACACAAATTATGGTACAGAGGATCTAGGCCCGTTATCCAGACGTTTTTCTGGCCGTTGGATATTTACCATTACTAATATAAAAGAACTTACAAACAATTCAATTTTTTTTTTACCGATTAACATATGAAAATGGAGATATATTTGTTCAATAAGAATAAAGGACAATCTCCAAGCATGGAATATATCATAATTTATAAGGAATTTATCATTGTGAGGGTGCAGTTTTTTTCTTTAAAAATGAGGGACGACCACTCATCCAGTATTCACTCATGAGCAATTATATGTTAGCCTATATGGCGTGCACAACTCAAAGGCTACAAAAGTACTTATTCATTATGATTTTAAAGGGGAGAAAACGATAGATTGTACAAAGAATATAGTTTTTCGTTATATTTTACCGTTGACTGCGGTTTTTTGTATATTTGTTTTTAATTTATTTTTGATAGATTTGTTTATTTTTCCATGTTCTTTAATTTCTTAAATATATTTAATTTATTATTTTACCAGATTTCCTGACCAAAATTACAAAACTATTACCGACAAAAGTCCACAAACTACATTAATTGCATTAATTTTATAATGTAAATTAAGCTGTCAAGAGACCTTCACAATATTCAACGGATAATAACTAAATATAGTTTATAAAATTTGATAGAAATATATTATTATGCACACTCAGAGCAAATTAAGCATGGTCCAACGATTTGCTAATATACCAATCATACAACACCTCCTTACCATCATCGTTAAATATTACAACATTGAATGTCGTCCGAACATCCAAAAAGAAAAACAAGTAATTATTGAATAGTAGATGATCTTCTGAAAATTGTTTCCAGCCATCACCAAATCCAAATCCATCTAGATCCACTGGCCAGGTTCTCCATCCATTTTTTAGCATAGCTTTGGTTTTGTTGCACATACGTGCAGCATGGATGAATTGCGTTGGAATCAGCTGAAAATAAATTCATTGTTTTGAATCTATAATTTAAAAGGATGACGAATTTAGACAACGAATGAAAGACACAATAATTACCAGATAATCTTCAGTATCATTAACATGCGCCCAGAAACCATTTGACCTTGCGAAGTGATTCTCCGTTCTCGGTATAAAGGGAACTCTGTAGTTAGAAATCTTCAATTCACCATTCAAAAAAGTACTTATATTTTTTAAATGCTGATATTCATTAAACCATTGCCATTTTTTTAAACCAACTTTTGTGAAAAAAGTAATCTCAAAAATATTTGTGTACGATTGATACAAAAGTATTTTTTCGCCATGTTTAACATCATTATCTTTGATTAATTTCTTCCACTGACTGCAAAAACAGTTTTCTTTTATATGCAAAGTCCAAGAACATGTTCCGTTTCTTATAATAATTGTATCAATTGTAGACATTCCAGCAGCTTCTTTTACATGTTCTGGAAATTCCTGCAACATAATTATTGACAATTTCATATGATTAGATAAAACATATAAATTAAATAACATAAAACAAAATATATATATATATTATTAGTCCTTACCTTTAATGCTTTAAAAGCAGTATTTGGTAGCATAAAAAAGACTCCTCTAATTTGTTCTTGATTATTTAAAACAGAATTATCCATGCTAATAATTATAGTCTCTGGCTCCTCTGATGAAATGTTCAGATATTTATACTCGTCTACCAATTGAGATATAAATAATTATTTTTTTGTTAAGTTACATTGAAAATGCATTTCTAAAATATCTGACATAAATAAAAAGCAATGTTATAATTGCCGGATCCAATGACCTCATCGTAAATTATAGTATTCGCAATCAGATTTGTTATATTTTGTTGGCACGTGCTCAATAAAACGTAACAACATTACTTACACATAAAGAAAAAATGATATCATATATATATATATTTAAATTTAAATATAGAATAAATATTTTAATAAAATTATGAGCATAGTGTGTATTCTGATATATATCAATCTACTTCGGAATTATAAAATCATATACACCTGGTTTACTTATTTTTGTAAGTTTTATTTGCAATAATAATATAAGGACTATTAAGAATATTTGGCTGTTGTTTGAATACATTTAGACTTAATTTTTTAACGTGGATTCCGATCGGTAGTTAATGATTTCATTTACAATATAAACAATGTTGGCCTTCAGATTTATACATGTAAAGTCCATACAATGTCGATATGTTCCACTATTACTATATTAACACATATTGACTACTTCTCTCCGATGGACACAAAATATACAATTATTTTTTCTTTATGTTTATAAAACTTTTTTTTCTTTATAGGATTTCTTATTCTGCGATATCATGTTTTTCAAGTTTAGTTTTCGTTAAACTATTATCTTTGTAAAGAATTATACGAAGAAAAATTGATTTCTTACCAGTATGCATAAAACCCACAACTCCAAAAGGTTAATACAAATAAAATTGATGATATATACGGAAAATACTAAACGGAATATAAATTAAGCAAGTCAAATTTAGCAGTAGAAGTCTACTTTTGCCTTAATTTTTTTTAAACGGTACAATCTCCCAGAGTAATAGTTTGTATACAACCAAATATAAATGTTTCCTGCTTTAGAAGTTTATTTAGTTGTTGTTGGATGAAGATGAAGATGAAGGCACTAAAGAAAGTTTGATAAGGGAGGTTTTGATGCATTCCAAAACTTCGTAAAATTGGCTAAGTATGGAGTGACTTAGCTGATAAGCTTATCAAGGAATTTTGACTAAGTAATGAAGACATCAAAAAGAGTCAAAGTTTCAAGGTCCAAGACTTCTGATCTGCTGAAGCAAAGTTATCAGATTAGTGAAGATCAGCCGACTCAAATCAGATTTGTTCAAGTTTGAGATCAGCCGAGTTCACCATCAGACGTATACTTCTGTCAGCCAAGTGAAGAAGATCATGAAGTGTTCCCAACGGTAATAAATGCCCCTTGGTGTAATAAATGCTGAAGTACGAGGATATTTAAGACAAATGATTGAAGAAAAGCTTCGCATCAGCCGAGTGCATTTAATGCTGCATTTAATGCTGCCTGCAGAATAGTACTGTTTACAGTACGGACAGACTGCAAAAGAGCCGTTCGCGGATTTTAAGGACCAGTACTCGAGGAATTTGAATCCTGTCTCTCTTCAACGGACATTTTTCAATCCTCAAGTATAAATAGCTGCAAGAGACGAAGAAGAAATAAGCAACACACTTTCTGAGAGAAATTTCCGAAGCAAAATTCTTTAAGTCTCAAGAACAGCTCACTCATCAGCTGAGTCATTTGTTGACGAAAGCAGAGTTGAAGAATCAAGAAAAATACATCTTCTGAGTGATTTTGTAAACAAGAGTGTTGTGCGGAGTTGTGATCCATCTTTGTGAGTGATCAAACTTCAGAGGATAGGTTTTCTGTGTGATCTCCTATTGCGAACTTGTGGTCGTTTCATTTGTTGTTCGACGCAAGCAGAGTATACTGTAAACTTTGTGATTATAGTATAACCCAAGATCTGAGTGACTTGGAAGAGTGGACTAAAGGATATTTAAATCCATATAACCACTATAAAAATTGACTGTGTTTTTACATTGCTTCTAAACTTGCATATTTCCTGATTGCATAAAAACACATTAAGTTAACTGTTTGAAAAGAAGTTAAAAGGAGTTTATAAAACTGGGGAAACATTTTTCAAACTGCTAAGAATACTTGTGAAAAACACTTTGAAAATCCGCTGCAAGTACTCTAAGTATTAAAACTGATTTCTGCAAAATCAGCTAAGTAACTATCAGACGAGTGGTCAACAAGACTGTTCAAAGATTTGTTCGCGAACAGAATTGTAACTTACTAATCTGATCAGCTTAGTCTGTTCAGTTAGAGTAAAGTTTTAAAGTTAAATTTGAAAGAAAATTTTAAAGAGGTTTATTCACCCCCCCCCCCCCTCTAAACCTCTTCTGACCACTTGGGACCAACAAGTGGTATCAGAGCAGGTGGTTCATTAGAATCAGCTGCCTGATCAACGAGCTTGATCCGAGTGTTTTTCAAAGGTTTTCAAAACTTTTCAAAAGAGCATCTTTTTGAAAAACAAAAACTTTTTGAAAAATGGATTGTATCAGCCATGTTCCCCACATTGCTGGTATGTCCTTTGAGGACTGGAAAATCAGAATGGAGATTTTCCTTGCTGCCTATAATGACAACATGCACACATGTATCATTAAAGGTCCATTCAAATTCACCAAGACCATCATCGTAGATGAAGCTCAAATAGTGGTGGAAAAAGACTTAACAGAAATGACAGCAGAAGAAATAAAGCTGTTCAACCTGGACAAAGTCGGAAGATTCATCATGACCAAAGCCCTGGATAATGATCGGTTTGACAAAGTCAAGCATTGCAAAACTGCAAAGGAGATGTGGGATAAGGTTCGTGACATGAGTGAAGGCAATGATGCCATTAAAGAGCATCAGCTCAGTGTTGCCTTGGAGAAGCTGGACAACTTCAAGATGAAGTCTGGAGAAACCATTGATCAGATGGACACCAGATTCACCAGAACTCTGAATGAAGTTTTGAAGCTGGGAAAGACTTTCACTGACAAAGAAATCACTGTCAGAGTACTGAAGGCTCTACCTCCCAAGTTCAACATGAAGGTGACAGCAATGGAAGAATCAAGAGATCTGGGCAAGATTTCTCTTACAGAGCTGTTCTCCGTACTCAAGGCGTATGAGTATAAACTGCCAAGGATGGGAATTGAAGAAACCTCAACTTCAGGACCCACAGCTGCACTGGTTGCTGCTGAAAATCAAAGAAGACCGGCTCAAAGAAATGCTGAAGTGGACTCATCTGATGAAGCCACTCTACTCAACAAAAAGGAGTACACTGCTGGAGATGTAGCATTATTGATGAACAACTTCAAGAAGTTCTATAAGAGAAAGATGAAAAACAAATACAATCATGCTGCTTCTACTTCTAAACCTAACTTTTCTTCTCAGGATAAAGAGGATTATAAATCAAAACTAATGTGTTACAACTGCAGGAAATTGGGACACTTCATAAGAGACTGTCCATATCCAAAAGCAGAGAAGTACACTGAGGAAGAGAAGAAAATGAGAAAAGAAAGAAAGCATCAGAGAGCCAAGGCAATGATGGCTGAAGCAGAAAAGCCAGCTGCCGTCTACTCATCTGATTCAGACTCAGACTCGTCTGATGAAGAATCGTCTGATGAAGAAAAACCTGCTCTCCTGTGCCTGATGGCAAAGGAATCTGATGACTCTGAGGATGAGGTAACTCCTCAAGAAAATGAACTGTTTAATTCTCTAGAGCAAATGATGTTGAATAATACTACTATTGCTGGAGAGTTTGTTAAGCTTAAGGAAGAGATGAACTTGCTAAAAGAGCAAAATAGTTCACTGAAACTTTTAGCTGAAAAGCCAAAAGAATCAGCTGAATATAAACAGCTTGAGCAAGAGCATGAATCTCTGAAAGCTGAATGTGAGGTATATAAAGGAAAAATCATGGAACTTGAGAAAATCATTGAGTCTCATGATAAGTCAACTGTTGCATCCATGCATACACCTAAGAAACAGGAGACACCTTTAGAAAAGGATAAACTAGAGTTGAACCATACTGAAAAATTCATATCAGCTGGCAACAGTAAGGTCATTCTGTATGTTCAAACTTCTAAACCTACCTCATCTGAGAATGTGTTAAAGGAGAAGAAATCTCCTAAGGCTAAAAAGAGCAAAGAGCCTAGTGTAGGAAATCAGACTAGTAAGACCAAACAGCAGAGTCCTAAGAAGTCTGCTGATAAAGCTAAAGTCAATCAGACTAGTGGTAAAACTAAGTCAAAATCAAATGAGCAAGCATCTAGTAAACCAAAGAAGCATAAGAACAAGAAAATTCAAAATGCTTGGTATGGAAATGAGTCATATTATGTGCAACCTGCTGCATATCATCCTATGTATCATGCACCTCAATTTCCTAGTTACTATGCACCTTACCCTGCTCATCCAATGCATGCATATCCTGCATATCATGCACCTTACCCTGCTTATGAACATTATTCATATCATACTGATCATCAACATGACTTATCTGATAACTATGATAAAAATGAAACTGTTCATGCTCCTAAAACTCAGAAACCTAAGAAGCCTAAGACTTCAACATCTTGGGTTGTCAAGGGTGGAACTAATCCTTCAGGACCCTCTCAATAAGGGTACCTAAAACAATTTCATTTTTGTTTTGTAGGTTAGGATTAGGAGTAGGAGTAAAGTAGAGAAGATTTGGTACTTGGACAGTGGTTGTTCAAGGCACATGTGTGGAAACATACATGAGTTGACTGATGCAGTTGCTGTGGATGGTCCAAAAGTCACTTTTGGAGACAGCAAAGAAGGCAAGATTAAAGCTAAAGGAAGATTAATCAAGGGAAACATAGAGATATCTGACGTCTCCTATGTTAAAGGCCTGAAATATAATCTGCTGAGCATAAGTCAATTTTGTGACAAGGGATATTCAGTCATCTTCTCAACAGATAAGTGCTACGTTGAACAAATTGGTACAAAGAAGGTAATTTTATCTGGAAGACGACAAGGAAATATCTACATAGTTGACTGGAATTCTGTTGACAAGAATTCAAGTGTTTGTTTGGTGGCATCTGCACCAAGTGAAGTCAGTTGGCTATGGCACAAAAGGATGAATCATTTAAACTTCAAGACCATAAACAGATTAATCAAGAATGATTTGGTAGAAGGGATTCCAAAAGCAGTCATGAGCAAAGACAAGCTCTGTGACGCCTGTCAGAAGGGTAAACAAATCAAGTCATCATTCAAAGAAAAGAAGCACCAATCTTCTGGAAGAATATTGGAGCTGTTACATATGGACTTATTTGGACCCATTGATCCAGTCAGCAATGGTGGAAAGAAATACTGCCTAGCTGTTGTGGATGACTATTCAAGATATACTTGGGTGATTTTCATGAAGAAGAAAAGTGAAACCAAGGAACATCTTACCAATCTGATGGAACTGATCCAGAATGAAAAGAGCATCAAGATATTGAAGATCAGATCAGATAGAGGGACAGAGTTTACAAACTCTACTGTTGAAGAGTATTGTAATATCAAAGGAATACATCATGAGTATTCTGCTGCCAGAACCCCTCAACAGAATGGTGTTGCTGAAAGGAGAAACAGAACACTAAAAGAAGCTGTCAGAACCATGATAGCTGAAGCTAAGCTGCCACAAAGATTTTGGGCAGAAGCAACAAATACAGCATGCTTTACCCAGAACAGATGTATGATCAACAAAAATCAGAACAAGACTCCATATGAAGTTTGGAACAACAGAAAACCAAACATTCATTACTTTAAGATTTTTGGTTGTAAATGTTTTGTGTTGAATAATGGGAAAAATCACCTTACTGCATTTGCAGAAAAGGCTGATGAAGCTGTCTTTGTAGGATACTCATCTGTTAGTAAGGCTTATAGAGTTTTCAATAAAAGAACATTGCTAATAGAAGAATCTATCCATGTAGTATTTGATGAGCCAAGTCAATCTTCTGAAAAGAATCAAAGTGTAAATCAAGATCTGTCTGCTGATTTACAGAAGTTAGACGTTGGAAGAAATGAAGAATATGTTCCCATCATACTACCTAATCTAAGTTCAGCTGCTAACTCAAGTGCTGTTCAAAATCACAGTGCTGATTGTCTAACAGACGAGTTGCTAACAGCTGACAGACCAGAGACTGTTCAACAGACGGCAAATGTTCAACAGACTACTACTGGAACTCCAACAGTAGTGTTGCAAGATCATAACAGAGGACAACATCCTGATTTGCAACCTGATCTCAGATGGCTCAAGAATCACCCTCCTGAATTGGTTATTGGTGATCCTTTAGATAGAGTGAAAACAAGAAGAGCTGTTGCACAAGATGCTATGTTTGTCACATTTCTATCTCAAATAGAGCCTAAACAAATTGAAGAAGCTCTCAATGACTCCTTCTGGATAGAAGCTATGCAAGAAGAGTTGAATCAATTTGAAAGGAATGAAGTCTGGTACTTAGTTCCTAGACCAAGTCATCAAAGAGTAATTGGCACTAAGTGGGTATTCAGAAATAAAATGAATGAAGATGGTGTTGTCACCAGAAACAAAGCAAGACTAGTGGCCAAGGGTTATTGTCAAGAAGAAGGAATTGATTTTGATGAAACTTTTGCACCAGTAGCAAGACTTGAAGCAATCAGACTGTTTCTTGCCTATGCTGCTCACAAGAACTTCACTGTCTATCAGATGGATGTGAAGTCTGCTTTTCTCAATGGAGAATTGCAAGAAGAAGTGTATGTTGAGCAACCTCCAGGATTTGAAGTCTATCTAGAAGAGGACAAAGTATATCGTCTGAAGAAAGCCCTTTATGGACTAAAACAAGCTCCAATAGCATGGTATGATACCCTATCTGATTTTCTTTTAATTAAAGGATTTCGTAAAGGTAAGGTAGATAAAACCTTGTTCACAATTGAATGGGAAAATCATATATTACTTGTGCAAATATATGTGGACGACATTATTTTTGGTTCAACTAACCAACAGATGTGTGATAAGTTCTCCAAGCTGATGCAGAATAAGTTTGAAATGAGCATGATGGGTGAACTTAATTACTTTCTTGGATTGCAAGTTAGACAGTTGCCTGATGGAATATTCATCAGCCAAGCAAAGTACACAAGAGATCTGTTCAAGAAATTTGGTATGGAAACTAGCTCAACAGCTACCATTCCTATGTCTACAAGTCTTCGTTTGGATAAAGATGAAGATGGCAAATCAGTGGACATAACCAAATATAGAGGCATTATTGGTTCATTGTTGTATCTAACAGCAAGCAGACCTGATATAATGTACTCAGTTGGAGTCTGTGCAAGATTTCAATCAAACCCCAAAGAATCTCATCTCTTAGCTGCCAAGAGGATATTGAAGTACGTTAAAGGCACTCAAGAATTGGGATTATGGTATCCTAGAGAATCTGGATTTGAACTCATTGGGTATTCAGATTCAGACCTTGCTGGCTGCAAGATTGACAGAAAGAGCACAACAGGTGCCTGTCAGTTCTTAGGCAGTCGTCTGATCTCATGGATGAGTAAGAAGCAAACCTCAGTTTCTATATCTACTGCTGAAGCTGAATATATAGCTGCTGGAGCCTGCTGTGCACAGATACTTTGGTTGAAGCATCAACTAGAAGACTACAACATCAAGATCAGTGGAATTCCAATCTACTGTGACAATACAAGTGCAATTTCACTTACTCAGAACACTACAAGTCATTCAAGGACTAAGCATATTGAGATCAAGCATCATTTCATTAGAGATCATGTGGAAAAAGGCAATGTAATGATTGAGTATGTTCATACTGATAATCAGATTGCTGACATCTTCACCAAACCTCTAAGTGAAGTAAGGTTCTCAACTCTAAGAGCTGAGTTAGGATTACTTAATTTGGAAGCATAAGCTGAGGGGGAACTCATCAGAAGACTGGAGTTCAACAGCTTAGTAATTCGTTATTATCTTCAAGGATTAACTCTCAACAGACTAGTTAACTTATGAACTCTTAAACTCAGGGGGAACGTGTAAGACTAGCGGTACTTCTGAATTAAAGATGAAATTTGTTAATGACAGTTAGTTGAAGTTATGTTTTCATCAGAAGACTCAACTATTGAAGATTGAAGTTATTTTATCTAGCTGGATTGACAAACAGCTGAGGAAGGTTATCAGCTATTGGCATTCTCTGATAACAGCATTGTCATCAGGACAGTAGTCCATCAGATAAGTGTTTATTATACTCATCTGATTACTTAAATAAAAGCGAACTATTTAAAAACGTTTATCCAAAACACGCTTTTACAAGTAAACTGTCGGGCGGTACATATTCCCGCTCCTCACTAAAATATCTTTTGAATTTGAAAGGTCGTAACTGACGCCGCACGATCAGCACTGACAGAAAAACGGATCTAACGGTTGGCAGATATCACGGAAACCGAAAAAACCCCAACTCTATAAATCCTCATCTGATCAGTCGAGTAGCTCTTTACGCACCCTAAACTTTCAAAAGCAATTGTGAGAAAAACTTAAACAAGTTTTCTGCAAAAATCCTTTCCTTTTCACTAACTTTCAACAGATTGAAATGGCTGCTGAAGGAATGTTCTTAGATTATGAGTCCTATTATCAGTCTGGTACAAGTTTGATGAAAGAATTGTTGGAGAAATTCAAATCGGCACAGTTGGTAAATTTCATGGAGTACAATGAAGGAATAATCTGGACTGACCAGGTTATGGAGTATTATGGAACGGCAAAGGCTGACTACAACAAACTAGAAATCAAAGCGAAAGTGGGTGACAAATCTGTTGTCATCACTCCACAAGTTCTTCATGAACAGTTTGGTTTGCCCAAGTCTGGAAGACACGAAGTTACCGTACTGACTGAGGAGAAGCACCAACAGTTTTGGGCGATCTGCGCCAAGGAAGGAGAAATGTTGTCTGGCAACATTAAAAAGAAACAGCTGAAGGATGAATATCAGCGGATGGCTGATATGGTCTCGAAGCTGATTGAGAACTGCACTTTTTCTCTAGATGCTGTTACAATGAAGCGTTTCAGCATCATGGCTGCCGTATACTATGGGCTAGAGGTAAACTGGTCCATTATAATTTGGTATATACTTGCTGATTTTCTGGAAGTGAAGAAGGGAAAAGGCCCTTACACCAACCACAGAATCACTTTAAGTTACCTCCTATCAAAGTTGGGCTGTGTCATGACAAATGGGAAAGAAATTCACAAGTCCAAAGCAATGAACAAGTATCTACCTGTTCAGAAGAGGAAGGCTGATGAGCCTGAACGAGAAGAAGTTGAGGAACCAAAGGAGGTTCCTGCCAAAAGGCAAAAGAGATTAGTCAAAACAGCAAGTTTGGCTGTTGAGACTAAAAGGAAGAGGGCTGCTGATGAGCCCAAAAAGAAAGAATTAAAGCAGATGGAGAGAGTGACTTCTGCTGAAGCCACTAAGATTGTTGAGAACATTATTGCTGATGTAAGGACTGGATCCCCTGCATCACCATCAAGAACTCCATCAGCAGAGAGGCCTGCTGAGGATATTTCTCAAAGGACAAGAAGTCAACTGAGAAGTACAGCTGCTACCACTTACCGTGAAGGTAGAACAAAGAGGTCTGCTAGAAAGCAGATGATATTCATTGAAAAACCTACTGATCTGGAAAATGTAGCTAGGGAGGATCCTGAAGCTGCTCAAAGGCCTATTGAAACAGTTGAGACTGTTGAGACTGACAAAGCTGATGAGCAACAGCCAAGTCAAGTCACTTCAACAGCTGAGGTTGCTCAACCTCAAGAAGATCCAGATGTTCAAATCATCCATCCTATAGCTGCTGCTCCCATATCATCTGCTGGACCAGCACCTGCTGATAAAGGCAAGAGAAAAATAGTGCTAAGGAGAAAGAAAGTCTCCAAAGCTGATAAGAAAGCAAGGGAAGAAGCTGAACAGAGGAAGCAGGATGAGCTTGAAGAGAAGAAGGCTCTTGAGTTGAGCAAAGCTCAAGAAGCAAAGGATGAAGCCAGAAGACGCATGTCTGCAGAAGAAAGAAAAGCTGCTGAGGATGCTGAAATGGCTATGGTGATTGAATTGAGCAAGGTTGATGCCTATGGACCTGTCCATGGAGGTGGCATCAAGATTGGTGAAGAGCAGACTGAAGAAGACAAAAAGAAGATACTACTGCCTGCTCCCAAAGCCAAGTCCAAAGACAAGTTTGAAGTCAGAAAAGCTTTTGAGATAGTCTATGCTGATAAGGAATTGTTCAAGAAATTTGAGAAGTCATTAGCATACTATGATCAGAAGTTGATGCTGAAGACTCTGTTCAACCAAGAAAAGCCAAGATATATCAGTTGGAGGGACAACAGGCTGAACAAGTCAATTACTGAACTTCAAGATATGAAGGAGTTAGCTGATGAAGAACGATGGGTTCTAAGTTGGCTGAAGACAAGCTCCATTCAAAAGGCTCTTGATCCAAGCTATGTGAGAGATATCATGCATAGTTATGCAAAAGGCTTTGCATTGGAGGAAGCCAAGAAAATCAAGAGCACCTTGCCTGAAAAGAAGAAGAAGTCTGAAGATGCTGAGGAAAGAGCAATTAAGTTTGCTGTTATGGCTGCCCTGAAGAGATGGGCTAAAAAGTCAAAGTATCAGCAAGGCTGTTCAAGTGATTTGCCACTACTGCCTAGTGTCCAGCAAATCATTTTTGGCAAGGAAGTGCAACCGTTCTATGAAGTGCCAAAGGGGAATAATGCTTTTGTTAACCCCTGGATCATTGTGAGGCAAATCAGACAAACCACTTGCTTCAATGACGATGGCACTATCACCAACTTAGTCTATGATGATGTTACTGATGAACCTAAAGCTGCGGACAAGCCTGATTTTAAGTCTGCTGATCAGACTGAAGACAAGCCTGCTGATCAGCCTGATGTCAAGCCTGCTGATCAGACTGCTGACAAGCCTGCTGATCAAATTGCTGATAAGTCTGCTGATCAGACTGAAGACAAGTCTGCTGAAAAGGCTGCTGATGATCCCCTGGCCATTGAGTGGAAGGCTACGGACTCTGGAAATCATCAAGACGAAAAGATGGAAGATATTCCTGTCCACCAGGAAATTGATGAAAGGGATGTAGCTGCTGCTTCTGCTTCATCAGGTGATAAGCACTCATCACTGATGGAAGCAATCCAGATGCTGATGGAAAACCAACTTAAGGAACTGGAAGACAAGCACAAGCAACAGCTATTAAAGGTTAAGGAGGAGCTGAAAGCAGAGTTGGCAGAAACCAACAGAATTCAGCTGGAAACTGTTCAAGGATCGACAGAAGAAATCATCAAAAAGGAGATCAACAGTATTCCAATTCCTCAAGATCATTCATTGCAGTTAGTGCACAGTTTGAGAGAGCTGAACCAGAACGTGGAAGATGTGAAGGGTGATGTGAATCATCTTCACACTGCTTTAAAATCAGCTGAGCACAAGATTGCTGACTTAACTGCAACCTTCATTAAAGTCAGTCATGAAGAGAAGGAAATCAATCTGGGAATGTTGCAAGAAGTTGCAAAGGCTGCACAGGAAGTTCAAAATGAAATTGCAACTATCAATCTCAACATTGACTACTTCAATGATAAGACTGATGTCATCAGCACTGACCTTCATCATCTGACAGCTAGTCATGACGTGGTTAATCAGAATCTAAAGGCTTTGTGTGCTGGAGTGAAGATTCCAACAGTTGCTCTCAACCCTACTGTTGAACCTTCTAATGTCATCAGAGTTGATGATGACAAAAAGGGGGAAGATAAAAGGGAAGAACCAGCAAAGGAATCTGCTGCTGAAGAATCAACTAAGGAAGAAACTGCTGCTGCAACCATTCAAGCCAAGGAAACTGAAGACACTACTGACAAAGCTGAAGTGCTTGGAAAGGTAGAAGAAGAAGAAAAGATAGAAGAAGAAGATACCAAGTACAAAAACACTGAATCTGCCAGGAAAGCCATGGAAGCCTTGAAAGCTCTACAAGAGCAAGAACTTAAGGAGAAGATGGAAGCTACCAAAGCAATTCTGGAAGAAGAAGTTGATGAAGAAGATGATGATGAAGAATCATCATATGAATATGAAGAAGTGCTCGAATCTGATGAAGAAGCTGATAGTTAGAAATTGAAAAATCAATTGTAATCAGTTTACTTTTTCAGAAATCTCATCTGATGAATTTGTACATGTAATTCACCTTCTATATCAATAAAATGTTCAAGTTCAATCCAATAAACTTTTTCTATCTCAGAAAATTTTGAGGATTACAATCTTTAGTTTAGGTATTCAACAGGTACTAAGCTGAAGTTTTGTCATCATCAAAAAGGGGGAAATTGTTGGATGAAGATGAAGATGAAGGCACTAAAGAAAGTTTGATAAGGGAGGTTTTGATGCATTCCAAAACTTCGTAAAATTGGCTAAGTATGGAGTGACTTAGCTGATAAGCTTATCAAGGAATTTTGACTAAGTAATGAAGACATCAAAAAGAGTCAAAGTTTCAAGGTCCAAGACTTCTGATCTGCTGAAGCAAAGTTATCAGATTAGTGAAGATCAGCCGACTCAAATCAGATTTGTTCAAGTTTGAGATCAGCCGAGTTCACCATCAGACGTATACTTCTGTCAGCCAAGTGAAGAAGATCATGAAGTGTTCCCAACGGTAATAAATGCCCCTTGGTGTAATAAATGCTGAAGTACGAGGATATTTAAGACAAATGATTGAAGAAAAGCTTCGCATCAGCCGAGTGCATTTAATGCTGCATTTAATGCTGCCTGCAGAATAGTACTGTTTACAGTACGGACAGACTGCAAAAGAGCCGTTCGCGGATTTTAAGGACCAGTACTCGAGGAATTTGAATCCTGTCTCTCTTCAACGGACATTTTTCAATCCTCAAGTATAAATAGCTGCAAGAGACGAAGAAGAAATAAGCAACACACTTTCTGAGAGAAATTTCCGAAGCAAAATTCTTTAAGTCTCAAGAACAGCTCACTCATCAGCTGAGTCATTTGTTGACGAAAGCAGAGTTGAAGAATCAAGAAAAATACATCTTCTGAGTGATTTTGTAAACAAGAGTGTTGTGCGGAGTTGTGATCCATCTTTGTGAGTGATCAAACTTCAGAGGATAGGTTTTCTGTGTGATCTCCTATTGCGAACTTGTGGTCGTTTCATTTGTTGTTCGACGCAAGCAGAGTATACTGTAAACTTTGTGATTATAGTATAACCCAAGATCTGAGTGACTTGGAAGAGTGGACTAAAGGATATTTAAATCCATATAACCACTATAAAAATTGACTGTGTTTTTACATTGCTTCTAAACTTGCATATTTCCTGATTGCATAAAAACACATTAAGTTAACTGTTTGAAAAGAAGTTAAAAGGAGTTTATAAAACTGGGGAAACATTTTTCAAACTGCTAAGAATACTTGTGAAAAACACTTTGAAAATCCGCTGCAAGTACTCTAAGTATTAAAACTGATTTCTGCAAAATCAGCTAAGTAACTATCAGACGAGTGGTCAACAAGACTGTTCAAAGATTTGTTCGCGAACAGAATTGTAACTTACTAATCTGATCAGCTTAGTCTGTTCAGTTAGAGTAAAGTTTTAAAGTTAAATTTGAAAGAAAATTTTAAAGAGGTTTATTCACCCCCCCCCCCTCTAAACCTCTTCTGACCACTTGGGACCAACAGTTGTATAATATATTTTATTATACACGTATCACGAGAAGATTCCCAATGCATATTAGTTTAATGCATACAATAATTTTATGCATCGATCTTGCCTAATATCAATTTCATATATTTGTTTATAAAGCAATTAAAGTTAATAAATATAACGGTATTTGTTTAGAAGCTATGTAGAAACGAATTAACACTTTAATAGTAGACTACGATATTTCAAATTTCCAAGTGCAATCGCATTCGTACACAGTCAAATCAACTTAGATATTTATACTTTATAATTATAAAATAAATCTATATTCAACAAAATAAAAAACAAAGTAGCGATAGTGAGTCTACACTGCATCCGACCGATATACATTGTTAAATTTTTTTTTTTGTTTCTTTGTGGTTTCTACCATTTTACTTATCAAATTATATTCGACCAATGTTATGCGATTTACATCGTTGTTCACTTACCAATGTTAAGCAATGTATTGTATATTTATTAAATATTTAGATATTTCTAAGCATCATATTATTCTTGCCTGTCAGCTTAATTAAAATATTTTATTTGTTATTTTCTCATTTATACTCTAATTTCGAGTTTAATTTTGATCGCAATTTTCGATCTGTACTTTAAATTTTATTTTTTATGTTTGTTTATTTAGATCCAACGGTTGAAAGTAAGACAGATGACGACCAATGCACATTAAAATTAGAATGTACGTTAATAATTACAATAATTTGAATGATTACAAAAATTTGTATTTTCACAAACTATTACACAGTAATCCAGTTACAAATAAAGATTAATATAGAGTACACAGTCAAATTAGAAAAAGTTGTACATCCTATTCTAGGATATTCGAGCAAGCGTTTGAAGGGTAAATGATTTAAATTATTTCACTTCATCAAAATTTAATTAACGTAAATGCTATACTGACACATAAACTGCAGATAATTATCACTAGAAATAGAATTATGGTCAGTTAATTTCTATAAAGGGGTACGATCTATATTACAGATCAACAACAAAAGCAAGCACATATTTAGAGACATGTTGTAGATTGTCTATACAATATAGAAAACAAAGTTAAATAATAAGCTTTTCAACAGACGTCAAAACTGTGTACGTAAGAAATACTCCAGTCTATGATTAAACTAAGAAACAAAAATAAATTTTAAACCATTTTTTGAAAATTGTCTCAAAACAATCTGTCTTTTACAGATTGGGTGTTTTTTGCATGTTTTTTTAAAACGCAAGGAAGTTTAGCAGAATAAAAAATTCACAGGTTAGCTTCATGCAGATTATAAAAGGGGAGTATCTTGCATATTACCCACAAATTTGTCTAGAAAATATATTATTACTAAGATCATACAATTAATCTATTAAAATCGTTAAAGCACAAAATGAGATAATATTTTTTTTTTGTAAACAATAAATAATATTGTTACAAATATATAAATATTGGAGGTTTATTGCCAAGTTAATTTTTCAAAGTAGTCAAGCAGGTCATTGAAAACAAGATAATCTCATACGAGCGTAAAGATTATCACTACATTATGGACATAGGCAAAAATAGACAGCTACAAAAATATCCTCCCGATGCTTTGCTGGAAGTTTAATATCATAATAATTGTTTAGCACATTTAGTAGAAGAGTTTAATCTTTTTAGAACCATTGTCTATACCTTATCCAGATTTAAATCCAGAAGATATCGTCGAAGACAAGAAAGACTAAGGAAGCAAAAATTAATCAATCAGAATGTAAGCACAAATAGCAATTTTTATAGAACTATTCTTGTATATAACGTAGCAACAATAAGTTAATATTACCTTTTTTATAACAAAACGTG
Organism: Penstemon eatonii; assembly: GCA_038501285.1. Classification (NCBI taxonomy): domain Eukaryota; kingdom Viridiplantae; phylum Streptophyta; class Magnoliopsida; order Lamiales; family Plantaginaceae; genus Penstemon; species Penstemon eatonii. Next base: position 1,309,096 of record JBCEGF010001339.1, read on the forward strand.
TTCCATATAATATTTATACAAAATCATGCACACTCAATAGATATACTACTGTACCAGTCATATAACACCTCTTTTCCATTGAGGTCGAAAATAACAACACCAAATACCATGTCATCTACCAAATAAAAAAACAAATTATTAATCGATATTCCATGGTCTTCTGAGAAACACTTCCAACCATTAGCAAACCCAGTATTTGTCACTTCAACAATCCAGGATCTCGTTACAGTTACCAGCTTTGCTAGCGTTTTGTTGTGCATATGTTCAGACCGAATAAATTCAGCTGGGATAATCTGTAAATATAATAAATATTTAGAGGCAAATATATACGTAAAAAATTCCAAAATTCGTAAAGAAAACTACCAAGCTGTTGGTCCCAAGTGGTCAGAAGAGGTTTAGAGGGGGGGGTGAATAAACCTCTTTAAAATTTTCTTCAAATTTAACTTTAAAACTTTACTCTTACTGAACAGACTAAGCTGATCAGATTAGTAAGGTACAATTCTGTTCGCGAACAAATCTTTGAACAGTCTTGTTGACCACTCATCTGATAGTTACTTAGCTGATTTTGCAGAAATCAGTTTTAATACTTAGAGTACTTGCAGCGGATTTTCAAAGTGTTTTTCACAAGTAATCTTAGCAGTTTGAAAGATGTTTCCCCAGTTTTATAAACTCCTTTTAACTTCTGTTCAAACAGTTAACTTAACGTGTTTTTATGCAAACAGAAAATATGCAAGTTTAAAAGCAATGTAAAACACAATCAATTTTTATAGTGGTTATATGGATTTAAATATCCTTTAGTCCACTCTTCCAAGTCACTCAGATCTTGGGTTATACTATAATCACAAAGTTTACAGTATACTCTGCTTGCGTCGAACAACAAATGAAACGACCACAAGTTCGCAATAGGAAATCACACAGAAAACCTATCCTCTGAAGTTTGATCACTCACAAAGATGGATCACAACTCCGCACAACACTCTTGTTTACAAAATCACTCAGAAGATGTATTTTTCTTGATTCTTCAACTCTGCTTTCGTCAACAAATGACTCAGCTGATGAGTGAGCTGTTCTTGAGACTTAAAGAGTTTAGCTTCGGAAATTTCTCTCAGAAAGTGTGTTGCTTGTTTCTTCTTCGTCTCTTTCAGCTATTTATACTTGAGGATTGAAAAGTGTCCGTTGAAGAGAGACAGGATTCAAATTCCTCGAGTACTGGTCCTTAAAATCCGCGAACGGCTCTTTTGCAGTCTGTCCGTACTGTAAACAGTACTATTCTGCAGGCAGCATTAAATGCAGCATTAAATGCACTCGGCTGATGCGAAGCTTTTCTTCAATCATTTGTCTTAAATATCCTCGTACTTCAGCATTTATTACACCAAGGGGCATTTATTACCGTTGGGAACACTTCATGATCTTCTTCACTTGGCTGACGAAAGTATAAGTCTGATGGTGAACTCGGCTGATCTCAAACTTGAACAAATCTGATTTGAGTTGGCTGATCTTCACTAATCTGATAACTTCACTTCAGCAGATCAGAAGTCTTGGACCTTGAAACTTTGACTCTTCTGATGTCTTCATTACTTAGTCAAAATTCCTTGATAAGTTTATCAGCTAAGTTACTCCATACTTAGCCAATTTTACGAAGTTTTGGAATGCATCAAAACCTCCCTTATCAAATTTCCTTTAGTGCCTTCATCTTCATCTTTATCCAACAATTTCCCCCTTTTTGATGATGACAAAACTTCAGCTAAGTACCTGTTGAATACCTAAACTAAAGATTGAAATCCTCAAAATTTTCTGAGATAGAAAAAGTTTATTGGATTGAACTTGACTTTTCATTAATATTGAAAAAGAGTTACATAGTACAAGTTCATCAGATGAGATTTCTGAAGAAATAGATAAAGTAAACTGATTACAAGGATTTTTCAATTTCTAACTATCAGCTTCTTCATCTGATCCTTCCAGCACTTCTTCATATTCATAAGATGATTCTTCATCATCTTCTTCATCATCAGCTTCTTCTTCCAAGGTTGCTTTGGCAGCTTCCATCTTCTCCTTAAGTTCTTGTTCTTGAAGAGCTTTCAAAGCTTCCATAGCCTTCCTAGCAGATTCTGTATTCTTGTACTTGGTATCTTCTTTTTCAATCGTTTCTGATTCTTCTACCTTTCCAAGATTATCAGCCTTGTCAGCTGTTTCTTCAGTTTCCTTAGCTTTAATAGTTGCAGCAGTAGTTTCTTCCTTAGTTGGTTCTTCAGCAGCAAACTCCTTTGCTGGTTCTTCAGTAATGGTCTCTTTAGCTGGTTCTTTAGCAGCAGATTCCATAGCTGATTCTTCAGCAGCAGTTTCCTTAGCTGGTTCTTCCCTTTTATCTTCCCCCTTTTTGTCATCATCAGCTCTGATGACAGTAGCAGGTTCAACAGCAGGGTTGAGGGCAACTGTTGGAATTTTTACTCCAGCACATAAAGCCTTTAGATTCTGATTAACAACGTCATGACTAGCTGTTAGATGTTGAATATCAGTGCTGATGACGTCAGTCTTATCATTGAAGTAGTCAATGTTGAGGTTGATAGTTGCAATTTCATTTTGAACCTCCTGTGAAGCCTTTGCTACTTCTTGCAACATCCCCAGATTGATTTCCTTCTCTTCTTCACTGACTTTTATGAAGGTTGCAGTTAAGTCAGCAATTTTGTGCTCAGCTGATTTTAAAGCAGTGTGAAGATGATTTACATCACCCTTCACATCTTCTACGTTCTGGTTCAGTTCTCTTAAGCTGTGAATCAACTGCAATGAATGATCTTGAGGAACAGGTAGCTGATCAATAGCTAACTTGATAGAGCTGCTAGTTAGAAGGTGCGTTCTTTCCACTTGATGAGTGTGTGATTCAATCAATTCTGTCTTCATCTTCTGTAACTGCAGACTATTCCTCTCTTCCATCTCTTTAATTTGATTTTCAATAAGTAATTGGAAGGCTTCCATCAGTGATGAGTGTTCATCCCCTGATGAAGTAGAGGCATCAGCATCCTTTTCCTCAGTCGCCTGTTGAACAGGGACTTCTTCCATGTCCGTCATCTGATTGTCTTCAGAAGTCTTAGCTGGCGGCTCAATAGCTAAGGACTTATCAGCAGATTTGTGCTCATCAGTGACATCATCGTAGAACAGATTAGTAATGGTTCCATCTTCATTAAAGCATGTTGTCTGTCTAATCTGCCTTACAATAATCCAAGGGTTAACATGAGCATTGTTACCCTTAGGGACTTCATAGTACTGTTGTACTTCCTTGCCAAAAATGATTTGTTGAATACTTGGCAGCAATGGCAAGTCGCTTGAACAGCCTTGCTGATACTTTGACTTCTTAGCCCATCTCTTCAGGGCAGTCATAACAGCAAACTTGATTGCCCTTTCTTCAGCATCTTCAGATTTCTTCTTTTTATCAGGCAGGGTGCTCTTGATTTTCTTGGCTTCCTCCAGTGCAAAGCCTATTGCATAGCTATGCATGACATCTCTCACATAGCTGGGATCAAGAGCCTTTTGAATGGAGTTTGTCTTCAGCCAACTTAGAACCCATTGTTCTTCAGCAGCTAACTCCTTCATGCTTTGAAGTTCAGTGATTGACTTGTTCAGCCTGTTGTCCCTCCAACTGATATATCTTGGCTTTTCTTGGTTGAACAGAGTCTTCAGCATTAACTTCTGATCATAGTATGCTAATGACTTCTCAAATTTCTTGAAAAGCTCCTTATCAGCATAGACTATCTCAAAAGCTTTTCTGACTTCAAACTTGACCTTTGACTTGAGTTTGGGGGCAGGCAGTAATATCTTCTTCTTGTCTTCTTCATCATGCTTGCCTTCTCCAATCTTGATGCCACCTCCATGGACAGGTCCATAGGCATCAACTTTACTCAATTCAATCACCGCAGCCATTTCAGCATCCTCAGCAGCTTTTCTTTCTGCTTCAGACATGCGTCTTCTGGCTTCATCCTTTGCTTCTTGAGCTTTGCTTAGCTCAAGTGCTTTCTTCTCTTCAAGCTCATCCTGCTTCCTCTGTTCAGCTTCCTCCCTTGCCTTCTTATCAGCTTTGGAGACTTTCTTTCTCCTTAGCACTATTTTTCTTTTGCCTTTATCAGCAGGAGCTGGTCCAGCAGATGATATGGGAGCAGCAGCAATAGGATAGATGATTTGGACATCTGGATCTTCTTGAGGTTGAGTAACCTCAGCTGTTGATGTGACTTGACTTGGCTGTTGCTCATCAGCTTTGTCAATCACAACAGTCTCAACTGTTACAGCAGGCCTTTCAGCAGCTTCAGGGTCTTCCCTTGCTACATTTTCCAAGTCCGTTGGTTCTTCTATAAATGTCATCTGCTTTCTAGCAGACTTCTTGGTCCTCCCTTCACGGTAAATGGTTGTAGCAGTATCTCTCTGTTGACTTCTTGTTCGTTTAGAGATACCTTCAGCAGGCCTCTCTGCTGATGGAGTTCTTGATGGTGATGCAGGAGATCCAGTCCTTACATCAGCAATTATATTCTCAACAATTTTAGTGGCTTCAGCAGCAGAAGTCACTTTCTCCATCTGCTTAGGAATCTTTTCCTTAGGCTTGTCAGCAGCCTTCTTCCTTTTGGTCTCAGCAGCTAGGTCAGCAGTCTTGACCAGTTTCCTCTGCCTTTTGGCAGGAACCTCCTTTGGTTCCTCAACATCAGCTTCCTCAGGCTCACCAGCCTTCCTCTTCTGAACAGGCATGTACTTGGACAATGCCTTAGATTTATGGATCTCCTTTCCATTCTTCATATCACAACCCAGCTTTGACAGCAGATAACTGAGTGTGATCCTGTGGTTGGTAGTGGGGCCTTTTCCTTTCTTATCATCAAGAAAGTCAGCTAATATGTACCAAACTATGATGGACCAGTTGATCTCCAATCCATAGTATATGGCAGCCATGATGCTGAACCTCTTCATGGTAACAGCATCCAGTGAGAATGTGCAGTTCTCAATCAGCTTGCACACCATATCAGCCATCCGCTGATATTCATCCTTCAGTTGCTTTTTCCTTATATTTCCAGATAACGTTTCTCCCTCTTTGGCGCAGATCGCCCAGAACTGTTGATGTTTGTCCTCTGTCAGCACAGTGACGTCATGTCGTCCACTGTTAGGAAGCCCAAACGTCTCGTGAAGAACAGCAGGAGTGATAGTGATAGATTTGCCTCCCACTGAAGCCTTAATCTCCAGTTTGTTGTAGTCAGCTTTCGCAGAGTTGTAGTACTCCATCACTTGGTCAGTCCAGATAATACCTTCGTGGTATTCCATGAAGTTTACCAGCGAAGCAGCTTTGAACTTTTCAAGCAGTTCTTTCATCAGATCCGTACCGGTTTGGTAGTAGGAATCATAGACGAGAAACATACCTTCAGCGGCCATTGTAGATCTGTTGAAGGTTAGAAAAACAAAGGAAAGTATGCAGAAAATTTGCAGAAATTTCTCACAAGTACTTTTGAATGCTTAGAGTGCGTAAAGAGCTACTCGACTGATCAGATGAGGATTTATAGTGTTGGGGTTTTTTGGTTTCCGTGATATCCGCCAACCGTTAGATCCGTTTTTCTGTCAGTGCTGATCGTGCGGCGTCAGTTACGACTTTTCGAATTCAAAAGATATTTAATGAAGAGCGGGAATATGTACCGCCCAACAGTTACTTATAAAAGCGTGTTTTTGAATATACGTTTTTAAACAGTTCCGCTTTTATTAAAGTAATCAGATGAGTAACATAAATACTTATCTGATTGACTACTGTCCTGATGACAATGCTGTTATCAGAGAATGCCAATAGCTGATAACCTTCCTCAGCTGTTTGTCAATCCAGCTAGATAAAATAACTTTAATCTTCGATAGTTGAGTCTTCTGATGAAAACATAACTTCAACTAACTGTCATTAACAAATTTCATCTTTAATTCAGAAGTACCGCTAGTCTTACACGTTCCCCCTGAGTTTAAGAATTCATAAGTTAACTAGTCTGTTGAGAGTTAATCCTTGAAGATAATAATAGATAACTAAGCTGTAGAACTCCAGTCTTCTGATGAGTTCCCCCTCAGCTTATGCTTCCAAATTAAGTAGTCCTAGCTCAGCTCTTAGAGTAGAAAACCTTACTTCACTTAGAGGTTTAGTGAAGATATCAGCAATCTGATTATCAGTATGAACATACTCAATCATTACATTGCCTTTTTCCACATGATCTCTAATGAAATGATGCTTGATCTCAATATGTTTAGTCCTTGAATGACTTGTAGTGTTCTGAGTAAGTGAGATTGCACTTGTATTGTCACAGTAGATTGGTATTCCACTGATCTTTATGTTGTAGTCTTCTAGTTGATGCTTCAACCAAAGTATCTGTGCACAGCAAGCTCCAGCAGCTATATATTCAGCTTCAGCAGTAGATATAGAGACTGAGGTTTGCTTCTTACTCATCCATGAGATCAGACGACTGCCTAAGAACTGACAAGCACCTGTTGTGCTCTTTCTGTCAATCTTGCAGCCAGCAAGGTCTGAATCTGAATAGCCAACTAGTTCAAATCCAGATTCTCTAGGATACCATAATCCCAGTTCTTGAGTGCCTTTAACATACTTCAATATCCTCTTGGCAGCTAAGAGATGAGATTCTTTGGGGTTTGATTGAAATCTTGCACAGACTCCAACTGAGTACATTATATCAGGTCTGCTTGCTGTTAGATACAACAATGAACCAATAATGCCTCTATATTTGGTAATGTCTACTGATTTGCCATCTTCATATTTATCCAAACGAAGACTTGTAGACATAGGAATAGTAGCTGTTGAGCTAGTTTCCATACCAAATTTCTTGAACAGATCTCTTGTGTACTTTGCTTGGCTGATGAATATTCCATCAGGCAACTGTCTAACTTGCAATCCAAGAAAGTAATTAAGTTCACCCATCATGCTCATTTCAAACTTATTCTGCATCAGCTTGGAGAACTTATCACACATCTGTTGATTAGTTGAACCAAAAATAATATCGTCCACATATATTTGCACAAGTAATATATGATTTTCCCATTCAATTGTGAACAAGGTTTTATCTACCTTACCTTTTCGAAATCCTTTAATTAAAAGAAAATCAGATAGGGTATCATACCATGCTCTTGGAGCCTGTTTCAGTCCATAGAGAGCTTTCTTCAGACGATATACTTTGTCCTCTTCTTGGTAGACTTCAAATCCAGGAGGTTGTTCAACATACACTTCTTCTTGCAATTCTCCATTGAGAAAAGCAGACTTCACATCCATCTGATAGACAGTGAAGTTCTTGTAAGCAGCATAGGCAAGAAACAGTCTGATTGCTTCAAGTCTTGCTACTGGTGCAAAAGTTTCATCAAAGTCAATTCCTTCTTCTTGACAATAACCCTTGGCCACTAGTCTTGCTTTGTTTCTGGTAACAATACCATCTTCATTCATCTTATTTCTGAATACCCACTTAGTGCCAATTACTCTTTGATGACTTGGTCTAGGAACTAAGTACCAGACTTCATTCCTTTCAAATTGATTCAACTCTTCTTGCATAGCTTCTATCCAGAAGGAATCATTTAGAGCTTCTTCAATTTGCTTGGGCTCTATTTGAGATAGAAATGTGACAAACATAGCATCTTGTGCAGCAGCTCTTCTTGTTTTCACTCTATCTAAAGGATCACCAATAACTAATTCAGGAGGGTGATTCTTGAGCCATCTGAGATCAGGTTGCAAATCAGGATGTTGTCCTCTGTTATGATCTTGCAACAGTACTGTTGGAGTTCCAGAAGTAGTCTGTTGAACAGTCTCTGGTCTGTCAGCTGTTAGCAACTCGTCTGTTAGACAATCAGCACTGTAATTTTGAACAGCATTTGAGTTAGCAGCTGAACTTAGATTAGGTAGTATGATGGGAACATATTCTTCATTTCTTCCAATGTCTAACTTCTGTACATCAGCAGACAGATCTTGATTAACACTTTGATTCTTTTCAGAAGATTGACTTGGCTCATCAAATACTACATGGATAGATTCTTCTATTAGTAATGTTCTTTTATTGAAAACTCTATAAGCCTTACTAACAGTAGAGTATCCTACAAAAACAGCTTCATCAGCCTTTTCTGCAAATGCAGCAAGGTGATTTTTCCCATTATTCAATACAAAACATTTACAACCAAAAATCTTAAAGTAATGAATGTTTGGTTTTCTATTGTTCCAAACTTCATATGGAGTCTTGTTCTGATTTTTGTTGATCATACATCTGTTTTGGGTAAAGCATGCTGTATTTGTTGCTTCTGCCCAAAATCTTTGAGGCAGCTTGGCTTCAGCTATCATGGTTCTGACAGCTTCTTTTAGTGTTCTGTTTCTCCTTTCAGCAACACCATTCTGTTGAGGGGTTCTAGCAGCTGAATACTCATGATGTATTCCTTTGATGTTACAATACTCTTCAACAGTAGAGTTTGTAAACTCTGTCCCTCTATCTGATCTGATCTTCAATATTTTGATACTCTTCTCATTCTGGATCAGTTCCATCAGATTTGTAAGATGTTCCTTGGTTTCACTTTTCTTTTTCATGAAAATCACCCAAGTATATCTTGAATAATCATCCACAACAGCTAGGCAGTATTTCTTTCCACCATTGCTGACTGGATCAATGGGTCCAAATAAGTCCATATGCAACAGCTCCAATATTCTTCCAGAAGATTGGTGCTTCTTTTCTTTAAACGATGACTTGATTTGTTTACCCTTCTGACATGCATCACAGAGCTTGTCTTTGCTCATGACTGCTTTTGGAATCCCTTCTACCAAATCATTCTTGATTAATCTGTTTATGGTCTTGAAGTTTAAATGATTCATCCTCTTGTGCCATAGCCAACTGACTTCACTTGGTGCAGATGCCACCAAACAAACACTTGAATTCTTGTTAACAGAATTCCAGTCAACTATGTAGATGTTTCCCTGTCTTCTTCCAGATAAGATTACCTTCTTTGTACCAATTTGTTCAACGTAGCACTTATCTGATGAGAATATGACTGAATATCCCTTGTCACAAAATTGACTTATGCTCAGCAGATTATATTTTAGGCCTTTAACATAGGAGACGTCAGATATCTCTATGTTTCCCTTGATTAATCTTCCTTTAGCTTTAATCTTGCCTTCTTTGCTGTCTCCAAAAGTGATTTTTGGGCCATCCACAGCAACTGCATCAGTCAACTCATGTATGTTTCCACACATGTGCCTTGAACATCCACTGTCCAAGTACCAAATCTTCTCTACTTTACTCCTACTCCTAATCCTAACCTACAAAACAAAAATAAAATTGTTTTAGGTACCCTTATTGAGAGGGTCCTGAAGGATTAGTTCCACCCTTGACAACCCAAGATGTTGAAGTCTTAGGCTTCTTAGGTTTCTGAGTTTTAGGAGCATGAACAGTTTCATTTTTATCATAATTATCAGATAAGTCATGTTGATGATCAGTATGATATGAATAATGTTCATAAGCAGGGTAAGGTGCATGATATGCAGGATATGCATGCATTGGATGAGCAGGGTAAGGTGCATAGTAACTAGGAAATTGAGGTGCATGATACATAGGATGATATGCAGCAGGTTGCACATAATATGACTCATTTCCATACCAAGCATTTTGATTTTTCTTGTTCTTATGCTTCTTTGGTTTACTAGATGCTTGCTCATTTGTTTTTGACTTAGTTTTACCACTAGTCTGATTGACTTTAGCTTTATCAGCAGACTTCTTAGGACTCTGCTGTTTGGTCTTACTAGTCTGATTTCCTACACTAGGCTCTTTGCTCTTTTTAGCCTTAGGAGATTTCTTCTCCTTTACCACTTTCTCAGATGAGGTAGGTTTAGAGGTTTGAACATACAGAATGACCTTACTATTGTCAGCTGATATGAATTTTTCAGTATGGTTCAACTCTAGTTTATCCTTTTCTAAAGGTGTCTCCTGTTTCTTAGATGTATGCATGGATGCAACAGTTGACTTATCATGAGACTCAATAATTTTCTCAAGTTCCATGATTTTTCCTTTATAGACCTCACATTCAGCTTTCAGAGATTCATGCTCTTGCTCAAGCTGTTTATATTCAACTGATTCTTTTGGCTTTTCAGCTAAAAGTTTCAGTGAACTATTTTGCTCTTTTAGCAAGTTCATCTCTTCCTTAAGCTTAACAAACTCTCCAGCAATAGTAGTATTGTTCAACATCATTTGCTCTAGAGAATTAAACAGTTCATTTTCTTGAGGAGTTACCTCATCCTCAGAGTCATCAGATTCCTTTGCCATGAGACATAGGAGAGCAGGTTTTCCTTCATCAGACGATTCTTCATCAGACGTGTCTGAATCTGAATCAGATGAGTAGACAGCAGTCAGCCTTTCTGCTTCAGCCATCATTGCCTTGCCTCTCTGATGCTTTCTTTCTTTTCTTATTTTCTTCTCTTCCTCAGTGTACTTTTCTGCTTTTGGATATGGGCAGTCTCTTATGAAGTGTCCCAATTTCCTGCAGTTGTAACACATTAGTTTTGATTTATAATCATCCTTATCCTGAGAAGAAAAATTAGGTTTAGAAGTAGAAGCATTGTTGTATTTGTTTTTCATCTTTCTCTTGTAGAACTTCTTGAAGTTGTTCATCAACAGTGCAACATCTCCAGCAGTGTACTCCTTTTTGTTGAGTAGAGTGGCTTCATCAGATGAGTCCACTTCAGCATTTCTTTGAGCCGGTCTTCTTTGGTTTTCAGCAGCAACAAGTGCAGCTGTGGGTCCTGAAGTTGAGGTTTCTTCAATTCCCATCCTTGGCAGTTTATACTCATACGCCTTGAGTACGGAGAACAGCTCTGTTAGAGAAATCTTGCCCAGATCTCTTGATTCTTCCATTGCTGTCACCTTCATGTTGAACTTGGAAGGTAGAGCCTTCAGTACTCTGACAGAAATCTCTTTGTCAGTGAAAGTCTTTCCCAGCTTCAAAACTTCATTCAGAGTTCTGGTGAATCTGGTGTCCATCTGATCAATGGTTTCTCCAGACTTCATCTTGAAGTTGTCCAGCTTCTCCAAGGCAACACTTAGCTGATGCTCTTTAATTGCATCATTGCCTTCACTCATGTCACGAACCTTATCCCACATCTCCTTTGCAGTTTTGCAATGCTTGACTTTGTCAAACCGATCATTATCCAGGGCTTTGGTCATGATGAATCTTCTGACTTTGTCCAGGTTGAACAGCTTTATTTCTTCTGCTGTCATTTATGTTAAGTCTTTTTCCACCACTATTTGAGCTTCATCTACGATGATGGTCTTGGTGAATTTGAATGGACCTTTGATGATACATGTATACATGTTATCGTTATAGGCAGCAAGGAAAATCTCCATTCTGATTTTCCAGTCCTCAAAGGACATACCAGCAATGTGGGGAACATGGCTGATACAATCCATTTTTCAAAAAGTTTTTATTTTTCAAAAATATGCTCTTTTGAAAAGTTTTGAAAACCTTTGAAAAACACTTGGATCAAGCTCGTTGATCAGGCAGCTGATTCTAATGAACCACCTGCTCTGATACCACTTGTTGGTCCCAAGTGGTCAGAAGAGGTTTAGAGGGGGGGGTGAATAAACCTCTTTAAAATTTTCTTCAAATTTAACTTTAAAACTTTACTCTTACTGAACAGACTAAGCTGATCAGATTAGTAAGGTACAATTCTGTTCGCGAACAAATCTTTGAACAGTCTTGTTGACCACTCGTCTGATAGTTACTTAGCTGATTTTGCAGAAATCAGTTTTAATACTTAGAGTACTTGCAGCGGATTTTCAAAGTGTTTTTCACAAGTAATCTTAGCAGTTTGAAAGATGTTTCCCCAGTTTTATAAACTCCTTTTAACTTCTGTTCAAACAGTTAACTTAACGTGTTTTTATGCAAACAGAAAATATGCAAGTTTAAAAGCAATGTAAAACACAATCAATTTTTATAGTGGTTATATGGATTTAAATATCCTTTAGTCCACTCTTCCAAGTCACTCAGATCTTGGGTTATACTATAATCACAAAGTTTACAGTATACTCTGCTTGCGTCGAACAACAAATGAAACGACCACAAGTTCGCAATAGGAAATCACACAGAAAACCTATCCTCTGAAGTTTGATCACTCACAAAGATGGATCACAACTCCGCACAACACTCTTGTTTACAAAATCACTCAGAAGATGTATTTTTCTTGATTCTTCAACTCTGCTTTCGTCAACAAATGACTCAGCTGATGAGTGAGCTGTTCTTGAGACTTAAAGAGTTTAGCTTCGGAAATTTCTCTCAGAAAGTGTGTTGCTTGTTTCTTCTTCGTCTCTTTCAGCTATTTATACTTGAGGATTGAAAAGTGTCCGTTGAAGAGAGATAGGATTCAAATTCCTCGAGTACTGGTCCTTAAAATCCGCGAACGGCTCTTTTGCAGTCTGTCCGTACTGTAAACAGTACTATTCTGCAGACAGCATTAAATGCAGCATTAAATGCACTCGACTGATGCGAAGCTTTTCTTCAATCATTTGTCTTAAATATCCTCGTACTTCAGCATTTATTACACCAAGGGGCATTTATTACCGTTGGGAACACTTCATGATCTTCTTCACTTGGCTGACGAAAGTATAAGTCTGATGGTGAACTCGGCTGATCTCAAACTTGAACAAATCTGATTTGAGTTGGCTGATCTTCACTAATCTGATAACTTCACTTCAGCAGATCAGAAGTCTTGGACCTTGAAACTTTGACTCTTCTGATGTCTTCATTACTTAGTCAAAATTCCTTGATAAGTTTATCAGCTAAGTTACTCCATACTTAGCCAATTTTACGAAGTTTTGGAATGCATCAAAACCTCCCTTATCAAATTTCCTTTAGTGCCTTCATCTTCATCTTTATCCAACACAAGCAGTCATTCTTTTGCACAACGATCACATGGAAAGCTCGAGTTTTACCAAAATGATCCACTGTTTCCGGTATAAACGAAACACACAAGTTACAAATATGCAATGTCCTATTATAAACGGTACTTAAATATTTAAAATAACAACTTCGATTAAAGCATTGATTTTTTTTTATTCCATGCACGTCAAAAACATTAATTTCAAAAATATTCGTGTGCGATTGATAAAGGACTATCCTTTCGCCATGTCCAACAAAATTATCTGCTATTAACTGGTTCCAAAGCCTAACAAAATCGTTTTCTTTTATTTGTAAAGGCCAATATTTAGTCCCGTTTCTTAAAATAATCGTATCATTAGGAGCCAATCCAGCAGCCTTCCTAACATGAACTGGAAAATCCTGAGAAGTAATCGTCCACGATTAAGCAAAATAATAAATTAAACAAAAAAATTGTGAAAATATAGAAATCTCATCGACGTTTACCTCGACCGATTCCAAACTACCGCATGCTAGCATAAAGAAGACCCCCCTAATTTCTTGTGCACAATGCACTGCAGATTTACTAATATTACTAATTCTATTAAGAGATTCTTTTGATGGAAAATTATCATCTATATGTTGCTCAACTAATTTATATACGAAAAACTTTTTTTCATCAAGGTTGGTACAAAAATGACTCTCTAAAATTGAAAGCACGAAGAACAATGTAATATTCTCAGGATTAATAGAGCTAATTTTTTTCTGGAATACATTACGAATAAGAATATTGGAAATCATCCTTGTTCAAATCAGAGTGCTAATTTTATTTTACAAAGTACACAGAAATCTCATCACATATTACCTTACTTATATAGAGGCAAAACAAATATATACAAATATATTTTATGCTATTACGTAGCATATCCAATTAGCAGTCATAAAAGTATAAAAATAAAACAGTACTCTCTATTTCCAATACAAACACAAAACGGCACCGTTACTCTAATATGCGATCCAGAGCAACGTACGTTTACCATTGTCGATGATTTGCATTTCCTGTCTTATTTAACTATTTTCAGGTAGACGTAATATTGGGAACGTATTGTTTTAAATTAATTTTGAACAATAGAAAATCCCCTTGATTAAAATGCTAAATCCTAAGTTTATCAAATGCAACAACTACGAGACTGATTTTAGATTGGTGGTTAATTTTGATTGGATTTTGCTTGTTTTTTAATAATAGCAATTTCCTTTGTTAATTGTGGTCGCGCGAGTTTCATTTTGCAATTTATTTTTAAACAGCATAATTATGAAACAGTTCCGTTTACTGAGTTTATCTTTTTACGTTCAAACATTTTGTTCGATTATAATCAACTATATTTCCGATGTTCACTTATTGCTTCCAATTTTATTTCCTTTTTTTTTTTTTAAAACAGCATAACCACGAAACAGTACCGTTTAATGAGTTAATGTTTTTACGTTCAAACATTTTGTTCGAATTACAATGTAAGCGAATATAAGAAATTAGAAATATCTAAAAAGTAAGAGAAGAGAATAGCATAAAAACCAAAACAACCGGCATATAGAATTATAATAAATATAATATTTTAATTAAGATGACGGTCAAGAGTGATGTCATGCTAAGAAATATCTAAGTATTTAGTAACTATTCAATGGACAGCTTAACATTGGGAAGTAATATCGGAGATAAATGTGGAAAAACGTAATCGATAATCATATTATCGATGAATAAACAAATAGAGGAAATAATAAGTGTCACATATTGCTATAGTATATCATATCGACATTACGTCGACATTACATATATCAATCTTAATGGGCAACATTGTTTTAATCGGAAACTAAAGCACGAACTAAATATCCGAGACAAAAAGCCAAAACGGCGCCGTTTTATGGATATATATTTTAAAAAATATATATTTACCAAAGATACACGCGTTCAAATATGACGAGGTGAAGTCCGACCAACATTAATTCGTTTTCTGATATACTATTACAAAAATAATAGAAGTATATTGTGTTAGTAGTATTGCAAACAAAAAAAAATATAACGTTCACACAAAATTAATTAATAATAGAAAACATCACTAAATTGGAACCAAGAATCCTCGATTTTCACACAATTATTTTTTCCAATATTCTTTAATTATAATTTGTATTAATTAAGAATAATTATTTACGAATATATATTTATGTTTTGCAATAAATTAAAAGTTCACAACCTCATGATCAACAGATATGTAGAAAATGTATTTGCTAGAATAAAAATGATCACATAATAAAATATACGAAATAAATACTTGTTTTGATAACAAATTAAAAAATTTTAAAAAAAACAAGTTCCACGTACTATTCTCTAATATTCGAGCAGACGTTTTGATTCTATGTGAGCTCAGTATTTTTGTAACTTATGCTCTGAAGATTTTCTATTTCCCTTTTATATAATAATTGTATTTAACGTCCGTTTGCAAGTGGTGATAAGAGTCCCAACACAATTTCCATCCTAAATTATCAGCAAATATATTTTAATATTTATTTATAGAATATCAATGTCGATATATGAATTAAATAGTAGTAAATAAATTATTTTCTATAAATTTAAATATTAGTACTTAAATATAATTTAATTATATTATTAAATTTTAAACAGCTAATCAATTAACGTATATTTAATGACTTAATTTTCCTAAATTCACGAAATATAATTAGTTAAAATATTAAAATAATTTGCAAGTAGTTTTATCTAATTTTTTCATCTATCATGTAAATGTCGAAATTATTCACCTTCCAAACAGACGGTGAATTGAACCATTATATGAAAAGGAAAAATAAAATCAACAACACGAGGTACAACAACAATGAGCACACATGACATTAAAACAACGGCATTATATAATTATCTGGGCCCAAAAAAATTGGAAAGGAATTTGATAAATACTGTTCCTTGGCCGATTTGTTTTTTATAAACGCGTGTCGATCTCCTACTTAGTATCAATTACCCGATCTAATATTTACCAATCGCGTAAGCTATTAAGTCTCCCCAGATTTCCGATATAAAATATTTTATTCAATATTGTATACGTCTCTCTGATCTCCTGCTATTGTTACAAAAAAATACAGATGCAGCATGACGATCCCTCGTATGACGTCCATCCTGGCCGATTGGGTCATCAATACATCGTATTATAAGAATAATGAGAAGATCGTATTATTAGACAAGTAAGAGAGGAGAATAAATCGCCAGCAAACTTCTGACGAGCAATTGAGACTATAAGGAAAAACTCTGCATGTAGGCGGTATGCGCCATATATCGCCAACAAACTTCTGAAGAGAAATTGAGATTGTCTAGAACTATAAGGCATAAACATGGAAAAGTAAGACAGAAAATTTAGAGAAAAAAATAAAAATAAAATAAACGTTGGTTTAATTTGCCGAAAGAGTCAAGAAACAGAGCACAATACAATAATTAAACGGGTTGAAAAGAATAATCTTTATGCAAGCGAGACCACCAATTTATAGAAGAAGCTATTTAGATCCGGCGGTTAAAATAAACACAGATGAACGGCGAAGATAAACACATTAATTAAGAACAGTACTAATAAAAATCCCTTCCAATTTGTTTGGGACCAGATAATTATAAAACGACGTTAAAACATATTTCCGACCTATTTATATTATTCTCAATTAACCGAACTCCTATTTTGTTACTTAAATATTATACGTTAAGTAGTGAGGCTCAAGTGTTTAATTAGTCAAAACGAAAATCTATTTTTAAAATATAAAATATACGAATAAATGTTGTTATCTCAATTACCTAGGACAGACTAAAGTAGTTGTTCATCACAAAACTAAAATAGTTAAACCTCTAATTGCATTATAAACAAATATGTCAAATTGATCTTTACACAATGCATTGGAAATGTTCTTGTAAAGCATGTATAATAAAATATATTATGCAAAGAAAATAAAGTTGTATATTCGGAACAGCTACATATTCTGAATAGTCCTTATATAATTTTTGCAAATAAAACTTGGAGAAAGAAGAAAATAAACTGTTTATGATCTAATAATACCGAAGTATGTAATTCTATTTGTTATTTGACCAGCTGCTTACAAATTTAAGTAAACAAATCAATTTTAATATACAGCTTTTGTTATATTTTTAATATCTTATCTTATAGACGCGCGTCGATTTCCTCATTAATGTCAAATACCCGATCTGGTATTTTCACTTGTTGGATCTACTTCCCCCCTCCCCCCCCTAAATGTTATGATTTCGTAAGTTTTGTTTCATTATACTCCCTAGATTTCCGATCCCCTAATATTGTTACAAAATACAGATGCATCATGGCAATCCCTCATAAGTCGGCCATACTGGTCGAGTTGGTAATCAATATATCGAACAACACCATTAAAAAGTCCAGGATTGTCACCCAAAATAATAGAATAAAACTAACAAGATCGAATAAATGTTATCTTGCCGAGCATATTTCATATTTTAACTGCATTTTATTACTCGTGTATGTTCGCCGACTGCATATGTTGTGTATCGACCATAATTGTATTTGTATTACTGATAATAAAGATTATTACACATAATGAAACTAAAAAAAATATTAATTTTCACAAACTATTAAACAGTAATCCATTTACAAATAAATATTAATATAGAGTATACAGTCAAATTACTACAAGTTGTACATCCTATTATATTATAGGATATTCGTGCAAGCGTTTGAAGGGTAGGTAAAATTTATTTTTGTACAACACTTGCCCCTGCATACATTTACACCATTGTCTGAGAAAGAAAAAAATTTTCAGTATTTCACCTACTGCCTAGATCAAATACAATAGTCATTTGGCGAAGATGTCTAAAACAACCGTGAAATCAAATACAATAATCAAATACAATAGTTCAGCAGAGCTTTCATAGCATATATGGGATGAAGCGCCTATGACAAATCGACATTCTATTGAGGCCCTTGATATATTGGCAGATTTATGCGGTAATAAGTTGGCTTTTGGAGGGAAATCCCCGAATAAAAATTCCGACCTACTCCACATTAATTCTATGTGGACTTCCTATCTCCTCATAGTATCTCACTTTTCCGACAGCACTTATATTATGCCAAGCCAACAAATGCATGACGGCGTATGACGTAGTCTTACTTTTCAACTTCCAAGTACGAAATAATTTTAGGCTTGACGTGTTATGCCTCGTATTTCCTTTTTTATTTTTTCGTTCTTTAACAAAATTTCGGTAACTTAAAAAACGCCAGCGTTTCTCGATTAAATCGATTTAAAAAATCTGAAGTCAATTATACTGTACTTTTAGTAGACCGCTTCGGCTCTTGTAAGCTACCGAAACAAAAAAATAAAAAAGCAAAAATTATTTCAAGCCTAAAATTATTTCGTAGCCGGAAGTTGAAAAGTAAGACTATGTCATAAACCAGAGGAAACCCTCATATAACGACCATCCTGGTCGTCTGGGTTAAAATACATCATATTATAAGAATATATGGGTCTTAAAAAGATGCTAGCATGGGATGAAAGGAAATTAAATACCAAAGGTTTAAAGATGAGGTAGTAAGAGAAAATAGTTGAAGGAGGAAAAATAAGAAAGCAAACGGGTTAGAGCGAAGAGATAGAAAATCTGTACGCAAGCTGAAATCACCAATTTCAAGCAAAAGATATTTAGATCCGACGGTTAAAAGTAAGACAGATGACGACCAATGCACAATAAAATTAGAACGTTCGTTTCAACGACTGATCGACGAATTGTATTAATTAATTAAAAAAATATAAGGGTCCTAACAAAAATACTATCACGGGGTGAAAGGAAAATAAATTCCGAAGGGTTAAAGATGGGGTAGTAAGAGAAAATAGTTGAAGGAGGAAAAATAAGATAGCAAACGGGTTAGAACGAAGAGATAGACAATCTTTATGGAAGCTGAGACCACCCATTTATAGCAAAAGATATTTAGATCTGACGGTTGAAAGTAAGACAGATGAACGACCAATGCGCATTAAAATTAAAACGTTTGTTTCAAAGACTGATCAACGAAATAATAGAGCAATCAAAGTGTCTCGGAATACCGAGAAAGGTATAAACGATAACGACGGAAAAAAACAAGAGCAATTAAGTCCTGAAAGAAACAGCGTCGTTTCAATTCAATACCGTTTTAAACAAAAAAAAAAACCCCTCAGCCAAACGACGCCATTTCATTATTATACCTATTTAAAAAAAATATTGTGTTGGTCCCAAGTGGTCAGAAGAGGTTTAGAGGGGGGGGGTGAATAAACCTCTTTAAAATTTTCTTTAAAATTTAACTTTAAATCTTTACTCCAACTGAACAGTCTAAGCTGATCAGATTAGTAAGTTACAATTCTGTTCGCGAACAAATCTTTGAACAGTCTTGTTGACCACTCGTCTGATAGTTACTTAGCTGATTTTGCAGAAATCAGTTTTAATACTTAGAGTACTTGCAGCGGATTTTCAAAGTGTTTTTCACAAGTATTCTTAGCAGTTTGAAAAATGTTTCCCCAGTTTTATAAACTCCTTTTTGTTCTTTTTCAAACAGTTAACTTAATGTGTTTTTATGCAAACAGAAGATATGCAGTTTTGAAACAATGTAAAAACACAAGTAATTTTTATAGTGGTTATATGGATTTAAATATCCTTTAGTCCACTCTTCCAAGTCACTCAGATCTTGGGTTATACTATAATCACAAAGTTTACAGTATACTCTGCTTGCGTCGAACAACAAATGAAACGACCACAAGTTCGCAATAGGAGATCACACAGAAAACCTATCCTCTGAAGTTTGATCACTCACAAAGATGGATCACAACTCCGCACAACACTCTTGTTTACAAAATCACTCAGAAGATGTATTTTTCTTGATTCTTCAACTCTGCTTTCGTCAACAAATGACTCAGCTGATGAGTGAGCTGTTCTTGAGACTTAAAGAATTTTGCTTCGGAAATTTCTCTCAGAAAGTGTGTTGCTTATTCCTTCTTCGTCTCTTGCAGCTATTTATACTTGAGGATTGAAAAATGTCCGTTGAAGAGAGACAGGATTCAAATTCCTCGAGTACTGGTCCTTAAAATCCGCGAACGGCTCTTTTGCAGTCTGACCGTACTGTAAACAGTACTATTCTGCAGGCAGCATTAAATGCAGCATTAAATGCACTCGGCTGATGCGAAGCTTTTCTTCAATCATTTGTCTTAAATATCCTCGTACTTCAGCATTTATTACACCAAGGGGCATTTATTACCGTTGGGAACACTTCATGATCTTCTTCACTTGGCTGACGAAAGTATAAGTCTGATGACGAACTCGGCTGATCTCAAACTTGAACAAATCTGATTTGAGTCGGCTGATCTTCACTAGTCTGATAACTTTTCTTCAGCAGATCAGAAGTCTTGGACCTTGAAACTTTGACTCTTCTGATGTCTTCATTACTTAGTCAAAATTCCTTGATAAGTTTATCAGCTAAGTCACTCCATACTTAGCCAATTTTACGAAGTTTTGGAATGCATCAAAACCTCCCTTATCAAACTTTCTTCAGTGCCTTCATCTTCATCTTCATCCAACAATTTCCCCCTTTTTGATGATGACAAAACTTCAGCTTAGTACCTGTTGAATACCTAAACTAAAGATTGTAATCCTCAAAATTTTCTGAGATAGAAAAAGTTTATTGGATTGAACTTGAACATTTTATTGATATAGAAAGTGAATTACATGTACAAATTCATCAGATGAGATTTCTGAAAAAGTAAACTGATTACAATTGATTTTTCAATTTCTAACTATCAGCTTCTTCATCAGATTCGAGCACTTCTTCATATTCATATGATGATTCTTCATCATCATCTTCTTCATCAACTTCTTCTTCCAGGGTTGCTTTGGCAGCTTCCATCTTCTCTTTAAGTTCTTGTTCTTGAAGAGCTTTCAGAGCTTCCATAGCTTTTCTGGCAGAATCTGTATTTTTGTACTTGGTGTCTTCTTTTTCAATCTTATCTTCTTCTTCCACCTTTCCAAGTACTTCAGCCTTGTCAGTAGTGTCTTCAGTTTCCTTGGCTTTAATAGTTGCATCAGTTTCTTCCAAAGTTGTTTCTTCAGCAGCAGACTCCTTTGCTGGTTCATCAGTAATGGTCTCTTTAGCTGGTTCTTCAGCAGCAGGTTCCATAGCTGATTCTTCAGCAGCAAACTCCTTCGCTGGTTCTTCCCTTTTATCTTCCCCCTTTTTGTCATCATCAACTCTGATGACAGTAGAAGGTTCAACAGCAGGGTTGAGGGCAACTGTTGGAATCTTTACTTCAGCACACAAAGCCTTAAGATTCTGATTAACCACGTCATGACTAGCTGTCAGATGATGTATATCAGTGCTGATGACGTCAGTCTTATCATTAAAGTAGTCAATGTTGAGGTTGATGGTTGCAATTTCATCCTGAATCTTCTGTGCAGCCTTTGCTACTTCTTGCAACATCCCCAGATTGATTTCCTTCTCTTCGTTACTGACTTTAATAAATGTTGCAGTCAGATCTGCAATTTTGTGCTCAGCTGTTTTCAAGGCAGTGTGAAGATGATTTAAATCACCCTTCACATCTTCTACATTACGGTTCAGCTCTCTTAAGCTATTCACTAACTCTAGTGAATGATCTTGAGGAATAGGAATCTGATCAATAGCTAACTTGATAGAACTGCTGGTTAGAAGATGCGTTCTTTCCACTTGATGAGTGTGAGATTCAATCAATTCTGTCTTCATCTTCTGTAACTGCAGACTATTCCTCTCTTCCATCTCTTTTATTTGATTTTCAAGAAGTAACTGGAAGGCTTCCATCAGTGATGAGTGTTCATCACCTGATGAAGTAGAGGCATCAGCTTCTTCCTCTTTAGTCTCCTGATGAACAGGGACATCTTGCAAATCCGTCATCTGATGATCTTCAGAAGTCTTAGATGGCCCTTCAATAGCCAAAGGCTTGTCAGCAGACTTGTGCTTGTCAGCAGACTTGTGCTTGTCAGCAGACTTGTGCTCATCAGTGACATCATCGTAGAACAGATTAGTAATGGTTCCATCTTCATTAAAGCAAGTAGTCTGTCTAATCTGCCTTACAATGATCCAAGGGTTGACAGGAGCATTGTTACCCTTAGGGACTTCATGGTACGGTTGTACTTCCTTGCCAAAAATAATTTGTTGAATACTTGGCAGCAGTGGCAAGTCACTTGAACATCCTTGCTGATACTTTGACTTTTTAACCCATCTCTTCAGAGCAGTCATAACAGCAAACTTAATTGCTCTCTCTTCAGCATCTTCAGATTTCTTTTTCTTTTCAGGCAAGGTGTTTTTAATCTTCTTGGCCTCCTCCAATGCAAAGCTTTTTGCATAGTTATGCATGACTTCTCTTACATAACTTGGATCAAGAGCCTTTTGGATGGAGTTTGTCTTCAGCCAAGTCAGAACCCAGTGTTCTTCATCAGCTAACTCCTTCATGTTTTGAAGTTCAGTTATTGAGCTATTCAGCCTGATATCTCTCCACTTGATATATCTTGGTTTCTCCTGAGTGAACATAGTCTTCAGCATCAACTTCTGATCATAGTATGCTAGAGACTTCTCAAACTTCTTGAAAAGCTCCTTATCAGCATATACTATCTCAAAAGCTTTCCTGACTTCAAACTTATCTTTGGACTTGGTTTTGGGAGCAGGCAGTAGTATCTTCTTTTTGTCTTCTTCAGTCTGCCCTTCACCAATCTTGATGCCACCTCCATGGACAGGTCCATAGGCATCAACCTTGCTTTGTTCAATCACCATGGCCAATTCAGCATCTTCAGCAGCTTTTCTCTCTGCTGCAGACATTCTTCTTCTGGCCTCATCCTTTGCTTGTTGAGCTTTGCTTAACTCAAGAGCTTTCTTCTCCTCAAGCTCATCCTGCTTCCTCTGTTCAGCCTCTTCTCTTGCCTTCTTATCAGCTTTGGAGATTTTCTTTCTCCTTAGCACAATTTTTCTTTTCCCTTTATCAGCAGGGGCTGGTCCAGCGGATGATATGGGAGCAGCAGCTATAGGATGGATGATTTGAACATCTGGATCTTCTTGAGGTTGAGTAACCTCAGCTGTTGGTGCTTTCTGAGTAGTCTGTTGCTCATCAGCTTTGTCAACAGTGGAAGCTTCAGCAGCTTCAACTGGTCTTTCAGCAGACTCCGGACTTGATCTTACTAAGTCCACCAACTCAGTATCCTTCTCCAAAAATGTCATCTTCTTTCTAGCTGACCTCTTTGTTAGACCTTGAACAACTCTTGAAGTAGCAGTATCCTTCTGCTGACTTCTTGTTCTCTTAGAGACATTCTCAGCAGGCCTCTCTGCTGATGGAGTTCTTGATGGTGATGCAGGGGATCCAGTCCTTACATCAGCTATTATGTTCTCAACAATTTTAGTGGCTTCAGCAGAAGTCACTCTCTCCATCTGCTTTAATTCTTTCTTCCTGGGCTCATCAGCAGCCCTCTTCCTCTTAGTCTCAACAGCCAGACTTGCTGTTTTGACTAACCTCTTTTGCCTCTTGGCAGGAACCTCCTTTGGTTCCTCAACTTCTTCTCCTTCAGGCTCATCAGCCTTCCTCTTCTGAACAGGTAGGTACTTGTTCATTGCTTTGGACTTGTGAATTTCTTTGCCATTTGACATGACACAGCCCATCTTTGATAAGAGGTAACTTAAAGTGATTCTGTGGTTGGTGTAAGGGCCTTTTCCCTTCTTCACTTCCAGAAAATCAGCAAGTATATACCAAATTATGATGGACCAGTTTACCTCTATTCCATAGTATACGGCAGCCATGATGCTGAAACGCTTCATTGTGACAGCATCTAGAGAAAAAGTACAATTTTCAATCAGCTTAGACACCATATCAGCCATCCGCTGATATTCATCCTTAAGCTGTTTCTTTCTGATGTTGCCAGACAACATCTCTCCTTCCTTGGCGCAGATCGCCCAAAACTGTTGGTGCTTCTCTTCAGTCAGCACGATAACTTCGTGTCTTCCAGACTTAGGCAAACCAAACTGTTCATGAAGAACTTGTGGAGTGATGACAACAGATTTGTCACCCACTTTTGCTTTGATTTCTAGTTTGTGATAATCAGCCTTTGCCGTTGAGTAATACTCCATAACCTGGTCAGTCCAGATTATTCCCTCGTTGTACTCCATGAAATTTATCAACTGTGCCGATTTGAATTTCTCCAACAATTCTTTCATCAAACTTGTACCAGATTGATAATAGGCTTCATAGTCTAAGAACATACCTTCAGCAGCCATTTTAATCTGTTGAGAGTTAGTGAAAAGGAAAGGATTTTTGCAGAAAACTTGTTTAAAATTTTCTCACAAGTACTTTTGAAAGTTTAGGGTTCGTAAAGAGCTACTCGACTGATCAGATGAGGATTTATAGAGTTGGGGTTTTTCGGTTTCCGTGAAATCTGCCAACCGTTAGATCCGTTTTTCTGTCAGTGCTGATCGTGCGGCGTCAGTTACGACCTTTCGAATTCAAAAGATATTTTAATGAGGAGCGGGAAAATGTACCGCCCAACAGTTACTTATAAAAGCGTGTTTTGAATAAAACGTTTTTAAATAGTTCGCTTTTACTTAAGTAATCAGATGAGTATAAAAACACTTATCTGATGGACTAGTGTCCTGATGACAATGCTGTTATCAGAGAATGCCAATAGCTGATAACCTTCCTCAGCTGTTTGTCAATCCAGCTAGATAAAATAACTTCAATCTTCGATAGTTGAGTCTTCTGATGAAAACATAACTTCAACTAACTGTCATTAACAAATTTCATCTTTAATTCAGAAGTACCGCTAGTCTTACACGTTCCCCCTGAGTTTAAGAATTCATAAGTTAACTAGTCTGTTGAAAGTTAATCCTTGAAGATAATAATGAAACACTAAGCTGTTGAACTCCAGTCTTCTGATGAGTTCCCCCTCAGCTTATGCTTCCAAATTAAGTAGTCCTAGCTCAGCTCTTAAGGTTGAAAACCTTACTTCACTTAAAGGTTTGGTGAAAATGTCAGCAATCTGATTATCAGTATGAACATACTCAATCATTACATTGCCTTTTTCCACATGATCTCTAATGAAATGATGCTTGATCTCAATATGCTTAGTCCTTGAATGACTTGTAGTGTTCTGAGTAAGAGAGATTGCACTTGTATTGTCACAGTAGATTGGAATTCCACTGATCTTGATATTGTAGTCTTCTAGTTGATGCTTCAACCAAAGTATCTGTGCACAACAGGCTCCAGCAGCTATATATTCAGCTTCAGCAGTAGATATAGAAACTGAGGTTTGCTTCTTACTCATCCATGAGATCAGACGACTGCCTAAGAACTGACAGGCACCTGTTGTGCTCTTTCTGTCAATCTTGCAGCCAGCAAGGTCTGAATCTGAATAACCAATGAGTTCAAATCCAGATTCTCTAGGATACCACAATCCCAATTCTTGAGTGCCTTTAACATACTTCAATATTCTCTTGGCAGCTAAGAGATGAGATTCTTTGGGGTTTGATTGAAATCTTGCACAGACTCCAACTGAGTACATTATGTCAGGTCTGCTTGCTGTTAGATACAACAATGAACCAATAATGCCTCTATATTTGGTTATGTCCACTGATTTGCCATCTTCATCTTTATCCAAACGAAGACTTGTAGACATAGGAATGGTAGCTGTTGAGCTAGTTTCCATACCAAATTTCTTAAACAGATCTCTTGTGTACTTTGCTTGGCTGATGAATATTCCATCAGGCAACTGTCTAACTTGCAATCCAAGAAAGTAATTAAGTTCACCCATCATGCTCATTTCAAACTTATTCTGCATCAGCTTGGAGAACTTATCACACATCTGTTGGTTAGTTGAACCAAAAATAATATCGTCCACATATATTTGCACAAGTAATATATGATTTTCCCATTCAATAGTGAACAAGGTTTTATCTACCTTACCTTTACGAAATCCTTTAATTAAAAGAAAATCAGATAGGGTATCATACCATGCTCTTGGAGCTTGTTTTAGTCCATAAAGGGCTTTCTTCAGACGATATACTTTGTCCTCTTCTTGATAGACTTCAAATCCTGGAGGTTGTTCAACATAAACTTCTTCTTGCAATTCTCCATTGAGAAAAGCAGACTTCACATCCATCTGATAGACAGTGAAGTTCTTGTAAGCAGCATAGGCAAGAAACAGTCTGATTGCTTCAAGTCTTGCTACTGGTGCAAAAGTTTCATCAAAGTCAATTCCTTCTTCTTGACAATAACCCTTGGCCACTAGTCTTGCTTTGTTTCTGGTGACAACACCATCTTCATTCATCTTATTTCTGAAAACCCACTTAGTGCCAATTACTCTTTGATGACTTGGTCTAGGAACTAAGTACCAGACTTCATTCCTTTCAAATTGATTTAACTCTTCTTGCATAGCTTCTATCCAGAAGGAGTCATTTAGAGCTTCTTCAATTTGTTTAGGCTCTATTTGAGATAGAAATGTGACAAACATAGCATCTTGTGCAACAGCTCTTCTTGTTTTCACTCTATCTAAAGGATCACCAATAACTAGTTCAGGTGGGTGATTCTTGAGCCATCTGAGATCAGGTTGCAAATCAGGATGTTGTCCTCTGTTATGATCTTGCAACACTACTGTTGGAGTTCCAGTAGTAGTCTGTTGAACACGTGTCGTCTGTTGAACAGTCTCTGGTCTGTCAGCTGTTAGCAACTCGTCTGTTAGACAATCAGCACTGTGATTTTGAACAGCACTTGAGTTAGCAGCTGAACTTAGATTAGGTAGTATGATGGGAACATATTCTTCATTTCTTCCAACGTCCAACTTCTGTAAATCAGCAGACAGATCTTGATTTACACTTTGATTCTTTTCAGAAGATTGACTTGGCTCATCAAATACTACATGAATAGATTCTTCTATTAGTAATGTTCTTTTGTTAAAAACTCTATAAGCCTTACTAACAGATGAGTATCCTACAAAGACAGCTTCATCAGCCTTTTCTGCAAATGCAGTAAGGTGATTTTTCCCATTATTCAATACAAAACATTTACAACCAAAAATCTTAAAGTAATGAATGTTTGGTTTTCTGTTGTTCCAAACTTCATATGGAGTCTTGTTCTGATTTTTGTTGATCATACATCTGTTCTGGGTAAAACATGCTGTATTTGTTGCTTCTGCCCAAAATCTTTGTGGCAGCTTAGCTTCAGCTATCATGGTTCTGACAGCTTCTTTCAGTGTTCTGTTTCTCCTTTCAGCAACACCATTCTGTTGAGGGGTTCTAGCAGCAGAATACTCATGATGTATTCCTTTGATATTACAATACTCTTCAACAGTAGAGTTTGTAAACTCTGTCCCTCTATCTGATCTGATCTTCAATATCTTGATACTCTTCTCATTCTGGATCAGTTCCATCAGATTTGTGAGATGTTCCTTGGTTTCACTTTTCTTCTTCATGAAAATCACCCAAGTATATCTTGAATAATCATCCACAACAGCTAGGCAGTATTTCTTTCCACCATTGCTGACTGGATCAATGGGTCCAAATAAGTCCATATGCAACAGCTCCAATATTCTTCCAGAAGATTGGTGCTTCTTTTCTTTGAATGATGACTTGATTTGTTTACCCTTCTGACAGGCGTCACAGAGCTTATCTTTGCTCATGACTGCTTTTGGAATTCCTTCTACCAAATCATTCTTGATTAATCTGTTTATGGTCTTGAAGTTTAAATGATTCATCCTCTTGTGCCATAGCCAACTGACTTCACTTGGTGCAGATGCCACCAAACAAACACTTGAATTCTTGTCAACAGAATTCCAGTCAACTATGTAGATATTTCCTTGTCGTCTTCCAGATAGAATTACCTTCTTTGTACCAATTTGTTCAACGTAGCACTTATCTGTTGAGAAGATGACTGAATATCCCTTGTCACAAAATTGACTTATGCTCAGCAGATTATACTTTAGGCCTTTAACATATGAGACGTCAGATATCTCTATGTTTCCCTTGATTAATCTTCCTTTAGCTTTAATCTTGCCTTCTTTGCTGTCTCCAAAAGTGACTTTTGGACCATCCACAGCAACTGCATCAGTCAACTCATGTATGTTTCCACACATGTGCCTTGAACATCCACTGTCCAAGTACCAAATCTTCTCTACTTTACTCCTACTCCTAATCCTAACCTACAAAACAAAAAATAAAATTGTTTTAGGTACCCTTATTGAGAGGGTCCTGAAGGATTAGTTCCACCCTTGACAACCCAAGATGTTGAAGTCTTAGGCTTCTTAGGTTTCTGAGTTTTAGGAGCATGAACAGTTTCATTTTTATCATAGTTATCAGATAAGTCATGTTGATGATCAGTATGATATGAATAATGTTCATAAGCAGGGTAAGGTGCATGATATGCAGGATATGCATGCATTGGATGAGCAGGGTAAGGTGCATAGTAACTAGGAAACTGAGGTGCATGATACATAGGATGATATGCAGCAGGTTGCACATAATATGACTCATTTCCATACCAAGCATTTTGATTTTTCTTATTCTTATGCTTCTTTGGTTTACTAGATGCTTGCTCATTTGATTTTGACTTAGTTTTACCACTAGTCTGATTGACTTTAGCTTTATCAGCAGACTTCTTAGGACTCTGCTGTTTGGTCTTACTAGTCTGATTTCCTACACTAGGCTCTTTGCTCTTTTTAGCCTTAGGAGATTTCTTCTCCTTTACCACTTTCTCAGTTGAGGTAGGTCTAGAGGTTTGAACATACAGAATGACCTTGCTATTGTCAGCTGATACAAATTTTTCAGTATGGTTCAACTCTAATTTTTCCTTTTCTAAAGGTGTCTCCTGTTTACTAGATGTATGCATGGATGCAACAGTAGACTTATCATGAGACTCAATGATTTTCTCAAGTTCCATGATTTTTCCTTTATAAACCTCACATTCAGCTTTCAGAGATTCATGCTCTTGCTCAAGCTGTTTATATTCAGCTGATTCCCTTGGCTTTTCAGCTAAGAGTTTCAGTGAACTATTTTGCTCTTTTAGCAGGATCATCTCTTCCTTAAGCTTAACGAATTCTCCAGCAATATTAGTATTATTCAACATCATTTGCTCTAGAGAATTAAACAGTTCATTTTCTTGAGGAGTTACCTCATCCTCAGAGTCATCAGATTCCTTTGCCATCAGGCACAGGAGAGCAGGTTTTTCTTCATCAGACGATTCTTCATCAGACGAGTCTGAGTCTGAATCAGATGAGTAGACAGCAGCTGGCTTTTCTGCTTCAGCCATCATTGCCTTGGCTCTCTGATGCTTTCTTTCTTTTCTCATTTTCTTCTCTTCCTCAGTGTACTTCTCTGCTTTTGGATATGGGCAGTCTCTTATGAAGTGTCCCAATTTCCTGCAGTTGTAACACATCAGTTTTGATTTATAATCTTCTTTATCCTGAGAAGAAAAATTAGGTTTAGAAGTAGAAGCAGCATGATTGTATTTGTTTTTCATCTTTCTCTTATAGAACTTCTTGAAGTTGTTCATCAATAATGCTACATCTCCAGCAGTGTACTCCTTTTTGTTGAGTAGAGTGGCTTCATCAGATGAGTCCACTTCTTTGCTTTTCTGTGCTGGTCTTCTGGTGTTTTCAGCAGCAACAAGTGCAGCTGTGGGTCCTGAAGTTGAGGTTTCTTCAATTCCCATCCTTGGCAGTTTATACTCATACGCCTTGAGTGCGGAGAACAGCTCTGTTAGAGAAATTTTGCCCAGATCTCTTGATTCTTCCATTGCTGTCACCTTCATGTTGAACTTGGGAGGTAGAGCCTTCAGTACTCTGACAGAAATCTCTTTGTCAGTGAAAGTCTTTCCCAGCTTCAAAACTTCATTCAGAGTTCTGGTGAATCTGATGTCCATCTGATCAATGGTTTCTCCAGACTTCATCTTGAAGTTGTCCAGCTTCTCCAAGGCAACACTGAGCTGATGCTCTTTAATAGCATCATTGCCTTCACTCATGTCACGAACCTTATCCCACATCTCCTTTGCAGTTTTGCAATGTTTGACTTTGTCAAACCGATCATTATCCAGGGCTTTGGTCATGATGAATCTTCCGACTTTGTCCAGGTTGAACAGCTTTATTTCTTCTGCTGTCAATTCTGTTAAGTCTTTTTCCACCACTATTTGAGCTTCATCTACGATGATGGTCTTGGTGAATTTGAATGGACCTTTAATGATACATGTATGCATGTTGTCATTATAGGCAGCAAGGAAAATCTCCATTCTGATTTTCCAGTCCTCAAAGGACATACCAGCAATGTGGGGAACATGGCTGATACAATCCATTTTTCAAAAAGTTTTTGTTTTTCAAAAAGATGCTCTTTTGAAAAGCTTTTGAAAACCTTTGAAAAACACTCGGATCAAGCTCGTTGATCAGGCAGCTGATTCTAATGAACCACCCGCTCTGATACCACTTGTTGGTCCCAAGTGGTCAGAAGAGGTTTAGAGGGGGGGGGTGAATAAACCTCTTTAAAATTTTCTTTCAAATTTAACTTTAAAAATCCCTTCCAATTTGTTTGGGACCAGATAATTATAAAACGACGTTAAAACATATTTCCGACCTATTTATATTATTCTCAATTAACCGAACTCCTATTTTGTTACTTAAATATTATACGTTAAGTAGTGAGGCTCAAGTGTTTAATTAGTCAAAACGAAAATCTATTTTTAAAATATAAAATATACGAATAAATGTTGTTATCTCAATTACCTAGGACAGACTAAAGTAGTTGTTCATCACAAAACTAAAATAGTTAAACCTCTAATTGCATTATAAACAAATATGTCAAATTGATCTTTACACAATGCATTGGAAATGTTCTTGTAAAGCATGTATAATAAAATATATTATGCAAAGAAAATAAAGTTGTATATTCGGAACAGCTACATATTCTGAATAGTCCTTATATAATTTTTGCAAATAAAACTTGGAGAAAGAAGAAAATAAACTGTTTATGATCTAATAATACCGAAGTATGTAATTCTATTTGTTATTTGACCAGCTGCTTACAAATTTAAGTAAACAAATCAATTTTAATATACAGCTTTTGTTATATTTTTAATATCTTATCTTATAGACGCGCGTCGATTTCCTCATTAATGTCAAATACCCGATCTGGTATTTTCACTTGTTGGATCTACTTCCCCCCTCCCCCCCCTAAATGTTATGATTTCGTAAGTTTTGTTTCATTATACTCCCTAGATTTCCGATCCCCTAATATTGTTACAAAATACAGATGCATCATGGCAATCCCTCATAAGTCGGCCATACTGGTCGAGTTGGTAATCAATATATCGAACAACACCATTAAAAAGTCCAGGATTGTCACCCAAAATAATAGAATAAAACTAACAAGATCGAATAAATGTTATCTTGCCGAGCATATTTCATATTTTAACTGCATTTTATTACTCGTGTATGTTCGCCGACTGCATATGTTGTGTATCGACCATAATTGTATTTGTATTACTGATAATAAAGATTATTACACATAATGAAACTAAAAAAAATATTAATTTTCACAAACTATTAAACAGTAATCCATTTACAAATAAATATTAATATAGAGTATACAGTCAAATTACTACAAGTTGTACATCCTATTATATTATAGGATATTCGTGCAAGCGTTTGAAGGGTAGGTAAAATTTATTTTTGTACAACACTTGCCCCTGCATACATTTACACCATTGTCTGAGAAAGAAAAAAATTTTCAGTATTTCACCTACTGCCTAGATCAAATACAATAGTCATTTGGCGAAGATGTCTAAAACAACCGTGAAATCAAATACAATAATCAAATACAATAGTTCAGCAGAGCTTTCATAGCATATATGGGATGAAGCGCCTATGACAAATCGACATTCTATTGAGGCCCTTGATATATTGGCAGATTTATGCGGTAATAAGTTGGCTTTTGGAGGGAAATCCCCGAATAAAAATTCCGACCTACTCCACATTAATTCTATGTGGACTTCCTATCTCCTCATAGTATCTCACTTTTCCGACAGCACTTATATTATGCCAAGCCAACAAATGCATGACGGCGTATGACGTAGTCTTACTTTTCAACTTCCAAGTACGAAATAATTTTAGGCTTGACGTGTTATGCCTCGTATTTCCTTTTTTATTTTTTCGTTCTTTAACAAAATTTCGGTAACTTAAAAAACGCCAGCGTTTCTCGATTAAATCGATTTAAAAAATCTGAAGTCAATTATACTGTACTTTTAGTAGACCGCTTCGGCTCTTGTAAGCTACCGAAACAAAAAAATAAAAAAGCAAAAATTATTTCAAGCCTAAAATTATTTCGTAGCCGGAAGTTGAAAAGTAAGACTATGTCATAAACCAGAGGAAACCCTCATATAACGACCATCCTGGTCGTCTGGGTTAAAATACATCATATTATAAGAATATATGGGTCTTAAAAAGATGCTAGCATGGGATGAAAGGAAATTAAATACCAAAGGTTTAAAGATGAGGTAGTAAGAGAAAATAGTTGAAGGAGGAAAAATAAGAAAGCAAACGGGTTAGAGCGAAGAGATAGAAAATCTGTACGCAAGCTGAAATCACCAATTTCAAGCAAAAGATATTTAGATCCGACGGTTAAAAGTAAGACAGATGACGACCAATGCACAATAAAATTAGAACGTTTGTTTCAACGACTGATCGACGAATTGTATTAATTAATTAAAAAAATATAAGGGTCCTAACAAAAATACTATCACGGGGTGAAAGGAAAATAAATTCCGAAGGGTTAAAGATGGGGTAGTAAGAGAAAATAGTTGAAGGAGGAAAAATAAGATAGCAAACGGGTTAGAACGAAGAGATAGACAATCTTTATGGAAGCTGAGACCACCCATTTATAGCAAAAGATATTTAGATCTGACGGTTGAAAGTAAGACAGATGAACGACCAATGCGCATTAAAATTAAAACGTTTGTTTCAAAGACTGATCAACGAAATAATAGAGCAATCAAAGTGTCTCGGAATACCGAGAAAGGTATAAACGATAACGACGGAAAAAAACAAGAGCAATTAAGTCCTGAAAGAAACAGCGTCGTTTCAATTCAATACCGTTTTAAACAAAAAAAAAAACCCCTCAGCCAAACGACGCCATTTCATTATTATACCTATTTAAAAAAAATATTGCAAAAGTTAAAATCCCATGCCGGGCCCAGATGTTGCAATTAAAAAAAAACAGATTTATAATTTTTATTTTTGTAATTTTGTATTTTATATTTTATTATTCTATATATTCTTTATGTTTTGTTTGTTTATTTAATTTATATTATTTTGTTTCGGAGCTCTATGAGTTTGTATTTTAATTTCCTCCGTTAATTCTGCGTTTTATTCTATATTTTATGAGTCCGTATTTTTATTAACAAAATCTCCCCGGAGTCATTTGCTTTTGGTTGCAAAATTATTTAATGCTCTAGATTTGATTATTCTATATATTCTTTATGTTTTGTTTGTTTATTTAATTTATATTATTTTGTTTCGGGGCTCTATGAGTTTGTATTTTAATTTCCTCCGTTAATTCTATTTAATGCTCTAGATTTGATTATTCTATATATTCTTTATGTTTTGTTTGTTTATTTAATTTATATTATTTTGTTTCGGGGCTCTATGAGTTTGTATTTTAATTTCCTCCGTTAATTATGCGTTTTATTCTATATTTTATGAGTCCGTATTTTTATTAACAAAATCTCCCCGGAGTCATTTGCTTTTGGTTGCAAATCGGTCCTCCTCTCGTGTATACTTTCATTTCGAGCCTAATTTTGATCTTACTTTTCTATCTGTATTTATAAAGTATTTTTTTTATGTTTGTTTATTTTTCCAATATTTATATTTTATTAAATCGAAAGTAAATATGTTGTACTGTTTGTTGAACGTTTCGGATCGAGAAATCGGAAAACAGGATGTTTAAGGTTGTTTCACAAGGATTAAGAAATTATTTAATGCTCTAGATTTTAGAAAAAATAAAATTAAAGAATTATTAGACAAATTGCCCTTCAAAAAGATGAGTAAATATTTTGTTACTCCACATAATTAAATAAGGGTAAAAATGTCAAATTGCATTTAAATACATCTTGAAATTATAAAGTGACATGCACTGTTTTTTAAGAAGGAGCAAAAGTATAGAAAGCCAACAAATAATACTGGTCGGGAAGGTGGGACGAATATAATTTATCTAGAAAAAGAGAAACAAAAACAGTAAAATAAAAGCAGTAGCAATTAATTACGGAACGAAACGGCACCGTTTCTTTACTATGCTGCTGAAAAAAAATTTGCTAGAGCAAACTCATCCTTAAATTATTTTTGCAAATTAAACTTAGAAAGAGTTGAACCTTTAAAAGTAACAAAATTAATTTTAATATACAGCTTTTGTTTTGTTTTTTATAGCCATTCTTATAAGCGCATCGATCTCCTCATTATTGTCGATGATACGATCTCATAGTTTTCACTTATTGGATCTATAACCCCCCCTAAATGTTCCGATCTCAAAATATTTGTTTAATTATTATATCTGCATTTCCGATCCCCTAATATTGTTAGGAAATACAGATGCAGCATGACAATCCTTCGTAAGTCGTCCATGAAGGTCGATTGGGTAATAAATACATCGGAGAAGGACATTAAAAAGTCGAGGATTGTCTCCCAGAATAGAATAATAAAAATAAGATCGAATAAATACTACTTTTTCTGAGGCTAATTCGTTTTTAACGTGCATTTGATAACTCGTGTACTCGTGTATTTTCGCATAATGCGTATGTTTGGTATCGACCTGTATTGTATTACTGAATCTCCGACTACAACGAGTATTTGGTCTTTGATCAGGTAATTAAACATTTAGTAACCAATGTATCAAGAGTATGTTGG
The DNA here is from genome assembly GCA_038501285.1 of Penstemon eatonii. NCBI lineage: Eukaryota > Viridiplantae > Streptophyta > Magnoliopsida > Lamiales > Plantaginaceae > Penstemon > Penstemon eatonii. The sequence continues at coordinate 1,343,948 of JBCEGF010001339.1, forward strand.
AGAGGCCAGGGGAGACAGATTGGATAGAGAGGCGATCCTTATGCCTCAGCGTGGGTGGAAACCTTTTCTTTCCCCTTACTCCACGTGAGTAAAAACTATTTTTAATAATCACTCAGACAATAGTCTTCTAATATAAGTTTGGCTATAAAGTTGATGCAGGTCCAGATAGTAGAATAGGTAATATGAAATATTCTAAATTTAACTTATCGAGAAAAAAAAATAAAAATTTGTTAAACTATATTTACTAATAAATATCTATTATATTCACGATCGTATTCTGAATTATGACTTATTGAAAATTAAACATCGAGCAAGTTGAAATTAAAAAATATCCATAATTAAATTAAAATACAACGTCAGTTTTTCTCCCAAAAAAATATAACTTTTAAATATGTTATCAAATCAATTTAGTTCCACATAATTACATTATAATAAAGATTATTACATATAATGAAACTAACAACTTGATTCATTTTCACGAACAATTACACAATAATCCAGTTACAAATAAATATGAATATGCATTCAAATTACTACAAATTCTACTTCCTATTCTAGGATCTTCGAGCAGGAGGTTGAAGGTTAGGAGAAATATCTTGTGTCGGGAAGTAGCTTCTTATGTGCGGCGGAACCTACTTGACCAAGTTTGCTGTTAAATTTGTTTATGACGAATGTTATGCTTTCGAAGTTAATAGTTGTATTCAATTTGCTGTAAAAAACAAGGTGGAAAATATTGAGTTTTACTCTTATGGAAACACGTATTTGCTGCCTCAGATTTTGTACTCTCATTCATATTTGACAAGTTTGAGGGTAGCTTGTTGTAATATTGCTCCTCGAGGAGTCATTAAGTGGAGATCTTTGAAAAGTCTATATATTGACTTAATAAAATTGGAGGAGTTTGTGATGGAAAATATATTATTGGGTTGTCCTGTTTTGGAAGTCTTGCAAATAGTTGAAGGAGGAAAAATAAGAAAGCAAACGGGTTAGAACGAAGAGATAGATAATCTGTACGCAAGCTAAAATCACCAATTTCAAGCAAAATATATTTAGATCCGACGGTTGAAAGTAAGACAGATGACGACCAATGCACAAAAAAATAAGAACGTTCGTTTCAACGACCGATCGACGAATTGTATTAATTAATTAAAAAAATATAAGGGTCCTAACAAAAATACTATCACGGGGTGAAAGGAAATTAAATTCCGAAGGGTTAAAAACGGGGTAGTAAAAGAAAATAGTTGAAGGAGGAAAAATAAGATAGCAAACGGGTTAGAACGAAGAGATAGACAATCTTTATGCAAGCTGAGACCACCCATTTATAGCAAAAGATATTTAGATCCGACGGTTGAAAGTAAGACAGATGAACGGCCAATGCGCATTAAAATTGAAACGTTCGTTTCAAAGACTGATCAACGAAATAATAGAGCAACCAAAGTGTCTCGGAAAACCGGGAAAGGTATAAACGATAACGACGAAAAAAAAGCAAGAGCAATTAATTCCTGAAAGAAACAGCGTCGTTTCAGTTCAATACCGTTTAAAAAAAAACCCCTCAGCCAAACGACGCCATTTCATGATTATACCTATTTAAAAAAAATATTGCAAAAGTTAAAATCCCATGCCGGGCCCACATATTACAATTTAAAAAAAAAATAGATTTTTATTTTTTCTTTTTGTAATTTTGTATTTTATATTTTATTATTCTATATATTCTTTATGTTTTGTTTGTTTATTTAATTTATATTATTTTGTTTCGGTGCTCTTTCGAACTTAATTTTGATCTTACTTTTCGATCAATATTTATAAAGTATTTTTTTTATGTTTGTTTATTTTTTCAATATTTATATTTTATTAAATCGAATGTTGTATTGTTTGTTGAACGTTTCAGATCGAGAAATCGGAAAACAGAATGTTTAAGGTTGTTTCACAAGGATTAAGAAATTATTTAATGCTCTAGATTTTAGAAAAATTAAAATTAAAGGATTATTAGACAAATTGCCCTTGATAAGGGTAAAAATGTCAAATTGCATTTAAATACATCTTGAAGGGGCAAAATTATACAAAGCCAACCAATAATACTGGTAGAGAAGGTGGGACGAATATAATTTATCTAGAAAAAGAGAGAAACAAAAACAGTAAAATAAAAGCAGTAGCAATTAATTACGGAACGAAACGGCACCGTTTCTTTATTATGCCGCCGAAAAAAAAATTGCTAGAGCAAACTCATCCTTAAATTATTTTTGCAAATTAAACTTAGAATGAGAAGAAAATCGACTATTTACGATCTTATAATACCGAAGTATGTAATTATATTTGCTCTTTGACCAGCTGCTTAAACCTTTAAAAGTAACAAAATTAATTTTAATATACAGCTTTATTATATCTGCATTTCCGATCCCCTAATATTGTTAGGAAATACAGATGCAGCATGACAATCCTTCGTAAGTCGTCCATGAAGGTCGACTGGGTAATCAATACATCGGAGAAGAACATTAAAAAGTCGAGGCTTGTCTCCCAAAATAGAATAATAAAAATAAGATCGAATAAATACTATTTTTTCTGAGCCTATTTCGTTTTGAACGTGCATTTGATAACTCGTGTACTCGTGTATTTTCGCATAATGCGTATGTTTTGTATCGACCTGTATTGTATGGAGAGGCCAGGGGAGACGGATTGGATAGAGAGGCGATCCTTATGCCTCAGCGTGGATGGAAACCTTTTATTTCCTCTTACTCCACGTGAGTAAAAACTATTTTTCATAATCACTCAGACAATAGTCTTCTAATATAAGTTTCGCTATGCAATTGATGCAGGTCCAGATAGTAGAATAGGTATTCTGAAATATTCTAAATTTATCTTTTCGAAAAAAAACAATTAATAATTTGTTAAACTATATTTAATAATAAATATCTATTATATTTACGATCGTATTCTGAATTATGACTTATTGAAAATTAAACATCGAGCAAGTTAAAATAAAAAAATATCCATAATTAAATTAAAATACATCGACAGTTTTTCTCCCAAAAAAATATAATTCAAATCAATTTAGTTCCACATAATTACATTATAATAAAGACTATTACAGATAATGAAACTAACAACTTGATTAATTTTCACGAACGATTACACAATAATCCAGTTACAAATAAATATGAATATGCAGTCAAATTTCTACAAATTCTACTTCCTATTCTAGGATCTTCGAGCAGGAGGTTGAAGAGTAGGAGAAATATATTTTTGTACAACACTCGGCCCTGCATACCTTCACAAAGGTGTTTAAACGGGGAATGAGTAGTTCAGCAGAGCCTTCATAGATTGTATATTCGTACTAAGTAAAAATATATTATTTCCATTTCTCCTTCTTCCTTCTCAGATATGCACCCCACTTCCTTGGTCAAGTAGGTTCTCCCTCAACAAGCATGGCTCACTATTGGACAGCATCATATACAATTCTTAATTACCGATTGTATATCTTCTTCAGACACATTTATAGAACATTCATGCTCGTAATCCCTGTGCTATTTCTGCTTCTAACAGAAGGATACTGAAATGGTAATTTTCTAGGAAAATAAATAATGGTTTTGTCCATAGAAAACCCAGAAAAAACCCAAATAAATCGTAAATTCTGGTCGATTGGGTCAGGAATACATCGTATTATAAGAATAAGGAGAAGATCGGATAACTGGTTTAGCGAGTCATTCATCGTTTTTAAATCAATAGATTTGATATATATGTTTTTTTGGAGTGAAATGAAAAAACATTCCGAAGAGTTAAAGATGGGGTAGTAAGAGAAAATAAATGGAGGTGGGAAAATAAGAAAGCGAACGCGTTGGAACGAAAAGATAATCTGTATGCAAGCTGAGACCACCTATTTATAGCAAAATATATTTACAATTTATGTTCCCAAGAAGGAACGACTGATCGGAAAAAAATATCAATAACAATATATCGGGAAACAGGAAAACAGGGCAATAAAGAAAGTTCGATAAATAAAGCCGAATTTATTTTATGAAAATAAATAAAGGTGTTCGATAAATAAAGCCGAATTTATTTTATGAAAATAAATAAAGGTATAAACGATAACGAGGAAATAAAAATAGAAAGTATATTGTGTTAGTAGTAAGAGAAAATGGAAATCGATTTAAAATGCAAAGAAAAAAGAAATTGTACACACAAAATTAATTAGTAATAGAAAACATTCTATTTTCACACAAAATTAATTAATAACAGCAACCATCACTAAAGCAAATAGTAAATAAATATAGTAAACTAATTTTTTTTAAAGATAAAGTAAATAAACGGCGCCATTCGCGATTATACCGTTTTAAAAAATGTAATAATCCCGGTAAACAAAGTCAATTTAACAAAAATCGAAAGTAAATTATGATGTACTGTTTGTTGACCGCTTCGGCTCTTATAAGCTGTAATAATAATTAAAAAAGGTAGTTCATCGGAGATATGGCGTTTGTTTCTAATCGAGAGTAAGGTATGAACAGGGCAAGAGCAAATCAATAAACGACGCCGTTTCGTGATTTTGCCAATTTTTTAAAAGATGAAAGAAATTTGGAAGCAGTAATACACATCGGAAATATAGTTGTTGTTTTTACTGGAGAATAAAGTATGAACAGATAAATAAAAAACTAATAACGAGACGGCGCCGTTTCGTGATTATGCCAATTAAAATTAAATTGCAAAACCAGACTCGCACGACCAGAATTCCCCTTGCGGGGCCACATGTTGCAAACGGACGGCCAAGAAAGCATTAAATAAAAAGAGAAAAGAAATTCAACGAAGAGCAAATAATCCGGGTAAATAAAGAAACGGCGGCGTTTTTCGATTAAATGGATTTAACAAAAATCGAAAGTAAATTATGTTGTACTGTTTCTTGACCGCTTCGGCTCTTATAAGCTATAATATATATAAAATAAAAAAACAAGGGAACAAAAGGAAATCAAAATTGAATCAAGTTATACTAGAATGTAAAGACTGCGTCTTTTATTCCCATTCATTGAACAAAAGAAAAATACTTATATTAATTGAATGGGAAATTAAAAAAAATCATCTAAAAAATGTGTAAATTAAAAATTTATTTAAAGTTTAATATTATAAAGTTATTTTTTATTTAAATGCGTAGATAAAATGTTTATATTTATGATATTTTATTATTGAGATTCTAATTAATTTACTAATATAAAAATCAAAAATTAAATATATAAATACGATTATTTTTTAATATTCGTTGAAAGTTATGTGTAAATTTACAATTTTATCAACTATTTGTGGTAAATATTTTAATTTTAGTTTTGTAGTTTATAAGATATTATAAACATTATAAATAATCCCTTAGGGACAAAATTGAAAGTTTTCAAGGTAAGGGCTAAATGTGAGATGATGACAATTACAAATCTGAGAGAAAATTTTATAATACTCAAGAGGGAGGTTTTCATAATTAACCTTACCTCAAGTGGTATATATAATTTACTCTATAATATAAGGGTAGTGATATTGTCATATCAATAATTGTTGCTGCCAGAACAAGTTTTTTAAATTTTTTAATCTACGTACCCTTGATAATTAAAGTAATTTTTTAATGTAAATGGCTTTTAATACTGTTTTGGTAAAAAATGAATGGCCATATTTATTGACTAGCAATATTGTCAGAGCAGCAATTTTTGTTGCCAGAGCAATTTTTTTAAATTTGTAAAATACCCTTAAATATTAATTTAAGAAATATGTTGTCGTCCCAGAAGTTTTTCTTTGCTTTTGTTTTCAGAGCTTGAACATTTTACTTTCTATTTAATTCTCAAATGTCTGACGCAATCAAAATTAATGAATAATCACTTTAATTTTATTTATTTTATAATTTTTGTGTATGGTTTTCCCATCTATGATGCAATTCAAATTAAACCATGACCTTAATTTTTCCTAACATTTTAATAAAGATTTCATTTAAAAAAAAAAAGGCAAAAATTCATTTTTTGTACCATAGAACTAAGCGTTTTTCAATTTTGGTACCATGGTGTCAATTTTGGTACCAATTCTGAATGTCGTTTTCAATTTTGGCACTTCCATCAGTTGACCGTTAAGTCAACTGATGGAAGTATCAAAATTGAAAAGGTCAGTCAGAATTGGTGCCAAAATTGACACAATGATACCAAAATTGAAAAACTCCTAGTTCTATTGTGTCAAAAATGATTTTTTGCCAATTTCCCTCACCAATTACTTCCAATTCACAATTTATGTCACTCCCATTTTAATAATAATAAGAATAAGAATAATAATAACAAATAGTAAAAAAAATTATATTATAAAAATATTTGGGTACACAATAATAATAATATTTTTTTTGCTACACATATTATCATCAAAACCACTTCTTATTACATTGACTCAACTTCATCCAATAATTCCCTTTTTTTTATGATGACAAAACATTTAACTAAAAACGTCTTCTAAGTCTTCAGTTTGGTCTTCACTCAAAGATGAAAATCACTTGGCTGAATATGAATATACAATTATCTTCTGATTTGAATTTCCGCTTTTCAGTTGTATCATTCTTTCAATTGTAAGTTGCCTTCTTCTCCTTATTATTCCAATAACGGAGACATTGCTTAGATGCATTACTTCTTCTCATTTTGAAGAGTTAGAAGCGATTATTTGTTGATTCCCTTTAAATCGTTCGAAATTATGTAAACACCTTTTAAACCATATTTGAAAGTCGGGTTGAAATAATAAATGAACAAATCAATAAAGTGCATTGATGTGCTATATAAAAAAAATATGAATAAAATAATATATAAACTAATTTTATATACTCATAGTTAAAATAAAATACTTTAAATAAGTATGCAAACTATTATATGAGAATGTTCAATATATTTATATTCTCAAAATTACATTTAGCCAAAGGAGTTGATATTAGTTTTATTTTTTGGTTGTATCTCAAGAGATATTCCCAAATTTAAAATTAGAAATATTATGAAACTTATGAATAAATATTTTTTTTTTAATAAATTTAACCTTTATGAATGATAATTCATTTTTGGCACCATAAAACTAGCCCTTTTTTAATTTTGGTACCATTGTGTCTATTTTGGCACCAATTTTGACTGGCCTTTTCAATTTTGGTACTTCCGTCAGTTGACTTAACGGTCAACTGACGGAAGTGCCAAAATTGAAAACGGCAGTCAGAATTGGTACCAAAATTAATACCATGGTACCAAAATTGAAAAACGCCTAATTCTATATTGCCAAAAATGAATTTTTGCCAAAAAAAAATTCAGAGCCATAAGTTCTTGTGTGATGCTTCTGTCATCGACACAATTATTGGTAATTATCATCTCTTTTAGAACGAACAAGCTTCCCATGTCTTTTTCCAGTATTTGCAAAACCAGCCCAAAAATTTGCATTTTTCCAATGTAATTGAATTTTGAATGAAGATATTGACAATATCAAATTACTTGTGTTATTTATTTTGTTTGTCTTGCATTGCAAATTTCATAAGATAAATAAATGCTTTAAAAGTAGAGTCTTTTAAATTGAGGAATTGGTAAAATTTTCGTTGTGGTTTAAAGTTTAAATTAAGTTGAAGACATTGATTGAAAAAAACAAATACATATCCGTTGCATCATTGTTTGAAACTCTGACTGTATAAGATTGATAAGTAAAATCAGCCAAGTATTATGCTCTAATGATCAGCTTATTGCATAATCAGTGTAGTCATCTTACCCTGCTGATAAGCGAATTCATCTTATAAAAAAAGAGAGAAAAAGTTTTAAGGTTCAGAGGTCTATTAACCCTCACCCCCTCTAGACCTCATCTGACAATTTAGGACCAACACTTTTCTAAAAGAGATGAAACATAAATGTAACACAAAATGATAAAGAGTTGAGGCCCCCGAGGGGTTGGAGGGCGCCTAGGCTATGTCATTTATCAACATGAAATCGATAGAAATAAATGATAAATATATAAGGTCGGACTTCTACTGATTAGGGATTGCATGGAAATTTCCAACCTTTTGGTACAATTATTAGTGCTGTCAATTTATAGTTTTTCTTTTTTAGTTTCGTCGTTTGTGTGTGCAAATTCCAGTGGAAATGCATGGTGGGACTGACGGTGATTGACGGCTCATGCATGCAAAGTAGTCAATATTTTATTTTTAGTTCTCTAAAATAATTGTATTTCAAAATATGCCATTTATTATGTTATCTTGGCAATATTTATTATTTATTGTGTCATTGTCGTAAAGTCTAGTTTTTATGGATGGAAATCATCAATTAACATTTTATTTGACAAGAAAATTTATTTCTTTGCCCAAAATCATCAATTTAATTATGTTTCATATGATTGAAAAAATTAATTTTGATCGAAAATTGTATGTGTCAAGTGACACTAAAAAAATGATGATTTTAGATTTTGCCTCCAAAATTTGGTTGTCAAAGTCACGTGATAGATCTATTACTTTAATTATTGATGAAAAACGGTTAAAATTTCCCCAGAAATCAAAGATACCTATAAAAAGATCAAATTCACAATCACATTTAAATCAAATTAGATTTATATTGCTAAAATTAAGTATATTCAATTTCTGGGGAACTTTAATCCTTTTTTCATACAAAAAAATTAAAGTTTAATTTTAACACATACTTATCACCGACTTTTTCTCATAAACCCCAACATTCAAACTCAATTCTAGTGGAGTTTCAACTTATTCAAACAACAAAATCCAACAACAAAAACTCATCCAAATTATGTATCAAAGGTTTCATCGAAATCATCAAAATTATTTTTTTAAACCGAGATCCACGAAACCGACCCATCCAAATAGACCCTAAGCAAAGTTGAAATTATGATGATTTTTTTCAAAAATCACTACAAAAATTTTAAATTTAAGTGACAAGATATGAAATAACAAAGCGACAAAGTTAAATATTGTCACTAAAATGACGTACATAGATATATATATTACTGGCAAGAAATGTGAAAATATTGTAACTATTGACATTTAGTGATATTTAAAGTGATGATTAAAAAGTTGTTGGTAAATTATAGTGACAATATTTATTGTCAATAGGTCGACACTAATGAGTGACAACTTAAGTTTCATACACTTGTCACTAATTACTATTAATGACAACTTAAAAATATATTTTGTCACTATTATTGTTGTGATAAAATTAATATTTTTGTCAATAAATACATCCAAAAAGTGATAAATTGATAATTTGAATAAAATTATTTAATATTTTGTTACTAAAATTTATTTTTCTTATAGTGGATCTCTATTAAAAAAAAAGAAAAAAAAAGGGCAACCATTAATCTATTTATACATCATTGTCAACATGAAATTGATAAAAATATATATTGTCCAATCACACCAATGGGGAGTCTACTTCTACTGATTAGGAATTGCATGGAAATTTCAAACTTCTTGCTTTTTGATACGGAAGATTCTTCCCCGGACATGGTCCAGGATTTTTCTTCTTTTCTGTTTTTTTTTCTTTTCTCCTCTTCTTTTTTTTTTTTTTTTTGCTTTTTCTTCATTAATAACTAAATTGTCTTATACAATTAAAAAAATATTGACATATTTTGTGTTATAAATTTATAATATGATGTTTGTTTCTATCAAAATTATTATTTGCATTTTTCACGCATTATTTCTTCTTTAAAAATATTTAATGTTAAAATTAATTCTATTAAAAAAATATCAATCTTAATTATTTCATAAATTATAGCACAAAATAACACAATGAATTTACAAATTAACATCTTTGGAAATAAATAAAAATATAGCTACAACAACATTGAACGATTACAAAAAATACATAATATACATAAAAAAAACTACCAGTACAAGAAAAATAAAATTTAGTGAGAAAATATTAAGTAACATTATTGAAATTATCAGTTTTTGCATATATTTAGTGACAAAAATGTTAGTTTTGTCACAATAACAATAGTGACAGGTACAATAGTGATAAAATATATTTTTAAATTGTCAGTAATGGCTATTTGTGACAAGCGTATGAAACTTAAGTTATCATTATTGACAATTATTGACACCCTTTCAGGGACACATTACAAGAAAAATGAATTTTAGTGACAAAATATTAAGTGACATTGTTGAAATTATCACTTTCTGCATATATTTAGTGACAAAAATATTAGTTTTGTCACAATAAAAATAGTGACAAGTGCAATAGTAACAAAATATATTTTTTAAGTTATCACTAATGGCAATTAGTGACAAATGTGTGGAACTTAAATTGTTACTATTGACAATTAGTGACACCCTTTCAGTGATAACTTAGAGACAATAAATATTGCCAGTATAATTTAGTGACAAATTTTTAGTTGTTACTTTTGGGGTATCATTAAATGTCAATAGTGACAACGTTTTTACAACTCTCGCCACTAGTTTATCTATAAATATCATTTTAGTGACAATATTTAATTTTTTTATTTTGTTTTTTACTATTTTGTCGCTAAAATTTGAATTTTTTGTAGTGACAACTTAGTAACAACAAATATCGTCACTATAATCTAGTATTTTTTTAGTAGTCATTTTTTGGGACGTCACTAAATGTCAATAGTGACAATATTTTTATATTTCTTGTCAATAATGTGTCTATGTACATCATTTTAGTGATAATATTTAAATTTTTTTCACTTAGTCATTTAATATTTTATTACTAAAATTAAAATTTTTTGTACAATATTATTTTGATAGTAACAATATCTATAAATTTGCAACACAAAATATGTAAATGTGTTTAATTTGTGTAAAAGAATATTAGTTATAAGAAAGAAAAAAATAAAGAAAGAATGAAAAAGAAAAAGAAAAAAAGGAGGGAGAAAAAATGTAGACCACATGGTCCTCTATATAATAAGAATCTCCCCTCTTGATACTATTAATGCTGTCAATTTATCACTATTCGCTTTCGGTATAATTAATGCTGTCAATTTATCACTATTAGTGAAGGGTGAAATTTCGATGGATTTTAAAAAAAGTTCGGTTGAAATTTCAATATTTTGACGGAATTAATTTCCGTTGATTTTTTTTTTGTCCCTATGTGTTTGTGTGATTTTTGAATCTGTTAATTTCTAAATAATATATTCAACAAAAAATAAGGGCCTGTTTGTTGGGCGTTTCTCAAAAAAAAATTGTGTTTGGGAAATGCCAAATAAACATGTTTTCTATTTTTCGAAATAAAATTTTCATCTCTCAATTTTCTTAAACTACTCTCTCAAAACTCAAACAAACAATTATTTTCTTATTTCTAAACAAAACCTATACAAATTCTACTATGATTTGACATAAAGTAACATATCTATTACACAATTTATCTCACAACAAACATGATTTGACATAAAGTCTTACACATATTACACATACAACCTAACTTTTCCAAAAAAAAACTTACACCTACTTTATTTCTCAAACCACTCTATCAAAACTCAAACGAATAACATTAAACAAATCGAGATTATTTCACAAACCCAATGTTATTAAAACCGGACCGGACCGGCCGGTTCGACCACGAACCAGAAGTTGGTGCGGTCCGGTTAATTCGCTGGTTTTAGCGGTTCGACCAGTAAAACCGCTAAACCAGTAGGCTCACCGGTTCGCTCTCCGGTCCAATTTTAAAAACATTGCACAAACCTAGGGCTGTAATCGAGCCGAGTAGTATCGAACGACACACTGTTCAAGCTTGGTTTGATTTTTATCGAGCTTGAAATTTTGTGTTTGAGCTTGGTTTGATTTTCAATCGAGCCGAGCTCAAACGAGCTTTTATCGAACGAGCTCGAGCCGAGTATCGAGTAGCTTGATATTTTACATGTAATTTTTCAATTTTTAGCTTATCGAGTCGAGCTCGAGCCGAGCTTCAAAAGTTATCGAACGAAAAAAGATGTTCAAGCTTGTTTGATTAGTGTGACGAACCGAGCTTTTATCGAACGAGCTCGAGTCGAGTATCGAGTAGCTTGGTTTGATTTTCAGCCCTACACAAACCTCCACTACTCTATCAAACTACTTTCCCAAACACCAAACAAACAGGCCCTAAACCATTTTAATAAACATCACTGAAATAATGAAACATCAACCAACATTCACTTAAATAAACAAGTCATAAGTTATTTACTAACATTCAAGTTGATAATTTCCAACAATTACATTAATCTAAACAACTAAAATTCACAATACGAGTCTGGCAAAATACTTGAACATGTTGGGGATATTTTCGTCTCGCTCCAAGTAGTCTCGCGTTATCAAATCTTCATTCCGCTTTTTAATTAACTTAATGTCGGGCTACAGAAATAATAAATCATACTAGTAATAAATCTAGATTCTGCTCAAGGAAAATTAACACTGTATATACTTAAAATTTTACTCATTAAAATTCAAGATAACTTGACGTACAAAATAATCAACATGATATCCAACACATAATCTTTTATACTTTTTCATCATCAATTACAACCACCAGAAAAAAATGGCATACCTTAAACAAGGGGCTCAATTGTTCAACACACTCCATCACTAGTTGTTCATTATTCGCGCAAGTGATAGATCAACTTTACATCGCCTATATTTTTCAAAATCTTCAACCATCTTTTTCTTTTCTATTCACAGTGGGCAAAGGTATCTACAACACTAAAATAAATTTCAGGTCTATGCAATAACTTTCAGTTTAATGGTATACTTCTCGATCAACATTGCATTGAAATTTGCACAAAGTTCAACAAGTTAAGAACAAACTTTTATGCCTACCAATTTTATAGACTTCAAAAGCAAATACCAATTCATGAGGGCCATCACCCATCATATACACAAAAATGAACAAACTTAAGAATATGAAAAATCGAAACTCAACCATGTCAAACTATAAATGGGATAATAGCCAAACCAACCCATTATAATGTTTAAACTTTTTAAGTTAAAAAAGTTCAAAATTGTTTATCCAAGTCACGTGATAGATCTACAATTAAAATAATTTTTTTATGAAAATCTGTTAAAGTTCCCCCAGAAATCAAGAATCTATAAATAAGTCAAACTCACAATCAAATGTATAACCTCAAATCAGATTTAAATTATACAGTGAAATTTCTTGGGAACTTTAATCGTTTTTTCATACAAAAAAATTTGAAGTTTTATATAGGCCTATCACATGACTTGGACTTTCAAATTTTGTAGTCAGAATATGAAATTCTCAATTTTGAAATGTCACACGACACATGATATTTCTAGCGAAAATTAAATTTTTCGTTTAGGTAGTACTAATTGATGATTTTTGGCAAAGAAAATAATTTTTTTTTTGTCAAATAATATATGAATTGATGATTTTCAACAATAATTAAAAAAAATCGACTATAAGGACTTGAATTAATGACGGTGACACATTAAAGAATGCCATTTACTACATAGATGACAAATTATATAACGCAACCACTTTAAAGAAAAAAATGGACTTTTGGCACTTTGCACCCTGAAAATACAATTTAGTCGGCACTTTGCATGCACCTAATGTGTGTGTTGAAGAAAAAAATCATTGGTTTGAAGGGTATAATAGTTATTTTTGAATATTTTGGCACTTTGCACCCTAAAAGTATAGATTTGACACTTTGCACTCTGAAATACAGAATATTGAAACTTTGCACCCCAAAAATATAATTTCTGGCATTTTTAACCCCGACATAATATGATAATCTAAATAATGTAATTAACATGCAATATAAAGTAAATAATTTAGAGGATACTTGAAAACAAAATGAAGACAATGTCTTTTTTTTTATTTCTAAATGAGAGAAAATGTTAAAATAGGATATATAGTAATATAAGATTAGAATAACAGATTTATGATTGTTGTTCATAAAAATGACCATTTTATCTCTAAATGGTCAACATTCATGAGTTTTTTATTCAATAAAAATACATTAGACTGTAAAATATCAAACAAATTATATTTTTAGGGTGCAGAGTGCCAAAAAATTTAAATCGGGGTAAATATGCTAATATTTATAATTTTAGGGTGCAAAATATCAACGTTCTATATTTTAAGGGTGTAAAATCTATATTGTTAATGTGTAAAGTGAATTTTTTTTTTGAAAATAACTATTCTACCCTTCTACCAATGAATTTTCTCATTAAAATACACATTTTAAGATGTAAATTGCCAAAACTTTTAAGTCAGGTGCAAAGTGCCAAAATTCTATAAATCCAGAATGTAAAATGCCAAAAATCCAATTAAAATAATGAAACTTTGCCTCCAAACATTTACATTGTGAAATTATAGGAAGAAATGAAGTATGATTGTACGAATTAATGTGAAAAATGTTATCTCGCATGCGACCAAAATAAGTCGATTAATAATTATTGTGATGATATACTAATTAATTGTCTCCTACTAATTAATTAACTATTTTTTTAATAATTTATATTCAAATGAGTTAGAAGTTAGAAGTTAGAAGTTAGAAGAGAAAAACTCTATTTCTTAATAAATCGTTATTCTACCAACCATTATTTTTTCGTCAACATGGATTAATCTACAATGATGGAGGCCAAGCTCAAATGACTCCATGTTTTTCCCAGAAAGAACTAACCTCCCGTTAGCATATATTTTCTAAGGCTAAAATTTATTCATCTCAAACTTCAAGCATATTTGAGATCAATTTTAGATTTTTTTAGCAGCGATATGAAAATTCATGCGAAGGGAAACAAATTAAAACATAATGTTTTCTATATGTCTTTTGTGTAGATAAATATTTCACACTTTTTTTTCTGAAATATTTAACGTTCACGTGAAGTCTACTTTGGGGTTTACGTGGATGATTTTGGCCTTGTCTCGAGGCTTTTGGGAGATCGGGTCAAAATACATTTAAATTAGTTTTCATCAAATTTATGAAATTCATCACAAATTTATTTAGAACCTCACACCTAAGGGTGTTCGCGGTGCGGTCTATTGCAGTTTTATACTTGTCCAAACCCAACCCATTATTTGCGGGTTGTTAATACTCTAGACCAAACTCAGCCCAATAAGTCTAGAGATTGCACTTTGCGGTCCCTCCGGATTGGGGCGGTCTTTGCAGTCTTAGCTTTTCCTATATTAATGAAGTTTTTTTTGAAGATTTTATTTTAATTTATTATCACTTACAATTTCGTTATTGTACTTTTATTTAAGAATGAAATTCTTGAATGTTGCATAATCATATTAACAATACTACTTTTTCATAATTTTGGCTTTAATTTGTTAACTTATTTAAAGTCTACATTTTCTATATAAAGATCAATAATTGTTACTCAAATACAAAATCGAATAAGACTTTTTTAGACTATAAACAAAAATAGAAAATACTTTAATTATTAAAGTTGATATTGGTGGTTGTCAATCGATTGAATTTAAATGGGATAGTTAAATTAGGGGACATAATTTAACTTGGATATTGTGTCGAGTAATTTTAGGGGACAAAGTAGGCTTTGGGGTTGAGATGGTAAATTAAAAATATGTATGTGCTTAAATTATATTAAATAATAAAACACAATTTGTTATTTTATATACATGCGGTTTGTTGCGGTTTTTAAAAATATAAACTCAAACCCGATTATAATTTACGGTTTTTTTTTCAGGAAGCTCAGGACCAACTCATTCATCGTTCAACCCATGAATTGCTGTCGGTTTGGGTTAGGGCGACCGGTTGGGGCGGTTTGACGGTTTTACTGAACACTCCTACTCACACCCAAACTCTTGAAAACTATAAAACTTTAATTTGATAAATACCACCTATTTTTTTCCACAATTCTATAAAAAAGACATTGATTTGACACTTACCTCTCACTTTTTTTCTTAAACCTCAATATTCAAAGTTAGTCAAAATGAGATTTCAATTTTTTCAAACCCATAAAGTTCAACATCTAAAACATCACCAAAACCACCAAAATCATATTTGCAACCGAGACCATGAAACTAAGTTGAAACCCTTCTAAATAGGGCCTAAATGATTATGTGACAAGACATTTCTCTTTTCTCTTTTATAACCAACAAAATCTTACTTTCTTGTAAATAGTTATTTTTTATTTTAATCGAAAATTTAATGTATTTTATAAAAAATATACTTAATTTTATATCTTAATCTATACAAAAATAATATTTTCTAACAGAAAGTAGATTTAAGAAAAGTTAAGGAGAAGAAATTAAAAGACATCTTAAAGCAAAATTTATGAAAAGTTAAAACTATAATCTAAATTTTTACTTTTGAGAATTGGAGAAATAAATTATGTATAAATGACTCTCAACTATTGAAGATGGTGTTGTGCGTTCGTCAATTGATTTTGCAAAGTAGGGAGAGCCCTGTGGCTCAGTGCAGCACGCGCCCGCAGACAGCCGTTGGCCGCCAAACGGCTACGACCTTTCAATTAAATTTTAAAGGGTAAATTACAAATGCCTTCTTGAAGTAAGACCTAAATAAAAAAATTATTCTCACGTATTGGATATTAATAAAAAAAAAAATTTTAATTTTGTCCCTTTTTTATAATTAACCCTTTACTCATAAAATGTTTCAATTTGCCTTTGGGTATTAATTGTATTATTTGTAATGTCTTATAAATGTTAGAACTTGGGATCTAACTATTATATCTTATAAATTTAAAAGAGATAATTATATATTTTCTACCATAATAATTAATAGAATTTATAATTGCGCTTAAGTTTTAATAAATATTGTAAAAAATATAATGGTATTTATATGAGGGAAAAACACTTTTGGTCCCAAACTTTACCCCAGAAAATACATTTGGTACCATGCTTTGCAGAAAAACAGATTTGGTACCACAATTTAGAGAGTCTTGACACATTTAGTCATTCCGTTAAATTTTGGACGGAAATTTCGCGCGTGACCGTCACGCGCACGTCAAGTTCAAATTGGTCACGAGTTTTGCACGTGAGAATCGGTGAAAACACTTTTGGTCCCAAACTTTACCCCAGAAAACACATTTGGTAACATGCTTTGCAGAAAAACAGATTTGGTACCACAATTTACATAGTCTTGACACATTTAGTGTCCCTGTTAAATTGATAAAAATCACATATAATGAACAGACAACAGTTTCTCTAAAAGATTTGATATAAATCACAAAGTATACTTAAATAATTGAAAATATTCTTAACAAAAGTACCTTGGATACCTGACTTGATGCACTTTGACTTGCACTGTACAAGTGCAAGTCAAAGTGCATCAATTCAGGTATCCAAGGTACTTTTGTTAAGAATATTTTCAATTATTTAAGTATACTTTGTGATTTTTATCAAATCTTTTAGAGAAACTGTTGTCTGTTCATTATATGTATACAAGTGCAAGTCAAAGTGCACCAAGTCAGGTATCCAAGGTACTTTTGTTAAGAATATTTTCAATGATTTAAGTATACTTTGTGATTTTTATCAAATCTTTTAGAGAAATTGTTGTCTGTTCTTTATATGTGATTTTTATCAATTTAACAGGGACGCTAAATGTGTCAAGAGTATGTAAATTGTGGTACCAAATCTGTTTTTCTGCAAAGCATGGTACCAAATGTGTTTTATGGGATAAAGTTTTGGACCAAAAGTGTTTTGACCAATTTCTCACGTGCAAAACTCTTAACGGGCGCGTGACGGTCACGCGCGCAAATTCCGTCCAAAATTTAACGGAATGACTAAATGTGTCAAAAGTATGTAAATTGTGGTACCAAATCTATTTTTCTGCAAAGCATGGTACCAAATCTGTTTTCTGGAGTAAAGTTTGGGACCAAAAGTGTTTTTCCCTCGTATTTATATATATATTTATTAGCAATTTAAATTGTAAAATATTAAATTAAATAGAATTTTAATAATATATTTTATAAATATAAATTATTTACACATTAGTTAAATTAGTTTATTTTATAAATTAGTCAATTAAATTATATTGTATTATAAATAAGATATTTTATTACAGGATTATAAATTGAAATATTTATTGAATTTTATGGGAAATACAAATTATATCAATTATTTTGGTGATAAATATATGACTATTAGTTTTATAATTTACAAGATATAATAATTAAACCCAAATTTTAAAATTTATAACATATTATAAACATTACAAATAATTTTCAAGGGCAAAATTAAAATATTTTAGGGACAAAGGGTTAATTGTTAGAAGGTGACAACCCTGACGGGGATTTTTGTAATACCCAATACATGAGAATTCTTTTGTAGTTAGACCTTACATATATGAGGGGGTATTCATAATTTACCCAATATTTAAAAAAAATCAAATCAATGTTTAAGTTTTTTATTTTAAATTTAACTTAAAATGGAAAAGTTTATTTTAATTTTTTTGTGGAATTTAATAACACTGTATTATAAATTAAATCTTTAAAATTAATAATTTTAATTTAATGTACCAATATTGAAAAGTTTATTTTTAAATTTTAATTTAATGTCATAATATTTTAATATAAGTTAACCGGAAGCGTTACATTTTAATGCTCTAAAACTTCTGCGTCCCAATTCCACAAAAACCAACTCCTGATGTTCTCTCAGTTAGCCCAAAAACTCAAAAAAATGTTGATTTTTCAAGGATTTAATCTCTTTCGAAACGTAGCAGACACATTAAGTGAAAATATATTCTAATAGAAATTCGAATATGAGTTTTCTAGTTTGTAGTGACTTGTCCTTCTACTAAATCGGTCACCTATTGGTAAAAAAAAATTATGTAATAGAAACCCTCCATTTACGCAACTCATTAATCTTGACATGCAACAAATGGTTACATGGAAAATCACAAATATATAATGTATACTATCTATCAGTCACTATTTTCGGACAAAAAACATGAGCAAGCAAGTCTTTAGTGATTGGGCAAGCTAATTACCGTGGCAAATAAATTATTTTGGAGTAATTGGTGTTGAGGGAAAAATAATTTTGATATCAAATTTTATTCCAAAAAATATATTTGTTATTAATCTTTTTAAAAAAATATATATTTTATATTATGATTCACACAGTCTTAATAAATTTAAATTTGCTGTCAATTTTCAGACGAAATTCGGCACATGCTGTCAATTGTGGGTCTTTAAAGTCCGTGCATGTTCTCTATCCTATTGTCAATTTAACGGATACATGAGCGGCACGTGCTGAATTTCGTATGAAAATTGATGGCAAACTAAATGTGTCAAGATTGTGTGAATCATGGTATGAAATGTGTTTTTAGAAAAAACTTGATGCCAAATATGTTTTTTTATTAAAATTTGATATCAAAAGTGTTTTTCCATCAACTGATGTTATATTTACCAACATATATATCATAATCATCAAAAACATCATTGGAGCTCTTAATTTGAACTAGGGTTTTCCACGGAGCATAATATAATTAGAATTCGATTTGATTTAATTTATTTGAACTTTATCCTATCAATAATCCAATTGATCTAATTCGAGTAAGAAAATCCGTAACTCAAGATATAATGCAAACGAATATAAATACAAGATAAAAATTTGGATAATAATAAATATATATACACATATATTTCCATAAATAACATTAATAATATCTTACTATTAGTTTAAGAGAACCAAAGTTAACTTTTCATTCTTAGTATCTCATTTTAAGTATTTTCAATTGACATGAATCTAATGTTGATACATTGATATCTTCTACAGTTTTTCAACATTACTTGTAAAATCATTTGAATAAAGTAGAGTGTTAAATATGTCCATATATAATTAATTTTCTTTTCTTTTTGAGAACACCATATATAATTAATTTTCGGATCCAATTATATTCCGTCACATCATCATTAATTATATGTCCCCTCCCAACCAACTACTTGTTTGAATAAAGAAGAAGAATTTTCTTTTTCACATCTTAATTCAATTTAATTGATGGTACACTTGAAGAACATGAAGTAAACGTTTACTCCTATCCATTTCCTGACGTATCTTATATAACTAGAAATATTCCAAATAGACGGCTACCTATAGTATAATGGAAAATCAAATTACAAAAATATATGGGCCACTTTGTTTGGCGTTTCTCAAAAAAAAATTATATTTGGGAAATGCTAATTAAACATGTTTTCTATTTTCTGAAATAAAATTTTCATCTCTCAATTTTCTCAAACTACTCTCTCAAAATTCAAACAAACAACTATTTTCTTATATTTAACCAGAACCTATAGAAACTCTATTTTGATTTGACATAAAATAACTTATCTCTTGCACAATTTATCTCACAACAAACATGATTTGACATAAAGTCTTACACATCTTACACCTACAACATAATTATTCCTAAAAAAATCTACTACATTATTTTTCAAACCACTCTCTCAAAACCCAAACAAATAACATTACGCAAATGGAGATTATTTCACAAATATCCCGAACTACGTACTTTTCCAAACACCAAACAAACAAGCCTATATCTCTCGCGTATTTCATATTTTGAACATTTTACTCAGGTTTGTCACCATCTTACATTTAGTCACTTATCCATGAAAAGTTTCAATTTTGCCTCCAAGGGTAATTTGTAATGTTTGTAATACCTTTCAAAATTTTAAAACTTTGGTATTAATTGTAATATCTCATAAATTATAAAACAGGTAACTATATTTACCAAAAATAGCTTAAACATTGAAAAATTGCACATATTTAAATAAGTATTATAAAAAAATATTTTTTTAAAATACGTATTATCAATTTGAGTTAATAATAACATATTATGTAGAATTCTAAAAATAATACATTATCAATATAAAATTGTATCTACATTTTTAATTGAAGTTTAATATTATAAACATAAAAAGAATTGTAACAAATAAAATTTCAAGTTTAAAAATATATATTAAACAAGAAATAATTGTACAAATAAAATTTTATTGATTTAAAGTAGTGGTTACAATCTCTATGATTCCTCTGATTCTAATCATCTAAGCGATAATCTTGAAAAAGATTGATTTGATCTTCTCCAAAATAATTTTGGTATTTGAATAACGTTAATCCAAAGCAATTGTGCTTAATGTTGGATCAAACGTGAAATGAATTGAATCTCCTTGACGAACGTCTCGAACTTCGCCTTGGATATTCTGGATTTTTGAGGGATTTGATCTTTATTTTAACTTCATGAATTTCCAATAACGTTAATCTAAGAGTTAAGTATATTAATCTTAGATTAAACGTTGAATTTTTCTTCACCTCTTGAAGAACGCCTTTGAATATTGGAAAGAACACCTTGATTTGAAGAACGCCTTGATATTTTGGAAGAACGCCTTGAGAGAGTTTGCTTTTCTCCTTGCACTTCTTTTTGCTTTTTGAATTGTTTTTTTAGTTGTCCTTTTCTTCTTGGAGATGACCCCTATTTATAGGTGGGTTTTGAGAAATATTGTAATATTCTCTATATGACGTGGCGCAATTTGATTGGTTCTTCACACCTTGTATGACAAGAAATATATCTTGTTTCATTCTCTTACCCTTTAAAAAGATATGACATGCCAATATTGCATTGTGAAGAAAATCTTGTCTTGCTTAATAATTTCCTACACAAACTTGCCTTGTGTATGAAGATTTTAATTTATTTGCAAGAAATCTTGTTTTTCAATTAATCATTAGGATATAAAATTAATTGATTAATTAATTATTATTTTAGGAATTAAATTTGATATAATCCCAAAATAAATTAATTAATAATTAATATGTCTTGGACCCAAATCTGGCAATAAAATTTAACTGCCTACAAATGCCCCCTCGAGACTTATTTACGAAAATGCATTTGTTTTTTTAGTAGATAAGTCTCGACCTTTCTTCACGCCTTCATCAAATTTGAAGCCAACATTATTTTTTTCTTTTTAAGAAATTTGACTGGGCTCAAAATTGTTTCAAGCTGCCTACGTATCCCAAAAAGGAATCAAGTCATAACGTAGTTCAAAACATCAAATTTGATTTGATGGATGTTCACATTTATACTCATATGAACGAAGAGTAACATACATTTTAGGCTCGTGTGTCAAGGAGCATTTTGAATTTGAGATTTGATTGACCCTTTTGACTCGTGTCCAGGAGAAGTTGATTTAAAATTTGTAGACATCTTTGTCTCGCCTACTTAAGGCTGTCATTTGAACTTTGTAGACATTTTATTCTCATGTCTAGGAGAACTTGATTTGGGTTTTGTAGACTTTTTCCGTCTCGTCTACTGGAGGCTTTGATTTGAAATTCGCAGACATTTTCTTCTCTTGTCTGGGAGAACTTGATTTGAGTTTTGTAGACTTTTTTCATCTCGTCTACTGGAGGCTTTGATTTGAAATTTGTGAACAATTTATACTCATATTAAGGAGTGATGGATTTGATTTGTGTAAACAGTTTATACTCATGTTAAGGAGTAATGAATTTGACTTGTAAACAGTTTATACTCGTATTAAGGAATTTCAACTTGAAGATTTGTAGACAGTTTTAACTCGTATCAAAGAGTTGTTTTGAAAGTTTTTACTCTTATCAACGAGTGAATAATTTGCAAACAGTTTATACTCGTGTTAAGGAGATTTCAACTTGAAGATTTGTAGACAGTTTTAACTCGTATCAGGGAGCTTTGAAGAGATCTAATTTTAAAAGATCTCAGATAGTTTTAGCTCGTATCTAGGAGCTTTGAAGAGATAATTTTAAAAGATCTCAGATAGTTTTAGCTCGTATCTAGGAGCGTTGCTATATTTTCAGATGGATTCTTCATTTGGAGACTCATCAAAAGATTTGCCCCCTTCTTTGGCAGTGGAATCGTCTTGAACTTTGTTAGGAGAATGCACATGCGGCTCATCAGTTTGACTTCTAAACATGCTCAATTCCATATTATAGGCTCGAGTGGCTAACTCTTCAAAAGTTTTTGGCTTTATTCCTTGTAGAATGTATCGAAGACCCCATTGCATTCCTTGGATGCACATCTCAATGGATGAAGCTTCAGACAGTCGATCTTTGCAATTGAGACTTAGATTTCTCCAGCGGTTTATATAGTCGATGACAGACTCCTCCTTCCATTGGCGAGTGTTAATGAGTTCGACCATTCGCACAGTTCTTTGAGTTCTATAAAAGCGATTGAGAAACTCTTGTTCTAGTTGGTCCCAACCATCAATGGAATTTGCCCCCAAGTCAGTATACCAGTCAAATGCATTGTCCTTCAATGAACATACGAATTGCTTGACAAGTTGATCTCCATATGTCCCAGCATCATTGCACGTCTCGACAAAATGTGCCACATGTTGCTTTGGATTGCCTTTGCCATCAAATTGTTGGAACTTCGGAGGTTGATATCCAATTGGCATGTTTAAGTTGTCAATTCTTTGAGTGTAGGGCTTGGTGTATGCGATGGAAGACTTCGAGCTCTCGTTCAACTTGCTTTTGATGGCCTCCAAAATGAACTCCTTCAGTTGGCTAGCTTGGATCATACCATCAGATGAGATTTGAATCTTTTTAGATAAATATTTTTCTTTTGCATTTGATTGTTGCTTTATGGACATCTCGCCATCGTCAAACTCATTGGGCAACTTTTCCATCAAGTGGTTCGCCTCGGGATGACCTCCTTTGGTAGATGACTTGTCCTTTGCATTTGATTGTCGCTTTATGGGTGCTTCGCAATCATCGAGCTCCTTGGACAACTTTTCCATCAGGTGCGTCGCCTCAGCATGACCTCCTCTGCTCAATAGTTGATTTGCGGATTTATCGCCTTCTTCAAACTCCTCAAGTTCTTTCTCATTCGCGTTGACGGCCTCAACATTGTCCCAATTGATCAATAGCTCATCGAGCTTAGCATCTCGCTGTTGGAATTGCATTGTGAGCTCCTCCATCGCCTTTGTTAACATCAGAAGTTGTTCCTCCATGGTTGGATTGTCTGTCGTCATAATTGGCGCCACTTAATGAAGAAAAGAGATGAGAGGTAGAGATTGTCCCACTGGGCGTGCCAAAAATTTGTAACAAATAAAATTTCAAGTTTAAAAATATATATTAAACAAGAAATAATTGTACAAATAAAATTTTATTGATTTAAAGTAGTGGTTACAATCTCTATGATTCCTCTGATTCTAATCATCTAAGCGATAATCTTGAAAAAGATTGATTTGATCTTCTCCAAAATAATTTTGGTATTTGAATAACGTTAATCCAAAGCAATTGTGCTTAATGTTGGATCAAATGTGAAATGAATTGAATCTCCTTGACGAACGTCTCGAATTTCGCCTTGGATATTCTGGATTTTTGAGGGATTTGATCTTTATTTTAACTTCGTGAATTTCCAATAACGTTAATCTAAGAGTTAAGTATATTAATCTTAGATTAAACGTTGGATTTTTCTTCACCTCTTGAAGAACGCCTTTGAATATTGGAAAGAACACCTTTGTTGGATGAAGATGAAGATGAAGGCACTAAAGAAAGTTTGATAAGGGAGGTTTTGATGCATTCCAAAACTTCGTAAAATTGGCTAAGTATGGAGTGACTTAGCTGATAAGCTTATCAAGGAATTTTGACTAAGTAATGAAGACATCAGAAGAGTCAAAGTTTCAAGGTCCAAGACTTCTGATCTGCTGAAGTAAAGTTATCAGACTAGTGAAGATCAGCCGACTCAAATCAGATTTGTTCAAGTTTGAGATCAGCCGAGTTCACCATCAGACGTATACTTCTGTCAGCCAAGTGAAGAAGATCATGAAGTGTTCCCAACGGTAATAAATGCCCCTTGGTGTAATAAATGCTGAAGTACGAGGATATTTAAGACAAATGATTGAAGAAAAGCTTCGCATCAGCCGAGTGCATTTAATGCTGCATTTAATGCTACCTGCAGAATAGTACTGTTTACAGTACGGACAGACTGCAAAAGAGCCGTTCGCGGATTTTAAGGACCAGTACTCGAGGAATTTGAATCCTGTCTCTCTTCAACGGACATTTTTCAATCCTCAAGTATAAATAGCTGCAAGAGACGAAGAAGAAACAAGCAACACACTTTCTGAGAGAAATTTCCGAAGCAAAATTCTTTAAGTCTCAAGAACAGCTCACTCATCAGCTGAGTCATTTGTTGACGAAAGCAGAGTTGAAGAATCAAGAAAAATACATCTTCTGAGTGATTTTGTAAACAAGAGTGTTGTGCGGAGTTGTGATCCATCTTTGTGAGTGATCAAACTTCAGAGGATAGGTTTTCTGTGTGATCTCCTATTGCGAACTTGTGGTCGTTTCATTTGTTGTTCGACGCAAGCAGAGTATACTGTAAACTTTGTGATTATAGTATAACCCAAGATCTGAGTGACTTGGAAGAGTGGACTAAAGGATATTTAAATCCATATAACCACTATAAAAATTGATTGTGTTTTTACATTGCTTCTAAACTTGCATATTTCCTGATTGCATAAAAACACATTAAGTTAACTGTTTGAAAAGAAGTTAAAAGGAGTTTATAAAACTGGGGAAATATTTTTCAAACTGCTAAGAATACTTGTGAAAAACACTTTGAAAATCCGCTGCAAGTACTCTAAGTATTAAAACTGATTTCTGCAAAATCAGCTAAGTAACTATCAGACGAGTGGTCAACAAGACTGTTCAAAGATTTGTTCGCGAACAGAATTGTAACTTACTAATCTGATCAGCTTAGTCTGTTCAGTTAGAGTAAAGTTTTAAAGTTAAATTTGAAAGAAAATTTTAAAGAGGTTTATTCACCCCCCCCCCCTCTAAACCTCTTCTGACCACTTGGGACCAACAAGTGGTATCAGAGCAGGTGGTTCATTAGAATCAGCTGCCTGATCAACGAGCTTGATCCGAGTGTTTTTCAAAGGTTTTCAAAACTTTTCAAAAGAGCATCTTTTTGAAAAACAAAAACTTTTTGAAAAATGGATTGTATCAGCCATGTTCCCCACATTGCTGGTATGTCCTTTGAGGACTGGAAAATCAGAATGGAGATCTTCCTTGCTGCCTATAATGACAACATGCACACATGTATCATTAAAGGTCCATTCAAATTCACCAAGACCATCATCGTAGATGAAGCTCAAATAGTGGTGGAAAAAGACTTAACAGAAATGACAGCAGAAGAAATAAAGCTGTTCAACCTGGACAAAGTCGGAAGATTCATCATGACCAAAGCCCTGGATAATGATCGGTTTGACAAAGTCAAGCATTGCAAAACTGCAAAGGAGATGTGGGATAAGGTTCGTGACATGAGTGAAGGCAATGATGCCATTAAAGAGCATCAGCTCAGTGTTGCCTTGGAGAAGCTGGACAACTTCAAGATGAAGTCTGGAGAAACCATTGATCAGATGGACACCAGATTCACCAGAACTCTGAATGAAGTTTTGAAGCTGGGAAAGACTTTCACTGACAAAGAAATCACTGTCAGAGTACTGAAGGCTCTACCTCCCAAGTTCAACATGAAGGTGACAGCAATGGAAGAATCAAGAGATCTGGGCAAGATTTCTCTTACAGAGCTGTTCTCCGTACTCAAGGCGTATGAGTATAAACTGCCAAGGATGGGAATTGAAGAAACCTCAACTTCAGGACCCACAGCTGCACTGGTTGCTGCTGAAAATCAAAGAAGACCGGCTCAAAGAAATGCTGAAGTGGACTCATCTGATGAAGCCACTCTACTCAACAAAAAGGAGTACACTGCTGGAGATGTAGCATTATTGATGAACAACTTCAAGAAGTTCTATAAGAGAAAGATGAAAAACAAATACAATCATGCTGCTTCTACTTCTAAACCTAACTTTTCTTCTCAGGATAAAGAGGATTATAAATCAAAACTAATGTGTTACAACTGCAGGAAATTGGGACACTTCATAAGAGACTGTCCATATCCAAAAGCAGAGAAGTACACTGAGGAAGAGAAGAAAATGAGAAAAGAAAGAAAGCATCAGAGAGCCAAGGCAATGATGGCTGAAGCAGAAAAGCCAGCTGCCGTCTACTCATCTGATTCAGACTCAGACTCGTCTGATGAAGAATCGTCTGATGAAGAAAAACCTGCTCTCCTGTGCCTGATGGCAAAGGAATCTGATGACTCTGAGGATGAGGTAACTCCTCAAGAAAATGAACTGTTTAATTCTCTAGAGCAAATGATGTTGAATAATACTACTATTGCTGGAGAGTTTGTTAAGCTTAAGGAAGAGATGAACTTGCTAAAAGAGCAAAATAGTTCACTGAAACTTTTAGCTGAAAAGCCAAAAGAATCAGCTGAATATAAACAGCTTGAGCAAGAGCATGAATCTCTGAAAGCTGAATGTGAGGTATATAAAGGAAAAATCATGGAACTTGAGAAAATCATTGAGTCTCATGATAAGTCAACTGTTGCATCCATGCATACACCTAAGAAACAGGAGACACCTTTAGAAAAGGATAAACTAGAGTTGAACCATACTGAAAAATTCATATCAGCTGACAACAGTAAGGTCATTCTGTATGTTCAAACTTCTAAACCTACCTCATCTGAGAATGTGTTAAAGGAGAAGAAATCTCCTAAGGCTAAAAAGAGCAAAGAGCCTAGTGTAGGAAATCAGACTAGTAAGACCAAACAGCAGAGTCCTAAGAAGTCTGCTGATAAAGCTAAAGTCAATCAGACTAGTGGTAAAACTAAGTCAAAATCAAATGAGCAAGCATCTAGTAAACCAAAGAAGCATAAGAACAAGAAAATTCAAAATGCTTGGTATGGAAATGAGTCATATTATGTGCAACCTGCTGCATATCATCCTATGTATCATGCACCACAATTTCCTAGTTACTATGCACCTTACCCTGCTCATCCAATGCATGCATATCCTGCATATCATGCACCTTACCCTGCTTATGAACATTATTCATATCATACTGATCATCAACATGACTTATCTGATAACTATGATAAAAATGAAACTGTTCATGCTCCTAAAACTCAGAAACCTAAGAAGCCTAAGACTTCAACATCTTGGGTTGTCAAGGGTGGAACTAATCCTTCAGGACCCTCTCAATAAGGGTACCTAAAACAATTTCATTTTTGTTTTGTAGGTTAGGATTAGGAGTAGGAGTAAAGTAGAGAAGATTTGGTACTTGGACAGTGGTTGTTCAAGGCACATGTGTGGAAACATACATGAGTTGACTGATGCAGTTGCTGTGGATGGTCCAAAAGTCACTTTTGGAGACAGCAAAGAAGGCAAGATTAAAGCTAAAGGAAGATTAATCAAGGGAAACATAGAGATATCTGACGTCTCCTATGTTAAAGGCCTGAAATATAATCTGCTGAGCATAAGTCAATTTTGTGACAAGGGATATTCAGTCATCTTCTCAACAGATAAGTGCTACGTTGAACAAATTGGTACAAAGAAGGTAATTTTATCTGGAAGACGACAAGGAAATATCTACATAGT
Organism: Penstemon eatonii; assembly: GCA_038501285.1. Lineage (NCBI taxonomy): Eukaryota > Viridiplantae > Streptophyta > Magnoliopsida > Lamiales > Plantaginaceae > Penstemon > Penstemon eatonii. The sequence goes on from JBCEGF010001339.1 coordinate 1,372,311, forward strand.
TGACTGGAATTCTGTTGACAAGAATTCAAGTGTTTGTTTGGTGGCATCTGCACCAAGTGAAGTCAGTTGGCTATGGCACAAAAGGATGAATCATTTAAACTTCAAGACCATAAACAGATTAATCAAGAATGATTTGGTAGAAGGGATTCCAAAAGCAGTCATGAGCAAAGACAAGCTCTGTGACGCCTGTCAGAAGGGTAAACAAATCAAGTCATCATTCAAAGAAAAGAAGCACCAATCTTCTGGAAGAATATTGGAGCTGTTGCATATGGACTTATTTGGACCCATTGATCCAGTCAGCAATGGTGGAAAGAAATACTGCCTAGCTGTTGTGGATGACTATTCAAGATATACTTGGGTGATTTTCATGAAGAAGAAAAGTGAAACCAAGGAACATCTTACCAATCTGATGGAACTGATCCAGAATGAAAAGAGCATCAAGATATTGAAGATCAGATCAGATAGAGGGACAGAGTTTACAAACTCTACTGTTGAAGAGTATTGTAATATCAAAGGAATACATCATGAGTATTCTGCTGCCAGAACCCCTCAACAGAATGGTGTTGCTGAAAGGAGAAACAGAACACTAAAAGAAGCTGTCAGAACCATGATAGCTGAAGCTAAGCTGCCACAAAGATTTTGGGCAGAAGCAACAAATACAGCATGCTTTACCCAGAACAGATGTATGATCAACAAAAATCAGAACAAGACTCCATATGAAGTTTGGAACAACAGAAAACCAAACATTCATTACTTTAAGATTTTTGGTTGTAAATGTTTTGTGTTGAATAATGGGAAAAATCACCTTACTGCATTTGCAGAAAAGGCTGATGAAGCTGTCTTTGTAGGATACTCATCTGTTAGTAAGGCTTATAGAGTTTTCAATAAAAGAACATTGCTAATAGAAGAATCTATCCATGTAGTATTTGATGAGCCAAGTCAATCTTCTGAAAAGAATCAAAGTGTAAATCAAGATCTGTCTGCTGATTTACAGAAGTTAGACGTTGGAAGAAATGAAGAATATGTTCCCATCATACTACCTAATCTAAGTTCAGCTGCTAACTCAAGTGCTGTTCAAAATCACAGTGCTGATTGTCTAACAGACGAGTTGCTAACAGCTGACAGACCAGAGACTGTTCAACAGACGGCAAATGTTCAACAGACTACTACTGGAACTCCAACAGTAGTGTTGCAAGATCATAACAGAGGACAACATCCTGATTTGCAACCTGATCTCAGATGGCTCAAGAATCACCCTCCTGAATTGGTTATTGGTGATCCTTTAGATAGAGTGAAAACAAGAAGAGCTGTTGCACAAGATGCTATGTTTGTCACATTTCTATCTCAAATAGAGCCTAAACAAATTGAAGAAGCTCTCAACGACTCCTTCTGGATAGAAGCTATGCAAGAAGAGTTGAATCAATTTGAAAGGAATGAAGTCTGGTACTTAGTTCCTAGACCAAGTCATCAAAGAGTAATTGGCACTAAGTGGGTATTCAGAAATAAAATGAATGAAGATGGTGTTGTCACCAGAAACAAAGCAAGACTAGTGGCCAAGGGTTATTGTCAAGAAGAAGGAATTGATTTTGATGAAACTTTTGCACCAGTAGCAAGACTTGAAGCAATCAGACTGTTTCTTGCCTATGCTGCTCACAAGAACTTCACTGTCTATCAGATGGATGTGAAGTCTGCTTTTCTCAATGGAGAATTGCAAGAAGAAGTGTATGTTGAGCAACCTCCAGGATTTGAAGTCTATCAAGAAGAGGACAAAGTATATCGTCTGAAGAAAGCCCTTTATGGACTAAAACAAGCTCCAAGAGCATGGTATGATACCCTATCTGATTTTCTTTTAATTAAAGGATTTCGTAAAGGTAAGGTAGATAAAACCTTGTTCACAATTGAATGGGAAAATCATATATTACTTGTGCAAATATATGTGGACGACATTATTTTTGGTTCAACTAACCAACAGATGTGTGATAAGTTCTCCAAGCTGATGCAGAATAAGTTTGAAATGAGCATGATGGGTGAACTTAATTACTTTCTTGGATTGCAAGTTAGACAGTTGCCTGATGGAATATTCATCAGCCAAGCAAAGTACACAAGAGATCTGTTCAAGAAATTTGGTATGGAAACTAGCTCAACAGCTACCATTCCTATGTCTACAAGTCTTCGTTTGGATAAAGATGAAGATGGCAAATCAGTGGACATAACCAAATATAGAGGCATTATTGGTTCATTGTTGTATCTAACAGCAAGCAGACCTGATATAATGTACTCAGTTGGAGTCTGTGCAAGATTTCAATCAAACCCCAAAGAATCTCATCTCTTAGCTGCCAAGAGGATATTGAAGTACGTTAAAGGCACTCAAGAATTGGGATTATGGTATCCTAGAGAATCTGGATTTGAACTCATTGGTTATTCAGATTCAGACCTTGCTGGCTGCAAGATTGACAGAAAGAGCACAACAGGTGCCTGTCAGTTCTTAGGCAGTCGTCTGATCTCATGGATGAGTAAGAAGCAAACCTCAGTTTCTATATCTACTGCTGAAGCTGAATATATAGCTGCTGGAGCCTGCTGTGCACAGATACTTTGGTTGAAGCATCAACTAGAAGACTACAACATCAAGATCAGTGGAATTCCAATCTACTGTGACAATACAAGTGCAATTTCTCTTACTCAGAACACTACAAGTCATTCAAGGACTAAGCATATTGAGATCAAGCATCATTTCATTAGAGATCATGTGGAAAAAGGCAATGTAATGATTGAGTATGTTCATACTGACAATCAGATTGCTGACATCTTCACCAAACCTCTAAGTGAAGTAAGGTTCTCAACTCTAAGAGCTGAGTTAGGATTACTTAATTTGGAAGCATAAGCTGAGGGGGAACTCATCAGAAGACTGGAGTTCAACAGCTTAGTAATTCGTTATTATCTTCAAGGATTAACTCTCAACAGACTAGTTAACTTATGAATTCTTAAACTCAGGGGGAACGTGTAAGACTAGCGGTACTTCTGAATTAAAGATGAAATTTGTTAATGACAGTTAGTTGAAGTTATGTTTTCATCAGAAGACTCAACTATCGAAGATTGAAGTTATTTTATCTAGCTGGATTGACAAACAGCTGAGGAAGGTTATCAGCTATTGGCATTCTCTGATAACAGCATTGTCATCAGGACAGTAGTCAATCAGATAAGTATTTATTATACTCATCTGATTACTTAAATAAAAGCAAACTATTTAAAAACGTTTTATCCAAAACACGCTTTTACAAGTAAACTGTCGGGCGGTACATATTCCCGCTCCTCACTAAAATATCTTTTGAATTTGAAAGGTCGTAACTGACGCCGCACGATCAGCACTGACAGAAAAACGGATCTAACGGTTGGCAGATTTCACGAAAACCGAAAAACCCCAACTCTATAAATCCTCATCTGATCAGTCGAGTAGCTCTTTACGCACCCTAAACTTTCAAAAGTACTTGTGAGAAAATTTCTGCAAATTCTCTGCATACTTTCCTTTGTTTTTCTAACCTTCAACAGATCTACAATGGCCGCCGAAGGTATGTTTCTCGTTTATGATTCCTACTACCAATCTGGTACGAATCTGATGAAAGAACTGCTCGAAAAGTTCAAAGCTGCTTCGCTGGTAAACTTCATGGAATACCACGAAGGAATTATCTGGACTGACCAAGTGATGGAGTACTACAACTCTGCAAAAGCTGACTACAACAAACTGGAGATTAAGGCTTCAGTGGGAGGCAAATCTATCACTATCACTCATGCTGTTCTTCACGAGACGTTTGGGCTCCCTAACAGAGGACGACATGACGTCACTGTTCTGACGGAGGATAAGCACCAACAGTTCTGGGCGATCTGCGCCAAAGAAGGAGAAACATTGTCTGGAAATATCAGGAAGAAACAACTGAAGGATGAATATCAGCGGATGGCTGATATGGTGTGCAAGCTGGTTGAGAACTGCACATTCTCACTAGATGCTGTTACCATGAAGAGGTTCAGCATCATGGCTGCCATATACTATGGAATGGATATCAACTGGTCCATCATAGTATGGTACATATTAGCTGACTTTCTTGATGATAAGAAAGGAAAAGGCCCCACTACCAACCACAGGATCACACTCAGCTATCTGCTGTCAAAGCTGGGCTGTGATATGAAGAATGGAAAGGAAATTCACAAATCTAAGGCATTGTCCAAATACATGCCTGTTCAAAAGAGGAAGGCTGGTGAGCCTGAGGAAGCTGATATTGAGGAACCAAAGGAGGTTCCTGCCAAGAGGCAAAAGAGGTTAGTCAAAACAGCAAGTTTGGCTGCTGAGACTAAAAGGAAGAGGGCTGCTGATGAGCCCAAGAAGAAAGAATCAAAGCAGTTGGAGAGAGTGACTTCTGCTGAAGCCACTAAGATTGTTGAGAACATTATTGCTGATGTAAGGACTGGATCCCCTGCATCACCATCAAGAACTCCATCAGCAGAGAGGCCTGCTGAGGATATTTCTCAAAGGACAAGAAGTCAACTGAGAAGTACAGCTGCTACCACTTACCGTGAAGGTAGAACAAAGAGGTCTGCTAGAAAGCAGATGACATTCATTGAAAAACCTACTGATCTGGAAAATGTAGCTAGGGAGGATCCTGAAGCTACTCAAAGGCCTATTGAAACAGTTGAGACTGTTGAGACTGACAAAGCTGATAAGCAACAGCCAAGTCAGGAAGCACCAACAGCTGAGGTTGCTCCACCTCAAGAAGATCCAGATGTTCAAATCATCCATCCTATAGCTGCTGCTCCCATATCATCTGCTGGACCAGCACCTGCTGATAAAGGCAAGAGAAAAATAGTGCTAAGGAGAAAGAAAGTCTCCAAAGCTGATAAGAAAGCAAGGGAAGAAGCTGAACAGAGGAAGCAGGATGAGCTTGAAGAGAAGAAGGCTCTTGAGTTGAGCAAAGCTCAAGAAGCAAAGGATGAAGCCAGAAGACGCATGTCTGCAGAAGAAAGAAAAGCTGCTGAGGATGCTGAAATGGCTATGGTGATTGAATTGAGCAAGGTTGATGCCTATGGACCTGTCCATGGAGGTGGCATCAAGATTGGTGAAGAGCAGACTGAAGAAGACAAAAAGAAGATACTACTGCCTGCTCCCAAAGCCAAGTCCAAAGACAAGTTTGAAGTCAGAAAAGCTTTTGAGATAGTCTATGCTGATAAGGAATTGTTCAAGAAATTTGAGAAGTCATTAGCATACTATGATCAGAAGTTGATGCTGAAGACTCTGTTCAACCAAGAAAAGCCAAGATATATCAGTTGGAGGGACAACAGGCTGAACAAGTCAATTACTGAACTTCAAGATATGAAGGAGTTAGCTGATGAAGAACGATGGGTTCTAAGTTGGCTGAAGACAAGCTCCATTCAAAAGGCTCTTGATCCAAGCTATGTGAGAGATATCATGCATAGCTATGCAAAAGGCTTTGCATTGGAGGAAGCCAAGAAAATCAAGAGCACCTTGCCTGAAAAGAAGAAGAAGTCTGAAGATGCTGAGGAAAGAGCAATTAAGTTTGCTGTTATGGCTGCCCTGAAGAGATGGGCTAAAAAGTCAAAGTATCAGCAAGGCTGTTCAAGTGATTTGCCACTACTGCCTAGTGTCCAGCAAATCATTTTTGGCAAGGAAGTGCAACCGTTCTATGAAATGCCAAAGGGGAATAATGCTTTTGTTAACCCCTGGATCATTGTGAGGCAAATCAGACAAACCACTTGCTTCAATGACGATGGCACTATCACCAACTTAGTCTATGATGATGTTACTGATGAGCCTAAAGCTGCGGACAAGCCTGATGTCAAGCCTGCTGATCAGACTGCTGACAAGCCTGCTGATCAAATTGCTGATAAGTCTGCTGATCAGACTGAAGACAAGTCTGCTGAAAAGGCTGCTGATGATCCCCTGGCCATTGAGTGGAAGGCTACGGACTCTGGAAATCATCAAGACGAAAAGATGGAAGATATTCCTGTCCACCAGGAAATTGATGAAAGGGATGTAGCTGCTGCTTCTGCTTCATCAGGTGATAAGCACTCATCACTGATGGAAGCAATCCAGATGCTAATGGAAAACCAACTTAAGGAACTGGAAGACAAGCACCAGCAACAGCTATTAAAGGTTAAGGAGGAGCTGAAAGCAGAGTTGGCAGAAACCAACAGAATTCAGCTGGAAACTGTTCAAGGATCGACAGAAGAAATCATCAAAAAGGAGATCAACAGTATTCCAATTCCTCAAGATCATTCATTGCAGTTAGTGCACAGTTTGAGAGAGCTGAACCAGAACGTGGAAGATGTGAAGGGTGATGTGAATCATCTTCACACTGCTTTAAAATCAGCTGAGCACAAGATTGCTGACTTAACTGCAACCTTCATTAAAGTCAGTCATGAAGAGAAGGAAATCAATCTGGGAATGTTGCAAGAAGTTGCAAAGGCTGCACAGGAAGTTCAAAATGAAATTGCAACTATCAATCTCAACATTGACTACTTCAATGATAAGACTGATGTCATCAGCACTGACCTTCATCATCTGACAGCTAGTCATGACGTGGTTAATCAGAATCTAAAGGCTTTGTGTGCTGGAGTGAAGATTCCAACAGTTGCTCTCAACCCTACTGTTGAACCTTCTAATGTCATCAGAGTTGATGATGACAAAAAGGGGGAAGATAAAAGGGAAGAACCAGCTAAGGAAACTGCTGCTGAAGAACCAGCAAAGGAATCTGCTGCTGAAGAATCAACTAAGGAAGAAACTGCTGCTGCAACCATTCAAGCCAAGGAAACTGAAGACACTACTGACAAAGCTGAAGTGCTTGGAAAGGTAGAAGAAGAAGAAAAGATAGAAGAAGAAGATACCAAGTACAAAAACACTGAATCTGCCAGGAAAGCCATGGAAGCCTTGAAAGCTCTACAAGAGCAAGAACTTAAGGAGAAGATGGAAGCTGCCAAAGCAATTCTGGAAGAAGAAGTTGATGAAGAAGATGATGATGAAGAATCATCATATGAATATGAAGAAGTGCTCGAATCTGATGAAGAAGCTGATAGTTAGAAATTGAAAAATCAATTGTAATCAGTTTACTTTTTCAGAAATCTCATCTGATGAATTTGTACATGTAATTCACCTTCTATATCAATAAAATGTTCAAGTTCAATCCAATAAACTTTTTCTATCTCAGAAAATTTTGAGGATTTCAATCTTTAGTTTAGGTATTCAACAGGTACTAAGCTGAAGTTTTGTCATCATCAAAAAGGGGGAAATTGTTGGATGAAGATGAAGATGAAGGCACTAAAGAAAGTTTGATAAGGGAGGTTTTGATGCATTCCAAAACTTCGTAAAATTGGCTAAGTATGGAGTGACTTAGCTGATAAGCTTATCAAGGAATTTTGACTAAGTAATGAAGACATCAGAAGAGTCAAAGTTTCAAGGTCCAAGACTTCTGATCTGCTGAAGTAAAGTTATCAGACTAGTGAAGATCAGCCGACTCAAATCAGATTTGTTCAAGTTTGAGATCAGCCGAGTTCACCATCAGACGTATACTTCTGTCAGCCAAGTGAAGAAGATCATGAAGTGTTCCCAACGGTAATAAATGCCCCTTGGTGTAATAAATGCTGAAGTACGAGGATATTTAAGACAAATGATTGAAGAAAAGCTTCGCATCAGCCGAGTGCATTTAATGCTGCATTTAATGCTACCTGCAGAATAGTACTGTTTACAGTACGGACAGACTGCAAAAGAGCCGTTCGCGGATTTTAAGGACCAGTACTCGAGGAATTTGAATCCTGTCTCTCTTCAACGGACATTTTTCAATCCTCAAGTATAAATAGCTGCAAGAGACGAAGAAGAAACAAGCAACACACTTTCTGAGAGAAATTTCCGAAGCAAAATTCTTTAAGTCTCAAGAACAGCTCACTCATCAGCTGAGTCATTTGTTGACGAAAGCAGAGTTGAAGAATCAAGAAAAATACATCTTCTGAGTGATTTTGTAAACAAGAGTGTTGTGCGGAGTTGTGATCCATCTTTGTGAGTGATCAAACTTCAGAGGATAGGTTTTCTGTGTGATCTCCTATTGCGAACTTGTGGTCGTTTCATTTGTTGTTCGACGCAAGCAGAGTATACTGTAAACTTTGTGATTATAGTATAACCCAAGATCTGAGTGACTTGGAAGAGTGGACTAAAGGATATTTAAATCCATATAACCACTATAAAAATTGATTGTGTTTTTACATTGCTTCTAAACTTGCATATTTCCTGATTGCATAAAAACACATTAAGTTAACTGTTTGAAAAGAAGTTAAAAGGAGTTTATAAAACTGGGGAAACATTTTTCAAACTGCTAAGAATACTTGTGAAAAACACTTTGAAAATCCGCTGCAAGTACTCTAAGTATTAAAACTGATTTCTGCAAAATCAGCTAAGTAACTATCAGACGAGTGGTCAACAAGACTGTTCAAAGATTTGTTCGCGAACAGAATTGTAACTTACTAATCTGATCAGCTTAGTCTGTTCAGTTAGAGTAAAGTTTTAAAGTTAAATTTGAAAGAAAATTTTAAAGAGGTTTATTCACCCCCCCCCCTCTAAACCTCTTCTGACCACTTGGGACCAACAACCTTGATTTGAAGAACGCCTTGATATTTTGGAAGAACGCCTTGAGAGAGTTTGCTTTTCTCCTTGCACTTCTTTTTGCTTTTTGAATTGTTTTTTTAGTTGTCCTTTTCTTCTTGGAGATGACCCCTATTTATAGGTGGGTTTTGAGAAATATTGTAATATTCTCTATATGACGTGGCACAATTTGATTGGTTCTTCACACCTTGTATGACAAGAAATATATCTTGTTTCATTCTCTTACCCTTTAAAAAGATATGACATGCCAATATTGCATTGTGAAGAAAATCTTGCCTTGCTTAATAATTTCCTACACAAACTTGCCTTGTGTATGGAGATTTTAATTTATTTGCAAGAAATCTTGTTTTTCAATTAATCATTAGGATATAAAATTAATTGATTAATTAATTATTATTTTAGGAATTAAATTTGATATAATCCCAAAATAAATTAATTAATAATTAATATGTCTTGGACCCAAATCTGGCAATAAAATTTAACTGCCTACAAGAATATTTAAAAATACTTATATTAATTGAATGTGTAAATAAAAAAAATCATTTAAAAAAATGTGTAAATAAATAATTTATATACAGTTTAATATTGCAATTTTTTTTATTTAAATGATTATATTTATGAGATATTCTTATTAAGATTCTAGTTAATTTACTATTATAAAAAATCAAATTTTATACGATTATTTTTTAATATTTGTTAAAAGTTATGTGTAAATTTACAATTTTATCAACTTTTTGCGGCAAATATTTAGTTTTTAGTTTTGTAATTTATAAAATTTTATAAACATTACAAATATCCCCTTATGTGCAAAATTGAAACTTTTCAAGATAAGTTCCTAAATGTAAAATATATGATGACAATTACAAATCTGAGGTAAGTTTTTATAATACTCAAGAGGAAGGTTTTCATAATTTAATTTTACCTTAAGGGATATCCATAATTTACCTATATTATAATCACACCACAATATTTTTCATCATAAGTCGTCCCACCCCAGATGTCTACATCCATGCTCCTCGGCACCCTGTTTTGTCAAGTCTTATATATGAAAGAGAGAGAAAATTCATTATTTATACAATTATTTTGCAAATAGAAAAAATCAATTCTTTGTCTGAAAATTTTGAAGATGTTCTTTCTAAGGATCCTTGCTTTCATTTTCCTTTCGGTTTTTGCGTCTGGAGCCATCCTTCCTGCAGATGAAGGTAATAGTTAGAGATTTTATATTATTTATGATTATGGGCAAACATGCATTTTTAGTTCTTTAATTTTTACTAGTTGGCAATATTGGGAATTACTTTTATTCAGTAAGCAATTTCGGTCTTTCAATTTTTTATTGTGTGCAGTTTTAGGACATTTGACAATAGTTTTGGTTCTTTAACTTTTTAGTAGTTGTAGTTACAGGATTTGATTTCTTTTGTTGATCTCACGTGTTCCGTTTCCGTGAGCAAAATTTTGGTTGCTCACGATTTAGTTAAGATAGATGTTAGAAATTATTTTTCTATTTATTTTTTGCCTACCTGTATTGAGGATTTTGTAATGGTTGACAATATTCCGTGAATGAAATTTATCCTTGTTGTTATCAAAAAACAAAAACTTTTTAGTAGTTGTAATTTTAGTAAATTTCACTACAATTTCGTTCTGTGGATAGTTTATGTAAAAGGTCCTAAAATTTCAAGTACTAAAACGTTAAGGACAAAAAATGCAGTTAACTGTCCTAGAACTGAAAACAATTAAAAGTTTGAAATTGTTCAACTGGAAATGAAACTTTTCCAAAATTACTATCCATTAAAAGTTAAAAACTGAAATTGCATTTTTACCTATAATTATGTTTGGTTTATGAACAAGATGATATTACATTTTAGGGTAAACTGTGAATATCCTTTAGGTAAGGCCTAATTTTAAATATTCCTCTCACGTATTGGGTATTACAAAAATTCTCCTTATGTTTGTCACTTTCTTACAATTAAACTCTTGTCCCCTAATATTTCAATTTTGCCCTTGAAAGTTATTTATAATGTTTATAATATGCTATAAATTTTAAAATTTGGGTGTTAATTGTTATATCTTGTAAATTATAAAAATAATAATCATATATTTACCACTAAAATGATTGATATAATTTATAATTGCACATGAATATCAATAAAATTTCAATTTATAATACTCTATAAATTTTAATAAATTAGAATATCTTATTTATAATATAATATAATTTTATTAAAATTATTAATTTATAAAATTAATTCATTTTAACTAATGGGTAAACAGATTGTTCATATTTATAAAATATATTATTAAAATTCTATTTAATTTAATACTTTACAATTTAAATTGCTAATAAATATATAAATACTTTTCTCTTTTACAATATTTATTAAACTTATGGACAATTATAAATTCTGTCAATTATTTTGGTAGTAAATATATAATTATCTCTTTTATAATTTATAAGATTTAATAATTAACACCCAATTTTTAACACTTATAAGACATTACAAACAATACAAATAACACCTAAGGGTAAGTTGGAACGTTTTAGGAGTAAGGGGTTAATTATAAGAAGATGACAACTGAGAAATATCCAATACGTGAGGGTAATTTTTGTAGTTATGACTTATACGAGGGGTATTCATAATTTACCCTACATTTTAAATTTTTTTTTTATTTGTATTTCGGGGCAGTGGCATCTCTGAGGGTTATTGCAAGAACACTAGGGAAGATGGATTGGAATTTCAATGTGGATCCATGCAGTGGGCTTTCGGGTTGGGCCACCCCGAATGCAACTAAAGGGTTTCTGAATGCAGTTACCTGTAACTGCACCTTTGTCAACAACACTGTTTGCCATGTTGTTAGCATGTGAGTAATATTCTACACTGAATCACTCATTAATTTATTAAAATAAATTATATTATTTTTCACCTTATGAGCTCTTATTATCTTTAATTGGAGTATATTTTAAAGACTAGCATTATGACTTTTCATCGTTTTAATATATATATATATATATATATATTATTTTTCTAGGATTTAATCCCTTTCGAAGATTTATTAAATAGGTCATGGGATATATTCAATCAACATAGCATGCATACTTACATCAAGTACCCATATATATATATATATATATATATATATATTATTTTTCTAGGATTTAATCCCTTTCGAAGATTTATTAAATAGGTCATGGGATATATTCAATCAACGTAGCATGCATACTTACATCAAGTACCCATGTAACTAATTTGATCAATATGAAATAAATATATGTATCGTTTTTCTCAATTTAACTATAAATTTTATTCATCGAGCCTTCTAAACATATTATATATTAGCACTTAATGATATTTTTTTTCGTTTCAAGAAACTATAAATTTTATTCATCGAGCCTTCTAAACATATTAATTATATATTAGCACTTAATGATATTTTTTTTTTCGTTTCAAGAAATAGAGGTTTAAAAGGTATAATAGTCAATTCTAATTGGAATAAAACTCAAATAATCGAATAAGAATCTTCTATCACATTTTGGTGTCTTACATATAGATATGTTAGCAAGTGTAGAAATTTAAAATGGTTAGCGATATTGCTCGAGTAAGGATTGTTACCGCGAGAACAATTTTTTTTATTTCCTAATTTACCCCTTCTAGTCAAAAGTCATAAAAATGCATACTTTTTAGTTCCTAAAATACCACTTACTAGTCATTAAAAACTCACTCTCTTCTCTCTCCTATTAAAATATCATTAACTATTTTTTCTTTTCCCAAGAAATCTTCAAACATGAAAACAATTTAAGTTGAATTTTCATTTTATAGAGTTTAATTTGTTGGGGAGGTCATGAACATAGATTACAAATTTATAATTTGATTTTAATTAAAGTTTAATTTGAATATTATTAAAAAATTAAAAAATTTATATAGAAATAGCACAATAATATATTTTCAATGAAACATAAATATTCATTAAGCAACAGATTAATTTTCACTTTCACAGTATAATTATATTTTTATTATCTAACTTGCTAAATAATTTTTAGGAACAATTTATATAAAATATTTATGTTAATAATAGTGACGTCCCTAGCTAATAATAGTGACGATAAAAATATTATTATACTAATATATGTGAATCATTAATTAATGTTAATAACTAAACAAAATGTCCTTTAATATATGACGCCCCTAGCTAATAATAGTGATAATTAATTAACATACATGTTTTTATAGAGTAATTATTAGGTGACAAAAATTTGTTAATTAATACCATTGTTAATTATAAAAACATGTATGTTAATTTATAAAAACATGTATGTTAATTAATTATCACAAAATGGAGCGAAGAATATGGGATGGAGGGAGTACCCATAACCCGATTCCATTTTTAAATGTAAAACGAGGGAAACTTTCTTCAATTTCTTGATAAACTAAATGAGTTAATGACAATATGTCCTTGTTAATTTAGAGGTGAAATGGTACGGTATTGCGATTTTATTAGTTAAGTTCGTATTGTACCAATTGTTGAGATTTTAAATATTTAATACCAACTTCAGTTTTGAATACCATACCAATGCATCCGGAATAGTTCAGTTTTGGTATGGTACGGTTTTACGGTTCTAGAAATATTTTTTAGTGTCTTACTTTTTTACTCTTATAGTCGGTTGATAATTGAAAGAAATTTCTAATAGAATAAATTGGTGATTTTTTCTTTTCTTTTTACATAATATTTTATAAATGAAAAAGTTATATGCAGTAATATCCTAAAAAATGAAAGAGCCTAAAAAATAGTAGCTCACTGAAAAAATAATGACGATAAATAATTTGTCGTTTGTTATTTTTTTTAAAGGTATAGTTATTTATTAGTAAATGAATAATTTAATTCGAGCACAATTATATGTTTTACTTGAGTAGTTGAGTGTGTTATTTGAGTTATAATTATTAATATTAAAATATGTGTGGTAATTTTAGGTTGGAATATAATAAATGTTAAATTTAATTGCGTAAACTATAAAATAAATAGTTTATTTACAGTACGATTTTTGTCCAAGTTCCACAATCTCTACCATACCAAAAAAAAAACCTAAACTTCGGTACAGTGCGGTACGATCTTGAAAATCATTAGCACCTCTACTTGTGATATTTATTATTATGTTCAATCTACCTCATTTTAGTTTGAAAAAACATATTTTACCTCTTTAATCTAATAAAAAATTTACACCGTCTGCCTAACATTTTTATATGCAACACTTTACTCTAGGCATGGCAAGATGGGTCTGCACCCGTTGGCCGACCCGTGACCCGTCCAGACCCAACCCATTAATTTTTTTGTTTGTTGGGTTGGGTTGGTCTTGAGTCAGCTTTATAATTAATGAGTCTTTAATGGATCTTACAAAAAAACAAAAGAAAATTAATTATTAAGCCCAATTTAAAGCAACTTTGCTACTATCTTTAATCCCAAAAAGAAAATCCTATTATTTTTTGTTTGCTATCATAAAATTGAAAGCCTAGAACCGACTTTTCTTATTTTGTAATTACTAACCTATTATTTCGGAGAAAAAAATTTAAATCATTAAAATATCTTAAAACCCTTAGTCTTTTCTACACCAATTTCATAGCCACTTTCGACTAATAAAATATTAGTATCGACTCTGGAAAGAGTTTCTTATATTTATTTTTACGCAATATATTTCTTATACTTCAATTACCTTATATTTCTTAGATATAAGATAATAGCAAAAATTATATTTTCAAATCATGTAATTAATGTCTCATAATTTGCATGTTAACTTTATTCTTTCAAATCTCGGCATCAATTACTCCCATTTTCAACTCATGTTACAACGATTTCTTGTGGATTTTTTTTTAAGGAAAAAAAATGAATATCAAAGGGGCCGACCCGACCCGCCCATTTGCCACCCAATATTATGATAATGTCACAATTTTCCCCTGTGCTAGAATAAATATAGCAAATTTATCATCTATATTATGATGACAGTTCATCACTTTTGTTATAAAAATACTTTTCATACTACTCTCAGTTTTGATAAGTGGGTTGGATAGTGTTTTCAATAAATTATTAATTTAGTTTTTTATAGAAGCTAGAAGCTGCATCCAACCTGCTTCTGCTTTTTGTACTTTTTTAAGTGAATTTTGAGCATAAGTGATTTTATAAGCTGTTGAAAACACTCACTTTCAACTTATTTTTTTGAAAAAGCAGAAAATCACTTTTTAAAAGTGGTTGAAAACACCACCTTACACTTTTTGACTGAAAGACATAAATTGCTTCTTTAAATTTTTTAAATGCACTTTTTAAAAAATTATATGGGATAAATTTAACATTATAATTTCGCGAGTATAAATCCACTAACGTAGAAAAAGCAGAAAATCACTTTTTAAAAGTGGTTAAAAACACCACCTTACACTTTTTGAAAGACATAAATTGCTTCTTTAAATTTTTTAAATCACTTTTTTAAAAATTATATGGAATAAATTTAACATTATAATTTCGCGAGTATAAATCCACTAATGTAATATCTAACTAACCTAATTTCACGAGTATAAATTAACATTAGCTCTAAAGTTAATCAAACAAATTTTCTTCTACTGCAGTGTACTCAAAGCTCAGAATCTAGCAGGAACAGTTCCGCGTGAGCTTGTGAGACTCCCTTTCCTTCAAGAAATGTAAGTAGAAATCACAATTTTCACACACAAAGACGGCTGCAGATCCTCTATACCACACAAATGTACCATATTTGTGTACCACCATTATAAAATTGACACATGTCAAAACTAAATAGCATGCATTGCATATGATTATATTCTCCACCCTTTCTCCTTCTTATCTCCATTTTTGGTTTTAACATCTTTTTTTGCAAATAATAATACCGACTTTTATATATTTAGGCTGCGATTTAATGACATTATATATTTGTGTACCATTATTTGTAAATAATAATACCGACTTTTAATGAAATTAGCGAAATAACAACTCAAAATTTTGAATTATACTTTAAAAAACTAATTTTTTTTGAAATAAAATCAATTAGTATTATAAATATATCATTATTATTTATATAAAATAATAATTAAAATTATTTTTTAAAATATAAACTAGCTATTGAAGTGAAATGATATGATTATTAAAAAGTAATCTCTTAAAATATAAACTAGTTGTTGGAATGTTGAGTAAAAAATGAAAGTGTATAATATTGTTCATTAATTATATTTTAAGATAAGAGACTGAAATTTAAGAGAGCTTATGAAGATAAGCTTACTATTATTTTTGCACCTTTTAATTTTGAGTAAAAGTTTGAAAAAATATTACTAGTCATAGATTATGGCCGAATTAAATATTAATTAAAGGGATTTATCAGTCACTTGCTATGATAAATTATTATATTATACGATATAATTATTTCTCAAAATCATATAAAGTTTAATCTCAGAAACCCAAAAATTAAAAATCTTAAAATATAATTAATGAACAAAAAAAGATGTTAAAACAAAAAATGGAGATAAGAAGGAGAAGGGTGGAAAATATAATCCTATGCAATGCATGCTATTTAGTTTTGACATGTGTCAATTTTATAATGGTGATGTACCTGTATAGAGGATCTGCTGACAACGCTAAATTGACTCTGAAATTTCCTCAATATCCTTTTCACACAGAGACCTTACTCGCAACTATCTCAACGGAACCATACCTTCAGAATGGGGCTCTATGAAATTGGTACACATGTATGTCACTTTTCTTAATTTCCTATATACTATATAATTCTATTGGTTTTGTATGTACATATGTATTTGTTGGTATTTTCATTGTTTAATTCCCTAGGGTTTTGGGTATTTAATTGAGGTAGTATTTGTGGGTTTATTAACTACAGCTCCCTTCTCGGAAATCGTGTGACCGGGCAAATACCGAGAGAACTTGCAAACATCAGCACACTTACAGATCTGTAAATTTTTTAATTGCTCAGTTGAATTTTACTATAATGCCTTTTTTTTTTCTTGGGTTGGTGGATATTTCTTTTATTTGTAATATTTGGCAGAACTTTGGAGTTCAATCAATTATCAGGAACTATACCTCCAGAATTTGGGAATCTTCCTCAAATCGAGACATTGTGAGTCCTGTATATCATATCTACAATGATTTTTATGTTTTCATTTGTGCTTTTATGTTATAACTCTTTGAACTTAGTTTTATTCTCAACCTGATGTGTATACTGTTCACTTATGTTAATATTTGAAGATTTGTAAGTTCAAACAATTTAACTGGAGAGTTACCGGAAAGTCTAGGAAGGTTGACCACATTAAAGGAATTGTAAGTTTGCTCGTTTTCACATTATTTCCTTTTATGTGATTATTGCATTTTTGGTGACATAACTATAGCTCACTGGCGTTTCTACCCCGTAACTTTTCGGGCTGGCAAATTTTCTGCCATAACTTCAATATCAGTGGCAATTTTGGTGCCAATTGAGGCTCAATTTCAAAATTAGCCCGACCACCCCCCCCCCCCCACGTGCTGAGCATGTGACATGAAACTTGGGGGTTTTGACAATTCAACACGTTTTTTATTTAAAAAAATTTCAAAATCCTAACTTGTCCTATAAAATTCCAAACATTCCCTTAACCTACTAAATCTGGTACCCGCCTTATTCTTCTTGAAAATGTTTGGTGAATTTTATAGGAAAAGTTAGGATTTTGAATTTTTTTTTAACAAAAAGCATGTTGAATTGTCAAAATCCTCAAGTTTCATGTCACATGGCTCGCACGTGGCAGGATTTCGGGCCAATTTTGAAAATTGCCACTAATGTTGAAGTTGTGGCACCAAATGTGTCAGTCGGAAAAATCATTGGGTAGAAACGTCAATGGATTATAGTTGTGGCACAAAAAATGCAATAATCCCTTCTTTTTATGTATGTTATATCAAACATTGAGTCATTGTTGAGTTTCTATTTTATGATGCAGTCGTATTAGCGATAACAACTTTACTGGAAGGATACCCAATTTTATCCAAAACTGGACAAATATTGAGCAAATGTAAGACATGATACAACATGTGGTCTAGTTTTAGTTTCATTTTCTAACGTTGTTGTACTTAAACCATTGTGTGATAATGTCAGATTGATGCTGGCTAGTGGTCTGACAGGGCCAATCCCTACCGGTATTGCTTCCTTAACCAAATTAATCGACTTGTGAGTGTACTTGTATTGCTATTGTGGATATAATCTAGCTAAATTTATTCAACATATTAATAACTCTTCTAATATATGATGGAAGAATCTTTGGTTTCAAATATGCAGGAGAATTAGCGACTTGAATGGAAATGAATCAACATTTCCGCCACTTAGTGGCTTAGAAAATCTCATGTATCTGTAAGTTACGATCGTGATGCTTGTATATTGTTCCTAAAAGTCACTGCTCGTGTGTGACTCTGTGAAAGTTATGCAGGATTTTGAGGAGCTGCAATATTGTTGGGTGGTTGCCGCCATATGTTGGACAAATGACAAAGTTGAAAACCTTGTGAGTGGTACCTTTTGTTTTTACTTAAATTGTTACGCTATATCATAGAAAGTGTTGCTTATTGCTCTGTATTGGGGCTTATTATTCTTAAATCAAAATCATTTCTACCTTCTATTTTCTTGTATGCATACTTGAGGTGATTTTATTTCTATATGATCAAGATAAATTTAAAGGTTAGAAGTTAGCTATACACATAGTTGTTAAAGGCGAACGAGGCGCTCGACTTGGCGCAGGGCGAGGCGACCATCCCCAAAAAGCGTTTCCAAGGCCTGTCCTTGGTTGATTTTGCGGCACCTAAATGCGGTGTTTTTGGAATGTGGGCATTTTTTTTTTTATAAAAAAAAATTAAATCAATTGACTTCGGGTTAGTTTGGCCCAGCGGTGGGAGCTTTTAAAAACACTTCTAGATCTCCATTGTGATTTTTGAAGTGTTAGGCCCCAATTATAGAAATTTCTTTTAGTCAATCGAGATTTTAATGGTGTTTGACCCCCAATATCATAATCACTTTTGAGATCTCCAGAAGCTAAAAATCAACTTATTTTAGAAGCTACTAAAGTGTTACTTTTGCAAAAGCTATATTCATAGTTATTTAAGGCTCTCGCCTTGTTCGCAATTGCCCAAAGCGAGGCGATCGCTACGCTCATCCCCGAAAAGCCCTTCCAAGGCCTCGCCTTGGTCGCCTTTGCGCCGCCCTAAGGCGGTGCAAGGAGGCGCTTTTTGGGGACTGGCTTTTTTTTAATTTTTTTTTAAGTCAATTGACTTTAATTAAAAAAAATACCTAATTTGTCAAGAATCAATCTCTCTCTTCGACTCACTCTATGTTCCACTCTCTCTCGACCAAACCCTAACGCCAATCCCGTCTCAATCACCTGAGCTGCCGTCCGCCGTCCGCCACACAAAACCCAACAGCCGGCTGCCTGCTCCTGCTTCCTCCTTAGATTCTAGAGAAGTGATTTATGAATCTTCACTTATTTATGAAATATGAATTATAAAATTTATTATATAGTCTTAATTATTTGAGAATGTTGGCACTTGGCAAGTAGAAAATGTGCCAACATGGCAAGTAATAGTGCTAGACCATTTTCAAAATGTTTCTTTTAAGTCATATTTGAAAATAATTTCCTATTCAACTAGTTTAAGTAATTATAAGATACATTTAATTAATAATTTGCTATACACTTATACTTATAACATAATTAATTATTAACATACTACATACGACAATTAAATTTGACATTTAAATTTGGATTTTGGGATGTTGCATAATGAAGATTGAATATGTTTATTATATTGTGTTTAAAAGCCTTGAATTTTATAATTATTGTTGATAATTTGATATATGCTGAAAATTTTATATACAAGCGCCTCATTCCCAAAAAGAGTTGCTCATTTCAAAACTGCCAATGAGATGTGAGATTTTCTTTGTGAGAAAAATGAAGGAAATGAAGTCACCAAAGATACAAGTTAAATCTTGCAGTGGAGAAGTTTGACAACTTTATAATGGAGTCTGGTGAAACCATTTATGAGCTGGATGCAAGATTCACCATGATCTTTAGATATTGGCAGGACGTGCACGTCAATAAAAGCTTTCCAGATTGGGATCTTAATCGCAATTTTGACAACCGTAACTAAAGTTATGACCAAAACAGTGAAATATGTCAAAATGAGCCAAATTTGGAAATAAACTTTAAATATTCTCTGTTTTTGTGTCGATCCATCAACGTGCCAATAGAGTGTTGTCAGATACTTCAGCTTCATCTTTATCAGATCCTCCCCCTATGCATGTTTAACCTCCTATCCATGCATATAAATTAAATTCTCATCGTGAACTGCATCATACTAGAAAATCTTAATGATGCAATTCAAATGAAAACATATGTATTATCTAAATTTGAATCTGTTAAGACTAAACATGATTTAGATTGTGAAAGGTAAAATTAACTTTGCAGGGCCCAATCAACAAATGGTACCAAAACAACAATATGTTTTGCAGGTTAGATAAGAAGCACTGATCAAACAAGTGATATCAGAGGCTACCTAACAAGTGTTATCTATTCAATGGGTGCTCCAAGCATATGTGATAATAAGAAGGGAACAACAACCCAGTTGATGGAACAAATGAAGACATCCAATAAGACTACTTGAAGATTTTAACAAGTGATATCTGTTAGGATAGGAATATATGAGTCTCTGGTTCAACTCACTAACAGGTGCCTCTCAAAGAAAAAATTAACAGCACAATGATCAACAAAGTTGTCTTCTATCAGATTAGTGTTAATCAATGCTTCAAGTTAGGGGAAACGTGTACGACTAGTGGTACTCCTGACTGCAAAGTGTTTATTTTCACTCAATCTAAATGGAGAAAATTTATTCAAGCTAGATTGAAAAACAACAAAGGAAGATCACTAAATTTTGGCTTGATTCAAGAGATGAAATTTATTAACAGTCAACTACCCCAACAACCGAGTGCTCACCTTTCTTCTTGTCAAATTAATAAGTAAATGTCTGGACCCAACATGTGGTAACAGATTACTAAATTGTCTGATGTTAATGACAAAAGGGGAGAAGAAAAGGAAGCAATTAAGAATCGTTTCTAACTCTTCAAAATGGGAAGAAGTAATGTATCTAAGCAACGTCTCCATTATTGAAATAATAAGGGTGAAGAAAAGAAAGAAGAAAATAAGAAAGAGATGCAACTTAAAGAAGGATACAACTAATAAGAAGAAGTTCAAATCAGAAGATGGTTGTATATCCTTATTCAACCAAGTGGTTTCCATCTTTGAGTGAAGACCAAACTGAAGACTTAGAAGATGTTCTTAGTTGAAGGTTTTGTCATCATCAAAAAGGGGAAAATAGGATGAATTTATTGACTCAAAAGCAACAATCAAGTGCCAGATCAGTTGACTCAATGAATTAATAAGGATTGGTTTGATGATGGGTTTTGATGATAACAAACCAACATGTCAGAAGACAACAGAGGGCAAGTCATTAGCCAAGTTATATAAACAGCTAAGTAATGGAAGATTAGTATTTATATACTCAAACAGACGAGTGCTTGAGAAAGCAAAGTATCGTGCTCAGCAAACGGGTATTAAGAAATCAAGTATTAGACCCAAAGGTTGGAAGAAGTTGATCAGCGTGGTTTGACTGATAAGCTAAGTTAAGAAGCTACCAACTAAGTGAAGATGAAGACAGCTGAAGTGCAGACTTCGTCAGATGGCCTTAATGTATTGGTTGAGTGTGACTTCTTCAGATGTCTGGAACATAAGCTAAGTCTTCTATGACAGAAGACAGAAGAATGCAACATCGGACAACAAGGTTCATTAAATACGACTGATAGATCCGTACTTGAACAGTGTCCGACAGTGTAGAGCCGCAGGTCTGCAAATATAGCCGTTTGAAGCTGCCGTTCGAAATTGGTAGAAAGAGATAAGGACATTCTGGGAATCGTGGGATCTTTCAACAACCATAATTCCAAGAACCCTTATAAATACTCTCAGATTTGAAGTAAATATTCTCGAACTTTACAGATCCAAATCAAGCACTTTTGAGAGCACACAAAACCACTAAGTTGTTCTAAGAGAAAGCTTAAATTATTGAAGAAAAACAGAAAGTTGTAACAAGGTTGCAACTAAGTGCAGTAGATCAACAAGGTTGAAGAACTGTAATAGTTAAGAGCTAAGTGCTGAGAGAGAGGAGAGTATCTGAGAGATTTCTCAATATTCTCGCTTGGATGTATAAGTTGTAAACTTCAAGTGCAGTATTAGTCTAAGAGATTAGTACGGTGGTTTCCAACAATGTTGCGAAGAAGAGTGGACTAAATGAATTTCCTTAACCACTATACAAATTATTTGTCATTTAAATTCCGCACTTACTTTTTGCATTCGCAAATGACAGACTAGTCATATGTTCATCAATTGAATTTAAAGGACTAAAAAAAAATTTACAATGGGGAAAATAATTTTGTGTTAACAAAATTCTGTTTGATAAACATCTGATAAAACTCATGTTTATTCCACTGCCAAACATCTCAAAAGAACTCTAAATTTATAAGTGGTCTTACTCAGCAGAACCAAGAACAACTAGGTATTTTACTAAGCTGTCAGCTCACTGCCAACAACTGAGTGAATTACTCATCTGTTTGAAAAACAGCCGAGTGAATTGTTTTACTTGAGCATAATTTGAGGGATAAAAAAAAAGTTTTAAAAGGTCCATTCAACCCTCCTCCTCTAGATTCTTTTGACCACTTGAAACCCAACAAATACCTTGTAACTACTCGTGGTTGTCAACATAAAGTAATAAATAACATATGTCATTACAAAATTGCTACTAAGTATTTGCTTTCTCCTCAACATAACTCATGCATCAAATACAGTTATATAAATATTTTGGAAATGTTTACGTACAATTTCTTCTAGTAATTTATTTTTACTGTTACTTGTGCAGAGATTTGAGTTTCAACGGGTTAAGTGGACCTATTCCTGACACATTTTCTGGCATATCACATACGGATTACATGTAAGAGTTTTAATTGACAAACTCTGTTGTTAATTCCCCGTTTTCGTCGTATTTAGCATGTTTGTCATTTTAAATAAATGCTCATCAATGCAAGTTAATATAAAAATAATCTTTCGTTAAGTGCATGTTTAATGAAAATTTTACATGCTTGCACGATTCCTTTGGCATGATATCTAACCATTATATAGCATGAAGATTTTTTTTTTGGTTTCCCAAGGGTTTAATCCCTTTCGAGGTGGGTCGGGCACATTAAGTGGGTACCTCTCCCAATAGGGATTCGAACCTGAGTCCGCTACTTTGTAGTGACTAGTCCCTTCCACTAGACCAATCACCTGAAGATAGTTCAACTGAAAATTGTTGAGATTTGCTAATATAATCATGCTCACTTTACCAGCTATCTAACTGGGAACTTCTTAACTGGATCGCTACCCACTTGGATGCGGACCCACGGGGAGCGGATGTAAGTTATTACTACGGGTTTAATTTACTTCTCATACTTATCATGTCATAGCTATTGGCTTTTACAGTTCCCATTTGGTTTCTACCTCCACAAAATATTTTAAAGGATGATTCTACTAGAACCATGTTCATAGCAAAGAGAGGGTTAGGAGATTCAACTGTATAAATAATTGTATATCTATTCAACTGCGCAGCGACTTATCTTACAACAACCTCACATCTACAACCTGTCAGCTGCGGGACCTGTGAGATTCCTTTCCCATTATCTTATAGAACTATATCAGATTCCTTTCTGAATATCTATCGTTTTTAACTTTTGATCACTTCTTATCAGGAATTTGTTTGCAAGCTCAAAGGGAAACACAATGTGAGTTTCTTTTGTTATACTTTTTTGTACTAGTATCATTTGTCCAAGATCAAAGAAACTGACCAGTTTTAAATATCAACAGTGGGATTGTCCCATGCTTAACAAGTTGCAAACCAAGTAAGTTAAATCTTAATTTGATTTGTATTATTTTTGCCCGTTTCCCTACTTTACAGATGGGAATGGCTAGCGATATTGCCAGAGCAATTTTTATGATAAGACAAAATTGCCCTTAGTCTATTCTCTGTCATCAAGTATAATAATTAAACCTCCTCATCTTTTGCCAAAAATATTTGATATTAATCTATCTTAAAACTTCTTCAACAACATCAAAATCATATCCACAACACACATGAAAACACGCAGAGAGGGTGAAAAAAATCTCAAAAATAAAAATAATCAAAAATAATATTCCATCCCAATGTTGATTGAGGCATCATACAACATACCATCAACCTCATAAGTCCTCAAGCATCCACTCTCAATTGTATAATTCGAAAAAATTTCTTTGCAACTATAACAATTTTCTCTCCTTAGAATGAAAATACCTAGAAGCAAGTGAATGAATTTTTAAAAGTATGCAGAGCCTCTACCTAATTGAGTTCCAATTCACAGAAATGATTGTTGGGTCACTTTTCAAATACAATGGTTTGAAAGACACCCACAACTCCAATAATTTTTAAGATCTAATTTCAAAATAGAGTAATTTTGAAAGCAAATGGAAATTTTATCTTTGAGGAGAGGAATCAAAGAGAAATATGCAAAAGTAAAAAATAAAATTAAAAGTTCAAGTCCGACCCCGACACTTGAGTAAAAAGTGGAGAGGAAGAAGACAAGATTAAGATTAATTATCTAATTACCAAAATCTTTTTAGGGATTTAAGTATGCAAATATGGGCAGTTCAGCCATATTTTAAAAATTGACATTTTGTGCTCTAGCAATATCACTAGCCTGTGAGAATTGACACATAGTGACTTTAACTGTTACTTTTGAGGTTAAACTCTAGAAATTTATAAAATCAATTGTCCTAAAGAAAGTTGTGTCAAAATCAATGAGAAAATTTAGATGTGAACATAATAATGGTAGAATCTCCTTGTTGAATGAAAACCAATCACTATTCTCCACCCTATACTTCCTTGATGTACTATGTTATCTGACCTTTTCTTTCTTTTTTTACCCCTGAAAAATAATTCCATTTACAGAAATGAAGTGTTATTTTTGGACATCCCAAAAAGAAAAACTTAGGACAGGGACTATCTTTGTTTTTATCAGATTATTATGTTTTTCATGTTTGTTTCAGCATATTACTCTCTCCACATAAACTGTGGTGGACCAAAACATAGCACCAAAAAAAAAACAAAAAATAGAGTCACTACCTATGGAGAAGATAGAAGCCCTGGAGGGCCTTCAAATTTTTTCAGTAACAGTGGATCAAATTGGGCATTTAGCAGCACAGGCCACTTCTTCGATGACGATGACGATACAGACTCGCTCATTTATTCAACCAACTCAAACATAACTGACCAAAATCCCCAACTTTACACGGATGCACGACTTTCCCCTCTTTCATTGACTTACTATGGATTTTGTTTACGAAATGGGAACTATACAGTTAAGCTACACTTTGCCGAGATCATGTTTACTGGTGATAGAACATACAGCAGCCTTGGGAGGCGTATTTTCGATGTTTATATTCAGGTACTCTAAACTTTATCCACGCAATAAAAAGGCCCGGTTCTATAATAGATGATTATTATAAAACTTATTGAGTGTATTAGTTTAACTCTCCAGTTGTTTCATATGTTTTTTTGTTTAATTATTAACTCTTATTGGATTGTAAATAAATTGTCTTAGAGAGAGCGTGTACTGAAGGATTTCAACATTGAAGAGGAAGCAGGTGGAGTTAATAGGGCAATTACAAGAAACTTCAGTGTAGTTGTTACTGATACTACATTGGATATTCGCTTCTATTGGGCTGGAAAAGGAACAACTGCTATACCTGTTAGAGGAGTATATGGTCCTCTAATTTCGGCAATATCTGTGGAATCTGGTATTCCTTTAATGCTCTTCTGATGCTTGCAGCTTTGACAAAGAGAATTTTGTTTTCCTCATTTTTATAATGTTCTTTTTTCTAAGACAAAAGGATTACATAACAAAAATGAATTTTCTTTGTCGTTTCAAAATTTTTATATCATAAGAAGCTCAATTCCTTTTGCACATTTGAGTGTTTTTATTAAAAAGATATTATCAATTTAAGAATTTACCACTTATAATGATCATGAGAGAGTTTTTTTAACTCTTCATCTGATCTCTCTTCTTTTCTGTTTGAATTTTATGCAGGCTACACACCACCATCAGAAAGTGGAACCAAGATCCGGTTATTAATTGGGATAGGAGTTCTTTTTACGGTTTTCCTGGTTATGGGTATCCTATGGTGGAAGGGTTGTCTCAGACGTGAAAAAACATTAGAAGATGGTATATAATTCACTCAACAATTGCAATCTAGCTCTGTTTTTATGCATATAATTTACTAAGCTTGCAACTATTTCATGTATCTGGTATTAATTAATTCTATTTAGTTTTATTACGACAATGTTTAGCAAATTTCAATCCGTGGCTTAAGTTACTCATTTCTCTACTTGACTTCTTTTGCAGATCTGAGGGGTGTAGACCTTCAGATTGGGTCATTTACCCTAAGGCAAATTAAAGTTGCAACTCATAATTTAGATCGTGCTAATAAAATTGGAGAAGGTGGTTTTGGTCCTGTATACAAGGTAACATAAGAAATACAAGGTCATTTTCTTTTGTGAAGTTATCGATTTAACAATTGACACTGCATGTATGTATGTTTGAAGGGTCTCTTGTCAGATGGTACCATCATTGCTGTAAAGCAACTTTCTTCCAAATCTAAGCAAGGAAATCGAGAATTTGTCAATGAAATAGGCATGATTTCTGCTCTACAACACCCTAATCTTGTAAAGTTGTATGGATGTTGTATTGACGGAAACCAGTTGTTTCTTATCTACGAGTACATGGAAAATAATAACCTCGCGCGTGCATTATTCGGTAAGATTCAAAATAACCTTACTTCTATTAATTTTATAGAATGCAAAATTGACCTTCTAAGCTTATTGTTAATAGGTCCAGAAGAACATCAGTTGAACTTGGACTGGCCAACAAGACGCAAGATATGCATCGGTATAGCTAGAGGTTTGGCTTATCTTCACGAAGAATCAAGGATCAAAATTGTTCATCGTGATATCAAGGCTACCAATGTGCTTCTTGATAAAAATTTCGCCCCAAAAATATCTGATTTTGGTCTCGCCAAACTAGACGAAGAGGATAACACCCATATAAGCACGCGTATAGCTGGAACTTTGTAAGTAATCATGCATATATTGTATTAGTCTAATAAATTATATAAATGCCCTATTCATCCATGGAAGTTGTCTTATGCTCCTTCTATTTTTTTCACTTTTTTCGAAGTGTCCTCTCTTTTCTCAATTTGTATTATGTTTCTTCAAACAAATTATTATAGTTGTCTTATATTTTAGGCAAAATTGCAAAAATCGTTCCAAACTAATCACTGATTTTGGATTTTTGTCCCAAACTATTTAATTTGGCGAATTTCGTCCCGTAATTTAATATTTTTTTGGAATATCGTCCCACCATAATTATAAGACGGAATTGCGCATTTGCCGATGAATTATCACATGGCTGCTTAAATGTCATGACATGGTAAATTTTAACATGAATAATTATATAATATTGCAGAGTTTGTCCCAAATTAATTACAAGATTGAACGTCATTTTCATTAAATTAAAAATTTAATATTGGGACTAAATTCATATAAAATGGTAAATCATGGGACGAAATTTGGCGAGTTGATATAGTTTGGGACGAAAAATCAAAATTAGTAATTAGTTTGGGACGATATTCCAAAAAAATATTAAATTATGGGATGAAATTCACCAAGTTAAATAGTTCGGGACGAAAATCCAAAATTAGTAATTAGTTTGAGACATTTTCTGCAATTTTACCTATATTTTACTATTGTGATTATGCTTCCTACTATACAACCATACCGCGCCTAAAGTCTTATTAGCACTCAAAATTCTGTCCAAGATGCTTTCATACACTTTACTGCAATGTATCACTTATTAGCAAAATTATATAAGTGATGGTCAGTCTCTGGAATTGATATCCAATACTCCATGATGAATTTGATACATAAACTTCTTTTGGTAAATAAAATATTGGTGGTAGTTTATTAATGAAACTTACTTGATATCTACTCTTTTCTAGAGGATATATGGCACCTGAATATGCTCTGCGAGGCTACTTGACAGACAAAGCAGATGTTTACAGCTTTGGAGTTGTTCTTTTGGAAGTTGTAAGTGGAAGGAGCAACATTAGCATCAGGCTAAATCTTCTTGATTGGGTAACTTGGTTTATTATTCTTATGCATCTACTTATGCTGTTCTTTATTCCTTGTCTACAAGTGTACGATAAGTTTCACGACGTCCCCATTATACATACTACAAGACACAAAATCATTACAAAAAATCGATTTTTCGGGTGTTAACTCATTCCAATGCACAACTCTACTGATGAAGAAGTTGGTTCATTAACATTATCTTATAAAAAGAAAACATCAGATGAACTTGAAAGCTCTTTCCTTTTCTTCTTGTAGGTTAATTCCTTGAAGAAGAATGGAGACTTAATGGAGCTAGTAGACCCAAGGTTGGAATCAAAGTTCAAAAAAGAAGAGGTCTTGACAACTATCAAAGTCGCGCTCCTTTGTACAAATGATGTTGCTGCAGAAAGACCACTTATGTCAGCTGTAGTAAGCATACTCGAAGGAAAAACTAGTGTCCAAGGATTTGTTTCAAACTCGAGTGTCTCGATCGACGAGACAAAACATAAGGAAATACAAACTGAGGAGAGCCAGAGTATATCAATGGATGTGCCATGCACCGGTTCATCAACATCTACGGGTGATCTATATCCGACCACCTTGGATACTGAATATTGGGAGAAGAGAGATTTGTAAAGTCACCATGTCATTGTGAGATTTGAACATTTTTGTTTTTTGTTTTTTGTTTCTTGAATAAACAATGGGAGAGAGAAAAAATTGTTGTTGAATACTTGTAAAAGATATATATTTTCTAATAAGACTTGTAAAATATTTGAATTCTCATTGGTTGTGATAGAAATAATGTCGATATAAGAAAAAAATGTTGTGAATTAGTGTTTGCTAGATTCTGGAAAGAAATATATGCAAAAGGTTGAACCCTTACATTCAATAAGGAGGGGTGGATTTGGAGTGGAATTCAAATTCCCATTTCGAATCCTTTGTGTTGATTAGCAATAAAATTAAGATCCTAGTCTTTGGCGCAGTGGATATAAAAATTTCTTTTCTATTAGTTTATGTTCAAGTTTTTTGGCTTATGAATAACGTAGTTTATTCATTTATTCTTGTACTTCCTTTTTTTTTTTTTTCAAATTATGATTTTTTTTAAGTTATTAAAATTACGAGTTAAATATGAATTTTAAATATATTTACATTTTTATTTATGTTCAAGTATGTTTTTTCTTATAATAATCATAATTTATTTACTTTTCCTTGTAGATTAATTTTAAAAAAGCATTATGAAAAAAGTTTGAAATTATTAAAATTTTAAAGGTTAATATATGCACATTAATAAAATAATTATTTCTACTATTTTAAACAATTACACTCACAAATACACACATGAATGCATGCATTGAAACCTCCCAATCCAACAAAAGTAACCGTGTAAGAGGGCATCTCTAATGTAAGAAGGGATAGGGGAAGGGGAATGGATGGTGAAGATGTGGTGAAGGGTGAAAAAATGAAATTTAGTGTGTAGAGGGGAATGGGAGAAAAGGTGATGTGGAGATGAGGTGGAAATGGTGAAGAAGTTTGCCAAAGGAAAAAAGGGGTTGCCCAAGGGTTCCTTGAGGGATGGTTTTTTTTTTTTTAAAAAAAAAAAATTTGTTTTTTTGCATAAAATTTGTTTTAATGCTAAAAAACATAAATATAATTTAATTAATATTTTTTCTTTTTTTTATTATTATGTGAAATTAAATAAAGATGAAAAATTAATACACTGGAAATGAGCAAAAAAGGGAAATTTGAAGAAGGGGAAGGGAAATGGAAAGAGAAAGGGTAAGAGGAAAATGAAGTGATGAAAAAAGTCATTAAAGATAACCTTATAAGAATATAATATCAACGAAAAGTAGCTTCAATACGATGGATTGACGGATGTAAAATTTTGCAAAAGTCATGACGGATTCCTATAATTGTATTTTTTTAGGGGATTGAACGCTGATCTAATCAAATTTCAAGAGAGGTCCCTGTAATTAACCTTAAAGAAAAGTGAAATAGCCCAAAAATATAGGACTAAAAAGTGGAAAAATGGTAAAAAAAGAAAAAAGAAAAAATTGAAATAGAGGGAACCGGTGAGTGGTGAGCGTATTATAAAAAGGTCTCCATCTTTTCAAAACGAGTTTTTTGCATTTTGCACTCCTGAAATATGGAAAATAGGCACTTTGCACCCTCGAAACTTAAATTTAGCACTTTGCACCATCTTTTTTTTCAAGCAAAAACTCAAGGGAAAAATAGGTAATTCAATTATGAATCTTTGGCACTTTGCACCCGCAAAACTTCAAAATTGGCACTTTGCACCCTCAATATAAAATTAGTGCTTATCACCCTCGAATGAAGAATGAATCAGCAACTAGCACCCCCGAAGCACAATAAATGGACATTTTGCACCCCGAAACACAAAATTAACACTTAACACCCTAAAATTTAAAAAAAAACACAAACCCCTCATTTTCTCCGGCAAAGTTGACCGTCGGTGTGAAAAAAATCTAAGGCAAAATTGAACTTACGAATTTTTACTCATTCAATTGTTATGCATATCATGTTTAATTTGTACAAGCTATAATTCATGGCTTGTTAGTTTTTTTAAATGATGTAATCAATCCAAATTCATGGTACTTAATTTATATATATGTATATAAATGTAGGTTGTTCAATCGGATCGGAAATTTAGCTTTTTTGCCTTAGATTTTTTTTCACCCCAATGGTCAACTTTGCCGGAAAAAATGAGGGGTTTGAGTTTTTTTTTTTAATTTGAGGGTGTTAAGTGTAATTATGTGTTTCGGGGGTGCAAGTTGCTGACTTGTTCTTAATCCGAGGGTGATAAGTGCTAATTTTATTTTGGGGGTGCAAAGTGCCAAAATTTCAAGTTTTGGGGGTGCAAAGTGTCAAACATTTATTATTGAATTACCTATTTTGCCCTTGAGTTTTTGTCTGAAAATAAAAGAGGGTGCAAAGTGCTGCATTTTTCATATTTTGAGGGTGCAAAATGCTAATTCTAAGTTTTGGGGTGCAAATTGCCTATTTTCCATATTTTGGGGGTGCAAAGTGCAAAAAACCCTTTCAAAACACAAGACACGAAAAAAAAAATCTTCAAAACCCTAATCATGTGCACCCGCCAATCTGAAATGAAATTTCGTGAAAATGGTTCAAACACAAAGGAGTATGGCACACTCACTCTGATGTACTAATATTACTTATGACTTTCAAGTTCTTTCTCATCTTATATGACCTTACTTTGTGTATAATTTTGCATATCAATCCCTATTTAAACAAATGTATTCAGAAGTCAGAACCATCTGAGAAATGTTCGAAAATTGAGTGTACTGACCCAATTAGAATTAAAGTTAGACTTAATGACTGCTCGAGTCAACATAATAATATATTCCAGTTCAAATACCCTAGCTTAATGTGGTGTACCTTATAACTTGCAGCCATTGTGGTTCATATAGACGCTTTGTTCGAATGGTTGTGCCACTCTTGTGATAATTGGAGTTTGGGGCTGAACAACATGAATTGCTTCTTCTTGAAGAGGAATTTGTCTTACCCAATCTCAAAAGGTTGTATCTTCATATGTTGGTACGTACCTAGTGATCACACGGACTCGATTCACGAACTGATTGATGGTTGTCCCTTGATTGAAGATTTCTCATTTGGTTGTGCGAGTTAATTCGATGCTATGAGTAATCTTTACATCCAATCTTCAACCCTCAAGAGGTTGTTTATGGAGTGTAATTTTCGTGTGAGGGAATGCAAGCTTGTATACGATGGGCATTCTATTGCAAAGTGCAAACTATGTTGTGGCCCACATCAAAATTTCGTTTAGAGTGTATGTTTCGGTCAATCAAATATTGGAAACTTTTCGAAACTTTTCGAAAGTGTTTCGAAAAAACTAAGGAAAAATCGTAAAAAAAGTTACTAAATTTAGAAAATAACAGAGTATATTAGTAAACAAATAGTTTCGATATTACATATTGTTTTCGTTTCGCTTGATTCAAAAACGAAATCTTTTCAATGTTTTCGGCGAAAAAGATGGAAATTTTGATCCATGAAGATACCTTTACAATTCTAATTACACACTTTCTTGAATAATTTATTCACAATTATACCTCTACTTCAATTATTATCCAACACGATGGTTACAGATGTTAATTATTTTCCGCTTAAAAGCTTGCATTTATTTGGCTTTGATAATGCTTTCCTATCTGATATTTTTTTTTTTTTGAGTGATCCTATCTGATAAAATTGTGTAGCTATGTTTTGATATTGGTCTTTTTGGAGGTTGTCAAAAAGGACGAGGGAAAAATATTTTTGATATCAAACTTTAGTCCTAAAAATAAATTTGGTATCAAACTTTTCGAAAAAATACATTTTATAACATGATCTACACCCTCTTGACACATTGCATTTTGCCGTCAATTTTCAAATAAAAAAGATATTGTTTCGGATACATTGGAGGGCGTATCCGACACGCCCAAGATACTTACAGTCATGTATTTCTACAAATCATTTTCAAATTATGTTCGAATTACTGTCGGGAGAGGTTCACACATAATGTGTTTGACGCGCATCAAAAGGGATTAAACCATTGGAAAAAAAAAATTCTCTTAAAAAAACTTCTTAATTATGTAGAGTACCAATGTGATCTTGATAAAACATTTAAAAAATTTCAGAAGACCAAAGGCTCTCTGCATATAGTGTTAATAATATGGGTTTACTTGAACACTTAAATTAAAAGGAAGAATATTGTTAATTTTAAAATGAAATAAAAAAGTGAACTAAGTATACATTATATCATTTGATTGTACACTTTTAAAACAATGGTTTTTTATTTTATTTCATTTTTTAAATATACACACCTATTTTGGTTGTATCGTATTCTTTAAGTTTGAAAATTCATATCCCCATTTTCATATAGTCGTATCCATATCCGTGTAACATATCCTCATGCTATAACACCTTAACACATGTAATCCTTGCAATCTTTATATAAATTCTCGGATATATTTCACTGACTCTATGAATTTATGGATAAAATTATTTTCTAGTAAACTTGATTATTTTGGAGAAAATACAAGGAAAGATGTACATACCACTAATATCAATGGGGAATTTTATTTTTCCTTTTTCCACCTTTATTCGAGGGCCAATATATACAGCTGAGCATCAATGAGGATTAATTTATAAAAGAAAAGAAAAACAAGAAAAAACAAAAAAAGTGTATCAATGATGATTTTGTTCTCCAAAATAATACTAATAAAAATAAAAGCCACTGAGAATTTTGGTTTGTTATCTGTTTCACGAGTTCCGAGTCAAGCTGTTGACTAATAGCTGGAATATTAAATTTGCATGAACGAACTACTGTTGACTAATAGCTGGAATATCTAATGCTAATTTTAATAATCAGAAACCGTACACTAAAATTAATAATTTCACTTAATCGACTTAATTTATAAAAATATTCAACATATTTAAAGATTTCACTTAATTAAGTACTACTCTTTCTGGGTTTGTTTATTTGTCATTTTGGCAAAAACAATGGTTCACTTTTATTTATCATTTTAGGAGTTCAATGTAAAATTAATTATTTTATATCAATTTTGTCATTATTGTTCATGGTTGTAATTAATGTTAATTAATATTGTAATTATTGGATTAAAATAGTGTTTTGAGGGATTTTTACTTAAAAAAGCGGTTTTTAATTACATTTTTTAATTTATGTGAAATCCTTCAAAACGATAAATAAAAAAATAGAGGGAGTAGTTTATAATCTAATGTCACATAATTCACATTGAGTATGTCAAAGTTTGGCTAAAGAAAAAAGAGTGAAATGTAAATAATTAAAACGTCCTGCGTTATTTTTAATTGACCGAAAACTCATGTATTATTTTATTCACAAAAAAATGTTTGCGTTAACAATTCAAATACCTTCTATAATGTTGCAATGTATTTTACTCTCATAAATGCAATTATTTTTCATGATTAGCACGAGGAAGGGACAAATATATCGATATATGTTATCTTTCTTTAAAATAAAATGTTAAAACCCATTACTTCACCTAAAAAAATTTAACAATAGCCCCTGTAAACTTAAAAATTTGGCAAAACACTATACAAACTTAGAAAATAGACATTAACCCTGTGTAATCAATTTTAAATTTTCAGATGGGTGTAATAAACTAATAAAATAATAATACATGGAGAGGGGGTTGCTAATAAAATATTAAACAAATATTTTTTTCTAATAAAAATAACACAATTTTTTCTGCCAATTAAAAACAACACATGGGTGTTTTTGCATTTTGCTGAAAGAAGAAATATATACTATCAAATTGCATGAAGCATTATTTATTAATTTAGCGAAAACATTGAGATAAATTAAACTAGTAGTACACGATTGAAGATTAGAAAATGGGGAAAAGGCAATCATTGGCTTTATGTGAATCACTACTCTCTTTGCCACATAAATTCTATATTTATTAAAGTTTCAAACAAATTTTAACAAATTCAAGTGGTGGAAAAGAATTACAGAACATTTCATCTTAAAAGTCTTATTAAATTAGATTCAAGTGGTGTAAGCTTTAGAATCGCAAATTTCATTAGTTATTTACTAAAAAATATTAGGCCTGGTTGTTAGAGAAATTATGTAGTACAACCGCTGCACCACGTCATCAAGTACACGTGGTGCAGCCCACCAATACACATGGGACATGTGGATTATTAATCCACATCACCCCATGTTCTGGCCATGTTCCAAAAAAATAGAGGTTCAGAAAGTTATGTTCACACTGCCAGAACATGGGGTGATGTGGATTAATAATCCACATGCCCCAAGTGTATTGGTGGACTGCACCACGTGCACTTGATGACGTGGTGCAGCGGTTGTACTACATAATTTCTCTAACAACCAGGCCTAATATTTTTTAGTAAATAACTAATGAAATTTGCGATTCTAAAGCTTACACCACTTGAATCTAATTTAATAAGACTTTTAAGATGAAATGTTCTGTAATTCTTTTCTCTGGTTGTTAGGCATTTAGGAGAGTAGTTTGTCAGCGTTGTGGGAGTTTGTGGGCAAAATTTCATTTTGGTCCTCTAGTGTGGCCTCATTTTGAAATTCGACCTCAAGTATGACATTCCTCCATTTTACATCATTTATGTTTACATCATCGTCAATTTTAGTCATTTTTTATCGAAATTATTTAATTTAGCCAGAAACGTCATGTGCCATGCACTGGCTTTTTTGCACTTTGCACCCCCGAAACATGAGAAATATGCACTTTGCACCCCCGAAACTTA
Source organism: Penstemon eatonii (assembly GCA_038501285.1). Classification (NCBI taxonomy): domain Eukaryota; kingdom Viridiplantae; phylum Streptophyta; class Magnoliopsida; order Lamiales; family Plantaginaceae; genus Penstemon; species Penstemon eatonii. Next base: position 1,407,535 of record JBCEGF010001339.1, read on the forward strand.
GATTTAGCACGTTGCACCCTCGAAATAAGAAAAATGCAGCACTTTGCACCCTCGTTTATTTTCAAGCAAAAATTCAAGGGCAAAATAGGTAATTCAATAGTATTGGCACTTTGCTACCTCAAAACTTGAGAATTTCGCACTTTGTACCCCCAAAATAAAATTAGCACTTAACACCCTCTAATTAAGAACAAATTAGCAACTTCCACCCCTGAAACACAATAAATTAGTATTTTGCACCCCAAAACACAAAATTAACACTTAACACCCTCAAATTTAAAAAACCCAAACCCCTCGTTTTTTTCGTCAAAGTTGACTATCGGAGTGTAAAAAATCTAAGACAAAATCGGTAATTCAATGTGTTTCTTAAATTTGCAAAATACAATTATAAATACTTGAATACTCATTTCTCTCTCCATCTTTCTTTTCAACAATATAACCATAAATAACTAAATAAAGTACTCTCGAAGACCCATTGTCTACTTCAACATATCAAAGACCCATAAATAATTATCTATTTTGCCTTAAAAAAATCACCTTAATGGTCAACTTTGCAAGAAAAAATGAGGAGTTTGAGTTTTTTTTTTTAATTTGAGGGTGTTAAGCGTTAATATTGTATTTTGGGGTGCAAAGTGTCCATTTATAGTGTTTCGGGCCGGGGGTGCAAGTTGTTAATTTGTTCTTAATTAGGGAGTGTTAAATGCTAATTTTATTTTATTTTGGGGGGGGGGGGGGAGGGGGGCAAAGTGCCAAAGATTTACAATAGAATTATCTATTTGCCCTTGGGTTTTTGCTTGAAAATAAAAGAGGGTGCAAAATGCTGTATTTTTCATATTTCGAGGGTGCAATGTGCTAAACTGCTCTCGCTGCTCCAATTAGTCGAAGACTTTGGGCTCTTGGGAGACAGTCTCTGACTGGAATAGCTTTATATAAAGGAAAGGCTCAAGATAATCCTCTTTATCCGCTAAATCTAAGTTTCGGGGGTGCAAAGTGCCTATTTCCTATGTTTCGGGGGTGCAAAGTGCAAAAAACCAGCCATGCACGGATTTTTAATATTTTGGAGACAAAATTGACATGTGAGATGCATGTGACCAAACCTGGTGCATGGTGGTCATCTTGTTTGGGAAAAACATAAGAATTTCCCTTTTTTTTTTTGATACAAATAAGAATTTCCCTTAAAAACCTGTCATCTATACATTGTTCTTCGCATCAAAATACAAAAAAATAAAAAACTATTATTTTGGTTACGTGCACATGTTTGATTATTTTGATTAAATTTTATCTTAAATATTCGCATCCTAAAATTTTCTAATTATTGCAATAGAACCCCAAATTTTTACAAATTCACATTTCAATTCACATCCTGAAATTTTATAATATTGCAATAAAATCTCCCAAAATTTTCAATTGTTGCACAAAGCTTCTAAAATGATGCTTTCAACCTTTAAAAACCATTAAAAAATTGAACATAGTGTGTTTTACCTCAACACAATTACAATACCTTGGCAATGCAACATAAATTAAAACAATAAATAAAAGTAGCATAAGTGTCAATACAAATAAGCCAATACAGTGAAATAAATTGTAAAAAATAAGCCAATACAGTAAAAAAAATTATGTACAAATAAGCCAATACAGTGAAATAAATTGTAAAAAATAAGCCAATACAGTAAAAAAAATTATGTACATAAAATGTTTTTTAGATAAGAAAATTGTTGTTTGTTTGGTTTATGGGAAAGTGGTTTGGAAAAGTTAAGAGAAGATAAATTTATTTCATAAAGTAAAAATTGTATTTGTCTCGTTTTTCTCAGTCATGATTTTTTTAGGAGATGCCAAACATACAGACCCATTGGCAATTGCATGTATCTAGGGCTGTCAATGGGGCGGATTTCAATCCGGATCTGTCCGAATTCGGTCCGATTTATTAGGATAATTGTCCGATTAGAGATTCGATGGACCTGATCCGATTATAAAGATCCGAAATCCGAAACTCATGGAACGAATATGAATTTAGGTCGATCCGATCCGTCAAATATCCGTATCTGACAACAAATAAAAAGGAAGATATATATACAAAATGATTTATAAAAATAAGTATCATTAATAATATTTGAACGTCAATTTAAGAAGATAGTAATTTATAATTCGTTTATAAATTTATTTAAACCAATATATTCATTCTACAAATATGAATATAATAAAGAAACTTCGAAAATTTGAGCTAAAATTAAATAAAATTGAAAAGATAGTAAACTTGTTTTAGGAAAAAATATTAATTTAACTTTCTAAATACATATTTATTGATTCCGAAAAAATATCCGATATCCGGTCAAATCCGACCAAGATCCGTTGAATTCAAAAAATCTAGATCCGAGCAAGATCCGAATCCGACAGAATTTGATCCAATATAAATGAAGTCGGATCTGAATGAGTCTGATCCGACCAGAATCCGACCCATTGACATCTCTACATATATAGTCACCAAAATAGTATTTATTCCCCATATAGTACCTTTTAGGCTTTAGGACGCTTCTAACGTCAAAATCAAGTCATTTGCTTTAGAGTTTGTTTTATTTATCCTTTTGGGTGTGAAAATGAGATTTGTCACCGGCTTTTCCCGAATAATAATTAAATTTTTAGAATATTAAATACCATATTTAATGGGGTTCAGAAAACGTGTTGCTAGCCGCTAGGAGCACACTACAATCTTTAGTAATCTTATAACTGTTTTTTTAGAAGATTAAGACGGGTGAGATTTCATTAATCATCGAATATCATCAAGTACAAGATCATGGATAAAATTCGGAAAATGTAAAAGGGGAAATACTATAAGCTACTTTAGCTAGAGCATGAGCCACGAAATTATAGTAATCTTATAACTATCCAGCCTTATCTTTAGAACAAAATGTAATTGTAGATATGAATGATATATATTTGAAGCAAAGATCAAAATTTCCATTTTTTCGTCGAAAATATTGAAAAGTTTCTGTTTTTAAATCAAGCGACGAAAACAAGATGTAATTCGGAAATTATATCTTTGTCTGAGACTCTCTTATTTTTCTTAATTTGGTAACTTTTTATAATTTTTCTTAGCGTTTTCGAAACTTTTCCGAAAAGTCTCGAAAAGTTTTCAATATTTAGCTGACTGAAACATAGACTCGAAACGGAATTTTGATCTTTGAAGCATCATTGTTGTGTTTGAAAAACAAGATATACAATTAAATACGTCTTAAATATAACTAGGTATATATTTGAAACTGTTGTAAATAAATATATTGTGGATGTCCATAACTTCAAAGAATTATTCTTACAATTAGTGAGTATAAATTTTGTAACCTCCAACCTTGTTACCCCCAACTTTGTAACCCCCAAGTAATTCATGTATTCTCATTTACTCTTTTGTAACTCATATTTTGTGTTAATGATTCAAGGCCTATAAATAGAGCCTATGTAGAATGTTTGTTATATCCAATTTTCATATGAATGAAAATAATTTACTCTCCTACTTTGTTATCTAAATCTTAGTTCTCTTGTACTTTGTTATCTAAATCTTATTTCTCTCTTGCTCTTTAGATTAATTTTATAACACGTTATCAGCACGACTTCGCTCGAAGTTCTTGATTGAACTCAAGTGTTCTGGTTGTATTTCTAAGGTAAAATATAAATGTTTTTTTTTTTTTTTTACCAATTTGAACGGAGAATGACAGTATATATATTTTGTTGCATAGGTAGTATAAAACCTTATAATAGCTTGCTGCAATAACTGTTGTCACTACTATTTAACCATGAATGTTTAGTTTAAATCTAAATAGTATACTTTTAGTTAAGTTTATGGAGTCACTGAGATAGAATTCAAAATTTTAAGTCATCCAATATCTTATTAGTAGAGTAGTTTATTATTTCTTGGGATACATGAACTCCTAACACATGGATCAAATCTAAAAGAAAAAGAAGAAATTAAGATTAAGCTATATTGGAGGTTTTGTTGAGTATCATATTTGGCATATATGAAGACTCTCTCCCATTTGATATTACTTAATAGCCATGTGTTTTATTATGCATGAAAGTTTTATATTTTTCATTTGACTAAACTTCTCCTGCTAAAATAAATTGAAATGGGGTTCTTTTCTATTTATAATAATTCTTTTAGCCAAAAGATTTGATGGCAAGATTGTGCACTGAATTAATATAGTTTTGCCAAAATCCTTTTTCTTTTGTTTCCTTTTCATGAATGAATGAAATTTCGTTCTTAATTGTGTTAATATTTAGATTCATTCCCTACTGCCAATATATAAGGTTTTCTACATTTATCTTGACTTAGTAAATCATGAGGCATAATATCGCACATACTAGCTTGGCATTTGATATTAGTTTTAATTGACTTCAAATCTGATATGCAGTTGTGTGATCATCTTTTAATTTGAAAAAAAAAATTCTTTGTTTACTTCCAAGTTATTGACTGTCATCAGAATTATTAAAGTGTAAAGGTTTTATAATTTCATTGATTGGCAATTGAAACAAATGCAGAAACCTGAAAGGGATCTGAAATTTAATAGCCCATATTCTGTTTTGATTTTGGGTTTGCTTTTCAATTTTGAAAATATGTTTAAAATTGAAGTTTATCAAAGAGGCTATAAATATGTTTATTGGCATGGATTGGCCTTGAAATTTCCATATTAAAAAAAAATGTGGGACAAAAGATATGTGATATTGACTTAAAAGAAAAAGTCTTTTATCTGTAATGATATTAGCCATGGCCGCATAAACTAACTTTGGCAGGAGAGTCTATGGCAATGTATGCAGAGGAGGTGATATCACTTTGAAGAAATTGTGCTATCACTAACCTTACACATAATTGATCAATATTTTTGCTAACTAAAGTACGGAAGTATATGCCTAAATCAAATTATAAATGAGGCCAAATTGACAAAATTATAAGTACCAATGAGGCATATGTCTTGTCAAATATTATAATCTCATAATATTATTTTAGGCCTGAAGCCTAAGTGACAAGAACATAAAGCTCAAACTTGAACGTTATGATATTGATAAATTCAAACTTGAAGATTTGAATACATTTGATTTTGATCGATAAAGTTAAATACTGATATTTTTGATAGTCAATATAGCTAATGCCGAAAATAATTTCGTTGAATTAAAATATGAACGGAGTTTCATAAACATGATGAGTTTTATTTTGTTCAGAAAATAAATTCGTATTAAGTATACCAATGATATATGAGAAGTTATTATCTTTCTTTCAATTGATTGCAAGATTACAAACATGTGATAAAGATCAATGAATGACATTTTACATATAATGATATATAATGTTTTCTTTATGCCTTTAGTGATATTAATTTATCCTTCTCATGTCGTGATTGAAAGAAAATTGAGAACTCAATAGTGTGATAATTATTTCATCTTGATTAGATTATTCACCATGATAAGAGTAATGTGAGGTTACTTTGATGAGATCTTTGAGCTCTTGAATTTTTCATAGTAAGTTGAGACTTATTATCTTAATTAACCTTGTTTCCTTTTAGACTTTAAATATGAAAATTTTATAAGAAAGAAATGTGTGTTCTACAATTGAAACATATATTATAGTAAACCAGAAGTTTACTAAATAAAATATATTTATTATTTGGCATGACCGGTTAGACCATCTCGGATAAATTATAATGCGAAAGAATTCACATGAATATTCATTGAAGAACCAGAAGATTCTTCAATTTAAAGAATCATTTTGTGTTGTTTGTTCTCAAGATTACTAGATAATTGGGTTAGAATCTTCAGCATTTTTGACATACACTCAAGGTGATATATGTGGGCCCACTAATCCACCATGTGGACTATTTAGATATTTAATGAATTTAATAGATGCATCTACAAAAAATGGTCCCATGCGTGTTTATTGTCCACTTGCAACCTGATGTTTGCGAGATTATTTGCGCAAATAATTAAATTTAAAACACAATTTTGGATTATTTATTCATTACAGTGTTCCTTGATAATGTTGGTGAGGTTCGTATATGAGGCTTTCAATGAACATTAAATATCGATTGAAAAAAAAATTGAAAGTCATGTTGCCCATATTCATGATACATAAAATGGTTTCTAGACCATAGTTATTGAGAACAAAACTTCTTGTTTCAACATGGAGATGTTTCGTTTTCCATGCAATAGCACTTGTGTTCATCATGCCAACAAATTATGACAATTTCTCTCCATTGAAATTGACTTTTGGCCAGAAGCCAAATATTTCCCATCTTAGCATTTTTAAATGTGCGGAATATGTTTCAATTGCTCCACCACAATGCACAATGATGGGGCCTCAAAGAAAGTTGAGAATATGTTTGTTATGAATCCCCTTCTATAATTAAATATCCTAAAATTTATTTATGGTACGATTTGTCGATTGTTATTGATATAATGTTCTCGACATTAGGGGGAGAGTATACATGATCAAATAATGTTCTCGACATTAGGGGGAGAGAATAAAGAGCTGGTAAAAGAAATTAAGTAAAATGCATCAATATTATCTTCTCTAGATCCTCGAATAAATCAGTGTACACTAGAAGTCAGAAGATAATGCATTTGCAAAATATTGTAAATTTACTGCCAGATAAATTTATTATTATAAAAAGAGTTATTAAATCTCATATACCAGCTGAAAATGCTCCACTTCAAATCGATGTCCCGGTAGGACAATATGTTAATGCAAATGAAAATAAGCTACGGTTCCAAAGAAAAAAAATCATTGTAAAAGAAAAGGAGCAAACACTGAAGATGGTCATATTGTGAAGGCAAGTGCTCATGAAGAGTCGTATGACATAACTAATGATAATACCCCAGAAGAGGTTCAGGTACCTGAAAATAATGAAAATAAAAATATCTCAGTAAGTTATGTCACTACGAGAGAAAGATGGAGCCGAAATAAAACAGTTGTCGACAACAATTTTGCATATAATGTTGCTGTGAAAATTATAAACGAGAATGAGGATCTTGAACCTAAATCTATTGAAGAATGTAGTCATAGAATAGATTGGCCAAAATGGAAAGACGCAATTCAAGCAGAATTAAGTTCACTTTCAAAACGTGAAGTCTTTGGACCAGTAGTCCAAACACCCAAAGGAGTAAAACCCGTTGGTATAAATGGGTATTTGTGCGAAAACGAAATGAGAAAAATGAAGTTGTTAGATATAAAGCACGACAAGTAGCATAAGGATTTTCGTAGAGACCTGTAATTTATTATGAGGAGACAAATTCTCCTATGGTGGATGCAATTACTTTTATAAATCTTATTAGTATGGCAGTACATGAAAAACTAGATTTGCGTCTAATGGATGTTGTTGCAGCCAATTTATATGGCTAGCTGGATAATGTATGAAAGTCCCTGAATGATTTAAAATTTTCGATGCATGTGAAAACTCCCGGGAAAATTGTTCAATATGCTTGCGTAAATCTTCATTTGAACTAAAACAATCTGGGCATAAGTGATATAATCGACTTACTGAATACTTGTCAAAAGAAGGTTATAAAAAATGGTCTGATATGCCCATGTATTTTTATAAAAAGATTCGGATCAAAATTTGTTATGAATGTTGTGTATGTTGATAATCTAAATATTATTAAAACTCCCAAAGAGCTTCAAAAAGTAGATGGTTGCTTAAAGAAAAAGTTTGAGAAGAAAAATATTAAAGTAAAATTTTTGTCTCGACCTGCAGATCGAGCACTTATCAAACGAAATTCTTCTTCATCAGTCAACTTATATAGAAAAGATTTTAAGATGATTAAATATGGATAAGGCATATCCTCTAAGTACCACAATGATTGTAAGATCGCTAGATGTGAAAAAGAACCATTTTCGTCCTCGTGAGGGTTAAAAAGAACAATTTGGTCACGAATTATCATATCACAGTGCTATAGGAGCATTGATGTATTTTGCTAATAATACACATTGAAATATATCTTTTGTTGTAAGTTTATTAGCAAGATTTGGTTTTTCTCGACACGTTGACATTCAAAATAAGTGAAACATATATTTTGATAAATCTGAGGAACAATAAATATGGGGTTACTTTTTCACAATAATATAAGATCATAATTAGTTGGCTATGTTGATGGGGGATACTTATCTGATCCGCACAAAGCCCGCTCTCAAACATGTTATGTGTTCACAAATGGAGGACGACCATTTTATGGCGTTCTAAGAAACAAACTTTAGTTGTCACTTCATCGAATCATGCATAAATAATTAATTACAATGCATGAGGCAAGTTGAGAGTGTGTTTGTCTAAGATCGATGACCCATCATATCCAATGATGTGTGACATATTATTTGAGAAAAATACCCCAACAATTTGCATAGCTCAACTAAAAGAAGGGTATATCAAAGGGGATAGCAAAACATAGTTCACCAAAATATCCCTTCACTCATGACCTTCAAAAGAATGGTGACATGAATAATCAACAAATTCGTTCATTTGAAAATTTGGCAGATTTGTTAATTAAGGCATTGCCAACTGCCACATTTGAAAAATTGACCAATGTAATTGTGATGTGTCGACTAGAAGACGTTATTTGATTTTGTTATCAGGGGGAGTAAAGACATGTTGCACTCTTTTTTCCTTGACTAGGTTTTTATCCCACTGGGTTTTTCCTAGTAAGGTTTTTAATGAGGCACATAACTATTTTATGGACATCCAAGGGGGAGTGTTGTCAATAAATATATTGTGGATGTCCATAACTTCAAAGAATTATTCTTACAATTAGTGAGTATAAATTTTGTAACCTCCAACCTTGTAACCCCCAACTTTGTAACCCCCAAGTAATTCATGTATTCTCATTTACTCTTTTGTAACTCATATTTTGTGTTAATGATTCAAGGCCTATAAATAGAGCCTATTTATAGAATGTTTGTTATATCCAATTTTCATATGAATGAAAATAATTTACTCTCCTACTTTGTTATCTAAATCTTAGTTCTCTTGTACTTTGTTATCTAAATCTTATTTCTCTCTTGCTCTTTAGATTAATTTTATAACAGAAACATCCTAACTACAACAATATTTAAAAACTTAAAGGTAAAATATTTAAAAAATATTGATATACCATAGGAACACAAGATCTTATAGAGAGCCAAGCCAAAAGTCATTGGCAATATCTATCTACCCAATATTCCAACACCTCTATATCTTTGAATGATCTTATAATGAAATATTAAATCTGAAATTTCCCCCAGGTGGCGAAGGGTTAGTTGCTTTGTATCTTCTTAGAAAATTTGCACCTTCTACAATGGAATTATATATAAATACCATTATAAAAATTTCTCTTATTTTTCTAATTTTTGCAAATTCAAAATTTTACAACCGGGATAAGCTTGTATATTAATTCACACATTCGTTCTTTTGGTTTGCAATTCAGTTGGTAATTAGTCTTTTTCTAATAATAATCAAAATTTTGAAGAATCAAAATTGAAATGTTCATTGATCACAATATATGTTCTATAACATGTATTCATTAATTAATTTGTGTAAATATATATGCACGTTTTGTTAACGTTTTATGTCTTGTATATTATGTCGTAGTCTTGTGGCAAATCTGAAGCCTCTTGATACAAAGGTCTTGACTTCGATCATCACGAATGTTGGCATATAATTATTCTGGTTTATAATTAGTGCTTGTAATTGGTTATTTTTCGTAATTATTAGTACTTGGCCAGTAATTAAAATGATCATGATGTAATGAATGATATTCTCCATTAAATAAAACCCTAATATTGAGATTCCCATTATATACCAGTTAATGTAAACATTTTTTTTTATTATAATATAATTAGGGTTTGCTAGATTCTGGAAGAAATATATGCAAAAGGTAGGACACTAGGACCCTTACATTCAATAAGGAGGGGTGGATTTGGACTGGATTTCAAATTCCCATTTCAAATCCTTTGTATTGATTAGCAATAAAACTAAGATCCCAGTCTTTGGCCCAATGGATATAAAAATTCCTTTTCTATTCTTGTCATTTGAAATCCTTCATTTTATCTAATTAAGTCATTTTTCACCAACCTAACTTATTTCTTTCTATTCAACTCATTTTGTATTAGTTTATTTTCAAGTTTTTTTGGCTCATGACTAACGTAGTTTATTCATTTATCCTGTACTTACTTTTTTAAATTATGATTTTTTAAGTTATTAAAATTACGAGTTAAATATGAATTTTAAATATATTTATATTTTTATTTATGTTCAAGTCTGTTTTTTCTTATAATTAATCATAATTTATCTACTTTTTCTTGTACTTTAATTTTAAAAAAGCATTATGAAAAAAGTTTGAAATTATTAAAATATTAAGGCTTAATCCCACTTTGCACCCTATAAATAGGAGCATTTTCCATTTTGCACCCTACAAAAATCTTTTTCCCACTTTACACCCTATAAACCACTCTTTCATTTCATATTGCAGCCTCAACTATTTTCAGCCCATTTAAGTTGTTGGAGTAAGGATAAATTCGTCCATTCATCACCCCAATTTTCCTCCAAAAATATTATAAGGGCAAAATTGACATATCAACATAATAACTTTAAAAAAATATGGAAAATAGAAAACAAAACGGTGACTTAGGGTTTACCATATTTCAAATTTCTCCTATTTCTTCTTCAAGTCCTCTCCACTTGCCGTCTTATTCTTTTTTATGTTTGAAGAAAAATGGGTTGGGTGCTACGAAAAAAAAGAATGAGTTGGGTCCGATTTATGGTAAGTTTATGAAAATAATTGGATTTTACAATGTTGTAGATAGTAAAACTTTATTCCATCCATTCATACGAAACCTGTTTACTTGCACACATATGTTGTTTACTTATCTACTTTATAAATGAGAGGGCCCTATTTTTGTTTGTTTATTTGGGGAATGGAGATATGTTAAAAAAATATGTGAACATGTGCATTTATTTGGGGCTCTAAAATAGTATTTTTTATGTTGTCTTGATTATTATGCTGAATTAAAACTTTTTGGGACCACATTTGGGTGCAATTTTAAGTTTTATTTTAATGGTTTAATTGGATAATGTAGTTTGTTTTGTTTTAATGAAGCAATGAGCAGCTTCTTTATATATACAAAAGTGGTGAATATTTATGTATTTGATTTTCGCATAGTAGAGTTAATTTACTATAGTGGTGAAAAGATAATTTTCAGTATTTTATTTTTTATTTTTTAAGTTATTATGTTGATATGTCAATTTTGTCCTTATAATATTTTGGAGGGAAATTGGGATGATGAATGGATGAATTTACCCTTACTCCAACAACTTAAATGGATTGAAAATAGTTGAGGGTGCAATTTGAAATGAAAAAGTGGTTTGTAGGGTGCAAAGTGGGATAAATTTTTTTGTAGGGTGCAAAGTAAAAAATGCTCCTATTTGTAGGGTGCAAAGTGGGATTAAGCCAAATTTTAATGGTTAATATATGGACATTAATAAAAAAAATTAATGTTTTTAAAGTTTTTTCTAATATTTTAAACAATTACACCCACAAACACACACATGAATGCATGCATTGAAACAAAAGTAACCGTGTAAGAGGGCATCTCTAATGTAAGAAGGGGAAGGGGAATGGATGGTCAAGATGTGGTGAAGGGGTGAAAAAAATGAAATTTAGTGTGTAGAGGGGATTGGGAGAAAAGGTGATGTCGGCTTATCACCGACAGTCTGTTCAGGGTTCCAAACTCAACGATGGCAATTAAACACGAGGGTTTGGAGATGAGGTGGAAATGGTGAAGAGGTTTGCCAAAGGGAAAAAGGATTGGCCAAGGGTTCCTTGAGGGATGGGCTTTTTTTAAAAAAAAAAATTGTTTTACACAAAATTTGTTTTAATGCTAAAAAATGTAAATATAATTTAATTAATATTTTTTATTTTTTTATATTATTATGTAAAATTAAATAAAGATGGAAAATTAATACATTGGAAATGACCAAAAAAGAGAAATTTGATGAAGAAGGGGAAGGGAAATGGAAAGGGAGATGGTAAGAGGAAAAGGAAGGGATGAAAAAAGTCATTAAAGATAACCTTATAAGAGTATAATAGCAACGAAAAGTAGCTTCAATACGACGGACTGACGGATGTAAGATTTTGCAAAAGTCAGGACATATTTCTATAATTGTATTTTTTTTCCAGGGGATTGAACGCTGATCTCGTTAAATTTCAAGAGAGGTCCTTATAAATAACCTTAAAGAAAAGTGAAATAGCTAGCCCAAAAATATAGGACTTAAAAGTGGAAAAATGGTATAATAAAAAAATTGAAATAGAGGGAACTGGTGAGTAGTGAGCATGTTATAAAAAGGTCTCCAAAAAAAAAAACAAAAAAAAAAAGAAGAAAATTTTCTTCAAAACCCTAATCATGTGCACCCCCCAATCTGAAATGAAATTTCGTGACAATGGTTCGAACACAAAGGAGTATGGCACACTCACTCTGATGTACTAATATTACTTATGACTTTCAAGTTCTTTCTCATCTTATTTGACCTTACTTTGCGTATAATTTTGCATATCAATCCCCATTTAAACAAATGTATTCAGAACCATCTGAGAAATGTTCGAAAATTGAGTGTATTGACCCAATTAACATTAAACTTAGACTTAATGACAGCTCGAGGCAACATAATAATATATTCGTGAGTTTTGTAAACGAAACTTTACTTCATGTGCCATGTATCGAAAGAATATCTATTATTTGTGAGAAGGATCACGATGATGAGAAAATTGTTTCGTGGGTTTGTGCTGCAGTAAGCCTTAATGTGGTGTACCTTATAACTTGCAGCCATTGTGGTTCATATAGAGGCTTTGATCGAGTGCTTGTTTTGATATGGCCTTTTTGGAGGTTGTCGAAAAAGACAAGGGAAAAATATTTTTGATATCAAACTTTAGTCCTAAGAATATATTTGGTATCAAGTTTTTCGAAAAAACACATTTCATAACATGATCTACACCCTCTTGACACATTTAATTTTGCTGCCAATTTTTAAATAAAAAGGATATTGTTTCGGATACATTGGAGGGCGTATCCGACACGCCAATGATACTTACGGGCATGTATTTTTACAAATAATTTACAAATTATGTTCGAATCAACGTTGGGTGAGATTCACATATAATGGGCCTGTTTGTCTCGCTTTTCCGAAAAAAAAATTCGGTTTTCGGAAAGGCCAGACAAACAGCCCGACTTGTTTCCCAATTAATTAGCTACATGTTTGCATATAAATTTGGCCCGATTATACCCTGATGTCGTCGAGGGATTGGCATCGAGTCCCACTGGGCATCGAGAGTCCCACCGGGCGTGCCAAAATATTGTTTGCATATAAATTTGGCCCTGTTATACCCCGACGTCGAGGTGTTTGGCATCGATCGTGCCAAAGTATTGTTTGCGTAAAATTCAGCGTCAAGGAACACCTCGACGACATCGGGTAACCATTGGCATCGAGAAGTGCCAAAATATTGTTTGCGTTAAAGTGGATATCGAGGGATCCTTGGCATCAAGGGATTGACATCGAGGTATGTTTGGCATCAAGGTGTGCCAAAATATTGTTTATTGTAAACCTGTCAGTGAATCCCTCGACGAGCCAATGGCTCGACGTGAAATGCCTCGATATGATGTAAAATAGATGCGGGCGTGCCAATGTTTGTGCGTGCAAACATAACGATTCAAAAAATAGACATGTTGATATCAGTATAATAACAATACGAGTGTCCTGATGAAGACATATTGATATCGAAACTAGTTGTCCTGATAAGGCTGACCTCTAAACGATTGTGACAGAGTAGGCAAACACTACCCTTAGTTCTTTTCTATGCCTGCCTGGCCGCAGGACTTAAACAATTTATGAAAATCTCTCTTAAGTGCCATATTTTTATAGCCAATTGATGGCCTGCCCAACATATCAACAGATTTGTAAACCAGCAAATAGGTTGACGATCAATCAGTTTAAACCAACACCTTGACAGAAAACATAAGCTTGACAGAAACAGCATATCAAATGAAAATCCCTCGACGTAAAGCATACTTAAGTAAATGAATCATGAAATACGAACTAAATTACTTCTATTAATAATAAAAGAAAATCAGTACGTTTTCCGATGCACAAATATTACAGAAACATGTTCGTCGATGTAGTTCTCCTATTTTGGCATAGTCTGCCAAATGAGCTGATGAGTCTATTAGGTGCTGAAAGTTAACTCCTTGATCGGCAGGGAACCCGCCGATGAGCTGACAATGCATGATAAATCAATTGGTTGACAGAAAGTAACACTGACGACGGAAGACCACCGTCAATGGTTCGCCCAACCTTGATGGATAGCCACCAATCGGGCTCCTAATCAGCGGGTGGCCACTGAAAAGGGCATCGACAGAGCAGATGGCTACTCAGCCGATAGCCGTCAAGCAGATGGCTACTTGACGACGAGCTCATCAGGCAGATGGCTACTCGATGAGGTTGTCATATAAATACGTGGGCACTTACATGACAGTTAACAGCGAGCTACTTGCTGATATGAGTGGTTTCGCTCGAGACAGTGTCAGCTGACGGCGGAAGACGGCGGCGGCGGCGGCGGCGGCTGACTTTGAGCGGCGGCGGCGGCAAGACTTCAGGCAGTCAGGGATCACTGGTGGCTGAGGAGGGACAGACTGATATCGAGGAGTTGGCGGGCTGATAACTTGACAGAAAACAGATTGTTATCTGCTTGCTATCAAAGTGTTTCGCTCGAGACAGCGTCCTGACGGCGGAAACAGCGGCGGCGGCGACTTACTATCGGCGGCGGCGGCGGCTTATTTTCAGCAGCGGCGGCGGCGGACTTTGGGCGGCGGCGGCGGCGGCTTCAGGCGGTCAGGGGTAGCTGGTGGCTGAGGAGTGACAGTTGATATCAAGGGATTGACAATTGTTTGCTGAAAAAGAAGCAGCGGTGTGCTGGACTTCCGGAGAGGCGTTGAGCCGATCAGTGTAGACTGAGTTTTTTGTAGATTGAGTTGTGTGTCCTGCGCGACTGACAGTATCAAGGTATTTATAGTTGCTGAATCTGGAGAGCTGATGGCCAGAAACTGAAGCCTTGACAGCCACTTTCCCACTTTCTCCACTACTTAAAAAACCTTCCACTACTTCCACTACTTTGATGGTAGTTCTTTTGTTGCTGAAAATTAATGTTATTGGTGATTTAGAGAAGAAGAAACGTTGTGTTTGAAATTGAATTAATGATAACTAATTAAGAGATTTTTAAGGACTTAGTGTTTTAAGCCAACTACTTAGCTTAATCCTTATCCCTCAATTAATTAATCATTAATTAAATAACAAAGCAACAAGTGGGCCCCAAAAATGGAGAGTGGCCGATCTGGGGTGGGCCATGGTCGATTTGGGCCGCTCGGGCCATGGTTGGTCCTGGGTCGAGCCCTGTTGTCTCACAATCTATCCAATTAATTACCCATTTAAACAATTAATGGCCTTTATTTATAAAAATAGGCCAATTAATTAGACTTGGTCCAATTAATCTTAATTAATCAGTCCATAATCTTTATTAGCCAAAGCCATGGGTCGAGCCCGTTTGTAATTAATCATTATTTGGCTTTAATTAGTAATTAATTAACTTTAGCCTATTAATTAATTTTATCGATTAATTAATATATTTTTGGCCCAAATGTTAATTAATTGCGAAATTGGGTCGAGTTTTGAAATTGGGCTCATAGCCAACCCATTGGTTCGATCGGATCCATTTTCGGTCCAAATTGGATCCGATTTGGTCTGATCCGTTTCGGAGTGACTTAATTCGGCCCATATGCCATTTTTGGCTTGTTATATCGAGCCGTCGTTCCTCGATTTATCGAGGGTGATTTTTTGGGTACAAACACTACAATCAAAATTTTCAGAAATAAGTTTCAAAAAGCGGCCCATTTTTGTACAAAAAACACTACTCTTAGTCTACTCTATTTCTCTTTCTCTGCCTCGGTTCTTTTCTTCTCCTCCATTAAAACTTTCTTCTTCCATCTTTCTTGTCCGATTGCAGAATGGGATCCACGGCCTTTCCTATTCTTTCTTTTTTTTCCCTTTTTTCTCTCTTTCTTCTTCCATTTTCTTTTGTCCTCTTGCTGCAAAATCAAGATGTCTTCTTTTTCGGAAATCACGGACCAATTTTGTCCAATCTTGTTTGTTTACACTTTACAGCCTGTTATCATTCAAAGATTCACGAGAATTGTTACTGTATAATATCACGGATTGAACAATTATTCACAAATTTCACTTCCCCCTTCCCCTTTAAATGCTGTATTTGTGTTTGTATAATTTGTTTGTGTAATTTGTCCCTTGTGTTGCATATGTTTGTGTAATTCGCCCCTCTTTTTTCTCCTAAAAGGTACGGTTCTCGTCTCTTGTGTTGTTTTTCATTTCAACCGTTTATTTTTGTATATATCTGTATAACCATATGGCTTTTGATATGGGTAAATTGTGGGGTTTTTTAAGTATGTAAAAGGTAGATTTGAAGTATGTAGGATGATATTCTTCATGGTTTAGGGTATTTATTTGTAGTGGATCAATTATGATTTGAAGGTTGAATGCATCTTTTTTTGGTTGTTCTCTTTTTTTCTCAGTTTATTTTATTCTGTTTTTGCCTACGAGTTTAGGGTTATTTTACACTCTTAAATTTATGATGTGTATGGCAGTGATTGAATTTGACCAAGAACTAATGAAAAACACTTGCTTAGGAGCATTTTATATATGTTTTGTGGCTATGTGGTTTCAGATATCAAAATCTGGTGATATTACTTTTTTTTGTGTTTGTGTGCATATGCGTACTCAACTATCAATTAAGGTAAAGTATTTTAGTACTTTTGAAAGTGGATAGGTTGATCAAATTTAACTAGCTGCCTGAGCTTGAAATCTAAGGCTGTGTTCACTTTGCATAATTGGCCCTCAATTAGCCATCAATTGGGCCGGAGATAATTTTTGTTGTGGGCTAATACCTTGTTCAGATTGCAAGATAAATTCACGGGATGCCCGGTCCTAATTGCCCGATTTGTGGGCCAGCCCCCCTTATTTGCCCAATTATAACTCGCCCGGCCTAGGTCAAATTGAGATTTAATGGGCCAAACTATTTATTTTCAGACCATTTTGCCCTTTGATTTCGGTTTAATAACAAAAAACCCATGGACAAAAAAAAACATAAAATACAATTTCCCCCCATTTCCCAAAACTCCCAGCTAGTCGGTCCCCTTGTGCACAGTAGATCTCCCATTTCCCATCTCCATTGCCGTCCCATTTCCAGGTGAGAAATCATCATACTTTTCCAAATTAGCTGAAAATTGCACAGGAGAACCTTAGGTTTTCTCCTACTTCACAAATTTTTCCAAAATAGCATGAAAAGGTTGAGCTTAAATTTTTGGAAATGTAGTATACTTTTTTTGTACTTTTTTTGGAAAGGTTGAGCTTCAATTTTTGTACTTTTTGTTTCAATTTCACCAGTAGATCTTGAGTTTTATGAAAAGGTTTTTACGTTTTATGCGGATTATTAAAAATTCTTATGTTTTTTTACGTAGTATAAATTTTGTATGAATTGTTTTGTTTCTATTGTTCTAAAAACCACTCACTGTTATAAAACTTATCTTTTTCGAAAAAAATAACATAAATACAGTATATAATTTTTTTTTGACACCGTAAAAAATTACTGAGTTTTTAAAATATAGTAATGTAATGAAGGAAAATAGAAGCATATTTGGCCTACAATGCTTCACTGTTGACATGTAGTTATGGTAAAAAATATTATTCAGGTTGTTCTTGCATTGCTTTGTCTGATGAGATTTATAAATTACTCTAAGGATCCGTTTATTTAATGGGAATAGAATTTGAGTTTGGATATTTGATTTCTAGTAATTTGTTTGCCTATTTGCAAATTTAGTTTAATTAAAGGGAACATGAAATAAAATTTAATGTCTCTATTTTATGAAATAATTGGGTTGAGCTTCATATAAAATTATAATTTTTATTAAAATTTCACAGGACTCAAGATTGGAGTTACCTCAAGCTGCCGGATTGTGAAGAATTTATTGTTGAATTTTTATAAACATTTCTCCCCTACTAAATCACATTTTTTTATTCATGATTTTTCACGGCTAACAAAATTTTTTTATTGTACAGGGACGAGGAAGGCTACGGGTGTCCTGTGGATATTTTTCTAAGGAGTTCCTAGCTAATTTAAATTGAGGTAAACTAGAGCTATCATGTTTTTATATTAATTAGTATTATGTGTATTTTGTTGAATTTTGTGGATATTGAACAATTTTATACATTTTTTCTATGTAGTGATGTCAAATTTTGTTCAAATGTGTAAAATCCATAAAACTTGTTCAATTATTAACAAATTTATTATTTTTTGGGGGGTTTACTACAAAATTTTGTTTAATTTGTTACACAAGGTAGTGTAGATATAATGTTCATGGATATGTTGTAAAATATTATCCGATTTCGAAATGAGATTTGGAATTTTGTGTATTTGTTGCCAATTTTGTGTAATTTTTTATAAGTAGTATTGTAGAAAATGATATATATATATATATATATATATATATATATATATATATATATATATATATATATTTGTGGAATCGATGAATATTTACTACAATTTCGTGTATTTTGTTATACATGGTAATGATAAATTTTATCACTGTTTGACTTCTCCTATATTATTACTTCCAGTCGTTGAAAGAAAATTTGGTTGGTTTTAATAAATGGTTCATTCTTTATTGGTGTTTGGTTCCAAATGGTTGGGACTTGTTTTAGGATATACAATGGATGATCGGAAGAAACAATTGATTATGTTAGCATCGGATTTTTTGGATAGGCATGTTCATTCTATGGTTCCGTTCTAAACAACTCCGCAATCGTAGGAGACCCGTACGGTATTGCCTAATCCGTAGGAGACGTAAGTGGATGAAAAACTTACGACGAATTACTGAAAAAGATCCCGTACGGTGTAAGGATAATATACGTCTTAATATTAATTCATTTGATTAGTTGGTTTGTTTCCTTGCTAACGTGGGGGTTTAAACGACACTAAGTATGTGACCGTGCGCGAACAAGTTGCCATGTTTTTGACTGTTTTTGCCCATCACAAAAAGAATCGTATCCTAAGAACCGATTACCGTCGATCTGGTGCCACTGTTAGCAAGTGTTTTTATCGTGTGTTGACATGCTTAATGAAACTCCACCCAATATTATTTTCTCATCCGGATCCAATACCATATGATTGTGACGACGATAGGTGGAGTTGTTTTCCGATAAGGAATAAACTTTAATTTTCCTACTTGCATAGAGTCTTTTCTTCAACTTGTGCATTACTATAGAGATTTTGTGTACGTATAGGGTTGCATTGGGGCACTAGACGGAACCTATGTTCATGTTAATGTTCCATCAGTTGATAGACCACGGTATAGGAACTGAAAAGGTGATCTAACAACTAATGTACTTGCGGCGTGTGATATTAACGGATTGTTCACCTATGCACTTGTCGGTTGGAAGGGGTCCGCGGCGGATGGGCGCGTGTTAAGGGACGCAATTAATCGGCCAAATGGATTGAAAGTGCCTACGGGTAAAACTTAGTTTTTAGTTTATGAAATTTTTTATTACAAGGGTTATGACATAGCAACTCATTCATGCTTCTAATTGTAGGAACATACTACTTGTGTGACAATGGATATACGAACGGTGAAGGTTTTCTTACGCCGTATAGGGGAGTGCGATATCATTTGAAAGAGTGGGGAGTTGGTATGGAAGCCCCCCAAAATTACAAAGAATATTTTAACATGAAACATAGTCAAGCTAGAAATGTCATCGAGCGCACTTTTGCCCAAGTAAAAAAACGTTGGGCAATATTGAGGAGTCCTGCGTTCTATCCCTTGCAAACGCAAAACCGGATGATCATGGCAATGTTATTAATTCATAATTTCTTGTGAAAAATGTCGCCCGATGATGTTATGGAGTTCGATCCATTATTTGATTTACTTGAAAACCGTGAGGATGATAATAACTTTGAAGGAGATGACTATGTCGAAGTTGTTGAGACGTCACACGCGTGGAACAATTTTCGGGACAACTTAGCTCGTGAAATGTTCATGAAATAGATCTCGGAGCGCGAGTGAAATTTAGTTGAATTTGTTGTTTTAAGATATGAATGTTGTATGTGTCACTAAGACTTGAGGTCTTTCATAATTCGTACCGTAAAGTTAGGTTAATTTGTTGTTTTAATTAATTTGTTGTTTGAATTGAAATTTTTAAGTTATGTTTTTAAATTTCTTCTTTGAATATGTTTGAATTGTTATCTACAATTACCATGTGTCCCGTGCATTATGTTTGAATTGTACATTTACGTAGGTGTACACCGATTGAGATGGATTCCATTCCCCGCTATGGTGAAGCGGCAACAAGCCAACGGAAGGACAAATGTACCCGGAGGACAATGAACAATGCCGAAGAACAAGCTTTGCTAGATTGTTTGAAGGAACTAATCTCAAAGGGGTACAAGTCCGATAATGGTTTTCGTCCGGGCTATTTGCAAGCCTTAGCAATTGCACTTAATGCAAGGATACCCGCGTCCAAACTATCCGTCAAGCATATTAACTCCAAACTTACGGTTTGGAAGAAAGTTTATTACCAAATTTTGGGTATGCAAGGGACTAGTGGCTTCAGATGGAACGATACTAGTAAAATGATCATGGTTGATGATTATGTTTGGGCACTCTATGCTAAGGTAACCTTACTTAAATTTTTCATGGAATAACTTTATGATCCGGTTTTCCCTCGATTGTTCTCTAACTATGCATTTTCAATCGTAGGCACATTCGGATGTTGCCAATATGCGTTTTAAGACGTATCCCTATTATGAGGACTGGGTTGAGATATTCGAAAAGGATAGGGCCACCGGAGACGGCGCGGAGGACGTTGTCGATATTGTGGAGGATTTGGTAAGGAACGATGCGATGAACCATGCAAATAATAATGGTAAGGAACCTATGATATATCCAAATAGCAGTGATTATGTATATAGTAGTCCGTGTGTCGATTTGACGTCGGATGCTTCCGACAGAGGATAGTTTGGCTCCGAAATCCCACCGTATCAAATGGGATTACAAGATGTGGGTCCTAAGTTAAAACATTTAACAAGGAAGCTCAAAAAGGAAAAAATCAAGTCTGAAAATGTTGTTAAGAAACGGAAGACGCCTACGCTGGAATCCGATGGGGGCGACGTCTCAAAATTCGTAGATGCCGCAAAATCCATTTTTGGTGATCTTAGTCACCAATTTTCGAAAGAGGAGGACACTTACGATGAAAAGGCAAAAAAGATTATTAATGCCCTCGAGTGCATTGACACACTCACCGATGAGAACCGAATCTTTCTCTCGTTCAAGATTATGGATAACGCCAAACATGTGAGTTTATTTTTTAACTCGAACGAGAAGAACCGAATGCACATTGCCCACATGATGTTAAACAACAAAATGTCTTGACTTAATTCGACATTATGGAGATTTGATGAATATTTAATGTTCGGGTCTAATCATGTATTGTGAATTTGATTTGATGTTTTTGTGAACTTCAGTATAGTTGCACATGTGACATTCGGGTATATTTTGATTAATCCTAGAACTTTCATTATAGGGTTCGGGCATTATGATTTGGCCATTTGGGTAGACTTTTAATTGATGTTTATTGTACTTGTATTTTTGTGGGATTTTATTATCATCGGACGATTATATATCTATTGTGAAATTTGCTTTTGAAATGTTAAGATGAACTTTTAATTTTGTTGCATTTTAGTAATTTTGATGAATATCTTGGTCTTACGTATTTCGCATTTCAAAAGTTAGCATTAAAGTAATTTTAGTTCGATTTTAGTACCTCAGATTATTTTAATTTTGGCCTTATGTATTATGCACATGAAAAATAAACATGAATTAATTTTGTGCGAATTTAGTTTGATTAATTAACAATTTATGCCATTTTTAAAATTTTTTGCACATGAAAGTATGTTACGTTTAGAAAATGCAAAATCGAACTTTTCTAATTGTAGACACGTATTGTCTCAAACACACGTACGGGTTAGTACTTATTCAACACACATTATAAAAAAAAATTGACATCTAAAAAAGTGGAATGGAGATGGACTAAATTGACACTTACGGGTTAGTACTTATTCAATTCATTTTAACATTCATTTGTGGAATGGGGATGGACTAAATTGACATCTAAAAAAATTTGAGAGGGTACACAAGAATAAACCATAAAACATAAATTATATGAAAGTTGCTAATAAACCATAAAATACATCTCAAACAGTGAATAACATTCAAACACAATACATAATTAACTCAACCTAGATGTCAATCTCGAATGAAAAGCACACATTGCGCAAATCCGTCTCATCAATTTTTTCCGTCAGTAAATCCACTCGACGTCCCCACATCCGGCCACAGACACTTAGACACGGGTTTTTTCGGCTTGGAAACATCGTCACTCGCGAGCTCCGCTCCATTGTAATTAGACAAATCTTTCCAAAAATCATCATTTTCGCATGGGGAGAATTGTATCCGAGGCAACAAGATGGAATCAACTGTTGGGGTTTCTTCTCCGACAATCGGTGCATCGTTTAACTCGAACCATTGGAGTTCAATTGGGGACGCGGGTGGTGGCCCTACGGGGAAGTCGTTCGGGTATCCAAATAGTTCGCATAAGTCATCATATTTGGGTTCTCCATTGATGGCATATGCTTCGTAAAATGGTTTCTCCGACAACGAAAAAATAAAACCCAAGTGTTCAGAAAATAGAGAACATTACACATATACAAAAGATTGTAAATATAAAGGTTACCATGCCCAATTTTTTAAAGATTTCCTGTCCATCGTTACCGACGGTGTTTGAATCAGGATTCAAGTTATATCCAGATATTGTCTTTTAGTGTGAAAATAGGGCATGTCGACGTTTGAGGCGCTCGACTTTAGTATAAATGTCCTTTGTAGTGAAAGTCTCACGGAGGAACGCGTTCACCTCGCCACGAGCACTCCTCATCACGTGACCGACACCATAAATTAAAATTCCATTTGCGTAATAAGATTCAGTAGCTAAAAACTCGATTAAGTAATCATCAATTTCTTTTGTTCATCTATCCGAGTAAAAAAAATTAGATTGAGGACGAGGGAAAACAATAGACATATTTTTTCAAACAAAAAATTTGAAGACAATATGCTGAATTTTTCTTGTAAATTTTGATGGACAAAATTCTTAGACAAAATGTGTGAATTTATACTAGTAGTGGGGGGTGTATTTTGATAAGAGCATATTTTTATGGGGACCTATGTACAATTTCATCAAACTAGACCCTATGTGTTTTCATATGGATTGACATAAAGCTTATTTTGCAGAAGATATGATTCTTCTTTGCTAGATTTTGTCACAAACATATTTTGTCACATACCAAAATTTTGGCAGTTAACACAACTTTATTTCTCTGTTGGGTTTATTTATTTTTTAATCTATGTACATTCATATTTTTTTATATGGCACAAAACACGTAGGAGAAGGAGTAAGGGTTCTGTTTTTTTGTATAAGTACCAAACATTAACACCCAACCTCTTTCTCAGACAGAATTTATTTGAACATTTTCCAAACATTAATACCACTCAGTCCGAACCTCCTACCATACAGAGATGACATATCCAACGAGATACATTGACAGACCCCAGTAAGGAACTTCAA
Organism: Penstemon eatonii; assembly: GCA_038501285.1. NCBI lineage: Eukaryota > Viridiplantae > Streptophyta > Magnoliopsida > Lamiales > Plantaginaceae > Penstemon > Penstemon eatonii. The sequence continues at coordinate 1,431,318 of JBCEGF010001339.1, forward strand.
ATTCAATAGATCTCCAGTTTTGCCCTCAGTGTACAGAGCATTGACAAACCTGGCATTCTGCTCAAAAGTCTATCCATCACTCACCAAGCTTTCATCAGTCCTCATTCTTCTTATCTTAGGCATATTGCAAATTGCAAATGGAAGAATGATGCTAGAGTAAGTAACTACATAAAGAAATAGTAGAAGGAACTTTGTTGAAATGAGAAAAGTAGAAGAACTTACCACGTAAACAGAACTTCGAAAATGTAGAAGTAAATTTGTTGAATATTTTGGAGAGATGAAAATGTTAAGATAAACAGATGTATGATAGTAAATATAAAGGGTAAATTTCAACCATCTCAATAAATTGGTACATGGGAATATGTGTTTTCAACTTTGACTATATGAAGGGGCAAGTACATGCATTTAATGAAAGGTATGCAAGGTCACCTCATGTTTTAACTAAATTTATACTCCTTCAAGTGATGAATTAAATGCAGTCTACTTATCACCAACTATTTTAATTTTGAGATACTTCCATATATGACATATGAACTCAATATACATAAAATATGCCAAACATAATATAGTTGTACCAAAAGGGTATTGATGACATGAATTTTAAAAATGGAAAGTGCCAAAATAAATTGAAGATATGTGTATATGAATGAAAATAGATTCAACTGCAAATTTCATGCATAAATTAGTAGACATTATGGGCCACTTATTAAACTCAATTTGTATCCAACATATAATATCACCTATATAGACATTAGAACATAAAAGATTATCAGCTCATTTCCATTGACCAATGCATATCCAAATTATTGACATGTTAGACCATACAAGGCCATCAAAAAACAATAGTTCAATTCATCACATGGCCAAAATAATTAAGGTTGCGTTCAGTTTCCAAAAAATGTTGCATCTAGGATACTGGAAAACTTTATTTGTACTCAAGGGCCATTGTCATAGAAAGGGGTGATGATTTTTTTTTTCAAATATAAGTGAATGGGGGCACTCACATGCTAAAGCACACACAAACAGAGTTAACAAAAACTCAATATTGCATACTAAACAGTGCACCAAACCCAAAAGTAAAAAAAAAAACATCATCATATGAAACCCCCTTTGAAAATCCAGTACCACATATTATAAATTAGCATAAGCATTTACTCAATAAACCAGACCATCAGAAGGTGTGGTAATACATCATTTGGTCATATTACAACATGAGATTCCTTAGCACATAAGAGCATCAAATTTTGGAAACTAGCAATACCCCATTATTTTATATCCCAATCATTGGCCAAACAAGATGCAGGGAAGGCAATGGAAGTCACACATATGCATATTTAAGTCCCCACCTCTTAAGGAAGGAGCATAAAATTCATCAAAGACATTACATGGGCAGAAACAGTGTTATATAGGCCAGACCAAATGCACCATCAAAACAAAAAACCAACAAGTACAGCTATAACACCTAGTACAATCCATATTATACATGCCATACATACCCAAAACATAACAAGTGTCAAGTAGTCACCATGATCCATCAAAACAGTCTAAAATTGCAAATCAGCATTTACATAACTAGTCACAAACATATAAACCACACCAACACACACAGAGCACATATCATCGCAAGCTTTAGCTTGCGACGCAATGCCATGTTTTCAGACTCCATATTTTCTAAAGAATTAACAACAATTTGAACTTGAGCAGACAATTCATCACAGGCACGTATAAGACGGGTATTTTCAGCCTCAGTGCGATTTACGCGATATAGCAAACCCGGGATAATAACACGGGACCTATCACACATCATTGGGTCGATCCACTCGAAGTAATCACACCGTTCCTCCTAACATGAAACAAATATATCCATTAATACACAAGTAATTTACCAAACACCCATAATTATACGAAAAATAACAACAAAAAGTAAACCGATAAAGATTGGCAGTGAGCAAATCTTCGGCCATGATTCTCTTTCATCCAGGATGTGTAAATCCTCACGCGTTGTCCACACGAGCAGTGCGCAGAACCTAAACGTATCCTCGAGTTAGGAATGGACTCCATTGCTGCCAAATATAAAAAATTTATTAATATATCATAAAAACCCTAACCCTAATTTAAACCTTAATCATTATCAAACGATTTCGCAATTAACTCTCAATTAAATACTATCAAAATTAAGAAAAGAACACATAAAGCAATATCTAATTACCTTACCGATCGGCCAAATGGTTCGCGAACAACCCTTCGTAACCCTAGATCTCAAATTACGCAGCAAACAGATGTCCAGCGATGGAGAACAACTGAACCCTGCCTGTATACACTACGCAGAAGAACAGAAACGAAAAGGAGAAGAATGGATGGCCCAGATTGCAAAGTAGAAGAATGGATGCGTCGTCGGGGTGAGAGAGAAAGGGTGAGAGGAGGAAATGAAATGGATTAGGGTTGGACATTTAGTTCATATACGACCAAATGGATGGCCCAGATTAAACCACATCAACAGTCCGGATCTAATCGCCTATCAGGGGCAAAATTGACCAAAAATATTAATTGGGTCAAGTGAACAACCCAACTGTGAACGGACTATGATTCTCAATTGGGTCATTACAATATGCCGAATGGGTAATTATATTAATTGGACTGATAGATAATTGGCCCAAATGCACATATGGGCTGATAAATAATAGTGCAAACTGAACACAGCCTAACTGTATAAGATATTAACTCCTTTGAATGCTAATGAACTCATATACTAATAGTGTCCATCCAAGGTAGTTGAATAGGCAAGTGATTATTTTTGTAATTATAATGTTACTATTATAATATGTCGGTATGTATGTAACTTGTGTATTTATTTGCAGGATATTCCTGGATGTGAGCGTTATTTTACCGGTTGGGAGGAACACTATGAAAGGATGAAAAATGTATTTGGTGGTACTGAGTATGATGACACTGTCGTCATAGAGCTCTCCAAAAGTTTGAACGTTGATCCTCCTGCTCTTCATCGTCGTATCCCGCCAGGAGCAATAATTCATGACGTCTCGAGCCAGACATCATATTCCAACGATGCGCAAACCATACATCAAAACTCGATGCCTGGTTATTCGATTAGTGATGCAGAATCACATGATGTTGGTCCCGTTGACAACTGGGAGCGTGCAGCGTTGTTGACTCGAAGGCGGTTGGCCCGACGTGGAGGAAATAATAGTCATGATTGGTCGGATAACAGATGGGGTACATTCCCACCTTCGTGGAATTAGTGACATTAATTGTAAAATTGCCGTTAATTTTTATTCTGGTCGACAATATGAAGACAACTTAATATGTTATTTTCGTATGTAGATTAATCTGGATATTGTGTAATAACTATTAGGTTAATATTTTAAGGATGTTGTGTAATTTTTAGCATATTTAATATGTCATTTGAATGAATTCGTCGGTGAAATAAAATGACTAAAAGAATTTTATTATAATTTTTTTTTAAAAAATCAACAAAATGAAAATTAATCTACTTTACTTTTTATTATTTTACAAAACACAAATAACTAATTATAAAATATTATTTATCACATATATTACATATAATATATACATCAATTAATTAATTATATATAACTAACTGATGTGACATAAAGTCTTACACTATTCTTACACCTAATTAACTAACTCAAACCTACAAAAAAAACCTACACCTATTTTTTTTCCCAAACAATTCTCCCAAAAGCCAAACAAACAACATTACGCAAATCGAGATTATTTCTCAAACCTCTACCACTTTTCCAAACCACTCTCCGAAAGGCCAAACAAACAGGCCCAATGTGTCTGACGCGCATCGAAAAGGATTAAACCATTGAAAAACCAAAAAAACAAATTCTAAAAAAACTTCTTAATTATGTATAGTACCAATGCGATCTTGATAAAACATTAAAAAAATTCAGAAGACCAAAGGCTCTCTTATTGAACACTTAAATTAGAAGGAAGAATACTGTTCATTTCAAAATGAAATAAAAAAAAGTGAAATAAGTGTACATTATCTCATTTTTATTGTACAATTTTAAAACCTTGGTTTTTTTTATTTTATTTTTTAAACATACACACCTATTTTGATTATATCGTATTCTTAATTTTTTTTTTTTTGAAAATTCTTATCACCATTTTCATATAGTCGTATTCATATCCGTGTAACATATCCCCATATTATAACACTTTAGCGCATGCAATCCTTGCAATCTTTATTAAAATTCTCGGATATATTTTCACTGACTCTATGAAAAATTTATGAATAAAATTATATTCTAGTAAACTTGATTTTTTTGGAGAAAATACATGGAAAGATGTACATACCACTAATATCAATGGGAATTTTATTTTTCCTTTTCCACCTTTATTCGAGGGCCAATATATACAGCTGAGCATCAATGACGATTAATTTATTAAAAAAAAAAAAAAACAAGAAAAAACAAAAAAAAGTGTATCAATGAGGATTTTGTTGTCCTAAATAAAAATAAAAATAAAAGCCAATGAGAATTTTTGTTTGTTATCTGTTTCCACCTTTATCGGGACCAATAAAATTAGATATGCTGTTTTTCACGAGTTCCGAGTCAAGCTTTATTTGCATGAACGAACTACTGTTGACTAATAGCTAGAATATCTAATGCTAATTTTAATAATCAGAAACCGTACTCCAAAATTAATAATTTCACTTAATTTATAAATGTTACTATTATTTCAAAATATTCAACATATTTAAGGATTTCACTTAATTAATTACTACTCTCTACGGGTTAGTTTATTTGTCATTTCGCCAAAAAAGAAATGTTTACTTTTATGGGGGATTCTAGGGTGTCGTTGTGTTATGTGTCGTTAATTTACCACATTAGGTGGTATTACCACACAATGTGTATCACATTGTATGGTATAACCCACATGTGACAGTACATGCTCATATTACATAGTATTAATCTCATATATTTAGTATGACCCCCATATCATGTAATATTATTCCAAATTAGGTGGTATTACTATGCAATGTGTGTAACATTCTATGGTATAAATTTTATATGACAGTATGGACATTATATTGTATTAACCTCATATATTCAGTATGACAACACATCATGTAGTATGTATTCCACATTAAGTGGTACCATGCAATTTTTATCATATTCTATGTTATAACTCACATGTGACAGTACATGTTCACAATATATAGTATTAATCCATATATTTAGTATTACCCCTCATTATGTAGTATTAATTCCACATTAGGTGATATTACAACGAAATGTGTATCATATTCTATGGTATAATTCACATGTGATAGTACGAGCACACATTACGTAGTATTAACCCCATATATTTAATATGATCCCACGTCATGTAGTATTTATTCTATATTAGGTGATTTATGCAATTATTTCAAAGTTAATATTAATTATTCAAAAAATAATTACATATTATTTATTGTAACATTCATTTATATATTTTCATAATAATTAATTAGAAAATTATTTACTATTTGATGTTACTAAATATATAGTATAATATCATTTGTTGTGGTATAGTACAACTTATTGTGGTAATATTATTATGACATGTTGACAACTTGTTTAATAAATTACTAATTAATGTCATGTCTTATTTCTATTGGTTATAACTAGCGGCACCTAACGTAGCGGCACCCTAAAATTTTCCGACTTTTATTTGTCATTTTAGGAGTTCAATGTAAAATTAATTCTTTTCTATCAATTTTACCTTTATTGTTCATGGTTGTAATTAATGTTAATTAATATTGTGATTATTGAATTAAAAATAGTGTTTTGGGGGGTTTTCTTTCAAAAAAGTAGCTTTTAATTACATTTTTTAATTTGTGTGAAATCCTCCAAGACGACAAATAAAAAAATGGAGTGAGTAGTTAATAATTTAATGTCACATAATTCACATTGTGTATGTGAAAGTTTGGCTAAAGAAAAAAGAGTGAAATGTAAATAATTAAAACGTCCTGCGTTAATTTTAATTGACCGAAAACTTATGTATTATTTTATTAATAAAAAATTATTTGCGTTAACAATTTAATTACCTTGTTGGGATTTTATGTGTGAATGAAATAAATAAAAATGAGAGATGTGTCTATTAGGTCTGAAGTGGTACCCTTTGGACCGAACCATTGTGTCCCTTTTCAAGATCTAATAAAAAATGAATTTATTTGTTAGAATATTTTGTGTTATATTCTATGTTTTGTGAAATATATAAATGCACAGATTGTTAGCTAGACACCAACACTTCTATGATGTTGCAATGTATTTTACTCTCCTAAATGCAATTATTTTTCACGATTAGCACGAGAAGGGACAAATATATCGATATATGTTGTCTTTCTTTAAAATAAAATGTGAAAACCCATTATTTCACCTAAAAAAGTTAACAATAGCCCCCTATAAACTTAAAAACTTGGCAAAATACTATATAAACTTAGAAAATAGACAATAACCTCTGTGTAATCAACTTTAAATTTTCATGGGTGTAATAAACTAATAAATAATAACACGTGGAGAGGGGGTTGCTAATAAAATATTAAAAAAATATTTTTTTCTAATAAAAATAACACAAATTTTTTTCTTGCCAATAAGAAACAACACATGGGTGTTTTTGCATTTTGCTGAAAGAAAAAATATATACTATCAAATTGCACGAAGCATTATTTATCAATTTAGCCAGAACTTTGAGATAAATTAAACTAGTAGTACACGATTGAAGATTAGAAAATGGCGAAAAGGCAATCATTGGCTTTATGTGAATCACTACTCTACTCTCTTTGCCACATAAATTCTATATTATTAAAGTTGCAAACAAATTTTAACAAATTCAAGTGGTGGAAAAGAATTACAGAACATTTCATCTTATAAGTCTTATTAAATTAGATTCACTGGTTAATAATGATCAAAGCTTATGTGGAAGCTTTAGAATCGCAAATTTCATTAGTTATTTACTAAAAAATATTGGGCCTAGTTGTTAGGCATTTAGGAGAGTAGATTGTCAGAGTTGTGGGAGTTTATGAGCAAAATTTTATTTTTGGTCCTCTAATGTGGCCTCATTTGAAATTCGACCTCTAATGTGACATCTCTCTATTTTACATCATTTATGTTTATATCATTGTCAATTTTAGTCATTTTTTATCGGAATTATTTAAATTCGCCAGAAATGTCATGTGCCCAGCACGACATTTTAAATTGGAGGCAAAATTGGCATGTGAGATACATGTGACCAAACCTGATGGTCATTTTGTTTGGAAAAACATAAGAATTTTCCTCCAAAATCTGTCATATATACACTATTCTTCACATCATGATAAAAAAAAAAAAAAAAAAAAAAAACTTTTATTTTGGTTACGTTCACATGTTTGATTTACAAATTCACATTTCAATTCACATTCTGAAATTTTATAATATTGCAATAAAACCCCCCAAAATTTTCAATTGTTGCACAAAGCTTCTAAAATGATGCTTTCATCCTTTAAAAACCATTAAAAAATTGAACACAGCGTGTTTTACCTCACAAAACACAATTACAATACATTGGCAATGCACCATAAACTAAAACAAGAAATAAAAGTAGCATAAGTGTCAATACAAATAAGCCATTAGGGCATCTTCTAGGATTCAAGGGGAAGGAGTTTTTGAACTTAGGGGGGTGAAATTATCAACTATTTTGTATCAAGGGGTTGGAAAGGCATTTTCCCCTCCAATGCCAAACTCCATCGCCTAATGGGTGAGGCAATGCATTAATGCATCGAGGCAATGCACTCGCGGGGCACCGCCCAGCCAACGGGTGGCCGACACCTGTTGCCTCTTTAAATTTTTTTTACTTTTTGATTTTCTTTATTTGTTATTTAATTAAAAATCCTTTTATTTTTAAATAAAATTCCTTTAAAATACCTAATTAAATGAAATGTTACTCTTATTTAATTTTAGTTTTAGTTAATTTGTGTATTATTTTAAAAAAGTTAATTTTAATTTAAAAATGTAACTCTTATTTAATAAACTCAAATTTAATTTATTTTGTTTTAATTTAATAAAAACCTTTTTTTTAAATGTGTATTATTTTGGAAAGTTAATGTCAATCTTAAATTATTTTTACTATTCCCAAATCATGTCAATCAAGTATTTAATTGTTGTATTATTGTGTACCAATTTTAAAACTCTTTAATTAATAAAAATGAAACTTTAAAAGAATTTAATGAAACTTACATATGATTCGTTAAATTAAAAACGATATACCCTAATAATTATATAGTGAAACACTTGGGTGAATACATCTAATTAAAATAAATACATTACATATGATCGCCATTTGGACGGTGTATTGCCCACACATGTTCAACTAAGTCGGTTTGAAGTTGACGGTTGATCTCTACTGAGCGTACGTATTATTATGTACTTTTAAAAAATTATTGGTTGCCCACTATTTAATTGTTGTATTGTTGTGTTTTTTTTTTTTAAAAAAAAAGAATATTGGTTGTTATTGTTATTATTAATGTCAATCTTAAACTATATCTTATTGTTATTTATTATTTATTTATTTATTTATTTATTATTGTTTAATTGTTATTATTATTGCTATTATTATTATTAAGTGAGAGTGGGAAAAATGAGAATTGAAATTAAATGGAATTGATAGATTGAGTCATTTGAGATGACTTATGAACAGGAAAAGGGAAGCTGGACTTAAAATATGAGGGAAAGCTAGACTGAATTGAAGGGAAGCTGGACTTAGACTGAAGACATCACTGAAGATGCCCTTACCGTGGCACTACACCAACAACTAACTACTATAAATCAAAGTTTCAATACTACTTCCTTTTGTTTACCAACCCAAAAAAGATTCATTGTCATAAGTCACACTGCCTTCTTTCAATTTTGCATAAACTTGCCCTGGCTTTTTGGTGACTGGTTTGAGTAATTTTTGGGGATTTTATTGCAACATATAGGAAATTCAGGATGTTAATTTATAAAATTGGTGGGGGTTTTATTGCAATATCTAGGAACATCAGTCTTGGTCACATGCATCTCACATGTCAATTTTGTCTCCAAAATCTAAAAAGTTCTCAATTTTAAGTGTCACCTGCTAGGATCGTGACAATGTTGTAAACATAAAGGATGTAAAATGGAGGGGTGTCACATTAGAAGACGAATTTCAAAATGAAGCCAGAGGACCAAAAATGGAATTTTGTCAGGTTTGTGGAATAATCTCGATTTGCGTAATGTTGTTTATTTGGATTTTAGGAGAGTGGTTTGGAAAATAATGAGAATATAGTTTTTTGGAAGATTTTAGATTATAGGTGTAAGATGTGTAACAGTGTAAGACTTTAATTTGTGTCAAATCATGTTTGTTATGTGAGATAAGTTATGTAAGAGATAAATTATTTTACGTCAAATCAAAGTAGAGTTTGTATAATTTTTTTTTAAATAAGAAAATTGTTGTTTGTGTGACTTATGGGAAAGTAGTTTAAAAAAGTTAAAAAAAAATAAATTTATTTCATAAAATAGAAATTGTGATTATCTCGTTTTTCTCAGACATAATCTTTTTTGGAGATACCAAACAATTGCACGTACCGTCACCAAAATAGTATTTATTCCCCATATAGTACCTTTTAGGCTTTAGGAAGCTTCTAACGTCAAAATCAAGTCATTTATTTTAGAGTTTGTTTTATTTATCCTTTTGGGTGTGAAATGAGATTTGTCACCGGCTTTTCCCGAATAATAATTAAATTTTGAGAGTATTAAATACTAGATTTAATGGGGTTCACAAAACGTGTTACAAGCCCCTAGGAGCACACTACAATCTTTAGTAATCTTAAGTTTTTTCGTGCCTACACCGTTGGAATCAATCCAGCGGTTTATTTAATATTATTATTTACACTAGTTGTCTTAATTGTTTCCATAGAGTGTATTAAAGATTTCTCTGAATTCGTTAATTTTGAGTGTTATAAAATAGGATATTTCTTCATTATTTCTTCGTTTTGACTTTTTTCTTAATTGATCTATTTCTCGTGATAACATATCTAATATTCTGGTCCTATTTTTTGATTTGGGCATATATCTACAGTATAGTCTAATAGCTCCTAATATTTCTAAATATAGAAAAGTATCTTCTTCAGTATTATAGGTTTTGTATCTTCGTTTTTTCTTAGGTGGTTCACTGTTTTCTCCAATTTCTAATATGTTTTCTAATTGTTTACTAAAATTTGTAAAAGGACTTGTTATTTCTATATCAGAAAAATCAAAGTCTAAAAAATTTTGATAGTTTTCAGTGCAAATTAAGTTGCATATTTCTAGGTTGTCTCCTCGCTCTGATACCAGAGTATTTTTCAGAGTATTTTCCAAATCATTTTCTGGGGCGGAAGTATAGTTTGAAACAAACTGCTTATAATTGTATGAGTATTCTTCAATGGATAATTCAAATCCAGACATGGTGTTTAGGCGGCATGTATTAGTTTAATTTGGTTTATCCGGTTGAGATAATAATCTCGTGTTTGTTCAAAAAAACTTTTTTCGTATGTTCCTTCAATAAGAGTTTCACATAAATCTTTATAGTATATATATTGAGAATGTAAGTAATTAATGTATGATGTGTTTTTATAAAAAGGTACTCTTTTAGGCATGTTTTTTATAGTTTTTCTTGTACATATTGAGTTAGATTATTTATTTGTTTAGTTAAAGTTTTTATGCCTTCTTCTGTATCTTTAGAGTCATTTTTTATTGGTATGAAAGTTGTTGGTCTTTCTATTCTTCTGGATGTTCCAATTTGTTCAAGTATAGAATGGTTTTGTGAAAAACTACTTTTCCTTTGAGGGTCAATAGTCTGTTTTTTGGGTACAAATTTTATTTGAGCGAAATCTCTAAATAAAGAATCCATGTTTATTTTATCTTCAGTTTTATAATCTATACTGTGATGACTATTACTAATAGCGTATCCTACGACGTATGTCATAGAGAAAGGGTAGTCTCCGTGTTCCATTAAATCTTTCCTAGCAAATTTATATAATAAGGATATAGATTGACTAAGATTTTTAGTAATTAAAGGTATCCCATATTGTATAGAAACATTGAACATTAGTTTTGTTGCTTTTAAGTTTCCTTCAATGACTCCTAGGATTTTATCCTGCGTATCCTTTATTCTATCATCTATAATCCAAAATTTTACTGGTGACTCAATTCCTTCTGCAAACGTTGATTTTATTAAAACTTGTATAGTGGAAATATGTATATATCCAAATTCATTGGGCGATCTACTCAGTGATCGTATTTTTTGAAGAATATGGTGTTCGTCTACTAAGGGTAGCGAAAGTTTTCCTTGAGCTTCGGTTATTTCTATAGGAGTTTCTTGAATAAATTTTCCGAAGTATATTAGATTTTTCCTGTGAAACATATTTGAAAAGAAGGATGGTTTTTTAATTCCTTGTCCATTGTTTATGTCTAACTCCTTTTGTCTTATTTTACTAATTATTTTTGAGCTAATAATTATATCTTGAGCAAAACTACCGTATCCTTCAGAAACTTCTTTTGATTCTAACTGTTCTATTTCGTTTGAAATGTTTTCCATATTTCTAATCTCTGATGAATTCATATCTGAGATTTCAATTGAGATTCAGATAATTTTATTCTCGGTATTCTTCGAACTGTATTTTGAAATTTTATTTCTAAATATTCTCGAGTAAGAACAAAGTTTTCCAACGAATCTAAAAAATCCATTCCTAAAATTATCTCATGTGCAGATTCATTGTCTATATGAATCCTTGTACATATAGTGAGGTTATTTTCTAGAGTTATTTCTACTTTTCCTGTTTTTTCTATAAATGTCTCTCTTCCATTTCGCACTATGTATGTTTCGGAATTTATTTTTCTAATTTATGTAGCTAAGTATTCATGAATATGAGACCATATAGCTCCTGTATCTATTAGAACTGGTATTAAATTGTTTTTTATGATTCCAACTAAATGGTATTGAAGGGATCTAGTGTGAAAAGTTGTATTGACATTTATATTCTGAAATTCATGTAAATCATTCATTTTAACTAAATAGTATGAGAAATTTATAAGTATATAAAAGTATATGAATATATTACCTGTCACAGAAGGCTACTCTGCAGAATTAGTTAGATTCTAGGATGGAGATGAAGTATGCTAACTCTCAATAGCACGATCGACATTCCGAAAGAGTAAGACTTTCATTTTAAGAAAGATAGAAAAACCACTTAATTCACTCTTGCTTTAAAAGATTACAACTGATCTCTTTATATAGGCAGAGATTTTGATTGAAAAATAAAGGACAATACTATTATAAAAGTGCCGGGAAAAGGAATGGTTCTCCTTTTGCCGACGTTTTTAGTGGGTTCTACATCTTTATGTGTTGTCTTCAATTATTGGTCATGAATCACTACTTTCTTCGTCACTTGTTGCGTAGGCATCCTTGTATTCTTTTTCGTCACTGCTGACATCCTTCTTCTTACAATATTTGCAACTATGGACCTCCAAGTTTTTCATTTCTTCATGTAAGACTCTTTTTGTTTTTTCTGCAAGTGTTGATAACTGTGATTCTTCTATTTTGAGTATTTTCTGATGATGTTCATAGATGTATTCCCAATGAGTTTCTCGTAGCGCCTTTTGAGACATTCCGTATATTAGATGATTTTTCCCTTTCAGGTTTATTCGGAATGTTTTCTTTTGATATAACTCGTGTATTAGATTATGTATTTGTATCAGCTGCCAAGCTACGGCTTCTTCCTGTTGGGTCGTGTTTATATTTTCCACTGCTTCTATTGCTGGGTATTCTCCATTACTGGTGACCAACTTTATTAACCCGAAGCTTGGGGTTATATTGTCTTCAAAAGTAGGATATGTCAGATGGCATTTTACCACGACTTCTCTTAGTCCATTCTTCCCAATGTTGGAAAAGTATTCTGAGATACTTTTTCGTATATTTCCTGGGAATTTCTGAAGCATTGATGTAGTTTGGAGGTACATGATATCCACCAAACCGTATAAAAAGAATTGGTATGCTAATATCGGGTCTACTCCTTCTACCAAGACTGCCTTTGGTCCATATCTATAAACCGGATAAAATCTTTTTTCTTTATCTTTTGCTGGATCATATTTTTCGAGTTTATTCAAGAGTTCTTCAAATCTTTCTCTCTTTATTGTATTCTGTTCTTCATATTCCTTATCCTTTTCTTCTTTTGTAGGAATATTGTCGAGAGGGTTCTTTATAGAGGGTATTCTTCCCAAGACGACCTTTGATGTCGAAGCCTTTTCTGTGTGTATTAAGGCCTGCTTATAGTGACTTAAGTCGTATTGTGCTAGAGCAGCTTTTGCTTCTTCAATGGTATGAAAAGATTGGTGTATACTTCCTTTTGTGATAAATGGAGCTATCTTACTCCATTCATCGTATATTCCCTTCATAGATCCATTAAACATGGTATACCATTTCTTTTTGTTTGGTTTTTCTACTTGTTCTTTTTCAGGAAGTATTTTTGGCATCGGGGTTTGATATTGGATTGGTTTATCATTTTTTGTAAGAGATGGTGGTGATGGGAGTTTTGTGGGTAATGGATCCACCACGTTTTGGCTGCTAAACTCTGATGGGAGTGGGATTTTAAGTGTGGAACAAAGCATATTTAGATTTGTCTCAAGTTCGTGTACTTTTGTAGCTGCTTCCTTAGCAGTTTCTGCTAATTGTTTCTCCTTTGCTGCTGTAAAATTCTGAATCTCCTTTTGAATGAGTTGTTCTGTTCGTTTTTGTTCATCTTTAATTTCTTGTATTTGTTTACAAAAGAGAGAGATCATGGCTTCCATTCCCTTGTAAGGGTGTCTGCAAGTACGTTGTCTCTTCCTGCACGGTGTACAATATGAAAGTTGTATCTTGTTAATTCCAATTGCCAGCGTATCAGTCTTCCTTGGTTTGAACTATCTGCAATTTTTGTTTTGCAAAAATATGTTAAGTATTTTGAATCTGTTCGGACTTCGAATTTTCGTGGTAGTAATTCGATCTTCCATTTTTTCAAAGCATTATATAATGCCAGTGTTTCTTTTTCATGAACCGTATAATTTAGTTGACATTGTGTAAAAGTGCCTGAAACATATTTGCATAGGCGTATATATTTTTGTGCTTTTGCTGAAAGCGTATGTTTTTGTCCATTGGGCATATATGAGAGAGTGCTATACTCTATAGCTGGTATTGCTAGCATAACGGCAGCCCACGTATCTTTTGACGCATCCATTTCGAGAATGATGAAATCATTTTCTTGCGGATTGTATAGTTGTGGAAGGTTTTGACACCGTTCCTTAATGGTTTTTACCATTAGTGTATCTGTCTCGGTCCAAGTCCATTGAACTTTGGTAGAGAGTTTTTTTCTGAAGTGTTTTCCTTTGTATAGCAAGATTGTTAAGATAGCCTTGATCAGAAATATAATTTAGGCATCCTAAAAATCTTTGTATTTGTTTTCGATCTTCTAATTTATCTGGGAAATTATTTAATTTTTCTAAAACGTTTGGTTGAATAACCATGTTTCCTTCTGAATCAAATGTATTTCCAAGAAAATCAATTTTATTTTTACAAAGCTGTGCTTTTCTTTTTGAAAGGATTAAACCTTTTTCTCTGCATCTAACTAAAACAAGTTTGAGTTTTTTCAAATGATCTTCCCTGTCCTGATTACTAAAGATGATGACATCATCGATGTAGGCAAGACATATAGTTTCTAATCCTTCCAGGTTTTTATCCATAAATCTTTGATATATTCCTGGAGCTTGTTTTAAGCCAAAAGGCAAAACATTCCATTGAAAATGTTTTTGAGGTGGACATGTAAAAGCAGTCAATGGTTTGGTATTCTCATGTAATCTAATCTGCCAATAACCAGATTTAGCATCAAGAGTGCTAAACCATTTTTGTCCTTTTAATTTTGTTTTTATGAAGTCAATTCTTGGGAGCTTATAAGCGTCACCAATAGTTGCTTCATTCATTTTTTTGTAGTTTATGACCATTCTTCTCTGCCCACGCTTTATTTCGTTATGATTTTCAACATAAAAAGCAGGTGCTGCATGTGGTGAATGACTTTCAGTAATAATTCCTTTTTCCAAAAGTTTTGAACATTCTTCTTTGAAATTTATATCCCTCTGAGAATAAGGAATATTGTTTTTGACATTTACTTCTTGAGAAGGATCCTTTAGTTTAATTTCTACTAACATAGTGTTAGTATTTTTTATGTCTAAAGGATTTTCACTAGAAGTAGATTCGAGTATTTCATCAATTTCTTTTTCTAAATTGGATGTATACAAAGTAATTTGATAGACAAGTTCTGAAATTCTTTCTATCAATTTCTTTGTATTCAACTCTTTTTCTATAGGGATAGAGATCTGTTGCTTTCTCTGTTTATATTTGCTTCGAAAAGGCGCAGTTAGAGAGATTGTAGAAATATTTTGCACAAATGGTGCGTATAATTTAAGAAAATTATTTCCTATAATAAAAGGTAAACCTGTTTTATGTTTATAAATAGTTGGGATAGTAAAAGCATATTGTTGTATAAAGATTGTTTGCATTCTTACTACTTCCCAAATGTAGTAATGAGATGCGTTTGCTATCATAACCCGTATAGGTGTTTTTAGTTTTTCCCATTTAAAACAGTTTAGCTTTGGCGAAGCAAGGCATAAACTCGCACCTGTATCAATTAAAGCATATATATAGGTTTTGTTAACCTGGATCTTTATAAAGGTAGAATTCTGACTAGGCATCACTATCAGGGTATTCTATATCCTCGTCTTCATTTTCTGAAACTAGTTCGTACCAGTCTATGTCTGATTCATAGTCAGAGTCTTCTAATGGTTCTAATTTATTAGTATATGCGAATTGTAATAATTTAACTTGATGTTCTTTCTTATTTTGTCTTTTTGGGCATTCATTTGCATAGTGTCCTTCTTCTTTACATAACCAACAAGTACACTTCTTTTTTCCTTCAGGACAATATTTATTTCTCTTTATATCCTTAAAAGGTTTTTTCCTAAAAAACCTATGTTTATTTTTCTTGAAATAAGGTTTATTATTGTTTATCCAATGCTTATTTCGTTTCTTCCATATTTTCCGTTTATGCTTCTTCCTGTATTCATTCCTACAACCATATTTTTGTGGTAAGTAATCTTCTGAACAACAAAGTTTAGTTAGGGGTTTCATAGCTATAGATCGTTTCTTTTGTATACATTGTTCTGTTGTGTATTTTCGAACTATAGTTCTAGCAGCTCCTATTGTTCTATGTGTTTCTGGGACTTCTTCCTTATATTTTTTTGACATTCTACTCCTATGGGATAAGGTAATTTAGCAAAGAATATATCTATAAACGGGGATTGTTCCAGTATAGGTATTTTAGTTAGATGTTCAAGAAATTCGCAGTAATAGTTTTCAAAATAGCACATATTACATATATCCATATTATGCAAATGGCGTTTTGCTTCTTCTGTTTCATGCAATCCTATAAAGGTATTTTCTTTTTGTAGATCTCCTATAAAATATGCATATATTGCTTTCGCAATATTTTTAAACATGTGTAGTTGGGTATCAGCATTAAAATTATTTTGTACGTCTTCGTTCGTATAATTTTGCAACATTCGTAAAACATTTCCAGTAGTTTTATGAAGTACAAACGTGAATATATCGAGAACAGAAGAGTTGGAGAACTCGTCTGTCGTTTGTATTATTAGCCCTATTTGATTAGTCCAGTAGGTTAACATCTCTTTTTCATTGTCTACACAGTCTAAATTAAGGATGTTTTCTTGATTCATATTTCCATGTATTGGTTGCCATTTTGCTGGAATCTTTTTCCAAGGGTTTCTACTTCCTGGTCTACTTGGTATATAGTTTTGGCTATAAGGATAAAAATTTGATCCTATAGGTGGTATGTTTCCTGCATCAGCTCTATGTGGTGCAGAATATCTATTTTCTTGATTACTAGATTCTGGTTGGTCTTCTGTTTTTGGATTTCTAATATCTTCCATTCCTACATATTCTTCATCTGTTTCAGATGGTGTATACTCAAAGATAACATCTTCATTTTCTTGTATAGGATAAGCTTCTTCTATGTCTATATCTGAAATAGTTTCTTTATTCATTAAGCTTAGTGAATTTAGCATATGTCTAAGTTCCTCTAGAGTTTCTTCTATTGTTTTCGCCATATATATTCTAGTTTATTGGGCATTTTAAATCATTTTCTTGTAAATCCTCGTATTTGTTCTTTCTGATATATTATCATTTCAAGGTTTTCTATAGTTTTCTTCAGATTTTCCAAAGTATTTTCTTCCCTTGGGACAATTTCTAAGTTTTTTCCTTTTTCGTAATCAATATATTTTCCATTTTGATTATGAAGTATTTCTACAAGCATATCTGATATATTATTTAATTGTGGATGGAAAGTATGGAATAAATGTGGAAAACCTTTTCCTTGGGTACAAGGATGTTTTGATAGAAAAACATCGTATGTTTCTAATGGCTTTTGAGAACCGAATAAACTATTCTCAGAATATGATGTATTTGTTTGTATTTCGGGTAAAGAATTTAAATAGTGATTATATTTTTCATATGTATCTTGGAAAATCGGAATTGTTTTGTTTATTTGTTCTAAAACCTTTTGAAGGTTTTGTATATTATCTATTAATTTATCAATTTTTTCTTCTAGTTTCATAAATTTTTTTTTTTTTTTTTTTTTTTTAGTGGCTGGAGCTAATACAGGGGGGTAGTATCGAAGTAACCGTAATCTTATTATGAACTTTTTTTTTTTTAGATCGGACGGGTGAGATTTCATTAATCATCGAATATCATCAAGTACAAAATCATGGATAAACTTCGGAAAAGCGTATGTAAAAAAGGAAATACTATAGGCTACTTTAGCTAGAGTGCATGAGCCACGGTATTATAGTAATCTTATAACTATCCAGTCTTATCTTTAGAACAAAATGTAATTGTAGATATGAATGATATATATTTGAAGCAAAGATTAAAATTTTCATTTTTTCGTCGAAAATATCGAAAAGTTTCCGTTTTAAATCAAGCGACGAAAACAAGATGTATTTCGGAAATTATTTGTTTGCCTAAGACTCTCTTATTTTTCTTAATTTGGTAACTTTTTTATAGTTTTCATTAGTGTTTCCAAAACATTTTCGAAAAGTCTCGAAAAGTTTTTAATATTTAGCTGACCGAAACATACACTCGAAACAAAATTTTGATCTTTGAAGCATAAAAAAACAAGATATATAAATTAAATACGTCTTAAATATAACTAGATATATATCTGAAACATCCTAACTACAACAATATTTAAAAACTTAAAGGTAAAATATTTAAAAAATATTGATATACCATAGGAACACAAGATCTTATAGAGAACCAAGCCAAAAGTCATTGGCAATATCTATCTACCCAATATTCCAAACCTCTATATCTTTGAATGATCTTATCATGAAGTATTAAATCTGAAATTTCCCCCACGTGGCGAAGGGTTAGTTGCTTTGTATCTTCTTAGAAAATTTGCACCTTCTACAATGGAATTATAAATACCATTATAAAAATTTCTCTTATTTTTCTAATTTTTGTAAATTCAAAATTTTACAACCGGGATAAGCTTGTACATTAATTCACACATTCTTGTATTTTGGTTTGCAATTCAGTTGGTAATTTGTCTTTTTTCTAATAATAATCAAAATTGAAAATTTCATTGATCACAAGGTTCTATAATATGTATTCATTAATTATTTTTTGTAAATATATATGCACGTTTTGTTAACATTTTATGTCATGTATATAATGTCGTAGTCTTGTGGCAAAGCTGAAGCCTCATGATACAAATGTTATGAGTTTAATTATCACGAATGTTGATATTTATTCTAATTTATTACTAGTGCTTGTAATTGGTTATTTTTCGTAATTATTAGTACTTGGCCAGTAATTAAAATGATCATGATGTAATGAATGATATATTCTCAATTAAAAAAAAAAACACTAATATTGAGATTCCCATTATATATACCAGTTAATGTCAACATTTTTTTTATTGTAATATAATTGATCCTCAACAAGCAAAATCTATTACGGTATGATAGTCGATCACACACAAATTTATAAGATGCTCTAGCTAGTTTGGTTGACATCATCATAGATTCTTATTTATGTTAAAAAATTGTGTAAAAAATATTCAAGATGCTTATTAAGAATCACTTGAATAACATATAAAATGATTCTTGATTACGCCATGAGATAGTACTTAGGTTATTTAGTGCACCTAATTATAGTGGAGCTTAGCAAGCTTAATTACAATTAGGTTCTCCATGTTTTAGTTTATCCGACATAGGTATTCCTAATTAGAAAACTTAAGTAGGAACGCTTAACGGTGAATACAAATGTGTTCTTGTGCTAATTAAGTTAATGTAAATGCTAATTTGAAGTAATTAAATTTTTTTTAATTACATTTAATCACTCATCATTGAGTGAATAGCAAATTACTCACTTTTATTCGAAATAGACAGTTTAACTCCATGTGATAAATAAAATGACAAAACTTATTTAATCTATGCTCCTCTTGATTTTAATTTTTTTACAAGTGGGAACCTCTCCTAACATGAATTCGAACTTTAGTGTAGTTATTAGTTTATTCCACTAGAACAATCAAATGTTGGTAATTTATAAATGATGACTAATAGTTAAGGATAATGATATCTTTTGTGTTTTAGGAATCAATTGACCATAACCCACTAATCGTCAATGAGTCATTAGCATATTGACAAAGTTAAGGCCCTATGATAAATAAGTTTCGAGTTCGATTCTCATTAATGTGGGTATTTGTTTTAGTTTAGTAATAGTTTTTATAATTGGTTATTATTTGCATTTTTACACTTATGATGCAATGATCGATTAGTACGTGTATTTTAAAAAAATAAAATAAAACCCCACCAATCCATATGATAAAATTCCTTAATTAAATTGATTATTTAAAGGAGTTCAAAACTTTGACCCTGCTGTAAATTGTACGGTGTTTAATATTTTAAAAATACCTTTGGAGATATAAACACACTCTTAAGTACAATTGCGTCAAAAGTGAGTACGCAATTAATGTTGCTTAAACACAAACAATGTCTCTTTCACTTGCATTCCAATACTACAACAAGAAACAAATTCCCCCGTGTTTACGGCCAATATACGGACATTATGAGCTGTTAACAAGTGATATTGTCTTAACTATGTTTAATTTGATGCCGCTTTACAAACATTATTAATTAATTAACTTGATATGTATAGTAGTACTAAATACTTCTCAAGTAGTCAAATATATATAGCTAGTCTACTTTCTATAACTCAACTTGTGACCTTTCCTCTTTTATATATGCAGCTAATTTTATCATGCGTTACCAGTTGTCTCAAAATTATCTGGTGTCAGAAAATGTGTATATCTTAGTTTTATAGTACATTCTCACTCACGGGTTGATTGTAACTTGACATTAGCCTCCGTCACGAGACAATTGCTGCCATAACCCAGACTAGCAATTTCACCCTCAGCACAATTGCTACCACTGGGAATCGAACCCGTGAGTTTGATTCTGATACCACTTAATTGTAGGACCTCAGAAGTTACTAGTTTCCCTAAAACTAATTGGTGGAAAATGTGTATACTCTAGCCTTATAGTTCATTCACACACACAAGTGTTCATGGGTAGATTGTGACCTGACATTAGCTTCCTCCACGGGACAATTGATGCCATAACTCATACCAGCAATTTCCGCCTCAACAATTGCTCCCACAATCGAATCAGTGACATTGGCTCGGATATCACTTGTATGACATATGGCGTTACCAATTGCCCCAAAATCAATTGGTATTAGGAAATGTGAATACCCTAGTCTTATAGTGCATTCACACACACAAGCATCCATAGGTCGACTGTGACTTGGCATTGACTCCGTGACGGGATGATTACTATCATAACCCATACTAACAATTTAAGTCTCACACTTTATTAATTTTGGGTGCGCTTCACTAATGATGCTTGTATTGAACTCTTTGACCATGATATTTAATCCTTAATCTCAGACCTAACTCGCGGAAATATTTATAATATATTTTCTGGACTAGTAGCTTTCGGAAATTGCTCGACATAATTAATTAGATAATTGACTTTCTAGCTAGTTAGGAAGTAGTACATAGGTGTACCGGGGATTATTTATGGATATAATTCAATAAAGTAAATTATAATATAATCAAACCGTGTTTTTATATATATATTGGTTTTGATGTTCAGTGATCTCCAGGAGTTGCAAGTGCGTACTTAGGAAGAAATTGCATAGTTAATCATTAATTAATGGTATTTTGTCATGATTTAAGATAAATATATAATGAAATTGCTGCGCAATCTCTTAATTATTAAAAAAAATTATGTTTTTTTTTCTTTTTATAAAACTATTAACAAGAAAATTTGGGATATACCCCCCAATGATTAATTAGAGCGTACGTACGTGCATGATGTTTAATTTGGTTACACTACTTAGGAAAGGTTTTAAGGAAGTTACAAATTAATTCTGTTTGAGAATTGAGATTATAAACTCCAATCATATAGCAAAATTAGCATCTGCGGATAGGTTACTTGAACTTCCTGATAGTACTAGAAGTATTGTTTTGGCGAAAGCCATTTGATTTGTTACGAAATATCCCCGTTTATCTAAAAAAAAATATATCGAGTTCTAGTTAATTTGTTTTTTTTTTTTGTTTGTTTGAGAAAACCAGGAACTATTTGAAAGAGTTTTGGCTTAAGTTCGCGGGTGTCATTTTTTTTTTTTAAATGATTTAGATAATTTCGGTGAAACCTTTGAAACACCATTTAGTTATGTTTTGAATGTTATGTTTTGTGATTTTGAAAAAAGTAGGTGGTAAGTGTCAAATGATAATTTAATGAGTTTTAAGAGTTTGAGTATGAAATTCTGAATAAGTCTGTGACGAGTTTCATGGATCTGACGAAAACTTATTTAAAAAGGTTTTATCGATCTAATTTCGCGAAACCCAGGAGATCGGACTAAATCCCATCTCATCCACATAAGCCCTCAGAATCTTAATATTTTTTATTCTCAAAGTATCTTTCCGTTAACCAACCTTAGATTTTCACAAAGATTATCTGCTAATTATGTTTATCCCACAATCATCATAGATTTATCGTTAATCTTTCCAAAAGGTTCACGTAGCAGAAACTATATTACAGTTTTTTATATATATATGTGAATATGGATTATATCTTCATTAACCTTAACATAATTAACTAGAGGCCCCGACGTGATTTACGATCATACCACTAAGATAATAATTGTTTGAATCATATGATACAATCAATTAATTTTTTTTTTTTTAGAAAACCCGAAGGTAAATGCCATTAATGATTTACAATCTATTTATTGATTCAACCGAATAAAAAACAAAATTATCCACAAATTAAATCGGAATAGATTTTTGGAGTCGGTGGTTATTGAATGTGTTTACACTTGAGCTAAATGCAAAATACGTACTTTATATAACTATAAAAAAAAATGTCGTTTTTATTAGAAAAAATTTCCCGTATTCTTTTTTATTAGTAAAATAATCCATTTGAAATCTCTTCATAAATCATAGGCAGATTTTTATCAAATTTTTAAGTAACAAGGGGATTATTACAAATTTTTAAGTAACAAGGGGATTATTGATAATTTTTGAATTTTTATATCCATTGATAGAATTATAATTATCATTTTAATTTGAAATTGAATTTTCTTCTAATAAAAATAAGCACATATAATTTTGTTAACTATTAAAACAGAAGAAGTGATTTTACGTTTCACTTGTTCACAATTACACATGAGAATTGAGGAATATATACTAAAAGGTCCATAACTTTATACGCCATTACTTTCCTAACCTATATTTGCCAAAGTCATTTCATTAAAAGTAAAAATCTCACGTATCAACTAATTACTGCAGAGATATTTTTAATTCAATAAAATGATCCATATTCAAATTTTTTTTTTATGTGTTGTTGATTCGATTATATTTAATCAAAAGATTTGAATAGGGATCATTTTATGAATGGCCTAGTTAATTTGATTAACTAGGCCATTCATAAAATGATCCCTATTCAAATCTTTTGATTAAATACAATCGAATCAACAACTTGTTTGATTGTTTGAGCATTTGGAAAGTATTCTCATGTTTCATAAAAAATAAACAAACAACATTTTACGTTTCAACTGAAAAATTCAAGATACTTCCTTGTATTATGTTAATATCTGCAAAAAACTGCCCTGTAAAATTTTTATTGCGCCAAACTTTCTTGCACTTTCAAAAACTCTGCAATAACCGCCCAATATACAAAAAATAAGTCGTTTTCGATCGACATATTTGATGAAATAATTTTAAAAATATTTTACGTAAAATTGTAGGGACCAACTTGAAGTATTTTAAAATTAATTTCTTGAAATATTTCGACCCAAAACGACCTATATTTTACTAATTGGGCATATTTTTTTGTAGAATTTTTGAAAGTATAAGGAATATTGTCACAATAAAAATTTCACGAAATAGTGTCTGCAGATTTAATATAATACAGGGGAGTATTCTACATTTACCCGAGAATTGTGTACTTTCTCAATATTTACTTCTATTTATGTCAATTCAAAAAATCCAAACAAATGCCTCATTTTAGCATAATCAGTTAGTCAAACTTAAATAGCTTAATAACATCTTTAATCTCAATTAGGTGCTCTCTAATCACTTCACTTCTAATTACACTACACAAAATAATATAAAATAAAATAAACTTAATATTTATATAAAAATACCCACCCGCCCATTCAACTCAACCACCATATTTCTTGTGGATCTCGTGGAGATTGAGCTCTGCAAAAGCTTTGAAAATATGACAGAAGCCAACAGTTGTCGCCAGTGAATAATAAAAACTATATAAATTTAATTCATAATTAAATAATTCTAAAAGTTGTACTCTGATTTTGCTTACTCTACAGAATCAATCATTGGTTCCTTTCCATTTATTTTGTCAGAACAGTATCTTTTCCCCCCTGTATAAAAAGGGCCATTTTGTCATTTGTCAATACCACTCTCATTTCCATTCAAAAATACAAACAATTTTTTCTCTTTTAAAGAACAAAAATGGGAATTGAAATTGAACAAGTATTATCCCCTGTAATTAGTCTATCAAAGATTGCAGTTTCAGAAACTCACGGCGAGGACTCACCTTATTTTGCTGGGTGGAAAGCATACGATGAAAACCCATATGATGAATTATGTAATCCCTCTGGTGTTATTCAAATGGGGCTTGCAGAAAATCA
This sequence comes from Penstemon eatonii, assembly GCA_038501285.1. Lineage (NCBI taxonomy): Eukaryota > Viridiplantae > Streptophyta > Magnoliopsida > Lamiales > Plantaginaceae > Penstemon > Penstemon eatonii. The sequence goes on from JBCEGF010001339.1 coordinate 1,455,702, forward strand.
GGTAAATTTGTAATTCTTGGCACTATTCTATATAGTTTGCATGCTTATTTTATTGCAATTAATATTTTTATTTATTTATTTTTAATTAATGTGAACAGGTTTCATTTGATTTGCTGGAGCAATATTTGGAAAAACATGTTGAAGCAAAAAATTCAGGATCATTTAGAGAAAATGCTCTGTTTCAAGATTATCATGGATTATTGTCTTTTAGAAAGGCAATGGCAAGCTTTATGGAGCAAATTCGAGGCGGAAGGGCGAAATTCGACCCCGAAAGAGTCGTTATTACGGCTGGTGCCACTGCCGCAAATGAGCTTCTTACATTCATTTTAGCTGATCCTGGAGATGCTTTGCTTGTCCCAACTCCTTATTATCCAGGGTAAGAACCGTTGGAGTTGCGAATAAAGTTCCACATGAATTGAATATCAAGACTATCTTCTGAGTTGAGTTTGACCAGATTTAATTTGGTCAACGTAACGCAGTCGATGTGTCTAATAATATAATTTCAAAATTTTGATATTTTAAACTTATAATTAATGGGATTCACATTTATCTTATAGGTTTGATAGAGATTTGAGGTGGAGAACTAATGTAAACATCGTACCAGTTCATTGCGACAGTTCAAATAACTTTGAGATTACTCTAGGTGCTTTAGAGGAAGCATACAAAGAAGCCGAATCCAAGAATATTAAAGTTAGAGGACTCCTCATAACGAATCCATCGAACCCTCTAGGCGCAACGATTAAACGGTCCATACTGAAAGAGATTCTCGAATTTGTCACGCGTAAAAATATCCATCTCGTCTCGGATGAAATTTACTCGGGTTCGTCGTTCTCATCCGATGAATTCGTTAGCATTGCGGAAATTCTCGCGGCACAAAATTACAAAAATTCGGAAAGAGTTCACATTGTGTATAGCCTTTCTAAAGATTTAGGCCTACCGGGATTTAGAGTAGGGACGATATATTCTTACAATGATCAAGTAGTGAAGACGGCAAGAAGAATGTCGAGTTTCACTCTGATTTCGTCCCAAACGCAACAACTACTGGCGTCTATGCTTTCGGACAAGGAGTTTACCGAAAATTATATTAAGACGAATCGTGAAAGGTTGAAGAAGAGGTACGAGATGATAATCGACGGGTTGAAAAACGCGGGGATTGAGTGTTTGAATGGGAATGCGGGTTTGTTTTGTTGGATGAATTTGAGTCCTTTATTGGAAAATAATACTAAGGAAGAAGAATTGGTTTTGTGGAAATTAATGTTGCATGAAGTGAAATTGAATATTTCTCCCGGATCTTCTTGTCATTGTTCGGAACCGGGTTGGTTTAGAGTTTGCTTTGCCAATATGAGTGAGAAGACTTTAGAACTTGCTTTGAGAAGAATACATGAATTCATGAAAAGAAGAAAACATGTAAATGGTTTCACTTTACAATAATTTTAATTTAATTTTTGAATTTTTGTTGTTATTCAATTTTGGTTTGATAATTCGATTATATTCTTGATTCTTTAAGTGATAAGGCTAATTCGAAAAATGGGTTTGTCACAAATAGTGTATATTGGATTATTCAATAAATTGAGATTTAGTTTTTGTTTAATTGTTGATGACAAATGTCGTGTTTCTTGGAAATGTCAAATTCAGTTGGTGGGAGAGCTGATGCCACAAGTTTTCTCTTCTGGACTTAGATTAATTTTTATATCATGCCTTTGACTCGGTCACTATTTAATTGAAATAAAAAAAAATGTTATTTGAGAAATACTTTTTCTCATGAGTTCTTAGTTTGAACAACCGGTTAGTATTTGACATTTATCATTCTAGATATATATTATTTTAATACTTTAAATTCTTGACTCGCATATTTTTTCCTATGCAGTGAACATTTTACAAAATAGTAAGATGCAATTTGCAAGAAAAAAGAAAAAAAAGAAAAAGAAAAATGCAATTCCATGGTCCAAAGGACTAAAATATCAATAAAGAACATGGTCAAAGTACCAAACAAATGTAATTTTAATGTGCAAAATGAAAAATTGTAGGGTCAAGAATATTGTGGCTAAAAGTATAGCTAGAATTTCCCTTGTCATTTGTGTAAAATTATATGCAACTAATTTAGTCGTAAGAGCTATAGCTTAAACTAACAGTTGATTGGTTTAGTGGAAGGAACTAGTCACTATAAAATAGCGGACTTAGGTTTAGATCCCTGTTGGGAGAGGTTACCACTTTATGTGTCCGACGCGCCTCAAAAAGAATTAAAACACTTGGAAAACCAAAAAAAAAAAAAAGCTATAGCTTAAAGTCTTATATCCTTAAACAAGAAAGACAAACTTAAAGGTCGCCATTACTTTGACATGTTTAGCAATTAATTATATAGTTTAAGGATTACCTTTCGTTTAAATTAATAATTTTAACTACAAGGTCAAAATAACTTAAAACGGTAGCATTTAGCTATTTAAATATTTTAAAGAAATACTAAAACCCTTTGACATAGAGTTGATCATGTCATTGCCTCATCATAAACTAGCATGAAAACTCAATGGGACAGGACCTGTCATTTTAGAAAGGTTACAACAAAAATATTTACATTTCTTTATTAGATACATTTTCCCCGCCGGCCATATATACAAGCTAATGGGTTTTTTTTTTTTTTTTTCTTGTTTTTTTTTCAATTTTATGAGGATTTTAATCATTTTTAAGATAAGTCGAGCACATTATTTGGAAACATCTCCTAGCATAAACTAGTACTTGAGTTCGTTACATTATGGAAGATTAATCATTTTCATTATATCAATCACTTGTTGACAGGAAATTGATATTCTAATTACATGTATTAATCATAATTTTTTTTTTATTTTAGTGACTTGCATGTATATAATTTGATAGCAAGATATTGCATTGCACGTAGACTTATCTAAACTTACATAAATGTTTAATCACCTTATAAGATATATGTTAATTGGTTAATTACGTATTATTTCCATGATATAATTTAAAATGTGTTTAATTAATATCTAATCTCATCCAAATACCATTATGGAATGAAGGACCTGGCTTTGCATGAATTTTCTTTTTCTATTTGACTTTCTTTCATTAAATTTAAAATATTAATTTTTAGCAGCGTAAGCATTGTATTACTCCGCGTAACGTTGAAATAGTGTGTTTTTGAAAAAAAAAAAAATCTACATGAATGTTCTTAACACGTACATGTTTTACTTTTTCTGATCATTTTAATTACAAATATAGTATAATTTGACTTTGTTAAAAGATAAATAAAATATTAGTTCGTGGAGTGCAAAGTGATATCTAGCAACAAGTTTTTCCTTTTCATCAAACTAATTAAATTTAAAACAAAATTGAAGTCATAATCTTGAGGTGATTTTACACTTCTAGAAATGGAATAATTATTAAGTAATTTTATTAATTAGTTACTTTCAGTTTAAGTTTGACTTCTACAAGCACTCAATTACTCATAATTGAGTGCTCATGCAAACCAAGTAGTTCCTCCTTATTCAATGATCTTTCGACTAATTTTTATTATTATTATTATTATTATTATTATTATTTTAACAAGTGGTCCTAGCTTTGGATAAATGTGTATATTATGATAATAATTTTGCAAATTAATTATGTCGACGCCGGTTTAATTACATGCGTGTATGATCATGGTTGGTATAACTTGCAAAACGATGGTGACTATTACGTGATTATATACAATATATCAATACATAGCAATATATGCATTGATGCGAGTAGGGGTGTAAACGAGTCGAGTAATATCGAATACATGCATTATTCAAGTTTGATTTGAATTTTATCGATTTTCAAATTTTGTGTTTGAGTTTGGTTTGATTTCTTAACGAACTGAGTTCGAGTTGAGTCTCGAATAACTTGATATTTTACATGTATTTTCTTTTTTTAGCTCATCAAGTCGAGTCGAGCTCCAGCCGAACTTCAAAAGTTATCAAACGAAAAATAATCTTCAAGCTTGTTTGATGAACTGAGCTGAAACGAGCTTTTTTGAATGAGTTGAGTCAAGTATTGAATAAATTGAGTTGATTTTCAGCTCTAAGTGTGAGTGAGAACAAACTAGATTCGGGTTAGATAGGATAAATCCAACTTCAACACCTTGCTAGTATGTGCCCTTGTTTAATGGTTGTACCTTCGGGGTATTTATACATGCTATGTAATAAGAAAGGTTCCACCTTTAGAGCTAGTTATAGAAAAACATTAATTTCGTAGTGATTTTTTATTTCGTTTAGTGGAAGAGATTAGTCACTACAAAGTAGCGAACTCATGTTCGAATATCCTGTTGAGAGAGATTTCCACTTAATATGTCCGATAACTTCAAAAGGAATAAAAACCCTTAGGAAACCAAAAGAAAAAATAGTGATTTTGTTTTGTATATTCATACAACTATGAGCCCTAGTATGTGAATTCATTTTCAAAGACACCTAGAACCACCGTCATAGAGTGATTCTTTTATGACTATTGGGTCAAACTCGTGTCATTCTGCATGCTAGCAATCGGCTATATAGCATGTCCAAAATTTTATGTACTTGATTGGCCGGAGCCAAGTCACATATATAATTTGGGGAATTTTTTAGGTTCAATTTTGACTTAAGCTAAGATTGTTAATCGCATATACCGATAAAAATTGGTTATAAATCATAAACAAGTAAAAATTTTATTTTTCATATCATAGAACTGGACAGATTTCAGTTTTCCTACTAAACTTGCAAAAAATGTACAATTTTATGACAAACGTGACGAAAGTGATACTTCCGTTAGTTTTGTTGACGGAATCGCCACATGGCTGGTAAAGTTTAAATTAATTTTTCTTTAAAAAAAAATTAATATTAATAAAAATAAATAAATTTTTGGTGATTTTACAAATTGACCTCTGTTTTTGGCAATTTTCCGAATTCCGCCAAGAAAACTAACGGAAGTATCACTTGTGTTTACGTCTGTCAGAAATTGTACGTTTTTTACAAATTTGTGATAAACTGAGTTAAACAATCTGAATTTTACCTATTCTAACAGAACATCAAATAACTTAATTTAATTTTCAGTCTGTTTCTAGTTCAACTAGCTCAAAATACTTAAATATGTACTAACAAATTAACAAATAGAAGGAAACCAATAGTTGATATCATATTCACACTTTCTTTCCCACGATCGAACTTGATATTGAGGTGTTACAGCTGCAGCCTAGATACCCAACTCTAATTTCACGTGATAGATCTATATATGCAATTATGGACTCTAGCTCTCGTGTTACACATATATATATTTGCACACTCAATATATCTGGCAACAACTTAAGTTGAAACTTGAAAGCATGCACTCATATAATATATCCCCTATATATATTATATATATATATATATATATATATATATATATATATATATATATATATATAATATAATAATAATAATTAATTAATGATGTACCATAACTCTTTAACTCATTGACTTATTAGGTCAATATATAACATGATACTCTATCCCCACACCGTGATCATCGCACAATTAATCGGTTTCAAGTCCCCATCAAAAAAAATCATATGATAGTTTATACTGAATTTGGATAAAGAACACAAATTAAAATTCACTAAAAATATTGTTAATTAGTAGCTTTTCGAAAGGGGAAATTTGTCTTTTTTTAGCATGTGATAAGCCATTTTGCAACTTTAATTGGTATTATTGGACAAGAAAATGCAAATTTGATACCATGTACAGTTTAAGTTTTGTTGTAAATTTTATACCAAGCCCAAATTTTCTCCGAACTTAATGTCAATTTAACCCCTTATGAAATATATAATGTTCAATTTATCCCCTGTGATATGACAAAGAGCAATTTACCTCCTTGTAAAAAAATTAAAGAAACAATTTACTCCTTCCAACGGGAGAGTCTAACTCACTTGTCGAAATTGAGAGTGGGCATTAAAAGTGTTCTGTAACATAGGAATGTAAATATATTGCCACATTTATCATAACACATGGAGATAAATCGCCACATTATATAACATAGGGGGTAGAGTGCCACACATAAAAATGTCAGGGAGGTAGTGTGGAGCTTTTATAAACTTACAGAGGGATAAAATGCTCATTTCCAAATCACATGGAGGTAAATTGAACTTTATGAATATCACAGGGAGGTAAATTTCCATTAATTCTGAGGAAAAGTGGCCTTGGCATGAAAGTTGCATTGAAAACTTAAAATGTGATATCTAATTTGCATTTTCGTGTCCAATGGTATCAAAGTTGCAAGATGACATATCATGCGGTACCAAATAATAAATTTTCCTTTTTGAAAATCTTTGGCGTAGCTACGAATTCAAAAGTATAATATGTACAGTTGGGATTTTGAGATCATTGGTCTTGAATTATGTTTAGTAGGGCCTTCAATAATGCTCCTTGCAGAAAACGAAGAATTATGTGTAGATCATGCAATAAAAGTACTCATTGATATTTAAGACTATAGTCTTTACATGATCTTTTTTTAATTTAAAAAAACTAGTCTTAATTACATGATAAGCATCATTATTGTCATAAATTATAATTATATTATCTTCTTGGATGGTTGATTTTAAAGTCTTAACTTGCACCTACAAGTTGTTTAAATCAATCTAGACTGATCTTCTATTTGATATCGTTTTCGCATGGTTCTTGTGGTAGTAGAAATGATTTTCTAAGTAATGGTCGCATCTAATTCATGTATATTACTTTATTTTTTCTATGTATGTTAACTTATGTTGAGGTCAACTTTGTTTTCCATTGACCTAAATGAATTTTCTCCCTTCATTTCCTTATCTGGCAATCATGTGGACATGGATCAAAATTTGTTTCGAGTGTATGTTTCGGTCAGTCAAATAATGAAAATTTTTCGAGGCTTTTCAAAAATGTTTCAGAAACGTTAAGGATATTGTAATAAAAGTTACTAAATTTAGATAAATAACAGAGTTTAAGGCAAACAAATTAAATAGTTTCCGAATTACATCTTATTTTTGTTTCACTTGATTATAAAACGAAAATTTTTCGATGTTTTCGAAGAAAAAGATGGAAATTTTGATCCATGAATGTGGATTATAGTGAAGCAAATTTAACAAAACTTTTTTAGCTATTATACCCTTAATTTGTTTAATTTCTTATATTTTTTCATGATCATTTAATTTGCTTGATAAATTAGTTTTAAACATATTTAAACCAACCCACACAAATCGAGGTCCACTAACGAATTAACAAGCAGTCATATGATGTATATGTGTATTCTATGAATGGTTTCAAAGCTACCAAAAAAAAAAAAAAATACAATTGTATAAGAAAGAAAATAGAAAACATTTAATAAATTATTATATTCTTTTAATTGATTGCTTCAACATATGATCCTTTATTAAGCATTCCATATATACTTGTGATGTTTATATCCTCGTAAGAAAAAAAAATGCTTAGAATTTGAACAATCACTACAAATTAGGGCTGTGCAAACGGTAAAATCGAACCGAACCGAACTGTACCGAATTTCGGTATCCTGGTCGGTTCGATATTTTCAGAACGAGTACCGTTTGCCAAACCAAAAATTTCGGTACAGTTCGGTAAATTATCGATCGGTACGGTTCAGTACAAAAAAAACCGAAATTTTGAGAAGCTATTTTATGCTCCTTTGTCAAGACTAGGGGATCTTATTTATGATAAAGATGTTGTCTACATAAATATATAATAATGACCACTGCAGTTCTCTAAAGACGATGGAGATAACGTTGAAGGGATTAACAAAGGTCTATAAACTATATTTCTTCTTTGTTAATCTTTGCAATGTGTATGCTTTTGAACCACTCTGAATCAGATACTTTCTTCTTTATGTGGTACATTACGCCTTCAGGTTTTAGGACAAGCAAAATTCTTTTATTCATTTTCCATGTTATTCATGTATTGTTTCCGAAAGTTCGTTTAGATATTTGATGCACTAATTTTAATGAAAACATCCAACAACATAAGGAATAGAATTAAAAAAAATGAAAACCGAGAGAAGAGAATAGAATTGAAAGTTGAAACGTTAACTTAGGGCGAGACTGAGAGAAGAGAATTGAATGTTTTTCTAATTGGGTCTAACTTTCAGTCTTTGACAGATAAGGAATAGAATTAAAAAAAAATCGGTATTTCGGTTCGGTTCGATAAACCGGTCGGTAATATCGAAAACCGAAAGATAACCTGGTTCGGTAATTAGGCGCGTACCGTTTACCGAACCAAAATTTCGGTTCGATAAACGGTACGTACCGAATTTTCGGTTTCGATTCGGTACGACCGGTTTACCGAATCGTGCACACCCCTACTACAAATCCCTTGTCCTAATTTTTTTTATTAAGAAGAACTTTTCCTAATAATGTGTTCACATAAAATATGAATATATATATATATATATATATATATATATATATATATATATATATATATATATATATATAATTAAGAGCAAGGTTTCGAATCAGGCTCGACCCAAATTCGGTTCCATTTATGTTGGATCATATTCGATCGGGTCATATATGAATCTTACTCGGGTCTAAATTTCTCGACTTAGATTGATCTTGGCCTAATTCAAATCCAACGAAATCTTCCCTTTCAAAAATTATACCAGTATCTTTTTCTAAACCAAGTTTGTTAGTTTTACGATTATATTTAATTTATCTCATAAATATGTTAAAACTTTATTTACTAATATTCATATATATTATAGATGAAATATGCATAAAAATGATTTTTGAAGGAATTATTAACTACTATCTTCTTCAACTGGTGGTAAAATATTATTAATATTACCTATTTTAATAAAATTTTTGTATTTATTTATTGTCGAATACGAATCTTAAACAGATTGGATCGACCTAAATCCATATTCGCTCCACATATTTTGGATTACTGATATTTCTAATAAGATTTGTCGAATCTTTAATCGAATTAAAATCTATGATACACGGACTCCGAAAAATATAAATTATTGTATCAGATACACGAGGGACACGGAGACGGCTCAGATACGCGTGATATATGTATTCAATGGTCCATGTTGCATATCGGTAATAAAAATTAAAATAGACTCGTTATCGGAAACACTTGTTAAGCGTCCAGGACACGCCGGAGGTTCTTATGTAATATTTCAAACATAAAGGGTCAAATTTGAATTATAAAAAAATGATAAAATCTCTCTCCTAGTTTTAAAGCCACTACTCAATCTCTTTCCTAGGTTAAACATGAACTCCCAAATATAAATGATAGAAATTATAGAATCAATATTTCTTCCACTGTTGTCCTATTTTGTTTGGATAATCTAACTTACTTTGATTTAGATTACCAGACAACTCGTATTGCATAACTTTTGTGTATGTTAATAATGAATTAAGTTTGCTTTTGGAGAAATAATAATACTATAACTTTTGTGTATGTTAGAATGGATTATTTTTGCTTTTAAGGCTTAAATTAAATGATCTAGTTGATTATGCATAAATATAGATATAATTATATTTTTACATTCATATCCATACCGTATAGTATTCAATAAATTTCAATCATATGTAGCGTCATACCCGTATCCCTTTGTATGTATTCGTGCAACATAAATAAAAATTCAAATACATTGAACCGACTTCGGTTTGAATTCAGTTTAAAATCCGGCCCATTGACATCCATATCTTTTACATTTTAATTTTTGAGTGCATAGATCGACGAAGTAATTCGCCAATTTGAATTTGGGCCCATACTACATGTTTGTGAACTAACAGCAATTTGGATTATGATACCAATCATCTAAATTTGGGCTATATGGGCTTTTTCTTACCAGTTTCTGCTAACTCATTATTGTGGGCCTTTATCAGGTAGTTAAAAGCCCAAGCCCAAGACCAAGCCCGAAGACCACATAAACTTTTTTCCCAAGCTTGAGTAGAAGTCTGTTAATACTGAGTGAAATATAAATAAAAATTATTGTGATAGACTTTTTCTTTCTTTTTCTTTTCTTCTCTCTCACACACAATACAAGGAGCTTTGCTAGAGACGAGTGAAGAACCCTTCTTCATCTAAAACCATAAAAGTAAGGTAAATTGATGATTCGAGCTCAATCTCTCTCCATTTTGTCTTGATTTATCGACTACAAATTCGTTTTATGTCTTGCCTGGATTTTTTCAGATCTATTGTTTGACTAATTTTTGTTTTCTTTTTGTTAGATATCGTTACATTTTATTCGTTTTCACTCTTATGTCGTGGTTATAAGTGAAATGCGTTTAATTTTGTACGATTTTTTATGGATTTGTTGGTGTAGCAGATCTGAATTGGGATTAGATGAAGATATCATAATCTAATTTGTGTTGGTAAGTTTACGAGTGGGAAGAATAAAAATTAAGATAATGATTTATATTTGAATTTGGTACTGTGTACTGTCAAAACTTTTTCCAAGTAAATCTGTTTTTTGTAAACAAATTGCTAATGACTTGTCTATAATTTTTCTGGGATTTTTGGAACTGTTGAACATTCAGGTTCAGAAACGATAACTATATCTTTTTATAATTATTGTTGGCCATTATTAAATAAAGGCAGCTACTATAATTCAATAGATACATGGATCAAATTGGCTCGGAAACCTATCCGAGCAATTATGGAAGGATAAAAATAAAAAAGGAAACCTAGGTTTTTATGTATAGCTTTGTACTTTTATCTCCTTTTCCACGTGAACGGGATGAATTTCTGAATTGTGGCATATTACTCAGCGGTATATTTATGGTAACTTAGATGCTACACTGCTTGCAATGTACGGGTTAATTCTCCAATTGACATGTCATTTTCGTTAGCTACCATGAACAAGATAGATTTTTGGAAAATAGAAAAGAAGAAACATGTGAACACATGTCATTTAGAGAATGCACCCATGCATTTAATGACATGTGAAAGCCAACTTCTGTGACTGTTATAGTTTTATAATTAACTTTTTGTTTGACTTTTGTAGAAGTTAATGGCATCCAAGTTGCAGCAATTGCAAGGCAAGGCTTGCCAAGCCACGCAATTTGTGGCCAAGCATGGAACTGTCTATTACAAGCAATTGTTGGAGCAAAATAAGCAATACATTAAAGAACCAGCAACTGTTGAAACGTGCAATGAATTGGCCAAGCAGCTGTTTTACACTCGTCTTGCCAGGTTAATTTATTTAAATCCTTGCTGTATTTGTCTTTATGTCATTTCCATCTTCTGTTAGAAATGGTAAAATCAAGTTCGTGACTTCCATTAAACTGTCTCTGCTGGGAATTTCTTTGGCGACGTGTGATTAATCAATTGCTGATTGAGAATATATTGGAGCTTGATTGTATGATTTTCTGATTCAACTTAGTGTCTAATTATATGTTGCCCTTAATGATTGTGTTAAACTTTTTCAAGAAGGTTAGATATCTTTATTTCCCGCCATGAAAGTCGGTTCATCTTCCCTCCACCAACACAGGAACTTCCATAACATCAAGTGTTCTTTCCGTCTGGTCAAATTAATTTGTTGCCTTTGTTGCTCAAATTGCACTAAATGATATTAATATGATCTGGTTAAATTGAATGTGCTTTGCTCACCTGATTTTTCTCGGATTTGCCGCATTATCTAAGCTTTATAGATTTTGGCCTCTGAGTTGATGCATTAAATGTCAGTCAGCACAATGTCGGTAGGCTCATCCATAAGTCATTATATGTATCTATGATCATACTGTTTTTACCACACTATGATATGATGATTAAGTATTATTACTAGTATTACTCTATGTTGCAACCGAAACCGTGATAAACCATTTTTACTTCGATCGATATTAGCATATTATCATTTGTGTGTGGTTCAAAACTTTGCTTGCATTGGTGTTTGTTGTCTCCAACCAGATCTTGATTCCATGGGTTATCATAGTTCTTGTCCTAACTTTTTTATATATGTTCTATTTTTATCCATTTTGACTAAAAGACTTAGGTTTCTCTTCCAGTTTGTACACAATTTTCTGTCACCCCATATGATTGAATCTTTTGAGCCAGATTTTATTTGATGAATCATGCTATGGTGCATATTTTTTTATAGACTTGGTTTTTTATTAGTTCTGTTTTGTTAAAATGCAGCATTCCAGGTCGTACCGAGTCATTCTGGAAGGAGTTTGATTACGTAAAGAATATGTGGAAGCACAGGCAGGAGCTGAAGGTTGAGGATGCTGGCATTGCTGCTTTATTTGGGCTTGAGTGCTTTGCTTGGTTTTGTGCTGGCGAGATTGTTGGAAGGGGATTTACATTTACCGGTTATTATCCCTGAAAAGTGATAAATATCAACTGCGTGAAAATTGTCAAGCCAATTTAATCACATACCCATCGTCGAGAAGATTCTCATATGTGTCCTACATTCAAGATTTTGCTTTACTACAAATTTTTTGAATTTGAGAAATCAGTACTACATTCATCACCTCAATAATTTACTGATTTAAATTCCCTCTTTAGTAGAGTGGTTCGAAACTATATACCTTTCTTATGTATGTTAGATTAGACTGCTTTCTGTCATGAATGTAGCTCGGAGAAATGTTTCGATGGTGGCTTCATGGTTTTACCCAAAAGATCTCTGTTCCATTAATAATGTTTTATTAACGAAAAATTGGCTGCGTTTATGGATCATAGCCTAGTGAAAGTCTTTGATCTTTTACACGGCCGTTATTGTGATGCTAAACCCTTCCTTTTAGAGTTGCTTAACCTGATGCCGGTTGGCGATACATGGAGTTTTGTGTAGCTTGATAAGTATTGCATTAAATTTCATTATACCATTTTTTGAAGGTAAGGTTTCAAGAAACATCAAGTGCAGATGATGAATGCAACAAAAGTAACTGCCCTTTTTTTTTTTTTTTTTTTTTTTTTTTTTTTTTTTTGATAACCCAGGTGTACAAGCTTACACTTGACTAATCCTGGATCCTCAGAACCCTTGCCCTAGAATCCTGAAGGATGTAAATCGCAGGATGTGCCTCCACCAAGCCCCGGGTTCCCACCATACTGCTGTACACTCTGCGCACAAAGGGGTCTTCACCACAAATGACCCTTAGATAGACCCATAGAAATGCTTTCCATCCAAGTTCCAAATGGGATTCGAACCCCCACCCTTGCCGCTGGAGCAAGCCTTATGAATCATTGGTCGACCAGTTGGATTCACATAAAATGTCAGTGTGAATGAAGTGTATTGCTCATTTAAAAATAAGTTTATAATGACAGGTTTATTGAAGAAATTCAATGAAAAAATGCTATTTTAAATAGGAAAGTTCATTTAAGAAAAATAAATTTTGTTTTAAAATGTGCACAAAAGAAAACAAGAGTTAAAGAAATAAGATGAAATATCAACGAGAACTAGTAACCCTTCACTTTTTAAATCATGTTGGTGTTATATTTTCACAATGTGACAGATGAAAAAAATAAAAATGAAAATCGATATATGTATTTTTTATTTAAAGATTGGAACATTTTGATTTATAGATACCACCAAATGCAACAGACGACAACCTAATTTTAATTTTAATCTATAAATTGCCAGCCGGGTTGCCTGGCCCGAACCTCCTGCTTGCCCTGCCCCTTTGTTCGTCCAATTGTCATCTTCCATCTCCAACCGAACCGAGCCAGCAAACCCCCCTAATGCTCGGTTGCCGGCTTGGTTGCAGATGGCCTTATTGAGATAAAAGGAATAAGTTTTTCAATACCATCAAACAAAACTCTCGCTTTCAAAAAAAAAAAAAAAAAACAAACAAAATCTCTCAATATCGGTATATTTTAGATGCATATTAGGGGGAAAATACAAGATACTCCTCTGTGTTAAGGTAAACTAGCAAGAAACTACCTTGTGAAATTTTTATTGCTCTAAACTTCCTTGTGTTTTTAAAAACCCTGCAAAAACGCCCAATTTGTAAAAAAATAGGTCGTTTTAGATCGACATATTTCAAGAAGTAATTTTAAAAATATATCACGTGAAGTTGTAGAAACCAACTTGAAGTTTTAAAAATGGTTTCTTGAAATATGTCGATCCAAAAATACCTACTTTTTATAAATTGAGTTTTTTTATATGGTTACTAAAAATACAAGGAAGTTTGGCGCAATAAAAATTTCACATGGCAGTTTCTTACAGGTTTAACATAACACAGGTGAGTATTTTGCATTTACCCTGCATATACATATAATATGTTGCGGGTCAAACTTATGAGCTAGGCTCATTTTAGAGAATTCAAGGAAATTCGTGCTGTTTTGATATTGATTCCCTATGAAAATTCTTACTTAGACCTTGTTTAGGAGATATTGTCTAGATGTTGTGGTTAAAAATGCACCACGTCATTAGTTGTGATGATGTGGTGCTCTCATTATTATGATGTTGTATATTTTCAAGCATAGTTTCTAGGAAAATCTCCTAGACCAAGCCTAAGTAAGAATGTCATGGTTCCTCGTCTCTTTTTTTTTTCCTTACGTTTTTACTTTTGCGCGAAATTTTAGATAAAAGTTAAAGAAGTTAAACTTGGGAAAATTGCTTTTTTGGTACCATAGGATAGGCTGACTTGCACTTTTGGTACCATTGGATATGAAAATGCAAATTTGGTACCATATGATAGGTTTTCATTGCAATTTTGATACCAAACCCAATTTTTCTACAAAGTTAATGGCAATTTACCCCCTACTAAATGCATAATGTTCAATTTAACCCCTCGTGATTTTAAAAAAAAAGCATTTTACCCCTTGAAATTTTTACAAAATTTCACATCGCCTCCCTGATATTTTTATAGGCGGCACTTAATCCACTTTTATTATGTTAATGTGATTTTTTACCCATTGTGTTATGATAAATGTGGCAATTTACCCCCTATGTTAAATAAAATAGTTTGCATGCATACTCTCAATTTCGGCAAGTGGGTTACAATCTCCGGCTGAAGAGGGTAAATTGCTTCATTAAAATTTTACAGGGGGTAAATTGATTTTTTTCAAATTATAGAGGGATAAATTGAACATTATGAATTTCATAGGGGGTAAATTGTCATTAACTTTGTAGAAAAATTGGGTTTGGTACCAAAATTGCAATGAAAATATATCCTATGGTACCAAATTTACATTTTCGTATCCAATGGTACCAAAAGTGCAAGTCAGCCTATCCTATGGGACCAAAAAAGCAATTTTCCCGTTAAACTTTTATTTTCTCTTTACATAAATGTCCTTAAAAGTAGTAATTGAAATTTAGTGATGTCAAATCATTACTTTATGTGAGTGAGTATTTTTGAGAAAAATAATTTCATTTAAAGAAAGAAAGAAAATTTTATTTTGAGACTTTATGAAGAGTGAGTATTTAAAAATATTATTAAATTATTATATATTGTATTTATAAATATCAGAATTTTCTTTATTTGTAATCACTCAAAACTGAAAAGGGGGAATTTGAGAAATATCCGGCCAGCCAATCAGAGAGAAGAGACAACACGAAATTCCAAATAACAAGGAAGGCTATTTGATTTGAGCAAGACATTGACTATCGTCTAAAATCAGGAGAGCTACAGCAACTGTGAGAGAAAAATTAGGAGAAAAAAAAAAAGAAAAAAAAAAATTGGTTGACATATCAGATCAGAATGCTGCTGTGGCACGACGTCGTTCGAAACCTAACAGGCGTCGCCGCCATATATTTCATCTTCCTATTTCTCCACATTCTGATCGCTGAATCCTCCAATAATTCTCAGGCATTCTTCATTCTGAACTCTCATTCGCTTATGCAATTTTATATTTTCTTTTTTTATTGATATTTTGGATTAATATTTTCCTTGTGAATCACAGGTAGGGTGCAGCAAAACATGTGTGGCGGAGAATTGTAATAGTAAGAGTTTTTTTATCTTTGAATCCTTTTTACAATGATTGATTACCTTTTTGTGCTAGTAAATTGATTTTTGTGAATTTTGTGTAATAGCGATTGGGATCAGGTATGGTAAGTACTGCGGAGTAGGGTGGAGCGGATGTCCGGGAGAGAAACCTTGCGATGATCTGGACGCTTGCTGCAAGATCCATGATGAATGTGTTGAAAAAAATGGTACATACTGTCTTACTTGTATCATTACTTTATTGATCTGTCTTTTTCCCTTTTGTGTTGATGAAATTCTAATTCAACTCTGAAATTGGAATAACTGAGCAATGGTGATACAATCCAAGGAAACTGAGAGTAGGGGTCTAGAAGAGTTAGTAGTATCAAAAGACACAATGTTTTTGATTGTTGAACAAACCAAGATCGAACGAGGTGTCGAATATCAAGTAGTTTAATATTTTTATATATATTTGGGCTAGTTTTAGCTTAAAAAGTTATGACACGGAAAACGTTGTTCCAAGTGCTTGATATGTAAAATGAAACGTGCTCGAGTCGAGTAGTTTGGTTTCATTTCAGTCGTAGCTGAGAGCAATCGGTTTATTAATTATATCACTGTTGAAGTTTTCTGTCGTTTAAATTCTATTGCACGGAATGGGCATTGAAGCTCACTTCCACCATTTTTCTTGACTAGGGAATGGTTTAACTTGTTCTCTAATGGGTGGTGCTATGATAGGAACACATGGTTTGCAAAGTTGATGCTAGAAAATAAGGGTTACACACACCACTGCTTCATTTGAGAAGTAAACCCATGCTAATCCTCTGGCTATCTATGGCAGCAGTCATTTTCCTAATTTTAGTGGTGTCAGCGAGAAGTTTAAACTCGGGGCCTTTCAAAATTCAAATCCCTTCGGGTTATTATAGTTTTTTTTATCGCTTATACATGATATCAGCAATAAACAATTTCATCCAAATAAACTCACCAATTTTATCGTATTTTCTTATAGCACTTCGCTTTTATCAAAGTTATTTGTATCATGAAGATTAAACTCCATCTGTAAATAATAGGTTGATTTTCCATTTGAGTTGCATTTAATAGTTAATGTCTTTAACTAGTGGAAGCAAATTACAATCAAAATTGATTGTGCTACATTGGAATTAATTCTCCAAGGGTTGTCTTTTGTATGCCGCTTTAGGCTACTCATTATAACATCTCCAAAAAACTCTTATCATTCTTATAATAGGTGATTAGTTGACTATTTGTAGATGCATTACTAATTATTTCATCAATGGGTTTTTACGTCTCTGTGGAGATAATATGATATATAAATCTGTAGTATGTACAATTTAGTTTTGTCATCTTTTCATTGATATATCATTCTCGTATTTAATTTTGTCATCTTTTGATTGGTAACATTTCTCATGTTTATTTTTTGTCACCTTTTGATTGGTATACCTATCTCATAAGAAAAACATGTTATTACATATAATTGTATTAAACAAATTAGAAGTTTTGATTTATCGTATATGTATCTGGTTGAAGAGGTTAGATTGTTGAGTTGAATGATTTTATGTTTCAAATATGAAACATTTTAATCAAAGTTTAACTAATTTACAATCTAATTTGGCACGTGTTGGATTAAGAGTTGCATAGATATCGGTTCAGTTCCTATTAAGTAAGGAGCTACGCTAGACTTACCCTCACGTAAAACTCAACCCAACAACACACCTTCAACTGTAAATTGTATTTTCTTTCAAACAAGATGATCATCTTCATCAGTGAGAAGTTTAATCTTTTTTTTCTGAACACTGCCCCATAAAAACTTCATCCTACAGATGATTTGCTCGATTTGTGTGCTCGTATTATAATCTTTGCTCAAGTATTGACCAACTTAATTTGAATATTTTCAGGTATGACCAATATTAAATGCCATGAGAAGTTCAAAAGGTGCATAAAGAAAGTGCAGAAATCTGGGAAGGTCGGTTTTTCGAAGATCTGTCCATATGACACAGCAGTGCCGACAATGGTACAGGGTATGGATATGGCAATTTTATTTAGTCAGTTAGGTAACTCAAGGGCTGAACTTTAATAGGTTAGTGAAATATTGAGGTACTCTTAATGGGAAAAAAAGAAAAGGGCAGGTAATTGATTGATTAATTGTAAGGAACATTTAGGAAATTGCAAATTGTACGCGAACATTGCCTTTAGAGGTGCATTTTTCTTGAGCCTATTTAGTGTTGGGTCCTGTTAGAGGATGAAAGTATAATCACGACATTTTTTGTTGTAAGAAGAGAAACATTTTGTCTATGGATCTCGAGAATGAGTACTTGCTTGTTGTCGACACTTCTTGAATTTCATTTGCATGATCTCCAAATGGTAATTTACTAATCTATAGGCACTTCTCTCAGCAAAGATTGGAACTTGGGTTCGTCACATTATCGGGAATGGGGACTAGTCTCTTCTACTCAAACCCCCTTTGTTCCACAAAGCATTTCTTGAGATAGTGCTGGATATATAAAGGTCGAAATTCACTTCCTTCTGTCAATAATTGCTGATTTAGAATGATGAATTCAAGCAACTTATGGAAAATGGTGGAAGAAAACCAATTTAAACTATGAAAATAATTTACCCATGGTATAAAAGTTCATCTTCGTCCAAAAATACCAAAATGCAGAAAAATGACTTGAAAGTTGAAACCAATTAAAGTAAACCAATTGTAGCTCGAAAGTCACTTCCAAGGAAAAAAGAACAAAAGTAGTAAGTTTAACTTTGATAGGGACGTGAAAATAGGACAATTGTAGCCGGCAAGCAATTTGCATCCTTTATGTTTTAAGTTGTCGCAATTTTAGTCTTAAATTCGCCGGAATTAAAATTATTGTTTATAGATTGCCACATAAGTAAATAAATTGAGTGAGGATTCCTTCAACTTAGGCTAACTTGATAAAATGACGTGGTGGATTAACACCATGTGGCAGACCGAGGGACAAACCCCATAATTTGTTTGCTTGCGTAGATTTTTTTTTTAAGAACACTGATTTTAATTTCAACAAATTTAAGACTAAAATTGCGGGTAATAGGACTAAAATTGTGACTACTTAAAACATGAAAAATGTAAATTATCTGTCGAAACTACAAGTATCCAATTTTCGCGTCTCTACGAAAAGTTAAATAACTAAAAAAAGAATTTTTCTCACCTTCCAATGTATTACTTGACAAGTTACTCGTCTCGTCTCAAAAATTACTCTTTCAGTTTTGTTTAGTATAGTTTTGGGTTTTCATCTCAACATGTGTTTTCATTTAAAAGAATGATTTCTGACACCCAATATACTAATTTAAATTTTTTTTTTTTAGAACAATATACTAAGTTAATTAAATAAAATATATATCAAGCTACAGACTCATTCTATTTCATATTGAGATTTATTTTCTTCTTAGATTTTAATATCATTGTTGGGTTTCTGTTAGTTGTTAGGTCAGCTCATATAGAACGGATTAACACAGTGACCAGAATAGGCCTGCAAAATTGACATTTTATCCCCTATATAATTTTATATGGACCACTTTACCCCCTCCCCCCAAAGGGTAATTTAAACTTTTTATACAATATATTTCACGCCCCCTTTCATATTTAAGTGAGTGATGTACACTCTCTAACTAAGAAATGTAAATTGCTCATTTGAAAACGGATTAACACAGTGACCAGAATAGGCCTGCAAAATTGACATTTTATCCCCTATATAATTTTATATGGCCCACTTTACCCCTCCCCCCAAAGGGTAATTTAACATTTTTATACAATATATTTCACGCCCCCTTTCATATTTAAGTGAGTGATGTACACTCTCTAACTAAGAAATGTAAATTGCTCATTTGAAAACGGATTAACACAGTGACCAGAATAGGCCTGCAAAATTAACATTTTATCCCCTATATAATTTTATATGGACCACTTTACCTCCTCCCCCCAAAGGGTAATTTAACCTTTTTATACAATATATTTCACGCCCCCTTTCATATTTAAGTGAGTGATGTACACTCTCTAACTAAGAAATGTAAATTGCTCATTTGAAAAAATCACAATTCACAAGTGAGTCAATTGTCATTATCAAATTAATATGGAGATAAATTGTTATTAACTCCCTTGTATAATGACAATTTAGTACGTTCTGGCAATATTATCTAAGCATTAGGAAACTCAATTAATTAATAGCTCATCAATATTATTAAACTTTCTTGTCAAGAATCTCTATTGCCGCGAGTTTAGGAAATAAATTGTTTTTCAAAGATTGAGATTTCGAGAATAATATTGAGAAAAATTTCCAAGGATTTGTTTCTAAATCTCCACACTTTTGTATCTATAAATTAAATGACTTCGTACTAGAGGAAAATTAAAATAAAAATGGCAAAGTTTACTCAATCTATACTAATACTCATAGTTTTGGTTTTATGTATGTATGCCAATAGCAAGTATGCAGTTGCTAGGCCAGTGTTAGCCAAAAGAGGCACCACTGATGAGATGAAATTTATGTTCGGAAAGCTGCCAAAAGGAGTGCCTATTCCTCCGACCGCCCCGTCCAATTGTAGAAGCGATTCACCGCCTACCCCCAATTGTAACCGCCGTGGGAAACCTCCTGTTTTGAACCTATAATGTGTTACTTCAATTGATCGGATTCAACCCTAATGATATGATTGTAATCTGATTTTCTTTTTCGTGTTTATCATATTTAATAAATGTTTAAATTATGTGTTTGTCTTTTACATTTGATTTATTTCTGCTTGTAAAAATTTAAGATATCCATGTAGCTAGTTCTATAAACAGATTCACGATTAACATATATTAACTTCATAAAAACTTGAATACATGGATCAAAACTTTAAATTTGCACTTGATATTCTCACATATTCGTGTTTATCATAATTTCATATTTAGTCTATATTTTTCTTGTTTGATTTTTATTGATTCATACTCGCAATTTAAAAATCTATATGCATTTTTTTTCTGACCCAAAATAAAATAAAATAAAATACTAAGGGCATGTTTGTTTGGTGTTTGGAAAAGTAGTTTGGGAGAGTAGTGGAGGTTTGTGAAATAATCTTGATTTGCGTAATGTTGTTTGTTTGGGTTTTGAGAGAGTGGTTTGAGAAATAAAGTAGGTATAGTTTTTTTTTTTTTTGAAGAGTTGAGTTGTAGGTGTAAGATGTGTAAGATTTTATGTCAAATCATATTTATTGTGAGATAATTTGTGTAAGTGATAGATTGTTTTATGTCAAATCAGAGGTTAGTTTGTATAGGTTTTGTTTAGAGATAAGAAAATTGTTGTTTGTTTGGGTTTTGAGAAGGTAATTTGAAAAAAATTAAGAAAGGAAAAATTTGTTTCAGAAAATTGAAAATATGTTTGTTTGGCATTTCACAAACACAAAAAAAAATTGGAAAACGCCAAACAAAGCCCTAAATCGTCTACTCAAGTAGTATCTTAATTAGCAAGTCAAGTAGTAATTACTTTTCAACCCTTTAATTTCAAGTTGTTCTACTTCTACTCAGTATTGACACGGATTGCAGAAGAATATTTTAACACCCAATTTTCCCAATAGAAGACGAGGGGTCAAATCAACTCGGTCAGATTATTAATTTTTTATTACTCCTATAAATACTTCTCCCATCCCACAAATTCGAATTTCCCCATTTCATTTCCAGAAAACAATAGGAAAATAATCGAAACTCTTCCCGCAAGTATTCTCTGAATAAACACGAAATCGAAATCTCCAAATATTATATTCATCTCTAATAAACATTGGATCGATTCACGATATTGATCGGGAATTCGTGATTGTAATTTTAAGTAGATGAAGAAATCGAAGTTTCTGCAGAACTCAAAGGACCTGCTTTCCAGGAGCTTCAATCCTGCCAAATGGTAAATTCAAATACTAGCTCACGTGTTTATTTACTTTCTAGGGATCGTTTATTTGTTACGTATTGTTAGATTTAATTATGTTTACTTTATTAATGGTGGTTATTGGATTTGATGATGCAGTAAGACGTCGCTGAGGCTGGGGGCATCAAGGCTGAAACTCTTGAGGAACAAGAAACAAGTCCAATTGAATCAGATGAAGAGGGAAATATCACAGCTGATTGAGTCTGGGCAGGATCGAACGGCTCGAATTCGAGTAATTATCTCTTTATTTGCGATGTGTTATGGACGTGTTACTATGAATCATTCCATTATCTTACATTTTTTTGAGATGATAGCGAATTTTTTTATAGAAGCTCAACTAAGAAATAAGTAGTAGAGAACCAGTTGAAATTAATTCCCTTAATTTGTTAACCACCTGGATTTCTTGTTTAGTTGGTGTGTCTGACTTTTAGCTTCCATTTTTATGAATGGATTTAATGCTGCCTGACAAATTAATTAGCATTCTTTTCAGATTCGGAGAACATTTTGAGTCCTGCCATAATGCCAATCATATATTCAAGTTTGCACTTTATGTTATTTTCTGGTATTGAATATCCAACTCATTTATTAGAGAGGGGAGACATTTAATATTTATGACTTGACTTAACATTCCCCCGCACGTGTAGACTGTATACATTTTACTCGAGCATAACACGTGTAATTCAGAATTGTGTGTGGAGAGATTCGAACACAGGACTTCTTTTAGCCTGACATCTGATACCATATTGGATGTCCAAGTCATCTAAAAGCTTAAGCTATTAGAGAGGAGATGATATTAATGACTTGCATGTACCTATGTAGAAATAAGAGAGTGATCTTTCCGAGAGTGCTTGTGCATCCAACCGCCTTAAGACTGTTTGTTCTAACCATGAAGGTGATCCAATTAGTAAGTTAGTTCTATGTCTGTGAGAAAAAACTTGAGAGTTGTTCTTGTGATTTGTGCTCACGCAAAGATTTATTTCCATTCATACTACATGCATTTAATATGATCAAGTCAAAAGTAATTGCAATCGTAACAGATTTTTTATTTCATCACTTATGTCAATTTGAAGCTGTTAATTTCCTTTTGTGCTATAGACATCAACATTTGTTCCAAGAACTGTTATATGAGCAGAACTTTTCATGCCTATTTTCGCCTTCTTTTTCAGGTTGAACATGTCATCAGGGAAGAGAAGATGATGGCTGCATATGATCTTATCGAGATATACTGTGAACTTATTGTTGCTCGTCTGTCAATAATTGAATCACAAAAGTATGTATCTTAGGCCCCTCCAGAATTCTTATGAAAGTTTACAGTTTTTGGCCCTCTTACATTTGAAGGATCCTATTATTTTGGATTTTACTATGTGGGTAATTGAAAATATGCTTGCTACTCCATTTCTCTTAATTTATCCTGTTTTATGAAAATATGTCAATTTTTTTGTGGTTCATGAACAAAAGGTTTCATCTTACTAGTACCAAAATGTCTCATTATACAGTCATCTTACTGAATCTTCTGATCCTAGTTCATTGAAATGGACTTATTTCCTCAGACTATTTTTAAGGCAGTCATATTTATATGGTCTCAATTCTTGCAGGAATTGCCCCATTGACCTGAAGGAAGCAATAGCAAGTGTATTGTTTGCATCACCAAGATGTGGAGATGTACCCGAACTTCTTGATGTAAGGAAGCAGTTTACTGCGAAATATGGAAAAGATTTCACTACGTCAGCTATAGAACTTCGTCCAGCATGTGGTGTAAGTCGCATGGTATGTTCAGGAAGCTTATTTATTTTATTTAGCACCTACAGTGACTCAATGTTTCACTAGATTTTATTCAGCTGCATAAAATGTCTTACTGTCACCTGGTATGATATCATATCGCAGTTGGTTGAGAAGTTATCTGCAACAGCACCTGATGGACAGGCCAAAATCAAAATTTTGAGTGCAATAGCTGAGGAGTTCAATGTCAAATGGGATCCCAAATCCTTTGAAGAGAAAGATTCAGTAACTCCAAGTGACCTGCTGGTATGGTGTAGTTCCTTCTGTCATTCTACATGTAGTTTTATAGTGCACTATTATACCCTACAGGTGGAGGAATGATTTAAACATTTTGTGTTTTAAGAGTTCATTTCTTCAATTTCAGAATGGATCAAATGCCTCTGGAAATGAGAGTAAAGTGTATGTCGAACCTTCCAGTATTGAATCACCAGTTGTTCAAGCTCCCGCTAGTAACAACAAAATGCATAGTTCACCATTGAATTTCTCCAAGCAGGGAGCAGAAAAGCTTGCTCCTACTCAAACATCAAGTGCCAACACAGCATTCCACCCTAATGAAAGGCCTCCTGGTATGTTATATTCAATTGAACATGAACTTCTGGCTCAATTTTCATTTAATGGTTGCTTATTTAGCTCTTAAATACTTAATATTTTTTGTTATTTCCAGCATTAGGTGACGGAAGGTCACAATTACTTCAAGGAGATAGCAATACTATCCCACCTGATAGGCAGAGGTGGAATATGGAATTTAAGGATGCTACCGCTGCGGCACAGGCAGCTGCTGAGTCTGCAGAACGGGCAAGTATGGCTGCCAGAGCTGCCGCAGAACTTTCAATATGTGGCAGGACAACAAATCAATATTTCACGGAATCGCATAAGCCAGATGTTTATATTTTAAAAGATGAAGGACCAGAATCGCACACAAAGTCAAAACTGACCAGTGAACAATATTATGAAGAGTTTGTAGAAAGTTCATCATCTGAACGTACTAGGTTACATAATGAGAAGATAGATGGTATTCAAGCAGATGATCTGAAGACAGCTGGAAAATTCAGGGACGATGGTTGTGGTGATACCAAGAAATATAGTGAGTCAGCCTCTTCAAAATCCAAAGCTTCATCTGATGATGTTTTATTGAATCATGGTTTCCCAGTTGTAGAAAGACATTCTCGAAAGAATTCATCAGAGGAGGACTCTGATATTGGAGTGAATATGAAGAAACATTTATCCACGTACGAGGCTGAAATTACAAATGGCTCGCCAGATAAATCTGAGAATATCAGAGAAGAAAGGGTCGGGGAACAACTGAGTGTTAAGTCTTTCCGTTCTAGCATTTCTGATGATGTGAACATTTTTGCAACTTCCGAGGATACAAAGTTTGGATATGATTCTGGTGAGGAACCTTTTGTTGGTGCTGGCAAGGAAGATGCTAATGAAGAAGCCTCTCCAAAAAGCTCCCATGAATCAACTTCTGTATTTTTTGACAAGTTTGATTCAGACACTGATGATCCTGGTTTTGATATTGGCCCTAAATATGATGAGCAAGAGCCAGAATTCCATTTTCCATCGCCAAGCCAAAAATCATCTGAACATCTCTCAATTAATACATATTCTTGGAGCCCTAAATCTAGCTCAAGCAAAGTAACAAATTCTACCCCATCACTGTTTTTCACTAGAAAAAACTCATCTCCTGATTTTTCCGAAAACTTGACATCTGTAAATAGTTCAGAACTGGATAGTTCTATGCCTGTGACTTTTGATGAATCAGATGGCCCCGCTTCTGAGAGTGATGAGGATATCAATATTTCTAAGCACACTGCTATTGATAGAGATCTTTCAAGTGAAATCAGTATAAATGGGTTGCAATGTAGTGATGAACACGGACAATCAGTTGGATCATCATTTAAAGAAAATGGATATTCAGGATTTGACAGAAAACATTTTCCCTTATCTTCTGATGATGAATTGAAGTCTAATGAAATAAACAAGGAAAGAAACCCAAGAAAATATTTGGATGCCGATTCTCCAGAAAAAATCAGTATTGGGAAACTCTCTGCTGGTCATCCAACTTTGGGATATAAAAAGTCTCAGATGGAACCAAATGACCTTGGCAAGGAAGTGAGTCCTGATAATGAGGGATTGAATTTTGACAAACTCACAGGTGGTTTGCGGCATAAGGGTTATAACCGCCCCCCTTACATGAAGAATCGATTCGATGAGTCATCATCATTGAAAGAGGAGACTACCACCACGATTGAGAGCCCTAAAAATAGCACAATGTTTGATCATATGAAAAGTTCTAGAACACCAGAACTCTACTCTGATGATAGTGAGAGTTCCGAGGAAGAAGATTCTTCAACGAAAAGTTCAAGTGCTGGGAAAGAAATTAAGACAAAGCTGAATATAAGAGCTTCAAATTCGATTTTTGGTTCTGATAACAGTGATTTGGATGAAGATGCACCAAAGGAGGACTACCTTAATAGGAAAACCCATATACAAAGTGGGATTTCTAGAAGAACTAAAGCTTCTCCTAGTTCTGGAACAAATTCTTATTCTAAGACTCAGGTGAGGTCTGAAGCACTTTATTCTGATGCTGGCATGGATAGAAAACCAACCTCTTACATCTCCGAACCTCCCAAAGAACCCCAGTCCGAAAAGAGGAATTCAAGTCAATGGGAAAACTACGAGCAGCCTTCATCAGCAAAAGTGGCTATTAAACCGGCTAAATCAAAATTTTGGGGACCTCCAGAGCAATCTAAAGAACGGATTAAGTCTGCAGCACATGATGATGAGGCTAGCAGAGCAACAAAACCAACAAACTCATCTCCCAAAACCCAACAAGAATTCCAGTCCTTTGGGGGGAGGTCTAGTCAATTGGGAAACTCGGAGCACCCTACCTCAACAAATTCAAGGTTGTTAGAAATTCAAGAACACCCCAGCTCAATCCAGGAGTCTAATATCTTTCGAAAGTCATCTGAACTGGAAGAACCGTCAAGAAAGACCGAGGCATTGGTTAGCAGTGAAAATCCGAGGGCAAAGACTTCTTCAAATAAAGATGAAAATTCCAAAAAAGGAAGACATGTTCATCCGAAGCTTCCAGATTATGATACCCTTGTTCAATCTCTTCGAATGAATCGTACTTGAAATGTTACAATCTTACATATTTGTTACATATATTTGTTACATTTGATTCTTGAATATATCAACTATTTACAGAATATGCCATGTATTGTTGGCTAATATAGTGGACATTTTTGTGTCGATACTTGTATAGATGAACAAGTAAATTTTTTAGTTGTGTATTGCTGTTCGTTTTCTTCTTTCATTGATTTGATGATAATTAATCGGAAAATTTTTAATTCCGGAAAACCGTGGGCCAAACAGGACCAAATTTTTGGTTCCTAGCCAGTTCGGTTCTGGAAACTCATGGACCGAACCATTCAGTCCGGTTCGGTTCAGGCAGTTTCCAATAGTTGGGAGGCTAGAGTAATATTTGTGGAAGTATTTTGAATTTTCTTAAGTAGCCTGCCAAACAAGAAGAATTCCTCCTATTAGGGCCAATGACATTTGAGATCAGTTAGGCCCAAACCATTTAACCATTTAACCATTTAACTGGACTTACCGCAAGGAGTTGTTAATAGTAAAATTATTTAGATAACAAGGAGACATTCGACTTCGCTTTTGCGGATGCTGATAAACCTAATTACCAAAAATACCTTGGAAAACTGATGGAAACTCTGAAACCTGGAGGAGTAATTCTCCACGACAAATTGACAACACACTTTTGGGAGGATATGTTCCAATGCCTAAGATTATGTTCCAAAAACATGTTTAGAAGTACACAAAGCTGCTGTCGAGTTCAATAAGCTTCTGGCAGCAGATTAATCGAGTACAAATTTCTGAAGTTCCTCTAGGCGATGGCCTTACCTTCTGTCGACTTCTGTGAAATGACTCAAAACACCTTGTGATCTTGGCACTGGTGTTAAGAGTGCAAATAAAATGAAGTTTCAATTAATGTAATGTAATGTAATGAAACTATTAATACATGGAGGAGATTGAAGCTGTTGACATGTTAAATTTCAATGAATTTCCAGAAGTTCAAAGAATTCAGTTTTACAATATCCCCACCAAAAACAGTTCATGCGCAACTAATAAGATTAGAAGGGCAACTTATATCTGTTAAATGAATTCTCCATATCTAAACCGTATATGGATTGAACCATTAAGGACTATGGAACATAAACTGGATGATAATTTAAATCAAGAATTTGTCGTAGAATATCTATCTGCCTTTGCAGCAAATGTTTCTGCTACCAGAAGAGGGAAGGCTATGGTTGCATCACAGTGTACCTGCTCGAATAGCAACAACAACCAAAAAAAAAAAAAAAAATCCGATGATTTGAAAATAATAAGGAATAAAAGAACAAACTTCAACTTAGAAAGTAAAAAAGGTATGACCTTAACAGTCTTAGCATTTCCTCGAATCTTGCCCCAGGACACAGCTTCATCGGGACGAGCGCCTGAATCACTTCCATCAAACTCTTGTGCAGTGTTAATAAAAACAGCAAAATCTGCACCATTACGCATCATATTTGCGTTACAAATATGATGCTTTGGAAGCCCGCCTCCAAGAATTATCATACCGGCCTTCCTCTTTCCAGCATGGACAGCCTCACCATTTATTGCCCTAATATCTGTTCATAAAGCAAGCAGCCTCAATAATTTTAGACTTCATTTGAATCGCAGGATTTGGTTCTGGAGAAAAATTTGGATATACGATTTTAAATGACTTGAATAGTAGAAAATGGTTAAGATTTCAATCCTTAACGATTTTAAAATGATCCAAACATTACTTGGGTCCAAATGCTTCAACCCAAAATGAGGCTTTAGAGTTTATATAAAGTGGTGAGAACGGGTCCACTTATGTTACCTTGTACAATATCGATCACTAGTCCACGCTCGTTCTTGTATGAGTGAAAATACAACATATCACCAAGTGAACCATCTGTTAAGCCAGGGCAGAAAACAGGAATATTGTTCTGCAGGTGGGGCAAAAAATTTAGATGTCAAATAAAATAAGCCGAATGTAACAGCTGTCAACAAATTTAAGTCCTACAATGCCTACAAGAAGCCAAGACATTTGATCATGAAAGTAACAACAGATTATCATTGCATTTGTTCTGAATCATCTTTAAGTGTTCAGTAGTCCGCAAAGCATTTGAAAAATGAACCATGTTCAAAAGGTAATAAACAATTTTAACCAGCTCTAGCTCATTTAATTATATATTAAGCTTTTAGAAGTATGACATAATCTTTGCTCTATTTCATTTAAAATTTTACTTACCCTCATGAAGGTGTACTAAGGCCTAAAGTAATTTTGTAGATTCCGGAAAAGAAAATAGCAGAAGAAAGGTTTACGAATTAGGGGATAGTTTAAAGAACCAAGGTTCGAAAATTTGGCAACATTAATGATAAAACAAGTAAAATAACAAAAATTAACTTAACCAATCCCTTTGGCTTCATCATCGCCTAAAATAAGATATTCTGATTGTGAGAAGAACTAAGATACCTTGTATGCCCAGTATAAGTATGAACTCTCATCATTAATTTCTTTTCCCAGGCGTGCAATCACTTTAGATGGTGTCCACAATACATTCTGAATAAATAAATTTTCAAGAAATTGATCGATAAGGTATATTTCAGCAAATGAGAAGATAAAAAGTGTCACATGACACAATAAGTTAATGAATACCTGTGAGTTTTGTTCCTCTAACATGCGGTCGAATATTGGAATGATCCAATCCTCGAATTTACAGTAGTTTTCATTAGGAACCAACAAGTTACCAATTCGGTTCAACCCTTTCGAACGAAGAACAGCTCCAGGCAACGAAAAGGCACCTTTGTAAGTGGGTGCAAGGCACTTCACAAGGTCCTCCTCGATACCACCAGCTGTTGTTACCACTACATCGACCTGTAGACATATTATTAGACACTCTTACATCAAACTGTTGCTTCAGAAATCATAACTTATCCCATAAACACATTGAATGTCTGAACGATATTATTGTATTATATAAGACCATTAACTCCAGAAGAATATATAAAGCTATAATTTAGATGTTAGAAAGGTGGCCACAGTACAACAACTAATAATACTGCATATGGAAACTCGGTGATTGTTTATTCATTATTCTAATCCCAGCTACTGAATTTCCTAATCAAATACCCGCACAAACAGAACTGCAGTCATTATAATTCTTTTTTCACACAACTCACCATGTGATGCTGAAGAAGATATCGGACAATATCTCTAATGCCCGAGGAGATGAGATTTGAAGTGAAACCAAGGAATACTTTACACCTCACAGAATCTCTGTACGCAAGATTTTTCTCCTCCTCACTGCAATCTTCCGTTATACTCTCATCCGATAGTCTCCAATCTAGCTTCAAATACAATTAGAACAATTGTAAGCAAGCAATAACAATTAATGGTCATATCATCATAGCATTGTTATAATACTTAATATGCCTTAAATTCTCAATAAACACAACATACTAAGCAAAATCCACCCCCATTTTATGTGATAGCAGACGGAACTTCATAAAAAAAAGGGGGAAATAACTATTTTTCATGATTATGAATCTACAGCAAAAAAAACCCAACTTTCCTAAAATCCAAACCCACTGTATATAATTATCAAACAACTAATTACAAGCATCAGCAAAAGCACAATCACTTCCAATTTTAAACTAATGAACTTGACATTGTACTTGTATACGTGATAAAAACTGAATCTTTCCCCAAAAAAGCAGCAATTGGAGAAAAAGAAATCAAACAAACCATTTGGTTAACTAGTTGAATAGCGTCGCCGAGATTGGAGGCCTGGAATCCAGTGGAGACCATGGACTTGAGAAGATCGTGATAGTTCACACCCTTATTGAAATCGTAGCCCTCTATTTTGACGTACGCGCCATCCAACGACTCTGATTCCTTGAACACTGCCGAACGTACGGATTCCGGCAGGCTATCTTTCGAAGCTTTCCCCATGGCGGCGCCCAACGGCTCAGTCATAATTCTTAAACTACACGACGGATGTTGCTTATTTTTTCAGCAATCAGTGTACTTCGATTCTTCGACCCGCCTAAAATTTGGAATAGTTTTTTTTTTTTTTTTAAAGAATATTTGGAATAAATTTTAATGGTAAACGGAATTTAGTACATCAATTTTGGGAGCCCATCACAAAGTAATTCTCTTTTTCTTTTCTTTTTTAATAAAATAGCCCATTACCTTTTTTTCTTTTTTTCATTTTCATAGGCCTAAATTGTCCACCAAAGAGTACATCAAAAGAGAATGAATATTATTAATTAAGCAAAATTTCAAAATTAGCCCTGTAATATAGTCCTTTTCAATTTCAATTGTACTTAAATTATGAAAAAATGATATGCAAATCACGGGAGGTAAATTATAGAGACAACATTTGTTGAATAAATGAACTGTATTTATAGATAAGTCAGTATATGCATTTTAAAGTGTCTAGATAAATGTTGTAATATTCCATTCATGAATTAGTTCAATGCATGTATAACTTTAGTTCATGTATTTACTGTGTGCATGTATTTAGATGAGTGGTGGGTTTTTCCTATAAATACCCATGTATTATTCTCATTTGCAATAACTAAAGTTGAGAAATCATTAAACTCACATATTTTCCTCCACTATTCTCTTGAGTGAGGTTGAGTATTTTAGTGATTCCTTTCATTTTTAATTGCACTAATATTCATTTAACTTTGAAGTGTAAATTAATACTGCATGCAGAGACAACATTTTGGTCCCTTTCATTTCATTTCCAATTGTACTACTATTGATTTAACTTTATAGTTTATCTACTAAATCACATACTACATGAAATTCATACTGCAGAGACAACATTTTAGTCCTTTTTAATTTCAATTGTACTTTAATTATGGAAAAATTATCATTATGCAAATCACGGGAGGTAAATTTTAGAGAAAATATTTTGGTTCCTTTCATTTTCAATTGCAATAATATTCATTTAGTTTTAAAGTGTAAATTCATATTGCTAAGACAACATTTTGGTCCCTTTCATTTTCAATTGTACTTATATTCATTTAACTTTATAACCAAATCACATACTACATGAAATTCATATTGCAGGGATACCATTTTGGTCCGTTTCATTTTTAATTGTACTTATATTCATTTAGTTCAGTAGGGATACTGAAAGTTCCCAATTTTCATACGAATCTCCTGTCGCTTTTACTTTCAAATTTTATCTATATCCATTTTCCACAAAATCACACGAGATATATATACACAAATATAAGAGTAATACTAGTTAGCATAAGAAAATTTCCCTTTTTTTTGTGAAGACTAAAATACCCCTATTTAAATTATATTATGATATTTAATTTTATAACAAAAAGGTAAGAGAAAAAAATCATAAAAGCATAATTAGACAAGAAGTCTGTTCTACATCAACCTTATAATTATCTTTTAAAGTTTTAAAACTCATTAAAACATAATGATAACAAAAAAAAATTATTCAATATTTCTTCAAAAAAATTCTTTGAAAAGTTCTTAAAAAGTTATTACTTAATTAAGGAACCTAAAAAATATTAAAGAGACTAAAAAAATTATGTCACATTCATGCTAAATGAATAAAAAAAGAAGTTACTATTAGTTAACTGAAAAATGTATAATTGGCTAAAGCCCCAAAAAATCAAAAGATAGAAATTGTTAAAATCAACAATTCGATAAAAAAATATATGATAAAAATAGTGAAATCAATGAAAAAATGGATCATATAGAAAGAAAAGCGAGTTAAAGAAAAAAAAAGGGTGAAATGATAAAAAGAAAAAAGAAAAAAAAAAGAGATTAACCGGCAAAGAAATGGGTAAAATCGCTAAAAAAAAATTGAATGACATCGGCTAGTCACAGGATAACAAAAAAATGGATCAAATCGATAAAAGAAAAATAAAAAGAATTGAATGACATCGGTTAAACACGAGATAACCAGAAAATTGATCAAATTGATAAAAGAACAGAAAAAAGAAATGAGTTAATGGGCAAAAAAAAGGTGAAATATGTGAGAAAATATGTTAAATAAGTAAAAGAATACGTAAAATAAGACTAAAATTGGGTTAAACCAGAGAGAATGAGTGAACTGATTAACAAATGTGAAACTCAATTAATTAACTTGAGAATAGATGGATCGATTAATAAACTGGATAAACCAAAAAAATAAAAAATTGTGAACGAACGGGTTAAAATAACAAAAAAGAAATGATAAACTCAATGTAAAAGAAGGTAAAATCGATATTTCTTTCGTAAGTTTTTAAGAAATTATAATTTATTAAAGAACCTAAAAATAAAAGGCCACCTTTGGGCTATAGGAATAAAAAAAATACTATTTAGTTAAGTGAAAAACTTATAATCAAAACATAGAATGATTAAAATTGGTGATAAATGGTAAATTCTATTAAAAATATATATGTTAAAAAATGAAAAATGAGTTAGATAGAAGAAAACGAGTTAAAGAAAAAAATGATGCAATTGATAAAACAAAGGGATAAGCCGGTAAAAAATGGGTAATCGGTAAAACGAATGATATTGACTAAACATGGAATAACAAAAAATAAATGATAAACTCAATGTAAAAGCAGATGAAATCGATGAAAAAAATGTTAAAATAACAAAAAAAAATGATAAACTTAATGTAAAAGCACGTTTACTCGAAAATTGAGGAAAATTTGTAAAAACGGGTAAGATTAGTTAGAAAATGGATTAGGCATGTGATTGAAAATGAATGAACTCCAAAAAAATAGGTATAACCGATAAAACTGGTTAAAGGTTTAGATGAAAATATAAAGGTCAAGAAAGAAAAGAATTTATATTGTTCATTAGTTCAAATGGTTGTCTTAGAATAATAAATATGTAGACATGAAGTTTTATATTATAAATACTTAGTAATTATAGTTCATTTTTTTTTCAAGTTTTGATTTTAGTCTTTTAGGTAAACGTGAAATACAGTTTGCCCCCCTAAAGTATGGAGGTGGTATCAGTTACCCCCTGAAGTATCAATTGTAACACTTACCCCTCTCTGTTATAGTTTTGTACTTTTTATTCCAAAAATACCTCGTCCCTTACATAATGAATAAATTTCTTTATTAAAATAAATTTGTCTCTTTATTAATTATTAATCCATTCATCCACCAAACAACATTATGTTTTAATTTCTTTATTTTTTTTTATTTCCTTTGATTTTATGGTCTCAAATTTCTCTTTATTATTTTCATCTCACTTTTTTCTTTATTTCTGTTTCAATTTGTTTACTTTATTTTATGTTTCAATTTTTCATCTCAAATTTTTTCTTTATATTTTTTTGAGTTTTTATTTGGCGATAATTATCTCATTTTACGAATTATTATTCAAAATATTGATTAATTATCCTTCAAGTTTAACACCAAATAATATTATGTGTTAATTTCTTCCTTCCTTTATTAAAAAACAAAATCTTTATTAGTTATGAATTCATCCATCCATCTATCAAACAATATTATGTTTCGATTTCTTCATTTAATTTGTTTCCTTCGTTTATAAAAGAATGAGACGAAAATTAAGAAAAAAAATTGAGATCGAAAAAATGAAGGTAAATAAGAAATGAAGAAAATAAAACATAATGTAGTTTGGTGGATGAATGGATTCATAATTAATAAAGATGCAATTTTATTTTGATAAAGTAATAAAAATAAATTATTTATGAAAGGGGTGTCGGTATTTTGGAATAAATACTACAAAATTATAACATATGGGGGGGGGGGGTAAGTGTTACAATTGATACTTTAGGGGGTAACTGATACCACTTTCATACTTTAAGGGGAGAAATTGTATTTCATCCTTTAGGTATTTATGATAATAACTTTAAATTTTTGGGAACAACATAGTAATAATTAAAGCGATTTAGTAAAAAAAAAATGTGATATGTCACTAAGACCATAATATGATGAAAATTTATTATATAATTCAACTAACATAAGAAATTAGTTAGTCACGCAAAAAATCTGAAATAGGTGAGAAAATTGGTTGAATCAACATAATAATAGGTAAAATCTACTAAAATTGGATTAAATCGGATAGAATGGATAAATTGATTAGCAAATGGGATAAGACACAAAGACGGGTGAAATCGGTCAAAATAACGTGTTAAAATAACAAAAAAATAGTAAACTTGGTGTAAAAGCGGGTACAATCGATAATACATTAGACAATTCTTAAGAAATGATCAATTACTAAAGAACCTTAAAAAAACCACCTTTTTGCTATATAAATATAATGAAGTACTTATTAGTTAATTGAAAAACTTATAAATAGATTAAGTTAAAAAAAAAACATATAAATGGTTAAAAGTGGTGCTAACGGGTAAAATTCGATTAAAATATATGATAAAAATTTAAAAAATAGGTTATATCGAATAAAAAATAATTAAGTGACGAAAAATGATAAAAATCGATAAAACAATGAAGAAAATCGGTAAAATATTGAATGACATCGACTAAACACATGATAACAAAAATTGATCAAATTGACAAAGAACAAGAACAAAAAAGACGAGTTAAAATGACCAAAAAAAGGGTGAAATTGTCGAGAAAATAGGATAAATCAGCAAAAGAATAAGTAAAATTGACTTAAATTTGGTTAAACCGAAGAAAATGAGTGAATTGATTAATGAATGTAATAAACCAAAAAAATCGGTGAAATTGGTGAAAGAACGGATTAAAATAACACAAATTGGTTTAGATGGAAATATCAAAGTCAAAGAAGAAAATAACTGATATTATCATTTAGCTCAAATGGTTGTTTTAGAATAATATTTATGTAGACATGCAGTTTTATATTAGAAATACTTAGTAATTATAGTTCATTTTTTATTTTCAAGGGTTGATTTTAGATATTTATGATAACAACCTTAAATTTTTGGGAACAACATAGTAATAACTAAAATGATTTAATCAAAGAAATTATATCAGGCTACCAATTTCCTCCTTACAACTTGACTATGAAATAATTGAACTTCTATGATCAACATGACCTAACAACCTCACCATAATATTTCTGAATCAAGTCTATCTTATAATACTCTGTATCTACATTTTATTGATCATGACTTCATGATACAAGATTCTTGATATGGACATGTAAGACACTATACTCGACAAACACGTAAGAGCCTTATGTAGGTTGGAAAGTACTATCTTCCTCCTATTTCAGAAACCGTGACTTCATTAGCTGATAGATTTTCCGGGGTAGTCTTTGCTAGTTGTTCAAGCACACCATTTCTTGTTAGAAATGCTGGGTGTTTGGGAACCGGCAAAGATGATGTTTCATTTTTCAACATGGATATAATATCCTCAGTCGTAGGTCGATCAGCTGCACGATTTTCCACACATAGAAGGCAAATATTTATACATTTATGAAACTGACTAATAATGCATGACTCATCAACGTTGGATCCATGAGTTCTAGAGCGTAATCCATGCTCCAAAGCTCCCAAGTCTGCAGAATAAATTTCCACAATTTATACTAAAAACTAAACCAAGGGGCGAATATGAAAGTTTCATGATTAAAAAAAAACAAACATATTCCACCATATTTAGAGGACCTTCAATGTGCCGGAAGCTACTGTTTTTTCGACCACTCACAATCTCAAGAATTAGAACTCCAAAACTATAGACATCTGATTTATAAGAAAATATTGCATCGCGTACTCAGGGGCCATGTAACCACTAAGAAAATAATATACCATTTATTAGAAATGTAATATCTTGAAAATAATTGATAGTTGTTAGTTTAATAATTACTATGTCCCTACACGCCTATCCTATTTGTGTTTGCCTCGTCTGTGTTCTGTTTAAAAATTCTTGCAAGACCAAAATCGAAATTCTTGGGATTCAAGTTAGTATCGAGTAATATATTACCAGATTTCAAATCGCTATGAACAATAATCAGTCGTGAGTACTTGTGAAGGTAGAGTAGACCTTGAGCGATTCCTTCAATAATGTTGAGACGACGACCCCAATCTATTTGATCCCTCATAGATGGATTGGGAACAACATAGTAATAATTAAAGCGATTTAATCGAAGAAATTATGCGATGTCATTTAGACCATAGTATTATTAAACTGATTATATGGTTCAACTAACATAAAAACTTAGTTAATCACGTGTAAAGCACGTGCACTTTTTTAATTTATTAAAAGAAATTAGTTAGTCACGCGCAAAGCACGTGCACTTTTCTAGTAATAATAAAAATAAAGCTTTATTTGAATTGATGGTTGAAGCTAAGCATTTCAAATTTATTAATTAGCACTTGGATATACTACTTTGTTGCCAACAATGGATTCATTTGCTCAAGAATTTAAACAGGTAGAAAAGAATCACTAAGTTAACAACCAACCAACTTGCGTTTTACATGACAATCATTACAACTGAAAATGAGTATATCAGGTTACCAATTTCCTCCTTACAACTTGACTATGAAATAATTGAACTTCTATTATCAACATGACCTAACAACCTCACCATAATATTTCTGATTCAAATCTATCTTCTAATACTCTGTGTCTACATTTTATTGAGCATGACTTCATGATACAAGATTTCTTGATATGGACATATCAGGCAATGTACTTGACAAACACGTAAGAGCCTTATGTAGGTTGGAAAGTACTATCTTCCTCCTATTTTAGAAACCGTGACTTCATTAGCTGGTAGATTTTTCGAGGTAGTCTTTGCTAGTTGTTCAAGCACACCATTTCTTGTTATAAATGTTGGGTGTTTGGGAACCGGCAAAGATGATGTTTCATTTTTCAACAGGGATATAATATCCTCAGTCGTAGGTCGATCAGCTGCAAGATTTTCCACACATAGAAGGCCAATATTTATAATTACTGAAACTGACTAATAATGCATGAACTCATCAACGTTCGATCCATGAGTTCTAGGGTTGAATCCTTGCTCCAAAGCTCCCAAGCCTGCAGAATAAAATTCCACAATTTATTCTAAAAATTAAACCAAGGGGCGAATATGAAAGTTTCATGATTAAAAAAAAACATACATATTCCACCAGCTTTAGAGGACCTTCAATATGCCGAAAGCTACTGTTTTTCCGACCATTCACAATCTCAAGAACTAGAACTCCAAAACTATATTCATCTGATTTATAAGAAAATATTCCTTGCATCGCGTACTCAGGGGCCATGTAACCACTAAGAAAATAATATACCATTTACTAGAAACGTAATATCTTGAAAATAATTGATAGTTGTTAGTTTAATACTTAATATGTCCTTACACGCCTATTTGTGTTTGCCTCGTCTGTGTTCTGTTTAAAAATTCTTGCAAGACCAAAATTGAAAATCTTGGGATTCAAGTTACTATCGAGTATATATTGCCAGATTTCAAATCTCTATGAACAATAATCAGTCGTGAGTACTTGTGAAGGTAGAGTAGACCTTGAGCGATTCCCTCAATAATGTTGAGATGACGACCCCAATCTATTTGATCCCTCTTAGATGGATTGGGAACAACATAGTAATAATTAAAGCGATTTAATCAAAGAAATTATGTCGTATGTCATTTAGACCATAGTATGATTAGACTGATTATGTGATTCAACTAACATAAAAACTTAGTTAATCACGTGCAAAATACGTGTACTTTCTAATTTGATTAATGAAATTAGTTATTCACGTGCAAAGCACGTGCACTTTTCTAGTAATAATAAAAATTATTTGAATTGATGGTTGAAGCTAAGCATTTCAAATTTATTAATTAGCACTTGGATATACTACTTTGTTGCCAACAATGGATTCATTTGCTCAAGAATTTAAACATGTAGAAAAGAACCACTAAGTTAACAACCAACCAACTTGCGTTTTACATGACAATCCTTACAACTGAAAATGAGTATATCAGGTTACCAATTTCCTCCTTACAACTTGACTATGAAATAATTGAATTTCTATTATCAACATGACCTAACAACCTCACCATAATATTTTTGATTCAAATCTATCTTATAATACTTTGTGTCTACATTTTATTGATCATGACTTCATGATACAAGATTCTTGATATGGACATATCAGACAATGTACTCGACAAACACGTAAGAGCCTTATGTAGGTTGGAAAGTACTATCTTCCTCCTATTTTAGAAACCGTGACTTCATTAGCTGATAGATTTTTCGGGGTAGTCTTTGCTAGTTGTTCAAGCACACCATTTCTTGTTATAAATGTTGGGTGTTTGGGAACCGGCAAAGATGATGTTTCATTTTTCAACAGGGATATAATATCCTCAGTCGTAGGTCGATCAGCTGCTAGATTTTCCACACATAGAAGGCCAATATTTATAATTATTGAAACTGACTAATAATGCATGAACTCATCAACGTTGGATCCATGAGTTCTAGGGTTGAATCCTTGCTCCAAAGCTCCCAAGCCTGCAGAATAAAATTCCACAATTTATACTAAAAACTAAACCAAGGGGCGAATATGAAAGTTTCATGATTAAAAAAAAACATACATATTCCACCAGATTTAGAGGACCTTCAATGTGCTGGAAGCTACTGTTTTTCCGACCACTCACAATATCAAGAACTAGAACTCCAAAACTATAGACATCTGATTTATAAGAAAATATTCCTTGCATCGCGTACTCAGGGGCCATGTAACCACTAAGAAAATTATATACCATTTATTAGAAATGTAATATCTTGAAAATAATTGATAATTGTTAGTTTAATACTTACTATGTCCCTACACGCCTATTTGCGTTTGCCTCGTCTGTGTTCTGTTTAAAAAAATTTGCAAGACCAAAATCGAAAATCTTGGGATTCAAGTTACTGTCAAGTAATATATTGCCAGATTTCAAATCTCTATGAACAATACTCAGTCGTGAGAACTGTTGGATCTAAATCGAATACATAAACATAATGATCATAAGATCTAATTCGATTTAATACCGAAAACCTTATTGCCTAACCATGTCGATTATCAAGAGATTAAAAATAGATCTGAAATTTTAATGCAGCGGAAACTTACCTTGATTCATGCCAGCAATCTTGATGTTTTTGATGATTTAGTGATGATGGGTTTTATGATCTTCCACTTGATACACACCTTAGAACCTTAATACTCACGCAGAAAGGGATTGCAGAGAATATGAGTTATGTAACTCTATATTTTGTTGTTGTGTTGTGTACAAGTGGAGATCATAACCCCTTATATATAATAACCTAGTAGGGTTAGTATATGTTTCATTATTTTCAATTCGGCCCTTCATCAAATTGAAAATATCAAATTGGTATCTACACTTTTAATCCATGATAAACTTAATACCCATAGTCCAAAAGTTATCATAATTAGACCACATAATTATGGACTTTACTTTATAATAGCAATACACACTAAATTAACATATTAGGCCCACATAACCATTGGAATTTTTCAACAATCTCCCACTTGGGCCACATGTTATCAGATAAATGTGTATATCCTTATGAGCTCAAAATTTGCTATTATTTCCTTAGGTATTCCAAACAATCTCGTCCATTGATTTAGTCGGCAAAGGACTAAAGGAGTTTTTGTCACAAATAGCGTAACTAAACCCATCAGTAATCACATATACCAACAAAACCAAATGACATAGATCTATCATGGAGCGTAGCATGAAAATTACATGTAATGTGATCTTAAACATGCCTATTTTCAACTGATCCTCCTTAATCTTTATTGAGATCAACTTTAACATAATTGTACATAGTGCAAAAACTGAAAACCTTATTTCTGCAGAAATATCCAAATATATAAATGGATCCAAAATTAATAACATATAAAGCAGCTAAATCACAAACTCCCACTAAAAACCCGATATCCTCATTTAATATTACACCCATAAGAGCAGTATGCTCAGGAAGACCTTCAGGTTGTAATATTTTAATTTGCGGAATCGTAATCATGGAGTTTATCCCAATATGCTCTATGAAAATCTGTCAACTATGTACTCTTTAGTTTACAACTAGGAACTTTGGGTCAATATGCATTGACTTTGATGAGCTCCCATTGTTGTCAGAATATAAGACTGCTAAGTTATTGTCACTATATATCTTTAGTGTTCTTTCTAACCGAATCATAATATGCAACCTAGTGACAAAATTCTGCAATCACAAAACTTGATTGGATGCCTCAACAAGCTACAAACTTTGGTACCAAGATGGAGGAAACTGCGAGTGTTTGTTCGATACTCTTCAACTAGATAGCATCTCCACTTAACAAACAGTGTTAGCATTATGTGGATCTTCTAATGTTTTGGCATCCACTAAAATCAGAAATCAGAATATCTTATGATCTCTAACTGGTCTGATTTTCGATATGTGAACATTTAGTCTTTAGTTCTTTGTAAATACTTTAAAAATACCTATCGGCTGCTTTCCAATGATCCATCCTAAAATTTCTAAATATCTGTCAAACATTCCAACAATAAATGCTATAAAGGGAGGGAATCATCTGCATTTCTTTACTTTCAAGGTTATTGTTAGGGCACAGATCGAGACTAAATTTGTCACTTTTAGCGATAGGGGTATCTTCTGGTTTACATGCATGCCATGCACTTTCCTATATAGTTCTTTTGTGATAATCCAAGGATACCTCGAGTGTTGTCTCGATGTATCTGAATCCCTAATACAAAAGAATTTTTCCCCAAGATCTTTCATCTCAAATTTCTTTGATAGAAATTTCTTGGTTTCGTGCGACATATTTATATCATTGGTGGCAATTAGTATGTCATCAACATATAAAACCAAAAATACAAATTTACTCACACTGAATTTTTGGTAAACACAATCTTCAACAGTGTTTGTCTCGAAACCGAATGAGACAATTACTTGATGAAATTTGCAGTGCCATTGATAGGAAGCCTGCTTAAGTCCATAGATGGATTTTCTTAATTTGCAAACCATTGTCTTTGGGTCTCCAGACAGAAAGTTTTCTGGTTGCACCATATAGATCGTTTCATCAATGTCACCATTTAGAAACGCCGTCTTAACATCCATCTGATGTAACTCAAGATTCAAATGCGCAACAAGAGCCATAATCGTCCTAAACGAATCTTTCGAAGATACCGGAGAGAAAGTTTCTTTATAGTCGATGCCTTCCTTTTGAGTAAAGTCTTTAGCTACAAGACGAGCTTTACATCTTTCCACATTGCCTTGTGAATCCTTCTTGGTTTTAAATATCCATTTGCAACCAATTGGTTTCTTTCCTTCAGGTAATGGGACAAGATCCCAAATTTGATTGTCTTGCATAGACTTGTACTCCTTATTCATGGCTTTAATGCACTTGAGATAGTTAATATCTTTCATGGCTTGACGGAAGTTGATTGGATCATCTTCCCTCAATCCATTATGTGCCTCATTTTCTTGAACAACACTATATAATCATCTAGTATAGCCATCTTTCCTCTCTCTCATGGATTTTCTTAAGAATGGTTGTTCTTGAGGTTGTTGAGGTTGAACTTCAGGTTCAATTATCTCAACTTCAGTTGGGGTTTGATCTACATTGTCTTGTTAAGGTTCTAAATCTGCTTCTCGATTAAATACAAGAATGAAAACCTGAACAATATCAGAAGCAGTAGTAGGAGTCGTAATTGATTCCTTCTCAAAGACAATGTTTCTAACCTTATTTCTCCCCCCAAACTCAACATCCTCAAAAATATTGCGTTTCCCATTTGAAAAAAATTGACTTTAATAAATGATTATAAAACTTAAAGCCCCTAGATATTTTCATAAAAATGAAAGTGCATTAATTATTATCAGATAGTGAATTGGCAGATACTTTAATTGTTACAAAGAACGAATATTAAGTTAGGCACATGTTCACATATTGAATAATTATATAATAATTATTTACTTTATGAAAGACATTAATTCAAATAATTATTAAATACATAGCAAGATACCTAGCACAACATTAATATCAAGTCTTTGGACAGTAATATTAATTGTAAGTGGTACTCTTGTTGTAGTGATCGAATGTTGAAAATAAATCCTGTCAAATAAAGAGTCTATCTTTGGATCGACTAATTACCCACATGGACACCTAATAATAATCACACATTCATCACCACAGGTGTATATGCAATTCGGCCAAACATTATCCTTCCTTTGGGCCGGTTTAATATTCGCATGAATTTGCATACACAAATTCATCTTAACATTCTCAATAAGCCAATCTACACAAGAGAGGTCACTTTGGCGACATGTTGCTTCAATTGGTTATATTGAATGTCAGACTGACTGATAAAGTCACTATTATGTATCAAAATTATTCGAATGTTATTACCAAACCAGGCAATTTCCTTAAAATAAAATTTTAAATTAGCCAAACAGGCCCTTAGGAACAGTAATTTCGAATTTTGTAGGTTCCAAACAGCCGCTAACCAATTCTGCCCAGATTTAGTTCAGATAAAAATTAAATCCAGCCTGATCCGATAAAAAATAATGAGTCAAAACTGACCCAAACTGAGGAAGCCTGACCCGTGAGATGACCCATCTAAATTTTTCGGATATTCCCGCATCTCTCGATCCGAAAAATCCGAAAAAGACCCAAAAGTTTGTCTACTTCACCCGGTTCTGAAATTGACCTAAATTCTCTGACAAACTCGAAATCGACAATCATGAACAGGAATTGAAGTCTACGAAGGTGTAGAAACACCGAATTCACACAATTACTTCAACAAAATCAGAGAAATCAAGAAAGTACGCAACAAGATTTTAATTGGTTGAAGAGAACTAAAAGTTCCGGCAATTGATTTCACTTTAGCGAGATCGGGCAGTGACATGGTGAATTAGTTTCAGTTGTTGCCTCACAGTCATGGAAGTTGCTTACTTTATTAAATTCACTTTGAGAAGTCCGTAAACCCACTTTCCCATTTTCTTGATTAATTGTTATAATTTATTTAATATAAAAATAAATTGTACTTGAATTTCTCAATCCTTTAACAAGAGATCTAAACTTAATTCGTTAATCTAGTTAAAAAAAAACATATTTCTACTAGATCTAACTGAAGGTATCATGATAAATCCATAAAGCAACTTTAATTGCATAAACATAAAGCATAAAACTGAATCTTTATAAAGCAAGATCAGGAAAGCTATAAACCCTAATTTGCATAATCAAGATTTAAAAAGCATGAAATTCTAAATTATTTATAAACTAGATCAAGATAGCAAAGAATCTCAATATGCATAATGTAGATCTTTTAAACTTCAGAACCAAATTCAGATTTTCCTAGATCATAAACATAAGTTTTAGAAATCTCAAGTAATCGAACATGGGTGGCTCTGATACCACTTGTTGGATCTAAATCGAATACATAAACATAATGATCATAAGATCTAATTCGATTTAATACCGAAAACCTTATTGCCTAACCATGTCGATTATCAAGAGATTAAAAATAGATCTGAAACTTTAATGCAGCGGAAACTTACCTTGATTCATGCCAGCAATCTTGATGTTTTTG
The DNA here is from genome assembly GCA_038501285.1 of Penstemon eatonii. Lineage (NCBI taxonomy): Eukaryota > Viridiplantae > Streptophyta > Magnoliopsida > Lamiales > Plantaginaceae > Penstemon > Penstemon eatonii. The sequence continues at coordinate 1,499,848 of JBCEGF010001339.1, forward strand.
ATGATTTAGTGATGATGGGTTTTATGATCTTCCACTTGATACACACCTTAGAACCTTAATACTCACGCAGAAAGGGATTGCAGAGAATATGAGTTATGTAACTCTATATTTTGTTGTTGTGTTGTGTACAAGTGGAGATCATAACCCCTTATATATAATAACCTAGTAGGGTTAGTATATGTTTCATTATTTTCAATTCGGCCCTTCATCAAATTGAAAATATCAAATTGGTATCTACACTTTTATTCCATGATAAACTTAATACCCATAGTCCAAAAGTTATCATAATTAGACCACATAATTATGGACTTTACTTTATAATAGCAATACACACTAAATTAACATATTAGGCCCACATAACCATTGGAATTTTCCAACAAGAACTTGTGAAGGTGGAGTAGACCTTGAGCGATTCCCTCAATAATGTTGAGACGACGACCCCAATCTATTTGATCCCTCTTAGATGGATTGGGAACAACATAGTAATATTAGAGCGATTTAATCAAAGAAATTATGTGGTATGTCATTTAGATCATAGTATGATTAAACTGATTATATGATTCAACTAACATAAAACTTAGTTAATCACGTGCAAAACACGTGCACTTTTCTAATTTGATTAAAAAAAATTAGTTAGTCACGTGCAAACCACGTGTACTTTTCTAATTTGATTAAAAGAAATTAGTTAATTATGTGCAAAGCACGTGCACTTTTCTAGTAATACTAAAAATAGTGAAATCTCACTCTCACAAAATAAATTAACGAATAATATATTTTTTCCTGTATATATAACTTAGTAGTAGTAGCAGTAGTATATTTAAACATTTTGCCCAACCTTAGAAACAACCACGTGCAAGTCCACATTCCATCCAATTTCGGCTTACACATATTCCGTCCAATTTCTTCACTTTAGACCAAAAAATGGTACGTACATTATTTTAATTGATTACTTCCATTATTAAATTTTAGGTGCGTTTATTCATATTTGGGACTGTTTTTACTAAAACTACTATTTTGATAAATGTTTAATTTTCTGAATTTGAATGCTCCAGGTTTATGAAGAAAGTCGGAAACGAGCTAGAGTTGTTTCTTTCATTATATCTGTCGGTGTCAAATGGGCGGGGCAGGCCAGGTTTGGGTCCGATTAAAATGGATCGGGTCAGATTTGGGTCTGCACTAACGGGTCCTAAATGGGTTGGGTCATAAACGGGCCTGGGTCGGGTCGGCCCTTTCATTTATTTCTTTTTTAAAAAAAAAATTGGATAATCAAAACAAAGTCCTACATTATAGCATTATATTTGTTTTTCAAATTTCTATCAACATTAATATTCAATTTAGTTGTTTTTTTAATCCTTATATTTCAATATTGTAGTTTTAGTTTTACACAAGAAAAAGATACTAAAAACATAATTTATTGATATTCAAATTAAAAGATATAACTTAATAAAATATTTTTTACATGTTAAATATAACTATCAGGATTTTATTTCAAAATTTTATATGACACTATAAAGTCAAAAAATTAGAATATTTTCTAATAAAATTGTTATTATTAAAATGTATTTATTTGTTATTTTTATTTATAGATATTGATTATACTGTATAATCAATATGTATAATATAATAATTATGTAAAAGTTAGATAATATGACTAGGGCTGTCAATGGGTCGGACTCGGACCGGATCAGGGCAGATCCGGATCCGAGTCCGATTTCCGTTTCTTCTATCCGGATCCGGATCCGGATCCGCTCGGATCTTGAATATCAACAACCGGATCCGAATCCGACGGATATCCCGGATCCGGATAAATTATCCGGATCCATTTAGCTAGCAAGTTTTTTTTTTTTTTTTCGTTTTCCTCCAAATCACTTGCAGATTCTACCATCATGAATTAAAAATGTAAAATTTTACTTACTTCATCGAAACTATTGCCTAAAAATTGTAGAAAATGGAATATGATGGACAAATATAAACGATAAAAATTAGAAAAAAAGAATAAACAAAAGTATAAGTAAAAAAGATATAAATTGGGACAAAGAAGAAGAAAACTCAATATTGAAAAATGGAATAGAAGATAAAAATTGAAGGATGAATGGTTATGGTTTGATTTTTGTTATTAAATAGTATAAATTAATATATTGTAGACCCAATTAGTTATCTGGTCAGTCCACCAACATCTCTCATGCATTTCTTTTTAAAATTATTTTTAATATAGTAAAAGATTTTAGTGGAACATAGATAGTTTTATTTTTATTTTTATTTAAATACATAATATATAAATAACATATAGTAATATATATCGGATACAGATATGTAACGGATCGGATCAGCCTAGATCCATATTCGCTCCATATAATTCGGATTACGGATCTTCTTAATCGGATCAGGTCCATCGGATCACTAATCGGACAATTATCCTAATAAATCGGTCCGGATTCGGATCGGATCCGGATTGAAATCCGCCCCATTGACAGCCCTAAATATGACTAAGGTATGTAGCAAACAGTGGGCCAGCAGCCAAAACATGTTTCTGTCTCTTCAATTACCAATTTTGTCAAGCCCAGTAAGCCAGTACTATTTTTAATTTTTTCAGACCCACTAAAGACCCGCTTAAGACCCATTAAAAACCTCATAAGCTTAATATTTGTCCAGACCCAACCCAACGCATTAAATTATATATACTAATGGGTTGGGTCTTAACGGGCCTGGGCGGGTCTTTGCTGACCCATTGGGTCCAGACCCATTTTCCCAATCCTAATTATATCCAATGGATGTCCTATTGAATTCAGTCGATGTGGGATTTTGTTTCATGTTTCTGCTATGGCTTTTGTGGGATATCTTCAAGAAAAGAAGAGATTTTGTGAATGATTATCAGTTCCTGGAAACTGAAAATCAGGCATTTTCAGCAAAAATCTTGGTGTTAACAGATTTCATAATCAGCGTTACGGAAAAATGATCATTATGCAAATTACGATAGGTAAATTGCAGAGACAACATATTTGTCCCTTTCATTTCATTTTCAATTGTATTTATACTTTTATAGTTTATATACCAAATCACATACTACATGAAATTCATATCGCAGAGACAACATTTTGGTCCCTTTCATTTTCAATTGTACTTAAATTACGGAAAATGATCATTATGCAAATTACGAGAGATAAATTGTAGAGACAACATCTTGGTTCCTTTCATTTTCGATTGCACTAATATTAATTTATCTTTAAAGTATAAATTCATATTGCAGAGACAACATTTTTGTCTCTTTTATTTCATTTTCAATTGTATTGATTTTTAGCTTTATAGTTTATCTACCAAATCTCATATACTACGCGAAATTCATATTGCATAGACAACATTTTGGTCCCTTTCATTTTCATTTGTACTTAAATTACGGGAAAATAATGATTATGCAAATCACGGGAGGTAAATTGTTAGAGAAAACATCTTGGTTCCTTTCATTTTCGATTACACTAATTTTCATTTAGCTTTAAAGTGTAAATTCATACTGCAGAGACAACATGTTGGTCCATTTCATTTCATTTTCAATTGTACTAATATTGATTTAACTTTATAGTTTATCTACCAAATCACATACTACGTGAAATTCATATTGCAGAGGCAGCATTGTGGTCCTTTTCAATTTCAATTTTACTTAAATTTCGGAAAGATGATCCTTATGCAAATCACGGGAGGTAAATTGTAGAGACAACATTTTGGTTCCTTTCATTTTCAATTGCACTGATATTCATTTAGCTTTAAAGTGTAAATTATATTTCAGATACAATATTTTTGTCCCTTTCATTTCATTTTTAATTGTACTCATATTGATTTAGCTTTATAGTTGATCTACCAAATCACATACTACGTGAAAATTCATATTGCAGAGAAAACATTTTGGTCCTTTTCATTTTCAATTACGGGAAAATGATCATTATGCAAATCACGGGAGATAAATTATAGAGACAACATTTTGGTTCTTTTCATTTTCAGTTGCACTAATATTCATTTAGCTTTAAAGTGCAAATTCATTGGTCCCTTTCATTTTCAATTGTACTTAGACTACGAGAAAATGATCATTATGCAAATCAGAGAGGTAAATTTTAGAGAAAACATTTTGGTTCCTTTCATTTTCAATTGCACTAATATTCATTTAGCTTTAAGGTGTAAATTCATATTGCAGAGACAACATTTTGGTCCTTTTCATTTTCAATTGTACTTATATTCATTTAGATTTATAACCAAATCGCATACTACATGAAATTCATATTGCATGGACACCATTTTGGTCCTTTTCATTTTCAATTGAACATATATTCATTTAGTCTAGTAGGGATATTGAAAGCTACCAAATTTCATAAGAATCTCTTATCCCTTTTATTTTATATTTTATCTTAATTTTCAATAATAGTTTTGTAAATATATAGCACACAAATTTACTCATTTAACCTTCACCTAATTTCAATTTATTTTTACACATAACAAATTTTGTCCTCTAACTTCCAAGATGTTTTAAATTTAGTCTTGTATTTATGAATGTCGTCCTACAATTACAAACTTTTTATAAGTTAATATGATCAAATTTGTAATTGCGGGATGAAACTGAAACTTATTGAAAATTATATGATAAAATTTTTGCATAATACTAAAAACAGAAATTTGATGAAAGTTAGGTGAGGAAATGTGTGTTAAATATAACATGACTATTTTTGAAAGGATTCCATAGTTATAGGACTATTTTTAAAATTTTACCAAAATTAATCAAACCTTATGTTGCACATATATGGATACAACACAATACGAATACGATGACCCTTTCTTTTCTTTTCTTTTTTTTTTTAAATTTTATTAGATACGATACAACATGTATACATATCTAAAAAGTATATATTTATTCATATCGAAATAAGTAAATTAATAGTATATATTCACACATATTGAAATAGATCAAACTAAGTTTCATAAGTAATAAATTACTCAATTACATAATTTTTAGGGAAAAAATTTGTTTATTAATTTAATAAAATTAACACATTATGTTCATTATTTTACTTACTTTATATAAAACATGCCCCATCATAGAATGATTATCTTGTATTACAATTGTATATAATATAAAATATGGTTTGACGTCTTACATTGTTCTTAACAATCACGATGACTTATCAAACTTAATAATATGAAATGTGTTGGATACGTCTTAAAAAAATATTTGATACGTGTGTCCAATTTTTCTTTTTAATTAGATTTATCATCACGCCACATAAAGTGTTGAATACATATCCCACGAATTTCGAAGAGTTTCGTATTTGAAAAATATCCAATGTGGCATTTTATAATTTTTTCAAGTAACCGTGGATCATTGATTAAACCATAGCAACTGTATCGGTTGGTCCACTTGGGCAAATGATGGGCTCAAATATGGGCTACTTTGTTTAGGAAAAATATTTTTTACAATCATATTAACGTTGAATAAATTAAATAAATGGTACTAACAAACTATTAAATGAAAACACATTGACAACGTGATGTGAAAAATGATCACTCAATATTGTTCAAATTTAGACAGAAATATGATTGACAAAGAGCAAATACAATTAAGTACTGATAAATCATAAATCATAAATCATAAATAAACACCTCCCTTCAACAAGTAGTTCATCTTTTTAAAATGTTTGAATAATTCACTACTTATTTGAGCTTGGAAATCTCAAACTTCATCGTCATAATATTGGACTTGAAAAAAACCTTAATTTTCTTACTTATTTTTTGTATGCATATGAAATATTTCTTACAATTTCAACAACTTAATATAAATTGTTGAGAAATGAGACAAAAATTTAATTACCTAAATTTTGACCTTTTAAGATTTTATTGATATTCTGTATTTGAATGTAAAGAACATATATAAAAAAATTATAAGATTATTGTACTCTCTATAATTATAAAATTAGTGCCAAATTGCTAATTTATTATCGATAAAGTTGTAACCTAATATCAGCTAATTTGGTTTTGATTTTTACTAATGTGATTTTTTCTAGTTTTTGAATGATTGAGTAAGATTGTTAAAAAAGAAAAAGAAAAAAGGTTGATTAAAAATTACTAAGCTAACGAACTGTACAAACTGTAGCACCAACAAACACGATTAATCCTAAACTCGAACGTACAATAAAAGTGCCATAACTCAAAACCATTGGATACTTTCTCTCCAGTTTTCATGGACGACCTACCTCCACCTCTCCTCCTCGAAATCCTTAGCCGGCTCGACGACTCCGCCGACCTAGCCCGCTGCCGAGTCGCCTCCAAATCCCTAAACTCGCTCGCTCCGGATATCCGATCCGTTAATCTCCACTGCTCCTACCTCCGCTACGCCAAGTCCCGATCTCCTCTAACCCGATCCTCCGTCACTCCGTTCAAGGCAGTCTTCAATAAATTGGTATCCGAATTGCATACTGTGGAGAGCGTATCAATCGGCGTTGAGAAACCGCTGCGCCTTGTGGCGTACGACGACGTTGAGGACGAGGAGGATGACTTGTTCCTCAACGACGTTAGTTTTGTCAAGGAGTGGCTGACAAAGGTTTCTGGAGAATTGAAGTCGTTTTCGGTTTCGGATTTTTGGGTGCAGTCTTGCTGGAGGCGATCCGATGTTCTATCCGTTCTCTCTTCTTATTGTGAGCTACCTTTTTTCTCTTTTTCTGATGATCATAGTATTATTTAATATTTGTAAAAATTGTGTGAAGTTAGCTGTGTCTATGCATTGATTCTTGATTTACATTGGCATTGCTAGAGAGATCATTCCTAGAAATATTTTCAGTTTTCTATCCGTGTAACTAGCTAATCAGGTTAAACTTCTGCAAATGAGCATATAACTTAATGTGAACTAATGTAAAAAACAGGAATACTTTTTTTGGCAATGAATAGTTGTAGATATATTGTTGGAATGCATAGATCAGATAGGAATTAGATCTTTGCTTTACCGTGTGCGGTAATGTGCGGAAATGTGCTTGATATACTACATCTTGCAAAGAGGTTTAATTTTCTTAAGTAGAGTAAAATTTACAGTTCCCTTATTAAGTCAGTGTTGGTAATTTGATCATATTATTCTATTTCTGTTAAGGTTCAAGGTTTAGGCCCACTGGTTACTTGTTCTTAACTGTACAATATCTCATGCCACCGATTGTTTTATGTTTTGATATATAATGGAAATGTTCATTAGCTTATGACTGTGAATAATAGTTGCGTGTCGGTTGAACTGGTTTTTTTCTGTTTATGCAGGTCTTAGCCTCCTTGAGTTAGAGATTAAAAATGCATGGCTGTCTGTTGATGGCTTAACTCCTATGCCAAAGCTCACAACTTTGACACTTGAATTCATAAGATTGGATGATGAGAATTTGGAAAAGGTGAATGAATGTTTCCCTTCGCTTAAAGTTCTCAATTTAGTTGGGGTAGGAGGGCTTAAAGAACCTAAAATCCATCTAATGCACCTGAAATCATGTCATTGGACATTGTCTAATGCTCCAGAGTCTATAACTATTATTTCGCCCAGTCTTGTCAAGCTCATACTTAAATGTGTGAAGCCAAATCTCCTTGCAATTGAGACTCCTTTATTATCTGATTTACACCTGTCTCTTGAAAGTGCTTGCCATTTCAAAGTTAAAGAATTTCGTGAGTTGAGGAAACTTAATCTTGAATCCACAGGCCTACGCAACCTACTTAATACATTGCCTTTTGGCAGGACAGTTAGAAATCTAACTGTTATCTCAACAAGATGGGAAGTGCCTGTTGGAGTTACCAAGTCCAGTCTTGAGTTATTGCTTTGCGCTTTTCCAAATGTTACCTCTGTTACTTTGACTTCTGGCGCGTGGTCGGAATTTGAAACGTATCCTGGCCTGGGAGGTGTAGAATCCAGGGCTCAGATGAAGGGATTGAGAGGGATTACTGCATATTTAACTGTAAATGATATAGAAATTACACTGTCTACCATTTTCTTTTTATTGGATAATTGTAGTAGCTTATCTTCCATGGCACTGTTCATCCACCGCGATGTTGTTTCTATTGTCACAAGCAGCCTTATTTCAAGGTGTGTGGCTCGTTGTGCCAAGGTCCAATGGAAATGGGGCATGTGGAAGGAAGGAACAAAAGATGCTTGGATTTCTGATGGAATCTAGCAACTTATCTTTCAGAACCTCCTCTGAAGCTAAATTAAATAAATAAATACGGGCTCTTAAGGTTTATTCGGTTAAGTTTAGATAACTGATGGAATATGAAATTATCGAAATTCATCCATGAAGGGATACGGTATTGAATTGGTCGATAGTTGGTTGCTACCATGCTGGTGTTTTTGAATTCAAGTCCTCCCTAAGAAATCATCCTGGATTTTCGGTGCAATATTGCCTGACACTAACTTGTGGGAATAGGTCGAAATGGCGCTTGATTATTTCATGTGGTCTTGGTAACAAGTTTTAGTATCTGCTTACCTTATATGTCAGAAATGAAGGTTGTGCTTACCTTCACTATATCAAATGCAGAGTTCAACCCTTTTGAAGGGTAATACTGTATTTATAAAATGTGTAGTAATTTTGTTATTTCATATAGAAATGTATATTGAAAAGTTGTAGTATGTATGTATGTATACCTTTTTCAGTCATAGATTTCCACTGTTTATAGTGTATATGAAAGAATATGTTGAGCAGCTCTTCTAACAAAAACTACTAAGTGTTAGAACTAAGAAGAGCTTAATGAAACATATGAACAAAAAATTAAAGAAATGTTTAATTTTGGAATAAAAGAAAGAATTGACACATTCACCTCGATGATGCTACAAGTCTAGAAAAAAAATTCAGAGATAGCAACTACTATAAGTTCTGTTGCACAGATACGAATTTTTAATAATTTATAGTATACGATACTGTTAAAATATAAAATATATGTAGTTATATTTAAAAATGTATAACAAAAATCATAAAAATCATATAATATATATTAAGTTCATTTTTTATTTTATTTTAAAGTTATCTCGTTCTTATATAAGTGTTCAAGTAAAATCATAATATTAATATCATATGCAAAATCTTTGACCCTATATGGAATTTCAAGTGTTTAATGTAGATCACTTTGATAATATACATAATCTAGAAATTATTCGTAGAAATACACGCTCTTAAGTATTTTGTGTGTTTTCGATACGCCTATGTATCCGAGACGTTATCTTTTTTATTCTCTTATTATTGAAAACGTCATAATGAAGTATTCAACAAGTATCGTACGAATATCTGAGCACTCAAGTATTCAATACGTATACAATGTTGCACGTTATATAATTTTGAAGTATCCGTGCAACCCACGCTATAAGAAACTTCAGATCATCATCAAACTACTTTTTATCGTGATCCGATTTTAATGACATACAACGTGATGTTAAAAAAAATGTGCAAAATATGTTTAAATTTTGACGTTCTATAATTAGTAACAATCGTGAACTATTGGACGATTTTGACTTGAAAACATTGAACCGTCAAATTTAATTGATATTCATAATTAAAATATCTATTTGCATTATCTTCTTGTGTATGAGTGTATCATGTGAGAATTTTCATTTCTCTTTTCTATGTTACCACTTATTAATTCAGGTACCAGAGTTAATGAAGGAAAATTCTTGTCCAAGCCTGGCTTGGCCAAACCCATCCAACCACCAAGCAAGTGTATTGCACTTGCTTTGTGATTGGTCACTCTCCTGGGAGTTACATCCAATCTCAAAGCAAGTGTATTACACTTGCCATGTAATTGCTTTGGGTTCGGCCAAACCCGGTCTGGGTAAGAATTTCCCGTTAATGAAGCACTTGCCGTCGAAAGAAACATTGACCGTTAATCAGAGGGGTAAGTGGAAAATTAAGAATATAAAGGACTAAAGTGAACGTCTAGTGAATAATCTGGGGGTCAACGATAAATAATTATTAACTCGGATGGTCTTTCACGTGCAAGGCACAAGAACTGGAGGAGGTATTTGACTGATGCTGCATATAAATACCCTACACCGCATGCTCACTACAGTTCATTTCCCGCCTCTCACATTTCCCGCTTTCCCCAACCAAAACCCTAATCTCCAAAAATGGGAACGAAGAACCAATCTTCCACCGATTCAATCTCCGACAACAAAAAAAGACGCCGTATCGGATTTACAAAGATAGGTAACTTCGATTCGCTTTATTTTTTTCCCCTCATGTTCTTCAATTATTTTCCCTTGAAATGTAGCTTCAGATTTCTCATTCTGTTTCGTCTTTACAGATGCTGGAATCGACGCCAATGAGTGTATCAAAATTTACCTGGGTAATTTTATCATGTTATTCAGATTTTCAGTGTATATTGTTATGTATTTGGCTCTCAGTAGCTTGCTTCTACTTGTTTCGGATAGCTGATTCTGGAGCAGTTAAGTTCACGGATTAAATTAGAATTTTAGTGTAATATGTAGAAAGTACTGAAATAATATATATCCTAGTTTCGAGATTTTATTATGTAGAATGAGACCATATTAGTTTAATGGTCTGTTTATTTTGTTTATTGATCGTGTGAATTACTAAACTAGTAGCCTGTAAGGGCTGTAGCCCATTAAAAGTGACAAGTCAGGGACAATTGTGGGGCTCTTTAATTGTTGGTACATTGGTTCTTAAACCTTCACAAGAGACTAAAATTCAAATTTTACTCACTTAAAACACCATTATTATTCTAAACATAGGTTTGTTGAAGTTTATAAAATTTAACCTTGAATAACACATGGTTGAATTTTTTTATGGGTTTGGCCTTCCTTTGGGATGGTCATAAGGAGTGTAGTCTGTAAACATAAATTCCCAAGAAAATGATTGGTTAAGAATGTTAAAAGAAGAATATTTTTTTTATCAGTAGAGTAGCTTATTTAATTGGTTTCGTTAGTCATTTTGGTTATTCTAAGTCTATCTCCTTACACATATACTATGTGCTCTATAATCCTTTTTTTTTCTTTTTTTTCTTTTTCTAATGTAGTGTCTAGCAAAGAAGAAGTGGATTCTCCAGACAGTTTCCAAATCGAACCAGTTGACTTAAATCACTTTTTTGAAGAAGAAGATGGGAAGATATATGGTTATCAGGGTCTGAAGGTAGACTACTCAAATCAAATTCTACAATTTGTTCTCTTCTGTTGCTTCATCTGTGTTATATAGTTAACAAGCAGGATTGGTTTGTTTTGGAATACCAACTGAGAGCATATTATATTTGTTTTTCAGTTTATAAATATAGTCATTACCATTGTTTTGTGATTTGTGGTGATTGTTTATATTCATATGAAGTGCTATGCCTATAATGATAGGTTTTTATTTATGAAATATATGCTTGATCTCCATCTCACTAGTATGTGGTTTAGAACAATCTGGAGATTCTGGTACTCTGGTAGATTTGAAGGATTGTTATTGTGATGGCAAATATAAAGAGAGCTTTTCTGTTGTAGCATCCCTTTTTTTTACTAAAAGAAATCTCATTGTATTTAAAGAATCCCTTCTCTTACCTGTGTGACGGTTTTGGTAAAAAGAAGCTAATGGCCAAACATCTTTACAATTTCATAATCGTGTTAGTCATGCATCTGCAGATCATTCCTCTTGTTGCGACTGTAGCATGAAAACACATGACTTATTACTTGAGTGGCGAACTAAGGAAATTATGTTCATTTATTTACTTGAGTGGCGAACTAAGGAAAGTTTATTTGACACCTTTCACAAATAGTGTTTTTCGACTCTTGTTAGTGGTAACTAGGGTAATATTGATGTTTCTACAGTATTTGATTCCATGTATAATATCGTGTGTCTTTAACCTTTTAATATCTTAAACATGCAGATCACTGTCTGGCTTAGTAGCATATCATTTCATGCCTATGCTGATATATCTTTTCAGAGCTCATTGGATGTAAGTCTTTACTTTCTGCTGATTTAATAAAAAGCAGCTCTCATCCTCTTAATTATTAAACTGTGAAATCAATGTTTACTTAAAGCGCCAGACTATGTTGTTCTAATCTCATGACAACTTCCCTAATGGTTTGCCAATTTTCTAGATCCACCATCTAATTTTCCCATCAAATTTATGAGAACTGTCTTTACATTCTTAAGTAATCATAAAATTAAAATAAAATACTATCTACTCGAGAGTTTGTCTCTTTTTTTGTTGTTAAATTTACAAATAGAGGAAGATGCTAACACTTTTGGCTACATTCTACCAAATCCTCAGATTTAAACTCGTTTGTTCTTTTCTTTTCTCGTGTTTTCATATACAACACACATGTCTAATCTCATTCTATGTAGCTATGTCGAAAACTTTTTTACGCGGTGATATTTGAAGAATTGTCCAGTTAATTCAGTAGAAAACTTCCATATTGGGTTATTAATATGAGATTAAGCTCAGCAGAACACCTGTCAGTATCCCATATTACTGCTGTCAAATGTTATTTTTTCTGATAAGGCTAAAGTTTTAGTTGCATAATTATTACCTGCTTCAGTTTTAGGTTCCGTCATGTTATTCTATTGACTGCTTCTTTATTTTATTATTTGCTAGGGTGGCAAGGGAATAACGGATCTAAAGTCTTCTCTTCAGGTAGTTTTGACTACTCGTGGAGAATCTCTTGATCTTCACATTGAAAGTCATTACCAGTATTAATCCCAGTGCTCCTTTTCACAGAATATATTTGCTCTGAATCTTGTTGAGACGAAAGATGACTTTCTTCAAACCTTTTCATCCGAATCTCATTATGTAAAGTATGTTGAATCACTGATTTGATAAATGATTTCAACTATCAGTGTATCCTGCTGCTTATGGTTTCTAACATTGTATTTATCATTTTTGTTTGCTTGCATTTAGATCTGTTGTCTCAAATGCAGAAGTATTGCAAACTAAAGAACTGCCTACTGATGTAGAGGTGAGTTTTCCATTGTTACTAGTCCTGCCCATCATCCTACCTAAACTTTAACATTTCTCCCCAGGATTCCCCTAATTAGTTGATTCCCTTCTAAGTTCTAATAAATATCTTTAGTAATTTCTCTATGTTGTTCCAATGTATTAATTGTTGACATGAAACTCTCTGTAACTGACTCCTCATCCTTCATGCTTATTTCCATTAACACCATTATTTAGATGGTCATGATCATCTTGGGTCCTTCCCTCATTTGCTGCTTCTCTCTTCCTCTCTTATGAGTATTTTTCCTACTTCTAGGGCCGCCGTCTCTGTCAAAGCATGTCAGTGCTTGAGTTTTTAACTGGTATCTTACACCTATTTACTGTGTTTTGGGGTTTCAAATGTCTGCTTATTTGAAAATATAAGGAGTAGAAGTAGGTAAAGGCTTTTAAGTGACTAGAACATGGGTTTTTTCAATCGTTACTGCCTTTGTTTCCCAATGGTTATTGACTGTTGATTCAGTGTCAGTTTGGCATGTAAGCATTGCATCTAACTCTCTTCCAAGGATATTAGATTTGAAGGTATTATTTTCAATGAAGAAATCACTTAAAACATCAGAGAGAAATCAATAGGAGGAAGACAATAGGTTTGTAATTATAATGTGTTATGTAAATGCTCGAGCTTGAGTCTTCAAATTCTAAGTTGATATTGAGTTCTAGCCAAGTTAGTGAAATCTCTAGAACTCGCATGTTGCAGCTCAGTTGCCCATGTAATTTAAAGTAAATCTTTAACATTCTGTCCTTCTATTATCATACTTCTTCTTTTCATTTCATTGCTTTCACCTGATTAAAGTGTGGTCACCAGGTCAGCATATGGAATTAGGCTTGTTAAACAAATGATATGCAAAAAGACATTTTCTTTTCATGTAGCAAATACTGCTGTTACTTAGTAAGCTCTTCATTATATTACCCTTCTACCCGTACTTTTTCTTTTGGCTTGGAAATAGTTCATTCACTGTAAATGGATGACTTGATGTGTGGTACCAAATCTCAAGAAACTCTTTTCTGTTAACCTCCTTTTGTCTTATAGAGTAAGTGTGGTTTTGGTTGAGAATTTTTGCATACTAGAACTTTTCATTTTTCTGATGGGGGAAATCACTAATTTGTGTTTTTTCCAGTTTTGTAGTATATGCTACTGAGTTCCATTCTCTTCGTCCTTATATTTTTTGTTGTATTAATTTAGGTTTTCCGGGTTAGAGGCAATGCAGTGGGGGATCTTTACAGCCGATTGGTGCCACTTGTTCTTCTTCTAGTAGACGGTTAGTCTCTCTCCGCCTTATGAAAGAACTTTAGCACTTCCTTATTATTTAGTATGAATTTATTGGCCACCAAAAAGTGTTTGATAGAAAGTTTTCCTATTGTCCTTCTGACAGGTAGCAATCCTATTGATGTCACCGATCCAAGTTGGGATATCTATATACTAGTGCGGGGCGGTAGGTTGTTAGGTTTTGCTGCTGTTTATCGTTTTCATCGATACCCAGACAGCACGCGGTTGCGTCTTGGTCAGGTCAGCTTATCTATATGTATTCTTAAACATTAGATGAGATAATTTTCTCTAGATTAATTTCGTCTCCTTAGATTGTAGTATTAAAATATGAGATTGGGATGACAGATATTAATCATACCTCCCGAGCAGCGAAAAGGTTATGGTCGTACTCTTCTTGAAGTGCTCAACAATGTTGCTATATCAGAGAATGTTTATGACCTTACTATTGAAGAACCAATCGACTCTCTCCAACATGTGAGGACCTGCATTGATGTGAAAAGAATGCTTGTTCTTGACTCGATTCAGCATGCCCTCGTTCCAATTGTTTCAAAATTGAAACATGAAAATCTCTCGAAGAAAAGTGAGCCATTTCGATGTGTGCCTCCAGCAACTATCATTGAGGAAATCAGGAAAAGTTTGAAGATCAACAAGAGGCAGTTTCTTCAGTGCTGGGAGATTCTCATCTACCTTAGTTTAGATCCAATTGCAAAATACATGGATAATTACATGACCATCGTTTCAAACCGTGTGAAGGCTGATGTTCTCGGGAAAGAATCTGAAGGGGCTGGGAAGCGGTTAATTGATATACCGACCGAGTTTGATTCGGATATGTCGTTTTCTATGTTTAAATCCGAGGGTGGTGAAGCCACTAACATAGAGAAGGATGACAATCAGCAGGGCAATATAGAAGAGCAGTTGAGGCAACTAGTTGATGAAAGGATGAAAGAGATCAAATCTGTTGCAGAGAAGATAACAGTTTCAAAAACTGCTAGTTAAGTGCCGATCAATATTATGAAGCAAGAACTTAAGGCGCATTGTACATTAGCTAGCTGTAACTGCTATTTTGTTGTTGAGCTCGGAATGCTAATTCAGGTTTTCGTTTGACATGTTATTTTGTTGGTGGGAACCATGATTATTTATCTGAATGTTTACCTTAGTTCTGAGTAGTCGTGTTTTTCAATTTTCTATGAATTTAGCTTCTGAAATATGAAACGTACACTATGTACATTATGTGCATTATGGTTCCCTTAATTACTTTAGGACTAATAATTTGAAACTTAGTCTAGAATAAACATTATGTGCTCCGCCAGATCAATAATAATCGGAATATTTACTTTAGAATATTACGTGCTCCGGCAATACCTCCCGATAGGTATGGATAAAAGATTACATATTTTCACGAGGAATTTTGGGCTTGATGTAATTTAATCGGAATGTACTGGAGAACCAGCATTTAATATCAGTTGGATTTTTTTTAACATTTGCTGGCAGTTTTAATTCTTAAACAATCTTCAGTTCAATATCAATTCTAAACTCAAACAAGCAGAGTCTTCTCTAGATGTCTGAACATGTTAATTCCCCTGGAAGCTTTTCTTTTTTTGCAATAATATAATGTAAAACTGAGAAAAATGACAAAAAACAATAGCATGATCATGTGTAAATTTCAGGAGCAACCTGAGGAAAAAGAAATAATTCGCCACATTTAACAAGGACTCTAATGGACCCAAATACTACTGAATCATACAAGGTTGTTTTCATAAAATAAGAAAAAAACAAAATCCTATTTTCTGTGTTAAAACCTTGTGGTATCGGTTTTTCACATTACAAGGTTGTAAAAATAATTAGCATTTAAATGCTAATTGTCCTTAAATGATGACCACATAAATTCAAAGATCTGCTCTTCCTGGGTATCTGGGGAAAGGAATCACGTCTCTTATGTTATCGACCCCTGTAGCAAAGAGAATCATGCGCTCAAAGCCAAGGCCAAACCCACTGTGCTTCACTGTGCCGTAGCGCCTCAAGTCGAGATACCACTCATAAGGCTCAAGTGGAAGACCCATCTCCGATATCCTACAAAAAACAAAATAACCAGAGGTCCTTTTATATGCCTTTCAGAATTTATGAGTGTTAATTAAAATGATCGTCAACTTAACGAAGATAAATAACATGAAGAGCAATTAAGTATTAAAGCTTTTTCCTCGTGCAAATGAAGTAAATCAGAGAGAAATAAGCCTGTCTTACCTATCCTTAATAACCTCATAATTCTCTTCTCTTTGGCTTCCTCCAATAAGTTCTCCAACCTGATAAGCAAATAAAAATCAATTTTAGGGGGAATTCATGACATGTTTCATAAAACAAAAATCACCAAACTTTATTCTATAAAAGGAAATGTTTTTAAGGATGGAGGGGAGAAAGAGAATAAAGTAGAACAAAAGCTTACTTTTGGTACAAGCACATCCATAGCAGCAACAGTTTTGTTGTCTTCATTGACCTTCATGTAAAATGCTTTAATCGCTTTAGGGTAGTTATAGACAATGACAGGTGATTTGAATTTCTCTTCAGTCAAGAATCTGCAAGAGGTAAATTTAGAAGAGAATCAGAGATCAGTCATCAACACACATATGATCAGTATATTGCAAATCATGAATGGACGAGCAAACGAGACAATTTACCTTTCATGCTCAGAAGCCAAATCAACCCCCCATTCTACTTTGTTCTCAAATTTCTTCACTTTAGATGCTTCCTCAAGAATGGCAACTGCCTCTGTGTAAGTTATTCTGTGGAACTGGGTGCCAGCAACCATTTGAAGTCTTTGGATTGCTGTTTTGTCAACAAATTTAACTATGAACTCCATATCGTCCAAGCAGTGATCTAGTAGCCATTTACAAAGGAATCTCACATACGCCTCTGCGCAGTTCATGTCATCCTACAAAAGCATTTCATATCAGTTATCTCCCATGGCAGTGCATTGTTTATGAATTCTCATAAACTAGATGTCAGTAACAGATGAGAACTAGAAGCTTCTCAAGCTATGGGTGCAATATAATTTTAGAGTGATAAGTATTTAAGAATTTGAGGTTTGACAAAACTCCAATGCAACACATCACTTGTGTTCATCAGAACTTGCATACAGAATATGAATCTCATATTCTAAGCTCTAGAATTTGTACTTGGTAACATGACATTTCACCCTAAGAAGTAGAGTAAATTTACATACTATCTGCCCAATGACAAACTAATCCGTGCGAAAACAGGAACTGGTGTTGCATGCCACCACAAGCATTATGGTAGATTTATAGGGGGGGAAGGGGGAGAGGGTTTCATGGTGCCAATTGTTCCGTAACTTGTCATTCAGTTTATAAAATTAAACGTGATTTCTACCTTATTCTTAGTCAGAATGGATTCACAAAAGCGGATGTTAGCTCATTTTCTACAAGTAAATGTAAATGATTCATCAAACCATCTCTATCATCATTCTTCTGAGTTAAAGATTTCATGGCAGCTCAAGTGGAAAAGAATATATTATGTTGAATGCAGAGCAAAGAACATGTTTTCTTGCCCTCCTCCTTTGATTGATACCAAAAAACTTATGTGCAAGTGCATAGAAGTTAACAAGTACATACATTTATATCAGCAAATGCTATTTCAGGTTCCACCATCCAAAACTCGGCAAGATGTCTTGAAGTGTGCGAGTGTTCTGCTCGAAATGTTGGCCCAAAGGTATATACACTACTGAGTGCACAAGCATATGTTTCCACCTGAAGTTGTCCAGATACAGTTAAAAATGCTTGACGGGCAAAGAAATCCTCTGTATAATCAATTTTCCCGTCCTTCTTTGGAATGCCAGCAGTAAGCCTAGACCTCTCTGCCAGTTTTATTCTTTCCTGAAGCTTTGATAGGTTCTCTTTAGCCTTGGTGAGCTCAGCAACCGCAGCTGTAATTTCACTTTTACTTGCTTTAGCAGATTTGAGCTGTGCAACTGCATCTCCTTTCTCCTTTATAGCAAGCTCAGCAGCACTTACATCAGCTTCTGATGGAGCAGGGTGTTCTTTCAGTTCCTTCTCTAATTTTTCTGCATCATTGAGTATTGTTGTAACTTGAAACATCTCCCCAGCACCCTCGCAATCACTGGTTGTGATAATGGGAGTATGCACATAAAGGAAACCATGTTGCTGGAAGAAGGTATGAGTAGCAAATGCCAGGGCATTACGAATTCTAGCAATTGCAGAAATCTAGATCACCAAAAGGAAGAAAACTCCGAGTGAGAAATAACAATAGTGAAACTTTTTTTAACTTGTACATTGTAGTGATTAGATAATGATTGTAGCACAATATTCTTCCTAGACCTGGTCCTACTTTAACAACTTAACACCAACATTAGTGAAAGATCAATCAAGAATACAAATTACACATTTACCACATCATAAAATCAAATTCACTAACAGGCATCCATGGTATAACATAAGTTCAATACACATATAGATACATGTCTGTCCAGTAGAAGCAAAAAAGTTTTACACTACCAGTGTACAACAAGCTAAAAGGTTAACGAAATTTTAGCAAACCTGGTGCCACATTCAATCTACATGTGTGAACTTTTCCAATACAATAATTGTGTCCAAGGCCTAACATGTCAACCAACATACGTTCTAATCATTTTTACTGAAGATAATAGGACTAAGTTAAGACACATGAGTGTAAAATCCTAACAAATAACAGAAGAGCCCTCACTCGTTGCCTTTCAAATGAATGTCCAAGAAATCACAATGGTTAATTAAGCATTCTACATGCCTAGAAAATATAATTAAGAGATTAAGAAATGTAATTACAGTGTTAGTCCTTGGGCGAAGGTGCACAATATCCCTTAGGTTTTCCAATGTCAATCTGGTTTTCGGCAATGGATACTTAGACGCGTCCACTTTCCCCACATAGATAACCTCCTCCACGTGGAGTTCAATTCTCTGCCTTACGCCTGGAGGAGGCTCCCTCAGCAATCCCAATACGTGGACACACGTGCCTGTTGGGATGACGTCGCTTAGCTTCTGAATTTCGGCGTTCACAATAACCTGCAGATTTCCAGGGCACGAACCGTCGTTCACCTCCAAAAAGGCCATTTTGCCCTTATCCGCTTCTCGACCAGTCTTCACCCATCCCCCGATTCGGACCTTCTGACCCGCCAAACCGGCGCCATTATCGAATCGACCCAATATGGATTGGATCAGGACCCGCTGTGAGAATTGCGCTTCCACCACGGCGTCGTTGAGGACGAGCCGATCCAGTGGCGGCGGCGCGGCAGCATCGTCAGACATCTTTTGTAAGATTTTTGCTTTTTATCCTCTTTTGGTTTTTAAGAGTGTGGAGAAGAAATTATAAACCCTAGGACTCGGGTGAGGCTATTTATATTACAAACCAATTTATTAGAGTGATTTTGCTAATTGGTTCTCGTTTTAGAGTCTCCTCCAATTGGTGGTTGACACGTAGAAAGAGTGCGTAAGAATGTTGTTATACAAAAAAAAATGTTTTTTTTAAGGAATAAAAATATTTTTAATAAATAAGCATTAATTGGGGGAGAGTTAGGAAATTGTAGTTTATATAGATTCAATCTTATTAATTTTTTTTTTAATAACCCAGGTGTCCAAACTTACGCTAAACTAATCCTGGATCCTCAGAATCTTTGTCCTTTAACCCTGTATGATGTAAATTGCAGGATGTGCCTCCACCAAGCCTCGGGATCTCACCATACTGTTGTACACTCTGCGCACAAGGGGGTCTTCACCACAAATGGCCCTTAGACAGACCCGTGAAAATGCTTTCATCCTAGTTTCAAATGAGATTCGAACCCCCACCATTGCGTCTGGAGCAAGCCTTATAAATTGTTGGTCAACCAGTTGGATCTAATTGGATCTATTTAGATGGATTTTGGTTCGATTTCGTTGGTCTCGATTTAAAAAAATAGTTTGAGTGATTTCGATGAAATATTTGAGGCCTCATTTAAATAGATTTTGGTTGTTGGGCTATATAATCTATACTACTAATCTATACTACTAATACTACTAATAAAAAGAAAGACATTTTTCTCTCACAAAACGACGGTTTCTTCTTCAAATTTACACAAATTGTCCATAAAATTTGAAAACTACTCCGTCCAAACACTACAATCAGGGACAAATTTGGAAAATAATGCAAAAAAGTTACAGTTGTTATACCAATAAAGTGAATTCCAATTTTGCCCTTATGGTGACATTAAATGCTGCTACCAAAATCAGGATTTGAAGGTAATTTACACCGTGTAACTGCGTACCCCCACTCTCCCCACTCTCTTCTCTCTCAACTCACGTACAAAAACTACTACTCTCTCAAACCATTTCAATTTCTTATTCTCTCTCTCTCCTTCGTTTCAGATCGATTAATCTCTCTAATGATAGAAGAAATGGATTCGGAAGACAGTGTCAAGAAGTTGAAAATCAAAAAGAGGGCTTGCTACAAATTTGAATATTCAAAACTTCTTATTGTTTGCTCCAAGGGTCGGGTTCTGTAACAGAATAATTTTTTTTTCATATGTTTAATATGTTTCTTCTAATTTTGTGTCTTTCGTTTGCAGTTTTGGCATTTTCTTAAAGGCTCTTGGAAGAAGATAGCATTGTAAGACAGTTTTTCTGTTTCTCCACAAATAAATTTGCAAATCGTTTGTACTTTTTCTTCTTTGCCTGTCTACATCACTACATGTAATTGTTCATCCTCCTTAGCATATTAAATGGGATGTTTGGTTTTTGTCTAATACTAATTTTTATTTATTCAGTTTTATATTTCAACAAGTTCAAGTCTTAATGCATTTTATTGTTTTCGCTGAAATTTTATTATCTTATTTTTCAGAGTATATGATGCCCAATTTCTCACTGATGAATCGGAATCTGGTATTCAATCCTAAAATCGAGGTTCCTATTCTAGACGAGCAGCATTTAGATCTATCTTATTCCATGGAGGTAATTGTTCGAATAAAATTCAGAGTATTCATTTGGTGGTACACAGTGTATTATTTTTTTTTAAGTTTTCTTTTTTGGCAACTCTTTTGGATGATTTTGTATAACTCTTTTGTTAGAGTTTTCCAATTTATCATATAGAAGAACCGAGTGCAATTCCATCTATTTTCATTGTTCCACTGATGGTTTTTTTTCTTTTCTTTTTTCAAGATTCAAAAGGCAATTAATAATTCTTGAAGACATTGAATTAGATCATGCGGCATCAGGGAGGTTCCCAATACCAGGTAGACCGAAAGGTGGTCGGAATTTTATAAAGCAATCAAAAGGCGTTAAGCATCAGCAACTAGAAGGGGGGGACACGTGTTTCGTGGGCTTATAATTCTTCTCATAATTATTAAGGTGTATGAAGGTTGTCGCGGTTATAAAAGGTTTGATGAGTGCCACAATACCAGTTTCAAGTCAAGCCACTCAAATTTGCAACACAGATGGAGAATTCTGCTATTAGGACTTCTAGAGAAACCTAAAGTTCTTCCTTTAAATCCTTAGGTGGAGTTTGCTGAAGGTGATATTAGTATGATGTAATAGTAATGATATCATAGTTGCTTGCATGTTTATTAGAAATTATATCTGAACAAGTTTATTACAATACTTGAGAAACCAATTTTTTGTATTTTATTGGTAACCATAAATGTGATTTTCTTATTTATTTTTTTGGTTTCATTTAAATCAGCCTCATCCTTGCATCAATTTCAATTTGTCCTTCAATAGAGCAATATGAATTGAAAGTTTACTACTCTTTGTGGCAGAGTTTAGACTTAAGTGTTTTTGGCTATCCAAATTTTTTGGAAGACTGAAATATTTGGTGTTTCTATATTCAGATACATAATATTTTGATATTTTTGTTGACTTACCGGGCACAAGCACTTTGAGTACATGTTTTTTTTTTCTAATGTATCTCAAATCAATGTAATAACCAATCTTGAATGTAATCAGTCTTCAATATAATTTGATGTTGGCATTTTAAATTGTTTCTCGGTCAATGCATGATAGTATCAACACTAATTGATTCTTAACTCAAGATTGAGTACTTAAACAAAATTCTCATTGCACTTGAAAGGTAAAAGCATTGCAATTTGAATCACTTTTAAGAAGTACTTAATTTTTTTTAGTGAATGCTAATAATAATATTAAAATCGTGATACACTCAAATAAATTTATGCATGCGAGTATCGCGTGTGACAGTTGCTAGTATATATATACAAAATGAAATATGTCTTTTTACTTACATTGAATCATACTTAATTTGAATAAATATTGTTATTATAACTTATTTACATATCCAATCAGGGATAACATATTCGAGTTGTAATATGTAAAAGACACAAATAAACCTCTCATCTTTTATATGTAAAGAGAGAACGAGAAAATATATATTCAACCTTTTATTTACCTTATAGTTTGTTCGTCCATAAAATGATGATAATAAAATGCAATAGGAGTCTATTTTATTTATAGACTTGCAATTGCAAAATAAAATTACAAAAGTTGGTCATTTTTGTTGATTTTGTGGAATCAAATACAATTTTCCTATAATATGTAAAATAGCCACAACGGCTATGAATCCAATGCTCGCAACCAAAACAGTGGTAGGAGAAAGCTTTATCCCAGGTTCCTCGTCAGTGTAGAATTGGAGCACCGTCGTAGCATTAACAGCTTCTCCGCCATTTCCCGCAACTCGTTTCCTCCTACGCACGCCCATGGCCGTCGCAACACCGCCCTTCGAACCCCCTGCCGTTGTTTCTATTTACCAAAAATATATAAAATTAGTAACTAAATTCTATCAAACAAACACTAATGTTAGGAAATTTTGCTTCATCCCAAAGAAATAAAATGGAACATTGACTAATTTTTGGTTAAACGTACCTCTTGCTTCTTGCTATTATATTATTGAGTAGTTCTTCATTTATAAAATGTATATATAAGCGTGAGATGTTAGATGTGTAATAAAAGAAAGCATTAATTACATGCAGAAACGCTCAAGGGAAGTAATGAATCGGTAAAATTACAGAAAACGTCCCAATTAAACTAATTAGTGGTTTTGAATTTTCGTCCCAAACTATATTACCTCACCGAATTTTATCCTGCAATTTTATATTTGTTTGAAATATCGTCCCAAACTAATTATTAATTTTGATTTTTCGTCCCAAACTATATCAACTCGCCGAATTGCGTCCCATAATTTACCATTTTGTATGAATTTAGTCCTAATATTAAATTTATAATTTAATGAAAATGACGGCTCAATCTTGTAATTAGTTTGGGACGAACTCTGTTTTTTTTTTTTAATAATATTCATGTTAAAATTTACCACGTCATGCCACGTAAGGAGCCATGTGATAATTTAATGGCAAATGCATAATTTCCTTCTTATAATTAACGGTGGGACGATATTCAAAAAAAATATTAAATTGCGGGAAGAAATTCGCCAAATTGAATAGTTTGGAACGAAAATCCAAAATCAGTGATTAGTTTGAGACGATTTTTACAATTTTGCCTAATGAATCCCTTAAAATTAGAAAAATAAAATAATTAGGAATAGAAAGAAAAAGATAATTCATTTGTTGGGCCGTTAATCCATTAACGAAAACTTTTGGACTAACCCAATGTATATATATATTTTAAAAGGCCCAATTGAGACTCGTGTAATCCAACATTCTACAAACATATAAAAGTGTATTAAAACCCTAACCCTAGGACTCATCTGAAAAACTTTCTTCGCTCACGGCAGCCGAAAATTTTCTCGAAATCGTCTCGGCGTTGAAGAGAATCAATCAACAATGGGTAAATTCGAACTGGATTTTTGTTAATTACTGATTTAATCGATGAAACATTTATCTAACTGTGGCATGAAAATATACAGGTAAGGTTCACGGATCATTGGCTCGTGCCGGAAAGGTGAGAGGACAGACGCCGAAGGTCGCAAAGCAGGATAAGAAGAAGAAGCCCCGAGGACGCGCTCACAAGCGTATGCAATACAATCGCCGTTTCGTCACTGCCGGTAACCCTAATTATCCCCCGCATTTCTTTTTCCATATTGTGTTTTTTCTTTTATGTAAATTTCGTTTTTTGGTGCTGCTCTTGTTGGGGAAGTTCCTCTGTAGCTATCGGTTGGGTATTTGACTAGTTTTGCTTCTTCTGATTTGATTTACTTTATCAATCATTCTCGAGGAAGTTGTAAATTTTAACTTGAACTTTAAGTTTGGGGAAAAATGTGTGTTATGTTTTATTACAGTTACAAAATGGGAATTTTGATTCAAAAGTGTATACTTGATATTTACTAAATTTCTTGATGTTAGAGAATTTCTTAGGAATTTATTTTAACCAATTGTGATGAATTATATTTTCTGCTGCTAATCTTAGATTTCCAATATGCTTAGTTTAGTTAAATCTAAATTGTTTGACTTGGGAATAGTTTTTGCTTCTTCATTGAAAGATTCAAAATATTGTTTATATGTTATCTAATCTTCTCTCCTTTTTGGTGTGATTGCAGTTGTTGGCTTTGGGAAGAAGAGAGGGCCCAACTCATCTGAGAAGTAGAGTCTTCGAGTTTGTTTTTTACTATTTCATAGTGTTGTTAGTTAATATGGATTAAACTCTTGTGGCAGTTATTTTTTTTTTGGCTCTAGACAATGTTGAATACATTAACTGCGCAATGCTGAGCATATTTGAGTTTAATTAGTTTTATTTAATCAATTGGTTATAATTTTTGTTCATACTAGCTGCTACTGAGGGTAGTTGTTTGAAATGCTCAATTTAGGCACCATGTTGATTCTAATACATACAGGTTATGGAGTGGCACCACATTCGCCATGCCTGTATAAACGGGCAACCATTGTCTTTCAACTATCTTGCGATTATTTTTTCACAGAAAGCGATATTTAGCTAAATTTTTGTTAGGTTGGGTTGGTTATGCATAGTAAAATCAAATGAAACTGCAGTCAATGTTTGATCGTTCTTGAAAACTAAAGAATAACTAAACACTTATAAATATGCAGTTTGTTTTATTCGTGTTTAGCTTGGTTGAAGATTTGACTGTTGGATATAAAGGTAATCTGGTTCCAATGAAATTTAAAGTCTTGTTGTTTTTGAAGTTTGGATTATTTGTACTTTCGCTCAAGTCTCGGCCTAATGTTTTCTTACAAAAGACGAAAACTTGCTACCTGTTGTATGTAATCAGCTCTATGATCAGTTTACTCTATTGTACGATGATGTTTCTACTAATTACTTGTTGCTTTCCTTATATTCTGTGATGCATGTGAAGGGTTAAGAAACGATAAGGTAAACATATATTTCTGCTAATTAGATAGTTCAAGATCAAACAAGAATAAAACTGAATTCCCTTTTTAAATTTTGGAAACAGAAAAGGATAGCTAATTTTATTTGAACCATAAACGTTGAAATATCTTATGTGATTGAAATGCATTGAGAATTAGAGATTGACTTCGCCATGCATTTTGAACCATTAACCATCTTTCGGTCTAAGATGGCCAGCCCTCACCTCTAACCAACAAGTGGTAGTAGCACATGAATATTTACCTATTGTCCATCAACTACGACTTTATACTAAGACCTTACTTGAACAAGATCTATTTTATAGGCTTGTACCTTTGTGACCTTGAGTTCTAAGGAGACAGTGAACAAGTCAAGTGGATGAACCATGACTAATGTTTTAAAAATCGGACCGGACATCGAATCGGTAGCCTTACGGGTTACTAGTTAGATCGATTTAACCGTTTTAATCACTGGTCCAACCGATATGACGTCATTACTAATATAATATTTTAATTTTAATTTTAATATGTGTAATCAACTATTTAAAAGAAATTATATTATTCATTTCTTCAAGTTTATTTTAAAAAACTAAATGTTTATCTCATGATCAATTATTTTTTCTACAAAATTTGAGTTAAGAATGAATGATAACAACAAAATTACAAGTATGATAACATGATATCAACGCAATAATTCAAATTATAATAAACACCATATCAAAAACGATAATTTTATTACTAATCACCTATGAAAAAGAGAAATTATTGATGAATTTTGTCATTGAATTATATATATATATAAAAAAAAAATACTTGAAGTTTGTGAAAAAAAATGACTTTTCTAATGAATTTGATACTCAAATATATTTATATGACTTATTATATTTTTTTTGTTTCTTGTTGATTTTGTTTAATTCAAAGTGAAAAATAGAAGAAGAGATGTGAAAGTATTGTTGAAGTTTAAATGTCACCGAAGAGAAATAAAAATCCGTAGCTTATTTTATAAGTGAACCAGCGGTTCAATCGGTTCACTGGTTTATTTGTTTAACCGATTTTTGACTGGTTTTTTCGGTTCAAACTAGTCAGGAACAAAACTAGTTTTGGAGGATTAACCGGACCGAACTGGCAACTGGTTACCGGTTAAACCGGTCGAACCGACCGATCCGGTTTGATTTTTAAAACACTGACCATGACAGCTAGGGTAGAGCGTAATAACTATTACGCTTGGATCCTGAGTTGCCTTTATACTATTGTTCGTGTCATTCAATTCGACATTCTCACTTTTGCTTCGTTCAACACCGCTTGCGTAAGGGATTCCCTCTAAGACGGAATGCTCCCCTACCAATGAATTATTACATCCCGAGACTTTAGCATATTGCTTAACCCCGTTCAATCTTAGACACAAGAGCACTCGATTAGTGAGCTATTGTGCCCTTGCACTAGGGCTTTGCTCACAGTCATGTTTAAAATGTTAATCTTCGTACATATCTGAATTTTGTTTTGTCAAAATTCGTTTTCTTTTTGTTAAGACGTTTTTTGGTTGATTAGAAAATAGAAACAAGAAGTTTTTTTTATACATTCTTGATTAGACCAGGTATAGGGAATATTTCATTCGTCTTGTGAATGAAAATGTACCACAACATTATTGTAATAGCATGACATCATCACAATCAATGATAGGGTGCATTTTAAACCATACGTCTAGGAACTATCTCCTATACTTGGTCGACTCAATAACTTTCCATGCTTTTAGTTTTCATGTTATTTTCTCTTTCCATATCTTTTAATCTTTTTATGGAAGGATATAAATCCCAGAAGATTTCAAAAGCAAAGGTAAACGCAATGCAACTTGGATTGGACAAACGATAGCTATAGAGTATCCGAGTACTTCCACCTAAAAACAGCTTCAACACTTACAATTCATCATGAAAGCTTGCCTTTTGTTTTGGCATTTGAGAATGATAATCAAGAAGATACGTAGACGCCAATGACGCATGCAAAGCTGCACCATAAGGAAGTACATCTTCATTCACTCTAAAGTATGGTGAATGCCCAGATTCAAGCAGTCCCTGAGTCTCATTAACCATTCCAACAAAGTAGAAGTAACCTGGAATTGTCTCTGCGAAAAACGAGAAGTCTTCGGACCCCATAGTTGGCGTAACCTCTTTGATGTTCTCCTTACCCAGCATATGTCCAGCTACATTCTGGAAATGCTCGTGCAAATCCTTGTCATTAACTGTTACTGGGTAAAAGAGCTTCTCGTCTGGGTCGAAGTTTATGGTTGCATTGCATCTTTGCACACCAGCTTGTAAGGTGATAACCTGTGAATTATGTAACATTTGAGGAGCATCAACCACCAAAAGCATTAAATGATTAGAATTGGTAACAGATAGAAAATACGATCGACATAATTCGTGTAAAAAGATAATCAGAACACATGTAGTGCATATGGATCTAAGTAGATCTAATCCAATTCTTGATATAATCTAAAAAGACACTGCATAAACTGCGGCAAGATACAACACGATATCTTGAGAGCTAAATGCCAAAATACCCCCTATGCTTTGCCTAATTGGCAAAAAACCCTTGTGTTACTTTAAACCTCCCGTGTTCCTTTTTTATTAGCTAAAAACCCCATTTGAAATTCCATCATAAATCAATAAGGGGTTCTTGTCAATTTTAAAGTGAACAAGGGGTTATTGCCAATTTTCAAAGTGAACAAGAGGATAACTCATAATTTTTTAGGTTAAGAGGGATGTTTTTGCATTTTTTGTGGGGTATAAATCTCATTTTTCCTGCAAAATATGTATTCCGGCATGGGAGAGGGTCTTTTGCTAATAAAAAATAACACATTGGGGGGGGGGGGGGTTGCTAATAAACACAAGCTTTTTGCTAATTAGGCGACACATAGGGGGTAGTTTTGCATTTCACTCAAATCTTGATGATATGCAAGTTGTACACATTCCCAAATCGACAACGTTAAAAAGTATTACCTCTTCAATACGCTGTTTGAGTTGGATGAAACTTTCTTTGGAAAAAGCCCTGAAGGTTCCTCCAATTGTAACGGAGTCGGGAATAACATTAAATGCATGACCACCTTGGAATTTAGCAACAGTGACTACCTGCAAGTTCATTTTTGTCATGAAATCGCTTCATGTACTTCTAGTTGAATCTGATAAAATTTGGCCTTTTATAAGTCCTATTCTATGTATTCATTAAAAGAAAATTACCTGTGAATCCAAAGGATCAGCTTCCCTAGAAACAAGATGCTGTAAACTAACTATAATGTTGGAACTGGCCAGGATTGGGTCTATAGTGTGCTGTGGAATGGCTGCATGACCTCCTTTCCCACTTATTATTGCCTCAAAAAAACCACTGCCAGCTAAAACGGGACCAGGTCTTGTGGCAACTGCGCCTATCGGAAATAGAGTCGATACATGCAAGCCAAAGATTGCATCAACGTTCTCTAGTATCCCGGCATCCCGCATTTTCTTTGCTCCGCCACCACCTTCTTCCGCCGGTTGAAAAACCAACATAATAGTACCCTAAAAATGAAAAAATAGTTATATAAAATTTTCAAGAAAGGTGAGAAATACAGCAAATTCTCATGTAAGCTTACCATCGCTTTTATTAGGCACACAAAAATCAACCAGGGGAAAAGAAAGACCTTTATGTATTCATAATAATTCTAGACACTTCGTATGTTATGGCCCAGACAAATGTAGTGAATAAAAGAATAGATACTAGGTATATTCATTCTATTAAGGATATGCAATGGGGCGCCTATGACTCTTATATGAACTAATGCAAGAAAGTTTAGCTAAATTCCAATTACTCATAGGCTCAACGACCTGCATTGAGAACTATTAGGCCAACCTTATTAATGAGGGGATTTGAGTCCAATATAGTTGTACTAAAACATAAAACATGCTGTTATCTATTCAATTCTGCTTCCTCTAAATTTAAGGAACAGTTAATCTATACAAATTGACATAATACTAGGTTCCAAGAAATCCTGGAAATGCCCCTGTATCTGTTTTTTTTCTTTGTTGTTGGATAAATCATAAATCCATGTATCCCTACATATCAATAGCCTTATCTCTGTCAGGACAGGAACTATTTGTATCAATTAACCAAACATGTATCATTTTGAACTTCCCCACCACAAAATTCATCAAGAGTTGCGCCTTGTTTATTACGAGGAGAGGAGTGTTTGAGTAAAATTTATAATATGTCTTAACAAGCCTAAACTTTTACCCAACTTTGACCCAGGATTTCATTATAAGGCAAGAATGCTCATCACAAACATGACAATCCTATTCAGTCTATATTCTACTGTATGAATTATGTTCTACTTAAAATTAGATTAGATGAGGAAGCCAATGGAACTGAAAATTGAGCAAACAATGGGAAGAGATTAAACCTCGAGATTGTTCCGATGCGCCTGAAGCATCTTTGCAGCACGAAGGAGGATAGCAACATGAGCATCATGTCCACAAGCATGCATCTTTCCAGGAACTCTACTTTTATGTTCCCATTCAACAGCTTCCTAATCAAATCAAACCTCTTATTAGATTCAGATAAATCAATTGCAAGAAGAAAAATAGGGCTATAAAATGATACCCATCTTTGACTATAAAACCAAATCTTTCTTGCAAGAAAGCATGAGACAATTTATCAAACACATTAACTGCAAATTATATCCAAAAAAAACCTGCATAGATAAGGCATCCATATCTGCTCTAATGGCGACAAATGGTGGGTTACCACTCCCAATGTATCCAACAACACCAGTAACAGCAATCGGGTACTTATATGGAATACCCATTTTATCTAACTCATCCCTGATAAGCTTAGAGGTGTCAAATTCCTCAAAACCAAGTTCTGGATTTTCATGTAAAGCCCTCCTAATATTAACCATATATTCATGAATTTCTGGTCTTTTAGCCAAATTCAAGAACTTTGATGGGATATCAGCTAACCCTTGTTTGTTTAAAAATGGGTCTGAGAGAATAAGTTTTGATGATGATA
Source organism: Penstemon eatonii (assembly GCA_038501285.1). NCBI lineage: Eukaryota > Viridiplantae > Streptophyta > Magnoliopsida > Lamiales > Plantaginaceae > Penstemon > Penstemon eatonii. The sequence goes on from JBCEGF010001339.1 coordinate 1,530,423, forward strand.
ACAACATGCACAGATTGAGAAGCAACGGAACCCATTTAAAGGAACCCATTTTATGTTCAATTCAATTACTCAGATAAGTAGCTTTGGAGAAACTTTGACTATTGCAGATTTGGGTTTTTAGACGGAGTTTCAATTTTAAGGTGGACTTCTTGAAATTTCCTAATTTCTAGGATGCCGTCCTGGACGGCTTCTACTAATATTTTACGCTGAAACCCCAAAACTTGTTGAATTTCGCAATCAACCCCACTAATATTTTTTTTTAATATATGTCTCGATCAACTAATATTGGAAGCTTTTCGAATAACTTTTGAAAGCATTAGGAAAATCTGTGAAGAAAGTACAAAATTAGGAAAAATTAAATAGTAGCGAGAAAAACAATTTTTTTCTTTTGTAAATAAAAAATTATTTTCTTATATATTGATTAAAATACAAAAGAAAATAGATGTTTTTAATAGAAACGATGAAAATTTTGATATATATAATGAAGATGAGTAGGGTTTTGTTGTATTTTTACAATGACCCACACTATATCGTCTTTGAAGTGAAGGCATGCTGAATTCTTTTTCATGCAATTATTGTAGAAATAATGTATTGCAAACCAATGAAAATAAAATATTGGAAATATAATAAGTTATGGGAAGACATTATTAGCTGTATTTGCTTAATAAAAATTTATAGTAAGAGGTGAGATCCCAAAATTTTGAGCTTTAGGTTCATATTCTATTAAATGTATGTATATGTGTAGTTATATTATATACGAGTCATAATATAGTTGTTTTCTCTATATACTGTGGACATTTTTTATCCAAATATGGCTTAATTAAATTCATCAAACAAAAAATAATTGTATTATGTTTATTTGTAATTGATTATTTTATAATTACATTTAATATTAAAGCAATATATTGCATTTGATGTAGTCATATGTCTCAATTTACTACCTTTTCTTTGACCTTTCCTATTATTAGATAGAAAAAATTGAAAGAAACTCTAAAGCTAATAAGTGATTTTGGATTTTCGTCGCAAATTATATCATCTCATCGAATTTTATCCCGTAATTTAATATTTTTTTTGTAATATCCTTCCACCATTAATTATGAGATAAAAATTGTTCATGTGTCCATTAAATTGCCACATGGTTGCTTACGTGTCATGACGTGGTAAATTTTAGCATGAACAATTATATAATATTACATAATTCGTCCCAAACTAATCACATTCATAAGGCTTGCTCCAGCGGCAAGGGTGGGGGTTCGAATCCCATTTGGAACTTGGATGGAAGCATTTCTATGGGTCTATCTAAGGGTCATTTGTGGTGAAGACCCCTTTGTGCGCAGAGTGTACAGCAGTATGGTGGGAACCCGGGGCTTGGTGGAGGCACATCTTGCGATTTACATCCTTCAGGGTTCTAGGGCAAGGGTTCTGAGGGTCCAGGATTAGTCAAGTGTAAGCTTGTACACCTGGGTTATCAAAAAAAAAAAAAGAATGAACCGTCATTTCCATTAGAAACTTAATATTGAGACTAAATTCATGCAAAATGGGACAATATGCGAGTTGATATAGCTTGAGATGAAAAACCAAAATTAATAATTAATTTGGGACAATATTCCTAATTTTTTTTAAATTATGAGACTAATTCGATGAAGTCATATAGTTCGGGACGAAAATCCTGAATCATTAATTAATTTGGACCCTTTTTACCTATTATAAGTAATAATAAAATTGTGTAAAATCAAACGTAGAAAATAATTTATTTGGACGGAGGATTTAGAAATTTAGATAGTACTGTATGAATGTGGAATCACACGCAATCATGGATCAAAATTTCCTATTTTTCATAGGAAAAATCCGAAACGTTTCGGTTTTTCAAGGAACCGAAACGATTCCTTAATGTATTTTCGAAATTACAAGGTTTCCTTCGAAACCCACAATTTTTCCGAGTTTTCCACCGAAACTATGGAAACTTGCAAAGTTTCCTTCAATTTCCGAAAATAGTCGTTGCCTTCTTTGAAAAAAAAATTCCAATTTTTTTTTAAATCCAGAATTTTGGAAGAAATCTCTTGAAAGAAGGAAAATATATCTCAAAAATATTGGCTTACCTACAATTTTTCGAAATTATGCCTTCCAAATCTTCAATACAAAGTCCAGCAATCTCAAACCTCTTCATCCCTAATACACGAGTTATCTCAAACCTCTTCATCCCTAATTTTATTTTTGAACTATTAGTACTTTAATATCATGAACTTTAATTAAGCTATGTTTTAATTCTATATTAACTTTTGTTAGTTTTTGAGGTACGGTTATTTTGATTATAGTTTATAGATTTCATCTAGGATATTCCACTGTCTTTTCATTGTTTAGTTGTGATGCAACTTTTTTAATTATTAACAAGCACTCATTCTTGTTTGGTAATGCTGGTTTGCAAGACTTAAAAAGGACATTACTAATAATTGTTTGCATTCATTTTACGCTTATATTTCAAGTTAAATTATGCTTTAGAAATAAGAACATGATTTTTATGTATTTTTTATAACTATTTGTGTGTTTCCAGGTTTTTGTAATTTTTCCTAGCGTTTCCGCAACGTTTTCGAAACGTTTCCAATTTTTGGATACCCGAAACTCACCTACGAAACGAAACTTTGATCCATGCACGCAATGACGGTTACTTAGATCCTACATTAGTGGATTTAATTCATTGGAGTTGGATGAATGCCACATGAGCATGAAATGACAAAAAACTATTCTTACATGCTCATGTTACATTCATCCAACAATCGGGTGGATTATTAAATCCATTGATGTAGGTACTAATTTTCTCGCGAGGACCCAATTGTACAAAGAATCCACATTTCTCTACTGTAATCCAAACAAAAGCACTTCTCCCCTACTTAACCGACGCGCTTAAGCAAACCCACTTAAAAGTAAAAACCAAACGCATAAAAAAAAAAAAAAAAAAAAAAAAAAAACCAAACGCATAATAATAGCTCTTAAAATCCTAAATTAATAACTTTCCCACAATTTTATTCCGTCAAAATCCACTGATTTCAAGAAGTTTTCTCCATTTCATAACTGTTAGTATTTTGTAAGAAAAATCTGATTTGTGATTGAATCTGAATTTGATCTGATCGAAAGCGAAGATGTTCGGTCGGCTTTTGGGTAAACCTAAGCAAGAGACTAGTGCTCTCGCCACACTTGACAAATTAAACGAGGTATATATATTGTTTTTCTTCCTAGATTCCTTTCTTATTTTTATTTATTTACGGATTTGCAGTTATTAAATGGATAACTTGTTAACTGATGTTTGCCTGTCTTTGCTTGTCCTTTTTTTGTTTATATTTTCTATTTTGTGTGAAACGTGAGTGTTGCAATTAGGAATTATTGTATAGGATTAGGGTTTGATGTTGTAAGTGTTAAGTTGCCTTTCAGATATAATAAAAAAATTGACTTTTTGATAGATTGAAGTTCCGGGGTATTTCGAAGGTGTAACCGAGGCAAAATGAGTACTACAACTAGTGGATCGACCGGTTAGATCGTTGAGTTTTTAAATGCGGAAGTTGTTTTACTGCAATTTTATTCTCGTTTAAATGCTGCAAGTTAAGCTTACCAGTGGTTCATGGGGTGGATCATGATTTAGTATTTTAGCAAGTGCTTGTCCATGAAGAAGAAAAGGAAATAAATTTACTCAAATCGAGAGCAAAATATGAAGCATAAGAACTAGTTATTGACAATATTTCTTTAGGGTAAACACTCGCTTTGTTGTGTGCTTCATGTTTCCCAAGGTTATCACATTAGCTTATATGCGCTTAAGTCTTCACTACTGCCTATATACGAGGATGTCAAATGTTAATTTCACATTTTTTTAAGTCCTAAATTTGATTTGACCATAAAATAGATTCCTTTATAGTCTATTATTATATTAAATGTTTGATTATTGACCTTGTCTAGACTCTTGAGATGCTTGAAAAGAAGGAAAATGTGCTTCAGAAGAAGGCATATGCCGAGGTCGAGAAGGCCAAAGATTATACCAAAGCAAAGAACAAGAGAGGTATGACATAGTTCTGTTCATGTATTCCCTTCTCACTTGACCCTTATTTTTTTTTTTTTCGTTTTGTAGAAAAGGTTTTAGAATTTAGGTTCTGTTTTTCATCTTAACATTGCTAAATTTCAGCTTATGATTTCAAGTTGCTTATTGGCTTTTTTTATGCAACTAAAGTGGTACAAGCACCCTGTTTCATCTGCTGTCTTGCAATCTCTTCCTCAAAGAATCCTCCCCACACTTTGTTATGTAACCTTTTGGATGTGTTTTTATTACTTCTAGCATTATGTGTACCGTGAATCTGTGATTCAGTAAAATTTCAATTGCACAGAGTTTTAAATTTAGTTTCTTTTGCTGGTATCCTTCATATTTATTTTGAATAAGTTGTTATTGTTTTAGACTTCTTAATTAATAAGAATTTTCACCCCACTTGTTGAGGTTGCATCATGATCAAGTTTCTATGTGTAGTTCGAGGTCAGCAGTTCTTTTGAGTCAACTTTACTATCCCCTCCCTCCACGCTATTGGTTAAATTGAGGCATACTATTCCTCAGCAGTATTTGGTTATTTGGTTCTTATACATATGATTTCCATGTTTATGGGTTTCTGTGTCTTGATGACTCAGATAATACCAATTTCAGGAAATTCGCATTTCCAATTAATCTTAGCTAGAGGCGAAATGTTTTTCTCTTTTTTTTTTTGGTGGATTTGCAATAAATAGGTTGTCCCTAATTGTTAATGGTCTTTTCCCCTGGAAAGGTGATTTAGTACAATAGTATTTTGAGTGGTTATGGCCCTTACTTATGCTAGAATAACTAAATTATGCAGCGGCTATTCAGTGTTTGAAGAGGAAAAGACTCTACGAAGAACAGATTGGGCAGCTTGCGAATTTCCAGCTGCGCATCCACGATCAGGTTCACTTGATATTTAAAATTTCTGAATGGAGGAGCTCGACTGCTTTGTGATGAATTTTATCTGATATATTCCTACTTAAGTGCTCATGATAAATGTTTGTTCATGTAGATGATAATGTTAGAAGGTGCAAAGGCTACTACTGAAACTGTGGATGCCTTACGAAGTGGAGCAGCTGCAATGAAAGCAATGCATAAAGCCACGTAAGTCGATTGCTGTGTTTCTAAAAATAGTTTGTGATTTTACACTTGTATCCCTGACCAACTTTACATAAATGGCTTCTTCCATGCAGCAATATTGACGATGTGGATAAGACAATGGACGAGATAAACGAACAAACGGAGAACATGAAGCAGATACAAGAAGCACTGGCTACGCCAATTGGTGCAGCAGCTGACTTTGACGAGGTTCTTAGCTCATTCCCAATTTCAGCAGAAGCTTTATAAATACGATCGAATTTCATATAAGATTTTTTTTTTTTACTAATTCGTCTTAATTTTTTTTTGTTCAAGCAGGATGAATTGGAGGCCGAACTTGAAGAATTAGAAGGTGCAGAGCTGGAAGATCAGCTTCTTCAGCCAGCAACCTCAGCCCCTACTGCTCCCATACATGCCCCCGCGGGCAGAGTACCTACTCGCCCCGCTCCTCGGAAACAAACAGAGGAGGAAGAGGAACTTGCTGCTTTGCAAGCAGAAATGGCTCTTTAAGTGCGTCCATTCATCTGTTAAACTGGTATTAGCCTAATGTTCGCTTCGTTTGTATCTGTTAGTTTTATCACTCGATGTATCATGCTATTTAAAGACGAAATTTAACCACCGCGAATTGGAACCGCTGGTTCCAATCTTATCTAATGTATTATAGTCTAAGGAGTCCTTTTAAGTAGAACCAGTCTCCCCAGATTGTAACTGTGTGAGGAGGATTCCTTCAATTTGATGTACTGTCATATATTTATTGTTGAATAAAATTCACTTGCCAATACATATTAACCAGAAAGTAAAATAATTGTAAGCACAAATGAACAGCACATACATATCAACTTCTTTGCAAGAACTTACACCAAATAAATAAAGTGGAGTTAATGGCAATTTACCCTCCTTTATATTCATAATGTTTAATTTATCTCCATGTGATTTGGAAAATAACACTTTATCCTCTATAATTTTAACTCAGTGTTTCACACCGCCTCTTGATATTTTTATATGTGGTACTTTATCCCTCCCTTGTTATGGTAATATGACATTTTACCCCCGTGTAATGATAAATATGACGATTTATCCCGTTATGTTACAAAACATTTTTCATGTTCACTTTCAATTTCGGGCATGTGAGGGAGGTAAAATACTTCTTTAAATTTTCACAGGGTGATAAAGTGCTAAAAATCATAGGGGGTTAAATAGAATATTAGCATTTTACAAGGAGCAAATTGCCATTCACTCAAATAAATTGCCATTATCTTCAGGGTATATACAGGAAACATAAGTGCTCAAAACGAACATAAGAATCAGGTTAATCGAACATCTACATCGAATTCACAAGCTAAATTGGTAGAGAAAATGGTGAGGGATTATTTGGAAAGAATTGAAATAAATTGGTAAACATAACAGAAGAAAAAAAATCTCAACTCCATAAAGAATAATACAATTTAAAATTTTAGTGAAGCATGTAGGTGATAGCCAAAGCAACCAGCATTAGCAAATATGCTATTCCTTGATCTATTGCCACCCCTGCAAAAAACCGACATGTCGATTTCAGTACCATTATTTTCCAAAAACAGAACATTCGTTCATTAATTTTTAATTTTTTTTTTTTTTTGCGAAACGAACAAGAGAAAATATAACTAACCATCGCTTGAAGGGGCGGGGGCAGGCTCAGGGACTTGAGCATTTACCAAAGCCAAAAGAAGAAGAAAAATTGTCAACACAAATGACAGTCTCAACATCTTCATTTTAATCTTGTGCAACTAAAACCAAGCAAATTAAAATTTTATTTGTTCTCTATGTTTTGAAAGCAAAAGAACTGATTGAGTTTATATAATGGAAAAAAAAGGACAAATTGAATCCTGCTTAATGAATAAAGATGAATATTGCCTGTCGAATATTTGTTTTTCCAGGTAATATTGAGATGTGAGCATTGATTACTTATTAGTTATTACCTATGAATCTCCGCACATGCACATAATGATTGATTGGTCAATATTTATTAATTATTGTACGATTTTATATTCTCCTTAAATTAGTTCTCAAATTTGGAAAAGGATTTGTTCAATTGAGGATGATGATTTTGGACTGGTGTCAGTTGGGCCTCAGGCGGAATGAATACGAAAAATTCTTACATAGATCAGATATATGAGAATTGTATATATCTTGTGGCCAATAATTCACGATGATGTGATGAATTTATGACCACAAGATCTATGTAATTCAGATTTTCTCGAGGAACATCAACAAAAATTAAATTTATGAGGAACAATAACAAATTTTAAGGCTCCTTATAGATATGTGTTGACATAGTTTGAGTACTCAACCGAAATCCACCCAAAATCAAATGAACTCGTTAAAATCTATCACTTACTTTTTCTTATATTAAAGTCTATAAAAGTAATTGACTTGACACGTCACACCCCATACCCCAACATGCAAACTCAATTCAACATACTTTAAATTTACAATACCATCAAATTTAATATTTAAACCTAATTCAAATCATGTTTCAATGTTTCGCCGAGACCACACAAATCAAATTCTGTTATCAAAACCTATTGAAACTAGACTAAAACCCATTCATATACACCCTAAGTTTTTCCTCTGGACAACTCATTAAATAATGAAACCATAATTAAGGTCACTATTGTGCTTGCCAAAATATGTAAACTTTTGTTTTTGATTGCTAATTGACCAAACTATAGGGAGGTCAATGAAATTAACCCATTATTATAATGATTTTAACAAATATAATAGTGTTTTTTAAGGAAAACATATATAATTGTGACATAAATTATTTTTAACTTGGCACTTTGTTATTATTAGTGATAAATATAGAACAATTTAAGTTATCGGTAATGTTAATAATTAGTTACAAGATAATGAAAACACAATTTGTCTCAATAGTCGAGTGAATTAATTCTTTTGGAGGTCACTGCATTCTTAACTTCACTGTATCTTTATGTGCAGTAATTAATTATCATTTTTTTATTTTTATGAACAAATTATGTAAATTTTCATAGAAAATATAATGAAAATAATGTAAAATATCAATAAACAAAATAAGATCTTCAATGAAAATATAATTTAATAAAAAAAATCCTGAACACTAGGTTAACAAGTTTTCATTACATTACAAAATAAACTAGGAAATCACTAGATAGCTAATTTTAAGAATTTCAAAAACTAGTCCAATGACATCACCTGTATTTGACTTGATTTGGAAAATATCATTTTTACCTTTCCTTTTGGCCCTTGAAGTTGGAGGATTACATAATGTAGTTGGTTTTTCCTTTTTAGTATAATTGGATTTGGGAAGTGGAAGCAAACTAATTTGTTTAAGTGTCTCATTTTCTTAATTTTAGGATTAAATCAAATAATAAAACAAATACATATGAAATCATTGTAATTATATAGTGCGGTCAAAAGCGGTTAAGCGGTCTAAGAAAGTATACAATAAATTAAATCCGATTGCGGTCTTTTCTTCAAGAAGCTAAGATCAAACCTACAATATGCAAATTACAGATTAATTTTAGGACTATATCAAATAATAATACAAATACACATGAAAATATAATAAAACACTATTATCAGTTTCGTTGAACAATCTTATCTAAATTAAGCACTAATATTTTTGTAAATTATTAATTCTATTTCTCGTAATGTTATACTATTAAATTGCATCATTATAATCTCCATCTATGGTAAATCTCTAAAGCAAGATATTCTTTGGTCAAAATGTGAAAATTTATATCCTAATTTGGCTAAACACGGAATATTGTATTATAATAATCTTGTAAGACAACAAGAATATCCTAATCTAAAGTTCAATATAAATACTTACACGAATTTACGAAGGTTACAACATTTTTCTCAAACATTCTTTTACACATTGCAAATTGACCTCTAAGTAACAAAGGTGAAAGGATGGCCAAAGTATTAGCTCCTTAAATTAATTCAGCTCCGTCATCTTCATCATCAATCTGCACAGAAGAGCAAAAGGAATTAGATTGCACGATTGAAGAAAAGAGAAGAGGGATTTAGGACTTTAGGGATTATAATTATCCTCTTTCGTATTGTTAATACTTAGTTTTGTATTTAAGGGTAGATTTGTAATATAACTAGATATTAGGCGGTGACTCTTTTGTATAAATATATCTGAGGGTTCGATTCCTCATTGTAACTAACAACACATTTTTTTATTCAAGAAAGGAAATATTACTTTCTCCAGTTTTTCTATCAATTTCTCTCTGAATTCATGTTCAATTCCTTCATTATTATGAAGATTCTAATATGGTATCAGTAGACTAACAAACTTTACTGTTTCCGCACGCAATCACGTTTTCAGATCATCTGTTTTCCTTGATCTTGTGATCACAATTTTTTTACTGCTTTCTTGATTACTTTCTTCTTCATCCTGAGACATGGCTTCTTCAGGATCGGTTTCTTCCACTGTTACTGATTCAGTCCGTTCAAAACCTCCTATGGAGGATCCTTCACATCCTTTTTTTCTCCAACCTTCAGATGGTCCCGGATTACTACTGGTTCATGAGAAACTTAGGGGTGACAACTACACTTTCTGGTCCCGTTCAATGTTACTTGCCCTCAATGTTAAGCATAAACTTGGATTTGTGAATGGCACTCTTCAAGATCCTGGCCCTACTGATCAGAATCTACAAATTGCGTGGTCAAGAAACAACGATGTTGTTGTTTCTTGGATCCTAAATTCAGTTACAACCGAAATCTACTCTAGTATTATGTACACTAATTCTGCCAAGGCCATGTGGGATCAATTGAAAACAAGATTCCAACAAAGCAATGGGCCCAGAAAACTTCAACTCCGCAGGGAATTAGCCACTCTACATCAGGACAATCTTTCAGTTCAAATGTTTTTCACAAAACTGAAATCTGTATGGGATGAATTGGCCAACTATAGGCCTGTTTTATGTTGTTCTGTCTGTGACAGTGTTGAGAAAGTCCATAATCTTTACCAGGAAGATTTTATTCTTACTTTTCTTCTTGGCTTAAATGACTCCTTTGATAATCTCCGAAGTCAAATTCTACTAATGGACCCTTTGCCTCATGTTGACAGGGTATTCTCTCTTGCTACTCAAGAAGAGAGACAAAAGCAGGTTGGCCATACTTCAGCCTTGGATCCATCCCCTTCCATGGCTTTTACTTCAAAATTTACATCCCAAAATTCAAATACTACACCTCAAAATCAGAAAAGGCCTTACAATCAATTTCAACAGAATCTTTCTACCAATTCTTCACCAAATCAGCCTACTTTTAATCCTAATTACAAAAAGAAAGATGTCCCTATATGTTCTCACTGCAATTTCAAGGGTCATACTATAGACAAGTGCTACAAATTACATGGCTACCCTGTTGGTTATAAACCTCCTAATAATTCTAAACCTAGACTTCCCACTTACCCTACCAACCAAGTTACAAATCTTAATTCACCAGATTCAGTCCCTTCTCAAAATATGTCCTCATCAAATCCACTTACACCACTGCTCCAAAGTTTGAACCAGGAACAATGTCAACACTTGATGAATCTGTTCAGTACTCATTTAAACATTAATTCTACAGCTGAAACATCTCCTGATTCTGCTCACATTTCATGTGTATCAGGTATATGCTCAACTTCTCTTATTCATAAAGCTATTTCTAATCAAGATGCTTGGATTATTGATTCTGGTGCTACTAAGCACATATGTTATAATATTTCTTTATTCAAATCTTTGAAACCTATTCATAATGCCTTTGTGATTTTGCCTGATAACAGTAGACTCTCTGTCACTCAGATAGGAGATGTTCAATTAAATTCCCTTTTAACTCTTAAGGATGTTTTTTATATCCCTACTTTTAAGTTTAACCTAGTTTCTGTTAGTGAATTAATTAGCAAAGATAGTCTTACTATTAAATTTTTACAAGAAACCTTTATGATTCAGGACCTACAAGGGAGGATGATTGGAGAGGGTAGCTTCACTGATGGTCTTTATGTTCTACAACCCAGCATAACTCCTACTCCTTATTGCAACAAAGTTTCTAGTATAATATGTCATAGAAGATTGGGCCATTTGCCTTTTAAGAACATGTTCAGAATCAAAGAAGCTTTAGATTTAGATTCTCTACATACCTGTAATATTTCTAGTAGTAATCCTTGCTATATTTGTCCTATTGCTAAGCAAAAGAGATTACCTTTTCCTAGTTCTGTTTCTCACACAACTGATATCTTTGAATTAATACATTGTGATACATGGGGGCCCTTTAAGGTTCCTACAGTTTTTGGTCAGAAATACTTTGTTACAATAATTGATGATTTTTCCAGATTCACCTGGATATGCTTGCTAAATAAAAAGTCTGATGTTTCTTCTGTAATTCCAAATTTTATTACTATGGTTAAAAATCAGTTTAATAAATCCATCAAGATTTTTAGGAGTGACAATGCTCCTGAATTAAAATTCACAAATTTATTCAATAAGCTTGGTATTTTGCATCAGTTTTCATGCACAGAAACTCCACAACAGAACTCTGTTGTGGAGAGAAAACATCAGCATTTACTAAATATTGCTAGGGCTATACTATTTGAATCTAAAGTTCCATTATTTTTATGGGGTGAATGTGTTGCCACAGCTGCTTATATAATTAATAGAACTCCTTCTAAAATTTTACAACATAGAACTCCTTTTGAATTACTGTATAAATCTTCTGTGGATTATAATTTCATGAAATCTTTTGGTTGTCTTGCTTTTGCTTCTACATTAAAACAAGGCAGAACAAAACTGGACCCTAGAGCAAGGGTTTGTGTTTTCATAGGTTATCCTATGGGTACTAAGGGTTACAAACTGTTTGATATACAAACAAATGAGATTTTCATCTCAAGAGATGTTATCTTCCATGAAGATACATTTCCTTTTCATCATTTACCAAATAGTTTTGTCTCTTCTTCTAATGAATCTGAAACTCCTATTTTTCCTTATGATTCATTTTCTTATATTGATGATTTTTCTATTCCTACAAATTCTGATTTTATTTCTCACAACAACACTGACATAAACAATGCTGCTAATACTGATATTTCTGTTACTTCTGATCCTGTTCATCAAAATACATATTCTGCTATTAGAAAATCTAATAGAATATCACATAAACCATCTTATCTAAATGATTATCATTGTAATTCTTTTATTAACAAAGGTACATTTTCTACTAAATATCCACTCTCCACTGTTTTGAATTATGATAATCTTTCTAATTCATTCAAATCTTTTATATTAAATGTTTCTTCTGAGAATGAACCTCAGTTTTATCACCAAGCTGTTAGCAATCCAAAATGGGTTGAGGCAATGAATACTGAAATTTCAGCACTTGAGTCCACAAATACTTGGACAATTGTTTCATTACCAGAAAATAAAACTCCCATTGGATGCAAATGGGTTTATAAAATTAAAAGGCATTCAGATGGCACTATAGACAGGTATAAGGCTAGGCTGGTTGCAAAAGGTTATACTCAGCAAGCTGGAGTGGATTATACAGAAACCTTTTCTCCAGTTGCTAAGATGGTTACTGTCAAAGTTTTATTAGCTTTGGCTGCATCAAAAGGATGGGGTTTATATCATCTAGATATAGACAATGCATTTCTTAATGGTGACCTCCATGAAGAGGTTTACATGGATCTACCATTAGGTTATCCAAGGTCAAATTCTATTCCTAAGCTTGTTTGTAAACTAAACAAATCTCTTTATGGTCTTAAACAGGCTTCTAGGCAGTGGAATGATAAGTTTAAAGACTGTTTACTAGCCTATGGTTTTATACAATCTAAAGCAGATTATTCATTATTCATAAAAGGCTCAGGTGATACCTTTCTAGCTCTTTTACTTTATGTTGATGACATAGTCATCTCTAGTCCTTCTGTAACACTTATTAATGATTTAAAAATATTTTTACATTCTAAGTTTAAACTGAAGGACTTAGGTGATCTTAAATATTTTCTTGGTTTAGAGATAGCAAGATCCTCTAAGGGAATTGTGCTATCTCAGAGACATTATGCCTTACAAATTCTGGATGATACAGGTTACATGGGAGCTAAGCCTCTTTCTTTACCAATGGATCCTAAAGTGAAGCTCAATTCACAAGATGGGGAACTTTTAACAGATATCACTTCCTACAGAAGACTGATAGGGAGACTCTTATACTTGACTATTACTAGACCTGATCTAAGCTATGCTGTGCATAGACTTAGTCAATTTGTCTCACAGCCAAGAACTCCACATTTACAAGCTGCTCATCACATTCTCAGATACATTAAATCCTCTCCAGGTCAAGGGTTGTTTTATTCATCTAATTCTAATTTACAGTTAAAAGCTTATGCAGATGCTGACTGGGCCTCTTGCATGGACATAAGAAGGTCAGTCACAGGTTTTTGTATTCTTATGGGGAATTCATTAGTGTCTTGGAAGTCCAAGAAACAGGTAACAGTTTCAAAGAGTTCTGCTGAAGCAGAATACAGATCCTTAGCAGCAGTATCAAGTGAAATTATATGGCTACATCAAATTCTAACTCATTTAGGGATGAAACCTATATCACCTACTTTACTTTTTTGTGATAATCAATCTGCAAGACATATTGCAACTAACCCTATTTTTCATGAACGAACTAAACATATTGAATTGGATTGCCATTTTACTAGAGAGTAGGTAAGCAAAGGAATAATTAAGCTTCTGCCTATACGTTCAGAGGATCAAATTGCAGATATTTTAACGAAGGCTTTACTCTTACCTCAATTCCGACTGTTCATCTCCAAGCTCTCACTCATCAATATTTATGGCTCGGCTTGAGGGGGGTGTATTAGCTCCTTAAATTAATTCAGCTCCGTCATCTTCATCATCAATCTGCACAGAAGAGCAAAAGGAATTAGATTGCACGATTGAAGAAAAGAGAAGAGGGATTTAGGACTTTAGAGATTCTAATTATCCTCTTTCGTATTGTTAATACTTAGTTTTGTATTTAAGGGTAGATTTGTAATATTACTAGATATTAGGCGGTGACTCTTTTGTATAAATATATCTGAGGGTTCGATTCCTCATTGTAACTAACAACACATTTTTTTATTCAAGAAAGGAAATATTACTTTCTCCAGTTTTTCTATCAATTTCTCTCTGAATTCATGTTCAATTCCTTCATTATTATGAAGATTCTAATACAAAGTTCGCAGCTACACTTTCTGCCTCTTATTAGTGTTTGCTCTTTTAGGTAATTTATTTGTAAAATTCTAATTAATTTATACCTATTTTATAGTATTTTATAAAGTATGAATTATATTTATAATAATATATGTGTTGTTTAAATTAATTTGTAGCGACAAATAGAGTGTTGGAAGTGGAGGCAGCAACATATAAGGAAGCAGAATGCAAAATAGCAAGAACAAATGGATGTGACAAGTGCGAAACTGCGAAAGGGATTACAATGGAATTGGATTTTGCTTTCATGAAGCTCATGGAGGACTAGAATGTTTATGTCATTACAGTTGTCAATAATATAATTAATGATTATTAAAAAAATTGTATTGGATATGATGAATAAATAATTAGTTGGTTTAATTTTGTCCGACTAGATCTTTCATTAATGTACTCACATTGTTAAATTTGTGCTATTTTTTATTTTTTGAGAAAAAATAAATTTGTATTGGATGAATTAAATAAATAATTAGTTGGTTTTGTCCGACTAATTTTTTTTACCCACATTGTCAGTGTTGTTTTAATGAGAAGCAACATTTCATTTCTAACAAAAAGGGTCCAAAAATTCAATTTAGGGGCATTTTTTAGATTTTGGAACCATGTCAATTCTCAAGTTTTCGGTTCGAAAATCGGTTCTTGCCACATAAGAGGTTGGTATTCTGTAAAACCGACAAACCGATCCGAGACATATATATGTATATAATTTTTATAATACACTAACTAAGTCATTTTTTTATCTTTCTTTTGCTTCCTCCTTCAATTATTTCAGTGTTCAACTAAAAATTATAGTTCCAAGCAAAATTAACTTAAAAATCGAGATTCCGACCAAAAAATCGCTATTCCAACAAAAAATAATCTCTATTCAAGTCATTTCTGTTGGGATTCGGTAAGAAAAACAGCCCTAGGCACAGCGGAATATAAAATTTTCTAGGGCCTCTTAAAGAATCTTGCCAGGATATTCTCTAGTTGCATATATATGAATATAAATAAATGACAGTATAAGTTTTCTCGTTTATACCTGTCTCCTTGCAAATCCTTGTTGGCTAAAACGAACTCTGAACTCTCCTCCACAGAAATCGATCCAAGCTCTGCAGTAGCGCCCCACGTGTTGCGCCTCTACGGATTGATACACCACAATATCACGAAAATTAATATACCTAATCGACTAGAACATAGGCTATATTAATATCTAGGTTTTAGGAACGATTTGGGAACAAAAATCGAAGACGAAAATTCTTCCTAACACTGGAAGGGTTCGGCCGATTTGGTGGGAGAGGGAGAGAGAATTTTTGCTCTTTTCAATTTTTCTTGTAGAGTTGTGTGTGAGATATGAGACCTAGTCTCTTATTTATAGATATCTCCCATACCCTAATCCTTCTAGGATTAGGATACTAATTCTCCTACATGGGCCATGGCCCTTTTAATTAGAAGACTAAGTCTTCTAATTAATTCATGGCCCACTTTAATTAATCTTTCAGGACTTTATTTAATCTCCCAATTAAATAGCCCAATTAATTAAATCATCTCCCAATTAATTAATTAAACTTCAAGTCCAATTAATTAATTATTCCATTAATTAATTAAATCCTAATTAATTAATTTACTCATAAATTAAATTCCAATTTAATTTATAATCTTGATCCAATTCCAATTGGATCCAATTTCGTTCCACATGGGTCGACCCAGTCGACCCACCCATTTAATCGACCCAGTCGATTTTGACCCAGTCGACCCAGTCGACTGGTTCGTTCTTGTTTCCTCGCTTTCGCTTCATGTGTATTGTGTATGCCCCCGTAGGTTCACCACATAATTGGCCGTGGGTTGTAATTAAATATTATTTAATAACTCGAGCAATAAATACTCTAAATTAATCGAACACTCTGTCGATCAATCATTCCAAAATTAGCACCCCTGCTAATTTGGGAATTCTCCCACACTCCACGGTCGATGTCCAGTCACAAGCCCATGGAGCCCAATCACTGGTGAATTAATTCAGTGAACCTTTTATCATTTACAATTTCCATATACGACATAATCTCTCCATTGATCAATCTCCCAGTCGAGACTTAAGGGTATGGTCTTTCATCGGATTCCCTTATCTTTTGTCTTGACCTTATGTTCTCTGATCTCGAAATAAATTCTCTCTGACTTGTTCTTTATGAGCTACTTACATAAAGTCGTCAGTTACCTTGGCCAAGGATTTCATCAGAATTAATTTCTCACAGAAATCCATAGGAGAATTTCTCGACCTATCAAGTCGAGTCAATGGATCCTTTGTTAATGATATGAATCTGCATACGAATTCCTCTATACCCAACATGAGTCCACAGAGACTTTCTGGCGATCCCCAGTCAGTCGGAACTCACATCAAGGCATAGACGTTCTCGCACCAGATAAACCCTATCATCTCAAGTTGTTAGGGATCGTTCCTCGTATACTATTGTAAATTGAAATAACTTCAACCCCGATATGCGACTACCGCTTCCATGGTGAGTTATTTCCTAATTGGGGTATTCAGTGCGCTTGCCATCCCAGCAAGCCACCCACTTATGTGTATCGACTATCCCAGTCACGCTCGTGGACCCCAGCGTCCTCCAGTTCATCGGAGTATACACAATAGTGAGAGTCTAACCGAATCCAACGATGTCCTATCTCGATTGGATTCTACGACTCTTGAATATATTCTAGATCACGGCCTTAGAGATCAGTCCACGGGTTGTCCCATAGCCCTGTGATCTAAGGACTTCTATCCTTATGCGTAGACAAATATTACATAAGATAAAGTTGACCATTTAATAAAAGTGCATTTATTAATCTAAATTGAATAGTTCCTCATTAATTACAATTAATGCTAGCCATACAGCTGGCTTGCAGGACACTATTTCTATCAATCTCCCACTTGTCCTAAAGCCAGTCTTTTATGTTCTTGAGTCCCATCTTATGCAGATATTTCTCAAATGCCTTTTGAGGCAGAGGCTTCGTTAGCGGGTCCGCCGTATTATCTTCCGAGTCGACACGTTCCATCTTAATGTCTCCTCTACCAATGATATCTCTTATCACATGGTATCGTCTCTGTACGTGCTTGGATTTCTGATGAGATCTCGGCTCCTTTGCTTGCGCTATTGCCCCCATTATTATCGCAGAAGATAGTAATGGGCTCAGCAATGCTAGGTATCACATCCAGTTCCTGGATGAAGTTCCTCATCCAAACACCTTCCTTTGCTGCGTCACTCGCGGCAATGTATTCTGCTTCAGTGGTTGAATCCGCGGTTGTTTCCTGCTTGGAGCTCTTCCAGCTAACCGCACCACCATTGAGGCAGAAAACATATCCTGATGTCGACTTGAAGTCGTCTACATCACATTGGAAGCTTGAGTCTGTATAGCCTTCCAATTTGAATTCTCCTCCACCGTATACCAAGAACAATTCCTTAGTCCTTCTCAGGTACTTCAGAATTGCCTTTACGGCTATCCAGTGCTGCTCACCTGGATCAGACTGGTAGCGACTTGTTACGCTAAGAGCGTACGCTACGTCTGGTCTCGTACATAGCATACCATACATTATGCTTCCTATCGCGGATGCATATGGTACTCGAGACATATTGCTTCTCTCTTCAGGCGTCTTTGGGGCCATAGGCTTAGAGAGTGCAATCCCATGTCTCATTGGAAGCAATCCTCTCTTGGATTCTTCCATACTAAATCTTTTCAAGATTTTATCTATGTACGGGGATTGGGAGAGGCCCAGCAGTCCTTTTGATCTATCTCGGTAGATCCTTATACCTAGTACAAAGGATGCTTCTCCCATATCCTTCATTGAGAATTGTGTAGACAACCATGCTTTAGTTTCAGACAATGCTTTTACATTGTTTCCAATGAGAAGAATGTCGTCAACGTAAAGCACTAAAAATTCAACTGTACTCCCATTGATCTTCTTGTACACGCAAGGTTCGAACATGTTCTTGATGAATCCAAAAGTTTGGATTGTCTCATCAAAACGAATGTTCCAACTTCGGGAAGCTTGCTTCAGTCCATAAATGGACCTCTGGAGTTTGCACACCTTGTGTTCATCTCCTTTGGATGCATATCCTTTTGGTTGCTCCATGTAGATCTCCTTATCAATGTTTCCATTGAGAAAGGCAGTCTTTACATCCATCTGCCATATCTCGTAGTTATACCACGCAGCTATGGCCAGCAAGATCCGAATGGATTTGGGCATTGCGACGGGCGAGAAGGTCTCCTCAAAGTCGATACCTGGTCTTTGAGTGTATCCTTTTGCCACTAGTCGCGCCTTGTAGGTAATCACCTCTCCGTTCACTCCAAGCTTTCGCTTATAGATCCACTTGCAACCCACGGGAGCCACTCCCACTGGTGGATCTACCAAGGCCCAGACCTTGTTTGAGTGCATGGAGTCCAGTTCGGATTCCATGGCTTCGCGCCACTTTCCCGAGTCTATGTCTAGCATAGCCTCTTCGTAAGTCCTTGGGTCGGTTAGAGACTGTCCAGTCTCATGCAGCAGACCGTAGTACCTCTCGGGTTCTCTACGTTGTCTTTCTGACCTACGAAGTATCGGTGTACTTTCTGGTGCACTTTCATGCTCTTGTTCTCCCACTGCCTGTGGTGACGGGTCAGCTCCATCGACCTCTAAGGCCTTTTCAGCTTCAGTGACCTCATCTAGTTCTACGTTATTTTCTTTCTTGTCTACCAAGAAATCCTTCTCCAAGAAGTGAGCGTTCCTCGAGACAAACGTTGTTTGTCTTGTAGGATCGTAGAACTCGTATCCTATTGAGTTTTCCGGATACCCCACGAATTTGCACAAAGTGGATTTAGTTTCCAATTTATCTCCCACTAGCTTTTTAACGTAAGCGGGAGATCCCCATATGCGCATGAATGCGTATGAGGGTGCCTTGCCAAACCATAGTTCGTATGGTGTCTTTTCTACGGATTTCGAAGGTACCATATTCAGTATCTTCGTTGCCGTGAGGAGGGCATGTCCCCAAAATGAAAGAGGTAAGTCAGTGGCACTCATCATGGATCGAACCATGTCCATCAAGGTTCGATTCCTTCTCTCTGCTACTCCATTTAACTGGGGTGTTGCAGGAGGAGTCCACTGCGATAGTATTCCATGCTCTACAAGATAATTCAGAAATTCGTTACTAAGAAATTCTCCACCTCGGTCAGAACGAAGAGCCTTTATCGTATGACCAAGTTGATTCTCTACTTCCATCTTGAATTCTTTGAATCGCTCAAAGGCTTCAGACTTGTGTTTCAACAAGAACACATATCCATAACGACTAAAGTCGTCAGTGAAAGTGATGAAGTAGTCATAGCCACCTCGGGCGCTTTTTCTTAGTGGTCCACATACGTCAGTATGTATTAAGTCCAATGTTTGCTTGGCTCGCTCAGGGTTTCCCTTAAACGGCAACTTAGCCATTTTACCCTTTAAACATGGTTCACATGTTGGCATTTCATTAATGCGATTGATTTCAATCGCGCCAGATGATGCTAACTTTTGAATCCTTGACTTAGATATATGTCCAAGTCTAGCGTGCCATAATTGGGCAGATATTTCATTATCTTGCTTCCTTTTGTTTTGTTGTACATGCATCACTAACTTAGGTGGTTCAATGGTATATAGTCCATCTTTCAATGTACCAGTGAAAAACATATTATCATTCATGAATAACGAAAAGGAACCTTTATTAATAGTAAAATTAAAACCTTCATTATCCAAAATAGGAATTGAAATAATGTTTTTCACCAAACCAGGTACATAAAGAACGTTCCTAAGGACTAATTTATTACCACCTAAATCTAACTCCACTTCGCCTATGGCCTCGGCAGCAGCTCTAGCTCCATTGCCAAATCTCAGGATCCAATCCCCTGGCCTAAGTGGCCTTGTTGCTCCCATCACCTGTAAATCATTACAAAGATGAGAACCACAAGCAGTGTCTAGCACCCATGATGCACAGTTAATTGATAAATTAACTTCAACAAGGAATATACCTTTCGAGCTCTCCAAGAACTCTTTGCAGTTCCTCTTCCAGTGTCCAGGTTTCTTGCAGTAGAAACATTTCTGTTCACCAGACGAAGCTTTACGCTTCTTTCCCTTCCCTTTGGGCCCAGATGGTGCTTTGCCTTTGCTTGAAGAAGCATTTCCTTTCCCCTTCCCTTTCTTTGTCCTTTTGGACTTGGATTGGGTCGAGGTAGCAACCATCACTGGCTTCTCTCTTTTCATGGAAGCCTCGGCAGTGGCGAGCATATTAGCCAACTCGTGAAGTTCAACATTCATCTTGTGCATGTTGTAGTTCACTACGAATTGCTCGAATGATCTTGGCAATGACTGGAGGATTATATCCTGGCAGTAGGTCTTGTCCATCTTTACGTCAAGATGACTAAGCTTTTCTATAAGCCCAATCATTTTGATGCAGTGAGATCGAACATCAGCACCTTCAGCCATCCTCGTTTGTTGCAAAGCCTTAGCAGTTTCATACCGCTCGTATCTACTTTGCACCCCAAATAAACCATTCAGGTGCGTGTAGATTTCAAAAGAAGACTTCATATGCTCGTGCTGCTTTTGAAGCTCATTCGTCATGGATGCCAACATGAGACAACGTGACTGCAAGTCATCGTCAAGCCACAAATCCACGGCTTCTTTCTCAGTATCATCGGCATCCTTAGCAAGTTCGGGAGGGGGCCCATCAAGGACAAAACCTCGCTTTTCAGAAGCGAGAATGATCTTAAGGTTCCTGACCCAGTCATGGAAGTTTGGTCCAGTCAATTTGTTATGTTCAAGTATGATGGAAATCGGATTCTTAGACATTATATCTACAAAACGACGATAGAAGAAATAAATACGCGAAAGATTAACTTAAAATGCACAATTCACAAACATGGATTTTATTTGCAAATTACTCCCACTATTTTAATCAAAATCTTATGCCCCCACATAAGTTTCGGGAATTTAAAATATCCTAGCGGGCTTAAGGCCCAAATGCAATCTCCTAGTACCCACGACTCGTTGGCCATACTATTTGATCCACTTGGTGGTCGACTATGTCAACGGTTAACCATCGCAGCTAACCCTTAAGTTCATTTAGCCTCGTTTTTCGATATGGACCCACGACTCGTGAGACATCCATATTTACTAGCGTTAAATCATGTCCAATACTCGTGAAGAGAAATAGTTCGATCCTAGACGCCCCACGACTCGTGAGACAGCGCCTAAAACCTTGCTATCCCCTTCCTTGGCACTAAACTCGTGCATCGAGGCAATAGACATATTATCTTCCTATAGCTCGACCCACGACTCGTGAGACATCGAGATATATTCGTACAATATGCCTAAGACCTAGTAATTGGATAGGCTCGGACCATAGACACTATTCATATGCGCCCGTTATTCGATTTAATATTCTAATTGAATTTTAAGTTCAATTGGAGGTTTCTAAGTGTGCGAGGTCTCATCAGATTATGCTTATCTTGTTTACGTTTTCTATCCTAAGCATGCATCTCATACATCAAAGAATAATTTGCGAAAAAGTAAACATTCATCACCTAGCAAGATATGATTGGTCGATTGCCCATCCTATGCGATCCATCACGAGCCACGTGATGAATCAATTGGTCAGTCTAGGGTGAAAATTAAATGTCCTAACTATTACAATTTTTAAACCCATACATCATGGGCCTTCTTGTAATATCCAGCTTGATTGGGCCTCCATGTAATGAATTGGGCCTCCATGTCCTCCAAGGTAAATGGGCATCCATGTGGATCTCCAAGTCTTCATGAGGTCTTCTCGGCTCCAAGCCTAATCTAAGCCTAGCTTACATAATTTAAATGGTCCTATTCTATTACATTTGTTTGCGCAAGCAAGGGCACCAATCAGGCCCATTTAATTACAACCCAAAATTAAATAAACCAAAAACAACACAGGGCTTAAGGGCAAAATCGACCAATCCACATATTCACTCAAGAACATGCATAAATTCACATAAGGGCAATCATGTAAATTTACCGACTTCATTAATTTTAATTCGCAAAAATTCATCCAAGTTAATTAATTTTGAATTAACAATTAACCTCTAAGATTAATTAGCTCTTACTTGAGCTCTAAGTAATCTACAATTCTTATCTTGATTAAATTGGTTAATTAAGGTAATCTAAATCTCTAAGATTCTTACCTTATCCAAAACTCTAAGTTTCCCAAAATTCCCAAATCTCCAAGATTCTCAAGATAATCCTATTTTGACTAGATTAGTTAATTAAGGTAGTGTTTAAGTTTAACAAAGTAACTACCTTATCCAAAAACTCCAAGTTTCCTAATCTTCCAAAATTCTCCAAGATTTTCAGGACTTTCAAAATAGGCAGAATTAGAGTCCAACCAGAAATCAACCAGACGAGGCCAATCACGGACTGCCACGTAGGACAGCCCACGCGCGACCACCAAGACGGCGCGTGAGCTGCCTGCGACAGCAGCGAGCAGCCGCGCACAGCAGCGCGTAAACAGCAGCCCGAAGGCTGCTGCTGCGCGCAGCGTGTGCGGCTAGCGTGCTGCCAGCACGCTGCCGTTGGCAGCAGCTTGCAGTGGCCGCCTAGCCGCGGTGCGCTGCCGCGCACCGCCGCGTGCCACCGCGAGTCGGATCCAATAAATTTTTTTTTTTGTTTTCGATTACTTATGATTTAATTAAACAAACCCAGTCAATTAAATCTCAATCCAAAAATAAAACTAACGTGATAAAATTTTTCGAATCCAAAATCAAACATTAACTCTAAGTTAATTAAACATACGTCCTATAACATGCAAAGTTAAAGAACTAGCCACATAAATCAAACATATGATTTAATAAACACAGAATTTGCAAATTCATATATATACAAAGCCTAGAGTTGGCTCTGATACCACTGTTGGGATTCGGTAAGAAAAACAGCCCTAGGCACAGCGGAATATAAAATTTTCTAGGGCCTCTTAAAGAATCTTGCCAGGATATTCTCTAGTTGCATATATATGAATATAAATAAATGACAGTATAAGTTTTCTCGTTTATACCTGTCTCCTTGCAAATCCTTGTTGGCTAAAACGAACTCTGAACTCTCCTCCACAGAAATCGATCCAAGCTCTGCAGTAGCGCCCCACGTGTTGCGCCTCTACGGATTGATACACCACAATATCACGAAAATTAATATACCTAATCGACTAGAACATAGGCTATATTAATATCTAGGTTTTAGGAACGATTTGGGAACAAAAATCGAAGACGAAAATTCTTCCTAACACTGGAAGGGTTCGGCCGATTTGGTGGGAGAGGGAGAGAGAATTTTTGCTCTTTTCAATTTTTCTTGTAGAGTTGTGTGTGAGATATGAGACCTAGTCTCTTATTTATAGATATCTCTCATACCCTAATCCTTCTAGGATTAGGATACTAATTCTCCTACATGGGCCATGGCCCTTTTAATTAGAAGACTAAGTCTTCTAATTAATTCATGGCCCACTTTAATTAATCTTTCAGGACTTTATTTAATCTCCCAATTAAATAGCCCAATTAATTAAATCATCTCCCAATTAATTAATTAAACTTCAAGTCCAATTAATTAATTATTCCATTAATTAATTAAATCCTAATTAATTAATTTACTCATAAATTAAATTCCAATTTAATTTATAATCTTGATCCAATTCCAATTGGATCCAATTTCGTTCCACATGGGTCGACCCAGTCGACCCACCCATTTAATCGACCCAGTCGATTTTGACCCAGTCGACCCAGTCGACTGGTTCGTTCTTGTTTCCTCGCTTTCGCTTCATGTGTATTGTGTATGCCCCCGTAGGTTCACCACATAATTGGCCGTGGGTTGTAATTAAATATTATTTAATAACTCGAGCAATAAATACTCTAAATTAATCGAACACTCTGTCGATCAATCATTCCAAAATTAGCACCCCTGCTAATTTGGGAATTCTCCCACACTCCACGGTCGATGTCCAGTCACAAGCCCATGGAGCCCAATCACTGGTGAATTAATTCAGTGAACCTTTTATCATTTACAATTTCCATATACGACATAATCTCTCCATTGATCAATCTCCCAGTCGAGACTTAAGGGTATGGTCTTTCATCGGATTCCCTTATCTTTTGTCTTGACCTTATGTTCTCTGATCTCGAAATAAATTCTCTCTGACTTGTTCTTTATGAGCTACTTACATAAAGTCGTCAGTTACCTTGGCCAAGGATTTCATCAGAATTAATTTCTCACAGAAATCCATAGGAGAATTTCTCGACCTATCAAGTCGAGTCAATGGATCCTTTGTTAATGATATGAATCTGCATACGAATTCCTCTATACCCAACATGAGTCCACAGAGACTTTCTGGCGATCCCCAGTCAGTCGGAACTCACATCAAGGCATAGACGTTCTCGCACCAGATAAACCCTATCATCTCAAGTTGTTAGGGATCGTTCCTCGTATACTATTGTAAATTGAAATAACTTCAACCCCGATATGCGACTACCGCTTCCATGGTGAGTTATTTCCTAATTGGGGTATTCAGTGCGCTTGCCATCCCAGCAAGCCACCCACTTATGTGTATCGACTATCCCAGTCACGCTCGTGGACCCCAGCGTCCTCCAGTTCATCGGAGTATACACAATAGTGAGAGTCTAACCGAATCCAACGATGTCCTATCTCGATTGGATTCTACGACTCTTGAATATATTCTAGATCACGGCCTTAGAGATCAGTCCACGGGTTGTCCCATAGCCCTGTGATCTAAGGACTTCTATCCTTATGCGTAGACAAATATTACATAAGATAAAGTTGACCATTTAATAAAAGTGCATTTATTAATCTAAATTGAATAGTTCCTCATTAATTACAATTAATGCTAGCCATACAGCTGGCTTGCAGGACACTATTTCTATCAATTTCTAACCAAAGCGAAGTGGTTCACTCGAATTTCTTGCGGGTATCTCGGATTCTAGTGTGAATCCTGCTTATTTCCAGCCATTCTCCAATCTAGGCATTCTTGATATATATATAAAAATCCCTAAATTGGCTTTTTTTGGACCGAATCGGATCATTCGATTTTTGTATCGAACCAGATCAACACGTACGTCAGATATATCTAACAAAATAAAAGATAAATATTTTTAAAATAATAAAATGAGTCTCAACGTGCATGCTGGTAGGACTGAAACAATATTGGTGAATCCATCTCATAGTAGTACGAGATAAATTTATTATTTCTCCATACTACTTAAAAAAGAAGCATCATCACACTCACAAAAATGACAATTTGACCCCGCTAAAAGAATTTTACATATTCCGTTAATAATCTCAAATATCTAATACGCATTTTGTAAATTAGTCACTCTCCAGTTCAAATGTACACTATCTTCTCCTAAATTAAGATCCCAAAGATTCTCTCAACCCTTCAAGAAAACTTACGCTCAACAAAATTTCCTCACTAAATGATTTCCACAACAAGTGTGATGACATTCTACTCGGTGAAGCTGTGGCTGGTGATGTAGGTTTTGAAGTAAAAGTGTCAAATAAATTGTATTTTCACGATGTAAAATACCAAAATTTTTAAGTCGATGCTATAGGGCTAAGATTCAGGTTCTAGCGACCCCATGTAACGGATGTGGCCCCTGAAAATTACTGAACTAAACGACAAGTGGAAAAAATGCTTGACTCCACTAGCGAACGCCGCTCCACAAAACAAGCCTAGCTCGCTTGGTGAGTCCACTTTTATGCGACCTCCAAAACCTAGCGAGTCAGGAACTTCATTCGCGAGCTCTAGCAATGGAAATAATCTCACCGATTCATAGTTTCCCCCCTTCTAATGAATAAGGGTATATATACATGGAAACTCCCCTGCATGCAAACCATAATCCCCCAGCCGTGGGCTACGTGATCTCATCTTACAGGTATAAATAACTCCATGTATGACTTATTAGAACCTAATACACAATCACACACAATTTGTTTCTGCAGTTTTCTTTAGCTTTGATAACAATTTCATGACCTGGGCATCAAAAGAGGCTCCGTCGCACCCCACCGGCTCGTGGTCTTTCATTTGTAGGATTTGGAGCACGGTGTGCAACTTTCTTGAAGCGGACCTACCAAATTCAACCATATTCACATCCACATAATTTTCACCCACATTTGTCGAACTGGAAAAATGTAAAACACCTATATATTCAGGATGCAAATTGCCAAAATTTCAAATTCTTCAATCTAAGATTTTTTCTTAAAAGTTGGACTTTGTTGGATTTCCCATATCTTCCTTCATACTAGAAAAGGGGAAAAAATTAATAATCAAAATTATAGAACCATGTGTGGGGAACTTGGGATGAAATTTAGTAGTTAACTGATATACCATTTACTACTATTATATTTTCGGGTTTGATTTGTAATTTCTCATGTCTCAATTTTTTTCCCCTTATACAGTATATCTTTTTCAGTTTTTCACTGTAAATATATATGTTGTAAATCCTTTTCATCATTAATTTCTTATAAATCAGAATTTTCCTCATCCCATGCCCCATGGAGCACTTTTTACACCGGTAAGAAAGGGCCAACCGGGAGAACTTACGATTCAAAATTTCTTTTATAAAGCTTTATTTTATTTAATTAAAAAAGTATTTATTAAAATTGTGACAACAAAGATTTGACCCTTTATAACCATACACCCCAAAGATAAATAAGGCTATTGGGCTACAACTTTTTGTTAATGTCTTGTCAAATAAGTATATTTATTTTTATATAAAGAAAAGTTTATAGCCAGCTCTTGTACTTGCCTAGGGCCCCAAAATTTTAAGGACCCTTCCCCATACTATATTAGTAGTTAATTGCCCAAATCCCATTTTCCGTTAATCTTTTAATTGGGCCCAAAGCCCATATCCACATAGTATTGACTCGTCCCAATTATTTTTATCTATTGGTACAATTGATCATTCAACTTGATTAAATTTATAAAAATAATTTAATTAATAAATTAATAATATCATATGACAACATATATATATATATATATATATATATATATATATATTAGGTATTATACTCTACAAATGTGAATAATTTAATATGATAAATCACTTAAAAAATTAAAAAATTTGATCAGATACTGTAGCTAAGGGAACAAAATAAATGGGACGGATGGTATATATATTTACAGGAGCTGACATCTCAATATTCAGTTCACAAAATACATGTATCACATTAAAAAAAAAAACTAGTAAAATACTTTGAATATTTTATAAAATGTTAAAGCTTTAAAGTCTTTATATGATAAAACATTGAAAGGATGTTGCAATAATCTTGAAAATGCTTTAAAACATGAGTAGATTTATATTATGAACTAAAAGTGCTATCAAATGTTATTCCAACCCAACTAGACTAGCCAATTGATATATTTAATCATATAGATATGATAAGTTATTATCCAAATACGTATATTTGTTATAGAATTATATTCACTATACCTGTAATAGTTGCATCGATTGAAATAAGTTTTTCTAAATTGTTGGTCTCAAGTGGTCAGATGAGATCTAGGGGGGAGGGGGGGGAGGGAGAAGGTGAATAGACCTCTGTAAACTTTAAAATTTTTCTCTAACTTTTCTTCAGCAGAGTAAGTTGATCAAGAGTTCTTGAGACTACTTCACTGATTACGGACTTAGCTTATTCAGTAGAGAAAACACCCCCCAAAAAAAGCATTAAAAATCTTCCACTACACGGGATATTTTTGCGTCATGATGGCTCGCCTCAAATCCCGACAACAACGAATGCATCCACTCGCTCCGTTGGCGTCTCATCCCCGTCGTCCTCGTCCTTCTCCTTGTGTTACTCACGGGCATCATTGGCGCGTTCTGGAACAAACAAGGACTCTACTCTGTCTGTGTCTTCATCCTCGTACCCCTCCTCCTCCTATTCCACGTATTTGCGTATGTTGTCATGCGCCCAAACGGCGTGTATGCGATGCCTGGGGTGAGGTTTCAAGAGTATAGGTTGGAGGGTTATTCTTCTTGGCTTAGGGATCATGGATCATGCTACTAGTGGCCCTCATAATATTAATAGTTGGGGGAAGATAAGGGCTTGTTTGGTTGAAACCCAAATTTGTCCTAAGCTTAATGAGGAGTATGTTTCGAGTGCCGATTTCTTTGCCGCTGATCTCTCCCCTATTCAGGTGAATATTGTTTTTATCGAGTTTTCAATCGTACTTTTCTCCTTATTAGGAAAGTGCACGTACGTTGTACGTGTCTAGTTAATTTTATGGGTGTCTTTTGTAAATAAGAGTAAAATTAATTTGATTATGTCATAAAATAAAGCAAATTAATCCGTTTTCACCTATTTTTAGTTTAATTAATTTTTCACCTGTTTAACCAATTTAATTTTTTCTCTGTTTTACCCTTTTTTTTATCGGTTATAACTTATTTATATGGTTTTTAAGATTTTGTCCCATTATATTTTTCGTTTTAAACCATTTTTCTACCGGTTCCACCTTATATTGGATCAATTAAACTCTTTTGTTTTAACTGATTTTTCACACTTCACAAATTTTTATCATACTAACCCATTTTCACCTATTTTGAACATTTTTTTTACTGATTTCACATGTTCTTTTCACCAACATGAATTTTTATCAATCTGAAACATTTTCACCGACTTTATTCATTTTTCACCGATTTCACCTACTTTTCATTGTTTCACCGATTTCATCATTTATTTTACGAATTTGATCCGAATTTCATCGATTTCACATGTTCTTACCAATTTCGGGGCACTTTTTTTTACCGATTTCACCCAAATTTTCACCAACTTCGCCAGTGTTCACCAATTGCACTCGAATTTTCATCAATTTCACATATTTTAAAGATTTCTTTTTTTTAATCGATTTCACCCCTTTTCACCAATTTCACCCGTTCTTCACGAAAAAAATTCCATGAAAATTCAAGGTTATGCATGTCTTGATATTATTGAATATTCTTTATATTTTTCTATTCTAGTCAAAGTAAAATTACGTAATTAGCCATGCCATAAGTATTTTTTATTCTATCATAGTAAGATACAATTAAATTTTAATTTTTTTTGTAACATCAAGATATTTAAGAAAATTTCAATTTAAATTTTTATATTTAGAATGTTTATGACTTATGTTGTACTAAAATTTTAAATTAATATTTTCTTGTTTAAATAAATATTGATTCTATAATATAATAATGTTCATCTATTATTTAGGGACAATTTAAAATAATAGTGTATTTTTATGGTTCGTTTTTATCTATTAGAAGAGAAGATTAAAATAACAAAAAATGATGTAAGAGATAATTTATAAATTTTAGGAGTTTATGTAGAAGATAAATACAATAAGACTTTATGTCTAATTATAACTCTTCAATTACTTTTATATATTTATCATTTAATTAAATAATAATTCCAATAAGGGTATTTTAGTCCGCACAAAAATGTTAAGAAATATTCATGCTTTTATAATAGTATAGATATAGATAATTCTAACTCGTTCAAAGGGCAGAAGCGTCACTTAAGGTATTCAGTGCACTAACTTATTAAAAACTTTTGGGGGCTAAGTGCCAAAAGTTTAAAATATCAAGATTTGGACTTAACCCCTAAATTAAACTTCTACCCAATATCGACCAGAGTGATATGTGCACCCACTTATCAACTTCAAGGATACACGGTCATATTTTTCCAATTATGGGGGAAAAGCGCTAAAATTGAAAATTTTGTGGGGTGATGTGCAAAAATCATTTATTATAATGAAATGTGATGCATAGTTAATTTCTTGGTTTAATTTTTTGATAATAACATCAATAATTAAGTATTAATTAATTTTGGTTAAAAATGCATGCAGTCTGGATGCTGTAAGCCTCCGATGGCATGTGGATTCAATTATTCGAATCCAACGACATGGATCGCCCCATCAAACATAATCGTATCTGCCGACGTCATCAAATTCCGTCTATTTTTAACGCCGTAAGGGGTTTCTTGTAATATGTCCAAACTTGAGGGGATGTTCCTGTAATTTTTGAAACAACGGGGGGTTTCTTGTAATATGTCCAAACTTGAGGAAGTCTGAGTGTAAATCACCCAATAAATAATTGAGAGAGAAGTGTTTAGCATTAACATTTAACATCATACGATATAATCATGACATTAACAGAACCATTAATTGTTCATATAAACGTGAGACATATGCATCGTTTGAATGGGAAAATTCTTACTTAGACCTGGTCTAGGAGATTTTCCTAGACCTTGTGGTTGAAAAAATACCACATTATTAATTGTGATGATGTGGTGCTCTCACAATGATGATGTGGAGTATTTTTCAACCACAAGGTCTAGGAAAATCTCCTAGACCAGGTCTAAGTAAGAATGTCCCGCCATTTACTATATACATATTCTGCTCTACTCAAATACAATACACCAAACTAAATAAAATAACCTCTTCAAGAACAACAGCTCATATGGACGTAACTTCCAAAAGCACCCCCCCAAAAAAAGCACTAAAAATCTTCCACTACACGGGATATTTTTGCATCATGCCCATCATCATTTGCTTCGGCTTATGGCTCGCCTCAAATCCCGACAACAACGAGTGCATCCACTCGCTCCGTTGGCGTCTCATCCCCGTCGTCCTCGTCCTTCTCCTTGTGTTTCTCACGGGCATCATTGGCGCTTTCTGGAACAAACAAGGACTCTACTCTGTCTGTGTCTTCATCCTCGTACCCCTCCTCCTCCTATTCCACGTATTTGCGTATGTTGTCACGCGCCCAAACGGCGCGTATGCGGTGCCCGGGGTGAGGTTTCAAGAGTATAGGTTGGAGGGTTATTCTTCTTGGCTTAGGGATCATGTTACTAGTGGCCCTCATAATATTAATAGTTGGGGGAAGATAAGGGCTTGTTTGGTTGACGCCCAAATTTGTCCTAAGCTTAACGTGGATATGTTTCGAATGCCGATTTCTTTGCCGCTGATCTCTCCCCTATTCAGGTGAATATTGTTTTGATTGGGTTTTCAATTTTCGTACTTTTCTCCTTATAGTTCTAACTCATTCAAAGGGCAGAAGCGTCACTTAGGGTATTCAGTGCACTAACTAATTAAAAACTTTGGGGGGTTAAGTGCAAAAGTTTAAAATATCAAGATTTGGACTTAACCCCTAAATTAAACTTCTACCCAACATCGACCAGAGTGATATGTGCACCCACTTATCAACTTCAAGGTACATCGAATTCACAAGCTAAATTGGTAGAGAAAATGGTGAGGGATTATTTGGAAAGAATTGAAATAAATTGGTAAACATAACAGAAGAAAAAAAATCTCTACTCCATAAAGAATAATACAATTTAAAATTTTAGTGAAGCATGTAGGTGATAGCCAGAGCAACCAGCATTAGCAAATATGCTATTCCTTGATCTATTGCCACCCCTGCAAAAAACCGACATGTCGATTTCAGTACCATTATTTTCCAAAAACAGAACATTCGTTCATTAATTTTTTTATTATTATTTTTTTTTTTTTGGCGAAACGAAGAAGAGAAAATATAACTAACCATCGTTTGAAGGGGCGGGGGCAGGCTCGGGGACTTGAGCATTTACCAAAGCCAAAAGAAGAAGAAAAATTGTCACCACAAATGACAGTCTCAACATCTTCATTTTAATCTTGTGAAACTAAAACCAAGCAAATTTAAATTTATTTGTTCTCTATGTTTTGAAAGCAAGAGAACCGTTTGAGTTTATATAATGGAAAAAAGAGGACAAACTGAATCCTCCTTAATGAATAAAGATGAATATTGCCTGTCGAATATTTGTTTTTCCAGGTAATATTGAGTTGTGAGCATTGATTACTTATCAGTTATTACCTATGAATCTCCGCACATGCACATGATGATTGGTTGGTCAATATTATTGTACAATTTTATATTCTCCTTAAATTTGTTCTCAAATTTGGAAAAGGATTTGTTCAAATTTGGAAAATGTTGATGATTTGGACTGGTGTCAGTTGGGCCTCGACAGGATGGATACGGAAAATTCTTACATAGATCAGGTATATGAGAATTGTATAGATCTTGTGGTTAATAATTCACGATAATGTGATGAATTTATGACAACAAGATCGATACAATCCAGATTTTTTCGAGGAACATCAACAAAAATTAAATTTTTGAGGAACAATAACAAATTTTAAGGCTCCTTATAGATATGTGTTAACATAGTTTCTCCATCCAACTCGCATTTAGACGAGAGTACTCAACTGAAATCCACCCAAAATTAAATGAATCAGTTAAAACCTATCACTTACCTTTTCTTAAATTAAAGTCTATAAAAGTAATTGATTTGACACGTCTCGACTAATACCTCAAAATGCAAACTCAATTCAACATATTTTAAATTTACAATACCGTCAAATTTAACATTTAAACCTAATTCAAATAACGTTTCAATGTTTCGTCGATACCACACAAATCAATATTCTGTTATCAAAGCCTAATGAAACTAGACTAAAACCCATTCATATACACCCTAAGTTTTCTTCCGGATAACTCATTAAATAATGAAACCATAATTAAGGTCACGATTGTGCTTGCCAAAATATGTAAACTTTTGTTTTTGATTGCTAATTGACCAAACTATAGGGAGGTCAGGGCAATTAACCCATTATTATAATGTTTTTAACAAATATAATAGTGTTTTTTTTAAGGAAAACATGTATAATTGTGACATAAATTATTTTTAACTTGGCACTTGTTATTATTAGTGATAAATATAGAACAATTTAAGTTATCAGTAATGTTAATAATTAGTTAAAAGATCCCCAATTCTAAAATAAGATTCCATGATAGGTGACCTTTCTTGAGATATGTCAATCTGAGCCTTTAAATTTAAAAAAAGTAGATCTAGATCGTTAATATTTGTGCAACTGTACAAATAATCATGATAATTTTGCACATGTACAATAAAATGTTGTACAGTCACAATGACGATAATACCCTTATATAAAAGAAAAAAAATTATTAGCGTAAAACTAATTTTTCTTCAAAACAATCTTTTGTTCCTCTCCACGATTTTTTTCTCCCAACCACCCGAATCCTTCAAAATAGATCAACCACCCACTCTTATGCCAATCAATTGCATAATAAAATGGCCAGTTCTTTTTGTCTCCGGCAGATCTTACTCCGGCGAGGCGGCGCGTTTAATTTTAGCACAAAAACTCTCGGTTAGTCAATTTTCAGTATCAATAGAGAGAGAGAGAGTTGATAACTAATCGTGTGAACTATATGAATTAAAACTAGATACATTTGTTTATTAATAAGGATAAACTTGTAATTCACATATTAAACTATTAAAAATTAAATTAAATTAAGCCTCGTGTCACTTTCTGACAAGTTATCTCAAGAAAGACTTGAATCAAAGTATCTCACATTAGAAATGCCGTTAAAAGATAATGAAAAAATGATTTGTCTCAATAGTACTCGAGCGAATTAATTCTTTTTGGTGGTCACTGCATTCTTAACTTCACTGTATCTTTGTTATGTGCAGTAATTAATTATCATTTTTTAATTTTGATGAACAAATTTCGTAAACTTTTATAAAAAAAAAAATGAAAATAATGAACAAATTACAACTTTATAATCTCCATCTATGGTAAATCTCTAAATTAAGATATTCTTTGGTCAAAATGTGAAAATTAATTTATATCCTAATTTGGCTAACACGGAATATTGTATTATAATAATATTGTAAGACAACAAGAATATCATAATCTAAAGTTCAATATAAATACTTATACGAATTTACGAAGGTCACAACATTTTTCTCAAACATTCTTTTACACATTGTTCTCAAACAAAGGTGAAAGGATGGCCAAAGTTTGCAGCTACACTTTCTGCCTCTTACTAGTGTTTGCTCTTTTAGGTAATTTATTTGTAATATTTTAATTAATTTATATCTATTTTATAATATTTTATAAAGTTTGAATTATATAATAATATATGTGTTGTTTAAATTAATTTGTAGCGACAAATAGAGTGTTGGAAGTGGAGGCTCAGGCTCCAAAATGCAGAGTAACAATAATAAATGGATGTGAAAATAACACGTGCGGATCAAACTGCAGAAGGGATTACAATGGAAGTGGACGTTGCTTACATGAAGCTTTTGGAGGACAACAATGTTTATGTTATTATTGTCGCTCAGATAATTAATGATTATTAAAAAAATTGTGTTGGATATTATGAATAAATAATTAGTTGGTTTAATTTTGTCCGACTAGTTTTATCATTAATGTACCCACATTCTTAAATTTGTACTATTTTCTTTTGAGAAAAAATAAATTTGTATTGGATGAATAAATAATTAGTTGGTTTTGTCCGAATAGTTTTTTTTTTTTTTTACCCACATTGTCAGTGTTGTTTTAATGAGAAGCAACATTTCATTTCTAACAAAAAGGGTCTAAAAATTCAATTAATTGCGATTCAAGTCATTTCTAACAAAAGCGAAGCGGTTCACTTGAATTTCTTGCGGGTCTCTCGGATTTCGGTGTGATTCCTGCTTATTTCCGACCATTTTTCAATCTGGGCATTCTTGAAATATATAAAAAGTCCCTAAATTGGTGGAGCAACACTCTTACTTGTAATATCAAGTTATCAACACTCTTACCTGTAAGGGTGGCCCAGTTGGTGGAGCAAGTGAGCGCGGTGTCTTTAATCCGAGTTTGAATTCCCTTGCCTAACACTTTTAGTACTAAATCAAATAATAAAACAAATATATATGAAAATCATCATAATTATACAATAAATTAAATCCGACTACAACTTGCGGTCTTTTTTCTCAAGAAGCTCAAGATCAACCCATCAAATTTACAATCCGTAAATTGCAGTTGGTTTAAGTTGAGCATATATGATGGGGACAATTTATCAGTTTCGTTGAACACCTCTGTCTAAATTAAGCACTAATACTTTATAAATTAATAATTCCATTTCTCGTAATGTTATACTATCAAATTGCAACAATATAATCTCCATCTATGGTAAATCTCTAAAGCAAGATATTCTTTGGTCAAAATGTGAAAATTTATCCTAATTTGGCTAACACGGAATATTGTATTATAATAATCATGTAAGACAAATAAAAAGATTATATATATATATTTATTTTAAAAAATTATTATATATATATTTTTTCTTTTAAAAATTTGAGATTTATTTTAATAAAATAGAGCCACAATTTAAGAATTCGTCTAGTGCCCCGAATGTCTAGGCCCGACCTGTATGTTTCAAAAAGAAAAATAAAAAAAAGGAGAAAATCTACTAAACTTGGAAAGTGTGTATTTTCCCCTTATATCTAGCCGAAACACAATCTCCCAAGAAATTACTTAACTAGGTAAAAGAATTAAGAATCTCCCAATCAGTTGTTGAAGCTTCAGAGAAGGAATCCCTTTCTTGTCGAAGATTTTTTTTTTTTGGTTGTTATTCTGATTTGAGTCCTTACCAAATTCTGAGGACGTCGTTGTAGCTGTCCGCTGTCGTGATTCGTTAATTGTTGCCTTAATACGATCGGTACGTTTCTTTCTTGCTGTATAATTTCGAATTATTGCAGATCTGTTGCGATTGTGCGTGGTAGATGGTGTGAAACCTAGGCTTAGAAGTTTGAACTTGCATGTGGTGCAGCAATTCCGTTAGATTCGTTATATTATGCGTTGTTCGGTAGCTGTAAATTAAAAAGAAAACAAACTTCAAGTTGAGTTTTTCTTTTACTTAAATAAGAATAGTTAGGCAGTATACTATAAGCGCTTAGAGAATTCAAAAGATGGAACTACTTGTCCAGTGTATGAGAATTTCAGGGTTGTTATTGTCTTTTTACTAAAGAAGATCATCAAAGAGTAGGATCAACAATGCCTAGTTGTTATTGTAGGTTTGCTTATACTCGATCTTCCTTGCGTAATTGTTGCAAAAGAATTTGCTGTTTGCTACTTTGTGTCTAAGAAATTGCGAGAAGCTCGAAAGGGTAGTCTAAAGAATTGACATTTCTCATATAAAAAGAATATTAATCTTCATTATCTTTTTCACTTTTCCATCCACAACCCTTACACCGTACGGTTCCCATAATCATAATCTGATCAGCTTTGTTAGTTTGTTGTTCACCTAGGGTTGAAATTGAGTTTAAGATCATCCATGACGACGGAGAACGATGTGCAGGGCGGGAGCCTCACGGCTACTGTGAAAGAAATTAAGGTCTATTCAATTTCATTAATTCCTTTGTTTGTTTGTTTTTTTTCTCTTTCTTTTATACTGTTTTATAGAATGTTGATAGATTGTTGGAAAAGTGTGGTGAATATATTTTTGTCTGATTTGTGGTGAGAGTTGCAATTAGCTTTTGGATTTACAATAGTGTCTTCGATTTGATATCATCAGATTCAGGGTGAGGCTAATCCACCCTCGCAACCACTAGGAAAGTCAGTAATTTCATCAGTAACTTCGAGGTCAGTTTATTTTGTAATTCTCAATCAGTGTCTTTAGATTTTGCATTATTCTGAGATTCTGCTGCTTTAACACCTATTTTGAAAAAATATCGATTTCATTCAGAGAAAATCATTGATAAAAAACAATATTACGTGAATATCTTATTGAACCTAAAGAAATCTACCCTAGGATTTTTGGAAGTGGGCTTTTTGAGGAATTCATTGGACAGCTTAGCATGACTTATGAGGAGTCCTTGAGAAAAAGCGAAGGATATCAAGAGAAGTATCATAAAATGCAGAATTTCCAAAAGGAAAGGGAAGAGAAGCTTACTGGTATACTAAAAAATCGGCTCAACCTTTATGTCCAAGGAAAGAAAGAGGAGTTTATTCGTTGTGCTCAAGCCCAAGCGTCGAGGCTTTCCAATGTTGGTAATATATGTTTCATCAATTCTGTCTCATTACATATTCCTTTATAACTACTTATATATTTGGTAGGATTTTGTTATTTTGATCCACCCTCTTAAGACTTAATTTTAATTTGGTGGCAAGTTTACATTCCGTCTCTTGAAAAGATCAGTCTGCTTTGTTTTGTTAAATTTAATACCGGGGATATGTTACTTACTGTAGATAAATATTTCACAAAAGGATCATGAATTATATGTTCCTAATGATTGTCACGTTCATTTTTCCTTATCTATAACCATATTGTTGCATTTGTAGAATATCACTTTTTCTTATCTAAATGTTTTACTACAGCTTATGGTGTGGAATTGCTGAGTGTCATTGGCTACATATATGCAAATGAAGCAGCACAAGAGCTTGGGAAAAAGGTGACGTACTTAGGTGTTCCATTTGTTGCAGAGTGGTTAAGAAATGTAGGACACACATGGAAATCCAATTTCAGTTTTCTGAAGAGTAAGTGCTATTCTTGTTGATTTTACCAATGGTGGGGGTTTTTTATCCGATTCATTAAACTTGGAATTTATTTCCCCTTCTTTAAGTGTTCTATATATATATATAGATATTAAATTATAAACATTTAGCAGCTACTGTAATTTTTCATTTATTTATTCTTACATGTTAACTTGACCCTGATCTCAATCTTTTAATATATATACATACTGGTAAATTACATGTCAATCCCACTAAAATTATCAATTTGTTATTACATTGATGCTATTAAGCATAACCAGTTGAATGACCCTGGCATTTCTAGCACAAAATATTAACCAATTGTTGCTTTAGGTGAAGCTTCTGTTTTGATGTTCTTATATGCCATAAATGTACGAAATGGTGAAGGAGATTACACAGAGGAAGAACTAGTGGAATATCTGGACTCGCACAAGAAAGCCACGACTGATTGGGTTTGGAAGGCCAGTGTGGTTGATATTGAAGGCACCCTATCCAGAGTTTGCCAAATGGTTGTTTCCGATCGAGTTGTAGCTTTCTGTTTCTTCTCTATTATTATGATTTGTTCGATTGTGATGTTGTATGGATTTATTTATATATGTTCTTGATCTTAGATTTTACAAGACAACAATGCCAAGAAAGAGGAGCTTTGTTTGCGCGCAGAGGGCTTGAAAATCCTTGGCAATATTTTCCAGGTTAAACAAATTAAATAAATGCCCTCCTCCTCCTCCTCCTCCTCGTCGCTAGTTTCTTCACTTTTTTTTATTAAATTAAATTGAATTAATTATATTATGCTTCTTATCAGTAATTCTGTACAAATTCATTGTAGCAGGAAGTTTTATGTGAATGGAAATGTTCTACAACTTCGTTGGGCTTTGCAGGTTGCACCAAAAATTTGAGGAAGTCAGATTAGCCCAATTTCAGAAAGCTTTTTCTCAAACTTAGATGGAAATACATCTAGGGGTGTAAACGAGTCGAGTAGTATCGAACGACACGTTGTTCAAGCTTGGTTTGAATTTTATCGAGCTTGAAATTTTGTGTTTGAGCTTGGTTTGATTTCTTAACGAACCGAGCTCAAACGAGCTTTTATCGAACGAACTCGAGCCGAGTATCGAGTAGCTTGGTATTTTACATGTATTTTTTCAATTTTTAGCTTATCGAGTCGAGCTCGAGCCGAGCTTCAAAAGTTATCGAACGAAAAATCTTGTTCAAGCTTGTTTGATTTATTTGACGAACCGAGCTCAAACGAGCTTTTATCGAACGAGCTCGAGCCGAGTATCGAGTAGCTTGGTTTGATTTTCAGCCCTAAATACATCATACGTATATGCACTAGGCAAATGGCACCATTGCCCAGATCTAGCTATTTACTTTATAGAAGTATTTTTTTTAGAGCATTCATAGGAGCATTTATCAAATGATACTAATATTCTTTAGATTTAAATGAAAAACGATCATTTTGTGTAATTGTAAAGTTCATCCTGCTTTATTTTTATTAGCAAAATCTCCCTAGTCTTTTTTATTAAAAAAAAAGTACATTTGAAATAATCTTCATAAGTCAATTTTTTAAGTGAATATAGGGGTTATTGCTAATTTTTAAAGTTAAGGTATTTGACGTGGCTGAGTCAAATCTATATCTTTACATAAAATATTAAATTTGACTTTTATAGCTCGATGCGGAATGTCTTTTTTTTCTTTTTTTCTTTTTTCTCTCTCGAGAGGACTTTTAATTTGGTTTGTAACACTAATGAAAAGAAGTTATCGGTTGTAGTTGAACCAAAATACTCGGACGTTAATCTAACGAGGCCCAATAAACACATATGTGCTAAAAACATTGCATGTTGTCTTATTGGGCTGCCCATTTAAACTTGTAATGGACCCAAACTGATAATTGAGCGGGTCAAAATACTAATCCAGCTTAACGTCTAAGTTGATACATGAGAATTGAGATTAATATTAGTTAGGGGTGCACATGGTTTTTGAGACCGTACCGAACCGTACATCATCATATCGAAATTTAGGTTCATTTTCTCAAAATCGTAGATTTTGGTACATATGAAAATCTACCATATTGTTTGGTATGGTATAGATCTTAAAAATTGAATACCGCAAAAAATCATATCGTACCATAATTATATAATATATTAATTATTTAATAGTATATCCAATAAAATTTAAGAATTATTATCTTACAACCTATTTTTATGAAACCTAGTCCAATATTAATAATTATAACTTGTGTTCAATTAAATTATTAATTTACAAAATTAAAAGTCCGAAAATAAAAATTTGAAACATAAAGAACTAACTAGTAAATAATTATACCATTAAAAGAAATTACAAATGACAAATAATTTACTGTCATTTTTTTTTACCCCATATTCGAATACCTATTGGGAGAGATTCTCACTTAATATGCACGGCGCGCCTCGAAAATGATTAAAACTATTGGAAAATCAAATTTTTTTATAGGATATTATTATGTAACTGGCTCATTTATAAAGTATTATGCAAAAAAGAAAGAAAAATCACCAATTTATTCAATTGAATTTTTTTTCTTTCTTTCAGCTATCAATCTTGAAACCGTACCTGGTGCATTGGTATGGTATTCAAAAGTGAAGTTTTGTTTTGAATATTAAAAAACCGCAACATTGGTACGTACAAATTTAGCTTACAAAACCGTAATACCGTACTATGTGCATCCCTAATACTAGTAATAAATCAATAAATGCACTATTGTTAGAAATAATCAAGAATTTTCTAGTTTTGAGACAATCGAATAATTCTTCTTAAAAAAATACAGCATTTAACTAATAATGAACATAAGGAGGCTAAGGAGCTTGCACAAAATTTGCAAATAAGGTATTCTTTATCACAAAAACTGAACACCAACAATATATATTAATAAAATGTTCCCGGCCCAATTTGCACAGTTAATATAATCCAAATGGTGCCCAGAAAGAGACAGATAATAGACCAACTATAGTGATGAAGTTCATGTTATATAATCTTCGTCACTTTTCATTTTCTCCCTCACAACAACATAAATTAGTATATAATTCACATGGATCAAAATTCTATCGTTTCAATGAAAATTTTGAGAAATTTTTATTTTTGAATCAATGAAAAACGTCCAAAATTAATTTAATATTTTGTTGGAATATATTCTCACTATTAATTATGAGACGGAAATTGGGCATGTATCCGTTAAATTGTCACATAGTTGCTTATGTGTCATGACGTTGCAAATTTTAGCATGAACAATTTATATTATTGCATAATTCGTCACAGACTAATTGCAAGATTGAACCGTTAATTAAATTAGAAATTTAATATTGAGACTAGATTCATGCAAAATGGATTACGGGACGGAATTCGGCGTGTTGATATGGTTTTGGACGAAAAACCAAAATTAGTAATTAGTTTGGAACAATATTCCAAAAAAATATTAAGTTGCTGGACGAAATTCGATAAGGTGATATAGTTCGGAACAAATATCCAAAATAACTAATTAATTTGGGACGTTTTCTACAATTTTACCTTTAGTTAAACATTAATATATAATTTATTATTGTAGGCAATAAAATTTAGTCGCCTACAAAGGATTTATAATTCCTAGCTTTCCCTTCACTCTCACTGCATATATATGATTGTACACGGCCTGTCTACTTAATTAATACTCCCTATTTTATATATATATATATAGTGAGAGAGGGAGATTATATTATATATATATAGAGAGAGAAATATAGGGGGATTATTTTTTATATTCTCCTTCTTTTTATATATATATATATATATAGAGTGAGAGAGGGGAATTATTTTTTGTATTCTCCTTCTTTATATATATATATATATATATATATATATATATATATATATATATATATATATATAGAGAGAGAGAGAGAGAGAGAGAGAAGGGAGTTATTTTTGGTATTTTTAGATTCATAATTTGGGTAGGAGTTTTGAAGTCCTATTTCAATTAGGAATGTTAGAATTAGGAATGTTTTACTCCCCTATAAATACTTTTTTATTTTGCTGAAGTTTTAATTCATAATGAATATAATATTAATTTTATTTGAGACTATTTTATAGTATATTAATGAACATGGTGTATAATTATAATATAGTGAAAATACATTTTGTGTTCATCTATTTATACAGATTTTTTTATGATAATAAAAATTGACCCCCTCGACTCTGGAATCCTGGATTCGCCCCTGACTGTAAGCCTCCGATAGCATGTGGATTCAATTATTCGAATCCAACGACATGGGTCACCCCATCAAACATAACCGCATCTGTCGACTGCACCATTTGGAACAATGATCCGACCTTTGGTGATCCGTTTTAAAATGGCTCAGGATATCAAAAATCTGAGTAAGAAATTGAAATCACTCGATGAAGAGGCCAATAGGTATGGGCTTCAGAAAAGAGTTGCAGAGTCTTCTCTTGCTCTTCCTCCGGTCAAGGAAACTAATTCCTTAAGTTTTGATCCAGTTGTTCTTGGTAGAGAGTTAGAATGCTGGTTAGTCCGAATGAAGAGGTTCTTTCGGCTATTCCCATTGTTGGAATGAGAGGACTGGGTAAGACAACTTTGGCTCGATAATATTCAATGAACCGAATATAATTAAACATTTTGATGAACCAACATGTGATTGGTCTAGTGGAAGGGACTAGTCACTACAAAGTAGCGGACTCAGGTTCGAATCCCTGTTGGGAGAGGTACCCACTTAATGTGCCCGACCCGCCTCGAAAGGGATTAAACCCTTGGAAAACCAAAAAAAAAAAAACATTTTGATGAAACCATATGGGTTTGTGTATCTGAATATTTTGATATTCAAAAGGATCCTTGAATTATTGATCGAAGATATCGTTCGTGAAGAGAGTTTGGAAGCAATCGTTAAAAAACTTCGAGAGAAATTGAATGGTAAAAAAATATTTACTTGTTCTTGATGATTTGTGGAATGATAAAAGAGACGATTGGGAAAACTTCAAAAATACTCATCTCGGCATCAATTCAAACATAGAAAATTTCATTATTGCTACTACTCGGCTTGAAAGTGTCGCATCAATAGTGATCTCACAACCCATGTATTCTCTTGGTAAATTATCTGATGATGACTGCTGTCTATAATTAAGACACAAGCTTGTTTTGCTGGAGATGTATCTAGAGAATTAGAGGCCATCGGTAAGCAAATCGATTGCAAATGTGGAGGTCTACCATTAGCAGCAAGCATTGTAGGTGGAACTTTACGAGGAAAAGGAAAATATGATTGGAGATTAATTCTAGAAAGTGGATTTTCAAATCCTAATGGAGAAGAAAATGGTATACTGCCAATACTGAAGGTTAGCTATAAGATCGTTACCATCTTCATTACTTAAAAAGTGTTTTGCATATTGTTCTATTTTTCCTAAGGATGAGAAAATTGATAAAGAGTGATTGATCCAACTTTGGATTGCGGAAGGATTTCTTCAAGAAAATAATAGCAATGACATGGAGAGTCTAGGCAAAATGTTTACAATATTTTGCTGCAAAGTTCCTTCTTACAAGAGGTCGTGAAGGATGATTATGACAATATTAATGATTCTAAGATGCATGATCTAGCTATTTTTGTTTCAAGAGAAGAATGTTTTAATGAGGAAAATCACACAACAGCTAGTCCTCCTCCTCAGGTATATGATAATTGTATCGATCTTGTGACCAATAATTCACGATGATGTGATGAATTCATGACCACAAGATCTATGTAATTCGGATTTTTTCGAGGAACATCGACGAAAATTAAATTTATGAGGAACAATAACAAATTTTAAGGCTTTTTATAGATATGTGTTAAATAGTTTCTCCATCCAACTCGCATTTAGACTGAGAGTACTCAACTGAAATCCACCCAAAATTAAATGAATCCGTTAAAACCTATCACTTACCTTTTCTTATATTAAAGTCTATAAAAGTAACTGATTTGACACTTCCCGACATGCAAACTCAATTCAACATATTTTAAATTTACAATACCATCAAATTTAACATTTAAACTTAATTCAAATCACGTTTCAAAGTTTTCGAGACCACCCAAACCAATATTCTGTTATCAAAACCTATTGAAACTAGACTTAAACACATTCATATACACCCTAAGTTTTTTTTTCTAGATAACTCATTAAATAATGAAACCATAATTAAGGTCACTATTGTGCTTGCGAAAATATGTAAACTTTTGTTTTTGATTGCTAATTGACCAAACTATAGGGAGGTCAATGCAATTAACCCATTATAATAATGATTTTAACAAATATAATAGTGTTTT
Organism: Penstemon eatonii; assembly: GCA_038501285.1. Lineage (NCBI taxonomy): Eukaryota > Viridiplantae > Streptophyta > Magnoliopsida > Lamiales > Plantaginaceae > Penstemon > Penstemon eatonii. The sequence continues at coordinate 1,574,503 of JBCEGF010001339.1, forward strand.
TTTACGGAAAACATATATAATTGTGATATAAATTATTTTTAACTAGGCACTTGTTATTATTAGTGATAAATATAGAACAATTTAAGTTATTAGTAACATAGTTATTGAACTGTGAAGCGTATCGCGTATCGGTGAGCCCTTGTATCGTATCGAATCGTGTATCGTGTATCATATCGTAAGATACAAATCACTTATAAAAAGTTGAATAAAATATATCTATCACATTACTGAGAAATAGAAACATGTAAAAGACTAACCAATTAAAGTAAAAAACATCATTTAAAAAAAAATCAAGTTCCAAATTTGAACTTTCTTGTCACAAAATAAAAATAAATAATAGAATTTTCTAAATTAACATCGAAATATCTATCTTAAATGATTTTTTTCTCTTAAATATAGACTACATCACTACCAATATCAATGTTACCCAAATATAATAATATTTTAATCAAATAATCAAACAAAATAAAGTTACAATCAATTAAAATATAAACTCTGTGATATTCTATGTTCATTCAAATTACATAAAGTACACCTAATCATCAATAAGAAATAATAAAATAGAGTTCCAAAACTAAAATAAATACTAAATAGCTGGACTGACCGTATAGTTACACATTAATATTATTATACTAAAAGACAAAATCATTCAGTCACTAGAACTCACTATTAAAAGACAAAACTATCAATCCACACATAAAAATACATGAGATAAATAGTCATAAAATTAATATCACAATGTTTAACTGTGGCGTGCATCTAATATCAAAGAGGAAAAATATTATGCATTTGGTATGGGTTTCCAATTCACCATTTTCTATATTTGTAAAAAAAAAAAAATTACTTAAAGTCAAAGAATCGTACGTATCACAAATGTATCGTGTATCGTACGATTCATATCCTATCGCAAACGAATCATTGCGAAACAAACACCCGGTGATTCTTTCGACCGAGTCGAATCGTCAAGGTCTGAAATCGTATCAAATCGTACAATTTGTATCGTGAATCGTAAGATACTTACTACTATGATCAGTAATGTTAATAACTAGTTACAACTTACAAGATAATGAAAACACAATTTGTCTCAATAGTTGAGTGAATTAATTCTTTTGGTGGTCATTGCATTCTTAACTTCACTGTATCTTTGTTATATGCAGTAATTAATTATCATTTTTTAATTTTTATGAACAAATTACGTAAATTTTCATAGAAAATGTAATGAAAATAATGTAAAATATCAATAAACAAAATAAGATCTTCAATTAATATATAATCTAATAAGAAAATTCTGAACATTAGGCATTACATTACAAAATAAACTAGGAAATCACTTTAATCTATAGCTAATTTTAAGAATTTCAAAATCTAGTCCAATCATGACATCACCTGTATTTTGACTTTGATTTGGAAAATATCATTTTTACCTTTCCTTTTGGCACTTGAAGTTGGAGGATTACAAAATGTAGTTGGTTTTTCTTTTTAGTATAATTGGATTTGGGAAGTGGAAGCAAACTAATTTGTTTAAGTGTCTCATTTTCTTAATTTTAAGACTAAATCAAATAATAAAACAAATACATATGAAAATCATCATATTTATATAGTGCGATCGAACGCAGTTAAGCGGTCTAAGAAAGTATACAATAAATTAAATCCGACTACAACTTGCGGTCTTTTTTACAAGAAGCTCAAGATCAAACCTACAAACTGGAAATTACAGTTGGTTTGAGTTGAGCTGATATGATGGTGATAATGTTATACTATCAAATTGTAACATTATAATCTCCATCTATGGTAAATCTCAAAAGCAAGATATTCTTTGGTCAAAATGTGAAAATTTATCCTAATCTGGCAAACACGGAATATTGTATCATAATAATCTTGTAAGACAACAAGAATAGCGTAATCTAAAGTTCAATATAAATACTTATACGAATTTAGGACATTTTTCTCAAACATTCTTTTACACATTGCAAATTGACCTCTAAGTAACAAAGGTGAAAGGATGGCCAAAGTTTGCAGCTACACTTTCTGCCTCTTATTAGTGTTTGCTCTTTTAGGTAATTTATTTGTAAAATTTTAATTAATTTATACCTATTTTATAGTATTTTATAAAGTATGAATTATATAATAATATATGTGTTGTTTAAATTAATTTGTAGCGACAAATAGAGTGTTGGAAGTGGAGGCAGCAGCACCTAAGGATCCAAAATGCAGAATAACAATAATAAATGGATGTGAAAATAACACGTGCGCATCAAACTGCAGAAGGGATTACAATGGAATTGGACGGTGCGCTCATGAAGCTTTTGGAGGACAACAATGTTTATGTTTTTACAATTGTCATTCAGATAATTAATGATTATTAAAAAAAATTGTATTGGATATGATGAATAAATAATTAGTTGGTTTAATTTTGTACTATTTTTTTTTTTTTTTTGAGAAAAAATATATTAGTATTGGATGATTAAATAATTAGTTGGTTTTGTCCGACTAGTTTTTATTACCCGCATTGTCAGTGTTGTTTTAATGAGAAGCAATATTTCATTTCTAACAAAAAGGGTCCAAAAATTCAATTTATGGGCATTTTTAAGATTTTGGAACTATGTCAATTCTCAAGTTTTCAGTTCGAAAATAGGTTCTTGCCACATAAGGCGTCTGTATTCTGTAAAACCGATCGGTTTTTGAACCGATCCGAATGGACCGAATATATTTATATATTCTGTAAAACCGATCGATTTTACAGAATACAGACGCCTTATGTGGCAAGAACCTATTTACAGAATACAGACGCCAAATGTGGCAAGAACCTATTTTCGAACTGAAAACTAAGTCATTTTTCAACCTTTATTTGGCCGTTTCCTTCAATTCTTTCAATATTAAACTAAAAATGAGTCTCAACCAATGCTTTCAGAATCGGACCGGACAGTGAACCAGTGAGCCGACTGAGCACTGGTTTTACTGGTCTAACCGGTCGGATCGCTGGTCGGACCGGATGACGTCATAATAATGTAATAAATATATATAATTTTAAAGTATATGTAATATGCATAAAATTTAAACATTATCCTACAATTGATTAAAAATATAAATTTTTTATAATATACTAAAATTAAATCATATAATATTTATTTAACTTATATCATAACGGTAATATGGTACTAATTTGTATGCTCATATAAATATATTATGATTTTATTTCTTTATAAAAATTTAGAAGTGCAAGTTAAAAATACAACAAACTAAGAAATTCATAAATTTTAAAATATGGTTATGTATAAAAGTCTAATATTCAAAGTCAAACTTGCATATTATATGTTAATTGAAGAAAAAGGGTTGATTAATGAAGAAATGGAAGAATCAAAGGAAGAAGAAGTTTTGCCCTAATTTCAGATTCAATTTAGGGCTCGATTAATTTAATTTCAGTTGAGTTAGTTATTTGTAACTTAAGCCGCCTTACTTGTATTTTTACTCTTTTACCCCTGGTTGTTAAGTAGTTATGTGTATATATAGGTTTGTATGCTGAGTTTATCTCACAATTAATATTACATACACACTTTTGCAATATAGAATTAATATACAGTTTCTTTACAATTTTCTCTCTGCAAGTTTTAATTCAATATATGTATACAACAATATACATTAACAAGGTATCAGCAGTTCTATAGAAATCTTCCATATCCGCTGCAAGATCAAGCTTCTTCACTGAGTTCTTCATCCTCCATTGCAATTCACAGTCATCAGTTCCAGATCTTCCATTCAGATTTCTCCCATCTTCAATCTCCTGGTATTTCGGTATCCATTAGCATCAATTCATCTTTCTTTCTTCTCCAGTATTCTCTTAAATTCTGGTATCTTTAGAATATTTTTACAATCAGTCCTTCTCTTTCAATCTGTCATCACAATTCTCAAATTACTGTATTCCATCAAGAACTCATCATTCCTTCTGTCAAAATTTTTCTCATCCATCAGTTCACAATTTCTATACATTCATACATATATTCATCACATAATTTCCTTCAAGATTACATCCCTTCTCAGATCCAGTATTTTCTTCTAATCACCATAGAATTTGTTCATTCATCAAGATTCACATTCAAAATTTTCAACCATACCTCATATGGACACCATCAGCTCCACCACTGATTCTGTTTCACCTGCCATCACATCCAACCGTAGCAGGGCTCAAATTGAAGATCCCAGCAACCCCTACTACCTACATTCTGCAGATGGGCCAGGTATCTTGTTAGTTTCTGAAAAATTGACAGAACATAACTATCAAACTTGGAGTATAGCTATGGAATTATCACTTTTAGTGAAAAAAAGTTAGGATTTATAGATGGTTCTTTATTACCACCTACACAAGATCCAGTCCTACTTAACTATTGGGAAAGAAATAACAAACTTGTTATTACTTGGCTTTAAATTCTCTTTCTACAGAAATTCACCATACAATACTATATCATACATCAGCATTAGATATTTGGAAAGAATTGAAACAAAGGTTTCAACAAGCTTCTGGTCCTAGACTTTTTCAACTCAAAAGAGACCTTATGTTTTTACAACAACAAAATTTATCTGTTACAACATATTTTTCAAAACTGAAACTCTTATGGGATGAGATTACCAATTTTCGACCGAAGTGTACTTGTGGTATGTTAGATGAGTATTTTTGAGAAAGAATATTCACTACACTTCCTTATGGGATTACAAGAATCCTTGGCAAACACTAGAAGACAATTACTTCTCATGAAACCTCTACCTACTGTCCCTGAAGCTTATGCATTAGTCACTCAAGAGGAGACTCAGAGATCTATCCAAACTTATCATAAACCCAATGACTCATTAGCCTTTGCTGCTAGAACAGGACCATCATATCCATCCCCTAGACCATCTTTCAACCCACAACAACCCTACAATCCTCCAAGACCACCACAACCCAATTACAGAAATCCTTTTAATCCTAATTACAGAAGGCCCAACAGACCTTTTTGCACCCACTGCCAGATGCCTGGACACACCATAGAAACCTCCTTCAAAATACATGGATTCCTTCCAGGTTACAGACCACCAAATAACAACAATTTCAGGACTTCCCAACCACCTTATCCAAAGATCAATTCTGTTCAAACTGACTCAACAACTGAAAACAGAACCAAAGTCAACTTACAAGAATTCATGCAAAACTTATCTCCAGATCAGTTTCATCAACTCTCTCACCTATTCTCTACCCAGATAAGTGGTTCTTCATCTTCACCTCAGACAACTACACCTACATCCACTTCTTTCAATGTTACTACAAACACAGGTAATTCAAACTCTTTAAATCTTATTACCAGTTTTGCTTTTACTAAAAATTGGATTATTGACTCAGGAGCTACTAGTCACATATGCAGCACACTTAGTCATTTTTCCTCACTTTATCCTGTCTCACACACTTCTATCACCTTACCTAATCACTCCATTATTCATGTTCATTTTAAAGGTACAATTTATTTAAACACTTCTATTACACTGACAGATGTCTTATTTGTTCCTAATTTCAAGTTTAATCTCTTATCTGTTCCTGCTCTCCTTAACAATCTGGCTCTAAGCATTACATTCACATCTTCTTGTTTTACTATCCAGGACCAGAAGTCACACAGGATGATTGGCAAGGGTGAACTGTCCCATGGATTTTACATTCTCCAACCCTGCCCTTCTTCTAGTTTTTTACATACTTGTAACTCTACTTCTATGATCACTTGGCATAATAGACTAGGTCATATTTCTATGGATAGATTACTTACATTACAACCTGTATTGGGATTCAAAATGTATACACTATAAATAAATAGCCTTGTGACATTTGTCCTTCAGCAAAATTTGGTTATTTAATATCTATCTTGGGATAGAAAAATTGTTTTGGTGATTTCAAATTTGGTTATTTAATATCTATCTTGGGATAGAAAAATTGTTTACAAGATTGAAAAACATTTTCGAACATAACGATTTTCGAATAGGAAATTTTGGAGAAAATTCTTGTTAGATACTATCTAAAATTTTCTGAAGTTCCTTCGAATTATTTTTTTTTTTTCTGAAATTCCTTTGAGGAATTTGATAGTTTGTTTTTGGTTTCAGAAATGGCAACCGAATCAAACGTTGATGTGGTAGTTACTGAGAACTCATCTGAAGCTCCAGTACCAAACTAAGCTATGGCACCCCTAAGCCAAGCTGGAGTTGTGGCACCTCTTAGCCAAGCTGAAAAATCGGAGAAATTCAACGGGCTGAATTTCAAAAGGTGGCAACAAAAGATGATGTTCTATTTGACCACCTTGCGCCTGGCGAGGTTCTTAACCGAGGATCCACCCAAGGAAAAAGGGGAGCAAGATACTGCCTACCTCAATGCTCTTGATGGCTGGAACCAGTCGGACTACCTTTGCCGACACTACGTCATGAATTGTCTGAGTGATTCATTGTATGATTTATACTCTGACAAAAAGTCTGCAAAGGAACTTTGGGAAGCCTTGGACCGGAAATATAGAACTGAAGATGCCGGTACCAAGACATTCGTTGTGGGTCGGTTTTTGGACTACAAGATGGTGGACTCCAAACCACTTATGACCCAAGTGCAAGAATTTCAGCTGATTTTTCATGAAATTCAGGCTGAAAAGATGGAGCTCGGTGAAACCTTCCAGGTGGCTTGTGTCATTGAAAAGTTACCCCCTGGATGGAAGGATTTCAAAAATTACCTGAAGCATAAGCGAAAGGAAATGAGTATGGAGGATCATGTTGTTAGGCTTCGTATTGAAGAAGACAACAAGAAATCTGAGAAAAGAGGGCTCACTTCTACTGAACCTAAGGCTAATGTCGTGGAACATGGTCAAAGTTCAAAGTTCAAGAAGAACAACAAAGGGTCGAAGATGGGGCCAAAAGGCGGTATTTCCAAGAAAATCAAATTTCAAGGGAAATGCTTCAATTGTGACAAAATGGGTCACAAATCGGCAGATTGCAGGCTACCGAAAAAGAAAAAACCTAATGTAACCAATGTTGTTGAAGACAATGGCGACGTGGAACTCTGTGCTGTCATTTCAGAGGTGAATTTGGTTGACTCTAATCCTAAAGAGTGGTGGGTAGATACAGGGGCTACAAAGCATGTGTGCTCTGACAGGGAAGTGTTTACCACTTTTGAGCCGGTCCAGAATGGAGAAAAACTATTCATGGAAAACTCAGCTACGTCAGCTATAGAAGGCAAAGGGAATGTAATTCTCAAAATGACCTCAAGGAAAGAGCTGACTCTGAAGGATGTCCTCCATGTGCCAGATATCCGCAAGAATCTGGTTTCTGGGACGCTGCTGAACAAGCATGGTTTCCGCCTTGTTTTTGAATCTGACAAATTTATTTTGACTAAGAGTGGTATGTTTGTTGGAGGGGTATGAATGTGGCGGAATGTTTAAGCTGAATGTAATGGCTATTAAGCCTAAAATTATTAATAAAGTAATAATTATGCTTACTTGCTTGAGTATCCTAATCTATGGCATGGTAGACTAGGACATGTTAACAACGATTCCCTGGGTAGATTAATTAATTTGAAACATATCCCTAAATTTCAAATTGATAAAAAGCACAAGTGTGAAACTTGTACTGAAGCTAAATTAACGAGATCGTCCTTTCAAAAGGTTGAAAGGAATACTTAACCACTCGACTTGATACATAGCGACATAAGTGATCTTAAATGTGTGCAATCAAGGGGAGGTTATAGTTATTTTATTACCTTCATTGATGATTGTACTAAATATTGCTATGTATACTTGCTAAGAGCAAAAAGTGAAGCAATAGATAAATTCATTCTATTCACAAAAGAAGTTGAGAATCAACTTGATAAAAAGATCAAAGTACTTCGAAGTGATAGAGGTGGTGAATATGTGTCACCATTTAGTGAATTTTGTGCTGAACACGGAATCATACATGAGGTAACAGCACCTTATTCACCGCAATCAAACGGAATTGCGGAAAGGAAAAATCGAACATTGAAAGAAATGATAAATTCAATGTTGATAAGTTCTGGATTACCACAGAACATGTTGGGGAAAGCTATCCTATCTAGCAATTATAATTTAAGTAAGATACCCCAAAAAAATCAGGAGAAAACTCCATATGAATTATGGAAAGGTAGAACACCTTCCTACAAATACTTGCGAGTGTGGGGGTGTCTTGCCAAAGTGGTAGTACCTACACCTAAGGAAGAAAGGATAGGACCAAATACTGTTGATTGCATATTCATCGGATATGCTCAGAACAGTAATGCTTATCGGTTTCTTGTGCATGTGATCTTACGTGATTTCGTTTGTTCGATCTGAGTGGTGTAAATGCTATGCTAATGATTGTAAACAGGAATAAAAGATCAATAATATTGTATTCAGAACGGTTGAGTACAAATTACAAGTATCTAGAGTCCTATCCGAGCATTATAGGATGCCGTACAAGCTAGAGGGTGAAATACATATGAGAAAGCCTATATTATACTTCCTAAGTAGTTCCGAGCAGCAGCCTCGGAGGAAGAGCACCTGGGAAGTTGTGTCTTTGTAATAAATGCTAGGGGTATTTATAGCTGAGATAATGGGCTTTCGGACATATTTGCAAGAGTACTTTTCTGGTCCGCTGGCTTGGGCCTGGGCTCGGCCAAATAGTGACCTTCGACCTCGGATTCTCTTTGTTGGCTCGGGACAGTCCATTATATATCCCGACACGGTTCGGCACTTCTGGGGACGGAAACTGGTGCTGTTCGATCCACATCGAGCCAGCAAGGATAGGGGATCCAAATTATCCCTCATCAATACTCCCCCACTTCTCGAGCGTAAAGTGGAGCTTGCGCTCGAAGAAGTATATGCTATGTTGAACGCTGGGGTGAGATGAGCCGTTCAGAATATGTTTCGCGTATGCCTCGTTAAAAACCTAATTCGGAAAAACCATTTGGGATAAAAACCGGGCTAGGGAAAAAGAGTGCATATATTGGAAACAATATAACGTCGTGTCGAGATGATAACCTTGTTGTTTATTGTTTGCGTAGGACCTCTAGATCGGAATTTTCTTTACTGTAAATTACCGTGATGCTTCATTCAACTCCTTAGCGAATTCTTTCTTAATTTTCCGACCGCAACCCAAAGGATCAACGGAATACCATAGGAACAATTTCCAAGGAACATACCCCAATTTCTGGATAGTGAGGGATCAAGAGTGCAATTCTCAGAAAAATAACTTTAAATTTTACCCAGTGTAAGTTCAATCGTCGCGGTTACTCGGGGACCTGTTTGCAATTTTACCTTTCTAACCCCGTATATATATGTTGACTTGTTGAAAAATTATTCACAAATCACATACTTTCTTGAGCTCGGAGTATTCAGGTCGAAAGAGCAGCTTCTTTAGTATAATCGTTTCTTAGTCCACAATGTCTAGTTCCAGAGGTCTGAAAGGCAAGAACAAAGTCGGAGAGGGCCAAGAGTCCGATCCTTTGCTAAAGCTTGTCGACGATTACGAGGATGGAGAGTTTCATCCAGGAGATGAGGATGCTGATCACACCGAAGATTTAGAGGAAAACGTGGTCGAGAAGCATAGTATCGGCGAGGGTGCCTTTGTCAGGATTTTTAGACATACATTTCCTTCTAATACAGCCATCTCGAACAGGTCAGAACTTCCTGCCGATCAAACTTCCTGTGGTTTTTCCAAAAAGGACCGCGTTCATCTTGATGCGGAGTTCGGGAAATTTCTTCCTAAAAGTTTTTCGATCGTCATTCTTTCTTACACCGAGCGAGCGACCGAGCCTCCAGCTGGGTGTAATTTTCTTACGGTTTGCGTATCCCGTTTATACCTCTTATCCGAAACATCTTGACTTTCTTTTCGCTTTCCCCCGCTCAGCTTCTCCCACATTCTATCGCGTATATTGTAGCGTTCAGCGCTCTTATGGAAGCCAAAGGGGAAGAGGCCTCTTTTAGTAATTTTTGGCAAATATTTGGAATGGACCTGTGTAAGGGCTCGAATGCTGGGTTCGTGTCCATCCGCCCGCGGTCGAAGCGACCTATTCTCACGAACACAACAACGGAGAAGATTAAAGGATGGAAGAGGAGATTGTTTTTCGTGAAAGGTCCTGATGTCCCCGTATCAGAAGGTAGTTAAAAAACTAGACCATATCGACGGGATGGGCATAAATTCTTGGTCATATGGTTGTCGCAGAATTAAAGAGAAGCTCAACCATAGTCTTTCCGATGAATTTCTCGAGCAGTTACGGTCCAATCCTTACCAAACCATGCTCCTAGTTCAAGAAGGTGTTTTGCGGTTGACTGGGTTGAGCAAATGTGACTATGCTGCCCCAATGATCAAATACTCTTACCCTTTACCCGATCAACCCTTCGAAGGACCCCTTCGGCCGCTCGGCGACTCACATGCTTCTGCTGCTCTGCCCCTCGCCCCTCTTTCTTTAAGTATGTTTTTAGTTACTTCCTATTTCAAGGTGTGATATAAAAATTCTTCCTGTTTAAACTCATGTATACCTTGTGTTTCCTATGCAGGTCGAATTGTTGAGAGGTTTCGACTGTCCACTGCTGGCTCGGTTGGAGATATGCCATTCTACTTCGAGCCGTTACCACATACTTCGGAAAGAAGGGTGGATGCGAGTAATTTAGGCGGAGATTCAGTTGATATACCAATTACCCTTTCCGATTTGAGAGTGCTTGGTACTATAAGTTCCTTGAATTCCGCCACTGCTGGACCTCTCCGAACTCTGTTTTCCCCTGATACTTCTACTCTTTCGTCCGTTGGCTATAGTCAACATTCCTGGAACATAATTCTGGGTGTTCAGGAGTATGAGAAGCTCCTGAGTCGAAAGAGGAATGCTGACCATCCGGGACCCTCTAGGAGGGTAAAGCCCTTTGGTGTGAGTTCTAACTCGGTTCCATGTCGAGAGGGTAGGTCGGAGCCAGATGTGGCAGATTTCATGGACGAACATTTTCGCGGTAGCAGGGCTGCTGGATACCCCGAAGACGGGACTATTCTAACCGATCTGGATTCAGGTGGTGAGAATGAATTCGACAAAGCCACTATAATTTATATGGCTAGTCGGTTTAAGCGGGATATGCTGCTTCAAACCATTAAAGGTAGTTTTGAGGTTTTGAGTGATTTCCCCCGGACATATCATGAGGTAAGAATTTATCTCTCGACTATTTATTCTTTCTTTAGGGTCTCTAACATTTACTGATAACCGAAATTTTCTCATAGGTAGGAGATTTGTTCGCTCTTCAGACCTATCGCTTAGCATTGCTAGAGCAGGAGTCGCAAGATGCTCACGATGCATACGCACAAATTTTCGTTGATAACCAAACCCTTCGATCCCAACTGGCAGAGAGTCAACGAGAATTGTCTCAAGTGAAGAAAGAGCTAGAGAATACAAGCATGAAACATTCCTCCTCTGTGGAGGATGAATTGTTATCAGTAGTTACAGAAAAAAGTGCACTCGAGGATGAGCTTAAGAGAATTAAAACCGAGCTCGAGCAGACCAAGCAAGACTCAGCTCGCGCATATTCTCAAGGGGCAAAAGAGGCGGAAATCCCAGCCATACGAAAATTTCTTAGTTCCCCTGTTTTCGACCCTTTAGTTCGGAGAAGGTTTGGCGGAATCCTTCAAACTTTCTTTTATAAGGGGGTTCAACAATTGGTTTCAGCTGATAGGATCCCGGATAAAATGGAAGAATACCTCTTGTATATGAATCCTTACAAAAATGCCGAAGGAAAAGACTACAAAGCTTCATCATTGCCCCGAAGAATCGTGAACTGGCAAAGTCATCGTTTTGCCCCCTTAGTTGAGGAGTTTGGCATTCCGATGCCTAACCCAGATTTACTCGAACGGTCCGACGTCGATCATCAATCTGCCTTAGGAGCAAACGAAGATGTCAACATAGATGATGGATCGGATAAGGAAGATGATCGACCCTTTGATCAGACCGATCCATTAAGCATCGGCGGTGAAGGCGGCGTTGGTCCGAACGCTGGGTTCGAGCATGCTGGGGGGGGAGGGGGGCGATTCATAGCTTTGTAGTTAGGAATCAAATGTGTATATGTAACTCGTTTTTGTAATCGGACTTGTTTTCTTCACGATTTGATTCGCATGACTTGTAAATCCTAATCTTACAAATATTTAGACATCATCTGCCTTTCATAGTTCAATATCTTTTCGTACTCTATGCTCGAAATCTATTTATTCCAAATAGAATCTTTCTTGAAAATCGCATCGATTCCACTATCGTAATCATAAGGTGTAGCGTCTATAAATATGAGGATCTCTTCAATTATTTGCACACCTTTATTTACAGAGATCGGAGCTCTTCTTCTATATTCCGCATTCTTCAAATTTCTTAACTCACTCCCCTTTTATCATGGAGGAAATACTAGGCAAGGCCATCGATCCCAAACTGCTACTGGGTGGTTCGAAAAACAAAAATCCATCCAAAGAACAAAAACCAGCCAAGGAGGCCAAACCCTCCAAATCGTCCTCTAAAACCTCTGTGTCCTCTCCTAAAGTTCCTAAGGGAGGGGAAAATAAGAAAGATAAAACGCTTCATCGAAGCAAACTAAGGGCAACACAAGCAAGTCCATTTTGGATGAGGAGCTTGAGGCTGAGCTCGAGGGTTCTTCCCCGAAAGTTGTCGATTCTTCGAGTGGAGATCCCGTTAGGCAGAAAACTCCCGTTCCTTCTTCGAACAAAAGGCCTTATTCCGACGGGGTCACTCCCATCGAGGCTTTGCAGAAGCTTGTTATTGGTAATAAGCCATCATCTGACGACTCTTCAGCCGTCCCCCCCCACAGGAGGTTTTAGCAAAAAACCTAAGTTGGAGATTGGTGGAGAAGCTTTTGCTGAATCCTTGAGAACTGATAATCTTTCCGAACCCCGAGTTGATTCCGCTCCTCCAAAAGTTACTCCTTCCCCGCCTAAGGAGTCGAAAGACGGGCCCATTTCTAAGGCTGATCCCATAGATAGTCTGTTGCGGGTTGACCTTACTTCTTCTGAAACCGACATGTCCAAGGAGAGAAATTTAGAAGAGTTGTTCCAATCTGGGTCGCACTTTCTGTTTCAGGTGTTATAATCTCTTTCTCCCCTTTCTCCCTCTTTCTCTCTTTTTTTTTTTTTTTTTTTTTTTTTTTAACTTATCTGAATCTTTAATAGGCCGGACAAGACTTTCTCGAACTCAAAACGTTTACCGAGCGGGAGACAAATCGGCATGCTGCTGTCTCCCTTGAGCTGGAGAAAAAGAAAACTGAATTCGATCGTGTCTTCGAGGAGAAGCTTGCTTTAGAGAAAGAAAAGGCTACTAAAGATCAGGGAGAAGAAATCCACAAGAAACTGAGTGAGGAGCTCGAGAAACTAAAGAGTCTTCACGAGCAGGAGAAACAAGACTTCGAGTGCCATGAAAAGAAAGCTTACGACCGTGGATATGAGGCTCGGAATGCTGAGCTTCGGAAGATTTTCTCCGACAATAAGCTTCTCTAGATGTTGTCCTTTATTTTTCCAGACTTGCTGTATGGCTATACTGTTTTATTTCTGTGTAATCATGAATAACTCCTGACATTTTTATTCTCTATGGTTTGTAATAATTTATTTATTTCTCGGATTGCATGCTCTTGTATAATTTGGTGTGTTCTCTTTTATTAGTACTTTAGCCTGCTTTCTTCGTTCGAACTTGCGGTCCCGACCGCCGGGATTCTTGATCTTCGATCTAGGTATATTAACTTTGCTTATTTCCAAAATCAGATCAGCTTCTTTTCCCGCTCAAATTCTCGGGAAGCATAACAGTCTTTTGATCTTGACCGTTCCTTTTGTTTTCTGCTAACCGTTGGATTTTTGAAAATTGCACCTATAAATGGGTCTTTCATTTGTATCCTTATAAAATTATTTGAAGGCAGATTCCTTCGATCATGCTGGTTAAAAGATCTTGTTGCATGGCCTAACATTTTGAATTTTGAGTTAGGACCTACTTTGCAGATTGTAGGCTGATTAGTACTTTTACTTCGACTGGGATACCTGCAGGCGAACGCTATCCCGACCTTGGAGGCCAATAAGCCTCATTGCTGACCACCCACGACCCATGTAGCTTCCACGACCTTTTGTGGTTTAGGGGAGGCTCAAGCATCGAGTTCTTCAAGGGTGTTCAGCGGTTTGTTTGGTTTTTCCTTGAAGAGGTTACGGGTGGTGCTTCGAGGGTCGAGGTCCTCAATAAAGTATTCACGTTACACCTAGAAAAAGATGTATTACCCCTCTCCTCTTTGAGGAATCATAAATAAGGATAAAAGGCTGGTGGCTCGACGGGCTCCTCATTTTTTAGTAAGGACATTATCGTCCGCCGAAAATTTCATAGGATTGCCTGGTCATGAAGGACTTCTCACGTTCGGATATAGAGATTAGTTTTTGTCGATATTTGTAGGATTGTAAAATGTACTAGTATCAGAAGATTAGCTTGATATGTGATAAGAGTTGATATTTTTGTAATTTGTAATTGCTTGACATATCAAACTTCGGAAATCATAGTCTATTGATTAACCTTTGCGATCGTTCTTAGATACAGTACTTTATCGATCTTGGTCATTCTTAGGCTTGTTATTGATGATGTTTTCTTTAAAAACTATACTCAGAATTTTTCTTTGCGGCTTTCTTCGACGACCGGAATTGAGATTATGACAAATCCGAGCAGGACTAATTTTGACATTTTCTTCATTTACCCAAACGGTTCCTTAATTCTCGGTAAGCGAAACGATCGGCGTATTTATTGCTTGTATCTCAGCCGTTAGTTTTAATAAAATCTGAGTCGTTGATCGCCCTTTCCTTTTACTATATATAGTTCCGTAGTTACCTTCATATTTTTACATTTCTGTAATTGTTTTGATCGATTATATGATTGAACTTTTGCTTCATTTGACCATTATGTTTCGCTTCTTATCTCCGATAATACGGTTCGAGGTTCGGGTTCGAACTATCTTCCTTTATTACTTTGGCTGCCTCCAATGGCGACTTATTTCGACTAGGGTATCGACAGGCGAAAAGAATTGCGACTGGGGTACCGGCAGGCGACCAGCTCTCTCTGATTCCATCCATTTGAGGCCGGTTCGAACTCCTGTATCCTATTGCTCCACCCAGTCGGATAGTGGGTCAACTCGTGGAAGGATCTTTGAGGTTTTGATCTCAACCTCTTCAAGATGCTTCCGAAGCTGGTTCACAGTATTCCGATTCGGGTTAGTGTGCACGGAGATTGACCGAGACTCCTCTCGTGCGCCGGTCCTTCATCAGCGGATCTTTAAAGTATTGGCATAGCAGACATTATTTACTGATGAGGGCCTAAGATCGGTTAAGAGTTCGGGAAGATGCTCCGATCTAGTTCTCCTCTGTTTCTTTTTAATTCGAAGAGCTTCAACTCCTTTGTAGCATCTGTAGTAGGATATGATAAATGTAATCCTTAGTCGTAAATGTACTGAAGATTTGAGTTCGAACTTCATCTTTGTATTCGTAGAAAAAATGCTCGTAAAAGTACTGACGATTTTATGAATGAAAAATTTTTCTTTTATATTGTTGTCGATATTTTTAATTTCGACCTCTGTAACTCGCAAACTTTGTGAGATAATTTGAGAGCCAGAATAGATTTGAAATTTCATTTCTGTAAAATTTGAACCTTCCGTGAGACATCTTCCATAGTTTAGATTTTTCTAGGATTATGGATCTTTCATCCTTAGTCGAATAAATGATCGTGGAGAAATAATATGATAGAACTTGGATCGATCTTGAATATACTTTAGACCTAAGGGGCATAGCAAAGGCTTTCACCCTTAGTCGTTTTTGAGGGTCTTAGCAACGGCTTTCACCCAATTTATAATATCGATCTAAGGGGCGTAGCAACGGCTTTCACCCTTAGTCGTTTCAGAACATTTTTAGCCCGAGGGTCATAGCAACAACTTTCACCCATTTAATAATTTCGACCTAGGGGGCGTAGCAACGGCTTTCACCCTTAGTCGTTTCAGAGCATTTTTAGCCCGAGGGTCATAGCAACAGCTTTCACCCATTTAATAATTTCGACCTAAGGGGCGTAGCAACGGCTTTCACCCTTAGTCGTTTCAGAGCATTTTTAGCCCGAGGGTCATAGCAACAGCTTTCACCCATTTAATAATTTCGACCTAAGGGGCGTAGCAACGGCTTTCACCCTTAGTCGTTTCAGAGCATTTTTAGCCCGAGGGTCGTCACCCATTTTAATTTTTCGATCCAAGGGGCGTAGCAACAGCTTTCACCCTTGGTCCATTTTCGAGGGTCGTAGCAACAGCTTTCACCCTTTTTAATAGTAGATGGAGACAAAATAGAGATTGATAATAGATGAATAGAGATCGAGAAATATCAGAATATGATGAATAAATAGGAATATTGGTGAAACAAACTTTCACTGAATAGATAACTTTGTTCGAAATAAACTTTGATGAAATAATAGTCTTCTGTAACCGTGAGAATAGATGAAACATAGCGAGATAGCAAATAGTAAATAGTCCTAGAACTTAATAGATAATCCTTTTGTCTTGATAAGGATATTCTTTGTGAGGTTCTTGCTTTGTTTGACCTAATGCCTTTTGCTCTTTGATGTTGTGTATATGTTCCAAATTTTGGTAAGTTTGATTTTTTCCAAACGGTTCCTCATTTGTCGGGAATTGCAACGGTCAACAAATCTCATCCATTTACTTCGCGGATTATCTGCCGTTGGATTCCTTTTAATTTTCGCTATAAAAGGCAGTCGTAGCTTTGAAACTGTCTCATTCGTCGTACTGGCATTTTATTCGTCCGATCATGGTAATCAAGATCATTATTCAATTAATTAAACTATTTGAGTTCGGACTTCGAACAATCTTTAAGCGGAACAATCTTCGAGCGGAAGAAAAACTATCCCGACCTCGCTTAGAATATCGACAGGCAAATACGATTTCCATCTGGAAGGCCAATAAGCCAGACCTATGTAGTCCGCAGGTTATCGCGCAGGTCTTCGATTAGGGACCTGTTGCTACAATGCATTTAGGAAGACATACTGGGGAGAGAACGACAAAGAATACAGTTACCCTACAAACTGCGCGTTCGCCCCTTCGTCTTCGGAAGGTCATAAATAAAGTTAAAAAGCCTGCGGGTCCAAAGGAGATTCCATGCTCAGAGCCAAGTTTCTTCGAATAAACGATAGGAGAGGAGACCGAAAATTTCCTAGGATTGTAGAAAGTAATGGGGTTCTTATGTAACATATTAGCTTGCGATATGCTCGAAATGTATCTTCCATATTTTTCCTTTGAACTCTTGTATCTTTGTAATAATATTCATAAATGCCTTTTTCTCTTTTCCTTGTTGATAAAGTAAAGCCTAATCAGATAAGTTCTTGTTTTCGATAATCCGATCTCGAACACCTAAAATAAATAAGAAAATAACCGAATACCGCATTCTTGAGTGAGTAACAAACAAATACTTTGATAGATCTAAAATCAATAAGGAACTTGTAACGACTGATCCTTGATATTGTCGAATTTCCAAAATTGTTGAACTTTTCAATTCGAGAGTTTTGTTCGAGTAGATCGATCATAGCTTCTTCAATTGGAATATCATTAGTTGGTTGTAAAAATCATATTTAGAATATCATGTGCACCACAGTTGAATTTTAGACAAGTGTTCCTGATCCCGGTGCCGTTCTTCGAATAGGATAATAAGCAAAAATTTGTTCGAACGAACCTTTCGAATGAGTCCCTCTTTACGCACCGTTAGACCGTACGTTCTCCCAACCAAACAGGACCCTATTTCTTGGGAAACGTATCGGTCAGCTCATTTATTACGTAAACCCTAACCATTTGCGATCTGTTATCTGGGCCGTTGGTTGAAAATCCCTCACTGCTATAAATAGGTCCACTTATCTATACGACATTCCTCACTTCTCCCTTTATGTTTCCTCCGATCTCCATGGATCGAGTTTTAGATTTGGCTCATATTATCTCCAAAATAAAGGAGTTTGAGATTAGAATTCGAACCCTGTTTTCCGATCTTGGTTCCTTTGGTAAAACCTTTTTCGCTTAGAATATCGACAGGCAAAAGAAATTGCGCCTAGAATACCGGCAGGCAACCTGTTTTCCTAGATATACCTTATCTGGTGTGGGTTAGAATTCCGTTTTTCTGGCGTAGCATCTGATCGGGCAGCTGGTTAATCTTAGAAGAGTTCTTTAAATCTGGAGCACCAGCTTCCTCGAAGCCTTTCTTGAAGTATAGTTCCTTCGAGCTCGCTTTGGGCGCCTCCGTTGAGATAACCCTTCGCTGCACCGGTTCGGATTAACCTGTAAATAATGATTGAGTATTTCAATCATTATTTACAGATGAAGACCTAAGATCGGTTTGAAGCCCTGGAGAAGAGCTTCGATCCGGTTTTTATCCCGTATGAAGATGGATCTGCGACACGTGGCGAGTGATGGCCATGAAGAATCACTGCTGAGTTATGCATCTGGAGCGATCTAAAGGGAAGGATGACTGAATATATAACAGGGTAGACTTACTCGTAGAATTTGTAGTAGGGTAGGAGTGATTGTACTGTATCTCTTGAGCCCGAGATTTAATATTATATCCGAGGCATCGCTTGTAACTTGTATGAAGAATATCAATAATAAAACTTTTGTTAGCTGGTCGAATTTCATTGTTTTATTCTTTTATGTCTTTTCAATTTCTCCGATCGAATATGAGCGAGACTTGTTGGAATTCGTAATTATCATGAAGTTATTTATCCCTTCCCTTTGGGACCATAAGTTTCTTTTAGCGATCGAACGGTTGCCCACCCTCGGTTGCGACTTCGAGGATTTATATAACTTGTTGCCGTTGTACTAACATTCAATTGCAGGATCCATTAGAAATTGTCATCGAGCAAAGGAATGAACTTCTATACGGATTATGCAACTGATCGAGAAATAATTGACTTGTGTAATTTATCCCGAGATTATTAACTGATGATCAAGTTGATTGGATTAATTCTGTGTTAGTTAGTTGAGAATGATATCTGTGAAACTTCTTATTCACTTATGAATAGAGAATTGATCATCTGTGGAAAATAAATCCAACGAAGGAATAAATGAGCTGGACAATCACAGAATAGAATCACCGATCTAAAAGTTGGAAATTCGCCCCGTAGGTCTTATCTTCGACCTTAAGTTGACGAATGCTCCGCTGGTCGGACGATCGTCCTGGAAAGTAAATGGCGGAGTTTATGGTTAGTAGGCATATTTCGATCCTGGAAAGTATACGCTGATATACGTATTTCTCCTCTTAGTAGGCATATTTCGATCTAATACTCGAATAAGGCCTCTCGGTGGGTGCCAATTGATCTTACGTGATTTCGTTTGTTCAATCTGAGTGGTGTAAATGCTATGCTAATGATTGTAAACAGGAATAAAATATCAATAGTATTGTATTCAGAACGGTTGAGTACAAATTACAAGTATCTAGAGTCCTGTCCGAGCATTATAGGATGCCGTACAAGCTAGAGGGTGAAATACATATGAGAAAGCCTATATTATACTTCCTAAGTAGTTCCGAGCAGCAGCCTCGGAGGAAGAGCACCTGGGAAGTTGTGTCTTTGTAATAAATGCTAGGGGTATTTATAGCTGAGATAATGGGCTTTCGGACATATTTGCAAGAGTACTTTTCTGGTCTGCTGGCTTGGGCCTGGGCTCGGCCCAATAGTGACCTTCGACCTCGGATTCTCTTTGTTGGCTCGGGACAGTCCACTATATATCCCGACTCGGTTCGGCACTTCTGGGGACGGAAACTGGTGCTGTTCGATCCACATCGAGCCAGCAAGGATAGGGGATCCAAATTATCCCTCATCAGCATGAATCTAAAAATCCTGAGATTCACAAAAACACGATAATGGAATCTAGAAATGCATCTTTCTTTGAAGATGTATTTCCAGGGAAAACTAGAAAAGAAGAGATCATCAAAAAGAACTCATAGTCAAGACCATGAGTCTGAACAGGTAACTGAGGATGAGCCAACTTAGGTTGAGCCAAGAAGAAGTAAAAGAGCAAGGATAGAAAAATCTTTTGGCCCAGATTTTCTGACATATATGCTCGAAACTGAACCTCAAACCTTCAAAGAAGCTGTAACTTCTTCTGAAGGACCTTTGTGGAAAGAGGCAATCAATAGTGAAATTGATTCCATCTTGCAAAACCATACCTGGGAGTTAGTTGATCTTCCTCCAGGTTGCAAACCACTAGGATATAAGTGGATTTTCAAACGGAAAATGAAACCAGATGGAACAATTGATAAATACAAGGCCAAATTAGTGATTAAAGGCTATCGACAACGATAAGGCCTTGATTACTTTGATACGTATTCTCCTGTGACGAGTATAACTTCCATTAGGATGATACTTGCTATCGCAGCTTTGCGAAACTTAGAAGTACATCAAATGGATGTAAAAACAGCTTTCTTAAATGGAGATTTGGAAGAAGAAATTTACATGGAACAACCTGAGGGTTTTTCTGCTCCAGGGAGAGAAAAGAAAGTATGTAAACTGGTTAAGTCATTGTATGGCTTAAAATAGGCATCGAAACAGTGGCATCAGAAATTTGATGATGTCATGTTGGAGAAAGGTTTCAAAACCAGTGAATGCGACCAATGCATTTACGTGAAAGAAATAAAAGATGGCTATGTCATTCTTTGTCTCTATGTTGACGACATGCTTATCGTTGGAAGTAATGATAAGATGATTAAATCCACTAAGAATATGTTGAATGCTAGATTTGAATGAAACATATGGGTCTAGCAGACGTGATACTGGGAGTTAAAATCACGAGAAAATCATATGGCAAGTCCAGTTATATTAGAAAAATCCATGAAAAATTCAATAAGGATGACACTAATGAGGCCAAAACTCCTATAGATCCAAGTCAACCTTTATTAAAGAATAAAGGTGAGAGCATCTCTTAAGTGGAGTGCTCAAGGATTATTGGAAGTCTAATGTACCTGATGAGTTGTACAAGATCGGATATAGCATACGCTGTAGGTAAGCTAAGCAGATATACTAGTAATCCTGGTACTTACCACTGGAAAGCCATAGTGAGGTTACTGAGATACTTAAAGTATACTCGTAACTATGGGCTATACTACAGAAGATATCCAGCTGTTGTAGAAGGATACAGTGATGCAAACTGAATAGCCAGATCTATAATGGAATCTGAGTTTATAGCTCTAGACAAATGTGGTGAAGAGGCTGAGTAGCTACACCAATTCTTAGAGGGTATTCCACAATGGTCTAAACCTGTGCCAGCAGTGTGCATTCATTGTGATAGCCAATCTGCGATTGGAAGAGCACATAGTAAAATGTACAATGGTAAGTCTAGGCATATACGCTGAAGACATAATACCATTAGACAACTACTCTCAACTGTAGTGATTACTATTGACTATGTAAAGTCAAAGGATAATCTAGCGGATCCGCTAACCAAAGGGTTAACAAGAGAGATAGTTGCTAAGTCATCAAGAGGAATGGGACTAAAGCCCATGGAATAAAAACTTAGCGAAGGAAAACACAACCTAGTTGACTGGAGATCCCAAGATCTAGGTTCAAAGGGACAACCTAACCGCAAATGTTTAGTTAAGTCACTGTGGGGGTTTTACCCTCAAGTCCATTCCTATGATGAAAACAGTAATAATGGTTGAATAAGGTTAAGCCAAGCTTTTAATGATTCTTGTAAAGAGAGTAACTCGGGATACTCTAAGAAAATTAATCACCTATGTGAGAGAGAAGAAGGGCCGCTTCAAAGGTAATTGTATAGGGCACAATTCTTAGAAACTCTTGCTGAACCAGGCAGATGTCCATGGCCAAAACGGACATAACCGTAAGAACTGAAACGTTACGAGGTAAGATGTGTGTGAGGAGTATGTCATCGTTTACATAAACAACGGAACAGTTCAAGGACACCGTGTCTACTGATCAGCCAGTAAAGTAAACATACTTTCTCAAGGGAAGGTTCAAAGGGTTACTCCTACCTATCCTATGCAAGTGTCTACCGCTGAACTCTATCCTCTTAGAACATCGTGTTAGGAATTTATTCAATTTTCATTTTTGTGGAGGATTGTTGGAAAAATAAAAATTAAAAAAAATTGTAACAACAATTGTTTTAAATTGTGTAACCTCCGAATTTAAGGAGTTGTAACTCCCGTAACGGAAATCTCCTTTAATTTATTTGTTCCCATTTTACCCTTCTTTGTTCCTATAAATAGTGGCTTCTTTTTCCACTCTAAACACACCAAAAATCACTCTCAATTCTCTCTTACTCATTCCTTCCTAGAGTTCTAGTTGTTTCAGTTCGTCTAACAAAGCTTTGGTGCAAAGTACTTTGTTGGAGCCGTTGTATCCTGGGAGACAGGCGTTCGAAGGAACCTCCAGCACAACCGGAAGGGTGAGGGAGCGAATTTGTCTTAAGGACACCGTGTTCACACGGGCCTCGGTTTGCTTCAATTTTATATTTGTCGAATTTTATTTTATTTTCTTATACAGTTTCTGTATTTCATTTAATTGTTGATCTAACCATGTTTTCCATTTACGATTATATTATTGTTACAAATATATACATTTCCCTATATATATATATATATATATATATATATATATCTTTTTTAATTTTTCAGTGCAAATATATACAGTCTGGTTGTAAATCCTTTTCATCATTAATTCCTTATAAATCAGAATTTTCCTCACCCCATGCCCCATAGAGCACTGTTCACACACCAAAACCGGTAAGAAAGAGAACTCACGATTCAAAATTTCTTTTAGAAGTCTTTATTTTATTTAAAAAGTATTTATTAAAATTGTGACAAGAAAGATTTGACCCTTTATAACCATACACCCCAAAGATAAATAAGGCTTTTAAGTCAATTAGGCTACACAATTATTGTTAATCTCTAATAAGTTTATTTATTTTTATATAAAGAAAAGTTTGTAAACTAGATGATTGAACTTTACATGATAATTAAGTTTAAAATTAACAATTTATTATTTTATCAATGTACGATTCTTATTATATTTATTACAATAGCAAAATTTCGTGCAGATTTTTTTCTGAGACATGTATCTTTTAAACACCAGATAAGCTTTTCTTTATCTATTTTCTTTCCCGACTGCAACTTTGAGATTATAAAGAAGCGGAACTTTAAAGCTATATTTATTAATTTTTTTTATCTCTTATTATATTGTGTCTTAATTTTATTATATATCTCAAATTTAAGACTAGAAAGCGTATGTCATATGATTTAATCGGACCAACAGGTGATTGGTCTAGTGGAAGGGACAGGGCCGGCCCTGAGTTTAGGCGGCATAGGCGGCCGCTTAGGGCCACCGACTCGCGAGGGCCTCCGGCAAAAAATACATATATACATGCATATATAAATATAAATATAAATATAAGTGTACTTGTATATTTTATAAACATGTGATATAGTTGAAGTGGTAATGTCTTTACATCTCATTACAAAGGTCCAAGGTTCGAAACTTTTCATGTCTTGTGTGTTTATTTTTTATTTTTGTTATTTATTTTGAGGAGCCCACATTTTAACATGGAAAACCCAAAAACATTGCTTAAATTTTCAAAATCAGATCCAATACATTCATAAATAATTTAGTGGATCCTCATATTTAGACTAGTTGGCCATAAGTTAAGATATATATTATCTAAATAAAAAAGTAAAAAAAAAAGTAAATCTTTATATTACAATTTCAAATTTATGTGACCAACGGATCCATAGGATTATCTCATAATTTGAATACTTTAGTGTTCGACCTTGCATATCTAATCATCCTTTCCGACAATTTTAAATAAATTATACCTAGATTTTTGTATCCTCAATGGATGTTATGTGACGTAACTTTAATATTAATATGTTTCTTTATATCTAAAATTAATACATTAATAAAAATGTGTCTCGTATTACCCTTTTTTTTTATGAAAGCGAGATTATATATGATTCATTATTCATTATTGATTCTTGTTTTTCTAATTAATAGTTTTTTTGTTTGTTTAATAAGTTTGTATTAATTATTAACATAATATAAGTACATAAAAATTCAAGGGCCACTTTTTTAATGTCTGCTTAGGGCCACCGAAAACTCAGGACCGGCCCTGGGAAGGGACTAGTCACTACAAAGTAGCGGATTCAGGTTCGAATCCCTGTTGGGAGAGATTCTCACTTTATGTGCCCGACGCGCCTCAAAAGGAATTAAACCCTTGGGAAACCAAAAAAATATGATTTAATCGGATTTTTTTTGTTAAAACTCCAGTCATGCATGTCGTTCTTTTATTTTACTAAAATATTGTTTAGCTTGTTAATATTAAAAACTAAATACACCATTGAAAATATTACCTGTAAGGGTGGCCTAGTTGATGGAGCAAGTCAGTGTGGTGTCTTTGATCCGAGTTCGAATTTCCATGCCAACACTTTTTAGACCGAGCTCGTTATACCTGATTTGTCTAGTGTGGTTTACATCTCTCATGTGATTTGCGAGCTATTGCATGAGGGTGATATTTACCTTGTGCGTTTCGGTGGCTGCGGTTTCCCTTATCAAAAAAAAAAAAAAAAAAAGTTATCAACACTTCTAGGTGTCTATCAAAATTTTCATCATTATCGTTGAAAAACATATCAAATTTTTTTCGTTTTTGAATAAGTGAAAATGAGAAGAATGTGTAATTTCAAAACTATTTTTTTTTGTTTCTCAAGGGTTTAATCCCTTTCGAGAAATGTCTAAGTGAGAGCCTCTCCCAACATGGATTCGAATCGGGTTCGCAACTTTATAGTGATTAATTCCTTTCACTAGACCAATCACCTGTTGGTATTTCAAAACTACTTGTTTGTCTTGAAACGATCTTATTTTCCTTAATTTAGTAATTCTTTTTACAACTTTTCCTAGTGATTTCGAAACGTTTTCGAAAGTTCTCGAAAAATTTCCAACATTTAGCTGACTGAAACACACACAAGAAACGAAATTTTGATCCATGCTCCTAGGAAAAATTTTGAATCAAGAATTTTTTTTTGTTAACAAATTTGAATCGAGAAATAATTGGTGTACTTTCTATTCCATTTTCGGGTTTGACTTGTAGTGCCAACTGAATATGTTCCGTCTCTACGTCTTTCCCATATTACATCTTTTCACCATAAATGTTTTCCAGTGGTTTTAACAAATTAATCCGTTTCAATATCATTAATTCCTCTGCAGAAATGTTCCTTTCATAAATAAATCCGCCCCCCCACCCCCACCCCATTTACTCTATATATATATTCTGCTCTACTCAAATACAATACACCAAACTAAATAAAATAATCTCTTCAAGAACAACAGCTCATATGGACGTAACTTCCAAAAACACCCCCCCAAAAAAAACACTAAAAATCTTTCACTACGTGGGATATTTTTGCGTCATGCCCATCATCGTTTGCTTCGGCTCATGGCTAGCCTCAAATCCCGACAACAACGAGTGCATCCACTCGCTCCGTTGGCGTCTCATCCCCGTCGTCCTCGTCCTTCTCCTTGTGTTACTCACGGGCATCATTGGCGCGTTCTGGAACAAACAAGGACTCTACTCTGTCTGTGTCTTCATCCTCGTACCCCTCCTCCTCCTATTCCACATATTTGCGTATGTTGTCACGCACCCAAACGGCGCGTATGCGGTGCCGGGTGTGAGGTTTCAAGAGTATAAGTTGGAGGGATATTCTTCTTGGCTTAGGGATCATGTTACTAGTGGCCCTCATAATATTTATAGTTGGGGGAAGATAAGGGCTTGTTTGGTTGACGCCCAAATTTGTCCCAAGCTTAATGAGGAATATGTTTCGAGTGCTGATTTCTTTGCTGCCTATCTCTCCCCTATTCAGGTGAATGATATATTATTTATTGAGCTTTCAATTTTCGTACTTTTCTCCCTATAATTCTAACTCGTTCAAAGGGCAGAAGCGTCATTTAGGGTATTCATGCACTAACTAAATAAAAACTTTGGGGGCTAAGCGCAAAAAGTTTAAAATATCAAGATTTGGACATGACCCCTAAATTAATCTTCTACTACTTTCGGAAAAAAAAAAAATTTCTACCCAGTGCTAAGTACACCCACTTATCAACTTCAAGGGTACACGATCATCTTTTTCCAACTATGGGGGGAAAGCGCTAAAATTGGAAATTTTTGTGGGGTGATGTGCAAAAATCATTTACTATAATGAAATGTGATACATAGTTAATTTCATGGTTTAATTTTTTGATAATAACATCAATAATTAAGTATTAATTAATTTTTGTAAAAATTCATGCAGTCTGGATGCTGTAAGCCTCCGATAGCATGTGGATTCAATTATTCGAATCCAACGACATGGATCGCCCCATCAAACATAACCGCATCTGTCGACTGCACCATTTGGAACAATGATCCGACCCTGTTATGCTATAACTGCGATTCTTGCAAAGCTGGTCTGCTTGGTAGCTTGAGATATGAATGGAAGCTTGTGAAATTTTTACAGTTCAATTTGATAGTGAATGTTTTTTCAGACACTTATGTATTGCGGAAATTTTAGTTTTTCACTCAAATAAAATAAAATTTTGTCGTTTTCCTTGTTATTTAACATCATACGATATTATAATCATGACATTAACACAATCATTAATTGTTCATATAAACGTGAGACATATACATCGTCTGCATGCATGATAAAAATCTACCCGAATCGGTTGAAAGTGTCGTTCAATGAAAGAACCAACATTAACTGGTAGCTCATACTTGGTAATTTATATGGAGTACAATTTTTTAACATAATCATATCTAGGGGCGGACCTAGCCGATATTTGTAGGGGGGGGACGAGATTTTTTTAATAGGAAACTCGATACTTTTTTGAATTTTTCATACAATAACAAAAATTAACTTAAGATAAAGTAATTTGTTATTTTTGTTTAAGTTTTTTTATAACAGACTCGACATTTTTATTTTTGATAAAATGTCAAAATTAATTTAAGTAATACTGCAATTTTATTCAATAAAGGATAAAAAAATACACAAAACAATTTTCTTTAACTTAATGAATTGTTAAACACTTAATACATATATTTAAGTTGCAATCAAGTTGAATAGAAAAAAATGCAATAAATAAAAAGAAAAATATGTCACTCATACGTGTAATATCAATGTAAAACTATGTTTTTGACATATGTAATTATAATTATAGTACAATGTTGATCTCATAATTCAACACAAAATCACATTTGTTTTTGACATATGTAATAAGAGGGAATTGCACTTTTCATACCAAATTTTTACCTACTTTATACATTTCATACCACACATTTCAGAATGACACATTTCATACCAAAATCAATCAACCTTTTTCAATTTTGGTACCACCGTTAAATATTGGATGGAAACCCGTTAAGTCACAATTTTGAATTCTTAGGGGGGGAGATTTGCAATTGGTCAGGGGAGATTTTTGCAATTGGTCAGGGGGAGTTTTGCAATTATTTTCCACCATCTCCACCACCTCCACCACCTCCACGTAATTTTCAATTTCCCGGTGACTCCGGCCACCATTATACCTCTCCTTGGTGGCTATAGCTTCGTCTTGACCTCCTCTACAAAGATGATACACTATTACGTTGTTTCAGATCCATCCTGTCACTTTTATTTCAAATCTATGAATTTTAACGTTTTCGATTTTTATTCAGCCGCTGGCAGAGGAGGTCGACCCACCGTCTAATACCTACCGCCGTTCATTCCCCTTGCTGTTGCGGTTCTTTTGCCACCAACCTCATCCATTTTCATCAAGTATTGAAGAAATCCCCAATTTTTAAAATTTAGGTTACTATTCATCATCTTCTCCGCGAATTTTTCTTTTTTTTTTCCTCAGAGTTAACGGATTCCATCCAATATTTAACGGTGGTACCAAAATTGAAAAAAGTTGATCGATTTTGGTATAAAATGTGTCATTTTGAAAGGTGTGGTATGAAATGTATAAAGTAGGTAAAAGATTGGTATGAAAAGTGCAATTCCGTCTATGTAATTATAATTATAGTACAATGTTGGTCTCATAATTCAACACAAAATCACATTTATCATGGTTAATGAACTTGAAGCTTGCTTAAATGCAAAGTTCATGAAAAATTCCGATTAACGAAATAAAGCTAGATGAATTTGAGGATAAAATGGAGAAAAAATTGTCAACAAAAGAGTTCATATAAATTAAATTTTCATAAAAAAGATCATTTTGTTTATCATGCATCTAGGCTAAATTGTAGAAAAGACTTGAATCATTATTGAAAAAAAAACAATACAATAAAAGAATAAAAAGAAGATTTGGGAATTGCAATGAACTGATGAAGTAAGACATTATTGAGTCCTCATTATTGGAAAATAATACTAGAAACAAAAAAGGAAAAAACAAAAAAATGACTTCAGCCACCTAGGGAATAAAACTCAGGCAACAAAGAAAAAGAAGAAAAAAATGGAGGAATATTGCCGCAGCTGGGAATCGAAACTTGAACACTCAAGTTCCAAAGTTCCATCCATTTGAAGGTAATATACCACTACACCAAGTTATACATTATCCATATTTATATATACACAATATACTTAAATAATTTTTTCTAGGGGGACCATGGCCCCCTCAGTCCCCAAAGAGGTCCGCCCCTGATCATATCTATTATCATGATTTTTATTAAAAAAAAGAAGAAAACACCACAGCAAACTATATTTGTATTAATATTAATTAACATAACCAATTAACTCCAACAACATAGGGCATTCTTTTTTTATTTTTTTATTTTATTTTAACATAAGGAGTTTTCTCTATTATTTTATTGTATTATATAAAAGTCAAAGTTTAAAAATAACTTAAATGAAAAAGGTGCCCTAATAGTCATAGTATAACCCTATTTGGAAAAGATACTCATGTAAGTACTAAGAGAGAGATCAACACTTAACGACTTTGCTCAAAAACAAAAAGAGGGAAACCGAAACGCACTTGGAGGTGGACAAAGTGAATTTTCTTTCGTTGGAGTTCTTATTTTCTATCGATATAACCGGGACTGAGTTTTCTTTTTCCGGCTTCTTCATGACTGTTACAAAGCGTGTGTTTTTTTGCCATTTAGAGATATGTTCCAAAGGCGCGTCTTTTAACCGCCTCACCATATGTGCTATTTGAGCACAATGGAGCGCGCTAATTGAAAATCGCAGTGACGTGATGTTGATGGGCTAGAGCGAATAGCGCGACATAGAGTGCTATTTGCATTTTTTTACTACTATGTTAATCCACTACCACTCTATTTTCTTTATTATCACTTGCAATCATTTATTATTTTGTAGGCTAATCTTTCTAATGTTTCATTTGTGTAGATATATTTTCAGGTTCAGAAATGGATTTCACATATGTTAAATCTTTGAATGTTTTTGCTGATGCAAAAAGGGCAGCCAAGGTAGGCACTTTTTTTTTTTTTTTTTTGATAACCCAGGTGTCCAAGCTTAAGCTAGACTAATCATTGACCCTTAGAACCCTTGCCCTATAACCCTGAAGGATGTAAATCGCAGGATGTGCCTCCATCAAGCCTCGGGATCCCACCATACTGCTGTACACTCTGTGCACAAACTTCACCACAAATAACCCAGTCAACTTTAAGTTAATTTCATCTAATTTGAGCTAATTGAGGTCATTTCAACTAAATTTCTGATAATTTTAAGTAAAAATCAGCCAAAATCTTCATTAATATCAATAATTTAAATAAGCATAAAAATATAAGTCAAATAAAGATATCTTTTATCTTAATTCAGGAATATCAACAATTAAATTAAGCAACCAAATTAATTAATTTTCAGCAAATTATTTAACCCAAATTTAAGATAAATTTCATCTTAATTCAAGAAAACCAGTCATTTAAGAAACCTAATTTCAGCCAATTTAACCTAAATTAGAAAATAGTTAATCACATATACTATACTGTAAAAATCAATCAAATAAGGCATACAAATTTCGACCAAAGTAACCAATATATTTTGGTAAAATTGCAAAAAAGTCCCAAACTAATTACTGATTTTGGATTTTCGTCCCAAACTATTTAACTTGGCGAATTTCGTCCCGTAATTTAATATTTTTTTGGAATATCGTCCCAAACTAATTACTAATTTTGATTTTTCATCCCAAACTATATCAACTCGCCAAATTTCGTCCCATAATTTACCATTTTGTATGAATTTACTCCCAATATTAATTTCTAATTTAATGAAAATGACGTTCAATCTTGTAATTAATTTGGGACGAACTCTGCAATATTATATAATTATTCATGTTAAAATTTACCATGTCATGACACTTAAGCAGCCATGTGATAATTCATCGGCAAATGCGCAATTTTGTCTTATAATTATGGTGGGACGATATTCCAAAAAAAATATTAAATTACGGGACGAAATTTGCCAAATTAAATAGTTTGGGACGAAAATTCAAAATCAATGATTAGTTTGGGACGATTTTTGCAATTTTGCCATATATTTTTAGCCAAACTTACGGTAATAAGTTTTAGTTTCAAAGCGTGTGTTTTTTGGCCTTGTAGAGATCTGCCCCAGAAGCGCCTTTTAACCGCCTTACCATATGTGCTATTTGAGCACAATCGCGCGCTAATTGAATATCAAAAGAAACAAACCACTGATCTTAATTAGTACAGGAATACTTATATTAAATTTACCTAAATTTAATTTAACAGGTACAATCAAATCTAGTACTGATTGAATTAACATGCTCATGATAAATAATTAATAATTATGAAATACTAATACGTAGGATCTAATTTGTGGATTAATCCAGAATACTTGAAACGACGACGTCGGCTTCTTGAGATATCAATCAGAAACCAAGGTAAAATCCATTGATCAATTCATCTCCAATTTCAGGAATTGGGATTTGATTTACCATCATTTCTTGATCAATTTAAAATGAAAGAATTTCATTTTTGATATCATAATTATACTTACTTTAGGGATTTGATACTATAATTATTTATGTCGACATATTTGGTACTATATTTCAATTCCACTTTACAGATTTGATAATTCCGTCAAATTAATGACAGAATTGACCCGTGATTCTCACGTGCTCGTTAAATCTCGTTATATATTGAGTCTCCCCCCAAATTCAATTCGAGAGAATTTCACTTTTGATACCACAAGTAACCCTACTTTAAGGTTACGGTACCATAATTGTAAAAATATACACATTTGGTACCACATGTTAACTACTCTCAACACATTTCGTACTCCCGTCAAAATTTGTACGAAAAATTTAATTTTGGACTGAAAATTGATGAAAATTTACAGAATTGATCCTATAGTTATAGATTGTTGACAAACTTTGCCTCACATAATTTATGACCGACAAATTTACACCACAATTCACAATTTTGAAGCATTTCAGTCCCAATTGTAAATATAATTAATTATAAATCCTAGTTATAAATTTTATATACTATAATTATTCAATCTCTTATACTAATTAGATTTTATATATAAAATATATAAACTAAATAATATTTTATATAAAATCCAAAAAAAAATATCAAGAATTTTTTTAAACTAATTAGATTTTACATATAACAAATATAAAATAAATAATATTTTATATAAAATTTGAAAAATAAATATTAATTAAACTTATTAGTTTTTTTAAATTGGAAAAAAATCTTTTAAACTAATTAGATAGTAATATATACAAATTAAATAGTATTTATTATAAAAGCTAGAAAAAAATCTTTTTAGAATTATATAATTAATAATAATTTTAATTAATAAATTTATTATAATTTTTTTAATTTTAAAATTTAATAAGTATATTTATTTTTCATATTAGAATATTATATAATTTATATATATTATATGTAAAATATAATTAGGTTGAAAGATTAATTTTTGAAATTAAAAATTTCTAATAAATTTAATTTATACAGGTTTTATATAAAATATTATTTAGTTTATATATATTATAATTAGATTAAGAAATTTAATAATAATAATATATAAAATTTGTAAAACTTGTGAACTTTGGGGTAAATTTATCTGTCAAAAAATATGTGGGACAAATTTTGGCAGTAATCAATAACTATAGGACTAATTATGCAAATTTTTCATTAACTTTCAGTCCGAAATTGTATTTTCGGTCCAAAAATTGATGTAAGTATTAAATGTGTCCAGGACACTTAATATGTGATACCAAATGTGTATGTTTTTAAAGTTATGGTACCATAACCTTAAAGTAGGGTTACTTATGATACCAAAAATGAAATTTTTCTCTATAAAAAATGGATCATAATTATAAGGCATTAACATATTGTAAAAATCGGAGTCTTCTGCAGAAGTAGTCCTCAAATTATTATCATGACTGCTAGTAGTAAGTGATGTTGTAGATTCGGATAAGAGCTTCTTTTTCAATTTTGTGTTCCAATAATTTTTCACATCATTATCTGTTCTTCGGGGGAGATGTGAAGCTAGGATTGACCATCTACATATATAGTACAAATATTAAATTAATCACGGGAACTATATATGCAATTAGATATATTAATTTCTAAAGGAGCTGATGTGAATTTACCCCAGTAATATGCTGTTGATTTGAGACGGGTGGGTACGCCCATTCAAGCTAACCCGACCCTATCCATTATTTTGAAAAGAAAGATTTGGAGGGAGTGGTTATTTGTAACCACCCCATTAGGGAGTTAACCTCCCTTAGTGGGAGATCAACTCCCCACTTAATTGAAGTGGGGGAAGCATACGGCTTCCCCATACAATCTGAAAATAGAGAAGTCCAAAAAGTGGACTTCTCCAATTTGAGAGAACAGAGAAGTTACGGCTTCTCTGTAAATTGGCACTTCAACTCTTAAGCCCTCCTCTCCGATTTCTCCTACGTATGTATAATAAATATATATATTTCACATGATAAAAGGAGTTATATGCATATATATTCCGGGTAATATATATGGACATATCATCAATAATAATTGGGGCATTTGGATTGTGGAATTATGGCTCATTTCCGTACGTGATTTGTGTCTTGATCGGGAGCACCAAAACGTAAGAGCATCGGTGATTCAACCACGGTTAGATCAAATGGCGAATGAAGAATTCTCTCCGGGTAATCCACTTCAAGCAACCGGTGATTATTCGATCCGATTCAAGTAAGTGATTTTACGGTTGATTCGGATTCAAAACCCAACATTGGTATCAGAGCCATTGTTGGTTGAGTTCCTTTGTTGTATGGTGTTTGAAAGCATGTTTAGTTTTAGTAATTTCATGAAATTTGAAATTATGTTCATGCTTGACCTTTAATGGCAGTTTGTGATTCCCTCGTTAGAATGGTATGAAAATTTTACTGGAGCATGATTTTAAGTTCTTGAATGCAACTGTATTTTTTCAGATTCTTTTGTTGAGAAATATGTTCTGAAAAAATTATTGATTGAATTATTTGCTGAAACTTTAAATGCGGATTCCCGGTTCAATACTTGGATTCATGTGACGTGCTGTATACCATTAGAATCCCCTTGAAATTATCTTTCCATCCATGTATGGAAATCTATTTTTGGATTTGAAATGAGAAAGATATGGTCAATTTAAGTTTCTGCCATATATGTCTAAATTGTTTGACATTTTATTTGCGGATTTAAATGTGCTTATTATTTTGGTCCGAAAATTTGTACAAAGCATGCATACGTGTTGTTGATCATCTCTGCAAAATTTCATGCTCATTGGATTTGTAGAAATGGAGATATGATTTTTTGTTTATTATTTGGCCGAAATTTGTTTAATTTTCTGCGGATTATATGTTGTGGCTTATAAGATGATTCATGTACCGTTAGAAAGATCTCGTCGAGAGGTTTCTAACCATATATAGTATGCGTAATTCGGACTTATAACGAAGGAGATATTGCCAATCGAAGTTCATGTCGCATTTCTTCAAGTTGCTGGAAATTTGAAGAAGATGAACATTTAGTTTGTTCATACCCACTCTCGATCGCGGCTGTTGGTTGCTCAAACAAGTACTTCCGAAGGTCAAAATGAAAAAAATGAGTTCACCATAGGAATCAGAAGGCCCGAAAACGTTGGGGTAGCCGGAAGCATTTCGTAGGGAAACGCCGTTAGGACGGCGCGTGTGTCACACGCGCCACGCAAGCGCGTGAAGGTGTTGGTTTGGTCAACAGCCCAATCGGCACACACATGGCAGCCAGCTAGGCGCCACACGTGTGCTCAGCATCATGTGCATATCCACGTGGCATGATACGTCAACTGTCACGTCAGCGATTGTACTGCGTTGCAGTGTCGCGCAAGTGCGGCGTATTCCGGTGTCCGTTTTTGGCCCGAAAAAATTCTATGTGTTCAGAATTTTATTTCTGATTGTTTGGTGAATTCAAATTAATTTTTCAGAATGTAAAATATTTTTCTTGTTTTTTGATGCTTGGAAAATATTTAAAATAGAAAATTATTTTTCTTTGAAGGAAAATTTTGAAATTTTTATGTTGGTCCAGAAAAATATTTTTGAGGAAATGACTAGCAAGTGGGAGTGTTTGGAAACACTTTAAGCCTATTTCAATTTTCTAATGCATGTAGAAAATGATTTAAAATCATTTTAAATCAAGAAAATTTATGAATCTTATTTTTGAAAACTCTGAAAATATTTTCAAACGTTTGACTTCAAAAGGAAGTACTTCGACACTTATTTATGACGTTCTAATAATTTTATTTTCTAAATTGGAAAATTTGTTTTTCCATTATTTTTTTGTGAAATTAGAACTTGGTTTGCTTGTGAGCAATAATAAGTGTAATATATATAATCTTTTATGAGCATGAGTTAAGGTATTTTGATTAGCTTATGAGCTTGATCTAATATTTAACTCAATTAAGTTTGAGAACGTGACGTATGCCGGACTTAGTGGGAGAGCGACAATATGAATAAGAATCTGAACCTCTTTTGCAATTTATGCAAGTTGCAAAATGTTAGTAATTCTAATAAAAGTTTATGCACACTTTCGAGTTTCGTGATCATGGACTTGAAACATTAAAGTTGATGCAAGAGGGACGCTTCTTTAGCGAGGGCTAAGAGAAGAAAACTAAACGATTGAATTCCATCTTAATGGAATGAATTTGTCGTTTATCTAATTGGTTGAAAAACGACGTAATAAATTTCCCTCTTGAAATTTAAAATTTGTCTTACGAACTATTTGAAGGAAAAATATTTTGAATATATTTTTTTTATCTCTCTCCCAAAAGTTTTTGATAACTTTAAAACATTTTCCGAAAATATGAGTTTTTTACTCAATCTTCTTTTAAGTAAGACAAGTCTCGTTAGTTTTTTGTCCCCTGAGGCTTTGACATTAGAATCTTCTAAGGTGATTCTTAATTGATCACATGATTTCCTTCATGTGTTATTACTTCGATGCGTGTTTGATATACGCTTATCTCCTTATGTGCACTTTATTGGGTCGTGTTAAGATGTAACACGATGCACATTAAATATTAGTAAGTACTTTAAATTAGTACTCGAGTGGGAGTTCCTAGGTTGGAAGAATTTAAGTAATTCTCACCTGGAACTACTAGATTTTATACTAAGGGATTGAATTAGTGATAATGATCATTTGGATATGGGAGATGATTGGGCCACGTAGTGACCCTTTCGATTTTGTACCTTATGGGATTTAAAACGAGTTCAGTTTGCTATGTATAAAATCACCTATACTTAGATGGGCTAAAATGATATCTCTTTATTGACAGATCATGGCAATAGATTCTAACTAGATGAGTACTTGCAAAAGTACTCATTGACAAAGCTGCAACACTTTGTCGATATTGATTTAGAATTTGAGTAGGAATATGTGATGTTATAGAAAACATCTATCAAGTCATTAAAAACCTGTTGTGGTCTTATTACTTGAGAAAGAGATCATAGACTTTCTTCATGTTTTTGACATGATTCCGCTATAGTCTTGAAATTATGGCATCGTAGAACGTTATCCTTAGGGAGCAGTATAGAAATACTACTCTAACAAGGTAGACGTTGGACTTTTAAAGTTTGACCAATTGGACAAATACTTTTATCTAGTATGTTGGATACTCATGAGAATAAAGTCAAACTTAATGAATGATTAAAAGTCAAGTCATAATTCTTCTCTTTTGAGTTATTGAATTCAAGTTCGATTCAGTCTCGTTCCGTTTTACGGACCATTCAAAGGTCGTGTCGATTTACATGTCTGTAAAATGACTTTCTCAAATGGTAAGTATTTCATTGTACTTCTTAAAAAGTTATTTGGTATTTCTAGACCAAAACTGAAGTCTTTGTGACAAAAGTTTTTTTTTAACGGGGGCATAGGCTCTAAGAAAAAGAAAACTAGATTAATAAAGACAATGAAATAAAGGACACTGAATATAATTCTAGTTGGAAGAACAATCACAGCCGGATTTTGATAATCTGAAACGGCATGGGACTATAAATGCTTGATTTACCATATTTTTGGTTCTTTCACTCGTCAATGGATGAAGTTGAAAAGGTAGCACTCAATAACACTGTTATAATTATTGTTTTGTCGAAAACACGTTACTAACCTTATCCTATGTGGACAATAGGTTTATGGTAACTAATAATTGAAAAGTATTCGCGTCCTCACTCAAGTTTATTAAGGTAAATTTGTGTACCTTCGGGAAACTAAACTTGACTGTTGAGTTTGTTCTTGGATTAGATTTAGACTTGAATTCATCGTTGACTTGATTAGTATCATTTTGAGTGATACTTAAATGTTCTAGATATTTAACGATAGATTGAAGTGTCATTTTTGACTAAACGTTTCAATTGCACATTTGATTGTTGTTGTACAATTAACACCTGATGCATCACACAATATGTTGAAGGCATATTTGCTTAGGTCAATTTGGGCTAGTGGAAACACTAAATCAATGAGAAGACTTTTTCAAGTCATTTCTGAAAATTGGTTTGCCCTTGCACCGTTTCTATTGAAACATGACACCAAAACTATTTCGTTAGGCCGTTGAAGTTAAACTTCCATTTTGATCGATTCTAGTGATTTAATATTAGTGAAGATTGGATGAATCCGTCATTTCATTACTTTTATAAGGATATTACATGTCTTGGTTATTTTATCTTGATCTCTTGCAAAAATTAAAATACTTCAATGTTTGTGAAATTCTAGAGAATCAAATGTATCGATGAACATAAGGTTCTGATACTAGACCAAGGATATGAATATCTACACGATCATTTCGTGATCCACGTAATGAAACATCTGAGTATCAGTTATTTCTAACACTCTTGTTGGTATAATTGTGTTAAGGGAAGTAACTCGATTTATTGGATAGGATGGGATTCAATGCATCTCTAGTTAACCTCTTGAATTTTCATGTGGAAATTTTGTTAACATTGAATGCATATTTAGTGAACCTTCAATAATAGTAATTTTCTACATCCAAAAGCTAGGGTCAGATAACGATTTGACCTAAGCTACCTTAGACGACGTGATCAAGTAGTTGAGTTTATCTTAACTTTATTTCTAATGTGTTTAGAACCATGATTACGAAAGAAAATATATCTTTGAAGGATATATAATGTCTAAGGGTTTATGTTCTTGAATGAACAATGAGATGGAAGTAAAATTCTTATTAAATCAAGAAATACAATCTTTCGAAAGATGTATTTACTAGATAAACTGAACATTATGTATTTGAACGTGCCAGTGTAAACCGGTTCAGGGGATAGTTATTCATTTGACTTATCACTTGGAAATGATTATCCAAAATTGCTTCTTTTGAGTGGGAGCAATTTATGTTCTACTGGATCCATTCAAATGAAAGGACTACACCTGAACCGTAACTTGTTTCAAATACTGAAAGATGTTCTCCTATCTCATGGGTGAGATACATTAAACGAATGGAAGGAAGGCTTAGTACCTGCCTATGATTTAAACCGATTTTTGTATTGGTTAATTTTTCAAAGAAGCACATGGTTTCTTACCTGTATCTTACTTTAGACGAAATTTAGATATGGAAGTATTTCAAATGATAAAAGACTAGTAATCTGAAAAGTTGAGATATCAAAATTCTTGAACTTGAAATCTTTGAGCTTTAAGATTATTTTAGGCAATAGAGATTGTCTGAACAATCACGTTGGTTTTCATCTTGATAGATGAACAACATTTGCCTTTTGTCTTAAGTTATTATTAGGAATACTGGATTCCATATCTTAATGTTTGAGTTACCCTATTTGTTGGGATAACTTCGAGTATGAAATGACCGTTTTGAAAATGGTTGTCCTTAATTATTTATGAATGAATTGAGGACTTGTAGGTAGAAAACTTGGTGAAATTCATTGAATTTTATAAGTGGTCATTGGACACTTGAATAATTCTGAATTTAATACCTACTAATACTCCCATAGTAAGAGGTAGAATTTTGATTCTTGAAATGTGCACTTTGAGTGAAATGTCTAAATCACTGGTTCCGATCTTGATGGAATCATTAATTGGTTTGAAACCAATTGCCTACTCTGATTTATGTTGTGCCATGGATCCGGTCAATAATTATAAGTCAAATCATTTGTATGATTTTTAGACTTTATTGAGAAGGTTATCGAGAAACCTTTATTATACTGCAATTGATCTCTTAAGTATTAATGAGACATGTTTATCTATGTGTACAATTGTTGTAAAATTGATGGCACATACGCAGTATGGATAGTTGTTTGGTCAAGAGGTATTTATTACTTCTTCGGGAAGGTAAATAGCTATATTCAAGTTGTGTTGACATTTATGTTGCGAAACACATTTATAGCTTGCAATATACATACTGTTTTAGTGAGACCAAACACTTAAACAAAATTGAGAAATTTTGTGGAGATATCTTAACAAAGTTAATAGGGAACTTTGTAGTTAGCATCTACGTACAATAGATGGTCGAGTTTCTTGTACTAAGACCATAACTGGAGATTCTTACGTGGGTTGCCTTGCAATCTCTAGAATTGCGTAGATTTTTATCTAATTGAACTTGGAAGTTCATAAGATCAAGCCCATAAGTTATGTGACATTTGAATGCTTGTATACATGATTTGGAAATCATACATTCAATGTCCTAAGATATGTCGGGCAAGTAGAGATTGGCTCTCTCACACGAGCAATCGCCTTTGACGTTGAGAACGTGCATAGATGAGATTGTTTTATCCTTGTAAAGAGCGCAAGATAAAACCAGGATCGCCTTAATTATAATCGATTTAAGATTACTGTTTTGATTAAAGTAATCACAATCTTGCATGAGTGCAAGATCATAAAGGTATCGATTGCTTAATTAAGATGAGATTACTTTTGTATATACAAGTAATCGAACAAGAATGGATTCCCACCATCCATTAAACTTGTCGAATGGCCAGATGTGAATTTTCTCGAGTTAATTCTTTACCGAGGATAAGGAGAAAATTCAGGTAAAGTGTAGATGTACACTTGTACTAAAATCTGTACTGTGTAGTTTAAATGACATACACTTCAAGAAACGAAGTAAACTACAGTAGCACGTGTTTCATACCACGTGTGCCTTAGTGACCATTGGGAAATGAGTGAAAGATCCCTGCTCACTCATTGTGTGAGGCCCAGAGGTTTATTGCGACCTCAATAGGTACCCTTATGACTTTCGACCGTTTCTCGAGATCTTACCAAGGTGTTGCTACTTTAGCACGTCACTAATAGCTATGAATCATACGGCGATGCGGTCCGTGTCTAGGAAAGCTGCTGAAGTAAGATCAAAAGATTCAGGTAGGAAAGGAAGACTTTATGAAGCTAACACACGCTACTTGAATTCAAAGCTGGCCAGCCAATATGTCGAACTTGAGAGTTTGAGACATGATTGTGAATTCAAGTGAGTGGTGGAGTGAAGTATGCTCTTTTGTTGATTTGAGGGATCAGAGATACTTCGGTTAGTGAAATGGGGTTTGGGGTATAGCGAGTCCTGATGTCCTCGTGTTTTGTGAATAAGAGTTGTTATATACCCTAACAGGTGTATGACACTTAATGCTCTTGCGCTCGCCGGTCACACGATCCACTTGTCTGTATGAAGTTGATGAGTATGTTGTAGTAGTCACTGTAGACTCGGTTTAGCCCTCATGTGCGAGTGGGAGATGTTGATTTGAGACGGGTGGGTACGCCCATTCAAGCTAACCCGACCCGATCCATTATTTTGAAAAGAAAGATTTGGAGGGAGTGGTTATTTGTAACCACCCAATTAGGGAGTTAACCTCCCTTAGTGGGAGATCAACTCCCCACTTAATTGAAGTGGGGGAAGCATACGGCTTCCCCATACAATCTGAAAATAGAGAAGTCCAAAAAGTGGACTTCTCCAATTTGAGAGAACAGAGAAGTTATGGCTTCTCTGTAAATTGGCACTTCAACTCTTAAGCCCTCCTCTCCGATTTCTCCTACGTATGTATAATAAATATATATATTTCACATGATAAAAGGAGTTATATGCATATATATTCCGGGTAATATATATGGACATATCATCAATAATAATTGGGGCATTTGGATTGTGGAATTATGGCTCATTTCCGTACGTGATTTGTGTCTTGATCGGGAGCACCAAAACGTAAGAGCATCGGTGATTCAACCACGGTTAGATCAAATGGCGAATGAAGAATTCTCTCCGGGTAATCCACTTCAAGCAACTGGTGATTATTCGATCCGATTCAAGTAAGTGATTTTACGGTTGATTCGGATTCAAAACCCAACATATGCATAATCAATTTATCACTTTGTGATTTGAGAAAAAATACTTTATCCCTTTGTCAAAATGCGATAGTTTATCTCTTGTGTTATGACAGATATGATACTTTACATATGAAGGGTACTTTTGTCTTTTTACCCAATAAATTTCGTGCTCACTAGCTCTCAATTTCGACGAGTGTACATGTGTTACACTCTCCATTATAATGAAATATCTACTTAAAAATTTTCACACGGAGTTAAAGTGCTCTAATGCAAATCACATGAGAATAAATAGAACATTATGCATAACATGGTGAATTGAGTATTTATGTGCTTAAACTAAAAATTAAGTTTTAGTAGATAATACATGAGAGATGTGGATAAATTATTATGAATCATAATCTTACAATATTTCTTGAATTTATTTTACCTATTTTATTCTTTTATTCAATGTCAAAATAAATATGACATGTGGTATTTTAGACCGCACCAAAAAGTTAAAGAAATATACATAACTATTTGTAGAATTATTGTAAATTAGTAATATTAATAATAATTTCAATGATAATAATAGGATAGAGATAATAAAGGAATCAACTTGTGTGCTGCTGGTGCAATAAGGTGCAATAATGTAACTACGTACAGTGCTGGTGAATACCTAAAGTCCTCAACCAACAAATTAAAGCGGGAGGAAATGCATCACACAAGAGTACTAATTTCCTTATTTTCTTAAGGGTTAATTACAGGGACCTCCCCTGAGGTTTGGTCAAACTCGCGTCCATTCCCCTCCAAGAATGCTAATTACTCAGACCTCCCCTGAGGTTTGCAAAACCTTACAACCGTTAGGGTTCCGTTAATTTTTGCTTACGTCATCATAAAATTTTCGGTCGATTGCCAATTTTGCCCCCGACTTACTGTAGCAAATTTGTATGGACTATGTTACCCCTCTCAGCAAATGTTATATTGTTGCATGAGAAAGGATCTAATAGCAATGTCAAATGACATTTGTGGATTAAAATGTTGTTAAATTTATATATAATGGGTAGTGACTTTATTAATGTCTATTCATATTTAAAATAATATTTTAAATATTTCTAAAGTATTTTCTTACTTATTGTAAAATATATGCAAAGAGAAATACACTAGTAACTCTTA
The DNA here is from genome assembly GCA_038501285.1 of Penstemon eatonii. Lineage (NCBI taxonomy): Eukaryota > Viridiplantae > Streptophyta > Magnoliopsida > Lamiales > Plantaginaceae > Penstemon > Penstemon eatonii. The sequence goes on from JBCEGF010001339.1 coordinate 1,616,463, forward strand.
TATAACAAATTATTTCAACGAAGGCATGTAAAATTTATATAATTTGTAATTTAAAGTGTAAAATGAATAAATTAACAATAATGTGTAGATATTAATTTCAATCTTTTTTCATAATGTTTTTAAAATTGAAGTACAAACAAAGAAGAGTGAATAAATTATTGTTAATCATAAGAAAAATTAAAGATAAATAAAAAGATCATTATAAAAATGCATAAATATTAAGATTTATCCATATCCAAACCGTAATTTCAATAATATCAATTTCTTTTCATAATTCTAAAAAATATTTAACAACAAGGATAATAAATAAAAATTGTGATTAATAAGGAAAAATTTGAACAGAAAAAGCATTATAAAAATGCTAAAATATTAATAATTAAGAAAATCAATTATTTTTTAAAAAAATTAAATAATACTCACTCAAATACACATTTAATAAAATAAGAATTATTAATTTATTTATTGATTACTTAAACCCAATACTATTAAATAATATTTACTATAAAATACTAAAATAAATCTTGTTTACATAATTAATAAATTATTTTTTATGCTATTGATAAATTATACAGTATTGAAATATGCATTTTATAAAAATTTAACTAAAAAAATCAATAAATATTTTTTTCACAAAATTTAAAGATACTAATTCAAATACCCTTTTACAAAATAATTATCCATGAGGTATTTGTAAATAATTAAATTTATGGGTTATTTCAGTTTTAAACTTATATATATAAGTGTTTAATATTTTCAACAATAAAATCATAAATTTATATCTTACTTAAATACAATGCAATTAAATAATATTTTATTATAAAATACAAAAATAAAATCTTATTTACATATTTATTATTACTATTAATTGCATAATTAATAAACTATTTTTTATGTGATATAAATCGGGGTGGGGTTAGTTTTTCTTTTCTTTTTATGTGTAAATTTAATTTTATTAAAGTTTGGGGACTAATAGGCAAATATAAATTTTTGTAAGGTTTTGTAAACCTTAGGGGAGGTCGAAGTAATTAAAATTGATGAGGACAAGAGGGTAATTTCACGCATTCCATCCACCTCCGTTAGTCTCCGTTAGGGTTTTGTAAGGTTTTGCAAACCTCAGGGAAGGTCTGAGTAATTAGCATTCTTGGAGGGGAATGGGCGAGAGTTTGACCAAACCTCAGGGGAGGTCCCTGTAATTAACCCTTTTCTTAACTCACACGGAGAGACAGAGACTTTTGAATATGGCTGAAGCTGTGCTCGGTGCAACGGTGCAAGTTGTGATGGAGAAGCTACTTGCATTTAGTACCAAAGAGATCGGGCTTGTTTTTGGTGTCAAGAGTGATCTGGCAAAGCTGAAGAAATCATTGACTATGGCTCGGGCGTTCTTACTTGAGCTTCGAGGAGACAAATGGAAGATGAGCCCGTGAAGATTTGGTTGAAGGAGCTTGAAGATGTTGCATATGAAGTCGATAATTTGCTGGATGAATTTCAAAATGAAATCCTTCGTTGCAATATATTGATCCGAGATCAAATGAAGAGGAAGGTACCGAACTTCTTTTCTTCCTCTAATCCTTTGGTGATCCGTTTTAAAATGGCTCGGGAGATAAAAAATCTGAATAAGAAATTGAAATCGCTCGATGAAGAGGCCAATAGGTATGGACTTCAGAAAAGAGTTGCAAAGTCTTCTCTAACTCTTCCTCTGGTCAAGGAAACTAATTCCTTAAGTTTTGATCCAGTTGTTCTTGGTAGAGAGGATGATGCTTCAAAGATAGTTAGTATGCTTGTTAGTCCGAATGAAGAGGTTCTTTCGACTATTCCCATTGTCGGAATGGGAGGACTGGGTAAGACAACTTTGGCTCGATTAATACTCAATGAACCGAATATTATTAAACATTTTGATGAAACCATATGGGTATGTGTATCTGAAAATTTTGATAGTCTAAAGCTTTTCAAAAGGATCCTTGGATTATTGATCAAAGATGCCGTTCATGAAGAGAGTTTGGAAGCCATCGTTAAAAAACTTCAAGAGAAATTGAATGGTAAAAAATATTTACTTGTTCTTGATGATTTGTGGAATGATAAAAGAGACGATTGGGAAAACTTCAAAAATACTCTTCTCGGCATCAGTTCAAACAAAGAAAATTTCATTATTGCTACTACTCGGCTTGAAGTGTCGCATCAATAGTGACCTCACAACCCATGTATTCTCTTGGTAAATTATCTGATGATGACTGTTGGTCTATAATTAAGATAAAAGCTTGTTTTGCTGGAGATGTGTCTAGAGAACTAGAGGCCATTGGAAAGCAAATTGCTTGCAAATGTGGAGGTCTACCATTAGCAGCAAGCATTGTAGGTGGAACTTTACGAGGAAAATGAAAATATGATTGGAGATTAATTCTAGAAAGTGGATTTTCAAATCCTAATGGAGAAGAAAATGGTATACTGTCAATACGAAGGTTAGCTATGATCGTTTACCATCTTCATTACTTAAAAAGTGTTTTGCATATTGTTCTATTTTTCCCAAGGATGAGAAAATTGATAAAGAGCGATTGATCCAACTTTGAATTGCGGAAGGATTTCTTCAAGAAAATAATAGCAATGACATGGAGAGTTTAGGCAACAATGTTTACAATATTTTGCTGCAAAGTTCTTTCTTACAAGAGGTCGTGAAGGATGATTATGGCAATATTAATCATTCTAAGATGCATGATCTCATGCATGATCTAGCTATTTTTGTTTCAAGAGAAGAATGTTTTAATGAGGAAAATCACACAACAGCTAGTCGTCCTCCTCAAGTCAGATACCTGGCGACAAAATTACTTGGTGATACACAAAAGATTACGAAACAAAATGCAATTTATTTGCGGACTTTGTTTTTGGGTAGCAAAGCAGCCAATAGTGTGTTAAAAAATCTCACACGTTTGCGCGTGCTAGATCTATGCTATGCAGATCTTGAAGAATTGACAAGCTCTATTGGGGATTTGATACATTTACGATTCCTTGATGTGTCTTTCACGAAAATTAGAGCTTTACCCGAATCTTTTTGCATGCTTTTCAATTTACAGACTTTGAGGTGCTATCTTGTTGATTTTCCAAGACAATTGCACCGCTTAGTTAATTTGAGACATATCTTGATTTGGAGCTACGATACTGCAAAATTTCAGATGCCACTTGGAATTGGAAAGTTAACATGTCTTCGAACATTGAAATTCTTTAACATGGGCCTAGAGAAGGTCGTCGAATTGAGGAGTTGGGAAATTTGAAGAACTTAGAGGGTGAACTTGAGATAAGTAATCTAGAGCAAGTGAATGACATGGAAGAAGCTTCAAGAGCATACTTAAATGGGAAGCCAAATATACAAAACTTAACGTTTATCTGGAGTAAGTTTAGGGGAGGAAACTACAAGGATGAGGAAGTTTTGAAAGGCCTCCAACTCATAAAAATATAAAAAAATTATCCATAAAATGATTCAGTGGAGAAAAGTTTCCATCGTGGACCATGAATATGATTGTTCAAGAGGTAAATAGCCTTAAGAACTTGATCGATGTTAGATTGGTAGACTGTGAGAGATGCCTAGAAGTTCCAACGCTCGGTCATCTACCACTGCTTAAGACTTTAGTGTTGGATGGGCTGAAAAACGTAACATCAAATCGGTCCCTCATTTTATTATCCCCGTGACTGGATTGAGTCAAGTGGCACTGAGAGTATTCTTTATTCCCCACCAACACCGTTTCGGGAGCTTGAACATTTTAGGCTAATGAACATGGGGAATTTGGAAGAGTGGGTTGCAGTTAAGGATTCACCAACAACGACTAAAGTTAATGGTTTTCCTAACCCTAAAATTTTTGAGATTAAAAAATGCAAAAAATTGGTGACTATTCCAAATCATGATTTTCTCTTTGAAACATTAGAGATTGAATACGTAGATAGGAACATTCCATTATTGCACATGGCACGCGGTTTAAGCTCCTTGAGGACATTGAGACTAGAGTGCATTCATGATCTCACTTGTGTTCCTAACATGCTATTTAACATGAATCAACATCTTGAAGTTCTAGAAGTAGAGGATTGTAGTAACCTAACCCACATTCTATTTCCGGAGGAGAACGAACACAGCTTGCAATCTCTTAAGAAACTAAAAATATGGGATTGTCAGCATCTCAAGTTAGTTGGATATACAAGCGGACGATTGCAAGATCTCGCTTCTCTTCAAAGGTTGTGGGTTCATAATTGTCTCAATTTGGGCTCTTTTACAGTAGACTGGCAGGGAATGCAACATCTCTCTAATGTAAGCATTCATAATTTTCCCAATTGGCGGAGTTTTCCCCAGGATATCAGTGGTATTCCCAGTTTAAAAACTCTTAGTCTTGGCTTCTCTTCAAATGATTTTGATATGCTAAAGCAGACTCTCCATTGCATCCGAGGGCTGACCTCACTTATGGAATTAAAATTACGCGGACAAGAGGAGTGGGACTTTGTGCCGGATCAACTTCAACATCTCACTAATATCACTCGTTTAGGTTTGTCTTTTTTTGGATTAGAAGTATTGCCTGAATGGTTTGGAAGCATTTCATCTCTGGAAACTTTATATCTATATTGCTGTCGAAAACTAAGGCAACTGCCGTCTAGGGAAGCCATTCAACTCCTCACCAAATTTAAAGAATTAAAATTTTGGGAATGTCGATTGCTCATAGACACAGACGAGATCTTTACGTCCAACAAGGGCTGGCTAAGATCATGGTATTTGTAAAATTTCATCTGTAAGTTTCACCATCATTCTCAGCCGTTGGTATTTGTTTACTAAAAATGGCATCTTTTTTAGTACTGTTAATTGGTAATAATATGTTACTTTCAGATTTCATAAAAAGATTCTATTTATCTCGGTACGTTCTTTACTAATCATATTGGTTATTGATGGCTCTGTACATATATATCATGAAACTTACAGAAGAAAAGACAGAATAAATAATCATGTTGGTTTTTTTTCATTTCGGACTAAAGAAGAGGGGGGTAAATGCATCAAACCAACCTGGGTTTTGGGAAACCTGCACATAACCTGCATGTGCTATTTTATTTTCATAGAATCCATTGTGTATTATCAAATGTTGCACACATTCTCCTTAACTTAACGTTAAATAGTTGACACCGTTAGTTTATTTAGGTTAAGTACTAGTTCACCCTTCATATTTGATCTATTTACCAATTCATTATGTTAAATAGATTTTGTATATAATATTAATAAATTAATTTTATATACGGAAGGAGATTCCTTGCAAGTGTTTGTAAAATACAAGGGGGTTCTATGCAAAAAAAAAAAAAAACAGACGGGGGTTTTACGCATATTTACTAAAACATAGGTGGGTTTGGTCCATTTTTTTCCTATAAATTCTTTCAATTAAATTTATTAAAATTGAGTTTTAGTGGTAAATATCGAATGTCTCTCTACTCTACTCCACTCTGATAGTTGAAGTTTTTAAATGAGTTGGAATATTTTGATCACGTATTTTTAATTTCACAAGTTAAACTTAAGGAAAATATATATACTAACCTGAATATACGAAGAAACGTGTTAAATAGTAAATAGATCACCATAAATATTTTCCAGTGGTGTTAACAAATTATTCCTTTCCAATATTATTAATTCCTCTGCAGAAATCCCTTCATAAATCAAAACTTCAAAAATCTACTACATAAGATATTTTTGCGCTAAATCATTGTTAAATGCCATTAAACAACATCTGAATTCAGCACAACAAACATAACAGGTACAATCAAATTAAATATACTGATTGTATTAACATCCTCATGATAAATAATTAATAATTATTAATTACTAATACATAGGACTAATTGGTGGATTAATACTTGATCATGGCACGTAAGATATGTTGTCCAACGCCATTAATCCAGAATACTTAGAGTAATCGAAAATGGGATTGATCTCTTGAAACTCAATTAAGTTGTCACGATTGATCAAAAGTCGATCCGTAGTACTTGAAACGACGACGTTGGCTTCTTGAGACATCAATCCGAAACCAAAGTTAAATCCATTGATCAACTCATCTCCAATTTCAGGATTTGGGATTTGGTTTACCATCATTTCTTGATCTATTAATGGATCATAATTATAAGGCATTAACATATTGTAAAAATCGGAGACTTCTGCAGATGTAGTCCTGAAATTATTATTATTGCTAGTAGTAAGTGATGTTGTAGATGCGGTTAAGAGCTTCTTTTTCAATTTTGTGTTCCAATAATTTTTCACATCATTATCTGTTCTTCCGGGGAGATGTGAAGCTATGATTGACCATCTACATATATAGTACAAAAAAAATTAAATTAATCACGGGACGGGAACTACATATGCAATTAGAAATATTAACTTCGAGATAATGGCAATTTACCCCCTTATTATTTGAATAATATTCAATTTATTTTTCTGTAATTTGAAAAAGAGCAATTTATCCTCACGTGATCGTATAAAAGTTTCACAATGTCTCTCTTATATGTTTTTTTAAACTTTAAAAATTTATAAATTGACAAAACTACTCTTCTTAAATGTGACAATTTACCCCATCTGTTATGATAAATGCAACAATTTACCTCCCTGTGATATGGAAAATTCTTGCCTAGACTAGACCCAGTCTTTTATAGACTTTACACAAAATCTTGCAAATATGTTTAGTGAATGCACTAATTTTTTTCATGGTTTATGAAAGACCTGGTCTACACAAGAATTTTTCATTTCGACTCTCAATTGAGTGAGTTACACTCTCCTGTTGAATGAGGTATATTGCTCCTTTAAAATTTTCACAGGAGGGTAAATTGAACAGTATGCGAAGCACATGGGGGATAAATTGTTATTTTTCATATCACATGAGGGTAAATTGAATATTATGCTAATCATAGGGGGTAAATTAACATTTGCTCAATTAAATTCTAAATAAAGACAAGATTACCTGCTTCCAATGTTATGATAGAGAGTTAATATGATGTTATCTTCTTCATGAGTAAATCCACCATGTTTGATGTCTGGTCGAAGGTAATTAAGCCATCTAAGACGACAGCTCTTTCCACAACGCTTCAGTCCTTTAAATAATCAACAATATTTATTTATATATATTTATATATATATATGATCATTTAATTATAAAAAAACAAAAATATATTATGTTATGTAGTAGTACCTGCTTTTTGTGGAAGAGTAATCCAATTTCCACCAGTTCCATTTTTTTCTACATAATTCTTGAGGGCAGTGTCCTCTTCAGGAGACCAAGGTCCTCTCTTTACTTTTGTTTTGTCACAACAAGGTGCTCTTCCCATGCCCAAATAATTAATTAAACTATAGCAATTAATCTTTAATTTGGTAAAAATATAAAAAAAAATCTTAGCAAAAAAATCAAAGTGGCAGAGAAAATTAATGACAAACTTGTTGCTTCCTCAAATGTAAAATGAGAGGAAAGCATGTGGGCGGTTGGTGTATATATATAAAGAGTGAATAGCAGTTTAACTCCCTGTGTTCTTGATAAAAGGCAATTTAACTCCCTATGATAATTTAATTGGCACTTTAACTCCCTGTGTTTTTATAAAATAGGCTCACTGCCTCCCTCTAATTTTTTTATCTCCAGAAAATGTGAAAAGACGATACTACCCCGAAATGGGTTTTTTGCAGGTTAACTCCCTGTGAAATGCTTAATAGGCAGTTTAACTCCCTGTGAAATAAAAATAGGCACTTTGACTCCCTGTGAAAAATAAAAATAGGCACTTTAACTCCTTCATCCATCCGGTGATTCACATGTTACTGGTATTTTTAATGGTAATGTTTATTTTGAGTCATGGTATATGTTCTTTTTAAGTTTGCACGTATTAATATTTTAAAATATATGGAATGATACTACAATAAGAAGTTTTAAGTACTTACATAAACTCATATTATTCAATAATTATAATAGAACACCATTGAAACTATCATAAATATTTGACGATTTAGTTAATGGATAGAGATGCTACTGATAATAAATTATAAATATTGGAGATTGAGGTTAAAATATAGTGAAATACCTTGTTCAAATAAAACAATAAGCGTTAGGTTCATTGTATGACTATTTTGAAATAGCAACAAAAGTGAATTGCTTCAATTTAGTTGAGTTTCGTATTAAAAAATTGAATTATTCGCACGGAATCGCAACATTTCTTTTTAGCCTCTTTTTTTTTTAATTTTTTTTTATTTTTATGATTAGGGGTAAAAATGCTCATTAAACATATCACAGGGAGGTAAAAAGACTCATTAAACATATCACGGGGAGGTAAAATGTCTATTAAATATTTCACAGGGAGGTAAAATGCCTATTAAATATTTCACAGGGAGGTAAAATGCCTATTAAATATTGTACAAGGAGTTAAAATGCCTATTAAACATTTCACAGGGAGTAAAAATGCCTATTAAACATTTCATAGGGAGTTAAAATGCCTATTAAACATATCACAGGGAGGTAATGTGCCTATTAAACATATCACAGGGAGGTAAAGTACCTATTAAATACTTCACAGGGAGGTAAAATGCTTATTACAAAATCAAGGTAGGGTTAAATTAGTCATTGTACGCATCAAGTTGAAGCCCCAACCTCAAAAGAGGGCGCGTGTAAATCACCGAATGGATGGAGGAGTTAAAGTGCCTATTTTTATTTTTCACAGGGAGTCAAAGTGCCTATTTTTATTTCACAGGGAGTTAAACTGCCTATTAAGCATTTCACAGGGAGTTAACCTGCAAAAAACCCTATATATAAATGCTTGATTGAGCTTGACTTTGTCCAAATTAACTATCAAATAATATTTGTTTTCTTTTTGTGACAATTCAAAGTGTTTGTTTTTCTTGTGTTGTATAAAGGAAAGAACTTGGTCAATGTAAGTTCACACATAGGCAATTAATCTAATAATGTCAATTTGTGTTTTGGTTTGGGGGCCACAAAATTTGTGCTTTGGTAAGATAAGATGTGTTCATACATATAAGAGAGGACTAGGAGTGCTTAATTTGAAGCTAATGCTAATTTACCCCATTGAAATACATAATATTTAATTTGTCCCATGTAATTTAAAAATAGCATTTTACATCTCTGTGAAAATTCTAATGAAGTAATTTATCTCCTTCAATCAGAGAATGTGAGTGGGCATAAAAATATCTTTATAACACACTATGGTAAACTCTCATATTATCATGACACATGGGGGTAAAGTGTCAAATATAAAAATTTCAGGGAGACGGTGTGAAACTTCTCTAATATTATAGGGGGTAAATTGGTCTTTTTCAAATCATATGGAGGTAAATTAAGTATTATAAATATTAAGGGGGTAAATTGCCATTTACTCGCTTAATTAGTGTAGTCATGTGGAAAAGGTCACCAACTATTTATGGTCCCATTTTGATTTATTAAGAGATCATTGTTTCATATGATTAAATAATACATTTATCTCAGCTTTTTTTTTTTTTTTTTTTTCAATTTTATGAAGCAATTGACTTAGTTCAAGATCTAGGTCATGATATAAGTGTGTATGCATGGTTAAAGAACTTTGAGTTACTAGATATTTGACTCGGTGTATTGAATAAAGATCAAGTCTACCCATGAGGATTATTTTATTTATTGGTACACACTTGTAAATTATTTAATATATGTAGGGAACATATCAAGATTAACCAAATATTTTAATCAATTAATGTTGAATTATGTAGATGTTATGAATGACCAGTACTAGGATGTTTTTTCTTTAGAGTGCCTAAAAAATTTAATATATGTAGGTTGAAACATAATTAAGGAATCAAATAATTACGTGACATTGTCAACAAATAAGAAATAAAATGGCATTAAAATAAGTGTTGCATGTGGATTAAATTGATGTTTATGTTGATGCCATTTAAAATAAATAGTATTTAATGACAAAAATTAAAAAGTGCCTATAAATGTTCCAGAGGCAATTTCTCAATTGGGGCATTATAAATTTATGATCATAAACATTTTTACTTCTGGAATACTTTTTAATTCCGTAAATAGAGAACGTAAGTATATAAAATTGTAAATAGATACTCGGTAATATATAAACCATTATTCTAAAAAACCCATAAATCATTATTATTCAATCAACATTTATTCTAGCTAGCTAGTCACGAAACATTAAATTAATATATTCTCAATATTTCAATCATTAACTAATATAGGAGTAGTAATTTTTAAAAGCATATATTTACCTTAATTTTTCTCCAAAATTCCAATTTTTGAAGTACATCCAACTTATATTTCAAATATAATTACTACAATAATATTTTAGTATCTCATATTTCAATAAATAAGTATAAATTTTACAAAAGTATTGAAATTCCAAAATACACCATCAAAATACCAAGACAGATCCAAACCCAGCCCAACAGGCCCAAATTTAGGTTTAATAAAATAGGGATAAACCTAGATCTATCTATATTCCTAAACTACAGTCTACAGGCTGGGCTTGATAAAAAAATTAAACATATTTAAAAAACATTATATGAGAACTACTGATCCATAATATCAGATTTTATGTTCCAAAGTAAAGTAAAAATAATTTTTTTTTGTAGATTAGCTAAAATTAGAGGAAAACGACAAATGTGGTCGGCGTAAAAGGAAGAATATTTATTTAAGTAATATATTAATCTATTGAATTAATTGGTTGGTTAATTTTAAAAAATTATTACTAAAGATAAGTTACTTCGTAGTTTATTATTTGAAAACCAATCAATTGGTTATATTATTACAAATGAACGAGATATTTTAAATCAATAATTTCATTGATACATTAAAATTTTTATTTGGATTTGAAGTGGGGAGAGGTCAAAAGTCATTTTCTCTATTCTTTATTTCTTAAATTGGTATTAGAAAGTCCATATATAACTTTACACCTATGACATTAATTTCATTTGTCTTTGTGTAGAAAGTCCAAATCACGTGAATGGATAAGAACCAGAAATTTTTAGGACTAGTCAAAACGAAATCCATTAGTTTCTTAAACAAAATCAGAATATACCCATGACCTAAAAATTATATGAATTTAATCTGAATCTAGCCAAATTTATTATGATTTTATTTGCAGGATCTAATAAATTGCATCATTTATGTTCAAAATATAGGGAGCAAATACCAGAAGGAAATTGTTTACGGCAAAATTATCACTCGTAAACTTAAATTACTGACATATACAATAGTGGAAAAATATTAATTATAAGGTATTACTGATAATTATCGATTAATGTGAGATAATTTTACTGACTAAGATTAGCAGTTTTCCTCAGAGTAAAACTTATATTAATTACAACTTTTTTTTTTTTTTTTATAACTAATGGCTTAATGCCTTAATCATACTTTCATCTGGAAATGTATTAGTTTGACACTTCGCACTCTCAAAAAAAATTAATTACATTTTCCACTCTCAAAATATATACGGTCTTTCACTTTGTATCTTAGGTGAATAATAGGCAAAAAAAACAAGGGTGTTTTTGTCAATTCCTTTAAAGATCAACATATATTAATTAAGAGCAAAATTGACAAAAACTTTAAAAAAATTGAGATGTCAATAAAATTACGTTATCATTAAAAATTTATTGGCTTATAATAGAATACATCGAAATCGATTATTACTTAAACTATTTTTACCAGTTCAACAAAATATGCATTGAAACATTCAGTTCGTGATCTTATTTTCACAACTTAATATATACTGAATTACCAAAAATTCTCTTAACATAATCAATTTTAATATGATATATATATTTTAAACAAGGGAATTGCATTTTTCGCACCAAATTTTATTTATTTTAGACATTTGGTACAAAATCTTTCAAAATGATACATAAGATACCAAAATTGAAGGACTTTTTCATATTTGCTTGAGTTTTAACAGTTATTTTTTATATGCTTAAAATTATGATTCAATTTTTTTTTTCATAGCATGTTTATGTGCCCTATATCAAATCTGAAAACTATTGTGGCATGATTATTTGTGGATTATGAGATATGATTTAATTTTAATTAATATTTCAAAACTTTATTAATTTTCTTTTAATTATTTATTGCGTCTCATGAACCGAAACTTGTACATTTAGAAAAACTCTCGTCAAGAGCTTTTTAGCCATATAAAGAACACAAAATTTGGCCCCCAAAAACTTAATAGAGAAATAAAATGTAAAACCGTCTTCAAATTTTGTATTACATATATCCTTTTTTAAGGTTTGATACAAAATATGTAAAGTTGATAAAAATTTGTTATGAAAAATACAATTCCCTCCATTTTAAACCATTCAATATATATATTTGCAAGCCTTATTTCTTGCTCATATATATCAATTGAGATAGTCAATATTAGATGGTCACAACATATCATATATATTATGCGAATATTTTTTTTTTGGTAAAAAAAACTATTACATAATCGTAATCACCATATACAAGAAATTTCTTACAAATATGCACAAGTTGATAAAAATAAAAAGACATTACAACATGCTTAAATAATTAACTAATAAATCCGTCTCCTGCTTCACTGTACATGATGAGTCTTCAATTGTCACCATCTTCTCGCAAAGTCAATAGAGATTATTTCTCCATTATAGACAACCTCAAATCTTAGTCATAGGATCCCAATTAATTGGAAATGATTATCTATTCCACCTTTTGTCATACTAAAAATAATGATTTGAACATTTCTCAAATAATTTCACATTTACTACTTTATATTTAGAGAAATTTCTTATAGTTTCTTCTAGAATGACAATTCTGCCCTCCCGATCACCCTTCGATTTTCAAGATCCACTTAATTTGTTCAATATACCGGATTTGATCACGCCAATGCAACCGCATGATGTATTACACACGTTGCACTTGTCCATGAGTTGGTTGGATTAATGTGATCAAACTCGATTAGATAAAATATTATCTTAATAATAATAATAAGATAAAATACATAAATTAACAAGATTTTTTAGTTCAACCGATGTACTACGTGATCAAGTAAACATGGTGCAGCTTACCAACGCAATTGTGACATGCTACAAGTGTGTTGGTGGACTACACCACGTATACTTGATGACGTGATGCAATAGTTACACTATATGATTTCTCACCGAGAAAATATCGCCCCGAAGAAAAGTTGTGCTACATAACCAGATTCGAGACCCAACCCACGTCTGGGTTTGCATCGGAATCCGGGTCGACCCGATCAAGAGGATTCTCCTTGCTCAGTTTCTCAAACATCTTAGCCCTTAAATTCCTCCCCGATTCAACCCTCTCCATAACAGGCTCCTCCTCACTTTCCGCACTGTCCCATACATCAAAGTTGGGGATCCGAGACTCGGGTCGGGTCGGAGTATTTGGGAGGCTAAAGAACGCGGGTGGGCTCATCTTCACCCTGGGTGAAGACCCGCCCCCACTACTATCCCCCCGAAAATTCGGCATGGAGTTCATTTTAATCAGCTGCAGCCGGCGCAGGGACGCCACCATTTCATTGACCGAGTTAGAATTCACCGGAGTCGAAACCGGAGTTGAATTGGCATGGGGACTGAGAACCCGTAGCTGATCCGGCGAGTGAGCGAAAAAACAAACGCGGCGCGTGCAGTTCATACCGTCCTTGCATGGCTGCGTACGATAGCGAGCTGGGTGTAGCCAGCACTCGAATACGCCGTGGGAGAACTCACATCCGTCGCCTTTTCGGCAACTTCCCCTACGGAAATCGGGACAGGACGTACCCAAATAGTAAAATTTCTTCGGGTCGCGGCGTCGGGCTTTTTCGCCCGGGTGGGCAAACGGGCAATCCGTCCAGTCATGTGACCTCTCACGTGCGCACTTACGCACCTTGAACTCGTACATCCAGAAATTATCGCCTGAGTTAGTGTCCACGGAAAGGATACCGCCGTCGTCAATGTTATCGTCTTTTATTTTGGACGGAAAGTAACGCCGTAACGCCGCGGCCGTTAGAGAATCGGTTCTGAAGAAGTGGGAATAATCGTCTACGTAGGAGGAGCTTTTATCGTCTGCGGTTACGGACCATGGTGGAACACCATGGCTTCTTTCACCGAACATCATCTTTTTTTCTTTTTTAAGTCAAAATATTTTTTGTTATGCAGTGAGTTAATGTTGTGGGCGGTTGGTTGATTTATAAACTGCTGGAGAAGTGGGGTCTAACCATGGTTATTATTTAACTAATCACGCTTAAGAAAAACTAAAATAGAAAGGTCACGTTAAATGATGCCACTTTTATTGGTACTTGTTTTTCATTAAATGGAGTTTAGGGGTACTTTTGGCTTTTTGTATTTTTAAGTTTTAACCAAAAGGGCCTTATTCTATCAAAAGCTTGAGCCCATTATGTTTTGAACTGAACTTGGTGAATTGATGTAATTAATGGGCCGAATCAAGTAAATAATGGGCCGAGATTAATTAATTGATTTGGATTTGACATTTTGGGAATTTTCACAATTGTTATCTATTTATTTAAAATATTTGTATGGCATATTAAATTTTATGTTGAATAATTAATTACATTATAAATATAATTTATGTTGTGAAATAAAACTATTCTTCGTCATTTTATTACAAAATACAAATAATAATAGGGAAAAAAATTACTGATCCGTTCGCCTATATATATCATCGAGTTTATATGTTATTCAAACTTTACTCCAAGTTTATATGGTATTCAAACTTCATTCTATGTGGAATAGAAAGATAATAATTATATTTAAATTAAAAAAAAAAAAAGAGAGAGAGAGAGAGAGAAATATAATCTCACAAATAAGCAACATGGAACTAACAAAAAATTAGTATTGAGAATGAAGATGAAGTAAACATATGGCATTAATCTATAAAAGGTCTACTAATTAATTATAAAACTCTATATATAGCTCAATAATGGAGCAGCATGCTATAAATAGTAATTTAAAAGGCCACAAACATGTACACGTATAGACATAAGAAGATACATGTAGAAACTATTTGGTATGCATTTATGGAAGTCATGTGCCCAAGATCTTAGTCTAGATTGCAGTATCTATATCTTTTACCACCTTTTAAAGTATAGTCAATTTTTTTTTCTTTTTTATTTTGAATTCACATTACATTTGAATTTTTTTTTGTTACATTTGTATATTTCTATTGTCTATCCTATACATTTTTACTTCTATATTTCTTTCGGATGCAAATTATTTAATTAGTTATAACTAATGAGACGTTACTCGGCTTCGTAAAGGGGGAAGTTAAGAAAAGAACAGCTAATGTGTTCCACTTATTACGGTACTAGTAATTTACAACCTTTACTTCTCTATTATATTGTTCAATACGTTAAACTTTTGCATGTTCGGAGTATAAAGGAGTTATTGAACTAATTCTTACATGAATTAGAAGATCGATGTCATGAAGCAATTTCTTTAAACAAAACATTACATGATTGAGACATATTTAGATTTGAGGAAAATTCTTGTTTAGGCGAGGTTAATTTTTTTTCTTCTTTTAAATTTTGTGATTACGAAATGTTATCATTCATCTTGAGAGCGTAACCTTAATTCTTGTCTAGACAATTTCTCAAAATCTTGTCTAAGTAAAAATGTTCCTTAATTCTAATGTTGCAATAACTTAAAACATGTTAATAAGTTTTACAATTAAATTGTGTTTTTTTTTGGGTAATTATAAGCAGTGTTTTAAAAATCGGATTGGTTCGATCGGTTTCACTGATAATCGGCTGTCAATCTCGTCCGATTAACTCTTCAACATCAGCTTTGTTCCTGACCAGTTCGAACCAGAAAAAATCGGTAAAATCAATGAACCAGTGAACCGATTGAACCACTGTTTCACTTATAAAACTAAAAGTTTACGCTATGGATTTTTACTTCTCTTCCGCGGCCTTTAAACTTCAACAATACTCTCACATCTCTTCTTCTATTTTTCACTTTAAATTAAACAAAATAAACAAGAAGCAAAAAATCTTAAGTTAAATAAATATATTTGAGCATCATTAGAAAAGTCATTTTTTTTTCTCAAACTTCAAACTATTTTCATTTTTTATATAGTTCAATGAAAAATTATCAATATTTTTTCGTTTTCATAGGTGATTAGCAATACATTTATTGTTTTTTATATGGTATTTTTTTATAATTTGAATTATTGTATTGTTATCTTGTTATTATACTCGTAATTTTGTTGCTATCATTCATTCTCAACTCAAAATTTGTAGAAAAAATAATTGGTCATGAGATAAACATTTAGTTTATGGAAATAAACTTGAAAAAATGGATAATATATATATATATTTTAAATAGTTGATTACATACATTAAAATTTAAATTAAAATATTATTTTATAATGACGTCACACATGTTGAACCAGTGATTTAAACTGATCTAATCGGTAACAAGTAAGACTATCGTTTCGATATCCGGTCCGATTTTTAAAACATTGATTATAAGTTACTAGCGACTTTTATCTTGTGCGTGGGAATCAATTTAGGATTAAAATCTACATATGTTTTCGAAAGAATTTATTTTTGGGTTAATCTAAACAAAACCTTAATTCAATAAGTAGTAGAAGATAGAATAACACATTTTATTTAATTTTCATTTCAAACGTTAAAAGAAAGTGATCCCCACAAATGATAAAAGTTTATACCTTGGGATTGCTTCTTATTATTATAAATATTTTTTATCCTTATGTGCAGTTCTTTACACCCTCCTTTTTATTTCTCGTTCTAATTAATTATACATGAATTAAAAAATGTCATAAAATAGCTATTTTTTTAAGTAAAAATTCCAAAATACTCTTTTATTCAAATAATCTTAACATTAATTAGCATTAATAACAAGTATTACTATAAAGAAGAAAATTGATAAAAATAAAAAAATATTAATTTTATATTGAAATTCTAAAATAACAAATAAAAATAAAAAAATTTGTCAAAGCGACAAATAAAGAAAAAACGAGGAGAGTAATTTCCTATGATTAATTTCCATTAATATCCGGGTCAATGTCCATAAAGTTGCAAATTTCTCCTATTTGTTTTCCTCGGATTTTACCCATTGGGATCGAGGGCCCGAAGCACAAAGGAATTGCTTTAATAAAGTTTGAAAAAAGAAGCTAATTAAACAAGATTGGAGGAACATATTTATATACTATAATAATTCATGGACGACTTTTTCCAACTTACTAGTGGGTTCATTCTACATTGTGATAAAGAAAGCACGAGAAAAGTACACTTTTGATAACCTTATATATATCAAAAATAAAATTGATGTTACATTTACGGTCAATTACATTTTACAAGTTTAGAGAGTGAACCTAATTATAAATTCGATCCACAGTTAAATTACTGCTATAATTACGTACAGCATCTTAACAGGTGTATTGATCTGTCAATTTTAACAAGATTTGGAAATCTTGGGGCATATTCAACCGAAAATGAAAGACAAGAAGTAAAAAGACAATTTTTAGCGGTCATCTTCACTTATTTACTTGTTTTGGTATTCATTCTTTTTGTCATTTTATTAAGGACCATGTATTTGTAATTATTATATTCAAATATCTTTTGACTTGGAGGTAAAAGTAAAAAATTACCAAATTAACTTAATCTTCTCCAATAAAAGAGACTGAGATGACCTAAGGCTTACAATAAGTAAGAGGCTATGCATTATTAGAGTTATCGTATATATACCCATTCTTCTTATTTATTTTGCTCACATGGTACGATCAATTTGATTAAATTTATAAAAAATATAATAAATAATTTAATAATATCATTTAACATTAAATATTTTAATATTTAAACGGTTTAATACATCAAAAATTTGAATAATTTAATACGATAAAGCACTTAAAAGATTGAAAAGTTTAACCGAGTGCTATAATTAATTAGTAATTATGAACTTATATCAAGTGACAAATAACTCAAATGTATCACTAGAGTAATTTTGTTAATATATTGGGGGGGGAGAATAACAAATTGTTACTATCAACAATTATGGATACTTACGTAAACAACATTGTGTCAATAAAATAATTGACAACAAACACTTGCCACTATTTGCATGAAGTGACAACCCTTTAATCTTGTCAAAATAACCATTTTTGATAAGAACGACAATGACAAATTTTTTAATTTGAAATTTTCATTAATATCTATTAGTAACATCTATTTGAAAAATTAAATTGTTACTACTAACAATTAGACTCACATTTCTTGTGATCATGGTAACAAATAATATTGTCATGATGATATGTGTAAAATTTCGTTTATGACTAATTGTTAAGACAATTTAATTACAAATTTTGAATCATACTGTTGTTACTTAATATATTTAAATAAATTACTAATCTCTATTGCTTGTAACAGCTCTATTCTCGATTGGAAATCCATAAAGGACTTTAATTAAGAGAGGATGGAAATTGTCACATACTCCTGAAAGTGTGACAACCAAAAAATTTAAGAGAGTAATATTTTATCAATAAAAACTTATTTTTTTAAAGTGACAATCAAATATTTTTCACCACTACGAGAAATTAGAGTATTGACTTTATATATGTATCGGCATAATAGTAATTGCGTCCCCTAACTTTCATTAGTCCGCAGAATTAGGACACTTAATTTTCCAGCAAGCAATTTATGTCCCTTAACTTTCACTAGTCCGCAGAATTAGGACACTTAATTTTCCAGCAAGCAATTTACGTTCCTTAACTTTCACTGGTATGCAGAATCAAAACACTTAATTTTTCAGCAAGCAATTTATGTCCCTTAACTTTCAGTGGTCCGCAGAATCAGGACACTTAATTTTTCAGCAAGCCTTTTTGGTCCCTTAACTTTCACTGGTCCGCAGAATCAGGACACTTAATTTTTGACAAGCAAAATACATCATAACTTTTCTATACCCGCAATTTTACTCCACTTAACAAAACAAACACCCACTTGACAATCACTTAACAAACCGTCTACAACTATTTAACAACATCAATATTAATTCAAATCCCCAAATTAATTGTCCAGTTGGCAATTATGGAATTTTCAGCGAGTTGTGGACTAAAATTGTGGTCAAGTGGACTAAAATTGTAGGTGTAAAAAAGTTATAGATTTCGCAGACCAGTGAAAGTTAAGGGACGTAAAATGCTTGCTGAAAAATTAAGTATCTTGATTTTTCGGACCAATGAAAGTTAAGGGATGTATAATGCTTGCTGAAAAATACATCCTAACTTTTCTATACCCGCAATTTTACTCCACTTGACAAAACAAACACCCACTTGACAATCACTTAACAAACCGTCTACAACTATTTAACAACATCAATATTAATTCAAATCCCCAAATTAATTGTCGAGTTGGCAATTATGGAATTTTCAGTTGTGGATTAAAATTGCGGTCAAGTGGACTAAAATTGTAGGTATAAAAAAGTTATAGATTTCGTAGACCAGTGAAAGTTAAGGGACGTAAAATGTTTGCTGAAAAATTAAGTATCTTGATTTTTCGGACCAATGAAAGTTAAGGGATGTAAAATGCTTGCTGAAAAATTAAGTGTCCTGATTCTGCGGACCAGTGAAAGTTAAGGGACCTAAAATGCTTGCTGAAAAATTAAGTGTCATGATTCTGCGGACCACTGAAAGTTAAGGGACGTAAATTGCTTGCTGAAAAATTAAGTGTCCTGATTCTGCATACCAGTGAAAGTTAAGGGATGTAAATTGCTTGCTGGAAAATTAAGTGTCCTAATTCTGCGGACTAGTAAAAGTTAGGGGACATAAATTGCTACTTTGCCTATATGTATCCGTCACGGCTAATTAGTCGTTTGTGCATGCAAAATACAAATCACGTCTTTTCTCCATAGCTAAAAGTCGTGGTGAATATCCTCACTATGGCTAAAGATCGTGGTGCAGTGGCGGAGCTATGTTAGGACCGGGGGGGCGACCGCCCCCCAAGAAAATTATATTAAATATTAGTAGTAGTAAATATATTGTATTATGGACCTTTGGCCAGTTGGATAAGGCGTCCCTATGTTTGATGTTTGTAATGGGATTAGGGTTCGAATATTCCTTGGCACACTTCTTTTTAGTCTTTCTTTCTCTTTTATTATCAATATTCTTGCTTTTTTTTATATATTTTTCTTTCTCCTTGTTTAATATATATGTCTTTCTTTCAATTTTTCTTTCTCCCTTAATCTCAATATTTATGTCTTTTTTTAATTTTTCTTTCTTTCTTAATGATTATACAAGGACTATGGTATTTTATTGTTCTTATAATATAGTTATTTTTTATTTAATGCATTGTTCCTAAAAAACCCTTACTAATTGTAAAGAAAGTGTGATTTTTTTAATTTCTTTATAATGCCTTCTCTGTATAATTATATTTATTTATATTGCACTCTTCATATATTTTTTTATTTATTTACACTGCTTCAAAAAAATATGTATTTATAATTGTAAAAAGAGTACGATTTTTTTTATTTTATTTATAATATTGCTTCCTTATTATTTTCTTGATTTAATGCATTGTTAGAAAAAAAAAAATTTGCCCCCCCCCCAATAAATCACGGCTAGCTCCGCCACTGCCATGGTGAATTCACTCGTCTTTTTCTCCACAAATCACGCATGGAACCGTTGCACAACTGTGGTGAATGCATTCGTTTATGTTTTATGTGTGGTTGATATATATTCCTATTTCTTGTCTAACCAACCCTTCATTTATAGTGAATGGATATATCTGAAAAATGTAAAACCCCATTCGAATATGAATGCTACTCTAATCAAACTTTTAGCTTCATAATTTAACAATATATATACGCATTCATAACTTTTAGCTCTATTTTATTTATAGTATTCCACACCTCCGCAAAATAAAAAGGAAAATAAAAATAAAAGATGAGTTTAATGCAATACTAAAATGCATGTTTAATTAGATGGCTCTTGTGACAATTAGAGTAAGAACTAAACATGCAACATATCTTTTTCCTATGTGACAATTCGAAATATTCTCATCCAAATTGTTATGTCGTCTCCCCATGATTTAGAACTCATCCTAATTAGGATAATTTATTTTATTCCATATGTTGATATACATCACTTGACCACATGCAAATGTCCACATCACAGTTTCTGTTTTCCCAAGTTTCCCTTAGTTTAGGACATATGTTATAATATATGTTGGGTGTGAGAAATTAAAAGAAAATGATGATCTTGATAAGGCATTAGATTGCCACCGTTGCATGTCATAGTCAAGATAAAGACAATATTAATTTAATCAAAACCATAATGGTGCCACATGAGATGTGTAATCATATGTGATATGTTCTATGTTAATCTTATGAAAGTCATTAGAGATAATAATTAATATGGATATAATATTAATCTCTAATATAATAAAACTGCTTTCTTTTTTATTTGGTCAAACTTAACTCGTCCAATCCATCTTATATATAAAAAGTGTATTTTTAAAGATGCACCGTGATTGACAATTTTCTTTCAATATGAGCACAATATATACATCGTGAACTACATTTAATTTGATTAATAAAAAGGTAGTTTATATTATTAGCTCTGAACAAAAAAATTTCTCTTTCTTAGTTAGTGGAGTAAGCGCGCCCATAATATATTTTCTATATTCAAGTTTTTGTGACAATTAATGAAATAATTGCAAGAGAAGTAATATTCATTTCCCTAAGAAGGAAAAGAAATGAAATTTAATTCAAATTAAAAACACAGTCCAACGAAAATCCAAAGTAAAAAGTATCAAAGAGTTTGAATGGTATAAATTAAAGAGAGAATTGCAATTTTTGTATTGAGCTTTAGGTCAATTCTTATTTTTGATACATAGCTTTATGTGTACAACACATTTGGTATATCGCTTTAACAAATTTTGACACATTTGGTACAATTATTAAAAATGGCGTTATGTGGTGACGTGACAGTTAAGTCTATTGCAAAGTTGATGCAATTACTTATGTTGACTGATAATTTTACCCCAAAATATTTCAGACTATCAAAAAAGTCTCATATCTCCAAATTTGATGATAATTTTAGTCTACATTGTCGTCAAATTTCAAAATTGACTCGAATAAGATCACATGCTGATCAATTTTGAGATTTAAGTTATTATATAACTAATTTGACTTAGAAACAATATTAATAAATTAGATAATACTTTAACATAAATCTCAAAAAGAAGTAAGAAAACATATTTTTTTCAAATATAAAACTTATATAATAGTATTAATCGATTTAATATTTATTAAAAAAATAAATCATATAATTAATATAATAAATAATAATTAATTATAATTAAACCAATCCAACCCACCCAACCCCTCCACCAATTCCTAGGCCTAGGATCGAGTAACCCAGGTCGTCGACCTGGGTTATGTTCTGCTACAGAATCCAAGTTGGCGGTCTGGGTTCTGCGATCCCAGGCAACCGCGATCTAGGATCGAATATCCCAGGCTGACGGGAGCCAGGAATTGGAGGGAGGGAGGGGGATGGGTTAGGGGGTGGGGTGGGGTGGTTGGTTGGTTTATTTTAAATTATAATTATTTATTATTTTAATTAATATTAAATATTTTTAATTATATACTTTATTATTTTAATAAATATTAAATAGATTAATACTATTATCTAAGTTTTATATTTGGAAAGAATATACATTCTTAATTATTTTTGAGATTTATTTTAAAGTATTATTTAATTTAGTAATATTGTTTCTAAATCAAATTAATTATTTAAATATAATAAGTTAAATCTCCAAATTGATCATCACATGATCTTATTCGAGTCAATTTTGAAATTTGACGACAATGTAGACTAAAATCGTCACTAAATTTGAAGATGTGGGGCTTTTTTGATAGTCCAAAATATTTTGGGGTAAATTATCAGTTAACATAAGTAATGACATCAACTTTGCAATTAGACTTAACTGTCACGTCACCACTTAACGCCAATTTTTAACGATTATACCAAATGAGTCCACATTTGTTAAAGCGGTGTACCAAATATGTTAGACACATAAAACTGTGTACCAAAAATGAGAATTAACCTAAAGCTCAGTACCAAAATTCTCTCATAAATTAAATAAACATAAAAGGGAATATTCTTATTGTGTTCATTTCAATTTTTTAAATTCTTACTTTTCACTCGCCAAAAGTTAAAATGGTCCAAATTCTAATATATTGGGAAGTGGGCTTAAATCTTAATTGGGTTCTTGATTTTCGAAAGAGTTGGGTTTGGCTGTGGATTTTCATCAATAAATTATGTAGTTAATTTAGAGTCCAATCACCAAAATTCCCCAATATTCGGATCCATGATATCAAATTACAGGGGCTAGGCCCATTTTTCAGAACTCTAACAAGAAATTTTATAGAGTATAGACCATTATTAATAGCCCATTAGTCCAAAAAAGAGAAAGGTAGCACTGGCTAGGGTCCATATTAATTTTTTTTTAAAAGTAATATTTTTATCACTACTAAGCAAATGTGCAATGACAACTTTAACATTATAGCCAAATTTAAATATTATTGTAGGAAACCTCTCACAACAAGCATCAATTCAAACTGAGTTCGCCATATTATTATTAGAACTACCCACATCCATTCTTTTATACGGAAAATATTATTCTACATATATGAGAACTTCTCCCAACATGGATTCGGAACTTGAATTTGCTACTTAGTAGAGTGAGTAATTCATTTACTAGACCAATTACCTGTTAATAAATAAACACAAATATTATGAGGTGTCCATTACTTAAAGTTGTGTCTCTACTTAAAAAAAATTATTTTTCTTCATAAATTAAATGTGACTCTTTATTAGACTTGTCTCCTTATAACTTATAAGAGTCATGGCTTTTTTAATAGTGTCATGCAGAAATACATTGTAGTCTATAGACAAACATGTATATCTAATATTTTTGGGAAAAGTTATAAATTTGGTCCAATACAATGATACAACCATGCAACATTGGCACTATTGGATACATAAATACACATTAGTACCACAATTTAAATATTAGTTGCAATTTTCATACCACTGTCAAATAATTGATCCGAAATGAATGAAATTAGCCACCTTCACCTTGAGTAGTTCTTATCTCGTCTTTTGAACTGAAAATTATCACATAATAACGTGAAGTGTAAGTGGTTTATTATGTACATTTTGATCCAATTATTTGATGCTAATATGAACATTAATTGCAACCAATATTTAAATTGTAGTACTGTATGTACATTCAAGTATCTAATGGTATCAAAATAGCAAAGTATCTCTATTACAAGGTACTAAATATGCAATTTCTCTTAATAGCTTTTATACACCAACAAGGGAGAAACAATATTGAAAATATGTGGATGTACATGTAGTTCCTAATAAATAATATGTATGTTTATTCTTTTTTTTTTGTATAAGTTAATAAAAACATTATTTAGCTTTCCATGAAAATCAATCCGAGATATTTAAATTGACAGAAGCATACATATATACCATTACTTCCACCGTCCAAGTCTAGAAGGAGACAAATGCATCGGCCCGACAGCTGGTGTATGGCGTCATTGGCATACTGGAATTTCATTGATCTCTAGGGGGTAATAATGTAATTTCGCGTTAGGAAGATGGAGACTTGCAGGAAGAGATATACACAAGGACAACGAAACCAACATCAGCGTTTGTTGGAAAAGCATCATAGAAGGTGAACAGTCGGTGTCGGTTAATTTGATCCACCGTTCACGTTGCAAACGTTCCCCCCTCTCTCTCTCCACAATAATAATAATGCTATTTTATTAGGTACATATGTAGGGCTGAAAATCAAACCAAGCTACTCGATACTCGATTCGAGCTCGTTCGATAAAAGATCGTTTGAGCTCGGTTCGTCACACTAATCAAACAAGCTTGAACATCTTTTTTCGTTCGATAACTTTTGAAGCTCGGGTCGAGCTCGACTCGATAAGCTAAAAATGAAAAATATACATGTAAAATATCAAGCTACTCGATACTCGGCTCGAGCTCGTTCGATAAAAGCTCGTTTGAGCTCGGCTCGATTGAAAATCAAACCAAGCTCAAACATAAAATTTCAAGCTCGATAAAAATCAAACCAAGCTTGAACAGTGTGTCGTTCGATACTACTCGGCTCGATTACAGCCCTATACATATGCTATTTTATTAGGTACTATGTACCAACTGAATAAATGCTGATAGAGCAAATGACAAAAACATCCTTTATGTTTTGTTTAATTTTAAAAAATCCCCCTATGTTATTTTAACTCCCAAAAAATTTCTTATGATTTCAAATAATTGTCAAATACGAGGGATTTTTTAGTGTAACCGCTGCACCACATCATCAAGTCTACGTGGTGCAGCCACCAATACACTTAATACATGTGGAATGATAATCCACATCACCCCATTTTCTGGTCATGTTCCCAAAAAATAGGGTTTTAAAAAGTTATATTCACATTGCCAGAATAAAGGTGATGTGGATTATTACTCCACATGTTACTCCACATGTCCCAAGTGTATTGGTAGGTTGCACAACACATACTTGATGACATGGTGCAGCGGTTACACTAAATAATTTCTCGTCAAATACACTCCCAAAAAAGTGAGTGTGGTTCAAACGCCAAAATTGCAAGTGTTTGTTCACGTTTTGGTTTGATATGACAATTTTACCCCCTGACATCGAAAAACAAAAACACCCCTATGCTTTGTTTAACTCCCAAAAACCACCTATGTGTCAGTTTAAATCCCCAAAAACCCTATGTGTTTGATTGTATATACCACACTTGATCCAAATATTATATACTTATTTTTTCGAAAGGAATAAATAAATTTTTAAAAATAAACACATAGGGGTAATTTTGTCATTCCACCAAAAATCAAAAATAAAATTATTAGTATATCTTACTTGGGTCGAGTGTGATATTTAAATCAAACACAGGGGGTTTTTTGGTAGTTAAAATAACATAGGGGGGTTTTGGGGAGTTAGACAAAGCATATGAGGTTTTTTTTTTTTTTTTTTTTTTTTTTTTTTTTTTTTTTTTTGTGATCTACTAGACTGTGTATTTACAGCTCGGACCGAAGAGTGCAAAGGGTATAGGTCCTTCCCAGTGTGGTGTCTCCAGTAGGGTTCGAACTTGAGTCTCGCCTCTGGGGGGTCGCAAGTCACTACCACTTGGCCCAACCACCTTGGGTCATATGAGGTGTTTTTGTCTTTTGCTAAATGCTGATATTTTGAAGGATTGTACATGTATTAAGAGATATAATACTCCTCTCGTTTTTTTTATTTGTCGCTTTAAAGGATTACACACGAATTAAGGAATATTCTAAATAGTCATTTTTTTAAGCAAAACTTTTAAATATCCTTTTAACTAAATAAATTTAGCATCAAGCAAGAAGGGTAAAATTGGTAAAAGAACATTAATTTTACATAAAATTTTAAAACAACAAATAAAAGTAAACAATTTTATTTTGCCAAAGCGACAAATAAAAAAAATGGAGGGAGTAATTACTTTTACATTGAATTTCTAAAACAATAAATAAAAGTAAACAATGTTTTTTTTTTTTTTTTTGCCAAAGCGACAAATAAAAATAACCGCAGAGTATTTATTTAAATAGAATAAAATTCTAAATTTTGTCGAACAATATTATTATTTAAATTTGATGCATTGTTCATTTGCTAAGTTAATAGGTGATTCTTTGGAAGATCAATGAAGTCGTTATTAAAAGTGATGTTCAAATAAATGGAAACTTTGTACGATGTTGGAAGAGGTAGAGGTCTTCTTCAAGAAATAATTATTAGAAGGTTTTGTGCTTGTTGACCGAAATGGAGATTTCGTTTTTCCCCGAGCAACTCCAATTTTGCCTTGCTTTTTGGGCTGGTTTTTGCTCCGGATTGGTCGAACCCTTTTTATTGTTTTCCGGTTAATGTATTATGTGATGGGGGCCGGCCGGGTTTCCCAATATTGGATGTTATAACTTATAACCCCTTTTCTTTAGTTGATTTGAAAGAAAGATTGAGGTATTTATATAGAAGGAAAAAAAAAATGGATGATAGGTTTAGAAAAAACTTCAACAGTAATTATTTTGGCAAAATTGGTCATGTACGTCGTAAGTGACAGTTAACTCGAAATTCTGAAGGAAAAAGTCACGTTAATTTGGTATTTTCTTGTCCGATATGTCGTTTATTGTTTAGGTTAGTTAATATGTCATGTCAAAGCAAAACTCCATAAAGATTGCGCAATTTGATATACGTCAATAAAATGTAACTTTTCCCTCCAAAATGTCAAATTAACGACCATGTGACTGATTCTGTCCAAATAATTGACAATGATATGAAGTGCAATTCGAATATCTCAATACCAAAACTTCAAAATATATTGTTGTACTAGTACCAAAAAGACAACTTTGCCCAGAAGTATTTGTAATAAGTAAGTTTGAGGACAAAAAATGAGGTGTTCTTATGGCCAAGGCTAACTATTAAATTAAGTTTCTAGACTACAACTCGGACCAAAGAATGCAAAAAGTATAAGTTCTCCTAAATATGATGTCTCCAATAGGATTTGAACTTGAATATCACCTTTTGGGATTGCAAGTCACTACCAATTGGTCCAACCATCTTGGATAATTAAATCTTGATTAAAATATAGATCATACCACGATATATGTAATATATGGGTAATGTTCATATATTTATAAGCAATATAGGAAAACAATTAAAGCAACACAATAAATAAAATAGATCCTTAACATTATATAGGGGATTGATTTAATTGGAAATTATTGCAAAAACTGATCAGTTTGTGAAACGCAAATCTATTATATGATACGTACAATAACTTATATTATTATGATTGAAACAAAATCTGAATAGAGTGAACAATAGTAACCTAATAAGTGGTATTACAATTAATTTGATTTTACTGGATAAATTTTATCATAAATACTACATGTCATATCCACGTATGTCTTACTCATCAAACATTTAATGGGCCACCTTTCAATGCTCTTTATGGGAAATTCGTTAATTAATTTTTTTATAATTAAATTCGTTAATAAATTTTTTTATAATTAAATTCGTTAATTAATTTTTTTTATAATTAAATTCATTAGTTAATTAGTTCATTATATCTCCACTAAATAATTTTGATCATTTAATTTGACACAAATTTCTATTTAAAAGTTCAAAATGTGAAATTTCTAGGTATTTGATATTATTAATTCGTAAAATGGTGGTCGAAAATAAGTAATATTTCTCAAAAAAAAAAAAAACTACTGGATCAGAAGAGCGCATAAAGGAAGGTAGTGACAGGGTCAACATATCACATTTAGTGACATTAAATGCGAAAATAATTACTAAAGAAACTTTTAGTTATTTTCAGTTAAGGACTCAAAAAAATTACAATTTAAGGACTCGAAACCTATTTATTTATGCGATAAGGACTTTTTAATCCAATATAAATACCCTCTTTCACATGTCCTGATTCTCACACCAAAGTACAAACCATTTGCTTTCCCTTTTTTCTACTTACACTTTTGTTGAGAAAAAGATGACAATTGTCATTGAGCAGCCTGAACTAGGTAAATTACTCTTTACCCCATCCTTTTAATTTGTTTCACATTTCCTTCTCCTTTTTTATTTTTATTATTTTAATGTTCAAATAGCAATGCACATATATATTATAGACATGTTTAATTTTCTGTTGTTTACAGATTTGCAAGTGGAAAATAAGAAAATCCCAAATGATGAAAATGAGCTTGTACTGGATGGAGGATTTAAGGCCCCTGAAATCAACGCTTTCGGACAGTCCTTCAGGTAATTTTATTTAATTTGTCGGTGTTTTTATTATTATTAATTTCTTAGAAATATAATAATGAGAAATTAAATTTTGGCAGGGACTATCATATCGAGAACGAGAGACAGAAGGCAGTTGAAGAATTCTACCGAGTCAACCACATAAACCAAACCTATGACTATGTAAGTATAAAAAAAATGTCTTAAATACTAATAATTGCTTTTTCAATATAAAAAAAAAAAAGAAAAAATAACTGATAATTGATGATTTCTTTTAGGTTAGTGTATGGGGCAAGACACAAAATTCTCTTCTGAAATTTTTATTTTATATTACACGAAATACTCTAGCAAAAAAATTTCACCGAATGACCCCCCGTCGATATTCTTTTTTCATATATTCATAAAAAAAAGAAGTTCATAAAATCTTATTTTGTACCTACACGAATTACTAAAATTTCGAAAGGGAGTTTGATGAATATTTTCAACGACACACGGGATTAATTCGTGCATTTTGCCCTCGATTTTTTTCTTTTGACTTAACAAATAAACTTTGGGGGTGTGTAAATGCAGGTGAAAAAGATGAGGGATGAATATGAAAAACTTGACAAAACAGAGATGAGCATATGGGAATGCTGTGAACTTTTGAATGAAGTTGTAGATGACAGTGATCCTGATTTAGATGAACCTCAAATTGAGCACTTGCTCCAAACTGCTGAGGCTATTAGAAAAGATCACCCCAATCAAGATTGGCTTCATTTAACTGCACTCATTCATGGTACATACCAAACTACATTAATTATTCTATGACTAATATTTACGATCGAACCCCCTGACGTGTCAGAAATTACAAGAAAACTCCCTATTATTTAGAATATATCAATACAATACACCCCTACAACTTGTGAAAGTGTTTACAAAAAATACCATGTAATGGGTGTCCTTGTAATTTCTAAAATCACATAGAGTTTTTTGTAATTACAATAAATATCAGGGGTCTGAGCGTAAATCATCTTTATACTAATTTACGCGCATTAATTATTTGGATTTATATTTAACTACTAGATTTAATTAATTTGCTTGGGTGACAGATCTAGGAAAAGTGCTTCTTCTTCCTAGCTGGCGACAGCTACCTCAATGGGCTGTTGTTGGTGAGTTTTAAGAATTGCTTTCATATAATCTCATTCCTAACTTCAAATTCTAAAATACAAAAATATCCCCTAAACTTTATTTAATGACAAAAACTCCCTTGTATACTAACATCACTTATATGAAAATTAAGAGTTATTGCAGACACAATACCCCCAACAGCATGGATCAAAATTTCCATTTTCCCCATCGAAAACATCGAAAACTTTTCGTTTTTGACTCAGACGAAACGAAAACAAGATGTAATTTCGAAACTGTTTATTTGCCTTAAACTCCGTTATTTTCCTAAAATTTAGTAACTTGTTTTTATAATTTTTCCTTAGTGTTTCCGAAATATTTTCGGATAGTCTCAAAAAGTTTCCAATATTAACTGACCGAAACATACATTCGAAACGAATTTTTGATCCGTGCCCAACAGTCAACATGAGGTTATTTCCGTAATTTAAACCCCAATAAATTTTTGTTGCCACAGGTGATACATTCCCTCTTGGCTGTGCTTTTGATGAATCCATTGTGCATCACAAGGTAACAAATTAAAAATAATATTGTTCAAGAATATTATAAATTAATTAATCAATTTAATCCCATAATTAGATTTTCATTGATTTGGCTAATGTTAATTAATATAACAAATTTTATCGCTTTGTGCTGCAGTATTTTAAGGAAAACCCCGACTGGAAAAACCCTGCTTACAACACCAAGAATGGAATTTACCAAGAAGGATGTGGACTAGAAAATGTTGTCATGTCTTGGGGCCACGACGACTACATGTACCTGGTAAAATTTCTAAAATTAAATAAATTAGATCTTGAACATTTAAAAATTTAATGAATTCAAGCTAAACTTTAATCAATTAATTACATTTTTTTAATGATTTCTCCAACACAATATATTTTAGGTGGCTAAGGAAAATGGAACAACTTTACCTTCTGCTGCATTGTTCATAATCCGTTACCACTCATTTTATCGTAAGTTTCATCTAACTAATTCAGTTTGATAATATTAATTTCCGTACGGTAAAATTTCAAAAATGGTCCCGTAACTTTGGTATTTATTCATAATAGTCATATGACTATAGTGAACGCACATTTAGTCGTTTAACTTTCAACCTGTTTCAATGTCCGTCCTACAATTATAATTTGGTCCTAACTGCAGGACAAAAATTGAAATTTATTGAAACTGGGTAAGAGTTAAAGGACTAAATATGCGTTTAGTAGAGTTAGAGGACTATTTTTGAAATTTGACATTTCCGAACTATATTATAAGTATTAATTAAATAATTAATTTGGTTTGTATATATACTGCACTGCAGCTCTGCACAGGGCTGGAGCATATACACACTTGATGAATGAGGAGGACAAAAAGAATTTGAAGTGGCTTCAAATTTTCAAGTAAATTAATATCCTAATTAATTTCTTACAATCTGATTAATTTGCACAAATTGCATAAACAAGGCAGATTGAATAATATTTTTTCTATTTTTTAATTAAAAAAAATTGTGCAGCAAATATGATTTGTACAGCAAGAGCAAAGTCCGGATTGATGTTGAAAAAGTGAAACCATACTACCTATCCCTCATAGAGAAGGTGTGTAATTTGGCTTTTGAAATATTATTAATTTTATTTTTACTTTTACTTTTTACTAACATTAAGTAAATTACTGCAGTATTTTCCGGCAAAGCTTAAGTGGTAACTTTTAGGGCAAAGGAGGAGTTATTTAGAAGAAAGAATAAATGATGGGCAAAATGCATGATGCAGTTTCTATTTAATAAAATTGATTGTATTTCCCTTTTTTTTTTTTTTTTTAAGACTTCTGCGTCAAAATGTAATTTTCTTTCCAGAGTTTATTTTTATGATTTTATCTTCTTGTTGTTTTCGTTTTAGCCTATTATTGCTATAATAATAATATATGAATTTGTCGTTTGTTGAGAGCTATGTTAAAGAAATTATCTAGTTCAACTCAAATTAGAGTTTGATGTATTAGTAGAATTATTCAAAAATTTACTGAAACTTAGGACATGTTTATCTCGCTTTTGAAATTCATAGGGCATTTCGATGTTCTCTAAAAAGTCAAATAAATAAATAAATAAATTTTTTTATAAATAAACTTGTCGTTTCTCAATTTTTGAAAATAATTTCGTATTAGTTTTTTATTTTATTTTAAGAAACTGTACTTTGCTTTGACATGAAACAAATCACTTTCATACTTATCTTACATATTCAACAACAACAAATATGTCCATAACATAATTTTTTTTTTGAAGATGGTGAATACATCATTACATCACACTATATCGAGTCGAATCCTATTACATTGGTATCAAAGTAAGCTAATTACAAATGCTAATATTATTAAACTAGAGAAAATACCCAAATTAATGGAAATTGAACGTATGACCTTTTGACTAAGGCCTCATCGATGACATAACATAACATAACTATTGCATTATTTCTCTTCTTCTTAGTAACCCAAAATCCTATGATTTCTAGTACTTAACCTATAATTACCATTTATTTCATTAAAAAACAAATAACATAACGAAAATTGATAAATTTGCTAAAACCTCAATTTACTTTTAAAATCACTTTAAAAGAACGAGACAAAATTGAGGTCCTACTAGATTCGATTTTCACTAATGTAGATATTTTTTAGTTTATCTTAAGTGTTTGTAGTTAGTCATTCATTATACTTTTGCAGTAACTTTATTATAATATAAAGATTGATATATTAATGTATTAGTGTATTTACCGTCTAAAATAATTGAAATATTTAAAAAGGTCTTGTAACACGTCTCTTTCTTTTCTTTGCACCCTCATAGCCGGTTCCCCTTTCAACGCTATTCTCGAAAAAAAAAAAAAAACATAACAAAATTAAATAAGAAATCCTTACAGAAAATAAACTTGACTTGATACTCCAAAATATGACATCAAATTTTAGGAAAATTAGTACCTATCTCGGTGGATTTAATCTATCCGGGTCTTGGATGAATGCCACATGAGCATGTGATCCCAATTTTTTGTCCTTTCATGCCCATGTGGCATTCATCCAACCCCAATGGATTAAATCCACTAGTGTAGGATCTAAGTAACCCAAATTTTAGACGTGGCTTTATAATGACGAACACCACCACGCAATGCTTTTGATCACTATTCTCCGCTCCATGTTGTATGGGTAAAATTGAAGAATTTGTCTCAAATTAATTGTTGATTTTGAATTTTGTCTCAAATTAATTGACGATTTTGACTTTTTGTCCCATGCTATATTACTTCATTAAATTTTGTTCCGCAATTTAGTATTTTGCTCGAATCGCATCCCATAATTTCTCCAACTTTCCTTTTTAGACTCAAATTGAGTGGATGGATGATATAAAATGCTCTAAAAAGAAACAATAAACTGTTGGGATGAGAAGTGATATGTATTAAAGCGAGAAATTTAATTAGTTTATGTCTCGTTGTACTGTCAAATGAGATGAGGTTGAATAAACTCAGAATCACAACTTATGATTTATGGTTTACAACTTAATCAAGGAAAAATGCAGAACTATATCGTTGGTTTCATGAGAAAAATGCATTTTTGGCATTTTTGCTACCGTACTTTAAATCAATTTTCACTTTTAATATACTATTTTATGTGTTCAACATATTTGGTACGTCGTTTTAACAAATTGTGACACATTTAGTTTTGCTGTCAAAAATCACGATTAAGTGGTGACGTGACAGATAAGTCTTATAGCAAAGTTAATGTCAATTCTTATGTTGACTGACAATTTTACCCCGTAATATTTCAGGCTACCAAAATAACTCCACATCTTCGAATTTACTAACGATTTTAGTCCACATTATTTCCAAATTTTAAAATTGACTCGAATAAGACAACGTGCGGACCAATTTTGAGATTTTACTTATAATATTTACATAATTAATTTGATTTTATAAATAATATTAATGAAATTAATATAAATCTGAAAAAAATCTTTTCAAATCTAAGATTTATAATAATATTAATCTATTAAATATTTATTAAAACAATAAATTATATAATTAAAAACTATTTAATATTTATTAAATAATAAATTATAAATAATTATAATTAAAAAAAAAACTAAACCCACCCCCAACCCCATAACCATCCTCGACCCCTCCCCGAATTCCTAGGCTGTCGGGTAGCCTGAGATCGTGTTAGCCGAATGATTAACAAACAACTTGATATTTGAGCTTGTTTCTTGAGTTTGATCTTAACAGATATTGAGAATCTTATTATTTGAAGAAAGGCTCGTTGATGAATAATGCTCAATTGAGAATAAACAGCCCAATAAAGATATCTAAAGTCCAAACAATGAAGAAGGCCCAAGTCTGATATGAAAAGGCTTATGCAAATTATGAAGGAAGATCATGAGAAGGTCAATTTTAGCTAAAGACTCGTTATGAATGAAGATCAAGATCGAAGCCCCTAGCACCCCTGAAGGTCCCAATTTTCAATTCAAGAAAATTTTGGTCTACTTAGTAAGTATTTTTCAATTGATTAAAAGAGCAAGAAAATTCATTTGGCCCAAATATTTTTTAATCTAAGCTTTTTTAAAGGAAAATCTTGATTTTAAGTAATTCATGGATTAAAATTATTTTGCATTACATGCCTTATTTTCGGCAGCCTAGATATTCAAGTGTGACAAAATATTTTGTAAAGAAAGATTTAATTACAAAATCTTACCTCTTTGAACTTATTCTTGTAAATCTTTTTTTTTTTTACGGTAAGATTTATTCAAATCTTGGACTTGCTTTAATGCTTTATTAATACAAAATTGTCCAAGTTCATTTTGTTTGTTAAGCACACAAAAATCGGATCATATATTCTAAATTGTGACAAAATCATTTTTGAAATTTTGAGATTTTTTGTTCGTCAAAATCTTTCCAAATAAATCCGATTTTCTCCACCTATAAATTGAGCTCTTCATAATCATTTTAAATACACCAACTTTGAGAGAAAAATAGAGCTTTACTTTGAGAAAATTACTCTTGCTTTTTCATGCTTTAATTTGTGAAAATCTTTTGAAAAGCAAAATTCGTTTTTGAATTACACTTGCGAAAATATTTTGTGAAAAACGAAAATCATTTTTAACCCTTGCTTTTGAGAACTTTGAGATATTTTGAGAGGTTAAAAGAAATACTAGTGAGCATACTTTTGTACATCTTACTCGAGAGGAGTGTTCATTGTACTACTTTAAAATCATCTTGTAATAGTGCGATAGGAAGTGTCGTAGCAAGCACGATTGTTTAGTGCGATAGGTTGTTTACCTAGCAAGCACATTTTTGGTGCGATAGAACAGAGGGTTCTAGCAAGCACATGTTAGTGCGATAGGCCGAGGTCTAGCAAGCACATTGTTGGAGAGATAGGAGGTGTCCTAGCAAGCTCGTATCGAGAGTAAGAATTAAAATCTTGTATCCTCGAGTGGCGAAGGTTTGTCCTGCAAGCCACGATCTCTTAGTGGATTTTACCCAGGGGTACTGGAAGGGAGGAAGTAGGCCGTTGGGGCGCGAACGTCTATAAATTGTGTTTGCATTCTTACTCTATTTATTTTCTATTCTTTATTTCACTGAAACTTGGAACTTAATCATATCGTAACTTTAATCTTAAAATCATTGGAACAATTAACTTTTATTTAAAGTTACTGGAACTATTTACTAATGGTCTTCTGGGAAATAAACTCATTGAAAAAGTTATATACCTAATTCACCCCCCCACTTAGGTATCAATTGGTACCAAAGCAGGTGCTCTATTATTTATTTAACTGTGCGGGTAACCCCCAAGAGCTAACGATCTTATGTCTACCTTTAGCAATGATGTTATCGCAGAAGGACAATCACATAACAAGCCTCCACTATTCGATGGAACTGCATACTCAATATGGAAGAACAGAATGGAAGACTTTATGATTTCCATCGATTGGGATCTGTGGAAAACGAAAAAAAAGGATCCCCCGTTGGGGATGAAATTATGCTCCCTGTCCCCCTTTTCACAGAAAATGGAGAGATGAATTAATGTATTTATTGAATCCGTCGGGACTGACGGGACTCGAACCCGCAGCTTCCGCCTTGACAGGGCGGATTCTTGAGGGACCATCCATACCTATGAAAACCGAAGGTAAAAATCAAATCCCTAAGGCGTGGAAAGAACTCACCGACGTAGATAAAAGAATTGTGTCAATAAACTCAAAAGCCAAAAATTTGTTGGCATGTGCCCTCACCAAATCTGAGTACAATCGGGTATGTTCGTGCCCTACCGCAAAAGATATGTGGGAGATGCTTCAAGTCACTCACGAAGGTACAAACCAAGTAAATGAGCAACGCATCACTATTCTCGTACACCAATACGAGATGTTCACCATGGAAACCAATGAAACTATCAGTGACATGTATGCTTGGTTCATGGAGATTATCAACCCTATGTCCGCATGTGGAAAAGTCTACCCTCAAAGTGAACAAATAGAGAAAATACTAAGATCTCTTCCTAGAGAATGAACACCAAAAGTTACTGCAATACTGTTGGGATTCGGTAAGATAAACAGCCCTAGGCACAGCGGAATATAAAAATTTTTAGGACCTCTTACGGAATCTTGCTAGGATATTACTCTAGGTGTATATATATAAATATTAATTTAAACGACAGTATGAACAGTTTACACGTTATACCTGTCTCCTTGCAAATCCAAGTTGGCAAGACGAATTCTGATTCTCCTCCAATTAATCGATCCAAACCTTTTGAGTAGCACCCCACGTGTTGAGCCTCTACGAGTTGATACACCACAATATCACGAAAAATAATATATCTTGATCGACTAGAACACAAGATATATTAAGATCTAGGACTTAAGAACGATTTAGGACAAAAAATCGAAGACGAAAAATTCTTCCAAACACTGGAAGGGTTCGACCGATCTGGATGGGAGAGGGAGAGAGACTTTTGCTCTTGCTCAATTTTTGCTTAGATGTTTGTGTGAAAAATAACTACAAGTAAGCTACTTATAGTTATCTCCCTAACATAGTCCTATTAGGACTAGGATTCCATTCTCCTACATGGGCCATGGCCCTCTCTAATTCATGGCCCAGTTAATTAATTTTGACCAGGCTTTATTTAGTCTCCCAATTAAATAGCCCAATTAATTAACTAGTCTCCCAATTAATTGACTCTAAGTCCAATTAATT
The DNA here is from genome assembly GCA_038501285.1 of Penstemon eatonii. Taxonomy (NCBI): domain Eukaryota; kingdom Viridiplantae; phylum Streptophyta; class Magnoliopsida; order Lamiales; family Plantaginaceae; genus Penstemon; species Penstemon eatonii. The sequence continues at coordinate 1,653,605 of JBCEGF010001339.1, forward strand.
AATTATTCCTTTAATTAATTAAATCCAACTTAATTAATTAACTCACAAATTAAACTCCAATTTAATTTATGATCCTGATCCAATTCCAATTGGATCCCTTTTGTTCCAACTGGGTCGACCTAGTCGACCCACCCATTATAATCGACCCAGTCGATTATTCACCCAGTCGACCCAGTCGACTCGATCGTTCTTATTTCCTCGCTTTCGCTTCATGTGTATTGTGTATGCCCCCGTAGGTTCACCACATAATTGGTCGTGGGTTATAATTAAATATCATTTAATTATTCGAGTAAGACTTACTCTAAATCAATCGAGCACTCTGTCGATTGATCATTCCAATATTAGCACCCCTGCCAATTTGGGAATTCTCTCACACTCCACGGTCGATGTCCAGCCACAAGCCCATAGAGCCCAATCACTGGTGAATTAATTCAGTGAACCTTTTATCATTTACAATTTCCATATACGACATAATCTCTCCATCGATCAATCTCCCAGTCGAGACTTAAGGGTATGGTCTTTCATCGGTTTCCCTTTTATTTTGTCTTGACATTATGTATTCTGGTCTCGAAATAAATTCTCTTTGACTTAGTCTTGATGAGCTACTTACATAAAGTCGTCAGATACCTTGGCCAAGGATTTTACCAGAATTAATTTCTCACAGAAATCCATAGGAGAATTTTCCAACCTATCAAGTCGGGTCAATGGATCCTTTGTTGATGATATGAATCCGCATACGAGTTCCTCTATACCCAATATGAGTCCACGGAGACTTTCTGGCGAACTCCAGTAAGTCGGAACTCATATCAAAGTATAGACGTTCTTGCACCAGATAAACCCTATCACCTCAAGTAGTTAGGGATCGTTCCTCGTGTACTATTACAAATTGGAATAACTTCAACCCCGATATGCGACTACTGCTTCCATGGTGAGTTATTTTTCTAATTGGGGTATTCAGTGCGCTTGCCATCCCAGCAAGCCACCCACTTATGTGTATCGACTATCCCAGTCACGCTCGTGGACCCCAGCGTTCTCCAGTTCATCGGAGTATACATAATAGTGAGAGTCTAACCGAATCCAACGATGTCCTATCTCGATTGGATTCTACGGCTCTTGAATATGTTCTAGATCACGACCTTGAAGATCAGTCCACGGGTTGTCCCATAGCCCTGTGATCTAAGGACTTCTATCCTTATGCGTAGATAATTATTACATAAGATAAATATGACCATTTAATAAAGTGCATTTATTAATCGAAATTGAATAGTTCCTTAGAACACTATTTCTATCAAATACAGCTGGCTTGCAGAACACTATTTCTATCAAATACAAGAGGCGAAAGATCTTAATAACATGTCGATGGCTGAACTAATTGGATCTCTCATTTCTCATGAGCTCGCTATCCTTTCTAACTATGAGGTAAAACAAATTAAAGATAAAAATATTGCATTTAAAACTAACAATGTGCAGGAAGATGATAGTGACATTGAAATGATGGACGAAAAAGAAAGAAACGAGGAAATGGCGACAGACAACAATCAGAATATTAAATCAGTTGGCCAATCGAAGGTTTCACAAAAGGTTCTCAAAAGATCCCAAGAGAACTTTCCAGATCAAATGCTATGAGTGCAATGAAGATGGACACTTGAGGTCCGAATGTCCCCTACTCAAGAAATCCGAGAAAATTTTCAAAAAGGGATAAAGCAAGAGGATGATAGCATCATGGGATGATCCAGAATCCGAAGAAGAACAATTGGAAGACAAATCCAGAAACATATGTTTCATGACTAATGAAGAGGTACACACTTTTTACGATTTTAAAAGTTGTGATGATTTAGATGATGATTTCGATTGTGAAGATGAATGGAATAAAATGTTAATCGAATTTAAAAAGGATCTCGAAAATCTTGCTTCTAAAAATGAAAAACTTAAAAAGAATATTTTCTCATTGAATAAAGAAAAAGAAGAGTTTGATATAAAATTACAAGAAAGTTTTGAAAAGCTTGAAAATTTGAAAAAGGAAAATTCTTCTCTCAAAGCAAAAGTGGTTGATTTAACTAGAAGCTTAGAAAAATTTACGAAAGAAAAAGAGAACCTTGATAAACTTCTTGGCATGCAAAACGTTTCTCTAGATAGAGCCGGAATTAGATATGGACATTCATATGATAAACTAAGTAAACTTGCTAAAAACTCTTCATTATCATATCATACTTGTAATTTTTGTGGAAAAATCGGTCACAAATCTTTTAACAGCATTTACAATACCATGAATAAACTTATATGGATGCCTAATGATGTTTTGACTAACCCGCAAGTACCCAAGAAAATTAGGGTACCAAAAATGCAAAAGTGATTTTCTCTTAACAGGTACAAAAGGCCCATTATTGTAGATTTTGAAATATGTTGAAATATTAATTATATGGTGACTTTGATTAAATAAAAATCAATGGAGTGAGCAGTGGTATCAATTTTGAAACAAATACTGAAGATCACTGATTTGCTGAAACCAGTAAGGAAACTTGATTTGAGAGTCCAGAACATAATTCCTTGGGTATTTCAAGTATCAAGCGAACAAAGAGATAACATAAGAATGAAAGGTAAAATTACTCCACTTTGAGGTAATCAAGGTAATAATACGGTAAGTAAAAACCCAAATATCCCTTGCATTTTCTTAAATATTTGCACATTATCTGAAGTATAGCCTCATGACTTATATTTCACTTGTTGAACATTCCATGACTTTATATGATTCACATGCACTTCGCTTACATAATGATAAATGTTTTTTGTGCAATAATTTATGAAGGAAATTCCACACATGCTAATACTTGACATATTATATTGTGGATTTGATAATCATTATGAGATTAATTGGATAAATTGAAATTATATTGATGATTATCATTCTTGTATGAAGACATATAATTGAGGGGGAGCATTATATGCTTATCTGATCTATCTTTGAACTTTACTATCATGAGGTTGTTATATGTGCTACATGATATTTGAGCTTCGGAACATGAAACTAAAAATTCTTCGAAACATGTTGTTCCAATATAATGTTGCTTTGAATAATCAAATGCTTGAATTGTTCATCTTGGAAAATGTTCTTAAACTATTGAATTCCGCTGAAGATATATTGTTACTCTGATTGAAGAATTTTTCTAAATGGGGAATAAGAAGAATATGTTTGATTGACAAAAAAGGGGGATGAGTTATTTGATGCATTTACTTGATATAATTGCCTTAACACTTGTTACACTTGCCTCATTATAATTGCTTCATGAATGCATAAATTGAGGGGGAGTTCCTCCTAATAATTTTGTTGTTGTTTGTCAATCAAGGGGGAGATTGTTAGTCGAATGATTAATGATTAACAACAACTTGATATTTGAGCTTGTTTCTTGAGTTTGATCTTAACAGATATTGAGAAGCTTATTATTTGAATAAAGGCTTGTTGACGAATAATGCTCAGTTGAGGAGTTATTTGATGCATTTACTTGATATAATTGCCTTAACGCTTGTTACACTTGCCTCATTATAATTGCTTCATGAATGCATAAATTGAGGGGGAGTTCCTCCTAATAATTTATTTTATTGCATCAAAGTTGTTTGTCAATCAAGGGGGAGATTGTTAGCCGAATGATTAATGATTAACAAACAACTTGATATTTGAGCTTGTTTCTTGAGTTTGATCTTAACAGATATTGAGAAGCTTATTTTTGAAGAAAGGCTCGTTGACGAATAATGCTCAATTGAGAAGAAATAGCCCAATAAAGATATCTAAAGTCCAAACAATGAAGAAGGCCCAAGTCTGATACGAAAAGGCTTATGCAAATTATGAAGGAAGATCATGAGAAGGCCAATTTTAGCTAAATGCTCGTTATGAATGAAGATCAAGATGGAAGTCCCTAGCACCCCTGAAGGCCCCAATTTTCGATTCAAGAAAATTGTGGTCTACTTAGTAAGTATTTTTCAATTGATTAAAAGAGCAAGAAAATTCATTTGGCCCAAATATTTTTTAATCTAAGCCTTTTTAAAGGAAAATCTTGATTTTAAGTAATTCAAGGATTACAATTATTTTGCCTTACATGCCTTATTTTCGACAGCCTAGATATTCAAGTGTGACAAAATATTTTGTAAAGAAAGATTTAATTACAAAATCTTACCTCTTTGAACTTATTCTTGTAAATCTTTTTTTTTACGGTAAGATTTATTCAAATCTTGGACTTGCTTTAATGCTTTATTAATTCAAAATTGTTCAAGTTCATTTTGTTTGTTAAGCACACAAAAATCGGATCATATATTCTAAATTGTGACAAAATCATTTTGAATTTTTGAGATTTTTTGTCCTTCAAAATCTTTCCAAATAAATCCGATTTTCTCCACTTATAAATTGAGCTCTTCATAATCATTTTAAATACACCAACTTTGAGAGAAAAATAGAGCTTTACTTTGAGAAAATTACTCTTGCTTTTTCATGCTTTAATTTGTGAAAATCTTTTGAAAAGCAAAATTCGTTTTTGAATTACACTTGCGAAAATATTTTGTGAAAAACAAAAATCATTTTTAACCCTTGCTCTTGAGAACTTTGAGATATTTTGAGAGGTTAAAAGAAATACTAGTGAGCATACTTTTGTACATCTTACTCGAGAGGAGTGTTCATTGTACTACTTTAAAATCATCTTGTAATAGTGCGATAGGAAGTGTCGTAGCAAGCACGATTGTTTAGTGCGATAGGTTGTTTACCTAGCAAGCACATTTTTGGTGCGATAGAACAGAGGGTTCTAGCAAGCACATGTTAGTGCGATAGGCCGAGGTCTAGCAAGCACATTGTTGGAGAGATAGGAGGTGTCCTAGCAAGCTCGTATCGAGAGTAAGAATTAAAATCTTGTAACCTCGAGTGGCGAAGGTTTGTCCTGCAAGCCACGATATCTTTGTGGATTTTACCCAGGGGTACTGGAAGGGAGGAAGTAGACCGTTGGGGCGCGAACCTCTATAAATTGTGTTTACATTCTTACTCTATTTTTTTTCTATTCTTTACTTCACTGGAACTTGGAACTTAATCATATCGTAACTTTAATCTTAAAATCATTGGAACAATTAACTTTTATTTAAAGTTACTGGAACTATTTACTAATTGTCTTCTGGGAAATAAACTCATTGAAAAAGTTATATACCTAATTCAACCCCCCTCTTAGGTATCAGATCGGAGAACCCAGGCAACCGCGACATATGAAACTTTTGCCTTAATTTAGTCAAAAATATATTTAGATATGATAAAATTCTTTTGAAATGGTGGAGACGATATTATTTGAAGATAAAAATTACCCTTTGAAGAAGTGCTATCAATGCCACAAGACTCATTTAGACATATATATGTACAGGTTTGTGATCAATATTATTTTTTCTTTATTAATGAAGATTATATATATATGATGCATGCCTGGCTAAATAATATCTTAATTTTATTATGGGGACAAGTCTTTTTGCAGCCTCTATTGTAGATACATGGCACACCTATCTCATTCCTTTGAAGAAAAGAAAAAGGAAAGATGCTCAAGACTTCTCAAGATTGGATGGAAAAGTAGTTTTCTCTATTCAAACTTAGTTCATGATATATAATTAATGTTTTGTTCATATGATTCTTTGAGTAAAACGTTAAGAAAAATATATATTTATTGTTCTTACAAAAATGACTAAACATTGAACTTCAATTATTGTTCGTTTTTATTTTTCTTATCATTTTATTCACTAAAACACATATATTGTCTTGGTTTAGTGGCACAAATTAATATGTTCTTAGTTTGTATAAGGTCATAAGACTAATATTTAAATTTTTGTCTGATTAAGTTGTTACCAAAGGTACTAGTTTGTTTAGTTTTCTTCGTGTTCTTGGCTTTGGCAATTTAACTTGTTTCAAAATTCATATTTTTTTGCAATTAACTTGTGACAGGTGATTTGAAACAAATTTGACACGTTTATGTAATGATATATATATAACAGCGACAAACGTGCATCTACAACACTTAAATCGGACGCAAATTTAACACAAATTTATCGCAAAAAATGTAATTATGTGTCTAATGTACATTTAGACACAAAATAAAAGAAAAAGAGAAATTAAGGCATAAAAATCATAATTGAATTTATATCTCAAAACTTTACTATACCAGTCTACAACTACAAATGTATATCATCAACCTAAAGGGGCCTAAAGGGGAAAAGTTATGGACAAGCCACAATGAAGGTGTTGGTGCCTAACAATGTGCACTTATTTAAGCATTTAAATATATTTACTTGGATTTAATTAATTGATAAAATATTTTAATGATAAATCATGAAAATTGAAGATAGTAACACTGAGGCTGCGAATGCAATATCTTTAAGACAATATTTTCGAGGTTGTCTACGATGCACACAATATTCCCCTATAGTCTCCTAAGATACAACATATTTGATCCTTTATTGTTTACATGAACAAAAAGACCACAAACGAGTTGAATAAACATAACTTCCACTTCGCAAAATATAAAATAAGAAAAGGATAAGAGAAATTATTCTTTTCTTATTGCTTGAAAATATGGATTCAGAATTTCAAGCAATAAAAAGCAGAATAATTTTTGCATATATATGTAGAGGTTTATGATCAATATATATATATATATATGATGGCTAAATATTATCTTAATTTGCATTATAGGGACAATCCTTTTTGCAACCTCTATTGTAGAGACATGGCACACCTTTCTCATTCCTTTGAAGAAAAGACGATGAAAGATGATCAAGACTTCTCTAGCTTGGATGGAACTGTAGTTTTCACTATTCAAACTTAGTTCAAGATATATAGTTAATGTTTGGTTCCTATGATTTATTGAGTAAAACCCTAAGAAAAATATATTTTTTATTCTTACAAAAAATACTAAACATTGAACTTCATTTGTTGTTCGTTTTTATTTTTCTTATCATTTTATTCATAGAAATCCAAATATTCTCTTAGTGGCACAAATTAATGTGTTCTTAGTTTGCATTAGGTCATAAGACTAAACATTTAAATTCTTGTCTTATTAAGTTGTTATTGTACTAGTTTGTTTAAATCCAGGGAAAATAAAAAAAATTGATTTTTTTTTGCAAATTTCCAACGGGAGACCCTATCAATAAATAATAATTATTTTTTTTCAAAATTTCGGCATGTAATCCAGCTAGAAAATAATTTAAAAAATTATTTTTTTATTAATTTTCCAACTTGTACAACGCGTCAGAAACACAAAAAAATTAAAAAAAATATTTTTGCATATTTCCGATGGGTGCTTTTCCCGTCGAAAATTATTTAATAAATATTTTTTTATTTTATTTTCCGATGAGTGCTCCCGTCGGAAATTCGTAAAAAAGATCCAGATTCTCGTATTTAATTTTGTGATGGGAAACCCGTCGGAAAATTTAGTAACGGCTAAAACTCCCATGGGTAAATTATGTCGAAAAACCAGTTTTTAAACAAATTTTGCAGAAAATTCCGTCGACAAAAGTTTTTTCCTGGTAGTGCTCGCACCCTGGAAATACAATTCCTTTGACACTTCGCACCATAACGTGTATTTCAGTGAAAAAAGATTTTGAGGAAGGTTATAATAGTCATTATCGAATACTTTTGGCACTTTGCCACCTGAAAAAATAGCTTTTGACACTTTACACCCTACAAATAAATAATGTCAGCACCTTACACCCTAAAAATATGAAACCTTGGCATATTTCACCCCAATTCAAAAAAATTGGCACTTTGTGTAATGTCAAAAAAATTCCATGTCCTTTTAATTATTCAGTTTAAAATCTTTTTATTAAAGTATAGATTTTCTAAGGATTTATAAAATAAGATTTTATTTTTTCCTTGATTTAGTCGAAAAATATATTTAAATATGATAAAACTCTTTTGAAATGGTGGAGTCAATATTATTTGAAGATAAAAATCACCCTTTGAAGAAGTGCTATCAATACCACAAGAATCTCAAGAATCATTCAGGCTGATGTCTGGCTAAATAGTATCTTAATTTTGTCTCAAGCTTGGATGGAAAAATAGTTTTCACTATTCAAACCTAGTTCATGATATATAGTTAATGTATGGTTTATAGGATTCATTGAGTAAAACACTAAGAAAGATATATATTTTTTTTGCAAAAAATGACGAAACATTGAATTCGATTTTTGGTTCATTTTTATTTTTCTCATTATTTTACGCACTAAAACCAAATATTTTCTTGGTTTAGTGGCACAAATTAATGTGTTCTTGGTTTTGATGACTAAACTTTTAATTTCCGCCTTATTAAGTTGTTATCAAAAGTACTAGTTTGTTTAATTTTATTCGTGTTGTTGGAGAGAAATATACGATGTGATGATTAATTGCTTCATACATTCTGACATTGTGCCTTGAAAAAGACTGAAAATGCAAGAAGTTTCCTGCTCCAAGGCACAAACACTGGAATGGTGATTGAGTTCGTTGCAAGTTTATCGCAAATTTTTGCGTCACTTATTTATCTTTGGTACCAAAATTTGCGATAACAATTTGTGATTAATGTCTGTCACAATTAAATTGTGACAGATAATTTGTAATAAATTCAATGCGAATTTCGTGCAAAAAATAAATAAGTGGCGCCAAAATTTTGCGCTAAATTTACAACGAACTCAATTGTTTGTCGCTAATGTTAGTTATTGTAACTCAGAGAAATTTCGTCGCAACACCGTCACAAATCAGTTACAAGTTGCGCAAATGACATCCGTCGCAAATTTTCTATTGCAAAAATCCAAATTTCTAGTAGTACATATTTGCCTAAAGAGAAGTGTACTTGGCTCGTGAAGCGGGTTTACGATGGATCGAGGTAACCCTCCTGCCCTAACCTTCCGGGTTACCCACGATTCCGCACACCAAGTATAATTCTTAAACGAGAAAACTAATTAATTAAAGAATCAATTAATAAGAGAGAAATTAGTTAATTAATTAATGGGCCGAATCAATTAAAAGAGTTTAATTAATTAGAAGGTGTTTTTATAGGCCCATTAAGAAATAAATAAAGGTAATAAGTGAATGGGCATGAAGTTTTCTAGTTGGATTATATCACATCTAGGTCAAGACTCCTTATCTATAAATAAGGAGTAGGAGACTCAAAACCCTAGCCCTAGTTTTCAACAAGAAAGCCGCCCCCTTCTCCAAGAAAGGAGAGGCTGCCCTCACTCTCTCACCCCCTCTTCCCATATCTAGATCTGATTTTCTTCTTCTTCTTCTTCCATGCTTGATATCACTTCTATCCTTGTTCTGAGCCCGAAGATTCAAAAGAGTTGCTTCAATCCCGTTGGTGTGGATACCGCTAGAGACACAACACTTGGGGTGCTTCTCCAAACCAAAAGTACTGCAGATTTGAAAGAAGACCGGAAAAAAATACCTAAAGCCATTGTAAAATGTAACTTTGAAGGGACCCCAAATGTCACAATGCACAAGATCAAAAGGTTTTAAAGAAATAGTTGTACTAATAGGAAATGGTAATGTCTTTTGTTTAGCCAATGGGCATATTTCACATACAGAATTATGTTTAAAATGAACAGTAGGTAAATCTAGAACATAATTAAGTAAAAGAAGCCTATCTAATGAAGGATGCCCTAATCTATTGTGCCAAGTGGAGACACTAATCTTATTACAATGACTAGAAATAGGTGAGGAATCATGATGCAGTATCTAGAGGCCTTCTATTAAGTCACCCTTGCCAATCCTCTTCAAAGATATCTTGTCTTGGATGGTAAAGCAAGTAGGTTCAAAGGTAATGCAATAGGTAGAAGAGGATAGGAGAGCACTTACAGATAAAAGGTTGAATTTAAATTGAGGAACATATAAGACATTGATTAAAGATAGATTATTTGATAAAGTAACAATGCCTTGAAATGAAACATTAATAATGATATTATTAGGTAAAGTGATGGTAGTATTTAATGCAGGAGTGATATTAGAGAAAAATTTAATATTGTTGCAAATTTGATTATAAGCTCCTGAATCTAAGATCCAGGAGTTATTTAGTAAAGATAAAGGAAGGGTTGGAAAACATGTACCTGATTGAGCATTAACTGTGCATGAATGTGTAGTTGGAGTGGTAGGTGTGGTATTGGATTGTGATGAGGTAGCACTTGTCTGGGGTGTGAGAATCTGAGATAACTGGGATACTTGAACTGGAGTCATAGAATGAATTAGGTTCTGAATATTCTGAGTTTGAGTGAAAGGATCAGAGGAGATATTGTTGATTTGGGTGGAGTTTTGATTAGGAAATCTGGTAGTGGGTGGTGTATATCCAGGGGGAAAGCCATGTATTTTAAAACAGGTGTTTATAGTGTGACCAGGTCTTTGACAGTGGGAACAATAGGGTCTGTTAGGTCTGTTTAGATTGAAAGGTGGTCTGGATGTGGGTCTGAAAGTGGGTGGTCTGTAGGAGGTAGGATTGTAAGGTGATGAAGGATAAGTTGTAGATGGTGGTCTGGGGGGAGTGTAAGAGGGTGCAGATTTTGTAGCAAAAGCCATAGAATTTGTAGTATCCTGAGATGTATTGATTGTTTGAACTGCCAGTTGTGTTTCTTCTTGAGAGATGAGTGAGAAAGCCTTTGTTACATCTGGAAGTGGATCCATTAGGAGTAGTTGACTGCGGGTATGAGCTAGGGACTCCTGTAATCCCATTAAAAAGATGATTAGGTAAAAAATTTCAAAATAGTGATCAAATTGTCCACAGGTGCATCTTGGTATGAAATTGCAAATTTCATCCTAGATGACCTTTAGTTTGGAAAAATAGTTGTTGACAGTGAGAGATTGTTGTTGTAGTAGAAGTAAGTCTCTATGTAGTTGGAATAATTATGGTCCATTAGCTTGTTGAAATCTGACTTTCAATTCTTTCCAAAGGGTAGAAGCCAGAGTGTGGTACTGTACAGTGTGATTGGTTTCTCTTGATAAAGAGTTGAGAATCCATGCTATGACTATTGTATTGTTCCTATCCCAGTAATTGGAAAGAAGAGGATCATTTTCTGGTTTAGTGAATGTAGGATCAATGAATTGGAGTTTATTTTTGACTGTTAGTGCCCTCGTCATTGCTTTTGACCATGTTTGGTAATTTTTGTCATCCAATTTTTCAGAAACTAATATGATGCATGTGCCATCCGCATGATGTAAGTAGAAAGGACTGGAAGGATCCTCAATTTCAGGTCTGGATCTGATGGTAGGGATTGAAGTGGTGGAAGATTCTGCAATGGTTCCAGGTTCTGTCATTGTGAAAATTGTGAGTGGATCTTGGTAAAGAAGGGAATCTTGAAGGTGTATCTGTGAAGAGAAAGGATATGGGAGAAAGTATTTGAAGATTTTGTGTAAGGTATGTGATGAAATGAGTTTCCTTGAAAGAAATCTTGAATAAAAAATAAAGTTGATGAATGTGAATTTTTTTTTCTGGAAAATAGAAGTAATAATATGTGTAATATGTGAACAGAAAGTGTATGAGAAAGTATTGAAAAGATCAAACCAGGATTAGGTTGTATGTTGTTGAAAAGAATCTGATATGATGAGTGATGATCTGAAAAACAGGATTGGCTTGATTGATTCTGGAGTTTTGTGTATGATGAATTGATGAATGATGATGATGAATCTTTGATTGTGATGTAGGATCTTGATAGGAGAGATGATGCTTGAATGTAGATGCGAGTCTGATGAATCTGGTACAGAAGATTGATGAATCTGGAGATGAATTTGTTGATGAAGACATAATGAGAAAAAGAAGTTCTTGATGAAAGAACTTTGTAGAAGTTATGGAGTTTTTGAATCTATGCAGCGGAATTCTTGAGAGAAACAGCTGATACCATGTAAAGATTTAAAGTAAGCATGTAAATGAAATTGAATTTAGAGAGAATGTAAATTAAACCTGTGTAATTGATATAATGATTTTGTGTACAAAATACAAAGAGGAGAGCTACTTAAATAGATATGTACAGAGGGGTAATTTAGTAAATACTTAAATATATAACTAACAAGGTAGCCATTTAATCTAATCCCCAATTGACTGCCCTAATTTAACATTTACTCTTCTCTTCTTCTTCTTCAATTATCTTCTGCTTTTGTTACTTTAATTTGTACGGTTGATACCCTTTGAAGAAGTGTTCTCTATACCACAAGAATCTATAGAATCATTCAGGCATATATATATATATATATATATATATATATATCTTAATTTTATCTCAAGCTTGGATGGAAAAGTAGTTTTCACTACTCAAACTTAGTTCCGATAACACGTGACATGCATATGAATATTTTTTAGGGCATTTTCGTCCGTTCACTATTGAGACTATTTGAGATATTGTTTAATTGGTGAGCAATTTTGGTGTTTGAAAAAGATTTTAGGAAAAAACTTTAGTTTAGAAAGAAATGTACGATTAAGTTCGATTGGAATGAAAGCCTAGTTTGGAAATTTAGTTTTTTTTTTAAATAATTAGAAAAACGAAAATATCCATGTTAGTTTACTTGAAATGACAAAATTGCCCTCATGAGCATATCACATGTTATCGGAATCGCCTTGGACCACTTGAAAAGGACTAAAGTGAAACAAATAATTCATAGTAGGGACTAAAGTGGGAAAAAAAAACATAAGAGGGACCACTCTGTAAAAAGTTAATGATAGGAGGGACCAAAAGTGGTGTTTACCCAAAATAAAATAATTTGAAGAGAAACCCAAAAGTTGGAGAGAAAGGTACGATGTGATGATTAATTGCTTCGTACATTCTGACATTGTGAGTTCGTTGCAAGTTTAAATTTTTGTGTCACTTATTTAATTTTGGTTCCAAAAATTGCAATAACAATTTGTGATTAAAGTCCATCACAATTAAATTGAGTGAATAGCAAATTAACTTCCTGTGTTATTTTAAATAGGCAATTTAACTCTCTGTGATAAATAAAAGGGCGAAATGACTCCCTGTGATATTCTAAATAGGCAATTTAACTCCCTGTGATAATAAAAAGGCAAAATACCTCCCCGTGTTTCTATAAAAGAAGCACATTGCCTCCCTCTAAATTGCTTATTAATTCATATCATAGGGAGTTAAATTGCTCATTATTTCATTTTACAGGGATGTAAATTGCCCATTTTATATCACAAGGAGGTAAATTGCTCATTATTTCATTTCACAAGGAGTTAAATTGCCTATTTTTATTTCACAGGAGGTAAATTGCCCATTAGACATATCACAGGGAGTTAACTTGCAAAAAATCTTAATTAAATTGTGACAGATAATTTGTAACAAATTCAACGAGAATTTCGTGCAAAAAATAAATAAGTGGCGCCAAAATTTTGCGCTAAACTTACAACGACTCAATTTGTTGGCGCAAATGTTTGCTATAGTAACTCAGAAAAATTTCGTCGCAACTTCGTCACAAATCATTTTCAAGTTGCGACAAATGACATCCGTCACAAATTTTCTATTGCAAAAATCCAAATTTCTAGTAGTAGTGCATATTTGCGCAAAAAGAAGTGTACTTGGCTAGTAAAGCGGGTCTATGGTGGATCGAGGTAACCCTCCGGCCCCAACCTTTCAGGTTACCCACGATTCCGCACACCAAGTATAATTCTTAAAGGAGAAAACTAATTAATTAAAGAGTTAATTAATAAGAGAGAAATTAATTAATTAATTGGATTAATTAATTAAATGGGCTGAATCAACTAAAAGAGTTTAATTAAAAGGTGGTCTAGGTCCATTAAGAAATAAATAAAGGTTATAAGTAAATAGGTTTGAAGTTTTTTAGTTGGCTTAGATCACATCAAGGTCAAGACTCTTTATCTATAAATAAATAAATAAAGAGTAGGAGACTCAAAACCCTATCCCTAGTCTTCAACAAGAAAGCCGCCCCATCCTCCAAGAAATGAGAGACCGCCCTCTCTCTATCTCTACATATCTAGATTTGATTTTCTTCTTCTTCTTCTTCCATGCTTGATATCTCTTCTATCCTAGTTTTGAGCTTGAGGAATCAAGATAGTTGCTTAAATCTAGTTGGTGCGGATACCGCTATAGGCACAACACTTGGGGTGCTTCTCCAAACCAAAAGTCCTGCAGATCTGAAAGAAGACTGGAAAAAAAACCACCACCGCCCTATGGTTGGTTTTGATTTGTTGTAGAACCTTTTTTGTATGATTAGATGAATAAAGATCTTGTTGCACCTTTTGAGTTTTGACCTAAAATTTAATAGGATTTCTTGATCTTTCATATGCATAGAGTTGGACGAGTTTTTTCTCCACGTCCTCCCTTGCAATTTTTCTGCAGCTGTAAGTAATAAATACCATTGGAAAAATCTTTAGGTCATAACTCAAAAGGTTCAAAAACTATAGCAAAGTAATAAAAAACAACAAAAAGATTAATGATAAATAAAAGAATCCGAGCTATTCAATGACCTCTTTCATAAGTTTGTCTAGTGATACTGCCAGGGCAATAAATGTTGCTGCCAGAGCAATTTTAATGAACTTCCTAATATGTCCTTCATGTTCAAAACATATTTATTGCACAATCATTAATTGAGAAAATATGTTGCTCTCTTTCTTCATAAATACATCCCTTTATTTATTTACTTTTTTATTTACTTTATTTATTTATTTACTTTTTTGAATACATACCTTGCACCTTATGTATTTTTAACTAAGAAATTTATTCTTCTATTTTTTTTAAAACTTAATTACAATTTTTTTTTTTACTTTTACTAATCCAAATTATGTGAAAATAGACTCTAGCTGTAATCAAGAAAATCTGTTAATCTTTTTTTTTTGGGTATTTAAAGCCTTTGTAGTCGAAAATGAGCAATTTTGATAGAATTAGTTATATCGTATTTGTAGTGATCGAATCCATTACTTAGATCTCGCAATATTAAATCAAACTTTAATTATAAAAAAATAAAAAATAAAATGCAGTATTTAGAAAAAAAAATTCTCTAATATATTTATTTTTGTTATTCTTTTTCAATATTATTTCATTTATATGCAATTAAAACATAATTGATAGAAATCTCACATAGGATCTTAGAATCTTCGTCATATTGAAATCATGGATTAAAATTTCATCGTATCCATTGAAAACATTGAAATGTTTTCTTTTTTGAATCAATGGAAATGAAAAATAGGGTGTAATTTCAAAACTTTTTGTTGTCTTTTGATTATCTTATTTTTTCTTAATTTTGTATTTTCTTAAAGTTTACGGAAAAAAATAGATTTTTTTTTAAATATTTGGCTGACCGAAACATAACTTGAAATAAAATTTAATCCATGATCCGAATCATTATCTCATTCCACAAATGTAAAATAATTTGTTACACATGAAAAACTAATGGATATAAAGACAAATTGGCATAATTGTTTTTTGATAAATGGCAAATTGGCATATATATAATTGAAAAATGACATAAAGTGTTCATAATTTTTTTTTACTCATCCAGTTAGTTAACGGAAAAGATTATAAATAAAAAGGTAGAAGAAAATGAATTCCATAATTGTATGATGATAATGGTAAGTACTGAAAATGAAATAAATATACATATAAATTAATGAAGAAAGAGAAGCTTTTCAATAATAATTGGCTATGTAATTAATATGTTTGACCATTAAGGGTAAGATTGGAATTTTTAAAAACTTGTTCTGGCAGCAACATTTGTTGCTCTGGCAATATCGCTAGCCGATAAGTTTATGTAGCAGCTTGTCTAATGTAAAAGGCATTTAAGATTTTGATATTGGACAACAATGTGGGGTTTTAACATTTTGCACCCTGGAATTATAGGGTTTTGACACTTTGCACCCTGATTTAAAAGTTTTGGCACTTTGCACCATGATTTAAAAGTTTTGGCACTTTGCACCCTGAAAATATAATTTATCTGGCACTTTACACCCTAGTGTGTGTTTTTGTGAGAAAATTCATTGATAGAAGGGTAGAATAGTTATTTTCAATTTTTTTTCACTTTGCACCTTGGCAATATAGATTTTGCGCCCTTAAAATATAGAATGTTGGCATTTTTCACCCTAGAATTATAAAATATTAGCATTTTCACCACGATTTAAATTTTTTGGCACTCTGCACCCTAAAAATATAATATGTATGACATTTTGCTTCTTAATGTATTTTTCTTAAAAAAAACAGACTCATGAATGTCGGCGATGTATAGATAAAATTGTCATTTCTATGCACAACAATCATAAACTTGTTATTCTAAATTTATTTTACTTTATAATAACTTATTTTAACATTTTCCCTCTGTAAAATTTAGATTAAAAAAAAGGCATTGTCTTCATTTTATTTTCAAGTATCCTCAAAATTATGTACTTTATATCTAAAATACACGTTTACATATCTAACATATTATTATATTGCATGTTATTTAAATAATTTAGATTATCATATTAAGTAAAGTTGAAAATGCCAGAAATTATATTTTTTAGATACAAAGTGCCAATATTCTATATTTCAGAGTGCAAAGTGTCAAAATCTTTACTTTAGGGTTTAAAGTGCAAAAAATATTCGAAAATAACTATTATACTCTTCAATTAATTAACTTTTTCTTCAAAACACACACTAGGGTGCAAAGTGCCAACTAAATTGTATTTGCAGGGTGCAAAGTGCCAAAACTTTTAAGTTATGGTGCAAAGTGCCAAAAGCCCCAACAATGTCGACTGAATTTTCCAAATTGGTTAGCACGTGTTTAATTCGAGCTAATTTGAAATTGCGCAACAATGTGTAATAAAATTGTCAGTAAATTTGAAGATGAGGAGTTATTTTGACAACCTGAAATGTTATGGTGTAGACTTATTAATCAACATAAGTAATGCTATCAATTTTACAATAACACTGAACTACCACATCATCAGTTAACGTTCATTTTTAACGGTGGTCCAAAAGTGATTCGATTTTTTATAATGTGGTACCACATGTCGGCCTCAATTTTTATGGTACCACAAGTGAGAATCGGCATATAGTTTGGCACCACAAATACAATTCTCTTTTTTTAAACAATATAGATGATTAAAGGATTTTTGATACTTTGCACCTGAAAAATATATAGGATTTTGTCACTTTGTACCCTGCCCTCGTGCACTCATGCCACGGAAAGACAGAGGGATAAATGATTTAGGTTTTTTTTTCAAGTATTGATCTAAATAATTTAATATATTATTTATTAGTCTATTATTTAATCACTTCCAGAGAAATTATTGTTAGGCACCTGAGCATGATATTATTATCAGAAAGATATTTGAATACTTTTTTATTATGAAATTAATTATTAACTTTGTGATGATATTAGTTAGTGAGCATGATATTAGTTATTTGAATATTTTTTTTATTATTTTTAGGCACCTGAAAAAATATTGTTAGGCACTTGAGCATGATATTAGTTATTTGAATACTTTTTTATTATTGTTAGGCACCTGAGAAAATATTGTTAGGCACCTGAGCATGATATTAGTTTGAATACTTTTTTATTATTGTTAGGCATCTGAGAAAATATTGTTAGGCACCTGAGCATGATATTAGTTATTTGAATACTCTTTTATTATGAAACTTTGTGATGCTGATTGAGACTAATTTAATTTGTGAAGATATTTAATAATTATGAACTCTTTCATTGATTTTTTTGCTAATTTTTATGCGGGATTCTTTTGATTTCATTGATATAGATTTAATCCGGGGAAAATTCAAAAAAAATTGAAATTTTGTTGCAAATTTCCGGCGGGAGCTCCTATCAAAAATAATTTTTTTTATTGATTTTCCAACTAGTACAACACGTCGGAAACAAAAAGAAAATTTAAAAATATTTTTGCATATTTCCGAAGGGTGCTTTTCCAAACGGATTATTTAATAAATATTTTTTTATAATATTTCTATTTTCCGACTAGTGCTCCCGTCGGAAATTCGTAACAAATTGTCCAAATTCTCATATTAAATTTTTTGATGGGAAACCGGTCGGAAAATTTAGTATCGGCTAAAATTCTGATGGATAAAATATGTTGAAAAACCAGTTTTTTGACTAATTTTGCCGAAAATTCCGTCGAACAACATTTTTTCCTAGTAGTGTTCGCACCCTAGAAATACAATTCATTTGAGACTTTGCACCATAGCTTGTATTTAAGTGCGAAAAGGTTTTGGGGGAAGGTTATAATAGTCCTTATCAAATACTTTTGGGACTTTGCGCCCTGAAAAATTAGCTTTTGACACTTTACACCCTACTAATAAATAATATCGGCACCTTCCACCCTAAAAATATGAAACTTTGGCATATTTAACCCCAATTCAAAAAAATTGGCACTTTGTGTAATGTCCAACACATTCCATGTCCTTTTAATTATTCAGTTTAAAATCTTTCAAGTATAAATTTTCGAAGGATATATAAAGGAAGATTCTATTTTTTCCTTGATTTAGTCGAAAAATATATTTAAATATGATAAAATTCTTTTGAAATGGTGGAATCAATATTATTTGAAGATAAAAATTACCCTTTGAAGAAGTGCTATCAATACCACAAGAATCTCAAGAATCATTTCAGGCATATATATATATGATGTCTGGCTAAATAATATCTTAATTTTGTCTCAAGCTTGGATGGAAAAATAGTTTTCATTATTCAAACTTAGTTCATTATATATAATTAATGTTTGGTTCATAGGATTCATTGAGTAAAACACTAAGAAAGATATATATATATATATATATATATATATTTGTTTTTGCAAAAAATGACGAAACATTGAATTTCATTTTTTGTTCGATTTTATTTTTCTTATTGTTTTACTCACTAAAACCAAATATTTTCTTGGTTTAGTGACTCATATTAATGTGTTTTTAGTTTTTATTAGGTCATAAGACTAAACATTTAAATTCTTGTCTTATTAAGTTGTTATAAAAGGCGCTATTTTTTTGCAAAATGAAGAGAGAACTTAGCGCCACATATTTATTTTTCGCACCATTATTAACGATAACAACTTGTGATAACGGTCTGTCACAATTAATTTGTGACAGTTCACAATTAATTTGTGACAGGTAATTTGTAACAAATTTAACACGTTTATAACTTGCGATAAATGCTTCATACATTCTGACATTCTGTGTTGAAAAAGACTGCATATGCTCTTAGCTTCCCACTTCAAGGCACAAACACTGAATATGGTAATTGAGTTATTTGCAGGTTTATTACAAATTTTGGCATCACTTATTTATTTTTGGCACCAAAATTAGCGATAACAATTTGTGATTAATGTCTGTCACACTTAACTTGTGACAGATAATTTGTAACAAATTCAACGCAAACTTCGTGCCAAAAATTAATAAGTGGCGCAAAAATTTTGCGCTAAACTTACTACGAACTCAATTGTCTGTCGCAAATGTTAGTTATTGTTTTGTTGCAGATACGGTCGTAAAAATATTTATGTAAATCAGAGAAATTTCATCGCAAATCAATTACAAGTTGCAAGGAATGCCATATGTCGCAAATTCTATGTTGCAAATATCCAAATTTCTAGTAAAATAAGTATGAATTTTTTTTTATAAGGAGTGAAGATGACATGTTAGGACAAACCTAATGCTAGGGGCTAGGGGTTGAGCTCCGGAGCTCCCCAGCAGCCCCTGTCCTTGCCTCCACCCCCTGTTTATCCAAATCCAACATTGGGGCTTCCCAATTTATTTAATCTCAATTTAATTCTTCCCCACTCTCACCATTATAATAATTATATAATAACAATACTAATAATAATAATACTATTACTAATAATAATAACAAATATAATAATTTTAATAATAATAATAAAAATATTAATTAAATTGCCAGAGTACAACACGAAAATACATCATCAAATTAAAAAAAGTCCTACCACGCAACAAAGTATTTTTTCACTTGTTTGTTTTTATTTTGTTTAAGTGTTTTCTTGCTTAAGTGTATGTTAATTATTTGTTCTTATTTTATTAATCAAAATAAATCGTATTGTTCCAATTATTTTTCATTGCAAGTTATTAAATTTCACGTTGGTGATTTAATATGATACATATATTTGTTAAAAATTTCAACACAAAAATATGCTTACAAAAATATTATAAATGAAGTATGAATTTGAATATTTTTTGTCTAAGTATTTAAATTATATTTTCAAAGTAATTGAAAAATTATATTGTTCAAATATTATATAACCACCTATATTTTAATTAAATGATTTAGTTGTAATTTATTTTTTTTAAATGAAATTAAAATTTTTATTAAATAAATTAAGATGTCATAAAAAATATGAACAATAAAAGTTAAACAAAAAAATTTAACTAAAAATTATATCACAAATTATATAAATATACTACACTATTAAATAATAATACACACATTAAAAACAAAACTAATAACCAAACTAAACAAAATTAAATAATAAAAAAAAATATATATTTTAATCAGGGTACATCACTTGACGTCCCTGACAGGCACACTGACGCGCCTGCCGGGGTGGCTGGGGAGCTCCCAAGCTACCCCAAATCCCACCCCTAGCCCAACCCCCAGCCTAACCCCTCCCATTAATTTCCAGCACCCCCAGCCCAACCCCCAGCCTAACCCCTCCCATTAATTTCCAGCACCCCCAGCCCAACTCCAAGCCCAACCGCCTCCATTGGGTTTGGCCTTAGAACCCTCTGAAGATCCTTGGTCTCACGAATGACCTCACGCTCGTGGATTATATATACCATACCCCATCACAGGAAATAAACAAACAAATTTTGGAATAAAAAGAGTTAGATTGAATGTAAAATGAAGTTTTACTGTGCGGCCCTTCAAGTTACGGCCTCACAAGGCCGCATCATTTTACCGTTATTTTGATTTGGATCAATATGGACCTTGGATGAGTAACATGATTTAATTTCCTTTAATTTTTATTTAATTTATTAGAATCCTGAATTTGCTCATAAACCCTTTAACTTAACATCCTTAATAAATAAAAATAAAAACAGATCAATAAAATGACGTATTTAACCTCCATTTAACTTAGTGCTCATTTTTAAAAATTATGTTTAGGACTTTGATAAAGACTCTTAAACTCAAACTTAAAACCTAATTAATTAGTTCTTTTCTTTTGTAATCATTCAAACCTAATAACATGAAATCGTTATCTTTAAATTCATTCAACATTATTTCGTTTTCTTCAAAATCGTTCAAACCTAATTTTTATTTCCTATTTCCTATTTCACCACCATTTTTACAACAACTCCATAACTTTTACATTTTTAACTTTTAAAAAATCTAGTACTCTAATTTCCCATAACATTGGTTCATTTACATAAAAAGCCTATTTAAGATTAACATTTTTAATGTTAAAAAAAGGTCCCTCTATTTTTAAAATGTACATATTTGACCTCAAATCTTTTAACCAATGACATTAAGGTTTGATTCAAAATTTTAGTTTCAAATATCATTTTCATAAGAATATTTATATATATAATGTCAACATTTTATTACATATTGGTTATTAAATAATTCGGATAAATAGATCTAAGATGGAATCATAGCGTAGCACATGCCTAAATATTTGCCAAAATCTTATTGTGGGGAATTTTTATGGATTTAAATATTTAATCAATTGTGAAAGTAAATCTTATTGTATGTTATTTGGACATTTATTTGTCAATTCTAATAACAAAATTTGACTCTTAGCACACTGGTTGGGTATCTAGTATATGCTCAACCTAGAGACCAGGTTTTTAAACCCAATTAGAGCAATGGGTTTAATTTTAATTTTATATTCTTTTGGAATGTAGTTTCACTTGCCACATAGTTGTTTACATGTTAAGATGTGGTAAATTTTAACATAAAAAATTATACAAGATTGCAGAATTAGTCTCAAATTAATTATAAATTTTGGTTTTTCGTCCCAATTAAACTATATTAATTCACCAAATTTCGTCTCAAATTTATCATCTAGCATGAATTTAGTCCATTGTTAAATATCTAATTTAATGGAAATGAAGATTCATTGTTTACTTTATTAAGCGACTAATGACAATTTATCCCTTATGATATTCATAATGTTCAATATACCCCCTATAATTTGAAAAGAAGCAATTTAAGGTAAATTGTATATTATGAATATCACATAGAAGTAAATTGCCATTAACTTTTTTTTAAGAGAAAAATAGTATGGATTTTTAAAATTTCCGTGTGCTTTTAAGAAAAAAAATCTTATCTCAGTCCATTAGAAAAAAATTGTGCATTTTTTTTGTATTAACAAATAATAAATATTTATAATTAGTTTGGAATGAATATTTTTTCCCATGTTATTTCGATTACGGGAAGGAAATCGGCTCGTTGATATAGTTTGAGACGAAATATCAAAAATTTGTAATTAGTTTAGGACGAATTCTGCAATCTTGTTTATGCTTAAATTTGTCATGTCATGACATGTAAGCATCCATGTGGCAAGTGGGACGATATTCCCCAAAAATATAATATTACGGGACGAATTTAGCTAAGTGATATAGGTTGGGACAAAAATCCAAAATCATTAATTAATTTGGAACTTTTTTGCAATTTTTCCTTTAAAATAATTAAAAAGTATATAAAAGAAATTTCAAATTTAGATAATCATTTAAATTTTCCTTGAAAAAAGGAAGGATCGCACCCTAGACGTCCCATGGAAATTAATTGAAAATCAAGGGTAAATGGTTAACAAAAAATAAGTTAACCTCCAAAAGAAATAAAAGGATTCTACAAATTGAAATGTCAAGGAAATATTGTTGAACCTAAACTAATTTTCTATAACAATTCAAACTAGAACCCTTAGCTCAGTGATTCCCATGTGTCTTTCTCTCAAGTGATTTTACTTGTTTACCCTTCACTATACAATCTTCTAGACATAATTACATGTGGGTTGTTACGCTTCTTTTTCAGTTATTTGGAAAATTAACCCGTCTTTTTTTTAATTGGTAACTACTACCTACACATGCATGTGTTATCTTTATTAGCAAATACCCCAATATTAATAGAAGTAAAGCAATAAGACCCTTCTGAGTTCTGACATGTCCTTTTAGGAACAAAGAATAAATTTGTATCATTTGTTTTTTCTACCAAACAGAGTCATAAAATTTGTGTTAATTTTTCTCTCAACTCCCAACTCAATCTTATGAAATACGGAAATCATATAGTTATTTATGGAGAGAATTTTACTTTTGGTATTTGACCTTTACTTTAAGGTTATGATACCAGAAGTTAAAAGCATTCATCTGATATAAAAATTTTACATTCTTCGACACATTGAGTACTTCAATCAATTTTTGTAAGAAAATTCCAATTTTGGATTGATGAAAAATTTGCAGAAGTTGCCGTATATTAAAGATTACTACCAAAGTTCCCCACAAATATTTTCTGACCAACAAATTTACCCCACAATTCACAAGTTTGATACATTTCAGTCCAATTGCATATATGGTTAAATTATAGATCCTGTTTAATAAATTTTATATATAATCTGAAAAAAAAAAAATCAGTTAATTTTATTAGATTGGAGAAATAACAGGGATCAGATTGGTCTAAATGAGAGTGCCCAATATGTCGTAACAGGCTGGGCAGGCAACCATCTCGCATATTTACATGCGAGTTTATTACCACTCATCACA
This sequence comes from Penstemon eatonii, assembly GCA_038501285.1. NCBI lineage: Eukaryota > Viridiplantae > Streptophyta > Magnoliopsida > Lamiales > Plantaginaceae > Penstemon > Penstemon eatonii. The sequence goes on from JBCEGF010001339.1 coordinate 1,677,263, forward strand.
TACCCTTAAAACTTGCCTGAAGGATCATGATTATCACGGCGGATCATTGTCATTACTTATTCAACCCGCGTCAGGGTATTTTGTTTCTAGGAAAACAATGTGGGATTCCAGCATTCGGCCCAGCCCATATGTTCATAACTTGCTTTTGTTTTCTATTAGGCCCATCATATATTCATTTGCTTATAACTTTTGTGCACTCCTCAATTTCCTGGAATTTTGGCACATTATTGTGTACAAAACAAAGAACAAAAATGTCAAACGAGAATTAATTACATTTGTATATTAAAATTATCAATATCTCTTATATATATATTTGAGATCAGTCTTTGACTGCAATTAAGTTCTCTTGACCAAATACTAATTTTACAGAATTTTGAATTATTTTAATTAATAAAAATTCCACCAGTTGAAATATTTAAAAAATAACTAACTCCAAATCCCACCAAAATTCAAAAGAAAACTACCACAAATCCCACCAAACTAACCACGTCCCTTTAACTCTCTTTTGTTATACAGTGTAGCAGTAGAATGCAGTTCACCACGTCTCTGTAACTCTCTTTTGTTATACAGTGCAGCAATAGGAAATTCTCTGTTCATTTGCATTTTAAGGTACCCATTTCATGATTGTATATAAAATAGGAGTATAATAATAATCTTGGTATAGAACTGCAAATGAACATAATAATTATTAATAATTCTATGCGTATTTAAGGTACCCATTTGCATAGAACTGCATTCTACTAATCATTTGCGGTTCTCTGTTTATTTGCATTATAATGACTTCTATGCATATAAAATCAATTATGCATTATAAAATCATTTGCAGTTCTACTCATAATAATCATTATGCGTATTTAAGGTACCCATTTTATTGAATTTATCATGAGTAGAATTCAGTTATGGTATACAAAATAAGTTATGAGTTCATCATGATAAAATTCAGTTCCTGGATTTATGCGGTTATATGGTCAAGTAGTTTGAAGTTCATTTACAAGCATGCTCATCTACATATACCATGCGAGTGAAGAAATAGATAGTTTGAAGTTCATTCTCTATTTATTTGAATATTTATATGTTTTTATGGTTTTGCTCAGGCACAATAATCATCTGAGTTGAGTGAATCCAAATATGTTTTAAAATACCTCAAAGTCATAATTGTTCTCCTTCAACTTCAAAAAGGTAATATTTTTTTTAAGTGTAAACAGTTTTATTGAAGTGTGTTGCAGACTTGGAGTTTGTTCAAGATCGTGTATAGTACAATTAATTTAGTTCTGCATGTAAAACTAATACTTTAAAACAACTGCAGCCTGCAGCTCTGTTTGGGTTCACAAAAAAAAAATTCAGATTGTCCTTCTGCAAATCTGTGTTGGACAAACTCATTTGTCTTAAGTGTGAAGATGTAGTGGATGCTATTTTCAGGTATTCATTCGTACATTCATTCGATATAGACTTAATTTTATTGTATTCCGAAGTTGACACAAATGCATTTTTTCTAGATTTCGGATTCGTCTTACAGTTGCGGATGGTAGTGTAACTATGAAGTTAGTGTTATATAATGGCCAAGCAAAATATATATTTCGCAAGGAAGCTGCAAATTTAAAAAACATACAAGAACAGGTACAAATGTAATTTCGGTATTTGTTATAGATTTAACATTAAACATAATGCAACTTTGACTGAATGCATATATTGTTCAACCAAATGCTAACAAAATGTTAAGGGACTACGTCTTCTCATTTCTACAGCGTACATTCACTTTCATCATTCCAGTGCCGCCGAAGTTTGCGAGGCCACATTCTTGTGCGGTTAAATTTGTCTTGCCTGTTGATTGGTCTGAAGAATGCTCATATCTTCCGAAGAGACTGTCGATTTTAGGTTAAAACAAGTAAGTCATAATTCATTACCTTAAATCCTAAATATGTAACTCAACTATATTGAGATATTATTGACTTCTTTCTTGCTCATTACACAGGTACCGGTTCCACATCGATGGAGTAAAAATAACCCGAGTTATATTGTATAGGTAGATATTATAATTCTTTCCTCTACCAAACTCTAAGGATATTTAACATGTAGGATTTTTTTTCTTTGTAAATAAATATTGTCATTTTTAATGTTGGTTTTATACGTTTTAACTATGACATACGTTAAACAATTTTAGCATATCATGCAAGTTCGTTGATAAAAATATACTTCCTCCGTCCCATTTATTTTGCTACCTTTGCTACAGTACTCGGTCAAACTTTTCAATCTTTTAAGTGACTTATCATATTAAATTATTCACATTTGTGGTGTATTAAACCTTCTAAATATTAATATATATGTTGTCATGAGATATTATCAACTTATTATTGAAATATATTGATTAAATTATTTATTATAATTTTTACAAATTTAGTCAAGTTGACTGGTCAACTGTACCAGGGGAGCAAAATAAATGGGACGGAGGGAGTATTTAGTAAAAATGCGTGCATAGCACGGAGCGTATACTAGTATACATATATTTGGTGAGAGGAATTGTAGTTTTTTGTCATAATAATAACGATCTCAAATTTCAAACGTGACAAAAAGTTTTGCTCGCCCACGTTTTCAGCTGAAAGAAATTGAAAATGAAAAGGTCTGATTGTTTGGCGTTTTTTAAAATTATTTCGTGTTTGAAAAATACCAAACAAACATGTTTTCTATTTTCTGAATTAATTTTTTCATCTCTCAATTTTTTATCAAACTACTCTCTCAAAAGCCAAACAAATAATAATTTATTTATCTCTAAACAAAACTTATACAAAATCAATCATGATTTGACATAAAGTAATATATCGCCTTTTGATTTGGAACATAGTTAAGGATTCTCGTGGGATTAATAAACTCTGTTTTACCTTTTACGGGGCTTTTCTTTATTCGATCTTTTACCCTTTGGGTTTCTGATTTACAGAGTGGCATGCAATTAGATAATAGTCCACAATTTTATTACCATGCTGGCTATGGATATACGAATGTAGATGGAAAACAAATGTATGGTTCATCCGAATATCTTTGTTGGTCCCAAGTGGTCAGATGAGGTCTAGAGGGGGGGTGAATAGACCTCTGAAAATTTTTGAACTTAAAAACTTTTCAGTCTTCTGTCAGCAGACTAAGCTGATGAAGAACAGTAAGCAGACTAAGCTGATCGTGAACAAATCTTTGATCAGCAGACTGACCACTTTTCTTACAATGACTTAGCTGTTTTTCAGCAAAACAGTTTTCAAAGAGTATACTTGCAACGGATTATTTGAAAGTGTTTTTCAAGTAAACTAAGTTCTAAAAGATTTTATCCCCAGTTAGAAACTCCTTTTAAAATCTTTTGATTGATTCAAAGTGTTTAAAATGCAAATCTTTTAAAATATGCAAGAAAACTTTAAATGCAAGATAACACAAAGAATTTTTATAGTGGTTATATGGATAAAAATCCTTTAGTCCACTCTTCCAGATCACTTAGATTCTGGGTTATACTATAATCACACATATTACAATATTTCTCCACTTACACCTAAACAACTAATGTAAAGGCTATAAGCTCACAATAGGAAGTCACTCAGAAATCCTATCCTCTAAAGTAGAATCACTCACAAAGACGGATTCTCACTTCGCACAACACTCAGCTATTACAAAATCACTCAGATAATGTTTTTCTGTTTTCTTCAACTGGGTTTCTGTCAACAGATGACTTCCACCAGACGAGTGAGCTGTTCGAGCTTTTGAGACTTAGAAAAATTCTGCTTCAAAATCGAAATCTCTGATTGTTGTTGTTGTTGCTCGATGAAATTCAGCTCTATTTATACATGGAGATGAAAATATGACCGTTGAAGGCAAATCACAATTCACATCCATCCTTCAGCTCTTTTGAAACGGCTCCCTGCAGCAATTCGTACAGTGTACAGTACTTTCTGTCCATCACATTTAATGCTGCATTAAATGCACTCTGCTGATACGAGGATATCTTCAATCATTTGCCATTACTACCCTTCTCTTTCAGCATTTATTACACCAAGTGCATTTATTACCGTTGAACTGATCTCATGATCTCTTCCACTCTGCTGATCGAAGCAACCCTTCTGATAGATACTCTGCTGATCAAATACTGAACTAATCTGATTTGACTCGGCTGATGACCTACCCTTCTGTTTGCTGTTTCGCAAAGAGATCACTAGTCTTCTGGTCTTTGAACTCTTCTGATATCTTCTTTACTTGTTCAAAGATCCTTCTAAGGGAACTAAGCTTTCCATACTTAGCTGATTATGATGTTTTGGAAATCATCAAAACCTTCCCTTAAATTCTGACTTCTTTCATCTTCATCTTCATCCAACAATTTCCCCCTTTTTGATGATGACAAAACTCCAGCTAAGTACCTGTACCTAAACTAAAGTTTTGATCCTCAAAAATTTCTGAGATAGAAATAGTATGTTGGATTTAAACTTGCAATTTTATAGATGATTGAACTGATTACAGATTACAAGTTTTGAAGAATGAAAAGTGCAAAGTACTTTTAAATAGATTACAAGGATTTTAAGATAAAAGGAAATCTAGCCTAAACTAGTCTTCTTCCTTCTTCTCTTCTTCTGAAGTTTTCTTCTCTTCTTCAGCTTCCTTGTCCTCTTTATCAGATTCTTCATCAGATAACTTAGAAGTCTCAGCTTCCAGTTCTTCAAAGAACCTTTTTCTTAGCAGCTCTATCTTTTTATATTTTACATCAGGGTCAAGCTGTTCTTCAGCTGAATCTTTGGCAGCAGCTAGTTCCTTATCAGACTTGGCTTTTGCTTCAGATTCTTCAAATTCAGCTTGCTCTTCTTCTGTAATTCTCTCATCTGTTGGTCTGCTTGATTCTTCCATATTTCTTTCAGTGTCACCATCAGATTCTTCCAACACTTCAGTTGCTTCAGCTTGGTTATCTTCTTCCTTTTCAAGAGAAGGACCAACTCTCTTCTGTCCAAATACCCTTTCTTCCCCCTTTTTGTCATCATCAGCAGGGTTGATTGGATATTGTGGCACAACTGGTGTAATCAGAAGTGAATCACAGAGAAGCTTGATGTTCTCTTCCATAGCATTGATCTGAGCTTGCTGTCTGAGTTGATTGGCCTTGAAATTTCTCACTTCCTTGAGCAGATCTTCTCCTTGATCACCTAATTGAATTTGAGTTCCCAAAATCCAATTTGATGAAGCAGTGAAGTCTTTCATCATATTTTCCATGACTTCATCTTCTGCTCGGAGGGCCGTTTCAACTGTTTGTTCAATCTGTTTCCAACCTTCAGTAGTGCTCTGAGTCCGTCTTCTAAGTATATCCATATCTTGACAGATGGATTTAACATTCTGAGCAGTGTCTTCTATCAGATCGGTTGGGACAGCAGCAGCTTTCTGACTTGGTTGTTTGACAGCAGCTAACACTTCTGCAGCTAATTCTTCCTTCATATCCTTCAAGGAGTTGGTGATCATTTGTTGGATGGAGTCCAACAGATTTGTCTGAGCACTTTGAGAAGTTGAAGGCATCTTTGTTGTAGCAGGAAGTGTTTCTTTGATAAGTTGCTCTGTTGGTTGAGTTATTAATGCAAGAGACTGATCTGCTGGACTACCAGCATGGCTTGGAGTGCTTTCCTTCTCCTTAGCTTGATCATCTCCTTCAGCAGCAACTTCTTTGTCCTTGATCTGATTTGCTGGAATTGCTTCTTCTTTCTCCTTAGCTTGATCTTCGTAGAGTTTGAACTCTTTGCTACCATGAGAAGTCTTCCCTGGTCCTAAGGGGCATTGCAGAGATGCAAACAGATTGCTGAGTAAAATGGCATGAGAAAACCTCTTATCACTCAGTAGCTCATAAACATGAGCAGCCCAGTCAACCTTTAAACCGTAGTAGATACACACCATTGTGTAGTATCTTCTCCTTGGAAGCCCATCCAAAGAACTTGTGCTGCAGTCCAGCACCTTGGCTATAATATCAGCAAATCTCTGATATTCATCCTTCAGCTGGGTCTTCATCAAAGTCCCAGTCATCTTTTCTCCTTTCTTAGCACAAATAGCCCAGAACTCCTCTTCTTTTTCAGACCCAAGGTCTGTCACATCCCCTCCTTTGTTCGTCAATTTGTAGATCTCACTAAGAACGGCAGACGAGATAGCAATCTTCTTTCCACCAATTACAGCAGACATAACAGTGTCATTTTTGGAGAATTTCCTGGTCTGATAGAAGTGTTCAACATCCTCCATGTAGACCATGTCTTCATGAGCCTCTAAAACAGGAACCAACGATGCCTCTTTGATCTTTTCTAGTAACGAGCGCATCAGATCAGTGCCAGAGAAATGGAATTTGCTGTAGTTAAAGTATCTTCCTTCGATAATCTTCTCCATTTCTGAATTTTAGAGAGTATAAATCTACAAAAAAGCAGTTAACTTTCGCAACAGAAGGGTTGAGAGTTAGAGAGTTTGAGAATATTTAGGTGCGTAAGACGACTATACTGTTTCAGATCGGATTTTATAGGTTTTCTTTTGGTTAGGTTTTCGTGATTTATCAGAACCGTTGATCTAATCTGACAGTTTTTAATCGTGTGGATAGGAAAAGCGGATTTCAATTTTATTATTTTAATGTCAGATGGGCGGGAAACTCTATCGACACTAATCTGTTACTTATAAAAGCGCGTTTCTAATAATACGTTTTATGACCATGCTTATATAAGGTATCAGATGAGTAGAGTTAAACTTATCTGACAGACGAGTGATCTGTTATCTGATATTACTAGAGAATGCCAATAGCTAGTAATCTTCCTCTGCTGTTTGTCAATCCAGCAAGATAAAATAATCTTCAATCTTCAAGAATTAAGAATACATCTTCATGATAACTTAACTTCAACTAACTGTCATTAACAGATTTCATCTTTCAGAACAGAAGTACCGCTAGTCTTACACGTTCCCCCTGACTTTAAGAATTCATAAGTTAACTTGTCTGTTGAAGGTTAATCCTTGAATAAAATAGTGAATGACTAAGCTGTTGAACTTCAGTCTTCTTATGAGTTCCCCCTCAGCTTATGCATCCAAATTAAGTAGTCCTAACTCAGCTCTTAGAGTTGAGAACCTTGCTTCACTTAGAGGTTTAGTGAAGATATCAGCAATCTGATTATCAGTATGAACATACTCAATCACAACATTGCCTTTTTCCACATGATCTCTAATGAAATGATGTTTGATCTCAATATGTTTAGTCCTTGAATGACTTGTAGTGTTCTGAGTAAGTGAAATTGCACTTGTATTATCACAGTAGATTGGAATTCCACTGATCTTGATGTTGTAGTCTTCTAGTTGATGTTTCAACCAAAGTATCTGTGCACAGCAAGCTCCAGCAGCTATATATTCAGCTTCAGCAGTAGATATAGAAACTGAGGTCTGTTTCTTACTCATCCATGAGATCAGACGACTACCTAAGAACTGACAGGCACCTGTTGTGCTCTTTCTGTCAATCTTGCAGCCAGCAAGGTCTGAGTCTGAATAACCAATAAGCTCAAATCCAGATTCTCTAGGATACCATAATCCCAATTCTTGAGTGCCTTTAACATATTTCAATATCCTCTTGGCAGCTAAGAGATGAGATTCTTTGGGGTTTGATTGAAATCTTGCACATACTCCAACTGAGTACATTATGTCAGGTCTGCTTGCTGTTAGATACAACAATGAACCAATAATGCCTCTATATTTGGTTATGTCCACTGATTTGCCATTTTCATCTTTATCCAACCGAAGACTTGTAGACATAGGAATTGTAGCAGTAGAGCTAGTTTCCATACCAAACTTCTTGAACAAATCTCTTGTGTATTTTGCTTGGCTGATGAATATTCCATCAGGCAACAGTCTAACTTGCAATCCAAGAAAATAATTAAGTTCACCCATCATGCTCATTTCAAACTTATTCTGCATCAGCTTGGAGAACTTATCACACATCTGTTGATTTGTTGAACCAAAAATAATATCGTCCACATATATTTGCACAAGTAATATATGATTTTCCCATTCAATTGTGAACAAGGTTTTATCTACCTTACCTTTTCGAAATCCTTTAATTAAAAGAAAATCAGATAGGGTATCATACCATGCTCTTGGAGCCTGTTTCAGTCCATAGAGGGCTTTCTTCAGACGATATACTTTGTCCTCTTCTTGATAGACTTCAAATCCAGGAGGTTGCTCAACATACACTTCTTCTTGCAGTTCTCCATTGAGAAAAGCAGACTTCACATCCATTTGATAGACAGTGAAGTTCTTGTAAGCAGCATAGGCAAGAAACAGTCTGATTGCTTCAAGTCTTGCTACTGGTGCAAATGTCTCATCAAAGTCAATTCCTTCTTCTTGACAATAACCTTTGGCCACTAGTCTTGCTTTGTTTCTGGTGACAACACCATCTTCATTCATCTTATTTCTGAATACCCACTTAGTGCCAATTACTCTTTGATGACTTGGTCTAGGAACTAAGTACCAGACTTCATTCCTTTCAAATTGATTCAACTCTTCTTGCATAGCTTCTATCCAGAAGGAATCATTAAGAGCTTCTTCAATTTGCTTAGGCTCTATTTGAGATAGAAATGTGACAAACATGGCATCTTGTGCAGCAGCTCTTCTTGTTTTCACTCTATCTAAAGGATCACCAATGACTAAATCAGGTGGGTGATTCTTGAGCCATCTGAGATCAGGTTGTAGATCAGGATGTTGTCCTCTGTCTTGATCTTGCAACACTACTGTTGGAGTTCCAGTAGTAGTCTGTTGAACATTTACAGTCTGTTGAACAGTCTCTGGTCTGTCAGCTGTTTGCAACTCGTCTGTTAGACAATCAGCACTGTGATTTTGAACAGCACTTGAGTTAGCAGTTGAACCAAGATTAGGTAGTATGATGGGAACATATTCTTCATTTCTTCCAATGTCTAACTTCTGTAAATCAGTAGACAGTTCTTGATTAACACTTTGATTCTTTTCAGAAGATTGACTTGGCTCATCAAATACTACATGGATAGATTCTTCTATTAGTAATGTTCTTTTATTAAAAACTCTGTAAGCCTTACTAACAGATGAGTATCCTACAAAGACAGCTTCATCAGCCTTTTCTGCAAATGCAGTAAGGTGATTTTTCCCATTATTCAATACAAAACATTTACAACCAAAAATCTTAAAGTAATGAATGTTTGGTTTTCTGTTGTTCCAAACTTCATATGGAGTCTTGTTCTGATTTTTGTTGATCATACATCTGTTTTGGGTAAAGCATGCTGTGTTTGTTGCTTCTGCCCAAAATCTTTGTGGCAGCTTAGCTTCAGCTATCATGGTCCTGACAGCTTCTTTTAATGTTCTGTTTCTCCTTTCAGCAACACCATTCTGTTGAGGGGTTCTAGCAGCTGAATACTCATGATGTATTCCTTTGATATTACAATACTCTTCAACAGTAGAGTTTGTAAACTCTGTCCCTCTATCTGATCTGATCTTTAATATTTTGATACTCTTCTCATTCTGGATCAGTTCCATCAGATTTGTAAGATGTTCCTTGGTTTCACTTTTCTTCTTCATGAAAATCACCCAAGTATATCTTGAATAATCATCCACCACAGCTAGGCAGTATTTCTTTCCACCATTGCTGACTGGATCAATGGGTCCAAATAAGTCAATATGTAGCAGCTCCAATATTCTTCCAGAAGATTGGTGCTTCTTGCCTTTAAATGATGACTTGATTTGTTTACCCTTCTGACATGCGTCACATAGCTTGTCCTTGCTCATGACAGCTTTTGGAATCCCTTCTACCAAGTCATTCTTGATTAATCTGTTTATGGTCTTGAAGTTTAAATGATTCATTCTCTTGTGCCATAGCCAACTCACTTCACTTGGTGCAGATGCCACCAAACAAATACTTGAATTCTTATCAGCAGAATTCCAGTCGACTATGTAGATATTTCCCTGTCTTCTTCCAGATAAAATTACCTTCTTTGTACCAATCTGTTCAACATAACACTTATCTGTTGAGAAGATGACTGAATATCCTTTGTCACAAAATTGACTTATGCTCAGCAGATTATATTTGAGGCCTTTAACATAAGAGACGTCAGATATCTCAATGTTTCCTTTGATCAGTTTCCCTTTAGCTTTAATCTTGCCTTCTTTGCTGTCTCCAAAAGTTACTTTTGGACCATCCACAGCAACTGCATCAGTCAGCTCATGTATGTTTCCACACATGTGTCTTGAACATCCACTGTCCAAGTACCAGATCTTCTCTACTTTACTCCTACTCCTAATCCTATCCTACAAAACAAAATAAAAATTGTTTTAGGTACCCTTATTGAGAGGGTCCTGAAGGATTAGTTTCACCTTTGACAACCCAAGATGTTGATGTCTTAGGCTTCTTAGGCTTCTGAGTTTTGACAGGAGCATGAACAGCTTCATTTTTATCATAGTTATCAGATAAGTCATATTGATGATCAGTATGATAAGGAAAGTGTTCATAAGCAGGGTAAGGTGCATGATAAGCAGGGTATGCATGCATTGGATGAGCAGGGTAAGGTGCATAGTAACCTGGAAATTGAGGTGCATGATACATAGGATGATATGCAGCAGGTTGCACATAATATGACTCATTTCCATACCAAGCATTTTGATTTTTCTTGTTTTTATGCTTCTTTGGCTTACTAGATGCTTGCTCAGTTTGTTTTGACTTAGTTTTACCAACAGATTGATTCAATTTAGCTTTATCAGCAGACTTCTTAGGACTCTGCTGTTTGGTCTTACTAGTCTGATTTCCTACACTAGGCTCTTTGCTCTTTTTAGCCTTAGGAGATTTCTTCTCCTTTAATTCTTTCTCAGGTGAAGCAGGTTTAGTTGTCTGAACATAAAGAATGACCTTACTATTGTCAGCTGATATAAATTTTTCAGTATGTTTCAGTTCAATCTTATCCTGTTCTAAAGGTATCTTCTGTTTACTAGATGTATGCGTGGATGCAACAGATGATTTCTCATGAGACTCGATAATCTTTTCAAGTTCCATGATTTTTCCTTTATAGACTTCACATTCAGCTTTCAGAGATTCATGTTCTTGCTCAAGCTGTTTATATTCAGCTGATTCCCTTGGCTTTTCAGCTAAGAGTTTCAGTGAACTATTTTGCTCTTTTAGCAGGATCATTGTCACGCCCCATAATAAGGACATGACAGGCCGTGTCGCCGCAGTAACCAACGGCGACACGAAGCCTCTAAATATAAAAATAAATTGACAATAATGTGACAAATAAAGGTCATGATAAAAATCCTAAAACAAAACCAACATAAAATATTTGGGTAAAAATAACATCTAAAATTTTCCCCACTTGACCAAATACCAAAAATAGTCTTAATACAATAAGAACTACTTCAAAGTCTATTAAACAAATGAATCGTCTAAATAAAAGAAAACTTCATCTCGACTTTGAACCTCCACCTACTTGTTTTTCTTAGCTCCATGAAAAATAACTAACCATCTGAAAGAATAACAATATGCCGAAGGGTGAGTCGCAAACTCAGCAAGCAATTATGAGCATAAACCTATTGGATCATCATAGTTAAACTTTCACAAATTATAAAAATTTACTTTGGCCAGGACATTGAGAGTTGTCCAAGCAAATATATCAGAAATCACACAGATTGCTCATAAAATATTACATGCATGACTCAGAGTGACCCAATGGATAAACAGAGACCCCTCGGTCTAAGGGGACAGAACAGATGAGCCCATGACCAGTGGGCACGCAGATGACCCCGGGGACTAGCAGAACAGAACAGAACAGAACAGAGTCCAAGAGGTAGACCGAATACATGCATGCACTTAAGAGCTGATAAAGTGTAACAAGGTATCTCCATGTATCAAAATATTACAATACCAAAAGTTCAGAAATTATATTCGAGCTCAAGAAACGATAGGAAAATGTTCAAAATTACTTACTTTAAAACCTTTGAGATTACGACACTTCCGAACCCACAATCGACTCCAAACTCTCTAATGCGAACCTAAAATACATAAATTCTAAGGGTTAATAAATTATCTTCATCTGTACAAAAATTACACACGAAGTCCAAATTCTAAGCCCAATACTTACTCTTACTCATTATACTATGTATAAACATCAGATAAAAATTAATCGTCACTGCAACTCGTTCACATTTGCGGACAAACTGATCCAATTTCTTTCAATTCCGTCAATTAGCTTACTTATTGATATTATAAACGTAACGTCCTGGTAGTATATCAATACCGATTAATTACTCCAATTATTCAAAACACATCTGTGTATATATATCATATATTTATGAATATAAAATTCCCACTATCAATATCAATGAAAGTATATATATCATACCTTTATGAATATAATATTCCTACTACCCGTATCAATGCAGTGACCATTTATATATGTATACGATTGTAAGAACTAATGGCAGAACAATTAAATTCTATTTGGGTCTCAATTTAATTAACATGCTTATGGATCTTATGCATAAAAATTACTAAGCAATTAATCACCTCTCCCAAGTCTTCGTCTCCTTTTCTTTGTGCTTCAATTTGTTAGGCGGCGCAAGATCTTAATTATCCAAGACTTTATATACGCAAAATATGTCATATTAAATTCCTAGGTTAATATAATAACCTAAATTACTTATGTACCCTCAATCATATAAGTTACCCAATAATCTTAATTTTAGTATTATTATTTCTTTAATATATATACATATGTACAGATATAATATATCTAAAAGCTGGTTATTACATTCTCCCCTCCTTAAAAATAAGTTTCGTCCTCGAAACTTGAATAGTAAGAAAAATATACCTTCTTTGATAAAGATATGTGGGTACTTATTCCTCATCTCTTCTTCTAGTTCCCAAGTAGCTTCTCTAGATGAATGATTTGACCACTGGACTTTCACAAATGGAATAGTGCGATGCCTCAATATTTGTTCCTTCCGGTCAATTATATGAATAGGAAATTCTTCGTAAGTCAAATCATCTTGAACTTCCAATGGTTCGTACTCCAAAATGTGACTAGGGTCGGGGACATATCTCCTCAACATGGCTACATGAAATACATTATGCACTTTACATAATTTTGGTGGTAGTGCTAACCTATAAGCCACTTCTCCGACTCTATCAAGGATTTCGAATGGCCCTACATAGCGAGGGCTTAATTTCCCACGCTTCCCAAACCTCATAACTCCCTTCTTAGGTGAAATCTTCAAATGGACAAAATCACCAACTTTAAATTCTACGTGTCTCCTCTTTAGGTCTGCCCAACTCTTTTGCCTATCTTGAGCCATCTTGATTCGTCTAGTTATTAAAGGAATCTTCTCCAAAGCACTGTGGACCAAATCAGGCCCCAACATTCTCTTTTCCCCAATATCATCCCAATGCACCGGAGATCTGCACTTCCTACCATATAAGGCCTCATAAGGGGCCATCCCGATACTTGATTGGTAGCTATTGTTATAAGCAAATTCGGCTAACTTCAAATACTTATCCCAGCTTCCCTTGAAATCCATTACACAAGCTCTCAACATGTCCTCAAGGATTTGTATAGTTCTCTCTGATTGACCATCTGTTTGCGGATGAAAAGCTGTACTAAACTTCAACTCTGTTTTAAGGGCACTCTGTAGGCTTCCCCAAAAGTGAGACACAAACCTAGAGTCTCGATCTGACACTATACTCACCGGAATTCCGTGAAGGCATACAATATTATCCACGTATAATTGTGCTAACTCATCAAGTGGTGTTTTCTTCTTAACAGGTATAAAGTGGGCTGATTTAGTGAGTCTATCTACAATTACCCATATCGAATCATTCTTTTTTTGTGGAGTTGTTGGTAAACCGCAAACGAAATCCATGGTAATATGTTCCCACTTCCACTGAGGGATTTCTAAATTTTGTAGCTCACCAGCCACTCTTTGGTGTTCGGCCTTAACTTGTTGACACGTCATGCACCTAGCCACAAACTCTGTTACATCTCGCTTCATCGACATCCACCAAAAGTGACTCTTTAAATCTCTATACATCTTGGTGGTACCTGGATGTATGGAGAATCGCGACTTATGAGCCTCTTCAAGAATTTCTTTCTTTAGTTTAGGGTTCGTTGGGACACATACCCTATCTCCAAACCTCAATGAACCATCAATATGAACACAAAATCTTGGATGCAATCCCCTTTTTACACCTTCGCGAATCTTGCATAATTTAGGGTCTTCTCCTTGAGCAAATTTAATACGCTCAATCAACACAGGTTGGGCAATTAGGCTTGCCATCATGTTTATGGAACCACTGGTCACTACTTCAACCTCCAAGTTCTCTAATTCCTCCAATATTTTGGGTTGCTTGGTCGATATAGCTCCCATAGGGAATGTATTTCTGCTAAGGGCATCGGCGACTACATTGGCTTTCCCAGGGTGGTAATTAATAGTAATATCGTAGTCTTTAAGCAATTCAAGCCACCTCCTCTGCCTCATGTTCAGTTCCTTTTGAGTGAACAAATATTTTAGACTCTTATGGTCAGTGTAGATATCACACTTCTCCCCATACAAATAATGTCTCCAAATCTTTAAGGCAAAGACAACTGCAGCTAATTCTAGGTCATGGGTTGGGTAATTTCGTTCATAACTCTTCAGCTGACGAGAAGCATAAGCAATGACTTTTTCATTCTGCATCAACACACAACCCAAACCGTCTTTTGATGCATCACTAAAGATAACAAAGTTTTTATCACTGCAAGGCAATGTTAAAACTGGTGCAGAAACCAACTTTTCTTTCAACTCTTTGAAACTCTGTTCGCAATCTGAAGTCCAATCAAATTTTACCCCATTCTGGGTAAGCCGGGTCAAAGGAATGGCTATCTGAGAAAAGCCCTGAACAAATTTCCTATAATAACCCGCAAATCCTAGAAAGCTTCTAATTTCTGTGATAGTTGTTGGGCGAGGCCAATTTACTACTGCTTCAGTCTTAGCGGGATCAACGGAAATCCCTCTTGCGGATACCACGTGTCCAAGAAAAGATACATTGTCAAGCCAAAATTCACACTTACTTAGCTTAGCGAACAATTGCTCCTCTCGCAGTATTTGTAGTACCATTCTCAAATGCTTTGTGTGCTCCTCAATACTTTTAGAGTAGACCAAGATATCGTCAATGAAGACCACGACAAATTGATCCAAGTATTTTCTGAAAACCCTGTTCATTAAGCCCATAAATGCAGCAGGAGCATTTGTCAGCCCAAAAGGCATCACTAAAAATTCATAATGGCCGTACCTCGTTCGGAAAGCCGTCTTCGAAACATCTCCAGCTTTAATCTTTAATTGGTGATAACCGGATCTAAGATCTATCTTTGAAAATACACACGCGCCTTGCAATTGGTCAAACAAGTCGTCAATTCGGGGTAGGGGATACTTGTTCTTTACAGTCACTTTGTTCAACTCCCGGTAATCAATACATAATCGTAGACTTCCATCCTTCTTTTTCACAAACAACACCGGTGCTCCCCACGGAGACACACTAGGGCGAATGAATCCTTTCTCGAGTAGTTCCTGGAGCTGTTCTTTTAATTCACGCATCTCCCTTGGGGCCATTCGGTATGGGGCCTTTGAAATTGGCTCCGTCCTTGGTTCCAAATCTATTTCGAATTCAATATCTCGATCTGGAGGTAGTCGAAAAAGATCTTCAGGAAAGACATCTGGAAATTCTTTCACAACTGGGATATCATCTAGTTGCTTACCATCCTTCTGTGGATTCACAATGTATGCCAGGTATCCGGTACACCCTTTCCTTAAAGCTTTGAAAGCATCAATAGAAGAAATTATAGGGATGGGAGACTTAAGTAACTTAGGACTATGACCCTGGTAAGAGAATTCTTCTTGATCTGAGATTCTGAACACAATTTTCTTTCCGAAACAGTTTATATGTGCATGATAGGAAGACAACCAATCCATACCTAAGATAACATCAAAATCACTCATATCTAAATGTATCAAGTTTGCTCTAAATTCTTTTTCTCCTAACTTCATATTACAATCTCTGACAATCCTATCAGTAATAATCACTTTTTTCATTGGCGTAGCAACATGTAAAGGCTCATCCAATTTTTCAGACAAACAATTCAAATATTCAGCGAATTTCTTAGAGATGAAAGAATGAGAGGCACCGGAGTCAAACAATACATAAGCTTTTGTAGACTGTATATACGCAGTACCTGTTACCACGTCGTTGTTCGCATCCGCATCATTCTGAGTCATAGAAAATAGTCGAGCATTGCCTTTCTTTGTCTGCTCAGGTGGTTTGGCTGATGTACCTGTCGTGAATGGGCAATCCCTAATACGATGGTCTGATCGACCACACTTAAAGCACGCACCTGTCTTCCAACGACACTCCCCAGAATGAAGTTTGTGGCAATGATCACACTCCTTGCTCTGAGTACTTGAGTTCCCAATTTCTCTTTTCTTAGTTACACTGATGTTGGTACTGATATCGCGAATATTCGGAGATACTTCAGATCTTGATCTCTTACGGTCACCAACATATTGTTCGTGGCTCTTCAAATCTGTCTCCACTCTCAAAGCTCTTTCCAGTAAGTCACGGAATGTGGTATCCATATGAGATGAGACGCGAATTTGAATATCCTTCTTTAATACTTGACAAAATCTATTCACTTTACTTTCCTCTGTGCTCATATATAAAGGGCAAAACCTTCCTAGTTCGTTGAACTTATTTGCAGTCGCTAATACTGTCATATCCCCAACTTGTTTAAGGTTAAGGAATTCAATTTCCTTGGCTATTCTGACAGCACGAGGAAAATAGTTATCAAGAAACAACTTCTTAAAATCCTCCCATGACAGCGGATTGGTTGGATCAGCATATGCCGACTTCACCGAGTCCCACCAATACTTAGCATTCCCGGCTAAAAAAGACAAAGCCACATTTAATCTGACTCCAACTGGATACTCCATTGCGATAAATGTCTCTTCAATGCTACTAATCCATTTTTCAGCTGCAACAGGATCATCACTGCCCTCAAATGTTGGAAAGTTGAGTCTCCTGAACCTTTCAAAGTAGGATATCATCATGGGAGGTTGTGGCTGCGATGGTTGTTGTTGTTGTTGCTGCTGTAATAGATTCACAATCACTTGAAAAACACCTGCTAGATCCGCTTGTGTAGCAGGCACACCGGGATTGGGTATAGTTGCTTGATTAGCCTCTTGCCCCTGTGCTGCAGTTTGAGCATGGGCATTTTGTTCACCTACATCAACATGGACAGATGATTCATTGGCAATAGTGTTGCTAGCAGTTCTCCCGCGGCCACGACCACGACCTTGACCTCTTCGGTTACCTCTAGCACGAGCCATACGGAGGCTCTAACAAAAATTGATTCAGTTAATTTTATTTTTAAGCCTCAGACATGACATAACAGAAAATACATTTGGTCAACTATGAAGATCAGATCTTAAACCAACAACATAAACCTGGCTCTGATACCACTTGTCACGCCCCATAATAAGGACATGACAGGCCGTGTCGCCGCAGTAACCAACGGCGACACGAAGCCTCTAAATATAAAAATAAATTGACAATAATGTGACAAATAAAGGTCATGATAAAAATCCTAAAACAAAACCAACATAAAATATTTGGGTAAAAATAACATCTAAAATTTTCCCCACTTGACCAAATACCAAAAATAGTCTTAATACAATAAGAACTACTTCAAAGTCTATTAAACAAATGAATCGTCTAAATAAAAGAAAACTTCATCTCGACTTTGAACCTCCACCTACTTGTTTTTCTTAGCTCCATGAAAAATAACTAACCATCTGAAAGAATAACAATATGCCGAAGGGTGAGTCGCAAACTCAGCAAGCAATTATGAGCATAAACCTATTGGATCATCATAGTTAAACTTTCACAAATTATAAAAATTTACTTTGGCCAGGACATTGAGAGTTGTCCAAGCAAATATATCAGAAATCACACAGATTGCTCATAAAATATTACATGCATGACTCAGAGTGACCCAATGGATAAACAGAGACCCCTCGGTCTAAGGGGACAGAACAGATGAGCCCATGACCAGTGGGCACGCAGATGACCCCGGGGACTAGCAGAACAGAACAGAACAGAACAGAGTCCAAGAGGTAGACCGAATACATGCATGCACTTAAGAGCTGATAAAGTGTAACAAGGTATCTCCATGTATCAAAATATTACAATACCAAAAGTTCAGAAATTATATTCGAGCTCAAGAAACGATAGGAAAATGTTCAAAATTACTTACTTTAAAACCTTTGAGATTACGACACTTCCGAACCCACAATCGACTCCAAACTCTCTAATGCGAACCTAAAATACATAAATTCTAAGGGTTAATAAATTATCTTCATCTGTACAAAAATTACACACGAAGTCCAAATTCTAAGCCCAATACTTACTCTTACTCATTATACTATGTATAAACATCAGATAAAAATTAATCGTCACTGCAACTCGTTCACATTTGCGGACAAACTGATCCAATTTCTTTCAATTCCGTCAATTAGCTTACTTATTGATATTATAAACGTAACGTCCTGGTAGTATATCAATACCGATTAATTACTCCAATTATTCAAAACACATCTGTGTATATATATCATATATTTATGAATATAAAATTCCCACTATCAATATCAATGAAAGTATATATATCATACCTTTATGAATATAATATTCCTACTACCCGTATCAATGCAGTGACCATTTATATATGTATACGATTGTAAGAACTAATGGCAGAACAATTAAATTCTATTTGGGTCTCAATTTAATTAACATGCTTATGGATCTTATGCATAAAAATTACTAAGCAATTAATCACCTCTCCCAAGTCTTCGTCTCCTTTTCTTTGTGCTTCAATTTGTTAGGCGGCGCAAGATCTTAATTATCCAAGACTTTATATACGCAAAATATGTCATATTAAATTCCTAGGTTAATATAATAACCTAAATTACTTATGTACCCTCAATCATATAAGTTACCCAATAATCTTAATTTTAGTATTATTATTTCTTTAATATATATACATATGTACAGATATAATATATCTAAAAGCTGGTTATTACAATCATCTCTTCCTTAAGCTTTTTATATGCTTCAGCAATACCAGTATTGTTAAGCATCATTTGTTCAAATGAATTAAATAATTCATCATTAAGAGGAGTTACCTCATCCTCAGAGTCATCAGAGTCCTTTGACATCAGGCACAGGAGAGCAGGTTTTTCTTCATCAGAAGATTCTTCATCAGACGAGTCTGAATCTGAATCAGATGAGTAGACAGCAGTCAGCTTTTCTGCTTCAGCCATCATTGCTTTTCCTCTCTGATGCTTTCTTTCTTTTCTCACTTTCTTCTCCTCTTCAGTGTACTTTTCTGCTTTTGGATATGGGCAGTCTTTGATGAAGTGTCCCAATTTCCTGCAGTTGTAACACATTAGTTTTGATTTATAATCATCTTTATCTTGAGAAGAAAAGTTCGGTTTAGAAGTAGAAGCATTGTTGTATTTGTTCTTCATTTTTCTTTTGTAGAACTTCTTGAAATTATTCATCAACAGTGCAACATCTCCAGCTGTGTACTCCTTTTTGTTGAGTAGAGTGGCTTCATCAGATGAGTCCACTTCTTTGCTTTTCTGTGCTGGTCTTCTAGTATTTTCAGCAGCAACCAGTGCAGCTGTGGGTCCTGAAGTTGAGGTTTCTTCAATTCCCATTCTAGGCAGCTTATACTCGAATGCCTTGAGTACAGAAAACAGCTCAGTAAGAGAGATTTTTCCCAAATCCCTTGATTCTTCCATTGCTGTAACTTTCATGTTGAACTTTGGGGGTAGGGCCTTTAGTACTCTGACAGTGATCTCTTTGTCAGTGAAGGTCTTTCCCAACTTTAAAACTTCATTCAGAGTCCTGGTGAATCTGGTATCCATCTGATCAATGGTTTCTCCAGACTTCATCTTGAAGTTGTCAAGTTTCTCCAAGGCAACAGTGAGCTGATGCTCTTTAATAGCATCATTGCCTTCGCTCATATCTCTGACTTTGTCCCACATCTCCTTTGCAGTTTTGCAATGTTTGACCTTGTCAAACCGATCATTATCCAGGGCTTTAGTCATGATGAATCTCCCAACTTTATCTAGATTGTAAAGCTTTATTTCCTCTGGAGTCATCTTATGAAGGTCTTTTTCCACAACCGTATCCACTTCATTGATCTTTATGGTCTTTGTGAATCTGAATGGACCTTTAATGATACATGTGTACATGTTATCATTATAAGCAGCAAGGAAAATCTCCATTCTGATTTTCCAGTCCTCAAAGGACATACCAGCAATGTGGGGAACATGGCTGATACAATCCATTTTTCAAAAAGTTTTGATTTTTCAAAAAGATGTTCTTTTGAAAAGTTTTGAAAACCTTTGAAAAACACTTGGATCAAGCTCGTTGATCAGGCAGCTGATTCTAATGAACCACCTGCTCTGATACCACTTGTTGGTCCCAAGTGGTCAGATGAGGTCTAGAGGGGGGGGGGGTGAATAGACCTCTGAAAATTTTTGAACTTAAAAACTTTTCAGTCTTCTGTCAGCAGACTAAGCTGATGAAGAACAGTAAGCAGACTAAGCTGATCGTGAACAAATCTTTGATCAGCAGACTGACCACTTTTCTTACAATGACTTAGCTGTTTTTCAGCAAAACAGTTTTCAAAGAGTATACTTGCAGCGGATTATTTGAAAGTGTTTTTCAAGTAAACTAAGTTCTAAAAGATTTTATCCCCAGTTAGAAACTCCTTTTAAAATCTTTTGATTGATTCAAAGTGTTTAAAATGCAAATCTTTTAAAATATGCAAGAAAACTTTAAATGCAAGATAACACAAAGAATTTTTATAGTGGTTATATGGATAAAAATCCTTTAGTCCACTCTTCCAGATCACTTAGATTCTGGGTTATACTATAATCACACAGATTACAATATTTCTCCACTTACACCTAAACAACTAATGTAAAGGCTATAAGCTCACAATAGGAAGTCACTCAGAAATCCTATCCTCTAAAGTAGAATCACTCACAAAGACGGATTCTCACTTCGCACAACACTCAGCTATTACAAAATCACTCAGATAATGTTTTTCTGTTTTCTTCAACTGGGTTTCTGTCAACAGATGACTTCCACCAGACGAGTGAGCTGTTCGAGCTTTTGAGACTTAGAAAAATTCTGCTTCAAAATCGAAATCTCTGATTGTTGTTGTTGTTGCTCGATGAAATTCAGCTCTATTTATACATGGAGATGAAAATATGACCGTTGAAGGCAAATCACAATTCACATCCATCCTTCAGCTCTTTTGAAACGGCTCCCTGCAGCAATTCGTACAGTGTACAGTACTTTCTGTCCATCACATTTAATGCTGCATTAAATGCACTCTGCTGATACGAGGATATCTTCAATCATTTGCCATTACTACCCTTCTCTTTCAGCATTTATTACACCAAGTGCATTTATTACCGTTGAACTGATCTCATGATCTCTTCCACTCTGCTGATCGAAGCAACCCTTCTGATAGATACTCTGCTGATCAAATACTGAACTAATCTGATTTGACTCGGCTGATGACCTACCCTTCTGTTTGCTGTTTCGCAAAGAGATCACTAGTCTTCTGGTCTTTGAACTCTTCTGATATCTTCTTTACTTGTTCAAAGATCCTTCTAAGGGAACTAAGCTTTCCATACTTAGCTGATTATGATGTTTTGGAAATCATCAAAACCTTCCCTTAAATTCTGACTTCTTTCATCTTCATCTTCATCCAACAATTTCCCCCTTTTTGATGATGACAAAACTCCAGCTAAGTACCTGTACCTAAACTAAAGTTTTGATCCTCAAAAATTTCTGAGATAGAAATAGTATGTTGGATTTAAACTTGCAATTTTATAGATGATTGAACTGATTACAGATTACAAGTTTTGAAGAATGAAAAGTGCAAAGTACTTTTAAATAGATTACAAGGATTTTAAGATAAAAGGAAATCTAGCCTAAACTAGTCTTCTTCCTTCTTCTCTTCTTCTGAAGTTTTCTTCTCTTCTTCAGCTTCCTTGTCCTCTTTATCAGATTCTTCATCAGATAACTTAGAAGTCTCAGCTTCCAGTTCTTCAAAGAACCTTTTTCTTAGCAGCTCTATCTTTTTATATTTTACATCAGGGTCAAGCTGTTCTTCAGCTGAATCTTTGGCAGCAGCTAGTTCCTTATCAGACTTGGCTTTTGCTTCAGATTCTTCAAATTCAGCTTGCTCTTCTTCTGTAATTCTCTCATCTGTTGGTCTGCTTGATTCTTCCATATTTCTTTCAGTGTCACCATCAGATTCTTCCAACACTTCAGTTGCTTCAGCTTGGTTATCTTCTTCCTTTTCAAGAGAAGGACCAACTCTCTTCTGTCCAAATACCCTTTCTTCCCCCTTTTTGTCATCATCAGCAGGGTTGATTGGATATTGTGGCACAACTGGTGTAATCAGAAGTGAATCACAGAGAAGCTTGATGTTCTCTTCCATAGCATTGATCTGAGCTTGCTGTCTGAGTTGATTGGCCTTGAAATTTCTCACTTCCTTGAGCAGATCTTCTCCTTGATCACCTAATTGAATTTGAGTTCCCAAAATCCAATTTGATGAAGCAGTGAAGTCTTTCATCATATTTTCCATGACTTCATCTTCTGCTCGGAGGGCCGTTTCAACTGTTTGTTCAATCTGTTTCCAACCTTCAGTAGTGCTCTGAGTCCGTCTTCTAAGTATATCCATATCTTGACAGATGGATTTAACATTCTGAGCAGTGTCTTCTATCAGATCGGTTGGGACAGCAGCAGCTTTCTGACTTGGTTGTTTGACAGCAGCTAACACTTCTGCAGCTAATTCTTCCTTCATATCCTTCAAGGAGTTGGTGATCATTTGTTGGATGGAGTCCAACAGATTTGTCTGAGCACTTTGAGAAGTTGAAGGCATCTTTGTTGTAGCAGGAAGTGTTTCTTTGATAAGTTGCTCTGTTGGTTGAGTTATTAATGCAAGAGACTGATCTGCTGGACTACCAGCATGGCTTGGAGTGCTTTCCTTCTCCTTAGCTTGATCATCTCCTTCAGCAGCAACTTCTTTGTCCTTGATCTGATTTGCTGGAATTGCTTCTTCTTTCTTTGGAAATGCCTCGACTGGTGCTAGAAATGGCTCTGGGAAATCAAGTGCAGCAAAAACAAATAACAATCCATCCAACCAAGTTTCAGCTTAACCTTCTAATTCAAATGTTCAAAACTCTGCTTCAAGTTTTTCGAGATCGACCTATCAAAATTAGCAACCAAAGCCACCAAACAAGGTATAATAATGTCTTCTTATTGATGTTAATAAGTTTTTGTATTGGTCTAAATTATCCATTTTTTTATACCGCAGGCAAGTTCAGGTTATCAAAGACCAGCTGGAAACTTTTACCAAAACCCAGGGGTTTATATGCAATATGGCCCTGCAAAGCATATTTTTTTTTGTATTTTTGTATTTTTGTGGTCATAACTCAAGAGATGCAAAAATTATAGCAAAGTAAGGAAAAACAACAAAAAGATCAATGATAAACAAAAAAATCCTAGTATTCAATCACATGTTTGATAAGTTTATGTATCAGCTTGTCTAATGTAAAAAGGTTGTAAGATTTTAAAATTTGATGACAACGTGAACTAAAATCTTTAAATTGGTCCGCACTTGTTTAATTCGTGCAAGTTTTAAAATTGGACAATAATGTGTAATAAAATTGTCATTAAATTTGAAGATTTGGGGTTATTTAATATGACAACCTGAATGTCTCGAAATTTCTTAAGTGATATAATCTATTGCAATAACTCATTCTTTGATATTATTATTTTTAATAAGAAAATTCAATTAAAGAGGTTTTAATTTTTTTTCCTTGTTCCTGTATTTTTTTTGTATTTTTGTATTTTTGTGGTCATAACTCAAAAGATGCAAAAATTATAGCAAAGTAATAAAAGAAAACAAAAAGATCAATGATAAACCAAAAAATCCTAGTATTCAATCACATGTTTGATAAGTTTGTGTATCAGCTTGTCTAATGTAAAAAGGTTGTAAGATTTTAAAATTTGATGACAACGTGAACTAAAATCTTTAAATTGGTCCGCACGTGTTTAATTCGTGCAAGTCTTAAAATTGGACAATAATGTGTAATAAAATTGTCATTAAATTTGAAGATTTGGGGTTATTTAATATGACAACCTGAATGTCTCGAAATTTCTTAAGTGACATAATCTATTGCAATAACTTATTCTTTTATATGATTATTTAATAGGAAACTTCAATTAAAGGGGTTATAATCTTTTCCCTCATATCTATGTCTTTTTTGTATTTTTAGGTCATAATCCAAACGATGCAAAAATTATAGCAAAGTAATAAAAAACAAGGAAAAGATCAATGTTAAACAAAAGAATCATAGTATTCAATCACATGTTTAATAAGTTTATGTATCAGCTTGTCTAATGTAAAAAGGATGTAAGATTTAAAAATTTGACTACAACGTGGACTAAAATCTTTAAATTGGTTCCGTACGTGTTTAATTCTTGCTAATTTTAAAATTGGACAACAATGTGTAATAAAATTGTCATTAAAATTTGAAGAATTAGGGTTATTTTTACAACCGAAAATGTCTCGAAATTTCTTAAGTGATATAATCTATTGCAAGAATTTATTATTTTATATGATTATTTGTAATAGGAAAATTCAATTAAAGATGTTTTAATTTTTTTTCCTCATTTCAATATTTTTTTTGTATTTTTGTGGTCATAACTAAAAACATGCAAAAATTATAGCAAAGTAATAAAAAACAACAGAAAGATCAATGATAAACAAAAGAATCCTAATATTCAATGACATGTTTTATAAGTTTATGTATCAGCTTTTCTAATGTAAAAAGGATGTAAGATTTTAAATTTGACTACAACCTGGACTAAAATCTTTAAATTGATCTGCACGTGTTTAGATCGTGCTAATTTTAAAATTGGATAACAATGTGTAATAAAATTGTCATTAAATTTGAAGATTTGTGGTTATTTTGACAACCTGAAATGTCTCAAAATTTCTTAAGTGATATAATCTATTGCAATAACTTATTCTGTGCACAAATATTATGTTTCTTATTCTCGTGGGATTATTAAACTCTGTTTTACCTTTTACGGGGCTTTTCTTTGTTCGATATTTTACCCTTTGGATTTCTGATTTACAGGGTGGTATGCAATCAGATAATATTCCACAGTTTTATTACCATGCTGGCTATGGATATACGAATGTAGATGTAAAACAAATGTATGGTTCATCCAAGTATCATCAGCAACCCTATGGGTCAGAAGCCTTTCCATACTACTCATATGATTCAATTTATGCTAGAAATGCCTCGACAGGTGCTAGAAATGGCTCTGGGAAATCAAGTGCTGCAAAAACAAATAACAATCCATCTAACCAAGTTTCAGCTTCGCCTTCTAATTCAAATGTTCAATCCTCTGCTTCAAGTTTTTCGGAATCGACCTATTAAAATTAGCAATCAAAGCCACCAAACAAGGTATAATAATGTCTTCTTATTGATGTTAATAAGTTTTTGTATTGGTCTAAATTATCCATTTTTTTATACCACAGCCAAGTTCAGGTTATCAACGACCAGCTGGAAACTTTTACCAAAACCCAGGGGTTTATATGCAATATGGACCTGCAAAGCATATTTTTTTTTTATTTTTGTATTTTTGTGGTCATAACTCAAGAGATTCAAAAATTATAGCAAAGTAAGAAAAAACAACAAAAAGATCAATGATAAACAAAAAAATCCTAGTATTCAATCACATGTTTGATAAGTTTATGTATCAGCTTGTCTAATGTAAAAAGGTTGTAAGATTTTAAAATTTGATGACAACGTGAACTAAAATCTTTAAATTGGTCCGCGCGTGTTTAATTCGTGCAAGTTTTAAAATTGTACAATAATGTGTAATGAAATTGTTATTAAATTTGAAGATTTGGGGTTATTTAATATGACAACCTGAATGTCTAGAAATTTCTTAAGTGATATAATCTATTGCAATAACTTATTCTTTTATATTATTATTTTTAATAAGAAAATTCAATTAAAGAGGTTTTAATTTTTTTCTCCTTATTCCTGTATTTTTTTTGTATTTTTGTATTTTTGTGGTCATAACTCAAAAGATGCAAAAATTATAGCAAAGTAATAAAAAACAACAAAAAGATCAATGATAAACAAAAAAATCCTAGTATTCAATCACATGTTTGATAAGTTTATGTATCAGCTTGTCTAATGTAAGAAGGATGTAAGATTTTAAAATTTGACTACAACGTGGACTAAAATCTTTAAATTGGTTCCGCACGTGTTTAATTCGTGCAAATTTTAAAATTGGACAACAATGTGTAACAAAATTGTCATTAAAATTTGAAGAATTAGGGTTATTTTTACAACCTGAAATGTCTCGAAATTTCTTAAGTGATATAATCTATTGCAATAACTTATTCTTTTATATGATTATTTTTAATAGGAAAATTCAATTAAAGATGTTTTAATTTTTTTTTCCTCATTTCTATATTTTTTTGTATTTTTGTGGTCATAACTCAAAAGATGCAAAAATTATAGCAAAGTAATAAAAAATAACAGAAAGATCAATGATAAACAAAAGAATCCTAGTATTCAATGACATGTTTTATAAGTTTATGTATCAGCTTTTCTAATGTAAAAAGGATGTAAGATTTTAAAATTTGACTACAACCTGGACTAAAATCTTTAAATTGGTATGCACGTGTTTAGATAGTGCTAATTTCAAAATTGGATAACAATGTGTAATAAAATTGTCATTAAATGTGAAGATTTGTGGTTATTTTGACAACCTGAAATGTCTCAAAATTTCTTAAGTGATATAATCTATTCCAATAACTTATTATGTGCACAAATATTATGTTTCTTATTCTCGTGGGATTATTAAACTCTGTTTTACCTTTTACGGGGCTTTTCTTTGTTCGATCCTTTACCCTTTGGATTTCTGATTTACAGGGTGGTATGCAATCAGATAATAGTCAATAGTTTTATTACCATGCTGGCTATGGATATACGAATGTAGATGGAAAACAAGTGTATGGTTCATCCGAATATCTTCAGCAACCTTATGGGTCAGAAGCCTTTCCATACTACTCATATGATTCAACTTATGCTGGAAATGCCTCGACTGGTTCTAGAAATGGCTCTGGGAAATCAAGTGCTGCAAAAACAAGTAACAATCCATCCAACAAAGTTTCAGCTTCGCCTTCTAATTCAAATGTTCAACACTCAGCTTCAAGTTTTTCGAGATCGACCTATCAAAATCAGCAGCCAAAGCCACCAAACAAGGTATAATAATGTCTTCTTATTGATGTTAATAAGTTTTTGTATTGATCTAAATTATCCATTTTTTTATACCACAGCCAAGTTCAGGTTATCAACGACCAGCTGGAAACTTTTAACAAAACTTAGGGGTTTATATGCAGTATGGCCCTGCAAAGCATATTTTTTTTGTATTTTTGTATTTTTGTGGTCATAACTCAAGAGATTCAAAAATTATAGCAAAGTAAGAAAAAACAACAAAAAGATCAATGATAAACAAAAAAATCCTAGTATTCAATCACATGTTTGATAAGTTTATGTATCAGCTTGTCTAATGTAAAAAGGTTGTAAGATTTTAAAATTTGATGGCAACGTGAACTAAAATCTTTAAATTGGTCCGCGCGTGTTTAATTCGTGCAAGTTTTAAAATTGTACAATAATGTGTAATGAAATTGTTATTAAATTTGAAGATTTGGGGTTATTTAATATGACAACCTGAATGTCTAGAAATTTCTTAAGTGATATAATCTATTGCAATAACTTATTCTTTTATATTATTATTTTTAATAAGAAAATTCAATTAAAGAGGTTTTAATTTTTTTCTCCTTATTCCTGTATTTTTTTTGTATTTTTGTATTTTTGTGGTCATAACTCAAAAGATGCAAAAATTATAGCAAAGTAATAAAAAACAACAAAAAGATCAATGATAAACCAAAAAATCCTAGTATTCAATCACATGTTTGATAAGTTTATGTATCAGCTTGTCTAATGTAAAAAGGATGTAAGATTTTAAAATTTGACTACAACGTGGACTAAAATCTTTAAATTGGTTCCGCACGTGTTTAATTCGTGCAAATTTTAAAATTGGACAACAATGTGTAACAAAATTGTCATTAAAATTTGAAGAATTAGGGTTATTTTTACAACCTGAAATGTCTCGAAATTTCTTAAGTGATATAATCTATTGCAATAACTTATTCTTTTATATGATTATTTTTAATAGGAAAATTCAATTAAAGATGTTTTAATTTTTTTTTCCTCATTTCAATGATAAACCAAAAAATCCTAGTATTCAATCACATGTTTGATAAGTTTATGTATCAGCTTGTCTAATGTAAAAAGGATGTAAGATTTTAAAATTTGACTACAACGTGGACTAAAATCTTTAAATTGGTTCCGCACGTGTTTAATTTGTGCAAATTTTAAAATTGGACAACAATGTGTAACAAAATTGTCATTAAAATTTGAAGAATTAGGGTTATTTTTACAACCTGAAATGTCTCGAAATTTCTTAAGTGATATAATCTATTGCAATAACTTATTCTTTTATATGATTATTTTGAATAGGAAAATTCAATTAAAGATGTTTTAATTTTTTTTTCCTCATTTCTATATTTTTTTGTATTTTTGTGGTCATAACTCAAAAGATGCAAAAATTATAGCAAAGTAATAAAAAATAACAGAAAGATCAATGATAAACAAAAGAATCCTAGTATTCAATGACATGTTTTATAAGTTTATGTATCAGCTTTTCTAATGTAAAAAGGATGTAAGATTTTAAAATTTGACTACAACCTGGACTAAAATCTTTAAATTGGTCTGCACGTGTTTAGATCGTGCTAATTTCAAAATTGGATAACAATGTGTAATAAAATTGTCATTAAATGTGAAGATTTGTGGTTATTTTGACAACCTGAAATGTCTCAAAATTTCTTAAGTGATATAATCTATTCCAATAACTTATTCTGTGCACAAATATTATGTTTCTTATTCTCGTGGGATTATTAAACTCTGTTTTACCTTTTACGGGGCTTTTCTTTGTTCGATCCTTTACCCTTTGGATTTCTGATTTACAGGGTGGTATGCAATCAGATAATAGTCCATAGTTTTATTACCATGCTGGCTATGGATATACGAATGTAGATGGAAAACAAGTGTATGGTTCATCCGAATATCTTCCGCAACCTTATGGATCAGAAGCCTTTCCATACTACTCATATGATTCAACTTATGCTGGAAATGCCTCGACTGGTTCTAGAAATGGCTCTGGGAAATCAAGTGCTGCAAAAACAAGTAACAATCCATCCAACAAAGTTTCAGCTTCGCCTTCTAGTTCAAATGTTCAACACTCAGCTTCAAGTTTTTCGAGATCGACCTATCAAAATCAGCAGCCAAAGCCACCAAACAAGGTATAATAATGTCTTCTTATTGATGTTAATAAGTTTTTGTATTGATCTAAATTATCCATTTTTTTATACCACAGCCAAGTTCAGGTTATCAACGACCAGCTGAAAACTTTTAACAAAACTTAGGGGTTTATATGCAGTATGGCCCTGCAAAGCATATTTCTTTTGTATTTTTGTATTTTTGTGGTCATAACTCAAGAGATTCAAAAATTATAGCATAGTAAGAAAAAACAACAAAAAGATCAATGATAAACAAAAAAATCCTAGTATTCAATCACATGTTTGATAAGTTTATGTATCATCTTGTCTAATGTAAAAAGGTTGTAAGATTTTAAAATTTGATGACAACGTGAACTAAAATCTTTAAATTGGTCCGCAAGTGTTTAATTCGTGCAAGTTTTAAAATTGGACAATAATGTGTAGTAAAATTGTCATTAAATTTGAAGATTTGGGGTTATTTAATATGACAACCTGAATGTCTCGAAATTTCTTAAGTGATATAATCTATTGCAATAACTTATTCTTTTATATTATTATTTTTAATAAGAAAATTCAATTAAAGAGGTTTTAATTTTTTTTTCCTTATTCCTGTAGTTTTTTTGTATTTTTGTATTATTGTGGTCATAACTCAAAAGATGAAAAAATTATAGCAAAGTAATAAAAAAACAACAAAAAGATCAATGATAAACCAAAAAATCCTAGTATTCAATCACATGTTTGATAAGTTTATATATCAGCTTGTCTATTATAAAAAGGATATAAGATTTTAAAATTTGACTACAACCTGGACTAAAATCTTTAAATTGGTCTGCACGTGTTTAGATCGTGCTAATTTTAAAATTGGACAACAATATGTAGTAAAATTGACATTAAATTTGAAGATTTAGAGTTATTTAGTTTGACAACCTGAATTTCTCGAAGTTTCTTAAGTGATATAATCTATTGCAATAACTTATTCCTTTATATGATTATTTTTAATAGGAAAATTCAATTAAAGGGGTTATAATATTTTTCCCTCATATCTATAATTTTTTTTTTTGAGGTCATAACTCAAACGATGAAAAAATTATAGCAAAGTAATAAAAAACCCGGAAAAGATCATTGTTAAACAAAAGAATCCTAGTATTCAATCTCTTGTTTGATAAGTTTATGTATCAGCTTGTCTAATGTAAAAAGGATGTAAAATTTCAAAATTTGACTACAACGTGGACTAAAATCTTTAAATTGGTTCCGCACGTGTTTAATTCGTGCTAATTTTAAAATTGGACAACAATGTGTAGTAAAATTGTCATTAAAATTTGAAGAATTAGGGTTATTTTTACTACCTGAAATGTCTCGAAATTTCTTAAGTGATATAATCTATTGCAATAACTTATTCTTTTATATGATTATTTTTAATAGGAAAATTCAATTAAAGATGTTTTAATTTTTTTTTCCTCATTTCTATATTTTTTTTGTATTTTGGTAGTCATAACTCAAAAGATGCAAAAATTATAGCAAAGTAATAAAAAATAACAGAAAGATCAATGATAAACAAAAGAATCCTAGTATTCAATGACATATTTTATAAGTTTATGTATCAGCTTTTCTAATGTAAAGAGGATGTAAGATTTTAAAATTTGACTACAACCTGGACTAAAATCTTTAAATTGGTCTGCACGTGTTTAGATCGTGCTAATTTCAATGTGTAATAAAATTGTCATTAAATGTGAAGATTTGTGGTTATTTTGACAACCTGAAATGTCTCAAAATTTCTTAAGTGATATAATCTATTCCAATAACTTATTCTGTGCACAAATATTATGTTTCTTATTCTCGTGGGATTATTAAACTCTGTTTTACCTTTTACGGGGCTTTTCTTTGTTCGATCTTTTACCCTTTGGATTTCTGATTTACATGGTGGTATGCAATCAGATAATAGTCCATTGTTGTATTACCATGCTGGCTATGGATATACGAATGTAGATGGAAAAAAAGTGTATGGTTCATCCGAATATCTTCAGCAACCTTATGGGTCAGAAGCCTTTCCATACTACTCATATGATTCAACTTATGCTGGAAATGCCTCGACTGGTTCTAGAAATGGCTCTGGGAAATCAAGTGCTGCAAAAACAAGTAACAATCCATCCAACAAAGTTTCAGCTTCGCCTTCTAATTCAAATGTTCAACACTCAGCTTCAAGTTTTTCGAGATCGACCTATCAAAATCAGCAGCCAAAGCCACCAAACAAGGTATAATAATGTCTTCTTATTGATGTTAATAAGTTTTTGTATTGATCTAAATTATCCATTTTTTTATACCACAGCCAAGTTCAGGTTATCAACGACCAGCTGGAAACTTTTAACAAAACTTAGGGGTTTATATGCAGTATGGCCCTGCAAAGCATATTTTTTTTGTATTTTTGTATTTTTGTGGTCATAACTCAAGAGATTCAAAAATTATAGCAAAGTAAGAAAAAACAACAAAAAGATCAATGATAAACAAAAAAATCCTAGTATTCAATCACATGTTTGATAAGTTTATGTATCAGCTTGTCTAATGTAAAAAGGTTGTAAGATTTTAAAATTTGATGACAACGTGAACTAAAATCTTTAAATTGGTCCGCACGTGTTTAATTCGTGCAAGTTTTAAAATTGGACAATAATGTGTAGTAAAATTGTCATTAAATTTGAAGATTTGGGGTTATTTAATATGACAACCTGAATGTCTCGAAATTTCTTAAGTGATATAATCTATTGCAATAACTTATACTTTTATATTATTATTTTTAATAAGAAAATTCAATTAAAGAGGTTTTAATTTTTTTTTCCTTATTCCTATATTTTTTTTTGTATTTTTGTATTATTGTGGTCATAACTCAAAAGATGCAAAAATTATAGCAAAGTAATAAAAAAACAACAAAAAGATCAATGATAAACCAAAAAATCCTAGTATTCAATCACATGTTTGATAAGTTTATGTACCAGCTTGTCTATTATAAAAAGGATGTAAGATTTTAAAATTTGACTACAACCTGGACTAAAATCTTTAAATTGGTCTGCACGTGTTTAGATCGTGCTAATTTTAAAATTGGACAACAATATTTAGTAAAATTGACATTAAATTTGAAGATTTAGAGTTATTTAGTTTGACAACCTGAATTTCTCGAAATTTCTTAAGTGATATAATCTATTGCAATAACTTATTCCTTTATATGATTATTTTTAATAGGAAAATTCAATTAAAGGGGTTATAATATTTTTCCCTCATATCTATATCTTTTTTGTATTTTTGAGGTCATAACTCAAACGATGCAAAAATTATAGCAAAGTAATAAAAAACCAGGAAAAGATCATTGTTAAACAAAAGAATCCTATTATTCAATCTCATGTTTGATAAGTTTATGTATCAGCTTGTCTAATGTAAAAAGGATGTAAGATTTTAAAATTTGACTACAACGTGGACTAAAATCTTTAAATTGGTTCCGCACGTGTTTAATTCGTGCTAATTTTAAAATTGGACAACAATGTGTAATAAAATTGTCATTAAAATTTGAAGAATTAGGGTTATTTTTATAACCTGAAATGTCTCGAAATTTCTTAAGTGATATAATCTATTGCAATAACTTATTCTTTTATATGATTATTTTTAATAGGAAAATTCAATTAAAGATGTTTTAATTTTTTTTCCCTCATTTCTATATTTTTTTTGTATTTTTGTGGTCATAACTCAAAAGATGCAAAAATTATAGCAAAGTAATAAAAAATAACAGAAAGATCAATGATAAACAAAAGAATCCTAGTATTCAATGACATATTTTATAAGTTTATGTATCAGCTTTTCTAATGTAAAAAGGATGTAAGATTTTAAAATTTGACTACAACCTGGACTAAAATCTTTAAATTGGTCTGCACGTGTTTAGATCGTGCTAATTTCAATGTGTAATAAAATTGTCATTAAATGTGAAGATTTGTGGTTATTTTGACAACCTGAAATGTCTCAAAATTTCTTAAGTGATATAATCTATTCCAATAACTTATTCTGTGCACAAATATTATGTTTCTTATTCTCGTGGGATTATTAAACTCTGTTTTACCTTTTACGGGGCTTTTCTTTGTTCGATCTTTTACCCTTTGGATTTCTGATTTACAGGGTGGTATGCAATTAGATAATAGTCCATTGTTGTATTACCATGCTGGCTATGGATATACGAATGTAGATGGAAAACAAGTGTATGGTTCATCCGAATATCTTCAGCAACCTTATGGGTCAGAAGCCTTTCCATACTACTCATATGATTCAACTTATGCTGGAAATGCCTCGACTGGTTCTAGAAATGGCTCTGGGAAATCAAGTGCTGCAAAAACAAGTAACAATCCATCCAACAAAGTTTCAGCTTCGCCTTCTAATTCAAATGTTCAACACTCAGCTTCAAGTTTTTCGAGATCGACCTATCAAAATCAGCAGCCAAAGCCACCAAACAAGGTATAATAATGTCTTCTTATTGATGTTAATAAGTTTTTGTATTGATCTAAATTATCCATTTTTTTATACCACAGCCAAGTTCAGGTTATCAACGACCAGCTGGAAACTTTTAACAAAACTTAGGGGTTTATATGCAGTATGGCCCTGCAAAGCATATTTTTTTTGTATTTTTGTATTTTTGTGGTCATAACTCAAGAGATTCAAAAATTATAGCAAAGTAAGAAAAAACAACAAAAAGATCAATGATAAACAAAAAAATCCTAGTATTCAATCACATGTTTGATAAGTTTATGTATCAGCTTGTCTAATGTAAAAAGGTTGTAAGATTTTAAAATTTTATGACAACGTGAACTAAAATCTTTAAATTGGTCCGCACGTGTTTAATTCGTGCAAGTTTTAAAATTGGACAATAATGTGTAGTAAAATTGTCATTAAATTTGAAGATTTGGGGATATTTAATATGACAACCTGAATGTCTCGAAATTTCTTAAGTGATATAATCTATTGCAATAACTTATACTTTTATATTATTATTTTTAATAAGAAAATTCAATTAAAGAGGTTTTAATTTTTTTTTTCCTTATTCCTGTATTTTTTTTGTATTTTTGTATTATTGTGGTCATAACTCAAAAGATGCAAAAATTATAGCAAAGTAATAAAAAAACAACAAAAAGATCAATGATAAACCAAAAAATCCTAGTATGCAATCACACGTTTGATAAGTTTATGTACCAGCTTGTCTATTATAAAAAGGATGTAAGATTTTAAAATTTGACTACAACCTGGACTAAAATCTTTAAATTGGTCTGCACGTGTTTAGATCGTGCTAATTTTAAAATTGGACAACAATATTTCGTAAAATTGACATTAAATTTGAAGATTTAGAGTTATTTAGTTTGACAACCTGAATTTCTCGAAATTTCTTAAGTGATATAATCTATTGCAATATCTTATTCCTTCATATGATTATTTTTAATAGGAAAATTCAATGAAAGGGGTTATAATATTTTTCCCTCATATCTATATCTTTTTTGTATTTTTGAGGTCATAACTCAAACGATGCAAAAATTATAGCAAAGTAATAAAAAACCAGGAAAAGATCATTGTTAAACAAAAGAATCCTATTATTCAATCTCATGTTTGATAAGTTTATGTATCAGCTTGTCTAATGTAAAAAGGATGTAAGATTTTAAAATTTGACTACAACGTGGACTAAAATCTTTAAATTGGTTCCGCACGTGTTTAATTCGTGCTAATTTTAAAATTGGACAACAATGTGTAATAAAATTGTCATTAAAATTTGAAGAATTAGGGTTATTTTTATAACCTGAAATGTCTCGAAATTTCTTAAGTGATATAATCTATTGCAATAACTTATTCTTTTATATGATTATTTTTTAATAGGAAAATTCAATTAAAGATGTTTTAATTTTTTTTTCCTCATTTCTATATTTTTTTTGTATTTTTGTGGTCATAACTCAAAAGATGCAAAAATTATAGCAAAGTAATAAAAAATAACAGAAAGATCAATGATAAACAAAAGAATCCTAGTATTCAATGACATATTTTATAAGTTTATGTATCAGCTTTTCTAATGTAAAAAGGATGTAAGATTTTAAAATTTGACTACAACCTGGACTAAAATCTTTAAATTGGTCTGCACGTGTTTAGATCGTGCTAATTTCAATGTGTAATAAAATTGTCATTAAATGTGAAGATTTATGGTTATTTTGACAACCTGAAATGTCTCAAAATTTCTTAAGTGATATAATCTATTCCAATAACTTATTCTGTGCACAAATATTATGTTTCTTATTCTCGTGGGATTATTAAACTCTGTTTTACCTTTTACGGGGCTTTTCTTTGTTCGATCTTTTACCCTTTGGATTTCTGATTTACAGGGTGGTATGCAATCAGATAATAGTCCATTGTTGTGTTACCATGCTGGCTATGGATATACGAATGTAGATGGAAAACAAGTGTATGGTTCATCCGAATATCTTCAGCAACCTTATGGGTCAGAAGCCTTTCCATACTACTCATATGATTCAACTTATGCTGGAAATTCCTCGACTGGTTCTAGAAATGGCTCTGGGAAATCAAGTGCTGCAAAAACAAGTAACAATCCATCCAACAAAGTTTCAGCTTCGCCTTCTAATTCAAATGTTCAACACTCAGCTTCAAGTTTTTCGAGATCGACCTATCAAAATCAGCAGCCAAAGCCACCAAACAAGGTATAATAATGTCTTCTTATTGATGTTAATAAGTTTTTGTATTGATCTAAATTATCAATTTTTTTATACCACAGCCAAGTTCAGGTTATCAACGACCAGCTGGAAACTTTTAACAAAACTTAGGGGTTTATATGCAGTATGGCCCTGCAAAGCATATTTTTTTTGTATTTTTGTATTTTTGTGGTCATAACTCAAGAGATTCAAAAATTATAGCAAAGTAAGAAAAAACAACAAAAAGATCAATGATAAACAAAAAAATCCTAGTATTCAATCACATGTTTGATAAGTTTATGTATCAGCTTGTCTAATGTAAAAAGGTTGTAAGATTTTAAAATTTGATGACAATGTGAACTAAAATCTTTAAATTGGTCCGCACGTGTTTAATTCGTGCAAGTTTTAAAATTGGACAATAATGTGTAGTAAAATTGTCATTAAATTTGAAGATTTGGGGTTATTTAATATGACAACCTGAATGTCTCGAAATTTCTTAAGTGATATAATCTATTGAAATAACTTATACTTTTATATTATTATTTTTAATAAGAAAATTCAATTAAAGAGGTTTTAATTTTTTTTTCCTTATTCCTGTATTTTTTTTGTATTTTTGTATTATTGTGGTCATAACTCAAAAGATGCAAAAATTATAGCAAAGTAATAAAAAAACAACAAAAAGATCAATGATAAACCAAAAAATCCTAGTATGCAATCACATGTTTGATAAGTTTATGTACCAGCTTGTCTATTATAAAAAGGATGTAAGATTTTAAAATTTGACTACAACTTGGACTAAAATCTTTAAATTGGTCTGCACGTGTTTAGATCGTGCTAATTTTAAAATTGGACTACAATATTTAGTAAAATTGACATTAAATTTGAAGATTTAGAGTTATTTAGTTTGACAACCTGAATTTCTCGAAATTTCTTAAGTGATATAATCTATTGCAATATCTTATTCCTTCATATGATTATTTTTAATAGGAAAATTCAATTAAAGGGGTTATAATATGTTTCCCTCATATCTATATCTTTTTTGTATTTTTGAGGTCATAACTCAAACGATGCAAAAATTATAGCAAAGTAATAAAAAACCAGGAAAAGATCATTGTTAAACAAAAAGAATCCTATTATTCAATCTCATGTTTGATAAGTTTATGTATCAGCTTGTCTAATGTAAAAAGGATGTAAGATTTTAAAATTTGACTACAACGTGGACTAAAATCTTTAAATTGGTTCCGCACGTGTTTAATTCGTGCTAATTTTAAAATTGGACAACAATGTGTAATAAAATTGTCATTAAAATTTGAAGAATTAGGGTTATTTTTATAACCTGAAATGTCTCGAAATTTCTTAAGTGATATAATCTATTGCAATAACTTATTCTTTTATATGATTATTTTTAATAGGAAAATTCAATTAAAGATGTTTTAATTTTTTTTTCCTCATTTCTATATTTTTTTTGTATTTTTGTGGTCATAACTCAAAAGATGCAAAAATTATAGCAAAGTAATAAAAAATAACAGAAAGATCAATGATAAACAAAAGAATCCTAGTATTCAATGACATATTTTATAAGTTTATGTATCAGCTTTTCTAATGTAAAAAGGATGTAAGATTTTAAAATTTGACTACAACCTGGACTAAAATCTTTAAATTGGTCTGCACGTGTTTAGATCGTGCTAATTTCAATGTGTAATAAAATTGTCATTAAATGTGAAGATTTGTGGTTATTTTGACAACCTGAAATGTCTCAAAATTTCTTAAGTGTTATAATCTATTCCAATAACTTATTCTGTGCACAAATATTATGTTTCTTATTCTCGTGGGATTATTAAACTCTGTTTTACCTTTTACGGGGCTTTTCTTTGTTCGATCTTTTACACTTTGGATTTCTGATTTACAAGGTGGTATGCAATCAGATAATAGTCCATTGTTGTATTACCATGCTGGCTATGGATATACGAATGTAGATGGAAAACAAGTGTATGGTTCATCCGAATATCTTCAGCAACCTTATGGGTCAGAAGCCTTTCCATACTACTCATATGATTCAACTTATGCTGGAAATGCCTCGACTGGTTCTAGAAATGGCTCTGGGAAATCAAGTGCTGCAAAAACAAGTAACAATCCATCCAACAAAGTTTCAGCTTCGCCTTCTAATTCAAATGTTCAACACTCAGCTTCAAGTTTTTCGAGATCGACCTATCAAAATCAGCAGCCAAAGCCACCAAACAAGGTATAATAATGTCTTCTTATTGATGTTAATAAGTTTTTGTATTGATCTAAATTATCCATTTTTTTATACCACAGCCAAGTTCAGGTTATCAACGACCAGCTGGAAACTTTTAACAAAACTTAGGGGTTTATATGCAGTATGGCCCTGCAAAGCATATTTTTTTTGTATTTTTGTATTTTTGTGGTCATAACTCAAGAGATTCAAAAATTATAGCAAAGTAAGAAAAAATAACAAAAAGATCAATGATAAACAAAAAAATCCTAGTATTCAATCACATGTTTGATAAGTTTATGTATCAGCTTGTCTAATGTAAAAAGGTTGTAAGATTTTAAAATTTGATGACAACGTGAACTAAAATCTTTAAATTGGTCCGCACGTGTTTAATTCGTGCAAGTTTTAAAATTGGACAATAATGTGTAGTAAAATTGTCATTAAATTTGAAGATTTGGGGTTATTTAATATGACAACCTGAATGTCTCGAAATTTCTTAAGTGATATAATCTATTGCAATAACTTATACTTTTATATTATTATTTTTAATAAGAAAATTCAATTAAAGAGGTTTTAATTTTTTTTCCTTATTCATGTATTTTTTTTGTATTTTTGTATTATTGTGGTCATAACTCAAAAGATGCAAAAATTATAGCAAAGTAATAAAAAAACAACAAAAAGATCAATGATAAACCAAAAAATCCTAGTATGCAATCACATGTTTGATAAGTTTATGTACCAGCTTGTCAATTATAAAAAAGGATGTAAGATTTTAAAATTTGACTACAACCTGGACTAAAATCTTTAAATTGGTCTGCACGTGTTTAGATCGTGCTAATTTTAAAATTGGACAACAATATTTAGTAAAATTGACATCAAATTTGAAGATTTAGAGTTATTTAGTTTGACAACCTGAATTTCTCGAAATTTCTTAAGTGATATAATCTATTGCAATAACTTATTCCTTCATATGATTATTTTTAATAGGAAAATTCAATTAAAGGGGTTATAATATTTTTCCCTCATATCTATATCTTTTTTGTATTTTTGAGGTCATAACTCAAACGATGCAAAAATTATAGCAAAGTAATAAAAAACCAGGAAAAGATCATTGTTAAACAAAAGAATCCTATTATTCAATCTCATGTTTGATAAGTTTATGTATCAGCTTGTCTAATGTAAAAAGGATGTAAGATTTTAAAATTTGACTACAACGTGGATTAAAATCTTTAAATTGGTTCCGCACGTGTTTAATTCGTGCTAATTTTAAAATTGGACAACAATGTGTAATAAAATTGTCATTAAAATTTGAAGAATTAGGGTTATTTTTATAACCTGAAATGTCTCGAAATTTCTTAAGTGATATAATCTATTGCAATAACTTATTCTTTTATATGATTATTTTTAATAGGAAAATTCAATTAAAGATGTTTTAATTTTTTTTTCCTCATTTCTATATTTTTTTTGTATTTTTGTGGTCATAACTCAAAAGATGCAAAAATTATAGCAAAGTAATAAAAAATAACAGAAAGATGAATGATAAACAAAAGAATCCTAGTATTCAATGACATATTTTATAAGTTTATGTATCAGCTTTTCTAATGTAAAAAGGATGTAAGATTTTAAAATTTGACTACAACCTGGACTAAAATCTTTAAATTGGTCTGCACGTGTTTAGATCGTGCTAATTTCAAAATTGGATA
The DNA here is from genome assembly GCA_038501285.1 of Penstemon eatonii. NCBI lineage: Eukaryota > Viridiplantae > Streptophyta > Magnoliopsida > Lamiales > Plantaginaceae > Penstemon > Penstemon eatonii. The sequence goes on from JBCEGF010001339.1 coordinate 1,717,479, forward strand.
ACAATGTGTAATAAAATTGTCGTTAAATGTGAAGATTTTTGGTTATTTTGACAACCTGAAATGTCTCAAAATTTCTTAAGTGATATAATCTATTCCAATAACTTATTCTGTGCACAAATATATGTTTCTTATTCTCGTGGGATTATTAAACTCTATTTTTCCTTTTACGGGGCTTTTCTTTGTTCGATCTTTTACCCTTTGGATTTCTGATTTACAGGGTGGTATGAAATCAGATAATAGTCCATAGTTGTATTACCATGCTGGCTATGGATATACGAATGTAGATGGAAAACAAGTGTATGGTTCATCCGAATATCTTCAGCAACCTTATGGGTCAGAAGCCTTTCCATACTACTCATATGATTCAACTTATGCTGGAAATGCCTCGACTGGTGCTAGAAATGGCTCTCGGAAATCAAGTGCTGCAAAAACAAATAACAATCCATCCAACAATGTTTCAGCTTCGTCTTCTAATTCAAATGTTCAACACTCTGCTTCAAGTTTTTCGAGATCGACCTATCAAAATCAGCAACCAAAGCCACCAAACAAGGTATAATAATGTCTTCTTATTGATGTTAATAAGTTTTTGTATTGATCTAAATTATCCATTTTTTTATACCGCAGCCTAGTTCAGGTTATCAACGACTAGCTGGAAACTTTTACCAAAACCCTGGGGTTAATATGAAATATGGCCCTGCAAAGCATATTTTTTTTTTTGTATTTTTGTATTTTTGTGGTCATAACTCAAGAGATTCAAAAATTATAGCAAAGTAAGAAAAAACAACAAAAAGATCAATGATAAACAAAAAAATCCTAGTATTCAATCACATGTTTGATAAGTTTATGTATCAGCTTGTCTAATGTAAAAAGATTGTAAGATTTTAAAATTTTATGACAACGTGAACTAAAATCTTTAAATTGGTCCGCACGTGTTTAATTCGTGCAAGTTTTAAAATTGGACAATAATGTGTAGTAAAATTGTCATTAAATTTTAAGATTTGGGGTTATTTAATATGACAACCTGAATGTCTCGAAATTTCTTAAGTGAAATAATCTATTGCAATAACTTATTCTTTTATATTATTATTTTTAATAAGAAAATTCAATTAAAGAGGTTTTAATTTTTTTTCCCTTATTCCTGTATTTTTTTTGTATTTTTGTATTATTGTGGTCATAACTCAAAAGATGCAAAAATTATAGCAAAGTAATAAAAAAACAACAAAAAGATCAATGATAAACCAAAAAATCCTAGTATTCAATCACATGTTTGATAAGTTTATGTATCAGCTTGTCTATTATAAAAAGGATGTAAGATTTTAAAATTTGACTACAACTTGGACTAAAATCTTTAAATTGGTCTGCACGTGTTTAGATCGTGCTAATTTTAAAATTGGACAACAATATGTAGTAAAATTGACATTAAATTTGAAGATTTAGAGTTATTTAGTTTGACAACCTGAATTTCTCGAAATTTCTTAAGTGATATAATCTATTGCAATAACTTATTCCTTTATATGATTATTTTTAATAGAAAAATTCAATTAAAGGGGTTATAATGTTTTTCCCTCATATCAATATCTTTTTTGTATTTTTGAGGTCATAACTCAAACGATACAAAAATTATAGCAAAGTAATAAAAAACAAGGAAAAGATCAATGTTAAACAAAAGAATCCTAGTATTCAATTACATGTTTGATAAGTTTATGTATCAGCTTGTCTAATGTAAAAAGGATGTAAGATTTTTAAATTTGACTACAACGTGGACTAAAATCTTTAAATTGGTTCCGCACGTGTTTAATTCGTGCTAATTTTAAAATTGGACAACAATGTGTAATAAAATTGTCATTAAAATTTGAGGAATTAGGGTTATTTTTACAACCTAAAATGTCTCGAAATTCCTTAAGTGATATAATCTATTGCAATAACTTATTCTTTTATATGATTATTTTTAATAGGAAAATTCAATTAAGGATGTTTTAATTTTTTTTCCTCATTTCTATATTTTTTTTTGTATTTTTGTGGTCATAACTCAAAAGATGCAAAAATTATAGCAAAGTAATAAAAAACAACAGAAAGATCAATGATAAACAAAAGAATCCTAGTATTCAATGACATGTTTTATAAGTTTATGTATCAGCTTTTCTAATGTAAAAAGGATGTAAGATTTTAAAATTTGACTACAACCTGGACTAAAATCTTTAAATTTGTCTGCACGTGTTTAGATCGTGCTAATTTCAATGTGTAATAAAATTGTCATTAAATGTGAAGATTTGTGGTTATTTTGACAACCTGAAATGTCTCAAAATTTCTTAAGTGATATAATCTATTCCAATAACTTATTCTGTGCACAAATATTATGTTTCTTATTCTCGTGGGATTATTAAACTCTGTTTTACCTTTTACGGGGCTTTTCTTTGTTCGATCTTTTACCCTTTGGATTTCTGATTTACAGGGTGGTATGCAATCAGATAATAGTCCATTGTTGTGTTACCATGCTGGCTATGGATATACGAATGTAGATGGAAAACAAGTGTATGGTTCATCCGAATATCTTCAGCAACCTTATGGGTCAGAAGCCTTTCCATACTACTCATATGATTCAACTTATGCTGGAAATGCCTCGACTGGTTCTAGAAATGGCTCTGGGAAATCAAGTGCTGCAAAAACAAGTAACAATCCATCCAACAAAGTTTCAGCTTCGCCTTCTAATTCAAATGTTCAACACTCAGCTTCAAGTTTTTCGAGATCGACCTATCAAAATCAGCAGCCAAAGCCACCAAACAAGGTATAATAATGTCTTCTTATTGATGTTAATAAGTTTTTGTATTGATCTAAATTATCCATTTTTTTATACCACAGCCAAGTTCAGGTTATCAACGACCAGCTGGAAACTTTTAACAAAACTTAGGGGTTTATATGCAGTATGGCCCTTCAAAGCATATTTTTTTTGTATTTTTGTATTTTTGTGGTCATAACTCAAGAGATTCAAAAATTATAGCAAAGTAAGAAAAAACAACAAAAAGATCAATGATAAACAAAAAAATCCTAGTATTCAATCACATGTTTGATAAGTTTATGTATCAGCTTGTCTAATGTAAAAAGGTTGTAAGATTTTAAAATTTGATGACAACGTGAACTAAAATCTTTAAATTGGTCCGCACGTGTTTAATTCGTGCAAGTTTTAAAATTGGACAATAATGTGTAGTAAAATTGTCATTAAATTTGAAGATTTGGGGTTATTTAATGACAACCTGAATGTCTCGAAATTTCTTAAGTGATATAATCTATTGCAATAACTTATACTTTTATATTATTATTTTTAATAAGAAAATTCAATTAAAGAGGTTTTAATTTTTTTTTCCTTATTCCTGTATTTTTTTTGTATTTTTGTATTATTGTGTTCATAACTCAAAAGATGCAAAAATTATAGCAAAGTAATAAAAAAACAACAAAAAGATCAATGATAAACCAAAAAATCCTAGTATGCAATCACATGTTTGATAAGTTTATGTACCAGCTTGTCTATTATAAAAAGGATGTAAGATTTTAAAATTTGACTACAACCTGGACTAAAATCTTTAAATTTTCTGCACGTGTTTAGATCGTGCTAATTTTAAAATTGGACTATAATATTTAGTAAAATTGACATTAAATTTGAAGATTTAGAGTTATTTAGTTTGACAACCTGAATTTCTCGAAATTTCTTAAGTGATATAATCTATTGCAATATCTTATTCCTTCATATGATTATTTTTAATAGGAAAATTCAATTAAAGGGGTTATAATATTTTTCCCTCATATCTATATCTTTTTTGTATTTTTGAGGTCATAACTCAAACGATGCAAAAATTATAGCAAAGTAATAAAAAACCAGGAAAAGATCATTGTTAAACAAAAAGAATCCTATTATTCAATCTCATGTTTGATAAGTTTATGTATCAGCTTGTCTAATGTAAAAAGGATGTAAGATTTTAAAATTTGACTACAACGTGGACTAAAATCTTTAAATTGGTTCCGCACGTGTTTAATCCGTGCTAATTTTAAAATTGGACAACAATGTGTAATAAAATTGTAATTAAAATTTGAGAATTAGGGTTATTTTTATAACCTGAAATGTCTCGAAATTTCTTAAGTGATATAATCTATTGCAATAACTTATTCTTTTATATGATTATTTTTAATAGGAAAATTCAATTAAAGATGTTTTAATTTTTTTTTCCTCATTTCTATATTTTTTTTGTATTTTTGTGGTCATAACTCAAAAGATGCAAAAATTATAGCAAAGTAATAAAAAATAACAGAAAGATCAATGATAAACAAAAGAATCCTAGTATTCAATGACATATTTTATAAGTTTATGTATCAGCTTTTCTAATGTAAAAAGGATGTAAGGTTTTAAAATTTGACTACAACCTGGACTAAAATCTTTAAATTGGTCTGCACGTGTTTAGATCGTGCTAATTTCAATGTGTAATAAAATTGTCATTAAATGTGAAGATTTGTGGTTATTTTGACAACCTGAAATGTCTCAAAATTTCTTAAGTGATATAATCTATTCCAATAACTTATTCTGTGCACAAATATTATGTTTCTTATTCTCGTTGGATTATTAAACTCTGTTTTACCTTTTACGGGGCTTTTCTTTGTTCGATCTTTTACCCTTTGGATTTCTGATTTACAGGGTGGTATGCAATCAGATAATAGTCCATTGTTGTATTACCATGCTGGCTATGGATATACGAATGTTGATGGAAAACAAGTGTATGGTTCATCCGAATATCTTCAGCAACCTTATGGGTCAGAAGCCTTTCCATACTACTCATATGATTCAACTTATGCTGGAAATGCCTCGACTGGTTCTAGAAATGGCTCTGGGAAATCAAGTGCTGCAAAAACAAGTAACAATCCATCCAACAAAGTTTCAGCTTCGCCTTCTAATTCAAATGTTCAACACTCAGCTTCAAGTTTTTCGAGATCGACCTATCAAAATCAGCAGCCAAAGCCACCAAACAAGGTATAATAATGTCTTCTTATTGATGTTAATAAGTTTTTGTATTGATCTAAATTATCCATTTTTTTATACCACAGCCAAGTTCAGGTTATCAACGACCAGCTGGAAACTTTTAACAAAACTTAGGGGTTTATATGCAGTATGGCCCTGCAAAGCATATTTTTTTTGTATTTTTGTATTTTTGTGGTCATAACTCAAGAGATTCAAAAATTATAGCAAAGTAAGAAAAAACAACAAAAAGATCAATGATAAACAAAAAAATCCTAGTATTCAATCACATGTTTGATAAGTTTATGTATCAGCTTGTCTAATGTAAAAAGGTTGTAAGATTTTAAAATTTGATGACAACGTGAACTAAAATCTTTAAATTGGTCCGCACGTGTTTAATTCGTGCAAGTTTTAAAATTGGACAATAATGTGTAGTAAAATTGTCATTAAATTTGAAGATTTGGGGTTATTTAATATGACAACCTGAATGTCTCGAAATTTCTTAAGTGATATAATCTATTGCAATAACTTATACTTTTATATTATTATTTTTAATAAGAAAATTCAATTAAAGAGGTTTTAATTTTTTTTTTCCTTATTCATGTATTTTTTTTGTATTTTTGTATTATTGTGGTCATAACTCAAAAGATGCAAAAATTATAGCAAAGTAATAAAAAAACAACAAAAAGATCAATGATAAACCAAAAAATCCTAGTATGCAATCACACGTTTGATAAGTTTATGTACCAGCTTGTCTATTTTAAAAAGGATGTAAGATTTTAAAATTTGACTACAACCTGGACTAAAATCTTTAAATTGGTCTGCACGTGTTTAGATCGTGCTAATTTTAAAATTGGACAACAATATTTAGTAAAATTGACATTAAATTTGAAGATTTAGAGTTATTTAGTTTGACAACCTGAATTTCTCGAAATTTCTTAAGTGATATAATCTATTGCAATAACTTATTCCTTCATATGATTATTTTTAATAGGAAAATTCAATTAAAGGGGTTATAATATTTTTCCCTCATATCTATATCTTTTTTGTATTTTTGAGGTCATAACTCAAACGATGCAAAAATTATAGCAAAGTAATAAAAAACCAGGAAAAGATCATTGTTAAACAAAAGAATCCTATTATTCAATCTCATGTTTGATAAGTTTATGTATCAGCTTGTCTAATGTAAAAAGGATGTAAGATTTTAAAATTTGACTACAACGTGGACTAAAATCTTTAAATTGGTTCCGCACGTGTTTAATTCGTGCTAATTTTAAAATTGGACAACAATGTGTAATAAAATTGTCATTAAAATTTGAAGAATTAGGGTTATTTTTATAACCTGAAATGTCTCGAAATTTCTTAAGTGATATAATCTATTGCAATAACTTATTCTTTTATATGATTATTTTTTAATAGGAAAATTCAATTAAAGATGTTTTAATTTTTTTTTCCTCATTTCTATATTTTTTTTGTATTTTTGTGGTCATAACTCAAAAGATGCAAAAATTATAGCAAAGTAATAAAAAATAACAGAAAGATGAATGATAAACAAAAGAATCCTAGTATTCAATGACATATTTTATAAGTTTATGTATCAGCTTTTCTAATGTAAAAAGGATGTAAGATTTTAAAATTTGACTACAACCTGGACTAAAATCTTTAAATTGGTCTGCACGTGTTTAGATCGTGCTAATTTCAATGTGTAATAAAATTGTCATTAAATGTGAAGATTTGTGGTTATTTTGACAACCTGAAATGTCTCAAAATTTCTTAAGTGATATAATCTATTCCAATAACTTATTTTGTGCACAAATATTATGTTTCTTATTCTCGTGGGATTATTAAACTCTGTTTTACCTTTTACGGGGCTTTTCTTTGTTCGATCTTTTACCCTTTGGATTTCTGATTTACAGGGTGGTATGCAATCAGATAATAGTCCATTGTTGTGTTACCATGCTGGCTATGGATATACGAATGTAGATGGAAAACAAGTGTATGGTTCATCCGAATATCTTCAGCAACCTTATGGGTCAGAAGCCTTTCCATACTACTCATATGATTCAACTTATGCTGGAAATGCCTCGACTGGTTCTAGAAATGGCTCTGGGAAATCAAGTGCTGCAAAAACAAGTAACAATCCATCCAACAAAGTTTCAGCTTCGCCTTCTAATTCAAATGTGCAACACTCAGCTTCAAGTTTTTCGAGATCGACCTATCAAAATCAGCAGCCAAAGCCACCAAACAAGGTATAATAATGTCTTCTTATTGATGTTAATAAGTTTTTGTATTGATCTAAATTATCCATTTTTTTATACCACAGCCAAGTTCAGGTTATCAACGACCAGCTGGAAACTTTTAACAAAACTTAGGGGTTTATATGCAGTATGGCCCTGCAAAGCATATTTTTTTTGTATTTTTGTATTTTTGTGGTCATAACTCAAGAGATTCAAAAATTATAGCAAAGTAAGAAAAAACAACAAAAAGATCAATGATAAACAAAAAAATCCTAGTATTCAATCACATGTTTGATAAGTTTATGTATCAGCTTGTCTAATGTAAAAAGGTTGTTAGATTTTAAAATTTGATGACAACGTGAACTAAAATCTTTAAATTGGTCCGCACGTGTTTAATTCGTGCAAGTTTTAAAATTGGACAATAATGTGTAGTAAAATTGTCATTAAATTTGAAGATTTGGGGTTATTTAATATGACAACCTGAATGTCTCGAAATTTCTTAAGTGATATAATCTATTGCAATAACTTATACTTTTATATTATTATTTTTAATAAGAAAATTCAATTAAAGAGGTTTTAATTTTTTTTCCTTATTCCTGTATTTTTTTTGTATTTTTGTATTATCGTGGTCATAACTCAAAAGATGCAAAAATTATAGCAAAGTAATAAAAAAACAACAAAAAGATCAATGATAAACCAAAAAATCCTAGTATGCAATCACATGTTTGATAAGTTTATGTACCAGCTTGTCTATTATAAAAAGGATGTAAGATTTTAAAATTTGACTACAACCTGGACTAAAATCTTTAAATTGGTCTGCACGTGTTTAGATCGTGCTAATTTTAAAATTGGACTACAATATTTAGTAAAATTGACATTAAATTTGAAGATTTAGAGTTATTTAGTTTGACAACCTGAATTTCTCGAAATTTCTTAAGTTATATAATCTATTGCAATATCTTATTCCTTCATATGATTATTTTTAATAGGAAAATTCAATTAAAGGGGTTATAATATGTTTCCCTCATATCTATATCTTTTTTGTATTTTTGAGGTCATAACTCAAACGATGCAAAAATTATAGCAAAGTAATAAAAAACCAGGAAAAGATCATTGTTAAACAAAAAGAATCCTATTATTCAATCTCATGTTTGATAAGTTTATGTATCAGCTTGTCTAATGTAAAAAGGATGTAAGATTTTAAAATTTGACTACAACGTGGACTAAAATCTTTAAATTGGTTCCGCACGTGTTTAATTCGTGCTAATTTTAAAATTGTACAACAATGTGTAATAAAATTGTCATTAAAATTTGAAGAATTAGGGTTATTTTTATAACCTGAAATGTCTCGAAATTTCTTAAGTGATATAATCTATTGCAATAACTTATTCTTTTATATGATTATTTTTAATAGGAAAATTCAATTAAAGATGTTTTAATTTTTTTTTCCTCATTTCTATATTTTTTTTGTATTTTTGTGGTCATAACTCAAAAGATGCAAAAATTATAGCAAAGTAATAAAAAATAACAGAAAGATGAATGATAAACAAAAGAATCCTAGTATTCAATGACATATTTTATAAGTTTATGTATCAGCTTTTCTAATGTAAAAAGGATGTAAGATTATAAAATTTGACTACAACCTGGACTAAAATCTTTAAATTGGTCTGCACGTGTTTAGATCGTGCTAATTTCAAAATTGGATAACAATGTGTAATAAAATTGTCGTTAAATGTGAAGATTTTTGGTTATTTTGACAACCTGAAATGTCTCAAAATTTCTTAAGTGATATAATCTATTCCAATAACTTATTCTGTGCACAAATATATGTTTCTTATTCTCGTGGGATTATTAAACTCTATTTTTCCTTTTACGGGGCTTTTCTTTGTTCGATCTTTTACCCTTTGGATTTCTGATTTACAGGGTGGTATGCAATCAGATAATAGTCCATTGTTGTGTTACCATGCTGGCTATGGATATACGAATGTAGATGGAAAACAAGTGTATGGTTCATCCGAATATCTTCAGCAACCTTATGGGTCAGAAGCCTTTCCATACTACTCATATGATTCAACTTATGCTGGAAATGCCTCGACTGGTTCTAGAAATGGCTCTGGGAAATCAAGTGCTGCAAAAACAAGTAACAATCCATCCAACAAAGTTTCAGCTTCGCCTTCTAATTCAAATGTTCAACACTCAGCTTCAAGTTTTTCGAGATCGACCTATCAAAATCAGCAGCCAAAGCCACCAAACAAGGTATAATAATGTCTTCTTATTGATGTTAATAAGTTTTTGTATTGATCTAAATTATCCATTTTTTTATACCACAGCCAAGTTCAGGTTATCAACGACCAGCTGGAAACTTTTAACAAAACTTAGGGGTTTATATGCAGTATGGCCCTGCAAAGCATATTTTTTTTGTATTTTTGTATTTTTGTGGTCATAACTCAAGAGATTCAAAAATTATAGCAAAGTAAGAAAAAACAACAAAAAGATCAATGATAAACAAAAAAATCCTAGTATTCAATCACATGTTTGATAAGTTTATGTATCAGCTTGTCTAATGTAAAAAGGTTGTAAGATTTTAAAATTTGATGACAACGTGAACTAAAATCTTTAAATTGGTCCGCACGTGTTTAATTCGTGCAAGTTTTAAAATTGGACAATAATGTGTAGTAAAATTGTCATTAAATTTGAAGATTTGGGGTTATTTAATATGACAACCTGAATGTCTCGAAATTTCTTAAGTGATATAATCTATTGCAATAACTTATACTTTTATATTATTATTTTTAATAAGAAAATTCAATTAAAGAGGTTTTAATTTTTTTTTCCTTATTCCTGTATTTTTTTTGTATTTTTGTATTATTGTGGTCATAACTCAAAAGATGCAAAAATTATAGCAAAGTAATAAAAAAACAACAAAAAGATCAATGATAAACCAAAAAATCCTAGTATGTAATCACATGTTTGATAAGTTTATGTACCAGCTTGTCTATTATAAAAAGGATGTAAGATTTTAAAATTTGACTACAACCTGGACTAAAATCTTTAAATTGGTCTGCACGTGTTTAGATCGTGCTAATTTTAAAATTGGACTACAATATTTAGTAAAATTGACATTAAATTTGAAGATTTAGAGTTATTTAGTTTGACAACCTGAATTTCTCGAAATTTCTTAAGTGATATAATCTATTGCAATATCTTATTCCTTCATATGATTATTTTTAATAGGAAAATTCAATTAAAGGGGTTATAATATGTTTCCCTCATATCTATATCTTTTTTGTATTTTTGAGGTCATAACTCAAACGATGCAAAAATTATAGCAAAGTAATAAAAAACCAGGAAAAGATCATTGTTAAACAAAAAGAATCCTATTATTCAATCTCATGTTTGATAAGTTTATGTATCAGCTTGTCTAATGTAAAAAGGATGTAAGATTTTAAAATTTGACTACAACGTGGACTAAAATCTTTAAATTGGTTCCGCACGTATTTAATTCGTGCTAATTTTAAAATTGTACAACAATGTGTAATAAAATTGTCATTAAAATTTGAAGAATTAGGGTTATTTATATAACCTGAAATGTCTCGAAATTTCTTAAGTGATATAATCTATTGCAATAACTTATTCTTTTATATGATTATTTTTAATAGGAAAATTCAATTAAAGATGTTTTAATTTTTTTTTCCTCATTTCTATATTTTTTTTGTATTTTTGTGGTCATAACTCAAAAGATGCAAAAATTATAGAAAAGTAATAAAAAATAACAGAAAGATGAATGATAAACAAAAGAATCCTAGTATTCAATGACATATTTTATAAGTTTATGTATCAGCTTTTCTAATGTAAAAAGGATGTAAGATTTTAAAATTTGACTACAACCTGGACTAAAATCTTTAAATTGGTCTGCACGTGTTTAGATCGTGCTAATTTCAAAATTGGATAACAATGTGTAATAAAATTGTCGTTAAATGTGAAGATTTTTGGTTATTTTGACAACCTGAAATGTCTCAAAATTTCTTAAGTGATATAATCTATTCCAATAACTTATTCTGTGCACAAATATATGTTTCTTATTCTCGTGGGATTATTAAACTCTATTTTTCCTTTTACGGGGCTTTTCTTTGTTCGATCTTTTACCCTTTGGATTTCTGATTTACAGGGTGGTATGCAATCAGATAATAGTCCATAGTTGTATTACCATGCTGGCTATGGATATACGAATGTAGATGGAAAACAAGTGTATGGTTCATCCGAATATCTTCAGCAACCTTATGGGTCAGAAGCCTTTCCATACTACTCATATGATTCAACTTATGCTGGAAATGCCTCGACTGGTGCTAGAAATGGCTCTCGGAAATCAAGTGCTGCAAAAACAAATAACAATCCATCCAACAATGTTTCAGCTTCGTCTTCTAATTCAAATGTTCAACACTCTGCTTCAAGTTTTTCGAGATCGACCTATCAAAATCAGCAACCAAAGCCACCAAACAAGGTATAATAATGTCTTCTTATTGATGTTAATAAGTTTTTGTATTGATCTAAATTATCCATTTTTTTATACCGCAGCCTAGTTCAGGTTATCAACGACTAGCTGGAAACTTTTACCAAAACCCTGGGGTTTATATGAAATATGGCCCTGCAAAGCATATTTTTTTTTTTTGTATTTTTGTATTTTTGTGGTCATAACTCAAGAGATTCAAAAATTATAGCAAAGTAAGAATAAACAACAAAAAGATCAATGATAAACAAAAAAATCCTAGTATTCAATCACAAGTTTGATAAGTTTATGTATCAGCTTGTCTAATGTAAAAAGATTGTAAGATTTTAAAATTTGATGACAACGTGAACTAAAATCTTTAAATTGGTCCGCACGTGTTTAATTCGTGCAAGTTTTAAAATTGGACAATAATGTGTAGTAAAATTGTCATTAAATTTTAAGATTTGGGGTTATTTAATATGACAACCTGAATGTCTCGAAATTTCTTAAGTGAAATAATCTATTGCAATAACTTATTCTTTTATATTATTATTTTTAATAAGAAAATTCAATTAAAGAGGTTTTAATTTTTTTTCCCTTATTCTTGTATTTTTTTTGTATTTTTGTATTATTGTGGTCATAACTCGAAAGATGCAAAAATTATAGCAAAGTAATAAAAAAACAACAAAAAGATCAATGATAAACCAAAAAATCCTAGTATTCAATCACATGTTTGATAAGTTTATGTATCAGCTTGTCTATTATAAAAAGGATGTAAGATTTTAAAATTTGACTACAACCTGGACTAAAATCTTTAAATTGGTCTGCACGTGTTTAGATCGTGCTAATTTTAAAATTGGACAACAATATGTAGTAAAATTGACATTAAATTTGAAGATTTAGAGTTATTTAGTTTGACAACCTGAATTTCTCGAAATTTCTTAAGTGATATAATCTATTGCAATAACTTATTCCTTTATATGATTATTTTTAATAGAAAAATTCAATTAAAGGGGTTATAATGTTTTTCCCTCATATCTATATCTTTTTTGTATTTTTGAGGTCATAACTCAAACGATGCAAAAATTATAGCAAAGTAATAAAAAACAAGGAAAAGATCAATGTTAAACAAAAGAATCCTAGTATTCAATTACATGTTTGATAAGTTTATGTATCAGCTTGTCTAATGTAAAAAGGATGTAAGATTTTTAAATTTGACTACAACGTGGACTAAAATCTTTAAATTGGTTCCGCACGTGTTTAATTCGTGCTAATTTTAAAATAGGACAACAATGTGTAATAAAATTGTCATTAAAATTTGAGGAACTAGGGTTATTTTTACAACCTAAAATGTCTCGAAATTCCTTAAGTGATATAATCTATTGCAATAACTTATTCTTTTATATGATTATTTTTTATAGGAAAATTCAATTAAAGATGTTTTAATTTTTTTTCCTCATTTCTATATTTTTTTTTGTATTTTTGTGGTCATAACTCAAAAGATGCAAAAATTATAGCAAAGTAATAAAAAACAACAGAAAGATCAATGATAAACAAAAGAATCCTAGTATTCAATGACATGTTTTATAAGTTTATGTATCGGCCTTTCTAATGTAAATAGATTGTAAGATTTTAAAATTTGACTACAACCTGGACTAAAATCTTTAAATTGGTCTGCACGTGTTTAGATCGTGCTAATTTTAAAATTGGATAACAATGTGTAATAAAATTGTCATTAAATTTGAAGATTTGTGGTTATTTTGACAACCTGAAATGTCTCAAAATTTCTTAAGTGATATAATCTATTCCAATAACTTATTCTGTGCACAAATATTATGTTTCTTATTCTCGTGGGATTATTAAACTCTGTTTTACCTATTACGGGGCTTTTCTTTGTTCGATCTTTTACCCTTTGGATTTCTGATTTACAGGGTGGTATGCAATCAGATAATAGTCCAAAGTTTTATTACCATGCTGGCTATGGATATATGAATGTAGATGGAAAACAAATGTATGGTTCATCCGAATATCTTCAGCAACCCTATGGGTCAGAATCCTTTCCATACTACTCATATGATTCAACCTATGCTGGAAATGCCTCGACAGGTGCTAGAAATGGCTCTGGGAAATCAAGTGCTGCAAAAACAAATAACAATCCATCTAACCAATTTTCAGCTTCGCCTTCTAATTCAAATGTTCAACCCTCTGCTTCAAGTTTTTCGGAATCAACCTATCAAAATCAGCAATCAAAGCAACCAAACAAAGTATAATAATGTCTTCTTATTGATGTTAATAAGTTTTTGTATTGGTCTAAATTATCCATTTTTTTATACCACAGCTAAGTTCAGGTTATCAACGACCAGCTGGAAACTTTTACCAAAACCCAGGGGTTTATATGCAATATGGCCATGCAAAGCATATTTTTTTTGTATTTTTGTATTTTTGTGGTCATAACTCAAGAGATGCCAAAATTATAGCAAAGTAAGAAAAAACAACAAAAAGATCAATGATAAACAAAAAAATCCTATTATTCAATCACATGTTTGATAAGTTTATGTATCAGCTTGTCTAATGTAAAAAGGTTGTAACATTTTAAAATTTGATGACAACGTGAACTAAAATCTTTAAATTGGTCCGCGCGTGTTTAATTCGTGCAAGTTTTAAAATTGTACAATAATGTGTAATGAAATTGTTATTAAATTTGAAGATTTGGGGTTATTTAATATGACAACCTGAATGTCTCCAAATTTCTTAAGTGATATAATCTATTGCAATAACTTATTATTTTATATTATTATTTTTAATAAGAAAATTCAATTAAAGAGGTTTTAATTTTTTTCTCCTTATTCCTGTATTTTTTTTGTATTTTTGTATTTTTGTGGTCATAACTCAAAAGATGCAAAAATTATAGCAAAGTAATAAAAAACAACAAAAAGATCAATGATAAACCAAAAAATCCTAGTTTTCAATCACATGTTTGATAAGTTTATGTATCAGCTTGTCCATTATAAAAAGGATGTAAGATTTTAAAATTTGAATAAAACTTGGACTAAAATCTTTAAATTGGTCTGCACATGTTTAGATCGTGTTAATTTTAAAATTGGACAACAATATGTAGTAGAATTGACATTAAATTTGAATATTTAGGGTTATTTAGTTTGACAACCTGAATGTCTCGAAATTTCTTAAGTGATATAATCTACTGCAATAACTTATTCTTTTATATGATTATTTTTAGTAGGAAAATTCAATTAAAGGGGTTATAATATTTTTCCCTCATATCTATATCTTTTTTGTATTTTTGAGGTCATAACTCAAACGATGCAAAAATTATAGCAAAGTAATAAAAAACCAGGAAAAGATCATTGTTAAACAAAATAATCCTAGTATTCAATCACATGTTTGATAAGTTTATGTATCAGCATGTCTAATGTAAAAAGGATGTAAGATTTTAAAATTTGACTACAACGTGGACTAAAATCTTTAAATTGGTTCCGCACGTGTTTAATTCGTGCTAATTTTAAAATTGGACAACAATGTGTAATAAAATTGTCATTAAAATTTGAAGAATTAGGGTTATTTTTACAACCTGATCAAATGTCTCGAAATTTCTTAAGTGATATAATCTATTGCAATAACTTATTCTTTTATATGATTTTTTTTAATAGGAAAATTCAATTAAAGATGTTTTAATTTTTTTTTCCTCATTTCTATAATTTTTTTGTATTTTTGTGGTCATAACTCAAAAGATGCAAAAATTATAGCAAAGTAATAAAAAATAACAGAAAGATCAATGATAAACAAAAGAATCCTAGTATTCAATGACATGTTTTATAAGTTTATGTATCAGCTTTTCTAATGTAAAAAGGATGTAAGATTTTAAATTTGACTACAACCTGGACTAAAATCTTTAAATTGGTCTGCACGTGTTTAGATCGTGCTAATTTCAAAATTGGATAACAATGTGTAATAAAATTGTCATTAAATGTGAAGATTTGTGGTTATTTTGACAACCTGAAATGTCTCAAAATTTCTTAAGTGATATAATCTATTCCAATAACTTATTCTGTGCACAAATATTATGTTTCTTATTCTCGTGGGATTATTAAATTCTCTTTTACCTTTTACGGGGCTTTTCTTTGTTCGATCTTTTACCCTTTGGATTTCTGATTTACAGGGTGGTATGCAATCAGATAATAGTCCATAGTTGTATTATCATGCTGGCTATGGATATACGAATGTAGATGGAAAACAAGTGTATGGTTCATCCGAATATCTTCAGCAACCTTATGGGTCAGAAGCCTTTCCATACTACTCATATGATTCAACTTATGCTGGAAATGCCTCGACTGGTTCTAGAAATGGCTCTGGGAAATCAAAGTGCTGCAAAAACAAGTAACAATCCATCCAACAAAGTTTCAGCTTCGCCTTCTAATTCAAATGTTCTACACTCAGCTTCAAGTTTTTCGAGATCGACCTATCAAAATCAGCAGCCAAAGCCACCAAACAAGGTATAATAATGTCTTCTTATTGATGTTAATAAGTTTTTGTATTGATCTAAATTATCCATTTTTTTATACCACAGCCAAGTTCAGGTTATCAACGACCAGCTGGAAACTTTTGTATTTTTGTATTATTGTGGTCATAACTCAAAAGATGCAAAAATTATAGCAAAGTAATAAAAAAACAACAAAAAGATTAATGATAAACCAAAAAATCCTAGTATTCAATCACATGTTTGATAAGTTTATGTACCAGCTTGTCTATTATAAAAAGGATGTAAGATTTTAAAATTTGACTACAACCTGGACTAAAATCTTTAAATTGGTCTGCACGTGTTTAGATCGTGCTAATTTTAAAATTGGACAACAATATTTAGTAAAATTGACATTAAATTTGAAGATTTAGAGTTATTTAGTTTGACAACCTGAATTTCTCGAAATTTCTTAAGTGATATAATCTATTGCAATAACTTATTCCTTTATATGATTATTTTTAATAGGAAAATTCAATTAAAGGGGTTATAATATTTTTCCCTCATATCTATATCTTTTTTGTATTTTTGAGGTCATAACTCAAACGATGAAAAATTATAGCAAAGTAATAAAAAACCAGGAAAAGATCATTGTTAAACAAAAGAATCCTATTATTCAATCTCATGTTTGATAAGTTTATGTATCAGCTTGTCTAATGTAAAAAGGATGTAAGATTTTAAAATTTGACTACAACGTGGACTAAAATCTTTAAATTGGTTCCGCACGTGTTTAATTCGTGCTAATTTTAAAATTGGACAACAATGTGTAATAAAATTGTCATTAAAATTTGAAGAATTAGGGTTATTTTTACAACCTGAAATGTCTCGAAATTTCTTAAGTGATATAATCTATTGCAATAACTTATTCTTTTATATGATTATTTTTAATAGGAAAATTCAATTAAAGATGTTTTAATTTTTTTTCCCTCATTTCTATATTTTTTTTGTATTTTTGTGGTCATAACTCAAAAGATGCAAAAATTATAGCAAAGTAATAAAAATTAACAGAAATATCAATGATAAACAAAAGAATCCTAGTATTCAATGACTTGTTTTATAAGTTTTTGTATCAGCTTTTCTAATGTAAAAAGGATGTAAGATTTTAAAATTTGACTACAACCTGGACTAAAATCTTTAAATTGGTCTGCACGTGTTTAGATCGTGCTAATTTTAAAATTGGATAACAATGTGTAATAAAATTGTCATTAAATTTGAAGATTTGTGGTTATTTTGACAACCTGAAATGTCTCAAAATTTCTTAAGTGATATAATCTATTCCAATAACTTATTCTGTGCACAAATATTATGTTTCTTATTCTCGTGGGATTATTAAACTCTGTTTTACCTATTACGGGGCTTTTCTTTGTTCGATCTTTTACCCTTTGGATTTCTGATTTACAGGGTGGTATGCAATCATATAATAGTCCAAAGTTTTATTACCATGCTGGCTATGGATATACGAATGTAGATGGAAAACAAATGTATGGTTCATCCGAATATCTTCAGCAACCTTATGGGTCAGAATCCTTTCCATACTACTCATATGATTCAACCTATGCTGGAAATGCCTCGACAGGTGCTAGAAATGGCTATGGGAAATCAAGTGCTGCAAAAACAAATAACAATCCATCTAACCAAGTTTCAGCTTCGCCTTCTAATTCAAATGTTCAACCCTCTGCTTCAAGTTTTTCGGAATCGACCTATCAAAATCAGCAATCAAAGCCACCAAACAAGGTATAATAATGTCTTCTTATTGATGTTAATAAGTTTTTGTATTGGTCTAAATTATCCTTTTTTTTATACCACAGCCAAGTTCAGGTTATCAACGACCAGCTGGAAACTTTTACCAAAACCCAGGGGTTTATATGCAATATGGCCATGCAAAGCATATTTTTTTTGTATTTTTGTATTTTTGTGGTAATAACTCAAGAGATGCAAAAATTATAGCAAAGTAAGAAAAAACAACAAAAAGATCAATGATAAACAAAAAAATCCTAGTATTCAATCACATGTTTGATAAGTTTATGTATCAGCTTGTCTAATGTAAAAAGGTTGTAACATTTTAAAATTTGATGACAACGTGAACTAAAATCTTTAAATTGGTCCGCGCGTGTTTAATTCGTGCAAGTTTTAAAATTGTACAATAATGTGTAATGAAATTGTTATTAAATTTGAAGATTTGGGGTTATTTAATATGACAACCTGAATGTCTCCAAATTTCTTAAGTGATATAATCTATTGCAATAACTTATTCTTTTATATTATTATTTTTAATAAGAAAATTCAATTAAAGAGGTTTTAATTTTTTTCTCCTTATTCCTGTATTTTTTTTGTATTTTTGTGGTCATAACTCAAAAGATGCAAAAATTATAGCAAAGTAATAAAAAACAACAAAAAGATCAATGATAAACCAAAAAATCCTAGTATTCAATCACATGTTTGATAAGTTTATGTATCAGCTTGTCCATTATAAAAAGGATGTAAGATTTTAAAATTTGACTAAAACCTGGACTAAAATCTTTAAATTGGTCTGCACATGTTTAGATCGTGCTAATTTTAAAATTGGACAACAATATGTAGTAGAATTGACATTAAATTTGAATATTTAGGGTTATTTAGTTTGACAACCTGAATGTCTCGAAATTTCTTAAGTGATATAATCTACTGCAATAACTTATTCTTTTATATGATTATTTTTAGTAGGAAAATTCAATTAAAGGGGTTATAATATTTTTCCCTCATATCTATATCCCTTTTGTATTTTTGAGGTCATAACTCAAACGATGCAAAAATTATAGCAAAGTAATAAAAAACCAGGAAAAGATCATTGTTAAACAAAATAATCCTAGTATTCAATCACATGTTTGATAAGTTTATGTATCAGCTTGTCTAATGTAAAAAGGTTGTAACATTTTAAAATTTGATGACAACGTGAACTAAAATCTTTAAATTGGTCCGCGCGTGTTTAATTCGTGCAAGTTTTAAAATTGTACAATAATGTGTAATGAAATTGTTATTAAATTTGAAGATTTGGGGTTATTTAATATGACAACCTGAATGTCTCCAAATTTCTTAAGTGATATAATCTATTGCAATAACTTATTATTTTATATTATTATTTTTAATAAGAAAATTCAATTAAAGAGGTTTTAATTTTTTTCTCCTTATTCCTGTATTTTTTTGTATTTTTGTATTTTTGTGGTCATAACTCAAAAGATGCAAAAATTATAGCAAAGTAATAAAAAACAACAAAAAGATCAATGATAAACCAAAAAATCCTAGTATTCAATCACATGTTTGATAAGTTTATGTATCAGCTTGTCCATTATAAAAAGGATGTAAGATTTTAAAATTTGACTAAAACTTGGACTAAAATCTTTAAATTGGTCTGCACATGTTTAGATCGTGTTAATTTTAAAATTGGACAACAATATGTAGTAGAATTGACATTAAATTTGAATATTTAGGGTTATTTAGTTTGACAACCTGAATGTCTCGAAATTTCTTAAGTGATATAATCTACTGCAATAACTTATTCTTTTATATGATTATTTTTAGTAGGAAAATTCAATTAAAGGGGTTATAATATTTTTCCCTCATATCTATATCTTTTTTGTATTTTTGAGGTCATAACTCAAACGATGCAAAAATTATAGCAAAGTAATAAAAAACCAGGAAAAGATCATTGTTAAACAAAATAATCCTAGTATTCAATCACATGTTTGATAAGTTTATGTATCAGCTTGTCTAATGTAAAAAGGATGTAAGATTTTAAAATTTGACTACAACGTGGACTAAAATCTTTAAATTGGTTCCGCACGTGTTTAATTCGTGCTAATTTTAAAATTGGACAACAATGTGTAATAAAATTGTCATTAAAATTTGAAGAATTAGGGTTATTTTTACAACCTGAAATGTCTCGAAATTTCTTAAGTGATATAATCTATTGCAATAACTTATTCTTTTATATGATTTTTTTTAATAGGAAAATTCAATTAAAGATGTTTTAATTTTTTTTTCCTCATTTCTATAATTTTTTTGTATTTTTGTGGTCATAACTCAAAAGATGCAAAAATTATAGCAAAGTAATAAAAATTAACAGAAATATCAATGATAAACCAAAAAATCCTAGTATTCAATCACATGTTTGATAAGTTTATGTACCAGCTTGTCTATTATAAAAAGGATGTAAGATTTTAAAATTTGACTACAACCTGGACTAAAATCTTTAAATTGGTCTGCACGTGTTTAGATCGTGCTAATTTTAAAATTGGACAACAATATTTAGTAAAATTGACATTAAATTTGAAGATTTAGAGTTATTTAGTTTGACAACCTGAATTTCTCGAAATTTCTTAAGTGATATAATCTATTGCAATAACTTATTCCTTTATATGATTATTTTTAATAGGAAAATTCAATTAAAGGGGTTATAATATTTTTCCCTCATATCTATATCTTTTTTGTATTTTTGAGGTCATAACTCAAACGATGAAAAATTATAGCAAAGTAATAAAAAACCAGGAAAAGATCATTGTTAAACAAAAGAATCCTATTATTCAATCTCATGTTTGATAAGTTTATGTATCAGCTTGTCTAATGTAAAAAGGATGTAAGATTTTAAAATTTGACTACAACGTGGACTAAAATCTTTAAATTGGTTCCGCACGTGTTTAATTCGTGCTAATTTTAAAATTGGACAACAATGTGTAATAAAATTGTCATTAAAATTTGAAGAATTAGGGTTATTTTTACAACCTGAAATGTCTCGAAATTTCTTAAGTGATATAATCTATTGCAATAACTTATTCTTTTATATGATTATTTTTAATAGGAAAATTCAATTAAAGATGTTTTAATTTTTTTTCCCTCATTTCTATATTTTTTTTTGTATTTTTGTGGTCATAACTCAAAAGATGCAAAAATTATAGCAAAGTAATAAAAATTAACAGAAATATCAATGATAAACAAAAGAATCCTAGTATTCAATGACTTGTTTTATAAGTTTTTGTATCAGCTTTTCTAATGTAAAAAGGATGTAAGATTTTAAAATTTGACTACAACCTGGACTAAAATCTTTAAATTGGTCTGCACGTGTTTAGATCGTGCTAATTTTAAAATTGGATAACAATGTGTAATAAAATTGTCATTAAATTTGAAGATTTGTGGTTATTTTGACAACCTGAAATGTCTCAAAATTTCTTAAGTGATATAATCTATTCCAATAACTTATTCTGTGCACAAATATTATGTTTCTTATTCTCGTGGGATTATTAAACTCTGTTTTACCTATTACGGGGCTTTTCTTTGTTCGATCTTTTACCCTTTGGATTTCTGATTTACAGGGTGGTATGCAATCAGATAATAGTCCAAAGTTTTATTACCATGCTGGCTATGGATATACGAATGTAGATGGAAAACAAATGTATGGTTCATCCGAATATCTTCAGCAACCTTATGGGTCAGAATCCTTTCCATACTACTCATATGATTCAACCTATGCTGGAAATGCCTCGACAGGTGCTAGAAATGGCTATGGGAAATCAAGTGCTGCAAAAACAAATAACAATCCATCTAACCAAGTTTCAGCTTCGCCTTCTAATTCAAATGTTCAACCCTCTGCTTCAAGTTTTTCGGAATCGACCTATCAAAATCAGCAATCAAAGCCACCAAACAAGGTATAATAATGTCTTCTTATTGATGTTAATAAGTTTTTGTATTGGTCTAAATTATCCTTTTTTTTATACCACAGCCAAGTTCAGGTTATCAACGACCAGCTGGAAACTTTTACCAAAACCCAGGGGTTTATATGCAATATGGCCATGCAAAGCATATTTTTTTTGTATTTTTGTATTTTTGTGGTAATAACTCAAGAGATGCAAAAATTATAGCAAAGTAAGAAAAAACAACAAAAAGATCAATGATAAACAAAAAAATCCTAGTATTCAATCACATGTTTGATAAGTTTATGTATCAGCTTGTCTAATGTAAAAAGGTTGTAACATTTTAAAATTTGATGACAACGTGAACTAAAATCTTTAAATTGGTCCGCGCGTGTTTAATTCGTGCAAGTTTTAAAATTGTACAATAATGTGTAATGAAATTGTTATTAAATTTGAAGATTTGGGGTTATTTAATATGACAACCTGAATGTCTCCAAATTTCTTAAGTGATATAATCTATTGCAATAACTTATTCTTTTATATTATTATTTTTAATAAGAAAATTCAATTAAAGAGGTTTTAATTTTTTTCTCCTTATTCCTGTATTTTTTTTGTATTTTTGTATTTTTGTGGTCATAACTCAAAAGATGCAAAAATTATAGCAAAGTAATAAAAAACAACAAAAAGATCAATGATAAACCAAAAAATCCTAGTATTCAATCACATGTTTGATAAGTTTATGTATCAGCTTGTCCATTATAAAAAGGATGTAAGATTTTAAAATTTGACTAAAACCTGGACTAAAATCTTTAAATTGGTCTGCACATGTTTAGATCGTGCTAATTTTAAAATTGGACAACAATATGTAGTAGAATTGACATTAAATTTGAATATTTACGGTTATTTAGTTTGACAACCTGAATGTATCGAAATTTCTTAAGTGATATAATCTACTGCAATAACTTATTCTTTTATATGATTATTTTTAGTAGGAAAATTCAATTAAAGGGGTTATAATATTTTTCCCTCATATCTATATCTTTTTTGTATTTTTGAGGTCATAACTCAAACGATGCAAAAATTATAGCAAAGTAATAAAAAACCAGGAAAAGATCATTGTTAAACAAAATAATCCTAGTATTCAATCACATGTTTGATAAGTTTATGTATCAGCTTGTCTAATGTAAAAAGGTTGTAACATTTTAAAATTTGATGACAACGTGAACTAAAATCTTTAAATTGGTCCGCGCGTGTTTAATTCGTGCAAGTTTTAAAATTGTACAATAATGTGTAATGAAATTGTTATTAAATTTGAAGATTTGGGGTTATTTAATATGACAACCTGAATGTCTCCAAATTTCTTAAGTGATATAATCTATTGCAATAACTTATTATTTTATATTATTATTTTTAATAAGAAAATTCAATTAAAGAGGTTTTAATTTTTTTCTCCTTATTCCTGTATTTTTGTGGTCATAACTCAAAAGATGCAAAAATTATAGCAAAGTAATAAAAAACAACAAAAAGATCAATGATAAACCAAAAAATCCTAGTATTCAATCACATGTTTGATAAGTTTATGTATCAGCTTGTCCATTATAAAAAGGATGTAAGATTTTAAAATTTGACTAAAACTTGGACTAAAATCTTTAAATTGGTCTGCACATGTTTAGATCGTGTTAATTTTAAAATTGGACAACAATATGTAGTAGAATTGACATTAAATTTGAATATTTAGGGTTATTTAGTTTGACAACCTGAATGTCTCGAAATTTCTTAAGTGATATAATCTACTGCAATAACTTATTCTTTTATATGATTATTTTTAGTAGGAAAATTCAATTAAAGGGGTTATAATATTTTTCCCTCATATCTATATCTTTTTTGTATTTTTGAGGTCATAACTCAAACGATGCAAAAATTATAGCAAAGTAATAAAAAACCAGGAAAAGATCATTGTTAAACAAAATAATCCTAGTATTCAATCACATGTTTGATAAGTTTATGTATCAGCTTGTCTAATGTAAAAAGGATGTAAGATTTTAAAATTTGACTACAACGTGGACTAAAATCTTTAAATTGGTTCCGCACGTGTTTAATTCGTGCTAATTTTAAAATTGGACAACAATGTGTAATAAAATTGTCATTAAAATTTGAAGAATTAGGGTTATTTTTACAACCTGAAATGTCTCGAAATTTCTTAAGTGATATAATCTATTGCAATAACTTATTCTTTTATATGATTTTTTTTAATAGGAAAATTCAATTAAAGATGTTTTAATTTTTTTTTCCTCATTTCTATAATTTTTTTGTATTTTTGTGGTCATAACTCAAAAGATGCAAAAATTATAGCAAAGTAATAAAAAATAACAGAAAGATCAATGATAAACAAAAGAATCCTAGTATTCAATGACATGTTTTATAAGTTTATGTATCAGCTTTTCTAATGTAAAAAGGATGTAAGATTTTAAATTTGACTACAACCTGGACTAAAATCTTTAAATTGGTCTGCACGTGTTTAGATCGTGCTAATTTCAAAATTGGATAACAATGTGTAATAAAATTGTCATTAAATGTGAAGATTTGTGGTTATTTTGACAACCTGAAATGTCTCAAAATTTCTTAAGTGATATAATCTATTCCAATAACTTATTCTGTGCACAAATATTATGTTTCTTATTCTCGTGGGATTATTAAATTCTCTTTTACCTTTTACGGGGCTTTTCTTTGTTCGATCTTTTACCCTTTGGATTTCTGATTTACAGGGTGGTATGCAATCAGATAATAGTCCATAGTTGTATTATCATGCTGGCTATGGATATACGAATGTAGATGGAAAACAAGTGTATGGTTCATCCGAATATCTTCAGCAACCTTATGGGTCAGAAGCCTTTCCATACTACTCATATGATTCAACTTATGCTGGAAATGCCTCGACTGGTTCTAGAAATGGCTCTGGGAAATCAAGTGCTGCAAAAACAAGTAACAATCCATCCAACAAAGTTTCAGCTTCGCCTTCTAATTCAAATGTTCTACACTCAGCTTCAAGTTTTTCGAGATCGACCTATCAAAATCAGCAGCCAAAGCCACCAAACAAGGTATAATAATGTCTTCTTATTGATGTTAATAAGTTTTTGTATTGATCTAAATTATCCATTTTTTTATACCACAGCCAAGTTCAGGTTATCAACGACCAGCTGGAAACTTTTGTATTTTTGTATTATTGTGGTCATAACTCAAAAGATGCAAAAATTATAGCAAAGTAATAAAAAAACAACCAAAAGATCAATGATAAACCAAAAAATCCTAGTATTCAATCACATGTTTGATAAGTTTATGTACCAGCTTGTCTATTATAAAAAGGATGTAAGATTTTAAAATTTGACTACAACCTGGACTAAAATCTTTAAATTGGTCTGCACGTGTTTAGATCGTGCTAATTTTAAAATTGGACAACAATATTTAGTAAAATTGACATTAAATTTGAAGATTTAGAGTTATTTAGTTTGACAACCTGAATTTCTCGAAATTTCTTAAGTGATATAATCTATTGCAATAACTTATTCCTTTATATGATTATTTTTAATAGGAAAATTCAATTAAAGGGGTTATAATATTTTTCCCTCATATCTATATCTTTTTTGTATTTTTGAGGTCATAACTCAAACGATGAAAAATTATAGCAAAGTAATAAAAAACCAGGAAAAGATCATTGTTAAACAAAAGAATCCTATTATTCGATCTCATGTTTGATAAGTTTATGTATCAGCTTGTCTAATGTAAAAAGGATGTAAGATTTTAAAATTTGACTACAACGTGGACTAAAATCTTTAAATTGGTTCCGCACGTGTTTAATTCGTGCTAATTTTAAAATTGGACAACAATGTGTAATAAAATTGTCATTAAAATTTGAAGAATTAGGGTTATTTTTACAACCTGAAATGTCTCGAAATTTCTTAAGTGATATAATCTATTGCAATAACTTATTCTTTTATATGATTATTTTTAATAGGAAAATTCAATTAAAGATGTTTTAATTTTTTTTCCCTCATTTCTATATTTTTTTTGTATTTTTGTGGTCATAACTCAAAAGATGCAAAAATTATAGCAAAGTAATAAAAAATAACAGAAAGATCAATGATAAACAAAAGAATCCTAGTATTCAATGACATGTTTTATAAGTTTATGTATCAGCTTTTCTAATGTAAAAAGGATGTAAGATTTTAAATTTGACTACAACCTGGACTAAAATCTTTAAATTGGTCTGCACGTGTTTAGATCGTGCTAATTTCAAAATTGGATAACAATGTGTAATAAAATTGTCATTAAATGTGAAGATTTGTGGTTATTTTGACAACCTGAAATGTCTCAAAATTTCTTAAGTGATATAATCTATTCCAATAACTTATTCTGTGCACAAATATTATGTTTCTTATTCTCGTGGGATTATTAAACTCTGTTTTACCTTTTACGGGGCTTTTCTTTGTTCGATCTTTTACCCTTTGGATTTCTGATTTACAGGGTGGTATGCAATCAGATAATAGTCCATAGTTGTATTACCATGCTGGCTATGGATATACGAATGTAGATGGAAAACAAGTGTATCCGAATATCTTCAGCAACCTTATGGGTCAGAAGCCTTTCCATACTACTCATATGATTCAACTTATGCTGGAAATGCCTCGACTGGTTCTAGAAATGGCTCTGGGAAATCAAGTGCTGCAAAAACAAGTAACAATCCATCCAACAAAGTTTCAGCTTCGCCTTCTAATTCAAATGTTCTACACTCAGCTTCAAGTTTTTCGAGATCGACCTATCAAAATCAGCAGCCAAAGCCACCAATCAAGGTATAATAATGTCTTCTTATTGATGTTAATAAGTTTTTGTATTGATCTAAATTATCCATTTTTTTATACCACAGCCAAGTTCAGGTTATCAACGACCAGCTGGAAACTTTTAACAAAACTTAGGGGTTTATATGCAGTATGGCCCTGCAAAGCATATTTTTTTTGTATTTTTGTATTTTTGTGGTCATAACTCAAGAGATTCAAAAATTATAGCAAAGTAAGAAAAAACAACAAAAAGATCAATGATAAACAAAAAGATCCTAGTATTCAATCACATGTTTGATAAGTTTATGTATCAGCTTGTCTAATGTAAAAAGGTTGTAAGATTTTAAAATTTGATGACAACGTGAACTAAAATCTTTAAATTGGTCCGCACGTGTTTAATTCGTGCAAGTTTTAAAATTGGACAATAATGTGTAGTAAAATTGTCATTAAATTTGAAGATTTGGGGTTATTTAATATGACAACCTGAATGTCTCGAAATTTCTTAAGTGATATAATCTATTGCAATAACTTATTCTTTTATATTATTATTTTTAATAAGAAAATTTCAATTAAAGAGTTTTTAATTTTTTTTCCTTATTCCTGTATTTTTTTTGTATTTTTGTATTATTGTGGTCATAACTCAAAAGATGCAAAAATTATAGCAAAGTAATAAAAAAACAACAAAAAGATCAATGATAAACCAAAAAATCCTAGTATTCAATCACATGTTTGATAAGTTTATGTACCAGCTTGTCTATTATAAAAAGGATGTAAGATTTTAAAATTTGACTACAACCTGGACTAAAATCTTTAAATTGGTCTGCACGTGTTTAGATCGTGCTAATTTTAAAATTGGACAACAATATTTAGTAAAATTGACATTAAATTTGAAGATTTAGAGTTATTTAGTTTGACAACCTGAATTTCTCGAAATTTCTTAAGTGATATAATCTATTGCAATAATTATTCCTTTATATGATTATTTTTAATAGGAAAATTCAATTAAAGGGGTTATAATATTTTTCCATCATATCTATATCTTTTTTGTATTTTTGAGGTCATAACTCAAACGATGCAAAAATTATAGCAAAGTAATAAAAATCCAGGAAAAGATCATTGTTAAACAAAAGAATCCTAGTATTCAATCTCATGTTTGATAAGTTTATGTATCAGCTTGTCTAATGTAAAAAGGATGTAAGATTTTAAAATTTGACTACAACGTGGACTAAAATCTTTAAATTGGTTCCGCACGTGTTTAATTCGTGCTAATTTTAAAATTGGACAACAATGTGTAATAAAATTGTCATTAAAATTTGAAGAATTAGGGTTATTTTTACAACCTGAAATGTCTCGAAATTTCTTAAGTGATATAATCTATTGCAATAACTTATTCTTTTATATGATTATTTCTAATAGGAAAATTCAATGAAAGATGTTTTAATTTTTTTTTTCCTCATTTCTATATTTTTTTTGTATTTTTGTGGTCATAACTCAAAAGATGCAAAAATTATAGCAAAGTAATAAAAAATAACAGAAAGATCAATGATAAACAAAAGAATCCTAGTATTCAATGACATGTTTTATAAGTTTATGTATCAGCTTTTCTAATGTAAAAAGGATGTAAGATTTTAAAATTTGACTACAACCTGGACTAAAATCTTTAAATTGATCTGCAAGTGTTTAGATCGTGCTAATTTCAAAATTGGATAACAATGTGTAATAAAATTGTCGTTAAATGTGAAGATTTTTGGTTATTTTGACAACCTGAAATGTCTCAAAATTTCTTAAGTGATATAATCTATTCCAATAACTTATTCTGTGCACAAATATTATGTTTCTTATTCTCGTGGGATTATTAAACTCTGTTTTACCTTTTACGGGGCTTTTCTTTGTTCGATCTTTTACCCTTTGGATTTCTGATTTACAGGATTGTATCCAATCAGATAATAGTCCATAGTTGTATTACCATGCTGGCTATGGATATACGAATGTAGATGGAAAACAAGTGTATGGTTCATCCGAATATCTTCCGCTACCTTATGGGTCAGAAGCCTTTCCATACTACTCATATGATTCAACTTATGTTGGAAATGCCTCGACTGGTTCTAGAAATGGCTCTGGGAAATCAATTGCTGCAAAAACAAGTAACAATCCATCCAAAAAAGTTTCAGCTTCGCCTTCTAATTCAAATGTTCAACACTCAGCTTCAAGTTTTTCGAGATCGACCTATCAAAATCAGCAGCCAAAGCCACCAAACAAGGTATAATAATGTCTTCTTATTGATGTTAATAAGTTTTTGTATTGATCTAAATTATCCATTTTTTTATACCACAGCCAAGTTCAGGTTATCAACGACCAGCTGGAAACTTTTAACAAAACTTAGGGGTTTATATGCAGTATGGCCCTGCAAAGCATATTTTTTTTGTATTTTTGTATTTTTGTGGTCATAACTCAAGAGATTCAAAAATTATAGCAAAGTAAGAAAAAACAACAGAAAGATAAATGATAAACAAAAAAATCCTAGTATTCAATCACATGTTTGATAAGTTTATGTATCAGCTTGTCTAATGTAAAAAGGTTGTAAGATTTTAAAATTTGATGACAACGTGAACTAAAATCTTTAAATTGGTCCGCACGTGTTTAATTCGTGCAAGTTTTAAAATTGGACAATAATGTGTAGTAAAATTGTCATTAAATTTGAAGATTTGGGGTTATTTAATATGACAACCTGAATGTCTCGAAATTTCTTAAATGATATAATCTATTGCAATAACTTATTCTTTTATATTATTATTTTTAATAAGAAAATTCAATTAAAGAGGTTT
This sequence comes from Penstemon eatonii, assembly GCA_038501285.1. Lineage (NCBI taxonomy): Eukaryota > Viridiplantae > Streptophyta > Magnoliopsida > Lamiales > Plantaginaceae > Penstemon > Penstemon eatonii. The sequence continues at coordinate 1,747,055 of JBCEGF010001339.1, forward strand.
TAATTTTTTTTCCTTATTCCTGTATTTTTTTTGTATTTTTGTATTATTGTGGTCATAACTCAAAAGATGCAAAAATTATAGCAAAGTAATAAAAAAACAACAAAAAGATCAATGATAAACCAAAAAATCATAGTATTAAATCACATGTTTGATAAGTTTATGTATCAGCTTGTCTATTATAAAAAGGATGTAAGATTTTAAAATTTGACTACAACCTGGACTAAAATCTTTAAATTGGTCTGCACGTGTTTAGATCGTGCTAATTTTAAAATTGGACAACAATATTTAGTAAAATTGACATTAAATTTGAAGATTTAGAGTTATTTAGTTTGACAACCTGAATTTCTCGAAATTTCTTAAGTGATATAATCTATTGCAATAACTTATTCCTTTATATGATTATTTTTAATAGGAAAATTCAATTAAAGGGGTTATAATATTTTTCCCTCATATCTATATCTTTTTTGTATTTTTGAGGTCATAACTCAAACGATGCAAAAATTATAGGAAAGTAATAAAAAATCAGGAAAAGATCATTGTTAAACAAAAGAATCCTAGTATTCAATCTCATGTTTGATAAGTTTATGTATCAGCTTGTCTAATATAAAAAGGATGTAAGATTTTAAAATTTGACTACAACGTGGACTAAAATCTTTAAATTGGTTCCGCACGTGTTTAATTCGTGCTAATTTTAAAATTGGACAACAATGTGTAATAAAATTGTCATTAAAATTTGAAGAATTAGGGTTATTTTTATAACCTGAAATGTCTCGAAATTTCTTAAGTGATATAATCTATTGCAATAACTTATTCTTTTATATGATTATTTTTAATAGGAAAATTCAATTAAAGATGTTTTAATTTTTTTCCCTCATTTCTATATTTTTTTTGTATTTTTGTGGTCATAACTCAAAAGATGCAAAAATTATAGCAAAGTAATAAAAAATAACAGAAATATCAATGATAAACAAAAGAATCCAAGTATTCAATGACATGTTTTATAAGTTTATGTATCAGCTTTTCTAATGTAAAAAGGATGTAAGATTTTAAAATTTGACTACAACCTGGACTAAAATCATTAAATTGGTCTGCACGTGTTTAGATCGTGCTAATTTCTAAATTGGATAACAATATGTAATAAAATTGTCATTAAATGTGAAGATTTTTGGTTATTTTGACAACCTGAAATGTCTCAAAATTTCTTAAGTGATATAATCTATTCCAATAACTTATTCTGTGCACAAATATTATGTTTCTTATTCTCGTGGGATTATTAAACTCTATTTTACCTTTTACGGGGCTTTTCTTTGTTCGATCTTTTACCCTTTGGATTTCTAATTTACAGGGTGGTATGCAATCAGATAATAGTCCATAGTTGTATTACCATGCTGGCTATGGATATACGAATGTAGATGGAAAACAAGTGTATGGTTCATCCGAATATCTTCAGCAACCTTATGGGTCAGAAGCCTTTTCATACTACTCGTATGATTCAACTTATGCTGGAAATGCCTCGACTGGTGCTAGAAATGGCTCTCGGAAATCAAGTGCTGCAAAAACAAATAACAATCCATACAACAATGTTTCAGCTTCGTCTTCTAATTCAAATGTTCAACACTCTGCTTCAAGTTTTTCGAGATCGACCTATCAAAATCAGCAACCAAAGCCACCAAACAAGGTATAATAATGTCTTCTTATTGATGTTAATAAGTTTTTGTATTGATCTAAATTATCCATTTTTTTATACCGTAGCCTAGTTCAGGTTATCAACGACTAGCTGGAAACTTTTACCAAAACCCAGGGGTTTATATGAAATATGGCCCTTCAAAGCATATTTTTTTTTTTGTATTTTTGTATTTTTGTGGTCATAACTCTAGAGATTCAAAAATTATAGCAAAGTAAGAAAAAACAACAAAAAGATCAATGATAAACAAAAAAATCCTAGTATTCAATCACATGTTTGATAAGTTTATGTATCAGCTTGTCTAATGTAAAAAGATTGTAAGATTTTAAAATTTGATGACAACGTGAACTAAAATCTTTAAATTGGTCCGCACGTATTTAATTCGTACAAGTTTTAAAATTGGACAATAATGTGTAGTAAAATTGTCATTAAATTTGAAGATTTGGGGTTATTTAATATGACAACCTGAATGTCTCGAAATTTCTTAAGTGAAATAATCTATTGCAATAACTTATTCTTTTATATTATTATTTTTAATAAGAAAATACAATTAAAGAGGTTTTAATTTTTTTCCTTTATTCCTGTATTTTTTTTTGTATTTTTGTATTATTGTGGTCATAACTCAAAAGATGCAAAAATTATAGCAAAGTAATAAAAAAACAACAAAAAGATCAATGATAAACCAAAAAATCCTAGTATTCAATCACATGTTTGATAAGTTTATGTATCAGCTTGTCTATGATAAAAAGGATGTAAGATTTTAAAATTTGACTACAACCTGGACTAAAATCTTTAAATTGGTCTGCACGTGTTTAGATCGTGCTAATTTTAAAATTGGACAACAATATGTAGTAAAATTGACATTAAATTTGAAAATTTAGAGTTATTTAGTTTGACAACCTGAATTTTTCTAAATTTCTTAAGTGATATAATCTATTGCATTAACTTATTCTTTTATATGATTATTTTTAATAGAAAAATTCAATTAAAGGGGTTATAATTTTTTTCCCTCATATCTATATCTTTTTTGTATTTTTGAGGTCATAACTCAAACGATGCAAAAATTATAGCAAAGTAATAAAAAACAAGGAAAAGATCAATGTTAAACAAAAGAATCCTAGTATTCAATCACATGTTTGATAAGTTTATGTATCAGCTTGTCTAATGTAAAAAGGATGTTAGATTTTTAAATTTGACTACAACGTGGACTAAAATCTTTAAATTGGTTCCGCACGTGTTTAATTCGTGCTAATTTTAAAATTGGACAACAATGTGTAATAAAATTGTCATTAATATTTGAGGAATTAGGGTTATTTTTACAACCTGAAATGTCTCGAAATTCCTTAAGTGATATAATCTATTGCAATAACTTATTCTTTTATATGATTATTTTTAATAGGAAAATTCAATTAAAGATGTTTTAATTTTTTTTCCTCATTTCAATATTTTTTTTGTATTTTTGTGGTCATAACTCAAAAGATGCAAAAATTATAGCAAAGTAATAAAAAACAACAGAAAGATCAGTGATAAACAAAAGAATCCTAGTATTCAATGACATGTTTTATAAGTTTATGTATCGGCCTTTCTAATGTAAAAAGGATGTAAGATTTTAAAATTTGACTACAACCTGGACTAAAATCTTTAAATTGGTCTGCACGTGTTTAGATCGTGCTAATTTCAAAATTGGATAACAATGTGTAATAAAATTGTCATTAAATGTGAAGATTTGTGGTTATTTTGACAACCTGAAATGTCTCAAAATTTCTTAAGTGATATAATCTATTCCAATAACTTATTCTGTGCACAAATATTATGTTTCTTATTCTCGTGGGATTATTAAACTCTGTTTTACCTTTTACGGGGCTTTTCTTTGTTCGATCTTTTACCCTTTGGATTTCTGATTTACAGGGTGGTATGCAATCAGATAATAGTCCATAGTTGTATTACAATGCTGGCTATGGATATACGAATGTAGATGGAAAACAAGTGTATGGTTCATCCGAATATCTTCAGCAACCTTATGGGTCAGAAGCCTTTCCATACTACTCATATGATTCAACTTATGCTGGAAATGCCTCGACTGGTTCTAGAAATGGCTCTGGGAAATCAAGTACTGCAAAAACAAGTAACAATCCATCCAACAAAGTTTCTGTAATATCCCTAACCTTTTTATTCACTTAAAAACTTGATTATTAGATATTTAGATTGTCGGTCCTTAATTAATTAGTATTATTATTTTTTTGTTCTAATTTTATGTTTTAGAATGGGCAGATTAAAATAAAAAGGTGCACTTGTATTAGAACTCTAGTTGTATAGTTATACAACAATTATGTTACCTTTTCTCTAGGAAGTGGTCGGTCAAAGGAAACTATTAGGTTAGGTAGTTTTGTAATTATAAACATATCAAACTCTTTTTGGTACGTATATATATATTTATTCGAAGAAAAAGAAAAGGAAGAACAATAGTCAATTATCGAAATAATCAATTGCAACTCGGAGATATAATTTAGGGACAACCGAAGTATCTAAAATTTCAGGATTTAATGTAAGTAGTTCTTGATGCTTTCCTACTCGTATTTTATTCGTATTATTATATTCGATAGTATCTTTAAATCTTTCGAAGGATATACCTCGTTGTTATGATTCTAAAGTTTGATCTAAAGTATTTTGAAATTGAAGAATGAAAGATATTATTTTGTTAAGCTCTCAGTTCTTACATGCGTTTGTTTTGGGCCCCTTTGGGGAAATTTGGTTAGCGATAGGAACTAGTTCCGAATATTTTTGTTTTGGCCTCCAACTGTTTATCAGTTTGAGTATGATTGTTTTGGACCATGGATATCCATATGCTAACAGCCCGTGCCATGGGTTATAATAGTGGTCGTAGTGTTTGTCTGTGAGCTTACAAATCTTCGAAAATAATTTTTGTTGATCTTTCTAAATCTGTTTATTGACTTCATGTAATAGTTTTGCTAATTATGTAAGTATAGTATTTGCATGTATAATTATTTGTACGTTTTATAAATGTTTGATCCGGTAAGATTGTATCTTAAACTGCTTATTGAGTTTGCGGCTCACCCATCGCAATGTTTTATTTCAGAGATTTAGTTAGTTCGTGGAGCTAAAAGTCGTATAGGATGGCGTATCAAAAGTGGAGCTACTTTATTTTATTAGTAACTAAATCATTAGACATAATTAATCTTTTTATTCTTTAGATTAGAGTGAATTTTAACATTTTGGTTTATATTGTTTTAGCTTGTTAAGAGGTTAGATGCATTGTATTCAGATCCTTTTATTTAAATTATTAGATGAATCTTTCTCGATATTTTGTTTTAGAGTTGAATAGACTCATATGGAGGGCTTCGTGTCGTCTTAATTCGTTGCGACGGCACAGCCAGTCACGTTTATTTTTGGGGCGTGACAGTTTCAGCTTCGCCTTCTAGTTCAAATGTTCAACACTCAGCTTCAAGTTTTTCGAGATCGACCTATAAAAATCAGCAGCCAAAGCAACCAAACAAGGTATAATAATGTCTTCTTATTGATGTTAATAAGTTTTTGTATTGATCTAAATTATCCATTTTTTTATACCACAGCCAAGTTCAGGTTATCAACGACCAGCTGGAAACTTTTAACAAAACTTAGGGGTTTATATGCAGTATGGCCCTGCAAAGCATATTTTTTTTGTATTTTTGTATTTTTGTGGTCATAACTCAAGAGATTCAAAAATTATAGCAAAGTAAGAAAAAACAACAAAAAGATCAATGATAAACAAAAAAATCCTAGTATTCAATCACATGTTTGATAAGTTTATGTATCAGCTTGTCTAATGTAAAAAGGTTGTAAGATTTTAAAATTTGATGACAACGTGAACTAAAATCTTTAAATTGGTCCGCACGTGTTTAATTCGTGCAAGTTTTAAAATTGGACAATAATGTGTAGTAAAATTGTCATTAAATTTGAAGATTTGGGGTTATTTAATATGACAACCTGAATGTCTCGAAATTTCTTAAGTGATATAATCTATTGCAATAACTTATTCTTTTATATTATTATTTTTAATAAGAAAATTCAATTAAAGAGGTTTTAATTATTTTTTCCTTATTCCTGTATTTTTTTTGTATTTTTGTATTATTGTGGTCATAACTCAAAAGATGCAAAAATTATAGCAAAGTAATAAAAAAACAACAAAAAGATCAATGATAAACCAAAAAATCCTAGTATTCAATCACATGTTTGATAAGTTTATGTATCAGCTTGTCTATTATAAAAAGGATGTAAGATTTTAAAATTTGACTACAACCTGGACAAAAATCTTTAAATTGGTCTGCACGTGTTTAGATCGTGCTAATTTTAAAATTGGACAACAATATGTAGTAAAATTGACATTAAATTTGAAGATTTAGAGTTATTTAGTTTGACAACCTGAATTTCTCGAAATTTCTTAAGTGATATAATCTATTGCAATAACTTATTCCTTTATATGATTATTTTTAATAGGAAAATTCAATTAAAGGGGTTATAATATTTTTCCCTCATATCTATATCTTTTTTGTATTTTTGAGGTCATAACTCAAACGATGCAAAAATTATAGCAAAGTAATAAAAAACCAGGAAAAGATCATTGTTAAACAAAAGAATCCTAGTATTCAATCTCATGTTTGATAAGTTTATGTATCAGCTAGTCTAATGTAAAAAGGATGTAAGATTTTATAATTTGACTACAACGTGGACTAAAATCTTTAAATTGGTTCCGCACGTGTTTAATTCATGCTAATTTTAGAATTGGACAACAATGTATAATAAAATTGTCATTAAAATTTGAAGAATTAGGGTTATTTTTACAACCTGAAATGTCTCGAAATTTCTTAAGTGATATAATCTATTGCAATAACTTATTCTTTTATATGATTATTTTTAATAGGAAAATTCAATTAAAGATGTTTTAATTTTTTTTTCCTCATTTCTATATTTTTTTGTATTTTTGTGGTCATAACTCAAAAGATGCAAAAATTATAGCAAAGTAATAAAAAATAACAGAAAGATCAATGATAGAAAAAAGAATCCTAGTATTCAATGACATGTTTTATAAGTTTATGTATCAGCTTTTCTAATGTAAAAAGGATGTAAGATTTTAAAATTTGACTACAACCTGGACTAAAATCTTTAAATTGGTCTGCACGTGTTTAGATCGTGCTAATTTCAAAATTGGATAACAATGTGTAATAAAATTGTCATTTGATGGGGGCTATTTCGCACCCTACATACTGATCAGATCGAACAAAGATTATAAGATCGATTCGACCAATTATAAAGGATCGGGATCTTTTTACAGACCCTGTCAAATGCTGCTCGCTCCGCGTAAGGATTATACTCCGGACCCAAGAAGGATAGCTGGGCCGAGTCCAAACAGGACTATGATTCCTTGTAATACTAGGTTTAGCGTAATATATATACCTAGTTATTCATTGTATGAGACAACTACGAATTCTCTTAATTCTGAGATTACACAAGAATACATTGATAACAATAGAACTCAATAATATCCATTATTATTGCAGAACTTTACCTTCATATCGTTGTGTTCCTAATTTTGTTAATGGTTTTACTTCTTGCCTTTGATTATTGCTTTTCTTTGTAAACGATCCATCCAGAATAAAGTAACAGAGCCCAATATACTGAATAATTCAATATCCAAACCCCCGATATCACAAATTCACTGATATTAAATTAACCCGACGAAAAACGGTTAAATCAGTTGGCGCCCACCGTGGGGCTAGGTTAATTATTCGATTGACATATGGCTCGCCCAAGGAAAAGCGCCCGTGTCGGAGCAAGAAGTAACACAACCACCGGTCATGACACATCTGAAGATCCACAGGAGAACGACAATAATAACGTTCCCAACGCCGACGAGAATTTGCAGAATACCCATCCCCGACATCAGGAACCCCTAGAAGGTCCTCCCGGTACGATACAGGAAGAGCCGGAAGTCCCCGAGATCCCTGTTCCTCTCCCGGGTGCTCAGGAGAAATTACGACAAATAGCGATGCTCGTTAAATCGCTCTCCCCTGAAGAATTACTTGTGCTTGATCAAATTCCGCGAAACCCTAGGGCTGCCAGGACAATTCCTGCTCGGAGAACGCCCGGACAAAACGATCAAGTATCTCAACAAGCTGATAGCCCACCAAGCGAGCACCGCTCACTACACAGTCCACAACAGGACAATTCAAAACCCTCCGACAATAATCCTCAAAGAAAACGAGGTCACAGAAAAACCCAGGCGAAGCGCAGTGGATCCAAGGAACAAACAATTATCCCTATTGAGGATGACATAGATGATACAATCCCTGATCGACCACGAACGGCTCGACTGACGGAAAGAGAAATTGAAAGGATGGTGCAGGACCGACTCGAACAACGCTTACGATCTATTCAAAATCCGTGGGCCCGAACCACGGAACTCCAGGAGAGCCTTGCGGCCTGTTCTCCCTTCTGCAGGGAAATAAAAGAGGCACAATCGATTGGACAAGTCCCGGGTAGATTACCTCGTTATGATGGAACCACTGACCCGGATGATTATATTTTTAGCTTTACGAATATAATGAATTTATATGCCCACTCTGCCGAATTCACTGCCAAACTAATGGTAACTACATTCGAAGGACTCGCATTGGACTGGTTCGCAAAACAACCTGCCAACTCCATATTCAGCTTTAGGGAACTCTGTAACAAATTGACGCAGCAGTTTGCCAGTCAGAAGAGACAAAAACTTCCGATGAGCTACCTTGGAACTATATATCAACAAGAAGGAGAATCCCTAAAGAATTGGTTGGCCAGATTCAACGTAGAATTACTTAAAATCGATTCCCCAAATATCGATTACATAATATCTATCCTCTTCGATCTCACTAAAAACAGGCAGTTCGGAAATGCCCTCAGTCGAAAGCAACCAAGAACGTTCGCCGACATCATGAGCCTGGCGTCTAAATATATGACCCAAGAAGAGATGAATTCCTTTAAGGATAAGAACAAAAACAAAGTCGCGGCTACAGGGTCTAAGCGGCATGACAAGATTCCCGCCCAAAGATCCTCTGATTACGAGCGATCTTCCAGGAGAGGTAACGTTTTCCAGCGACTGGAATACAGCAGAGCCGACCAAGAAAGGCAACCTAATTTCTACCAAAGACCAAGAAACCTTGAACAACCAATCAGAAGCAGAGTAAATCAAGTAGAACACCCAAGATTAAATGCTCCAATGGAAGAAATCTTGGAAGTTCTAGAAAGGAATAATTGGATTCCCGAGGCGAGGAAAATCGCTCAGCCCAGACCAGGGTCTAGAAACTATGATCAGTACTGTAAGTACCATAGGGCACATGGGCATCGAACGGAAAATTGTTTTCACCTTAAGAGAGAAGTTGAAAAACTGATCGAGCAAGGAAAACTAGACGAATACATAGAACGAGGTAATCGCAAAAGGGAAAGAAGCAGAAGCCCCCGGAACGGAACTCAAAGGAGAAGTTCTCATCGAAGATCACCTGAACGTCGGCCTACTCAGGAATTGAATCACGACCAGGTCAATGGGACTATCCACACTATATCCGGGGGGCCTGCGGGTGGAGATAGTCGTAATGCTAGACGAAGAACGACCAGATCCATAATGGCAAATTCTAAATATCCAAAAGAAATATGGACATTAGAAAACAGGCCAACAAATCACCAGCCGGTCAGCTTTAACGAAGGTGAAGTACCTAAAAACGTCACTTGGGATACAAAAGAGGATAACCCAGATTTCCCTATGGTAGTCTCGTTAGAAATAGCAAATTATAATGTGAGAAGAATCCTAATCGATAATGGAAGCTCAGCAAACATCATCTCCAGAGAGGTCTTAGCACAAATGAACCTCGGGCAAATAAACCTACAAAGGGTAGCAACGCCGTTAGTAGGGTTTGGAGGCTCCGAGATCATCCCCAGCGGAACGATATCTTTAAGTGTATCGCTCGGAAAGAAACCACTTCGGACCGTGAAGTTGGTAAAATTCCTAGTGGTAGATACACCCTTCGCTTATAACGCTATATTAGGGCGACCAGCCCTTAACCTTTTTCGAGCTGTAGTCTCTACCTATCATCAGAAAATAAAATTTCCAACCGACAGCGGCATTGGAGAAATAACGAACGACCACTGTATGGCATGGGACTGCTACAGCACATCATTAACGTTGAAAGAACACCCCAAGTCAATTACTCCGAGCAAGAGAAAGATCGTAGACGATCTCACTAGAAACGAGGTCGAAATTCCTATTACTGATCGATTAGATAAAAAGGGGAAAGAACCACTAGACTTATCCTTGCAACCCCCAGAACATAAAGATATAATTCTGGTAGAAGGCGACTCGTCCAAAAAGACAAGAATTGGTACAGAATTGAGCAAAGAAGGAGAAGTAATGTTAATCGAATTTCTAAAAAATAACGTGGACGTCTTCGCCTGGAGTGCAAATGACATCGAAGGGATCGATCCTCGGGTAATCAAGCATACCCTAAAAATTGACCCTTCAGCGAAACCCGCCAGACAGAAGAAAAGAAATCATGGACCAGTAAAAGATAAAATTATCAAAGCCGAGGTTGAGAGACTGCTGGAAGCAAAACAAATCCGAGAAATACATTTCTCGGAATGGCTATGTAATGTTGTACTAGTAGCAAAAGGGGATAAAAAGGACAACAAATGGAGGATGTGTAATGATTTCACCGACCTTAACAAGTTATGTCCACGCGACCCTTACCCCCTCCCAAGAATTGATTTATTGGTCGACTCGACCGCTGGCTTCGCGCTGTTCAGCATGATGGACGCCTTCCAAGGTTTTTACCAAATATACATGGACGAGCGGGATCAAGAGAAGACCGCATTCATAACCGAACAGGGAGTATACTGCTTTATAGTAATGCCGTTCGGATTAAGGAACGCCGGGGCCACATACCAAAGATTGGTAAACCTAATGTTCAGGGAATTAATCGGAGAGATAATGGAGGTCTATGTAGACGACATGTTAGTAAAAAGTATGAATGAAGCGGATCACGTAAGACATCTAGATCGATGTTTCCGAATCCTAAGAAAATACCGTATGAAGTTGAACCCTGCAAAATGCACCTTCGGTGTTAAGTCAGGAAAATTTTTGGGATATTTGGTACACCAGCGAGGAATAGAAGCCAACCCAGAAAAAATTCGAGCAATAACTGAAATGAAACCTCCTAAGACCATCTCTCAAGTGCAAAGCTTGGTTGGGAAGATCGTAGCATTGAATAGATTCATATCTAAATCTGCGGACAGAAGCTTGCCCTTTTTCCAAACGCTTCGAAAAGCGAAAAACTTCGTTTGGACCGAAGAATGTGAACGAGCCTTCGAACAACTCAAAGAATATTTGACATCCCCTCCGATGTTGGCCAAACCAACAGAAGGGGAACCATTGTACATATACATCTCCATCTCCGATACGGCCATTAGCTCAGTACTAATTAAGATAGAGGGTTCAGAGCATAAGCCTGTCTATTATCTCAGCAAGTTATTACAAGGGGCGGAGAAGAATTACTTGGAAATAGAAAAATTCACGCTGGCCTTAGTAGTGGCTGCTCGAAAACTCCGACCCTACTTCTTAACCTACAAAATCATCGTTTTGACGAACCAACCGCTTAGGCAGATCCTAGCAAAACCAGAAGCCTCCGGAAGACTAATCAAATGGGCCATCGAACTCAGCCAATTCGATATCGACTACAAACCAAGGGTCGCCATCAAGGCCCAAGTATTGGCTGATTTTTTATTGGAAACACCAACACAATCATCAAACACCCTCCATGAGGATATATTGATCATAGGAGATCAAACCTGGTTAATGCATGTAGATGGTGCTTCAAGCCGGGAAGGAGGAGGCGCCGGAATCAACTTCACCGGACCTAATAAAGAAGATTTGAATTATGCTATTACATTGGACTTTGTCGTAACAAATAACGAAGCAGAATATGAGGCGTTAATCGCAGGAATGGAAATGGCGATCAAAGCCAACATAAAGAGGCTAAAAGTATTAACCGACTCAGAGTTAGTACAAAGGCAAATAGAAGGCTTATACGAGGCTAAGGAATTCAACATGGTCAAATACCTCGCCAAAGTAAAAGCACTGGCCGAGAAGTTTGAAGATTTCGACATACAAAACATTCCACGTTCGGAAAATAAATGGGCCGATCAACTATCTAAGTTTACAGGATCCCAAGACGGAAAGACCGAACGAGTGATCAACTGGCTGATCTCTTCTACACCGGCTGTCGACATCGATGAGACACCGATAGTCGATATAATGGAAATCGAAGAAGTCGAAGATAATTGGATGACACCAATGATAGACTATCTTCGTGAAGGAAAACTACCGTCTGATCAGAATGAAGCTCGGAAAATAAAATATCGAGCCCCAAAATATACACTCGTAGAAGGAAAACTCTACCGAAGGTCAGTATCAGGAATTCTCCTGAGATGCGTCTCTGAATCCCAAACCGCTGAAATACTGCGAGAAATACATGAAGGAGACGCGGGAAATCACAGCGGATCAAGAGCATTGGCTTTAAAATGCCTCAGAACAGGTTACTATTGGCCTACTGTCAATAAGGACGCCGCAAATTACGTCCGAGAATGTCATCATTGCCAAGTACATGCCAACGTATGTCATCAACCAGCAGAAAATATGCACCCGATTCCAATTTGTTGGCCTTTCGATCAATGGGGAATGGACATCGTGGGGCCTTTCCCAGCGGCCAGATCAAAGAAAGCTTACGTCCTGGTCGCTGTAGAGTATTTCAGCAGATGGATAGAGTGCATCGCCTTAGCGCGAATAACTCAATTCCAAGTGATCAACTTCCTTTGGAAGTTCATAGTCTGTCGATTTGGCATCCCTAGAATCCTAATTTCCGATAATGGAACCCAATTCGCTGGAAAACAAGTGATAGAATGGTGTTCGAAACTAGGAATTCAACAAAATTTCACTTCAGTCGGGCATCCAAGAGCGAACGGACAAACCGAAGTAGCAAACCGAGAGATAATAAAATCTTTGGAAAAAAGATTAGGATCAGCCAAAGGAAAATGGCTCGATGAACTACCAGGAGTATTGTGGGCTAATCGAACCACGGTAAGAAATTCAACTGGGGAAACCCCATTCAGCTTGGTATATGGGTCGGAAGCTGTTATTCCTGTGGAAACTTTAATTCCAACGCCAAGAATAGAGATGTTTGATGAACAAGAAAATGAAAAGGCAAGAGAAAATGACGTCGATCTAACAGAAGCCTTAAGAGATAAAGCTGCCGTACGCCTACAAGCCACTAAGGCAAATATGGAGAAAGCATACAATCAAAAAGTACGCGTCCGAACCTTCAAAGAAGGAGACTTGGTTTTGAAAAAGGTAGAAGTATCCAAGCATGTGGGAAAGTTACAACAAAATTGGGATGGACCTTACATCGTCATTGGCATAGGAAAGAAAGGTTCATACAAAATTGCACACATGGATGGGACAGCCTTACCAAGAACCTGGAACGCAGTCAACCTTAGGAAATACTATGGTAAATAAATTTTAGCAGATTATACTGCAATGTTTTATTTTACTTTATTTTATCAAGTTTTAATCCTTGTAACAAAGGCCTCAGCCTAGAGTTCAATTAGTAAAAATTTTAGCATTTTCTATACATCGATTATTCCGATTAACGCTCTGTGGAATTACACTAGCATATTTGATAAATATCAGAACGAAGCGAGTCGAGTATACATTGATCCGCTCAATAAACACTCCTCGAATTATGTCAACGGCAATAAAGACTTTTAGGTTACAAACCTAAGTCTAAATTATAATGAGTCGAGTATACATTGATCCGCTCAATAAACACTCCTCATTCCGACCACAAAAACAAAACGAGTTGAGTAAACATCGATCCGCTCGATAAAAACTCCTCGATATATCTATAATGATTGAAAGACTTCAGGTACTAAAAACCTAAGTCCAAACAAAACGAGTTGAGTAAACATCGATCCGCTCGATAAAAACTCCTCGATATATCTATAATGATTGAAAGACTTCAGGTACTAAAAACCTAAGTCCAAACAAAACGAGTTGAGTAAACATCGATCCGCTCGATAAAAACTCCTCGATATATCTATAGTGATGGAAAGACTTCAGGTACTAAAAACCTAAGTCCAAACAAAACGAGTTGAGTAAACATCGATCCGCTCGATAAAAACTCCTCGACATGTCTACAATGATTGAGAGACTTCAGGTACAAAAAACCTAAGTCTAAACAAAACGAGTCGAGTAAACATCGATCCGCTCGATAAAAACTCCTCGACATATATATTCAACGATCAAAAAGACTTTCAGGTACTAAAAACCTAAGTCTAAACAAAACGAGTCGAGTAAACATCGATCCGCTCGATAAAAACTCCTCGACATATATATTCAACGATCAAAAAGACTTTTGGTATTAAAAACCTAAGTCTAAATAAAACGAGTAGAGTAAACATCGATCCGCTCGATATACACTCCTCGAACTATTCAACGATCAAAAAGACTTTTGGTATTAAAAACCTAAGTCTAAATAAAACGAGTAGAGTAAACATCGATCCGCTCGATATACGCTCCTCGAACTATTTACAACGAGAAAAAGACTTTTTGGTATTAAAACCTAAGTCTAGATAAAACAACTTGAATAAACATCGATCCGCTCGATAAAAACTCCTCGATATGTTTTCAATGATTAAAAGATTTTTGGGTTAAAACCTAAGTATAATTACAAACGAGTCGAGTATACATTGATCCGCTCAATAAAAACTCCTCGATCTACTCCTAACGATCTAAAAAAGATCCGCTGATACTCCTAGTGTTTTGAAAGATAAATCAAGTATGAATTCATCTGCTCGGAAATTACTCCTCGTAAATAAAATTATCAAATGACAAAGAAGATGCAAGAAATAAATAATATTTTATTCATCAAATCAATTACATACAAATAACCTGCGTTACAAAAATCTGCTTGCTATCTAAAGATCGTTACAATGATCTAGTTAAATTGATCCTATGGGATCGACTATCTTCACGACAATGTCCACGGAAACACCAATCTCCTCCCTAGTACCTCATCGATCATAATAAACCACCTAAGAAGCATGCTGCTCAGGATGGTCGACTTCTTTAATTCGGTGGCCAGGCTCTGAAGATCGGTATGTTCCTCCAGGTGAAATGAGCATTACCAGCCAGATAACCAGCAGTACTCAGTTCACCCACAAAAGATACTGCTTTTACATTTTCTATAAAACATTTTACTCTAAAGCAGCATCTCTTCGGGACCGTCGTAAAACGGTAAGTTCACCAGCCACCCCGTTGGTCTATCGATCCGGAAGTAACATCCAAGGACGAGGATGGCTGGCAAAGTACGAACCCTCCATGTGCAGACGGAAACCACGGACCTCTAAAGTGATGAAGACTAAAGCGGAGATCTCATGGGGTCCGTCGATACAAGGAAGGGCTGTCATGGGACCCGTCAATACAAGACTGGGGACAATTCCTTTACTCCGAACGAACAAATCACGATAATGTGACTTCTTGAACATTATGGGGTCCGAAGGCAAAATGAAATCTAAGGAAACCGAGATATCCATTGTTATGAATGGAAAATAAGGAAACTGCCAACTTATTTATAGGCGCTCGTGAGAATGATCCTACGGACGATAGGAGTTTAATCAAGGGATGAGAATGCGACCCTTTGACTTCCCGAAATAAATGCTAGTAAGTTGGAACGGCGCCCGTCTGATCGACTCAACTGATCGATGACAAACAAATCTACAGATCGAAGCGATCAACGAAATAATCCAAGAAAACTTAAAAGAAGTTCAAAGACCAAAACGATCTGCACGATCATATATGAGGGTCGCCT
The DNA here is from genome assembly GCA_038501285.1 of Penstemon eatonii. Lineage (NCBI taxonomy): Eukaryota > Viridiplantae > Streptophyta > Magnoliopsida > Lamiales > Plantaginaceae > Penstemon > Penstemon eatonii. The sequence continues at coordinate 1,762,685 of JBCEGF010001339.1, forward strand.
AATAGAATATATTAAGAACTCCTCAACGAGGGCATGCAAAGTTGAACCGTTGAAAGAGGATAATTGCTTAAAAACGACCAGAGCCTCCACCATACGGGGGTCGTAACTGCCTCATACATCATTAGGGGACTACTAAGTTGGCCATACAAGAATTCCATTTAGAATCCAAGAAATCTGACATCGAAATCAGGAGAATAGCCCTCCCTATCTGAAACTATAAGGCCGTCACTGCCTAATTTTCCAAAGAATTGCTGAAGGAGGTCTGAACGGGTCAGATCTGGCCAGGACTGTTACATTTTCCAATTCCTCCCATATCAAGAGTATGATATACTGGCTAGAGAAATGTATAATTGAAAAGCTAATGATGGAAGACATGGTTAGGTGAAAAGCACCTAAAGGAAAATTTCCCTTTGAGGAAAAGCAAAACTGAAATTCGACAGGAGAAACAATAACCTCCTTATATAAGATATATGTCATATAAGGACAAATTTATAAGGCATGAATCGAGCATCGACCAGACAGCTAAGGGTCTACACAATGACGATCGGCTGGATCAATCAACAAAGATTAAATATACGAAGCAAATATTATACCGTTCGGTTATCTTAAAAGTGATCAAAGGAAGATCAAGCTTACTCTCTCCATACTCAAATCTCTCCGCAGAAATAAAAATCAGATAAGTAAACTAATCTTTGTCAATTACTACATGTCGGTATATTTGTGCATAGCAATAACATATATGAACAAGATATATCATTAGAATCAAGGCAAGAATCTGCCTACAGAAGAGATCATAATTTCCAGTCTAATCTCCCAATACAAAAATCTCTGCCCGAACAACTACACAAAAGCTGGGCATCAAAAAAAAAAAAAAAAAAAAAAAAAAAAAAGAGACAGTCCAAGGTCTGCCAGGATGAATAAAGATCATTGAGAAGAATCGCCAGAGGGTCGACCAGCAGAAACAGGCCTCCGAGGAGTTAGGTTACCAGCAAACGCCATCAACTCCTCCTGACGTTTAAGATAACCGGCATCATAACCGGCATCATATGCCTGCTGACGAGATCCCTCTGCTGACGCGGCAGCCTGAACTAGGTCGCTTTTCTCTTTCTCAAGAACAACTTGGTTAGCCTCTAACTTTTGGAGATCATCTTTAGCAAGTTGCAGCTGCAGCTCCAAACCCTTGGTTTTAGCTTTCTCCGACTCCAGCTGACCTTGAAGAGCTCTCCGACTATTCCACAGTTCATCATTTTGCACACCCAGCTGGAGTGCAAAATACTTGCCCTAAAAACAGAAAGAGTAAGAAAAACCGCCGTACAACAAAGAATTCAAAACAAAGAATAGGAAAAACGTTCGAAATATGTTTACCTGTTCACATATCTTCACCAGAGATTGAACAAGGCGAACATTGGAAGTACCTTCGAGCTTCCTCAATTCGCCGGGCAAAATAGTACTCATACCTAAGTCCCAGGACAAAGCATCAGGTTCAACAGAACCAGGCAGTTCACTAGTCAAAGGGACACCATCGGAACGTGGAGTTTCCGACAAAAGAATATCATTAACTTGCTCAAAGATACATCGATCATCTAATGGACGAGGAGATTCTCTCCCGTCGGGACTAACCGAAGTTTCCTTGCCCGAAGCAGAAATTATGGTTCGACGACCAGACCTGGAACCGGTCCCACCTCCGGAAGGTCCTCCCGATTCAAAGGACGTAGTCATTACAGTGGTATCATGAAACAAAAATTCAGGACAATCTTGCAAAATAGATTGTGTCGTAGAAGGATTGACAAAAAAGCCATCACTAGCTTGCCCTCCGCTGGCGATGGGGGCAGTAGAAGCAGACAAAGGAAGGGAAATAGCAAAATCCCCTCCGTGAAAAACGTGCTCAAAGGAAGAAGCGATGGAACTAACAGCTATATTATAAGCCGGTTCTTCATTGGACATATCCCCGAAAGGTAATCGACCAGGGGAAGGCATGTTCCTTTCTTGAGTGGAAGCAGAAAAATTCGGTTCTGAAAACGACGAATTTACCACGGAGAAAGGTTTAGAAGCAATAACAGGAGTATCGATCTCCGACCTAATTGACTGGGACAAACGAGGAGGCTCCATCGACGGCCCTTCTCTTCGAGATCTTTTGGATCTACTATCCTGAGCGCCCACACGGGATGGTCGCTTCGAAGTATTACCGAAAAGGTTACTCATGATCGGATTACGGAAAAATATAAATTAATATCGAGGAAGTTTATCGACTAGCTCAAGAAAGAGTATTATGTTAAGAGAGGAGTATAGCAGTAAAAAAGACAAGTCAAATTTTACCTCTCGTATTTATACTACACGAAAAGACGCGACTGACCCGAAGAAAGAGCGCGAAACAGGAAAACTGACCTTGGAGCAAACGCTAGAATTTGAAAAGACACATACATAATGATTACGGCAAATTAAATGACTTGTCTGAATCATTACAGCGAATGTGAAAGGACACGACTGTCAGAATAAGAAACGTTTAGTGTACAAAGTAGGAAAAGCTAAGCTACAATTAAACCTACAAGCGGATAATTACAAAGATTATTTAAAAAATAAATCGCTATTTCAAGAAGCCTGGTCGCTTTCCGGAATCTTCTGCTCACTATCGACGTCCTCAGTCATGCCTGTATCGTCTCCTTCTTCCTCTTCGTCTACCGGATCGATGAAAGTATTATCGAGCTCATCGTTAACATCAGAAGGAGGAATCGGCAATGGATTTCCAAATTCCTCGACAAGATGAGCCAGAGGAAAACCTTGATATTCGACATCTGGAACCTCGGAAGAAGAATAAAGCTCGCCATAACGGTTCAACCGAATATGAGCTGCCTTAAAATACTCCTTCCGACGATCGTCGATCATATCCAAAGCGACCAGTTGATGAATCGATTTTTTAAAAGTATTCTCAAGAAGAGGGCCGACCATCCGGTACACCAACGTCGTATGAACAGGAGAGTTGAGGAATTCACGAACAACTTGTTCGTCAGATTTCCTAACATATCGATCTCTTTGCCTAAGTGGGACATCATTTTCATACTCCTCTAAAGAAGCTTCAAGGTTTGATACTTGAGATTCAAGCTCACTAATTCGAGTCGTGCTCTGCAACTGCAATTCCTCTAATTTTCTTGCCATTTGATTAGCTTGTTCTTGAGCACGAGAAACCTCTATCACCCTATCTATCATTTCTTGATCTTCGGTCCCGGCAGCACGAGTCTCTACGACAGGAACAGAGGAAGATGTCGAGGGACCAACCTCTGAACCGGAAGATTTGTGAAGCAAAGCTTTATACTTCTCTTCAAGAAAATCGCACTGTTGTTTCCAGAGAGAATTTTCATAGGCATACGATGTCAGACAGGTGTTAACCTGAAATAACGAAAGGGGTCAGAAAGAAACGAATTAGCGAATTAAGAAAATCCTAAAAGATCACTTCATCAGAATAATAAGAAAGAAAAGGTTCTCACCTTTTCAGCGTAAAGAGAAGCTCGCTGGAATTTCTCCAAAGGATCCTTATGAAGAAGCTTATTAAGATCGCGAGTATGAACGCCAGATAAAAGAATACGGGTCGCCTTATCGACCGCATTCTCGTTATTATCATGAATAAGAGAATCCTTCTCGGAATAACCAGCGGCCCTCCTTCCCTCTAAATGATCCTCGATCATTTCGACCAGAGTGGGATTTGGATGTTTATCCCCGAGTAAAGAAAGGTCGTCACCAGAACGTCCATAGTAACTCCTCTTTCTATCAACTGGATTATTAGTGGGATGAGGCATCGACCAGCTACGACATCCTCGAATACCCAAAGATGTTCTAAGATGAAGCGGAGGATAACCGGATCCCATGCCCTGACGAATAGGGGACTCACGTGGAGAATCCGGAGATTCCTCTCTATTCTCCTCGGATTCGTGACCCAATTCCAATTTCCTCTTTCGAGACGCCCTCTGCTCGATAGGATTATTCTCCACTGACTTGGAAGATTTCGACAGCACCATTTTTCCCTTCGAAGAGTGTCGGGAGCTTTCTACCATATGAGCTGAAAAAGAAACAAAATAAAGTTAATTTCTCCATATAAAAAGTATAGTGACAATACTAAAGATCAAATAAAATGCTAACCTAGAGGTTCAGATGATGAACTGATGGGAAAATTATGGACACTTAACCCCGCTTTACGAAGAAAAGATTCCCCAATCAGAAGAGCGCTTTGATATTTGTTTGTACGCATCTCGGGAATCTCAGTGATAAACTGTACATCGTCAGGAACAAGTTCACCAGTCGGTGAGCGACCTCCGGGAATCCACCTGGAACCATGATCCCACGAGAAAGGCGTGGTCGAACCATCCGCCAAACGGAGATTAGACGGAGGACGAACAAAGAAGAAATGAGATTTCCAAGAAGGATTACTAGAAACCGGAGCATCAAAGATTGCTCGGCTGGGCCGCTGACTAGCGAAGAAGTATCCACGGTTTGAAGAACTAGAAATATTAAAACGAAAAAGTTGCGTAAAGTTACGGAAAGAAGGTTTAAATCCCTTTGCAATCATCAGAACGGAAAAACAAACCACGAAAGCAACAGAATTTGGAACCAGTTATGTCAAGCACACGCTGAAAGTTTTTAGAACTTCCAGAAAAAGGGGAGACAAAGGAAGACGCAGTCCGCTATTAAAGTGAGCCGTATAAAAGGCTCGACATCCCTCCGGTGGAGAAGTGACCCTATCAGTAGGGGAAGGAAGAATTATTTCAGAACCTTCCGGAAAATATTTGGTATAGTTATTCACGACTTCAGGGAATGTTTCCTCTGTATATGCGCAAGCTACATCCTCATTTGGTTCAGAAATCTGAGGAACAGTACCTTTGCCCTTTTTGGCTCGGGCGGCTACATCCGCATCGGAAAGGATTCGTACCTTGTAAGTATCTTCTACAGGGATAACAAGGTCAGATACCGTAGTCTGTTCACCCAGAGGATTAGAATGTAACTCCTCCTCGTTATCGGGGGCAATGATCTCTCTAGGAGAAGAAGAAGATCTTCTAACGGAAGCCATCTATATTCTAGTTCTCGGAAGAAGAAGGTCGATGAAAGGAAAATTTTATACGACGAACGACCAAACTAGAAAATGACTGCGATCTAAAAGCAAATATAAAAGAGAAATGGCAAACTCGAAAGTCACCTATTTATAAGGAAATGAGAAAAGACGTTTCGAACTCATCGCAGCTACTCAAATTCCCGCCAAAAATGGAAGGATACAAAAAGCCTCCTGAATAGACGCGTGGCGATCCACGATTTGACAGAAGAAACGACTATCTATGATACGTAGCACTCTTTTCCTTACTTAAGATTTTTTCCCACTGGGTTTTTTCTTAAGTAAGGTTTTTAACGAGGCTCCGTTCATAGAAAAGAAACAGTCGATCAGATTTATCTACTTCTACGAGCTCCTATTATCTATACGCTCGAAGAAGTGAGGGAGTACTGATGGGGGCTATTTCGCACCCTACATACTGATCAGATCGAACAAAGATTATAAGATCGATTCGACCAATTATAAAGGATCGGGATCTTTTTACAGACCCTGCCAAATGCTGCTCGCTCCGAGTAAGGATTATACTCCGGACCCAAGAAGGATAGCTGGGCCGAGTCCAAACAGGACTATGATTCCTTGTAATACTAGGTTTAGCGTAATATATATACCTAGTTATTCATTGTATGAGACAACTACGAATTCTCTTAATTCTGAGATTACACAAGAATACATTGATAACAATAGAACTCAATAATATCCATTATTATTGCAGAACTTTACCTTCATATCGTTGTGTTCCTAATTTTGTTAATGGTTTTACTTCTTGCCTTTGATTATTGCTTTTCTTTGTAAACGATCCATCCAGAATAAAGTAACAGAGCCCAATATACTGAATAATTCAATATCCAAACCCCCGATATCACAAATTCACTGATATTAAATTAACCCGACGAAAAACGGTTAAATCATCATTAAATGTGAAGATTTGTGGTTATTTTAAAAATCTGAAATGTCTCAAAATTTCTTAAGTGATATAATCTATTCCAATAACTTATTCTGTGCACAAATATTATGTTTCTTATTCTCGTTGGATTATTAAACTCTGTTTTACCTATTACGGGGCTTTTCTTTGTTCGATCTTTTACCCTTTGGATTTCTGATTTACAGGGTGGTATGCAATCAGATAATAGTCCAAAGTTTTATTACCATGCTGGCTATGGATATACGAATGTAGATGGAAAACAAATGTATGCTTCATCCGAATATCTTCAGCAACCCTATGGGTCAGAAGCCTTTCCATACTACTCATATGATTTAACCTATGCTGGAAATGCCTCGACTGGTGCTAGAAATGGCTCTGGGAAATCAAGTGCTGCAAAAACAAATAACAATCCATCCAACAATGTTTCAGCTTCGTCTTCTAATTCAAATGTTCAACACTCTGCTTCAAGTTTTTCGAGATCGACCTATCAAAATCAGCAACCAAAGCCACCAAACAAGGTATAATAATGTCTTCTTATTGATGTTAATAAATTTTTGTATTGATCTAAATTATCCATTTTTTTATACCGCAGCCTAGTTCAGGTTATCAACGACCAGCTGGAAACTTTTACCAAAACCCAGGGGTTTATATGCAATATGGCCTTGCAAAGCTTTTTTTTTTTGTATTTTTGTATTTTTGTGGTCATAACTCAAGAGATGCAAAAATTATAGCAAAGTAAGAAAAAACAACAAAAAGATCAATGATAAACAAAAAAATCCTAGTATTCAATCACATGTTTGATAAGTTTATGTATCAGCTTGTCTAATGTAAAAAGGTTGTAAGATTTTAAAATTTGATGACAACGTGAACTAAAATCTTTAAATTGGTCCGCGCGTGTTTAATTCGTGCAAGTTTTAAAATTGTACAATAATGTGTAATGAAATTGTTATTAAATTTGATGATTTGGGGTTATTTAATATGACAACCTGAATGTCTCGAAATTTCTTAAGTGATATAATCTATTGCAATAACCTATTCTTTTATATTATTATTTTTAATAAGAAAATTCAATTAAAGAGGTTTTAATTTTATTCTCCTTATTCCTGTATTTTTTTTGTATTTTTGTATTTTTGTGGTCATAACTAAAAAGATGCAAAAATTATAGCAAAGTAATAAAAAACAACAAAAAGATCAATGATAAACCAAAAAATCCTAGTATTCAATCACATGTTTGATAAGTTTATGTATCAGCTTGTCCATTATAAAAAGGATGTAAGATTTTAAAATTTGACTAAAACCTGGACTAAAATCTTTAAATTGGTCTGTACATGTTTAGATCGTGCTAATTTTAAAATTGGACAACAATATGTAGTAGAATTGACATTAAATTTGAATATTTAGGGTTATTTAGTTTGACAACCTGAATGTCTCGAAATTTCTTAAGTGATATAATCTATTGCAATAACTTATTCTTTTATATGATACTTTTTAATAGGAAAATTCAATTAAAGGGGTTATAATATTTTTCCCTCATATCTATATCTTTTTTGTATTTTTGAGGTCATAACTCAAACGATGCAAAAATTATAGCAAAGTAATAAAAAACCAGGAAAAGATCATTGTTAAACAAAAGAATCCTAGTATTCAATCACATGTTTGATAAGTTTATGTATCAGCTTGTCTAATGTAAAAAGGATGTAAGATTTTAAAATTTGACTACAACGTGGACTAAAATCTTTAAATTGGTTCCGCACGTGTTTAATTCGTGCTAATTTTAAAATTGGACAACAATGTGTAATAAAATGATCATTAAAATTTGAAGAATTAGGGTTATTTTTACAACCTGAAATGTCTCGAAATTTCTTAAGTGATATAATCTATTGCAATAACTTATTATTTTATATGATTATTTTTAATAGGAAAATTCAATTAAAGATGTTTTAATTTTTTTTTTCCTCATTTCTATATTTTTTTTGTATTTTTGTGGTCATAACTCAAAAGATGCAAAAATTATAGCAAAGTAATAAAAAATAACAAAAAGATCAATGATTAACAAAAGAATCCTAGTATTCAATGACATGTTTTATAAGTTTATGTATCAGCTTTTCTTTTGTAAAAATGATGTAAGATTTTAAAATTTGACTACAACTTGGACTAAAATCTTTAAATTGGTCTGCACGTGTTTAGATCGTGCTAATTTCAAAATTGGATAACAATGTGTAATAAAATTGTCATTAAATGTGAAGATTTGTGGTTATTTTGACAACCTGAAATGTCTCAAAATTTCTTAAGTGATATAATCTATTCCAATAACTTATTATGTGCACAAATATTATGTTTCTTATTCTCGTGGGATTATTAAACTCTGTTTTACCTTTTACGGGGCTTTTCTTGTTCGATCTTTTACCCTTTGGATTTCTGATTTACAGGGTGGTATGCAATCAGATAATAGTCCATAGTTGTATTACCATGCTGGCTATGGATATACGAATGTAGATGGAAAACAAGTGTATGGTTCATCCGAATATCTTCAGCAACCTTATGGGTCAGAAGCCTTTCCATACTACTCATATGATTCAACTTATGCTGGAAATGCCTCGACTGGTTCTAGAAATGGCTCTGGGAAATCAAGTGCTGCAAAAACAAGTAACAATCCATCCAACAAAGTTTCAGCTTCGCCTTCTAATTCAAATGTTCAACACTCAGCTTCAAGTTTTTCGAGATCGACCTATCAAAATCAGCAGCCAAAGCCACCAAACAAGGTATAATAATGTCTTCTTATTGATGTTAATAAGTTTTTGTATTGATCTAAATTATCCATTTTTTTATACCACAGCCAAGTTCAGGTTATCAACGACCAGCTGGAAACTTTTAACAAAACTTAGGGGTTTATATGCAGTATGGCCCTGCAAAGCATATTTTTTTTGTATTTTTGTATTTTTGTAGTCATAACTCAAGAGATTCAAAAATTATAGCAAAGTAATAAAAAACAACAAAAAGATCAATGATAAACAAAAAAATCCTAGTATTCAATCACATGTTTGATAAGTTTATGTATCAGCTTGTCTAATGTAAAAAGGTTGTAAGATTTTAAAATTTGATGACAACGTGAACTAAAATCTTTAAATTGGTCCGCCCGTGTTTAATTCGTGCAAGTTTTAAAATTGGACAATAATGTGTAGTAAAATTGTCATTAAATTTGAAGATTTGGGGTTATTTAATAAGACAACCTGAATGTCTCGAAATTTCTTAAGTGATATAATCTATTGCAATAATTTATTCTTTTATATTATTATTTTTAATAAGAAAATTCAATTAAAGAGGTTTTAATTTTTTTTCCTTATTCCTGTATTTTTTTTGTATTTTTGTGTTGTGGTCATAACTCAAAAGATGCAAAAATTATAGCAAAGTAATAAAAAAACAACAAAAAGATCAATGATAAACCAAAAAATCCTAGTATTCAATCACATGTTTGATAAGTTTATGTATCAGCTTGTCTATTATAAAAAGGATGTAAGATTTTAAAATTTGACTACAACCTGGACTAAAATCTTTAAATTGGTCTGCACGTGTTTAGATCGTGCTAATTTTAAAATTGGACAACAATATGTAGTAAAATTGACATTAAATTTGAAGATTTAGAGTTATTTACTTTGACAACCTGAATTTCTCGAAATTTCTTAAGTGATATAATCTATTGCAATAACTTATTCTTTTATATGGTTATTTTTAATAGAAAAATTCAATTAAAGGGGTTATAATTTTTTTCCCTCATATCTATATCTTTTTTGTATTTTTGAGGTCATAACTCAAACGATGCAAAAATTATAGCAAAGTAATAAAAAACAGGAAAGATCAATGTTAAACAAAAGAATCCTAGTATTCAATCACATGTTTGATAAGTTTATGTATCAGCTTGTTTAATGTAAAAAGGATGTAAGATTTTAAAATTTGACTACAACGTGGACTAAAATCTTTAAATTGGTTCCGCACGTGTTTATATCGTGCTAATTTTAAAATTGGACAACAATATGTAGTAAAATTGACAGAAAATTTGAAGATTTAGAGTTATTTAGTTTGACAACCTGAATTTCTCGAAATTTCTTAAGTGATATAATCTATTGCAATAACTTATTCTTTTATATGATTATTTTTAATAGAAAAATTCAATTAAAGGGGTTATAATTTTTTTCCCTCATATCTATATCTTTTTTGTATTTTTGAGGTCATAACTCAAACGATGCAAAAATTATAGCAAAGTAATAAAAAACAAGGAAAAGATCAATGTTAAACAAAAGAATCCTAGTATTCAATCACATGTTTGATAAGTTTATGTATCAGCTTGTCTAATGTAAAAAGGATGTAAGATTTTTAAATTTGACTACAACGTGGACTAAAATCTTTAAATTGGTTCCGCACGTGTTTAATTCGTGTTAATTTTAAAATTGGACAACAATGTGTAATAAAATTGTCATTAAAATTTGAGGAATTAGGGTTATTTTTACAACCTGAAATGTCTCGAAATTCATTAAGTGATATAATCTATTGCAATAACTTATTCTTTTATATGATTATTTTTAATAGGAAAATTCAATTAAAGATATTTTAATTTTTTTTCCTCATTTCTATATTTTTTTTGTATTTTTGTGGTCATAACTCAAAAGATGCAAAAATTATAGCAAAGTAATAAAAAACAACAGAAAGATCAATGGTAAACAAAAGAATCCTAGTATTCAATGACATGTTTTATAAGTTTATGTATCGGCCTTTCTAATGTAAAAAGGATGTAAGATTTTAAAATTTGACTACAACCTGGACTAAAATCTTCAAATTGGTCTGCACGTGTTTAGATCGTGCTAATTTTAAAATTGGATAACAATGTGTAATAAAATTGTCATTAAATTTGAATATTTGTTGTTATTTTGACAACCTGAAATGTCTCAAAATTTCTTAAGTGATATAATCTATTCCAATAACTTATTCTGTGCACAAATATTATGTTTCTTATTCTCGTGGGATTATTAAACTCTGTTTTACCTATTACGGGGCTTTTCTTTGTTCGATCTTTTACCCTTCGGATTTCTGATTTACAGGGTGTTATGCAATCAGATAATAGTCCAAAGTTTTATTACCATGCTGGCTATGGATATACGAATGTAGATGGAAAACAAATGTATGGTTCATCCGAATATCTTCAGCAACCCTATGGGTCAGAAGCCTTTCCATACTACTCATATGATTTAACCTATGCTGGAAATGCCTCGACTGGTGCTAGAAATGGCTCTGGGAAATCAAGTGCTGCAAAAACAAATAACAATCCATCCAACAATGTTTCAGCTTCGTCTTCTAATTCAAATGTTCAACACTCTGTTTCAAGTTTTTCGAGATCGACCTATCAAAATCAGCAACCAAAGCCACCAAACAAGGTATAATAATGTCTTCTTATTGATGTTAATAAATTTTTGTATTGATCTAAATTATCCATTTTTTTATACCGCAGCCTAGTTCAGGTTATCAACGACCAGCTGGAAACTTTTACCAAAACCCAGGGGTTTATATGCAATATGGCCCTGCAAAGCATTTTTTTTTTATATTTTTGTATTTTTGTGGTCATAACTCAAGAGATGCAAAAATTATAGCAAAGTAAGAAAAAACAACAAAAAGATCAATGATAAACAAAAAAATCCTAGTATTCAATCACATGTTTGATAAGTTTATGTATCAGCTTGTCTAAAGTAAAAAGGTTGTAAGATTTTAAAATTTGATGACAACGTGAACTAAAATCTTTAAATTGGTCCGCACGTGTTTAATTCGTGCAAGTTTTAAAATTGGACAATAATGTGTAATAAAATTGTCATTAAATTTGAAGATTTGGGTTTATTTAATATGACAACCTGAATGTCTCGAAATTTCTTAAGTGACATAATCTATTGCAATAACTTATTCTTTTATATGATTATTTAATAGGAAAATTCAATTAAAGGGGTTATAATTTTTTTCCCTCATATCTATGTCTTTTTTGTATTTTGAGGTCATAACTCAAACTATGCAAAAATTATAGCAAAGTAATAAAAAACAAGGAAAAGATCAATGTTAAACAAAAGAATCATAGTATTCAATCACATGTTTGATAAGTTTATGTATCAGCTTGTCTAAAGTAAAAAGGTTGTAAGATTTTAAAATTTGATGACAACGTGAACTAAAATCTTTAAATTGGTCCGCACGTGTTTAATTCGTGCAAGTTTTAAAATTGGACAATAATGTGTAATAAAATTGTCATTAAATTTGAAGATTTGGGTTTATTTAATATGACAACCTGAATGTCTCGAAATTTCTTAAGTGACATAATCTATTGCAATAACTTATTCTTTTATATGATTATTTAATAGGAAAATTCAATTAAAGGGGTTATAATTTTTTTCCCTCATATCTATGTCTTTTTTGTATTTTGAGGTCATAACTCAAACTATGCAAAAATTATAGCAAAGTAATAAAAAACAAGGAAAAGATCAATGTTAAACAAAAGAATCATAGTATTCAATCACATGTTTGATAAGTTTATGTATCAGCTTGTCTAATGTAAAAAGGATGTAAGATTTTTATATTTGACTACAACGTGGACTAAAATCTTTAAATTGGTTCCGCACGTGTTTAATTCGTGCTAATTTTAAAATTGGACAACAATGTGTAATAAAATTGTCATTAAAATTTGAAGAATTAGGGTTATTTTTACAACCGAAAATGTCTCGAAATTTCTTAAGTGATATAATCTATTGCAATAACTTATTATTTTATATGATTATTTGTAATAGGAAAATTCAATTAAAGATGTTTTAATTTTTTTTCCTCATTTCAATATTTTTTTTGTATTTTTGTGGTCATAACTCAAAAGATGCAAAAATTATAGCAAAGTAATAAAAAATAACAGAAAGATCAATGATAAACAAAAGAATCCTAGTATTCAATGACATGTTTTATAAGTTTATGTATCAGCTTTTCTAATGTAAAAAGGTTGTAAGATTTTAAATTTGACTACAACCTGGACTAAAATCTTTAAATTGATCTGCACGTGTTTAGATCGTGCTAATTTTAAAATTGGATAACAATGTGTAATTAAATTGTCATTAATTTTGACGATTTGTGGTTATTTTGACAACCTGAAATGTCTCAAAATTTCTTAAGTGATATAATATATTGCAATAACTTATTCTGTGCACAAATATTATGTTTCTTATTCTCGTGGGATTATTAAACTCTGTTTTACCTTTTACGGGGCTTTTCTTTGTTCGATCTTTTACCCTTTGGATTTCTGATTTACAGGGTGGTATGCAATCAGATAATAGTCCACAGTTTTATTACCATGCTGGCTATGGATATACGAATGTAGATGGAAAACAAATGTATGGTTCATCCGAATATCTTCAGCAACCTTATGGGTCAGAAGCCTTTCCATACTACTCATATGATTCAACTTATGCTAGAAATGCCTCGACTGGTGCTAGAAATGGCTCTGGGAAATCAAGTGCTGCAAAAACAAATAACAATCCATCCAACAATGTTTCAGCTTCGTCTTCTAATTAAAATGTTCAACACTCTGCTTCAAGTTTTTCGAGATCGACCTATCAAAATTAGCAACCAAAGCCACCAAACAAGGTATAATAATGTCTTCTTATTGATGTTAATAAGTTTTTGTATTGATCTAAATTATCCATTTTTTTATACCGCAGCCTAGTTCAGGTTATCAACGACTAGCTGGAAACTTTTACCAAAACCCAGGGGTTTATATGAAATATGGCCCTGCAAAGCATATTTTTTTTTTTGTATTTTTGTATTTCTGTGGTCATAACTCAAGATATGCAAAAATTATAGCAAAGTAAGAAAAAACAACAAAAAGATCAATGATAAACAAAAAAATCCTAGTATTCAATCACATGTTTGATAAGTTTATGTATCAGCTTGTCTAATGTAAAAAGATTGTAAGATTTTAAAATTTGATGACAACGTGAACTAAAATCTTTAAATTGGTCCGCACGTGTTTAATTCGTGCAAGTTTTAAAATTGGACAATAATGTGTAGTAAAATTGTCATTAAATTTGAAGATTTGGGGTTATTTAATATGACAACCTGAATGTCTCCAAATTTCTTAAGTGATATAATCTATTGCAATAACTTATTCTTTTATACTATTATTTTTAATAAGAAAATTCAATTAAAGAGGTTTTAATTTTTTTTTCCTTATTCCTGTATCTTTTTTTTGTATTTTTGTATTATTGTGGTCATAACTCAAAAGATGCAAAAATTATAGCAAAGTAATAAAAAAACAACAAAATGATCAATGATAAACCAAAAAATCCTACTATTCAATCACATGTTTGATAAGTTTATGTATCAGCTTGTCTATTATAAAAAGGATGTAAGATTTTAAAATTTGACTACAACCTGGACTAAAATCTTTAAATTGGACTGCACGTGTTTAGATCGTGCTAATTTTAAAATTGGACAACAATATGTAGTAAAATTGACATTAAATTTGAAGATTTAGAGTTATTTAGTTTGACAACCTGAATTTCTCGAAATTTCTTAAGTGATATAATCTATTGCAATAACTTATTCTTTTATATGATTATTTTTAATAGAAAAATTCAATTAAAGGGGTTATAATTTTTTTTCCCTCATATATATAAGTTTATGTATCAGCTTGTCTAATGTAAAAAAGTTGTAAGATTTTAAAATTTGATGACAACGTGAACTAAAATCTTTAAATTGGTCCGCACGTGTTTAATTCGTGCAAGTTTTAAAATTGGACAATAATGTGTAGTAAAATTGTCATTAAATTTGATGATTTGGGGTTATTTAATATGACAACCTGAATGTCTCGAAATTTCTTAAGTGATATAATCTATTGCAATAACTTATTCTTTTATATTATTATTTTTTATAAGAAAATTCAATTAAAGAGGTTTTAATTTTTTTTCCTTATTCCAGTATTTTTTTTTTTTGTATTTTTGTATTATTGTGGTCATAACTCAAAAGATGCAAAAATTATAGCAAAGTAATAAAAAACAACATAAAGATCAATGATAAACAAAAGAATCCTAGTATTCAATGACATGTTTTATAAGTTTATGTATCAGCTTTTTTAATGTAAAAAGGATGTAAGATTTTAAAATTTGACTACAACCTGGACTAAAATCTTTAAATTGGTTCCGCACGTGTTTATATCGTGCTAATTTTAAAATTGGACAACAATATGTAGTAAAATTGACAGAAAATTTGAAGATTTAAAGTTATTTAGTTTGACAACCTGAATTTCTCGAAATTTCTTAAGTGATATAATCTATTGCAATAACTTATTCTTTTATATGATTATTTTTAATAGAAAAATTCAATTAAAGGGGTTATAATTTTTTTCCCTCATATCTATATCTTTTTTGTATTTTTGAGGTCATAACTCAAACGATGCAAAAATTATAGCAAAGTAATAAAAAACAAGGAAAAGATCAATGTTAAACAAAAGAATCCTAGTATTCAATCACATGTTTGATAAGTTTATGTATCAGCTTGTCTAATGTAAAAAGGATGTAAGATTTTTAAATTTGACTACAACGTGGACTAAAATCTTTAAATTGGTTCCGCACGTGTTTAATTCGTGCTAATTTTAAAATTGGACAACAATGTGTAATAAAATTGTCATTTAAATTTGAAGAATTAGGGTTATTTTTACAACCGAAAATGTCTTGAAATTTCTTAAGTGATATAATCTATTGCAATAACTTATTATTTTATATGATTATTTGTAATAGGAAAATTCAATTAAAGATGTTTTAATTTTTTTTCCTCATTTCAATATTTTTTTTGTATTTTTGTGGTCATAACTCAAAAGATGCAAAAATTATAGCAAAGTAATAAAAAATAACAGAAAGATCAATGATAAACAAAAGAATCCAAGTATTCAATGACATGTTTTATAAGTTTATGTATCAGCTTTTCTAATGTAAAAAGGTTGTAAGATTTTAAATTTGACTACAACCTGGACTAAAATCTTTAAATTGATCTGCACGTGTTTAGATCGTGCTAATTTTAAAATTGGATAACAATGTGTAATTAAATTGTCATTAAATTTGAAGATTTGTGGTTATTTTGACAACCTGAAATGTCTCAAAATTTCTTAAGTGATATAATATATTGCAATAACTTATTCTGTGCACAAATATTATGTTTCTTATTCTCGTGGGATTATTAAACTCTGTTTTACCTTTTACGGGGCTTTTCTTTGTTCGATCTTTTACCCTTTGGATTTCTGATTTACAGGGTGGTATGCAATCAGATAATAGTCCACAGTTTTATTACCATGCTGGCTATGGATATACGAATGTAGATGGAAAACAAATGTATGGTTCATCCGAATATCTTCAGCAACCTTATGGGTCAGAAGCCTTTCCATACTACTCATATGATTCAACTTATGCTAGAAATGCCTCGACTGGTGCTAGAAATGGCTCTGGGAAATCAAGTGCTGCAAAAACAAATAACAATCCATCCAACAATGTTTCAGCTTCGTCTTCTAATTAAAATGTTCAACACTCTGCTTCAAGTTTTTCGAGATCGACCTATCAAAATTAGCAACCAAAGCCACCAAACAAGGTATAATAATGTCTTCTTATTGATGTTAATAAGTTTTTGTATTGATCTAAATTATCCATTTTTTTATACCGCAGCCTAGTTCAGGTTATCAACGACTAGCTGGAAACTTTTACCAAAACCCAGGGGTTTATATGAAATATGGCCCTGCAAAGCATATTTTTTTTTGTATTTTTGTATTTCTGTGGTCATAACTCAAGATATGCAAAAATTATAGCAAAGTAAGAAAAAACAACAAAAAGATCAATGATAAACAAAAAAATCCTAGTATTCAATCACATGTTTGATAAGTTTATGTATCAGCTTGTCTAATGTAAAAAGATTGTAAGATTTTAAAATTTGATGACAACGTGAACTAAAATCTTTAAATTGGTCCGCACGTGTTTAATTCGTGCAAGTTTTAAAATTGGACAATAATGTGTAGTAAAATTGTCATTAAATTAGAAGATTTGGGATTATTTAATATGACAACCTTAATGTCTCGAAATTTCTTAAGTGATATAATCTATTGCAATAACTTATTCTTTTATATTTTTATTTTTAATAAGAAAATTCAATTAAAGAGGTTTTAATTTTTTTTTCCTTATTCCTGTATTTTTTTTGTATTTTTGTATTATTGTGGTCATAACTCAAAAGATGCAAAAATTATAGCAAAGTAATAAAAAAACAACAAAAAGATCAATGATAAACCAAAAAATCCTAGTATTCAATCACATGTTTGATAAGTTTATGTATCAGCTTTTTTAATGTAAAAAGGATGTAAGATTTTAAAATTTGACTACAACCTGGACTAAAATCTTTAAATTGGTTTGCACGTGTTTAGATCGTGCTAATTTTAAAATTGGATAACAATGTGTAATAAAATTGTCATTAAATTTGAAGATTTGTGGTTATTTTGACAACCTGAAATGTCTCAAAATTTCTTAAGTGATATAATCTATTCCAATAACTTATTATGTGCACAAATATTATGTTTCTTATTCTCGTGGGATTATTAAACTCTGTTTTACCTTTTACGGGGCTTTTCTTTGTTCGATCTTTTACCCTTTGGATTTCTGATTTACAGGGTGGTATGCAATCAGATAATAGTCCATAGTTGTATTACCATGCTGGCTATGGATATACGAATGTAGATGGAAAACAAGTGTATGGTTCATCCGAATATCTTCATCAACCTTATGGGTCAGAAGCCTTTCCATACTACTCATATGATTCAACTAATGCTGGAAATGCCTCGACTGGTTCTAGAAATGGCTCTGGGAAATCAAGTGCTGCAAAAACAAGTAACAATCCATCCAACAAAGTTTCAGCTTAGCCTCTAATTCAAATGTTCAACACTCAGCTTCAAGTTTTTCGAGATCGACCTATCAAAATCAGCAGCCAAAGCCACCAAACAAGGTATAATAATGTCTTCTTATTGATGTTAATAAGTTTTTGTATTGATCTAAATTATCCATTTTTTTATACCACAGCCAAGTTCAGGTTATCAACGACCAGCTGGAAACTTTTTACAAAACTTAGGGGTTTATATGCAGTATGGCCATGCAAAGCATATTTTTTTTGTATTTTTGTATTTTTGTATTTTTGTGGTCATAACTCAAGAGATTCAAAAATTATAGCAAAGTAAGAAAAAACAACAAAAAGATCAATGATAAACAAAAAAATCCTAGTATTCAATCACATGTTTGATAAGTTTATGTATCAGCTTGTCTAATGTAAAAAGGTTGTAAGATTTTAAAATTTGATGACAACGTGAACTAAAATCTTTAAATTGGTCCGCACGTGTTTAATTCGTGCAAGTTTTAAAATTGGACAATAATGTGTAGTAAAATTGTCATTAAATTTGAATATTTGGGGTTATTTAATATGACAACCTTAATGTCTCGAAATTTCTTAAGTGATATAATCTATTGCAATAACTTATTCTTTTATATTTTTATTTTTAATAAGAAAATTCAATTAAAGAGGTTTTAATTTTTTTTTCCTTATTCCTGTATTTTTTTTGTATTTTTGTATTATTGTGGTCATAACTCAAAAGATGCAAAAATTATAGCAAAGTAATAAAAAAACAACAAAAAGATCAATGATAAACCAAAAAATCCTAGTATTCAATCACATGTTTGATAAGTTTATGTATCAGCTTGTCTATTATAAAAAGGATGTAAGATTTTAAAATTTGACTACAACCTGGACTAAAATCTTTAAATTGGTCTGCACGTGTTTAGATCTTGCTAATTTTAAAATTGGACAACAATATGTAGTAAAATTGACATTAAATTTGAAGATTTAGAGTTATTTAGTTTGACAACATGAATTTCTCGAAATTTCTTAAGTGATATAATCTATTGCAATAACTTATTCCTTTATATGATTATTTTTAATAGGAAAATTCAATTAAAGGGGTTATAATATTTTTCCCTCATATCTATATCTTTTTTGTATTTTTGAGGTCATAACTCAAACGATGCAAAAATTATAGCAAAGTAATAAAAAACCAGGAAAAGATCATTGTTAAACAAAAGAATCCTAGTATTCAATCTCATGTTTGATAAGTTTATGTATCAGCTTGTCTAATGTAAAAAGGATGTAAGATTTTAAAATTTGACTACAACGTGGACTAAAATCTTTAAATTGGTTCCGCACGTGTTTAATTCGTGCTAATTTTAAAATTGGACAACAAGGTGTAATAAAATTGTCATTAAAATTTGAAGAATTAGGGTTTTTTTTATAACCTGAAATGTCTCGAAATTTCTTAAGTGATATAATCTATTGCAATAACTTATTCTTTTATATGATTATTTTTAATAGGAAAATTCAATTAAAGATGTTTTAATTTTTTTTCCCTCATTTCTATATTTTTTTTGTATTTTTGTGGTCATAACTCAAAAGATGCAAAAATTATAGCAAAGTAATAAAAAATAACAGAAAGATCAATGATAAACAATAGAATCCTAGTATTCAATTACATGTTTTATAAGTTTATGTATCAGCTTTTCTAATGTAAAAAGGATGTATGATTTTAAAATTTGACTACAACTTGGACTAAAATCTTTAAATTGGTCTGCACGTGTTTAGATCGTGCTAATTTCAAAATTGGTAACAATGTGTAATAAAATTGTCATTAAATGTGAAGATTTTTGGTTATTTTGACAACCTGAAATGTCTCAAAATTTCTTAAGTGATATAATTTATTCCAATAACTTATTCTGTGCACAAATATTATGTTTCTTATTCTCGTGGGATTATTAAACTCTGTTTTACCTTTTACGGGACTTTTCTTTGTTCGATCTTTTACCCTTTGGATTTCTGATTTACAGGGTGGTATGCAATCAGATAATAGTCCATAGTTGTATTACCATGCTGGCTATGGATATACGAATGTAGATGGAAAACAAGTGTATGGTTCATCCGAATATCTTCAGCAACCTTATGGGTCAGAAGCCTTTCCATACTACTCATATGATTCAACTTATGCTGGAAATGCCTCGACTGGTGCTAGAAATGGCTCTCGAAAATCAAGTGCTGAAAAAACAAATAACAATCCATCCAACAATGTTTCAGCTTCGTCTTCTAATTAAAATGTTCAACACTCTGCTTCAAGTTTTTCGAGATCGACCTATCAAAATTAGCAACCAAAGCCACCAAACAAGGTATAATAATGTCTTCTTATTGATGTTAATAAGTTTTTGTATTGATCTAAATTATCCATTTTTTTATACCGCAGCCTAGTTCAGGTTATCAACGACTAGCTGGAAACTTTTACCAAAACCCAGGGGTTTATATGAAATATGGCCCTGCAAAGCATATTTTTTTTTTTTGTATTTTTGTATTTTTGTGGTCATAACTCAAGATATGCAAAAATTATAGCAAAGTAAGAAAAAACAACAAAAAGATCAATAATAAACAAAAAAATCCTAGTATTCAATCACATGTTTGATAAGTTTATGTATCAGCTTGTCTAATGTAAAAAGATTGTAAGATTTTAAAATTTGATGACAACGTGAACTAAAATCTTTAAATTGGTCCGCACGTGTTTAATTCGTGCAAGTTTTAAAATTGGACAATAATGTGTAGTAAAATTGTCATTAAATTTGAAGATTTGGGGTTATTTAATATGACAACCTGAATGTCTCCAAATTTCTTAAGTGATATAATCTATTGCAATAACTTATTCTTTTATATTATTATTTTTAATAAGAAAATTCAATTAAAGAGGTTTTAATTTTTTTTTCCTTATTCCTGTATCTTTTTTTTGTATTTTTGTATTATTGTGGTCATAACTCAAAAGATGCAAAAATTATAGCAAAGTAATAAAAAAACAACAAAATGATCAATGATAAACCAAAAAATCCTAGTATTCAATCACATGTTTGATAAGTTTATGTATCAGCTTGTCTATTATAAAAAGGATGTAAGATTTTAAAATTTGACTACAACCTGGACTAAAATCTTTAAATTGGTCTGCACGTGTTTAGATCGTGCTAATTTTAAAATTGGACAACAATATGTAGTAAAATTGACATTAAATTTGAAGATTTAGAGTTATTTAGTTTGACAACCTGAATTTCTCGAAATTTCTTAAGTGATATAATCTATTGCAATAACTTATTCTTTTATATGATTATTTTTAATAGAAAAATTCAATTAAAGGGGTTATAATTTTTTTCCCTCATATCTATATCTTTTTTGTATTTTTGAGGTCATAACTCAAACGATGCAAAAATTATAGCAAAGTAATAAAAAAAAAAGGAAAAAATCAATGTTAAACAAAAGAATCCTAGTATTCAATCACATGTTTGATAATTTTATGTATCAGCTTGTCTAATGTAAAAAGGATGTAAGATTTTAAAATTTGACTACAACGTGGACTAAAATCTTTAAATTGGTTCCGCACGTTTTTAATTCGTGCTAATTTTAAAATTGGACAACAATGTGTAATAAAATTGTCATTAAAATTTGAGGAATTAGGGTTATTTTTACAACCTGAAATGTCTCGAAATTCCTTAAGTGATATAATCTATTGCAATAACTTATTCTTTTATATGATTATTTTTAATAGGAAAATTCAATTAAAGATGTTTTAATTTTTTTTCCTCATTTCTATATTTTTTTTGTATTTTTGTGGTCATAACTCAAAAGATGCAAAAATTATAGCAATGTAATATAAAACAACAGAAAGATCAATGATAAACAAAAGAATCCTAGTATTCAATGACATGTTTTATAAGTTCATGTATCGGCCTTTCTAATGTAAAAAGGATGTAAGATTTTAAAATTTGACTACAACTTGGTCTAAAATCTTTAAATTGGTCTGCACGTGTTTAGATCGTGCTAATTTTAAAATTGTATAACAATGTGTAATAAAATTGTCATTAAATTTGATGATTTGTGGTTATTTTGACAACCTGAAATGTCTCAAAATTTCTTAAGTGATATAATCTATTCCAATAACTTATTCTGTGCACAAATATTATGTTTCTTATTCTCGTGGGATTATTAAACTCTGTTTTACCTTTTACGGGGCTTTTCTTTGTTCGATCTTTTACCCTTTGGATTACTGATTTACAGGGTGGTATGTAATCAGATAATAGTCCACAGTTTTATTACCATGCTAGCTATGGATATACGAATGTGGATGGAAAACAAATGTATGGTTCATCCGAATATCTTCAGCAACCCTATGGGTCAGAAGCCTTTCCATACTACTCATATGATTCAACATTTGCTGGAAATGCCTCGACTGGTGCTAGAAATGGCTCTGGGAAATCAAGTGCTGCAAAAACAAATAACAATCCATCCAACAATGTTTCATCATCGTCTTCTAATTCAAATGTTCAACACTCTCCTTCAAGTTTTTCGAGATCGACCTATCAAAATCAGCAACCAAAGCCACCAAACAAGGTATAATAATGTCTTCTTATTGATGTTAATAAGATTTTGTATTGATCTAAATTATCCATTTTTTTATACCGCAGCCTAGTTCAGGTTATCAACGACTAGCTGGAAACGTTTACCAAAACCCAGGGGTTTATATGAAATATGGCCCTGCAAAGCATATTTTTTTTTTGTATTTTTGTATTTTTGTGGTCATAACTCAAGAGATGCAAAAATTATAGCAAAGTAAGAAAAAACAACAAAAAGATCAATGATAAACAAAAATATCCTAGTATTCAATCACATGTTTGATAAGTTTATGTATCAGCTTGTCTAATGTAAAAAGGTTGTAAGATTTTAAAATTTGATGACAACGTGAACTAAAATCTTTAAATTGGTCCGCACGTGTTTAATTCGTGCAAGTTTTAAAATTGGACAATAATGTGTAGTAAAATTGTCATTAAATTTGATGATTTGGGGTTATTTAATATGACAACCTGAATGTCTCGAAATTTCTTAAGTGATATAATCTATTGCAATAACTTATTCTTTTATATTATTATTTTTAATAAGAAAATTCAATTAAAGAGGTTTTAATTTTTTTTTCCTTATTCCTGTATTTTTTTTTTGTATTTTTGTATTATTGTGGTCATAACTCAAAAGATGCAAAAATTATAGCAAAGTAATAAAAAAATTACAAAAAGATCAATGATAAACCAAAAAATCCTAGTATTCAATCACATGTTTGATAAGTTTATGTATCAGCTTGTCTATTATAAAAAGGATGTAAGATTTTAAAATTTGACTACAACCTGGACTAAAATCTTTAAATTGGTCTGCACGTGTTTAGATCGTGCTAATTTTAAAATTGGACAACAATATGTAGTAAAATTGACATTAAATTTGAAGATTTAGGGTTATTTTGTTTGACAACCTGGATGTCTCGAAATTTCTTAAGTGATATAATCTATTGCAATAACTTATTCTTTTATATGATTATTTTTAATAGGAAAATTCAATTAAAGGAGTTATAATTTTTTTCCCTCATATATATATCTTTTTTGTATTTTTGAGGTCATAACTCAAACGTTGCAAAAATTATAGCAAAGTAATTAAGAACAAGGAAAAGATCAATGTTAAATAAAAGAATCCTAGTATTCAATCACATGTTTGATAAGTTTATGTATCAGCTTGTCTAATGTAAATAGGATGTAAGATTTTAAAATTTGACTACGACGTGGACTAAAATCTTTAAATTGGTTCCGCACGTGTTTAATTCGTGCTAATTTTAAAATTGGACAACAATGTGTAATAAAATTGTCATTAAAATTTGAAGAATTAGGGTTATTTTTGCAACCTGAAATGTCTCGAAATTCCTTAAGTGATATAATCTATTGCAATAACTTATTCTTTTATATGATTATTTTTAATAGGAAAATTCAATTAAAGATGTTTTAATTTTTTTTCCTCATTTCTATATTTTTTTTGTATTTTTGGTGTCATAACTCAAAAGATGCAAAAATTATAGCAAAGTAATAAAAAACAACAGAAAGATCAATGATAAACAAAAGAATCCTAGTATTCAATGACATGTTTTATAAGTTTATGTATCAGCTTTTTTAATGTAAAAAGGATGTAAGATTTTAAAATTTGACTACAACCTGGACTAAAATCTTTAAATTGGTTTGCACGTGTTTAGATCGTGCTAATTTTAAAATTGGATAACAATGTGTAGTAAAATTGTCATTAAATTTGAAGATTTGTGGTTATTTTGACAACCTGAAATGTCTCAAAATTTCTTAAGTGATATAATCTATTCCAATAACTTATTCTGTGCACAAATATTATGTTTCTTATTCTCGTGGGATTATTAAACTCTGTTTTACCTTTTACGGGGCTTTTCTTTGTTCGATCTTTTACCCTTTGGATTTCTGATTTACAAGGTGGTATGCGATCAGATAATAGTCCACAATTTTATTACCATGCTGGCTATGGATATACGAATGTAGATGGAAAACAAATGTATGGTTCATCCGAATATCTAGCTTTAGCAACCCTATGGGTCAGAAGCCTTTCCATACTACTCATATGATTCAACTTTTGCCGGAAATGCCTCGACTGGTGCTAGAAATGGCTCTGGGAAATCAAGTGCTGCAAAAACAAATAACAATCCATCCAACAATGTTTCAGCTTCGTCTTCTAATTCAAATGTTAAACACTCTGCTTCAAGTTTTTCGAGATCGACCTATCAAAATCAGCAACCAAAGCCACCAAACAAGGTATAATAATGTCTTCTTATTGATGTTAATAAGTTTTTGTATTGGTCTAAATTAACCATTTTTTTATACCGCAGCCAAGTTCAGGTTATCAACGACCAGCGTGAAACTTATACCAAAACCCAGGGGTTTATATGCAATATGGCCCTGCAAAGCATATTTTTTTTGTATTTTTGTATTTTTGTGGTCATAACTTAAGAGATGCAAAAATTATAGCAATGTAAGAAAAAACAACAAAAAGATCAATGATAAACAAAAAAATCCTAGTATTCAATCACATGTTTGATAAGTTTATGTATCAGCTTGTCTAATGTAAAAAGGTTGTAAGATTTTAAAATTTGATGACAACGTGAACTAAAATCTTTAAATTGGTCCGCACGTGTTTAATTCGTGCAAGTTTTAAAATTGGACAATAATGTGTAATAAAATTGTTATTAAAATTGAAGATTTGGGGTTATTTAATATGACAACCTGAATGTCTCGAAATTTCTTAAGTGACATAATCTATTGCAATAACTTATTCTTTTATATTATTATTTTTAATAAGAAAATTCAATTAAAGAGGTTTTAATTTTTTTCTCCTTATTCCTGTATTTTTTTTGTATTTTTGTATTTTTGTGGCCATAACTCAAAAGATTCAAAAATTATAGCAAAGTACTAAAAAACAACAAAAAGATCAATGATAAACCAAAAAATCCTAGTATTTAATCACATGTTTGATAAGTTTATGTATCAGCTTGTCTATTATAAAAAGGATGTAAGATTTTAAAATTTGACTACAACCTGGACTAAAATCTTTAAATTGGTCTGCACGTGTTTAGATCGTGCTAATTTTAAAATTGGACAACAATATGTAGTAAAATTGACATTAAATTTGAAGATTTAGGGTTATTTTGTTTGACAACCTGAATGTCTCGAAATTTCTTAAATGATATAATCTATTGCAATAACTTATTCTTTTATATGATTATTTTTAATAGGAAAATTCAATTAAAGGGGTTATAATTTTTTTCCCTCATATCTATATCTTTTTTGTATTTTTGAGGTCATAACTCAAACGAAGCAAAAATTATAGCAAAGTAATGAAAAACCAGAAAAAGATCAATGTTAAACAAAAGAATCCTAGTATTCAATCGCATGTTTGATAAGTTTATGTATCAGCTTGTCTAATGTGAAAAGGATGTAAAATTTTAAAATTTGACTATAACGTGGACTAAAATCTTTAAATTGGTTCCGCACGTGTTTAATTCGTGCTAATTTAAAAATTGGACAACAATGTGTAATAAAATTGTCATTAAAATTTGAAGAATTAGGGTTATTTTTATAACATGAAATGTCTCGAAATTCCTTAAGTGATATAATCTATTGTAATAACTTATTCTTTGATATGATTATTTTTAATAGGAAAATTCAATTAAAGATGTTTAATTTTTTTTCCTCATTTTTATATTTTTTTTGTATTTTTGTGGTCATAACTCAAAAGATGCAAAAATTATAGCAAAGTAATAAAAAACAACAGAAAGATCAATGATAAACAAAAGAATCCTAGTATTCAATGACATGTTTTATAAGTTTATGTATCAGCTTGTCTAATGTAGAAAAGATGTATGATTTTAAAATTTGACTACGACGTGGACTAAAATCTTTAAATTGGTTCCGCACGTGTTTAATTCGTGCTAATTTTAAAATTGGACAACAATGTGCAATAAAATTGTCATTAAAATTTGAAGAATTAGGGTTATTTTTACAACCTGAAATGTCTCGAAATTCCTTAAGTGATATAATCTATTGCAATAACTTATTATTTTATATGATTATTTTTAGTAGGAAAATTCAATTAAAGATGTTTTAATATTTTTTCCTCATTTCTATATTTTTTTTGTATTTTTGTGGTCATAACTCAAAAGATGCAAAAATTATAGCAAAGTAATAAAAAACAACAGAAAGATCAATGATAAACAAAAGAATCCTAGTATTCAATGACATGTTTTATAAGTTTATGTATCAACTTTTCTAATGTAAAAAGGATGTAAGATTTTAAAATTTGACTACTA
The DNA here is from genome assembly GCA_038501285.1 of Penstemon eatonii. Lineage (NCBI taxonomy): Eukaryota > Viridiplantae > Streptophyta > Magnoliopsida > Lamiales > Plantaginaceae > Penstemon > Penstemon eatonii. The sequence continues at coordinate 1,789,544 of JBCEGF010001339.1, forward strand.
CCTGGACTAAAATCTTTAAATTGGTCTGCACGTGTTTAGATCATGCTAATTTTAAAATTGGATAACAATGTGTAATAAAATTGTCATTAAATTGAAGATTTGTGGTTATTTTGACAACCTGAAATGTCTCAAAATTTCTTAAGTGATATAATCTATTCCAATAACTTATTCTGTGCACAAATATTATGTTTCTTATTCTCGTGGGATTATTAAACTCTGTTTTACCTTTTACGGGGCTTTTCTTTGTTCGATCTTTTACCCTTTGGATTTCTAATTTACAGGGTGGTATGCAATCAGATAATAGTCCACAATTTTATTACCATGCTGGCTATGGATATACGAATGTAGATGGAAAACAAATGTATGGTTCATCCGAATATCTTCAGCAACCCTATGGGTCAGAAGCCTTTCCATACTACTCATATGATTCAACTTATGCTGGAAATGCCTCGACTGTTGCTAGAAATGGCTCTGGGAAATCAAGTGATGCAAAAACAAATAAAAATCCATCCAACAATGTTTCAGCTTCGTCTTCTAATTCAAATGTTCAACACTCTGCTTCAAGTTTTTCGAGATCGACCTACCAAAATCAGCAACCAAAGCCACCAAACAAGGTATAATAATGTCTTCTTATTGATGTTAATAAGTCTTGTATTGTTCTAAATTATCCATTTTTTATACCGCAGACATGTTCAGGTTATCAACGACCAGCTGGAAACTTTTACCAAAACCCAGGGGTTTATATGCAATATGGCCCTGCAAAGCATATTTTTTTTGTATTTTTGTATTTTTGTGGTCATAATTCAAGAGATGCAAAAATTATAGCAAAGTAAGAAAAAACAACAAAAAGATCAATGATAAACAAAAAAATCCTAGTATTCAATCACATGTTTGATAAGTTTATGTATCAACTTGTCTAACGTAAAAAGGTTGTAAGATTTTAAAATTTGATGACAACGTGAACTAAAATCTTTAAATTGGTCCGCACGTGTTTAATTCGTGCAAGTTTTAAAATTGGACAATAATGTGTAATAAAATTGTAATTAAATTTGAAGATTTGGGGTTATTTAATATGACAACCTGAATGTCTCGAAATTTCTTAAGTGATATAATTATTCAATAACTTATTCTTTTATATTATTATTTTTAATAAGAAAATTCAATTAAAGAGGTTTAAATTTTTTTTTCCTTATTCCTGTAATTTTTTTGTATTTTTGTATTTTTGTGGTCATAACTCAAACGATGCAAAAATTATAGAAAAGTAATAAAAAAACAACAAAAAAATCAATGATAAACCAAAAAATCCTAGTATTTAATCACGTGTTTGATCAGTTTATGTATCAGCTTGTCTATTATAAAAAGGATGTAAGATTTTAAAATTTGACTACAACCTGGACTAAAATCTTTAAATTGGTCTGCACGTGTTTAGATCGTGCTAATTTTAAAATTGGACAACAATATGTAGTAAAATTGAAATTAAATTTGAAGATTTAGTGTTATTTAGTTTGACAACCTGAATGTCTCGAAATTTCTTAAGTGATATAATCTATTGCAATAACTTATTCTTTTATATGATTATTTCTAATTGAAAAATTCAATTAAAGGGGTTATAATTTTTTTCACTCATATCTATATCTTTTTTGTATTTTTTAGGTCATAACTCAAACGATGCAAAAATTATAGCAAAGTAATAAAAAACTTGGAAAAGATCAATGTTAAACAAAAGAATCCTAGTATTCAAGCACATGTTTGATAAGTTTATGTATTAGCTTGTCTAATGTAAAAAGGATGTAAGATTTTAAAATTTGACTACAACGTGGACTAAAATCTTTAAATTGGTTCCGCACGTGTTTAATTCGTGCTAATTTTAAAATTGGACAACAATGTGTAATAAAATTGTCATTAAAATTTGAAGAATTAAGGTTATTTTTACAACCTGAAATGTCTCGAAATTCCTTAAGTGATATAATCTATTGCAATAACTTATTCTTTTATATGATTATTTTTAATAGGAAAATTCAATTAAAGATGTTTTAATTTTTTTTCTTCATTTCTATATTTTTTTTGTATTTTTGTGGTCATAACTCAAAAGATGCAAAAATTATAGCAAAGTAATAAAAAACAACAGAAAGATCAATGATAAACAAAAGAATCCTAGTATTCAATGACATGTTTTATAAGTTTATGTATCAGCTTTTCTAATGTAAAAAGGATGTAAGATTTTAAAATTTGACTACAACCCGGACTAAAATCTTTAAATTGGTCTGCACGTGTTTAGATCGAGCTAATTTTAAAATTGGATAACAATGTGTAATAAAATTGTCATTAAATTTGAAGATTTGTGGTTATTTTGACAACCTGAAATGTCTCAAAATTTCTTAAGTGATATAATCTATTCCAATAACTTATTCTGTGCACAAATATTATGTTCTTATTCTCGTGGGATTATTAAACTCTGTTTTACCTTTTACGGGGCTTTTCTTTGTTCGATATTTTACCCTTTTTATTTCTGATTTACAGGGTGGTATGCAATCAGATAATAGTCCACAGTTTTATTACCATGCTGGCTATGGATATACGAATGTAGATGGAAAACAAATGTATGGTTCATCCGAATATCTTCAGCAACCCTATGGGTCAGAAGCCTTTCCATACTACTCATATGATTCAACTTATGCTGGAAATGCCTCGATTGGTGCTAGAAATGGCTCTGGGAAATCAGGTGCTGCAAAAACAAATAACAATCCATCCAACGAAGTTTCAGCTTCGCCTTCTAATTCAAATGTTCAACACTCTGCTTCAAGTTTTTCGAGATCGACCTATCAAAATCAGCAACCAAAGCCACCAAACAAGGTATAATAATGTCTTCTTATTGATGTTAATAAGTTTTTGTATTGGTCTAAATTATCCATTTTTTTATACCACAGCCAAGTTCAGGTTATCAACGACCAGCTGGAAACTTTTACCAAAACCCAGGGGTTTATATGCAATATGGCCCTGCAAAGCATATTTTTTTTGTATTTTTGTATATTTGTGGTCATAACTCAAGAGATGCAAAAATTATAGCAAAGTAAGAAAAAACAACAAAAAGATCAATGATAAACAAAAAAATCCTTGTATTCAATCACATGTTTGATAAGTTTATGTATCAGCTTGTCTAATGTAAAAAGGTTGTAAGATTTTAAAATTTGATGACAACGTGAACTAAAATCTTTAAATTGGTCCGCACGTGTTTAATTCGTGCATGTTTTAAACCTGGACAATAATGTGTAATAAAATTGTAATTAAATTTGAAGATTTGGGGTTATTTAATATGACAACCTGAATGTCTCGAAATTTGTTAAGTGATATAATTATTAAATAACTTATTCTTTTATATTATTATTTTTAATAAGAAAATTCAATTAAAGAGGTTTTAATTTTTTTTCCTTATTCCTGTAATTTTTTTGTATTTTTGTATTTTTGTGGTCGTAACTCAAAAGATGCAAAAATTATAGAAAAGTAATAAAAAAACAACAAAAAGATCAATGATAAACCAAAAAATCCTAGTATTCAATCACATGTTTGATAAGTTTATGTATCAGCTTGTCTATTATAAAAAGGATGTAAGATTTTAAAATTTGACTACAACCTGGACTAAAATCTTTAAATTGGTCTGCACGTGTTTAGATCGTGCTAATTTTAAAATTGGACAACAATATGTAGTAAAATTGAAATTAAATTTGAAGATTTAGTGTTATTTAGTTTGACAACCTGAATGTCTCGAAATTTCTTAAGTGATATAATCTATTGCAATAACTTATTCTTTTATATGATTATTTTTAATTTAAAAATTCAATTAAAGGGGTTATAATTTTTTTCCCTCATATCTATATCTTTTTTGTATTTTTTAGGTCATAACTCAAACGATGCAAAAATTATGGCAAAGTAATAAAAAACAAGGAAAAGATCAATGTTAAACAAAAGAATCCTAGTATTCAAGCACATGTTTGATAAGTTTATGTATTAGCTTGTCTAATGTAAAAAGGATGTAAGATTTCAAAATTTGACTACAACGTGGACTAAAATCTTTAAATTGGTTCCGCACGTGTTTAAATCGTGCTAATTTTAAAATTGGACAACAATGTGTAATAAAATTGTCATTAAAATTTGAAGAATTAAGGTTATTTTTACAACATGAAATGTCTCGAAATTCCTTAAGTGATATAATCTATTGCAATAACTTATTCTTTTATATGATTATTTTTAATAGGAAAATTCAATTAAAGATGTTTTAATTTTTTTTCTGCATTTCTATATTTTTTTTGTATTTTTGTGGTCATAACTCAAAAGATGCAAAAATTATAGCAAAGTAATAAAAAACAACAGAAAGATCAATGATAAACAAAAGAATCCTAGTATTCAATGACATGTTTTATAAGTTTATGTATCAGCTTTTCTAATGTAAAAAGGATGTAAGATTTTAAAATTTGACTACAACCCGGACTAAAATCTTTAAATTGGTCTGCACGTGTTTAGATCGAGCTAATTTTAAAATTGGATAACAATGTGTAATAAAATTCTCATTAAATTTGAAGATTTGTGGTTATTTTGACAACCTGAAATGTCTCAAAATTTCTTAAGTGATATAATCTATTCCAATAACTTATTCTGTGCACAAATATTATGTTCTTATTCTCGTGGGATTATTAAACTCTGTTTTACCTTTTACGGGGCTTTTCTTTGTTCGATCTTTTACCCTTTTGATTTCTGATTTACAGGGTGGTATGCAATCAAATAATAGTCCACAGTTTAATTACCATGCTGGCTATGGATATACGAATGTAGATGGAAAACAAATGTATGGTTCATCCGAATATCTTCAGCAACCCTATGGGTCAGAAGCCTTTCCATACTACTCATATGATTCAACTTATGCTGGAAATGCCTCGATTGGTGCTAGAAATGGCTCTGGGAAATCAAGTGCTGCAAAAATAAATAACAATCCATCCAACAAAGTTTCAGCTTCGCCTTCTAATTCAAATGTTCAACACTCTGCTTCAAGTTTTTCGAGATCGACCTATCAAAATCAGCAACCAAAGCCACCAAACAAGGTATAATAATGTCTTCTTATTGATGTTAATAAGTTTTTGTATTGGTCTAAATTATCCATTTTTTTATACCACAGCCAAGTTCAGGTCATCAACGACCAGCTGGAAACTTTTACCAAAACCCAGGGGTTTATATGCAATATGGCCCTGCAAAGCATATTTTTTTTTTTTTTTTTGTATATTTGTGGTCATAACTCAAGAGATGCAAAAATTATAGCAAAGTAAGAAAAAACAACAAAAAGATCAATGATAAACAAAAAAATCCTAGTATTCAATCACATGTCTGATAAGTTTATGTATCAGCTTGTCTAATGTAAAAAGGTTGTAAGATTTTAAAATTTGATGACAACGTGAACTAAAATCTTTAAATTGGTCCGCAAGTGTTTAATTCGTGCAAGTTTTAAAATTGGACAATAATGTGTAATAAAATTGTTATTAAATTTGAAGATTTTGGGTTATTTAATATGACAACCTGAATGTCTCGAAATATCTTAAGTGATATAATCTATTGCAATAACTTATTCTTTTATATTATTATTTTTAATAAGAAAATTCAATTAAAGAGGTTTTAATTTTTTTCTCCTTATTCCTGTATTTTTTTTGTATTTTTGTATTTTTGTGGTCATAACTCAAAAGATGCAAAAATTATAGCAAAGTAATAAAAAATAACAGAAAGATCAATGATAAACAAAAGAATCCAAGTATTCAATGACATGTTTTATAAGTTTATGTATCAGCTTTTCTAATGTAAAAAGGTTGTAAGATTTTAAATTTGACTACAACCTGGACTAAAATCTTTAAATTGATCTGCACGTGTTTAGATCGTGCTAATTTTAAAATTGGATAACAATGTGTAATTAAATTGTCATTAAATTTGAAGATTTGTGGTTATTTTGACAACCTGAAATGTCTCAAAATTTCTTAAGTGATATAATATATTGCAATAACTTATTCTGTGCACAAATATTATGTTTCTTATTCTCGTGGGATTATTAAACTCTGTTTTACCTTTTACGGGGCTTTTCTTTGTTCGATCTTTTACCCTTTGGATTTCTGATTTACAGGGTGGTATGCAATCAGATAATAGTCCACAGTTTTATTACCATGCTGGCTATGGATATACGAATGTAGATGGAAAACAAATGTATGGTTCATCCGAATATCTTCAGCAACCTTATGGGTCAGAAGCCTTTCCATACTACTCATATGATTCAACTTATGCTAGAAATGCCTCGACTGGTGCTAGAAATGGCTCTGGGAAATCAAGTGCTGCAAAAACAAATAACAATCCATCCAACAATGTTTCAGCTTCGTCTTCTAATTAAAATGTTCAACACTCTGCTTCAAGTTTTTCGAGATCGACCTATCAAAATTAGCAACCAAAGCCACCAAACAAGGTATAATAATGTCTTCTTATTGATGTTAATAAGTTTTTGTATTGATCTAAATTATCCATTTTTTTATACCGCAGCCTAGTTCAGGTTATCAACGACTAGCTGGAAACTTTTACCAAAACCCAGGGGTTTATATGAAATATGGCCCTGCAAAGCATATTTTTTTTTTTGTATTTTTGTATTTCTGTGGTCATAACTCAAGATATGCAAAAATTATAGCAAAGTAAGAAAAAACAACAAAAAGATCAATGATAAACAAAAAAATCCTAGTATTCAATCACATGTTTGATAAGTTTATGTATCAGCTTGTCTAATGTAAAAAGATTGTAAGATTTTAAAATTTGATGACAACGTGAACTAAAATCTTTAAATTGGTCCGCACGTGTTTAATTCGTGCAAGTTTTAAAATTGGACAATAATGTGTAGTAAAATTGTCATTAAATTTGAAGATTTGGGGTTATTTAATATGACAACCTGAATGTCTCCAAATTTCTTAAGTGATATAATCTATTGCAATAACTTATTCTTTTATACTATTATTTTTAATAAGAAAATTCAATTAAAGAGGTTTTAATTTTTTTTTCCTTATTCCTGTATCTTTTTTTTGTATTTTTGTATTATTGTGGTCATAACTCAAAAGATGCAAAAATTATAGCAAAGTAATAAAAAAACAACAAAATGATCAATGATAAACCAAAAAATCCTACTATTCAATCACATGTTTGATAAGTTTATGTATCAGCTTGTCTATTATAAAAAGGATGTAAGATTTTAAAATTTGACTACAACCTGGACTAAAATCTTTAAATTGGACTGCACGTGTTTAGATCGTGCTAATTTTAAAATTGGACAACAATATGTAGTAAAATTGACATTAAATTTGAAGATTTAGAGTTATTTAGTTTGACAACCTGAATTTCTCGAAATTTCTTAAGTGATATAATCTATTGCAATAACTTATTCTTTTATATGATTATTTTTAATAGAAAAATTCAATTAAAGGGGTTATAATTTTTTTTCCCTCATATATATAAGTTTATGTATCAGCTTGTCTAATGTAAAAAAGTTGTAAGATTTTAAAATTTGATGACAACGTGAACTAAAATCTTTAAATTGGTCCGCACGTGTTTAATTCGTGCAAGTTTTAAAATTGGACAATAATGTGTAGTAAAATTGTCATTAAATTTGATGATTTGGGGTTATTTAATATGACAACCTGAATGTCTCGAAATTTCTTAAGTGATATAATCTATTGCAATAACTTATTCTTTTATATTATTATTTTTTATAAGAAAATTCAATTAAAGAGGTTTTAATTTTTTTTCCTTATTCCAGTATTTTTTTTTTTTTGTATTTTTGTATTATTGTGGTCATAACTCAAAAGATGCAAAAATTATAGCAAAGTAATAAAAAACAACATAAAGATCAATGATAAACAAAAGAATCCTAGTATTCAATGACATGTTTTATAAGTTTATGTATCAGCTTTTTTAATGTAAAAAGGATGTAAGATTTTAAAATTTGACTACAACCTGGACTAAAATCTTTAAATTGGTTCCGCACGTGTTTATATCGTGCTAATTTTAAAATTGGACAACAATATGTAGTAAAATTGACAGAAAATTTGAAGATTTAGAGTTATTTAGTTTGACAACCTGAATTTCTCGAAATTTCTTAAGTGATATAATCTATTGCAATAACTTATTCTTTTATATGATTATTTTTAATAGAAAAATTCAATTAAAGGGGTTATAATTTTTTTCCCTCATATCTATATCTTTTTTGTATTTTTGAGGTCATAACTCAAACGATGCAAAAATTATAGCAAAGTAATAAAAAACAAGGAAAAGATCAATGTTAAACAAAAGAATCCTAGTATTCAATCACATGTTTGATAAGTTTATGTATCAGCTTGTCTAATGTAAAAAGGATGTAAGATTTTTAAATTTGACTACAACGTGGACTAAAATCTTTAAATTGGTTCCGCACGTGTTTAATTCGTGCTAATTTTAAAATTGGACAACAATGTGTAATAAAATTGTCATTTAAATTTGAAGAATTAGGGTTATTTTTACAACCGAAAATGTCTTGAAATTTCTTAAGTGATATAATCTATTGCAATAACTTATTATTTTATATGATTATTTGTAATAGGAAAATTCAATTAAAGATGTTTTAATTTTTTTTCCTCATTTCAATATTTTTTTTGTATTTTTGTGGTCATAACTCAAAAGATGCAAAAATTATAGCAAAGTAATAAAAAATAACAGAAAGATCAATGATAAACAAAAGAATCCAAGTATTCAATGACATGTTTTATAAGTTTATGTATCAGCTTTTCTAATGTAAAAAGGTTGTAAGATTTTAAATTTGACTACAACCTGGACTAAAATCTTTAAATTGATCTGCACGTGTTTAGATCGTGCTAATTTTAAAATTGGATAACAATGTGTAATTAAATTGTCATTAAATTTGAAGATTTGTGGTTATTTTGACAACCTGAAATGTCTCAAAATTTCTTAAGTGATATAATATATTGCAATAACTTATTCTGTGCACAAATATTATGTTTCTTATTCTCGTGGGATTATTAAACTCTGTTTTACCTTTTACGGGGCTTTTCTTTGTTCGATCTTTTACCCTTTGGATTTCTGATTTACAGGGTGGTATGCAATCAGATAATAGTCCACAGTTTTATTACCATGCTGGCTATGGATATACGAATGTAGATGGAAAACAAATGTATGGTTCATCCGAATATCTTCAGCAACCTTATGGGTCAGAAGCCTTTCCATACTACTCATATGATTCAACTTATGCTAGAAATGCCTCGACTGGTGCTAGAAATGGCTCTGGGAAATCAAGTGCTGCAAAAACAAATAACAATCCATCCAACAATGTTTCAGCTTCGTCTTCTAATTAAAATGTTCAACACTCTGCTTCAAGTTTTTCGAGATCGACCTATCAAAATTAGCAACCAAAGCCACCAAACAAGGTATAATAATGTCTTCTTATTGATGTTAATAAGTTTTTGTATTGATCTAAATTATCCATTTTTTTATACCGCAGCCTAGTTCAGGTTATCAACGACTAGCTGGAAACTTTTACCAAAACCCAGGGGTTTATATGAAATATGGCCCTGCAAAGCATATTTTTTTTTGTATTTTTGTATTTCTGTGGTCATAACTCAAGATATGCAAAAATTATAGCAAAGTAAGAAAAAACAACAAAAAGATCAATGATAAACAAAAAAATCCTAGTATTCAATCACATGTTTGATAAGTTTATGTATCAGCTTGTCTAATGTAAAAAGATTGTAAGATTTTAAAATTTGATGACAACGTGAACTAAAATCTTTAAATTGGTCCGCACGTGTTTAATTCGTGCAAGTTTTAAAATTGGACAATAATGTGTAGTAAAATTGTCATTAAATTAGAAGATTTGGGATTATTTAATATGACAACCTGAATGTCTCCAAATTTCTTAAGTGATATAATCTATTGCAATAACTTATTCTTTTATACTATTATTTTTAATAAGAAAATTCAATTAAAGAGGTTTTAATTTTTTTTTCCTTATTCCTGTATCTTTTTTTTGTATTTTTGTATTATTGTGGTCATAACTCAAAAGATGCAAAAATTATATCAAAGTAATAAAAAAACAACAAAATGATCAATGATAAACCAAAAAATCCTAGTATTCAATCACATGTTTGATAAGTTTATGTATCAGCTTGTCTATTATAAAAAGGATGTAAGATTTTAAAATTTGACTACAACCTGGACTAAAATCTTTAAATTGGTCTGCACGTGTTTAGATCGTGCTAATTTTAAAATTGGACAACAATATGTAGTAAAATTGACATTAAATTTGAAGATTTAGAGTTATTTAGTTTGACAACCTGAATTTCTCGAAATTTCTTAAGTGATATAATCTATTGCAATAACTTATTCTTTTATATGATTATTTTTAATAGAAAAATTCAATTAAAGGGGTTATAATTTTTTTCCCTCATATCTATAAGTTTATGTATCAGCTTGTCTAATGTAAAAAAGTTGTAAGATTTTAAAATTTGATGACAACGTGAACTAAAATCTTTAAATTGGTCCGCACGTGTTTAATTCGTGCAAGTTTTAAAATTGGACAATAATGTGTAGTAAAATTGTCATTAAATTTGATGATTTGGGGTTATTTAATATGACAACCTGAATGTCTCGAAATTTCTTAAGTGATATAATCTATTGCAATAACTTATTCTTTTATATTATTATTTTTTATAAGAAAATTCAATTAAAGAGGTTTTAATTTTTTTTTCCATTTCCTGTATTTTTTTTTTTGTATTTTTGTATTATTGTGGTCATAACTCAAAAGATGCAAAAATTATAGCAAAGTAATAAAAAAATTACAAAAAGATCAATGATAAACAAAAAAATCCTAGTATTCAATCACATGTTTGATACGTTTATGTATCAGCTTGTCTATTATAAAAAGGATGTAAGATTTTAAAATTTGACTACAACCTGGACTAAAATCTTTAAATTGGTCTGCACGTGTTTAGATCGTGCTAATTTTAAAATTGGACAACAATATGTAGTATAATTGACATTAAATTTGAAGATTTAGGGTTATTTTGTTTGACAACCTGGATGTCTCGAAATTTCTTAAGTGATATAATCTATTGCAATAACTTATTCTTTTATATGATTATTTTTAATAGGAAAATTCAATTAAAGGAGTTATAATTTTTTTCCCTCATATCTATATCTTTTTTTGTATTTTTGAGGTCATAACTCAAACGTTGCAAAAATTATAGCAAAGTAATTAAGAACAAGGAAAAGATCAATGTTAAATAAAAGAATCCTAGTATTCAATCACATGTTTGATAAGTTTATGTATCAGCTTGTCTAATGTAAATAGGATGTAAGATTTTAAAATTTGACTACGACGTGGACTAAAATCTTTAAATTGGTTCCGCACGTGTTTAATTCGTGCTAATTTTAAAATTGGACAACAATGTATAATAAAATTGTCATTAAAATTTGAAGAATTAGGGTTATTTTTGCAACCTGAAATGTCTCGAAATTCCTTAAGTGATATAATCTATTGCAATAACTTATTCTTTTATATGATTATTTTTAATAGGAAAATTCAATTAAAGATGTTTTAATTTTTTTTCCTCATTTCTATATTTTTTTTGTATTTTTGTGGTCATAACTCAAAAGATGCAAAAATTATAGCAAAGTAATAAAAAACAACAGAAAGATCAATGATAAACAAAAGAATCCTAGTATTCAATGACATGTTTTATAAGTTTATGTATCAGCTTTTTTAATGTAAAAAGGATGTAAGATTTTAAAATTTGACTACAACCTGGACTAAAATCTTTAAATTGGTTTGCACGTGTTTAGATCGTGCTAATTTTAAAATTGGATAACAATGTGTAATAAAATTGTCATTAAATTTGAAGATTTGTGGTTATTTTGACAACCTGAAATGTCTCAAAATTTCTTAAGTGATATAATCTATTCCAATAACTTATTATGTGCACAAATATTATGTTTCTTATTCTCGTGGGATTATTAAACTCTGTTTTACCTTTTACGGGGCTTTTCTTTGTTCGATCTTTTACCCTTTGGATTTCTGATTTACAGGGTGGTATGCAATCAGATAATAGTCCATAGTTGTATTACCATGCTGGCTATGGATATACGAATGTAGATGGAAAACAAGTGTATGGTTCATCCGAATATCTTCATCAACCTTATGGGTCAGAAGCCTTTCCATACTACTCATATGATTCAACTAATGCTGGAAATGCCTCGACTGGTTCTAGAAATGGCTCTGGGAAATCAAGTGCTGCAAAAACAAGTAACAATCCATCCAACAAAGTTTCAGCTTAGCCTCTAATTCAAATGTTCAACACTCAGCTTCAAGTTTTTCGAGATCGACCTATCAAAATCAGCAGCCAAAGCCACCAAACAAGGTATAATAATGTCTTCTTATTGATGTTAATAAGTTTTTGTATTGATCTAAATTATCCATTTTTTTATACCACAGCCAAGTTCAGGTTATCAACGACCAGCTGGAAACTTTTTACAAAACTTAGGGGTTTATATGCAGTATGGCCATGCAAAGCATATTTTTTTTGTATTTTTGTATTTTTGTATTTTTGTGGTCATAACTCAAGAGATTCAAAAATTATAGCAAAGTAAGAAAAAACAACAAAAAGATCAATGATAAACAAAAAAATCCTAGTATTCAATCACATGTTTGATAAGTTTATGTATCAGCTTGTCTAATGTAAAAAGGTTGTAAGATTTTAAAATTTGATGACAACGTGAACTAAAATCTTTAAATTGGTCCGCACGTGTTTAATTCGTGCAAGTTTTAAAATTGGACAATAATGTGTAGTAAAATTGTCATTAAATTTGAATATTTGGGGTTATTTAATATGACAACCTTAATGTCTCGAAATTTCTTAAGTGATATAATCTATTGCAATAACTTATTCTTTTATATTTTTATTTTTAATAAGAAAATTCAATTAAAGAGGTTTTAATTTTTTTTTCCTTATTCCTGTATTTTTTTTGTATTTTTGTATTATTGTGGTCATAACTCAAAAGATGCAAAAATTATAGCAAAGTAATAAAAAAACAACAAAAAGATCAATGATAAACCAAAAAATCCTAGTATTCAATCACATGTTTGATAAGTTTATGTATCAGCTTGTCTATTATAAAAAGGATGTAAGATTTTAAAATTTGACTACAACCTGGACTAAAATCTTTAAATTGGTCTGCACGTGTTTAGATCTTGCTAATTTTAAAATTGGACAACAATATGTAGTAAAATTGACATTAAATTTGAAGATTTAGAGTTATTTAGTTTGACAACATGAATTTCTCGAAATTTCTTAAGTGATATAATCTATTGCAATAACTTATTCCTTTATATGATTATTTTTAATAGGAAAATTCAATTAAAGGGGTTATAATATTTTTCCCTCATATCTATATCTTTTTTGTATTTTTGAGGTCATAACTCAAACGATGCAAAAATTATAGCAAAGTAATAAAAAACCAGGAAAAGATCATTGTTAAACAAAAGAATCCTAGTATTCAATCTCATGTTTGATAAGTTTATGTATCAGCTTGTCTAATGTAAAAAGGATGTAAGATTTTAAAATTTGACTACAACGTGGACTAAAATCTTTAAATTGGTTCCGCACGTGTTTAATTCGTGCTAATTTTAAAATTGGACAACAAGGTGTAATAAAATTGTCATTAAAATTTGAAGAATTAGGGTTTTTTTTATAACCTGAAATGTCTCGAAATTTCTTAAGTGATATAATCTATTGCAATAACTTATTCTTTTATATGATTATTTTTAATAGGAAAATTCAATTAAAGATGTTTTAATTTTTTTTCCCTCATTTCTATATTTTTTTTGTATTTTTGTGGTCATAACTCAAAAGATGCAAAAATTATAGCAAAGTAATAAAAAATAACAGAAAGATCAATGATAAACAATAGAATCCTAGTATTCAATTACATGTTTTATAAGTTTATGTATCAGCTTTTCTAATGTAAAAAGGATGTATGATTTTAAAATTTGACTACAACTTGGACTAAAATCTTTAAATTGGTCTGCACGTGTTTAGATCGTGCTAATTTCAAAATTGGTAACAATGTGTAATAAAATTGTCATTAAATGTGAAGATTTTTGGTTATTTTGACAACCTGAAATGTCTCAAAATTTCTTAAGTGATATAATTTATTCCAATAACTTATTCTGTGCACAAATATTATGTTTCTTATTCTCGTGGGATTATTAAACTCTGTTTTACCTTTTACGGGACTTTTCTTTGTTCGATCTTTTACCCTTTGGATTTCTGATTTACAGGGTGGTATGCAATCAGATAATAGTCCATAGTTGTATTACCATGCTGGCTATGGATATACGAATGTAGATGGAAAACAAGTGTATGGTTCATCCGAATATCTTCAGCAACCTTATGGGTCAGAAGCCTTTCCATACTACTCATATGATTCAACTTATGCTGGAAATGCCTCGACTGGTGCTAGAAATGGCTCTCGAAAATCAAGTGCTGAAAAAACAAATAACAATCCATCCAACAATGTTTCAGCTTCGTCTTCTAATTAAAATGTTCAACACTCTGCTTCAAGTTTTTCGAGATCGACCTATCAAAATTAGCAACCAAAGCCACCAAACAAGGTATAATAATGTCTTCTTATTGATGTTAATAAGTTTTTGTATTGATCTAAATTATCCATTTTTTTATACCGCAGCCTAGTTCAGGTTATCAACGACTAGCTGGAAACTTTTACCAAAACCCAGGGGTTTATATGAAATATGGCCCTGCAAAGCATATTTTTTTTTTTTGTATTTTTGTATTTTTGTGGTCATAACTCAAGATATGCAAAAATTATAGCAAAGTAAGAAAAAACAACAAAAAGATCAATAATAAACAAAAAAATCCTAGTATTCAATCACATGTTTGATAAGTTTATGTATCAGCTTGTCTAATGTAAAAAGATTGTAAGATTTTAAAATTTGATGACAACGTGAACTAAAATCTTTAAATTGGTCCGCACGTGTTTAATTCGTGCAAGTTTTAAAATTGGACAATAATGTGTAGTAAAATTGTCATTAAATTTGAAGATTTGGGGTTATTTAATATGACAACCTGAATGTCTCCAAATTTCTTAAGTGATATAATCTATTGCAATAACTTATTCTTTTATATTATTATTTTTAATAAGAAAATTCAATTAAAGAGGTTTTAATTTTTTTTTCCTTATTCCTGTATCTTTTTTTTGTATTTTTGTATTATTGTGGTCATAACTCAAAAGATGCAAAAATTATAGCAAAGTAATAAAAAAACAACAAAATGATCAATGATAAACCAAAAAATCCTAGTATTCAATCACATGTTTGATAAGTTTATGTATCAGCTTGTCTATTATAAAAAGGATGTAAGATTTTAAAATTTGACTACAACCTGGACTAAAATCTTTAAATTGGTCTGCACGTGTTTAGATCGTGCTAATTTTAAAATTGGACAACAATATGTAGTAAAATTGACATTAAATTTGAAGATTTAGAGTTATTTAGTTTGACAACCTGAATTTCTCGAAATTTCTTAAGTGATATAATCTATTGCAATAACTTATTCTTTTATATGATTATTTTTAATAGAAAAATTCAATTAAAGGGGTTATAATTTTTTTCCCTCATATCTATATCTTTTTTGTATTTTTGAGGTCATAACTCAAACGATGCAAAAATTATAGCAAAGTAATAAAAAAAAAAGGAAAAAATCAATGTTAAACAAAAGAATCCTAGTATTCAATCACATGTTTGATAATTTTATGTATCAGCTTGTCTAATGTAAAAAGGATGTAAGATTTTAAAATTTGACTACAACGTGGACTAAAATCTTTAAATTGGTTCCGCACGTTTTTAATTCGTGCTAATTTTAAAATTGGACAACAATGTGTAATAAAATTGTCATTAAAATTTGAGGAATTAGGGTTATTTTTACAACCTGAAATGTCTCGAAATTCCTTAAGTGATATAATCTATTGCAATAACTTATTCTTTTATATGATTATTTTTAATAGGAAAATTCAATTAAAGATGTTTTAATTTTTTTTCCTCATTTCTATATTTTTTTTGTATTTTTGTGGTCATAACTCAAAAGATGCAAAAATTATAGCAATGTAATATAAAACAACAGAAAGATCAATGATAAACAAAAGAATCCTAGTATTCAATGACATGTTTTATAAGTTCATGTATCGGCCTTTCTAATGTAAAAAGGATGTAAGATTTTAAAATTTGACTACAACTTGGTCTAAAATCTTTAAATTGGTCTGCACGTGTTTAGATCGTGCTAATTTTAAAATTGTATAACAATGTGTAATAAAATTGTCATTAAATTTGATGATTTGTGGTTATTTTGACAACCTGAAATGTCTCAAAATTTCTTAAGTGATATAATCTATTCCAATAACTTATTCTGTGCACAAATATTATGTTTCTTATTCTCGTGGGATTATTAAACTCTGTTTTACCTTTTACGGGGCTTTTCTTTGTTCGATCTTTTACCCTTTGGATTACTGATTTACAGGGTGGTATGTAATCAGATAATAGTCCACAGTTTTATTACCATGCTAGCTATGGATATACGAATGTGGATGGAAAACAAATGTATGGTTCATCCGAATATCTTCAGCAACCCTATGGGTCAGAAGCCTTTCCATACTACTCATATGATTCAACATTTGCTGGAAATGCCTCGACTGGTGCTAGAAATGGCTCTGGGAAATCAAGTGCTGCAAAAACAAATAACAATCCATCCAACAATGTTTCATCATCGTCTTCTAATTCAAATGTTCAACACTCTCCTTCAAGTTTTTCGAGATCGACCTATCAAAATCAGCAACCAAAGCCACCAAACAAGGTATAATAATGTCTTCTTATTGATGTTAATAAGATTTTGTATTGATCTAAATTATCCATTTTTTTATACCGCAGCCTAGTTCAGGTTATCAACGACTAGCTGGAAACGTTTACCAAAACCCAGGGGTTTATATGAAATATGGCCCTGCAAAGCATATTTTTTTTTTGTATTTTTGTATTTTTGTGGTCATAACTCAAGAGATGCAAAAATTATAGCAAAGTAAGAAAAAACAACAAAAAGATCAATGATAAACAAAAATATCCTAGTATTCAATCACATGTTTGATAAGTTTATGTATCAGCTTGTCTAATGTAAAAAGGTTGTAAGATTTTAAAATTTGATGACAACGTGAACTAAAATCTTTAAATTGGTCCGCACGTGTTTAATTCGTGCAAGTTTTAAAATTGGACAATAATGTGTAGTAAAATTGTCATTAAATTTGATGATTTGGGGTTATTTAATATGACAACCTGAATGTCTCGAAATTTCTTAAGTGATATAATCTATTGCAATAACTTATTCTTTTATATTATTATTTTTAATAAGAAAATTCAATTAAAGAGGTTTTAATTTTTTTTTCCTTATTCCTGTATTTTTTTTTTGTATTTTTGTATTATTGTGGTCATAACTCAAAAGATGCAAAAATTATAGCAAAGTAATAAAAAAATTACAAAAAGATCAATGATAAACCAAAAAATCCTAGTATTCAATCACATGTTTGATAAGTTTATGTATCAGCTTGTCTATTATAAAAAGGATGTAAGATTTTAAAATTTGACTACAACCTGGACTAAAATCTTTAAATTGGTCTGCACGTGTTTAGATCGTGCTAATTTTAAAATTGGACAACAATATGTAGTAAAATTGACATTAAATTTGAAGATTTAGGGTTATTTTGTTTGACAACCTGGATGTCTCGAAATTTCTTAAGTGATATAATCTATTGCAATAACTTATTCTTTTATATGATTATTTTTAATAGGAAAATTCAATTAAAGGAGTTATAATTTTTTTCCCTCATATATATATCTTTTTTGTATTTTTGATGTCATAACTCAAACGTTGCAAAAATTATAGCAAAGTAATTAAGAACAAGGAAAAGATCAATGTTAAATAAAAGAATCCTAGTATTCAATCACATGTTTGATAAGTTTATGTATCAGCTTGTCTAATGTAAATAGGATGTAAGATTTTAAAATTTGACTACGACGTGGACTAAAATCTTTAAATTGGTTCCGCACGTGTTTAATTCGTGCTAATTTTAAAATTGGACAACAATGTGTAATAAAATTGTCATTAAAATTTGAAGAATTAGGGTTATTTTTGCAACCTGAAATGTCTCGAAATTCCTTAAGTGATATAATCTATTGCAATAACTTATTCTTTTATATGATTATTTTTAATAGGAAAATTCAATTAAAGATGTTTTAATTTTTTTTCCTCATTTCTATATTTTTTTTGTATTTTTGGTGTCATAACTCAAAAGATGCAAAAATTATAGCAAAGTAATAAAAAACAACAGAAAGATCAATGATAAACAAAAGAATCCTAGTATTCAATGACATGTTTTATAAGTTTATGTATCAGCTTTTTTAATGTAAAAAGGATGTAAGATTTTAAAATTTGACTACAACCTGGACTAAAATCTTTAAATTGGTTTGCACGTGTTTAGATCGTGCTAATTTTAAAATTGGATAACAATGTGTAGTAAAATTGTCATTAAATTTGAAGATTTGTGGTTATTTTGACAACCTGAAATGTCTCAAAATTTCTTAAGTGATATAATCTATTCCAATAACTTATTCTGTGCACAAATATTATGTTTCTTATTCTCGTGGGATTATTAAACTCTGTTTTACCTTTTACGGGGCTTTTCTTTGTTCGATCTTTTACCCTTTGGATTTCTGATTTACAAGGTGGTATGCGATCAGATAATAGTCCACAATTTTATTACCATGCTGGCTATGGATATACGAATGTAGATGGAAAACAAATGTATGGTTCATCCGAATATCTAGCTTTAGCAACCCTATGGGTCAGAAGCCTTTCCATACTACTCATATGATTCAACTTTTGCCGGAAATGCCTCGACTGGTGCTAGAAATGGCTCTGGGAAATCAAGTGCTGCAAAAACAAATAACAATCCATCCAACAATGTTTCAGCTTCGTCTTCTAATTCAAATGTTAAACACTCTGCTTCAAGTTTTTCGAGATCGACCTATCAAAATCAGCAACCAAAGCCACCAAACAAGGTATAATAATGTCTTCTTATTGATGTTAATAAGTTTTTGTATTGGTCTAAATTAACCATTTTTTTATACCGCAGCCAAGTTCAGGTTATCAACGACCAGCGTGAAACTTATACCAAAACCCAGGGGTTTATATGCAATATGGCCCTGCAAAGCATATTTTTTTTGTATTTTTGTATTTTTGTGGTCATAACTTAAGAGATGCAAAAATTATAGCAATGTAAGAAAAAACAACAAAAAGATCAATGATAAACAAAAAAATCCTAGTATTCAATCACATGTTTGATAAGTTTATGTATCAGCTTGTCTAATGTAAAAAGGTTGTAAGATTTTAAAATTTGATGACAACGTGAACTAAAATCTTTAAATTGGTCCGCACGTGTTTAATTCGTGCAAGTTTTAAAATTGGACAATAATGTGTAATAAAATTGTTATTAAAATTGAAGATTTGGGGTTATTTAATATGACAACCTGAATGTCTCGAAATTTCTTAAGTGACATAATCTATTGCAATAACTTATTCTTTTATATTATTATTTTTAATAAGAAAATTCAATTAAAGAGGTTTTAATTTTTTTCTCCTTATTCCTGTATTTTTTTTGTATTTTTGTATTTTTGTGGCCATAACTCAAAAGATTCAAAAATTATAGCAAAGTACTAAAAAACAACAAAAAGATCAATGATAAACCAAAAAATCCTAGTATTTAATCACATGTTTGATAAGTTTATGTATCAGCTTGTCTATTATAAAAAGGATGTAAGATTTTAAAATTTGACTACAACCTGGACTAAAATCTTTAAATTGGTCTGCACGTGTTTAGATCGTGCTAATTTTAAAATTGGACAACAATATGTAGTAAAATTGACATTAAATTTGAAGATTTAGGGTTATTTTGTTTGACAACCTGAATGTCTCGAAATTTCTTAAATGATATAATCTATTGCAATAACTTATTCTTTTATATGATTATTTTTAATAGGAAAATTCAATTAAAGGGGTTATAATTTTTTTCCCTAATATCTATATCTTTTTTGTATTTTTGAGGTCATAACTCAAACGAAGCAAAAATTATAGCAAAGTAATGAAAAACCAGAAAAAGATCAATGTTAAACAAAAGAATCCTAGTATTCAATCGCATGTTTGATAAGTTTATGTATCAGCTTGTCTAATGTGAAAAGGATGTAAAATTTTAAAATTTGACTATAACGTGGACTAAAATCTTTAAATTGGTTCCGCACGTGTTTAATTCGTGCTAATTTAAAAATTGGACAACAATGTGTAATAAAATTGTCATTAAAATTTGAAGAATTAGGGTTATTTTTATAACATGAAATGTCTCGAAATTCCTTAAGTGATATAATCTATTGTAATAACTTATTCTTTGATATGATTATTTTTAATAGGAAAATTCAATTAAAGATGTTTAATTTTTTTTCCTCATTTTTATATTTTTTTTGTATTTTTGTGGTCATAACTAAAAAGATGCAAAAATTATAGCAAAGTAATAAAAAACAACAGAAAGATCAATGATAAACAAAAGAATCCTAGTATTCAATGACATGTTTTATAAGTTTATGTATCAGCTTGTCTAATGTAGAAAAGATGTATGATTTTAAAATTTGACTACGACGTGGACTAAAATCTTTAAATTGGTTCCGCACGTGTTTAATTCGTGCTAATTTTAAAATTGGACAACAATGTGCAATAAAATTGTCATTAAAATTTGAAGAATTAGGGTTATTTTTACAACCTGAAATGTCTCGAAATTCCTTAAGTGATATAATCTATTGCAATAACTTATTATTTTATATGATTATTTTTAGTAGGAAAATTCAATTAAAGATGTTTTAATATTTTTTCCTCATTTCTATATTTTTTTTGTATTTTTGTGGTCATAACTCAAAAGATGCAAAAATTATAGCAAAGTAATAAAAAACAACAGAAAGATCAATGATAAACAAAAGAATCCTAGTATTCAATGACATGTTTTATAAGTTTATGTATCAACTTTTCTAATGTAAAAAGGATGTAAGATTTTAAAATTTGACTACTACCTGGACTAAAATCTTTAAATTGGTCTGCACGTGTTTAGATCATGCTAATTTTAAAATTGGATAACAATGTGTAATAAAATTGTCATTAAATTGAAGATTTGTGGTTATTTTGACAACCTGAAATGTCTCAAAATTTCTTAAGTGATATAATCTATTCCAATAACTTATTCTGTGCACAAATATTATGTTTCTTATTCTCGTGGGATTATTAAACTCTGTTTTACCTTTTACGGGGCTTTTCTTTGTTCGATCTTTTACCCTTTGGATTTCTAATTTACAGGGTGGTATGCAATCAGATAATAGTCCACAATTTTATTACCATGCTGGCTATGGATATACGAATGTAGATGGAAAACAAATGTATGGTTCATCCGAATATCTTCAGCAACCCTATGGGTCAGAAGCCTTTCCATACTACTCATATGATTCAACTTATGCTGGAAATGCCTCGACTGTTGCTAGAAATGGCTCTGGGAAATCAAGTGATGCAAAAACAAATAAAAATCCATCCAACAATGTTTCAGCTTCGTCTTCTAATTCAAATGTTCAACACTCTGCTTCAAGTTTTTCGAGATCGACCTACCAAAATCAGCAACCAAAGCCACCAAACAAGGTATAATAATGTCTTCTTATTGATGTTAATAAGTCTTGTATTGTTCTAAATTATCCATTTTTTATACCGCAGACATGTTCAGGTTATCAACGACCAGCTGGAAACTTTTACCAAAACCCAGGGGTTTATATGCAATATGGCCCTGCAAAGCATATTTTTTTTGTATTTTTGTATTTTTGTGGTCATAATTCAAGAGATGCAAAAATTATAGCAAAGTAAGAAAAAACAACAAAAAGATCAATGATAAACAAAAAAATCCTAGTATTCAATCACATGTTTGATAAGTTTATGTATCAACTTGTCTAACGTAAAAAGGTTGTAAGATTTTAAAATTTGATGACAACGTGAACTAAAATCTTTAAATTGGTCCGCACGTGTTTAATTCGTGCAAGTTTTAAAATTGGACAATAATGTGTAATAAAATTGTAATTAAATTTGAAGATTTGGGGTTATTTAATATGACAACCTGAATGTCTCGAAATTTCTTAAGTGATATAATTATTCAATAACTTATTCTTTTATATTATTATTTTTAATAAGAAAATTCAATTAAAGAGGTTTAAATTTTTTTTTCCTTATTCCTGTAATTTTTTTGTATTTTTGTATTTTTGTGGTCATAACTCAAACGATGCAAAAATTATAGAAAAGTAATAAAAAAACAACAAAAAAATCAATGATAAACCAAAAAATCCTAGTATTTAATCACGTGTTTGATCAGTTTATGTATCAGCTTGTCTATTATAAAAAGGATGTAAGATTTTAAAATTTGACTACAACCTGGACTAAAATCTTTAAATTGGTCTGCACGTGTTTAGATCGTGCTAATTTTAAAATTGGACAACAATATGTAGTAAAATTGAAATTAAATTTGAAGATTTAGTGTTATTTAGTTTGACAACCTGAATGTCTCGAAATTTCTTAAGTGATATAATCTATTGCAATAACTTATTCTTTTATATGATTATTTCTAATTGAAAAATTCAATTAAAGGGGTTATAATTTTTTTCACTCATATCTATATCTTTTTTGTATTTTTTAGGTCATAACTCAAACGATGCAAAAATTATAGCAAAGTAATAAAAAACTTGGAAAAGATCAATGTTAAACAAAAGAATCCTAGTATTCAAGCACATGTTTGATAAGTTTATGTATTAGCTTGTCTAATGTAAAAAGGATGTAAGATTTTAAAATTTGACTACAACGTGGACTAAAATCTTTAAATTGGTTCCGCACGTGTTTAATTCGTGCTAATTTTAAAATTGGACAACAATGTGTAATAAAATTGTCATTAAAATTTGAAGAATTAAGGTTATTTTTACAACCTGAAATGTCTCGAAATTCCTTAAGTGATATAATCTATTGCAATAACTTATTCTTTTATATGATTATTTTTAATAGGAAAATTCAATTAAAGATGTTTTAATTTTTTTTCTTCATTTCTATATTTTTTTTGTATTTTTGTGGTCATAACTCAAAAGATGCAAAAATTATAGCAAAGTAATAAAAAACAACAGAAAGATCAATGATAAACAAAAGAATCCTAGTATTCAATGACATGTTTTATAAGTTTATGTATCAGCTTTTCTAATGTAAAAAGGATGTAAGATTTTAAAATTTGACTACAACCCGGACTAAAATCTTTAAATTGGTCTGCACGTGTTTAGATCGAGCTAATTTTAAAATTGGATAACAATGTGTAATAAAATTGTCATTAAATTTGAAGATTTGTGGTTATTTTGACAACCTGAAATGTCTCAAAATTTCTTAAGTGATATAATCTATTCCAATAACTTATTCTGTGCACAAATATTATGTTCTTATTCTCGTGGGATTATTAAACTCTGTTTTACCTTTTACGGGGCTTTTCTTTGTTCGATATTTTACCCTTTTTATTTCTGATTTACAGGGTGGTATGCAATCAGATAATAGTCCACAGTTTTATTACCATGCTGGCTATGGATATACGAATGTAGATGGAAAACAAATGTATGGTTCATCCGAATATCTTCAGCAACCCTATGGGTCAGAAGCCTTTCCATACTACTCATATGATTCAACTTATGCTGGAAATGCCTCGATTGGTGCTAGAAATGGCTCTGGGAAATCAGGTGCTGCAAAAACAAATAACAATCCATCCAACGAAGTTTCAGCTTCGCCTTCTAATTCAAATGTTCAACACTCTGCTTCAAGTTTTTCGAGATCGACCTATCAAAATCAGCAACCAAAGCCACCAAACAAGGTATAATAATGTCTTCTTATTGATGTTAATAAGTTTTTGTATTGGTCTAAATTATCCATTTTTTTATACCACAGCCAAGTTCAGGTTATCAACGACCAGCTGGAAACTTTTACCAAAACCCAGGGGTTTATATGCAATATGGCCCTGCAAAGCATATTTTTTTTGTATTTTTGTATATTTGTGGTCATAACTCAAGAGATGCAAAAATTATAGCAAAGTAAGAAAAAACAACAAAAAGATCAATGATAAACAAAAAAATCCTTGTATTCAATCACATGTTTGATAAGTTTATGTATCAGCTTGTCTAATGTAAAAAGGTTGTAAGATTTTAAAATTTGATGACAACGTGAACTAAAATCTTTAAATTGGTCCGCACGTGTTTAATTCGTGCATGTTTTAAACCTGGACAATAATGTGTAATAAAATTGTAATTAAATTTGAAGATTTGGGGTTATTTAATATGACAACCTGAATGTCTCGAAATTTGTTAAGTGATATAATTATTAAATAACTTATTCTTTTATATTATTATTTTTAATAAGAAAATTCAATTAAAGAGGTTTTAATTTTTTTTCCTTATTCCTGTAATTTTTTTGTATTTTTGTATTTTTGTGGTCGTAACTCAAAAGATGCAAAAATTATAGAAAAGTAATAAAAAAACAACAAAAAGATCAATGATAAACCAAAAAATCCTAGTATTCAATCACATGTTTGATAAGTTTATGTATCAGCTTGTCTATTATAAAAAGGATGTAAGATTTTAAAATTTGACTACAACCTGGACTAAAATCTTTAAATTGGTCTGCACGTGTTTAGATCGTGCTAATTTTAAAATTGGACAACAATATGTAGTAAAATTGAAATTAAATTTGAAGATTTAGTGTTATTTAGTTTGACAACCTGAATGTCTCGAAATTTCTTAAGTGATATAATCTATTGCAATAACTTATTCTTTTATATGATTATTTTTAATTTAAAAATTCAATTAAAGGGGTTATAATTTTTTTCCCTCATATCTATATCTTTTTTGTATTTTTTAGGTCATAACTCAAACGATGCAAAAATTATGGCAAAGTAATAAAAAACAAGGAAAAGATCAATGTTAAACAAAAGAATCCTAGTATTCAAGCACATGTTTGATAAGTTTATGTATTAGCTTGTCTAATGTAAAAAGGATGTAAGATTTCAAAATTTGACTACAACGTGGACTAAAATCTTTAAATTGGTTCCGCACGTGTTTAAATCGTGCTAATTTTAAAATTGGACAACAATGTGTAATAAAATTGTCATTAAAATTTGAAGAATTAAGGTTATTTTTACAACATGAAATGTCTCGAAATTCCTTAAGTGATATAATCTATTGCAATAACTTATTCTTTTATATGATTATTTTTAATAGGAAAATTCAATTAAAGATGTTTTAATTTTTTTTCTGCATTTCTATATTTTTTTTGTATTTTTGTGGTCATAACTCAAAAGATGCAAAAATTATAGCAAAGTAATAAAAAACAACAGAAAGATCAATGATAAACAAAAGAATCCTAGTATTCAATGACATGTTTTATAAGTTTATGTATCAGCTTTTCTAATGTAAAAAGGATGTAAGATTTTAAAATTTGACTACAACCCGGACTAAAATCTTTAAATTGGTCTGCACGTGTTTAGATCGAGCTAATTTTAAAATTGGATAACAATGTGTAATAAAATTCTCATTAAATTTGAAGATTTGTGGTTATTTTGACAACCTGAAATGTCTCAAAATTTCTTAAGTGATATAATCTATTCCAATAACTTATTCTGTGCACAAATATTATGTTCTTATTCT
This sequence comes from Penstemon eatonii, assembly GCA_038501285.1. Classification (NCBI taxonomy): domain Eukaryota; kingdom Viridiplantae; phylum Streptophyta; class Magnoliopsida; order Lamiales; family Plantaginaceae; genus Penstemon; species Penstemon eatonii. The sequence goes on from JBCEGF010001339.1 coordinate 1,815,495, forward strand.
CGTGGGATTATTAAACTCTGTTTTACCTTTTACGGGGCTTTTCTTTGTTCGATCTTTTACCCTTTTGATTTCTGATTTACAGGGTGGTATGCAATCAAATAATAGTCCACAGTTTAATTACCATGCTGGCTATGGATATACGAATGTAGATGGAAAACAAATGTATGGTTCATCCGAATATCTTCAGCAACCCTATGGGTCAGAAGCCTTTCCATACTACTCATATGATTCAACTTATGCTGGAAATGCCTCGATTGGTGCTAGAAATGGCTCTGGGAAATCAAGTGCTGCAAAAATAAATAACAATCCATCCAACAAAGTTTCAGCTTCGCCTTCTAATTCAAATGTTCAACACTCTGCTTCAAGTTTTTCGAGATCGACCTATCAAAATCAGCAACCAAAGCCACCAAACAAGGTATAATAATGTCTTCTTATTGATGTTAATAAGTTTTTGTATTGGTCTAAATTATCCATTTTTTTATACCACAGCCAAGTTCAGGTCATCAACGACCAGCTGGAAACTTTTACCAAAACCCAGGGGTTTATATGCAATATGGCCCTGCAAAGCATATTTTTTTTTTTTTTTTTGTATATTTGTGGTCATAACTCAAGAGATGCAAAAATTATAGCAAAGTAAGAAAAAACAACAAAAAGATCAATGATAAACAAAAAAATCCTAGTATTCAATCACATGTCTGATAAGTTTATGTATCAGCTTGTCTAATGTAAAAAGGTTGTAAGATTTTAAAATTTGATGACAACGTGAACTAAAATCTTTAAATTGGTCCGCAAGTGTTTAATTCGTGCAAGTTTTAAAATTGGACAATAATGTGTAATAAAATTGTTATTAAATTTGAAGATTTTGGGTTATTTAATATGACAACCTGAATGTCTCGAAATATCTTAAGTGATATAATCTATTGCAATAACTTATTCTTTTATATTATTATTTTTAATAAGAAAATTCAATTAAAGAGGTTTTAATTTTTTTCTCCTTATTCCTGTATTTTTTTTGTATTTTTGTATTTTTGTGGTCATAACTCAAAAGATGCAAAAATTATAGCAAAGTAATAAAAAATAACAGAAAGATCAATGATAAACAAAAGAATCCTAGTATTCAATGACATGTTTTATAATTTTATGTATCAACTTTTCTAATGTAAAAAGGATGTAAGATTTTAAAATTTGACTACAACCTGGACTAAAATCTTTAAATTGGTCTGCACGTGTTTAGATCGTGCTAATTTCAAAATTGGATAACAATGTGTAATAAAATTGTCATTAAATGTGAAGATTTGTGGTTATTTTGACAACCTGAAATGTCTCAAAATTTCTTAAGTGATATAATCTATTCCAATAACTTATTCTGTGCACAAATATTATGTTTCTTATTCTCGTGGGATTATTAAACTCTGTTTTACCTTTTATGGGGCTTTTCTTTGTTCGATCTTTTACCCTTTGGATTTCTGATTTACAGGGTGGTATCCAATCAGATAATAGTCCACAGTTTTATTACCATGCTGGCTATGGATATACGAATGTAGATTGAAAACAAATGTATGGTTCATCCGAATATCTTCAGCAACCCTATGTGTCAGAAGCCTTTCCATACTACTCATATGATTCAACTTATGCTGGAAATGCCTCGATTGGTGCTAGAAATGGCTCTGGGAAATCAAGTGCTGCAAAAACAAATAACAATCCACCAACAATGTTTCAGCTTCGTCTTCTAATTCAAATGTTCAACACACTGCTTCAAGTTTTTCGAGATCAACCTATCAAAATCAGCAACCAAAGCCACCAAACAAGGTATAATAATGTCTTCTTATTGATGTTAATAAGTTTTTGTATTGGTCTAAATTATCAAATTTTTTATACCGCAGCCCAGTTCAGGTTATCAACGACCAGCTTGATAAGTTTATGTATCAGCTTGTCTAATGTAAAAAGGATGTAAGATTTTAAAATTTTACTACAACGTGGACTAAAATCTTTAAATTGGTTCCGCACGTGTTTAATTCATGCTAATTTTAAAATTGGACAACAATGTGTAATAAAATTGTCATTAAAATTTGAAGAATTAAGGTTATTTTTACAACCTGAAATGTCTCGAAATTTCTTAAGTGATATAGTCTATTGCAATAACTTATTCTTTAATATGATTATTTTTAATAGGAAAATTCAATTAAAGATGTTTTAATTTTTTTCCCTCATTTCTATATTTTTTTTGTATTTTTGTGGTCATAACTCAAAAGATGCAAAAATTATAGCAAAATAATGAAAAATAACAGAAAGATCAATGATAAACAAAAGAATCCTAGTATTCAATGACATGTTTTATAAGTTTATGTATCAGCTTTTCTAATGTAAAAAGGATGTAAGATTTTAAAATTTGACAACCACCTGGACTAAAATCTTTAAATTGGTCTGCACGTGTTTAGATCGTGCTAATTTCAAAATTAGATAACAATGTGTAATAAAATTGTCATTAAATGTGAAGATTTGTGGTTATTTTGACAACCTGAAATGTCTCAAAATTTCTTAGGTGATATAATCTATTCCAATAACTTATTCTGTGCACAAATATTATGTTTTTTATTCTCGTGGGATTATTAAACTCTGTTTTACCTTTTACGGGGCTTTTCTTTGTTCGATCTTTTACCCTTTGGATTTCTGATTTACAGGGTGGTATGCAATCAGATAATAGTCCAAAGTTTTATTACCATGCTGGCTATGGATATACGAATGTAGATGGAAAACAAATGTATGGTTCATCCGAATATCTTAAGCAACCCTATGTGTCAGAAGCCTTTCCATACTACTCATATGATTCAACTTATGCTGGAAATGCCTCGACTGGTGCAAGAAATGGCTCTGGGAAATCAAGTGCTGCAATGTTTGATAAGTTTATGTATCAGCTTGTCTAATGTAAAAAGGTTGTAAGATTTTAAAATTTGATGACAACGTGAACTAAAATCTTTAAATTGGTCCGCAAGTGTTTAATTCGTGCAAGTTTTAAAATTGGACAATAATGTGTAATAAAATTGTTATTAAATTTGAAGATTTTGGGTTATTTAATATGACAACCTGAATGTCTCGAAATATCTTAAGTGATATAATCTATTGCAATAACTTATTCTTTTATATTATTATTTTTAATAAGAAAATTCAATTAAAGAGGTTTTAATTTTTTTCTCCTTATTCCTGTATTTTTTTTGTATTTTTGTATTTTTGTGGTCATAACTCAAAAGATGCAAAAATTATAGCAAAGTAATAAAAAATAACAGAAAGATCAATGATAAACAAAAGAATCCTAGTATTCAATGACATGTTTTATAATTTTATGTATCAACTTTTCTAATGTAAAAAGGATGTAAGATTTTAAAATTTGACTACAACCTGGACTAAAATCTTTAAATTGGTCTGCACGTGTTTAGATCGTGCTAATTTCAAAATTGGATAACAATGTGTAATAAAATTGTCATTAAATGTGAAGATTTGTGGTTATTTTGACAACCTGAAATGTCTCAAAATTTCTTAAGTGATATAATCTATTCCAATAACTTATTCTGTGCACAAATATTATGTTTCTTATTCTCGTGGGATTATTAAACTCTGTTTTACCTTTTATGGGGCTTTTCTTTGTTCGATCTTTTACCCTTTGGATTTCTGATTTACAGGGTGGTATCCAATCAGATAATAGTCCACAGTTTTATTACCATGCTGGCTATGGATATACGAATGTAGATTGAAAACAAATGTATGGTTCATCCGAATATCTTCAGCAACCCTATGTGTCAGAAGCCTTTCCATACTACTCATATGATTCAACTTATGCTGGAAATGCCTCGATTGGTGCTAGAAATGGCTCTGGGAAATCAAGTGCTGCAAAAACAAATAACAATCCACCAACAATGTTTCAGCTTCGTCTTCTAATTCAAATGTTCAACACACTGCTTCAAGTTTTTCGAGATCAACCTATCAAAATCAGCAACCAAAGCCACCAAACAAGGTATAATAATGTCTTCTTATTGATGTTAATAAGTTTTTGTATTGGTCTAAATTATCAATTTTTTTATACCGCAGCCCAGTTCAGGTTATCAACGACCAGCTTGATAAGTTTATGTATCAGCTTGTCTAATGTAAAAAGGATGTAAGATTTTAAAATTTTACTACAACGTGGACTAAAATCTTTAAATTGGTTCCGCACGTGTTTAATTCATGCTAATTTTAAAATTGGACAACAATGTGTAATAAAATTGTCATTAAAATTTGAAGAATTAAGGTTATTTTTACAACCTGAAATGTCTCGAAATTTCTTAAGTGATATAGTCTATTGCAATAACTTATTCTTTAATATGATTATTTTTAATAGGAAAATTCAATTAAAGATGTTTTAATTTTTTTCCCTCATTTCTATATTTTTTTTGTATTTTTGTGGTCATAACTCAAAAGATGCAAAAATTATAGCAAAATAATGAAAAATAACAGAAAGATCAATGATAAACAAAAGAATCCTAGTATTCAATGACATGTTTTATAAGTTTATGTATCAGCTTTTCTAATGTAAAAAGGATGTAAGATTTTAAAATTTGACAACCACCTGGACTAAAATCTTTAAATTGGTCTGCACGTGTTTAGATCGTGCTAATTTCAAAATTAGATAACAATGTGTAATAAAATTGTCATTAAATGTGAAGATTTGTGGTTATTTTGACAACCTGAAATGTCTCAAAATTTCTTAGGTGATATAATCTATTCCAATAACTTATTCTGTGCACAAATATTATGTTTTTTATTCTCGTGGGATTATTAAACTCTGTTTTACCTTTTACGGGGCTTTTCTTTGTTCGATCTTTTACCCTTTGGATTTCTGATTTACAGGGTGGTATGCAATCAGATAATAGTCCAAAGTTTTATTACCATGCTGGCTATGGATATACGAATGTAGATGGAAAACAAATGTATGGTTCATCCGAATATCTTAAGCAACCCTATGTGTCAGAAGCCTTTCCATACTACTCATATGATTCAACTTATGCTGGAAATGCCTCGACTGGTGCAAGAAATGGCTCTGGGAAATCAAGTGCTGCAATGTTTGATAAGTTTATGTATCAGCTTGTCTAATGTAAAAAGGTTGTAAGATTTTAAAATTTGATGACAACGTGAACTAAAATCTTTAAATTGGTCCGCACGTGTTTAATTCGTGCATGTTTTAAAATTGGACAATAATGTGTAATATTTAAGTGATATGTCTATTGCAATAACTTATTCTTTTATATTATTATTTTTAATAAAAAAATTCAATTAAGTGGTTTTAATTTTTTTTCCTTATTCCTGTATTTTTTTTGTATTTTTGTATTTTTGTGGTCATAACTCAAAAGATGCAAAAATTATAGCAAAGTAATAAAAAACAACAAAAAGATCAATAATAAACCAAAAAATCCTAGTATTCAATCACATGTTTGATAAGTTTATGTATCAGCTTGTCTATTATAAAAAGGATGTAGGATTTTAAAATTTGACTACAACCTGGACTAAAATCTTTAAATTGGTCTGCACGTGTTTAGATCGTGCTAATTTTAAAATTGGACAACAAAATGTAGTAAAATTGACATTAAATTTGAAGATTTAGGGTTATTTAGTTTGACAACCTGAATGTCTCGAAATTTCTTAAGTTATATAATCTATTGCAATAACTTATTCTTTTATATGATTATTTTTAATAGGAAAATTCAATTAAAGGGGTTATAATTTTTTTCCCTCATATCTATATCTTTTTTGTATTTTTGAGGTCATAACTCAAACGATTCAAAAGTTGTAGCAAAGTAATAAAAAACCAGGAAAAGATCAATGTTAAACAAAATAATCCTAGTATTCAATCACATGTTTGATAAGTTTATGTATCAGCTTGTTTAAGGTAAAAAGGATGTAAGATTTTAAAATTTTACTACAACGTGGACTAAAATCTTTAAATTGGTTCCGCACGTGTTTAATTCATGCTAATTTTAAAATTGGACAACAATGTGTAATAAAATTGTCATTAAAATTTGAAGAATTAAGGTTATTTTTACAACCTGAAATGTCTCGAAATTTCTTAAGTGATATAGTCTATTGCAATAACTTATTCTTTTATATGATTATTTTTAATAGGAAAATTCAATTAAAGATGTTTTAAATTTTTTTTCCTCATTTCTATATTTTATTTGTATTTTTGTGGTCATAACTCAAAAGATGCAAAAATTATAGCAAAATAATGAAAAATAACAGAAAGATCAATGATAAACAAAAGAATCCTAGTATTCAATGACATGTTTTATAAGTTTATGTATCAGCTTTTCTAATGTAAAAAGGATGTAAGATTTTAAAATTTGACTACAACCTGGACTAAAATCTTTAAATTGGTCTGCACGTGTTTAGATCGTGCTAATTTAAAAATTAGATAACAATGTGTAATAAAATTGTCATTAAATGTGAAGATTTGTTGTTATTTTGACAACCTGAAATGTCTCAAAATTTCTTAGGTGATATAATCTATTCCAATAACTTATTCTGTGCACAAATATTATGTTTCTTATTCTCGTGGGATTATTAAACTCTGTTTTACCTTTTACGGGGCTTTTCTTTGTTCGATCTTTTACCCTTTGGATTTCTGATTTACAGGGTGGTATGCAATCAGATAATAGTCCAAAGTTTTATTACCATGCTGGCTATGGATATACGAATGTAGATGGAAAACAAATGTATGGTTCATCCGAATATCTTCAGCAACCCTATGTGTCAGAAGCCTTTCCATACTACTCATATGATTCAACTTATGCTGGAAATGCCTCGACTGGTGCAAGAAATGGCTCTAGGAAATCAAGTGCTGCAATGTTTGATAAGTTTATGTATCAGCTTGTCTAATGTAAAAAGGTTGTAAGATTTTAAAATTTGATGACAACGTGAACTAAAATCTTTAAATTGGTCCGCACGTGTTTAATTCGTGCATGTTTTAAAATTGGACAATAATGTGTAATATTTAAGTGATATGTCTATTGCAATAACTTATTCTTTTATATTATTATTTTTAATAAAAAAATTCAATTAAGTGGTTTTAATTTTTTTTCCTTATTCCTGTATTTTTTTTTGTATTTTTGTATTTTTGTGGTCATAACTCCAAAGATGCAAAAATTATAGCAAAGTAATAAAAAACAACAAAAAGATCAATGATAAACCAAAAAATCCTAGTATTCAATCACATGTTTGATAAGTTTATGTATCAGCTTGTCTATTATAAAAAGGATGTAGGATTTTAAAATTTGACTACAACCTGGACTAAAATCTTTAAATTGGTCTGCACGTGTTTAGATCGTGCTAATTTTAAAATTGGACAACAAAATGTAGTAAAATTGACATTAAATTTGAAGATTTAGGGTTATTTAGTTTGACAACCTGAATGTCTCGAAATTTCTTAAGTTATATAATCTATTGCAATAACTTATTCTTTTATATGATTATTTTTAATAGGAAAATTCAATTAAAGGGGTTATAATTTTTTTCCCTCATATCTATATCTTTTTTGTATTTTTGAGGTCATAACTCAAACGATGCAAAAGTTGTAGCAAAGTAATAAAAAACCAGGAAAAGATCAATGTTAAACAAAAGAATCCTAGTATTCAATCACATGTTTGATAAGTTTATGTATCAGCTTGTCTAATGTAAAAAGGATGTAATATTTTAAAATTTTACTACAACGTGGACTAAAATCTTTAAATTGGTTCCGCACATGTTTAATTCATGCTAATTTTAAAATTGGACAACAATGTGTAATAAAATTGTCATTAAAATTTGAAGAATTAATGTTATTTTTACAACCTGAAATGTCTCGAAATTTCTTAAGTGATATAGTCTATTGCAATAACTTATTCTTTTATATGATTATTTTTAATAGGAAAATTCAATTAAAGATGTTTTAATTTTTTTTTCCTCATTTCTATATTTTTTTTGTATTTTTGTGGTCATAACTCAAAAGATGCAAAAATTATAGCAAAGTAATGAAAAATAACAGAAAGATCAATGATAAACAAAAGAATCCTAGTATTCAATGACATGTTTTATAAGTTTATGTATCAGCTTTTCTAATATAAAAAGGATGTAAGATTTTAAAATTTGACTACAACCTGGACTAAAATCTTTAAATTGGTCTGCACGTGTTTAGATCGTGCTAATTTCAAAATTGGATAACAATGTGTAATAAAATTGTCATTAAATGTGAAGATATGTGCTTATTTTGACAACCTGAAATGTCTCAAAATTTCTTAAGTGATATAATCTATTCCAATAACTTATTCTGTGCACAAATATTATGTTTCTTATTCTCGTGGGATTATTAAACTTTGTTTTACCTTTTACGGGGCTTTTCTTTGTTCGATCTTTTACCCTTTGGATTTCTGATTTACAGAGTGGTATGCAATCAGATAATAGTCCACAGTTTTATTACCATGCTGGCTATGGATATACGAATGTAGATGGAAAACAAATGTATGGTTCATCCGAATATCTTCAGCAACCCTATGTGTCAGAAGCCTTTCCATACTACTCATATGATTCAACTTATGCTGGAAATGCCTCGACTGGTGCAAGAAATGGCTCTGGGAAATCAAGTGCTGCAAAAACAAGTAACAATCCATCCAACAAAGTTTCAGCTTCGCCTTCTAATTCAAATGTTCAACACTCAGCTTCAAGTTTTTCGAGATCGACCTATATAAATCAGCAACCAAAGCCACCAAACAAGGTATAATAATGTCTTCTTATTGATGTTAATAAGTTTTTGTATTGGTCTAAATTATCCATTTTTTTATACCACAGCCAAGTTCAGGTTATTAACGACCAGCTGGAAACTTTTACCAAAACCCAGGGGTTTATATGCAATATGGCCCTGCAAAGCATATTTTTTTTGTATTTTTGTATTTTTGTGGTCATAACTCAAGAGATGCAAAAATTATAGCAAAGTAAGAAAAAACAACAAAAAGATCAATGATAAAAAAAATCCTAGTATTCAATCATATGTTTGATAAGTTTATGTATCAGCTTGTCTAATGTAAAAAGGTTGTAAGATTTTAAAATTTGATGACAACGTGAACTAAAATCTTTAAATTGGTCCGCACGTGTTTAATTCGTGCAAGTTTTAAAATTGTACAATAATGTGTAATGAAATTGTTATTAAATTTGAAGATTTTGGGTTATTTAATATGACAACCTGAATGTCTCGAAATTTCTTAAGTGATATAATCTATTGCAATAATTTATTCTTTTATATTATTATTTTTAATAAGAAAATTCAATTAAAGAGGTTTTAATTTTTTTCTCCTTATTCCTGTATTTTTTTTGTATTTTTGTATTTTTGTGGTCATAACTCAAAAGATGCAAAAATTATAGCAAAGTAATAAAAAACAACAAAAAGATCAATGATAAACCAAAAAATCCTAGTATTCAATCACATGTTTGATAAGTTTATGTATCAGCTTGTCTATTATAAAATGGATGTAAGATTTTAAAATTTGACTACAACCTGGACTAAAATCTTTAAATTGGTCTGCACATGCTTAGATCGTGCTAATTTTAAAATTGGACTACAATATGTAGTAAAATTGACATTAAATTTGAATATTTAGAGTTATTTAGTTTGACAACCTGAATGTCTCGAAATTTCTTAAGTGATATAATCTATTGCAATAACTTATTCTTTCATATGATTGTTTTTAATAGGAAAATTCAATTAAAGATGTTTTAATTTTTTTTCCCCATTTCAATATTTTTTTTGTATTTTTGTGGTCATAACTCAAAAGATGCAAAAATTATAGCAAAGTAATAAAAAACTACAAAAAGATCAATGATAAACCAAAAAATCCTAGTATTCAATCACATGTTTGATAAGTTTATGTATCAGCTTGTCTATTATAAAAAGAATGTAAGATAGTAAAATTTGACTACAACCTGGACTAAAATCTTTAAATTGGTCTGCACATGTTTAGATCGTGCTAATTTTAAAATTGGACAACAATATGTAGTAAAATTGACATTAAATTTGAATATTTAGGGTTATTTAGTTTGACAACCTGAATGTCACGAAATTTCTTAAGTGATATAATCTATTGCAATAACTTATTCTTTTATATGATTATTTTTAATAGGAAAATTCAATTAAAGATGTTTTAATTTTTTTTTCCTCATTTCTATATTTTTTTTGTATTTTTGTGGTCATAACTCAAAAGATGCAAAAATTATAGCAAAGTAATAAAAAATAACAGAAAGATCAATGATAAACAAAAGAATCCTAGTATTCAATGACATGTTTTATAAGTTTATGTATCAGCTTTTCTAATGTAAAAAGGATGTAAGATTTTAAAATTTGACTACAACCTGGACTAAAATCTTTAAATTGGTCTGCACGTGTTTAGATCGTGCTAATTTCAAAATTGGATAACAATGTGTAATAAAATTGTTATTAAATGTGAAGATTTGTGTTTATTTTGACAACCTGAAATGTCTCAAAATTTCTTAAGTGATATAATCTATTCCAATAACTTATTCTGTGCACAAATATTATGTTTCTTATTCTCGTGGGATTATTAAACTTTGTTTTACCTTTTACGGGGCTTTTCTTTGTTCGATCTTTTACCCTTTGGATTTCTGATTTACAGGGTGGTATGCAATCAGATAATAGTCCACAGTTTTATTACCATGCTGGCTATGGATATACGAATGTAGATGGAAAACAAATGTATGGTTCATCCGAATATCTTCAGCAACCCTATGTGTCAGAAGCCTTTCCATACTACTCATATGATTCAACTTATGCTGGAAATGCCTCGACTGGTGCAAGAAATGGCTCTGGGAAATCAAGTGCTGCAAAAACAAGTAACAATCCATCCAACAAAGTTTCAGCTTCGCCTTCTAATTCAAATGTTCAACACTCAGCTTCAAGTTTTTCGAGATCGACCTATCAAAATCAGCAACCAAAGCCACCAAACAAGGTATAATAATGTCTTCTTATTGATGTTAATAAGTTTTTGTATTGGTCTAAATTATCCATTTTTTTATACCACAGCCAAGTTCAGGTTATTAACGACCAGCTGGAAACTTTTACCAAAACCCAGGGGTTTATATGCAATATGGCCCTGCAAAGCATATTTTTTTTGTATTTTTGTATTTTTGTGGTCATAACTCAAGAGATGCAAAAATTATAGCAAAGTAAGAAAAAACAACAAAAAGATCAATGATAAAAAAAATCCTAGTATTCAATCATATGTTTGATAAGTTTATGTATCAGCTTGTCTAATGTAAAAAGGTTGTAAGATTTTAAAATTTGATGACAACGTGAACTAAAATCTTTAAATTGGTCCGCACGTGTTTAATTCGTGCAAGTTTTAAAATTGTACAATAATGTGTAATGAAATTGTTATTAAATTTGAAGATTTTGGGTTATTTAATATGACAACCTGAATGTCTCGAAATTTCTTAAGTGATATAATCTATTGCAATAATTTATTCTTTTATATTATTATTTTTAATAAGAAAATTCAATTAAAGAGGTTTTAATTTTTTTCTCCTTATTCCTGTATTTTTTTTGTATTTTTGTATTTTTGTGGTCATAACTCAAAAGATGCAAAAATTATAGCAAAGTAATAAAAAACAACAAAAAGATCAATGATAAACCAAAAAATCCTAGTATTCAATCACATGTTTGATAAGTTTATGTATCAGCTTGTCTATTATAAAAAGGATGTAAGATTTTAAAATTTGACTACAACCTGGACTAAAATCTTTAAATTGGTCTGCACATGCTTAGATCGTGCTAATTTTAAAATTGGACTACAATATGTAGTAAAATTGACATTAAATTTGAATATTTAGAGTTATTTAGTTTGACAACCTGAATGTCTCGAAATTTCTTAAGTGATATAATCTATTGCAATAACTTATTCTTTCATATGATTGTTTTTAATAGGAAAATTCAATTAAAGATGTTTTAATTTTTTTTCCCCATTTCAATATTTTTTTTGTATTTTTGTGGTCATAACTCAAAAGATGCAAAAATTATAGCAAAGTAATAAAAAACTACAAAAAGATCAATGATAAACCAAAAAATCTTAGTATTCAATCACATGTTTGATAAGTTTATGTATCAGCTTGTCTATTATAAAAAGAATGTAAGATAGTAAAATTTGACTACAACCTGGACTAAAATCTTTAAATTGGTCTGCACATGTTTAGATCGTGCTAATTTTAAAATTGGACAACAATATGTAGTAAAATTGACATTAAATTTGAATATTTAGGGTTATTTAGTTTGACAACCTGAATGTCACGAAATTTCTTAAGTGATATAATCTATTGCAATAACTTATTCTTTTATATGATTATTTTTAATAGGAAAATTCAATTAAAGATGTTTTAATTTTTTTTTCCTCATTTCTATATTTTTTTTGTATTTTTGTGGTCATAACTCAAAAGATGCAAAAATTATAGAAAAGTAATAAAAAATAACAGAAAGATCAATGATAAACAAAAGAATCCTAGTATTCAATGACATGTTTTATAAGTTTATGTATCAGCTTTTCTAATGTAAAAAGGATGTAAGATATTAAAATTTGACTACAACCTGGACTAAAATCTTTAAATTGGTCTGCACGTGTTTAGATCGTGCTAATTTCAAAATTGGATAACAATGTGTAATAAAATTGTTATTAAATGTGAAGATTTGTGTTTATTTTGACAACCTGAAATGTCTCAAAATTTCTTAAGTGATATAATCTATTCCAATAACTTATTCTGTGCACAAATATTATGTTTCTTATTCTCGTGGGATTATTAAACTTTGTTTTACCTTTTACGGGGCTTTTCTTTGTTCGATCTTTTACCCTTTGGATTTCTGATTTACAGGGTGGTATGCAATCAGATAATAGTCCACAGTTTTATTACCATGCTGGCTATGGATATACGAATGTAGATGGAAAACAAATGTATGGTTCATCCGAATATCTTCAGCAACCCTATGTGTCAGAAGCCTTTCCATACTACTCATATGATTCAACTTATGCTGGAAATGCCTCGACTGGTGCAAGAAATGGCTCTGGGAAATCAAGTGCTGCAAAAACAAGTAACAATCCATCCAACAAAGTTTCAGCTTCGCCTTCTAATTCAAATCTTCAACACTCAGCTTCAAGTTTTTCGAGATCGACCTATCAAAATCAGCAACCAAAGCCACCAAACAAGGTATAATAATGTCTTCTTATTGATGTTAATAAGTTTTTGTATTGGTCTAAATTATCCATTTTTTTATACCACAGCCAAGTTCAGGTTATTAACGACCAGCTGGAAACTTTTACCAAAACCCAGGGGTTTATATGCAATATGGCCCTACAAAGCATATTTTTTTTGTATTTTTGTATTTTTGTGGTCATAACTCAAGAGATGCAAAAATTATAGCAAAGTAAGAAAAAACAACAAAAAGATCAATGATAAACAAAAAAATCCTAGTATTCAATCATATGTTTGATAAGTTTATGTATCAGCTTGTCTAATGTAAAAAGGTTGTAAGATTTTAAAATTTGATGACAACGTGAACTAAAATCTTTAAATTGGTCCGCACGTGTTTAATTCGTGCAAGTTTTAAAATTGTACAACAATGTGTAATGAAATTGTTATTAAATTTGAAGATTTTGGGTTATTTAATATGACAACCTGAATGTCTCGAAATTTCTTAAGTGATATAATCTATTGCAATAATTTATTCTTTTATATTATTATTTTTAATAAGAAAATTCAATTAAAGAGGTTTTAATTTTTTTCTCCTTATTCCTGTATATTTTTTTGTATTTTTGTATTTTTGTGGTCATAACTCAAAAGATGCAAAAATTATAGCAAAGTAATAAAAAACAACAAAAAGATCAATGATAAACCAAAAAATCCTAGTATTCAATCACATGTTTGATAAGTTTATGTATCAGCTTGTCTATTATAAAAAGGATGTAAGATTTTAAAATTTGACTACAACCTGGACTAAAATCTTTAAATTGGTCTGCACATGCTTAGATCGTGCTAATTTTAAAATTGGACTACAATATGTAGTAAAATTGACATTAAATTTGAATATTTAGAGTTATTTAGTTTGACAACCTGAATGTCTCGAAATTTCTTAAGTGATATAATCTATTGCAATAACTTATTCTTTCATATGATTGTTTTTAATAGGAAAATTCAATTAAAGATGTTTTAATTTTTTTTCCCCATTTCAATATTTTTTTTGTATTTTTGTGGTCATAACTCAAAAGATGCAAAAATTATAGCAAAGTAATAAAAAACAACAAAAAGATCAATGATAAACCAAAAAATCCTAGTATTCAATCACATGTTTGATAAGTTTATGTATCAGCTTGTCTATTATAAAAAGGATGTAAGATATTAAACTTTGACTACAACCTGGACTAAAATCTTTAAATTGGTCTGCACATGTTTAGATCGTGCTAATTTTAAAATTGGACAACAATATGTAGTAAAATTGACATTAAATTTGAATATTTAGGGTTATTTAGTTTGACAACCTGAATGTCTCGAAATTTCTTAAGTGATATAGTCTATTGCAATAACTTATTCTTTTATATGATTATTTTTAATAGGAAAATTCAATTAAAGATGTTTTAATTTTTTTTTCCTCATTTCTATATTTTTTTTGTATTTTTGTGGTCATAACTCAAAAGATGCAAAAATTATAGCAAAGTAATAAAAAATAACAGAAAGATCAATGATAAACAAAAGAATCCTAGTATTCAATGACATGTTTTATAAGTTTATGTATCAGCTTTTCTAATGTAAAAAGGATGCAAGATTTTAAAATTTGACTACAACCTGGACTAAAATCTTTAAATTGGTTCCGCACATGTTTAATTCATGCTAATTTTAAAATTGGACAACAATGTGTAATAAAATTGTCATTAAAATTTGAAGAATTAAGGTTATTTTTACAACCTGAAATGTCTCGAAATTTCTTAAGTGATATAGTCTATTGCAATAACTTATTCTTTCATATGATTGTTTTTAATAGGAAAATTCAATTAAAGATGTTTTAATTTTTTTTCCCCATTTTAATATTTTTTTTGTATTTTTGTGGTCATAACTCAAAAGATGCAAAAATTATAGCAAAGTAATAAAAAACAACAAAAAGATCAATGATAAACCAAAAAATCCTAGTATTCAATCACATGTTTGATAAGTTTATGTATCAGCTTGTCTATTATAAAAAGGATGTAAGATTTTAAAATTTGACTACAACCTGGACTAAAATCTTTAAATTGGTCTGCACATGTTTAGATCGTGCTAATTTTAAAATTGGACAACAATATGTAGTAAAATTGACATTAAATTTGAATATTTAGGGTTATTTAGTTTGACAACCTGAATGTCTCGAAATTTCTTAAGTGATATAATCTATTGCAATAACTTATTCTTTTATATGATTATTTTTAATAGGAAAATTCAATTAAAGATGTTTTAATTTTTTTTCCTCATTTCTATATTTTTTTTGTATTTTTGTGGTCATAACTCAAAAGATGCAAAAATTATAGCAAAGTAATAAAAAATAACAGAAAGATCAATGATAAACAAAAGAATCCTAGTATTCAATGACATGTTTTATAAGTTTATGTATCAGCTTTTCTAATGTAAAAAGGATGTAAGATTTTAAAATTTGACTACAACCTGGACTAAAATCTTTAAATTGGTCTGCATGTGTTTAGATCGTGCTAATTTCAAAATTGGATAACAATGTGTAATAAAATTGTCATTAAATGTGAAGATTTGTGGTTATTTTGACAACCTGAAATGTCTCAAAATTTCTTAAGTGATATAATCTATTCCAATAACTTATTCTGTGCACAAATATTATGTTTCTTATTCTCGTGGGATTATTAAACTCTGTTTTACCTTTTACGGGGCTTTTCTTTGTTCGATCTTTTACCCTTTGGATTTCTGATTTACAGGGTGGTATGCAATCAGATAATAGTCCACAGTTTTATTACCATGCTGGCTATGGATATACGAATGTAGATGGAAAACAAATGTATGGTTCATCCGAATATCTTCAGCAACCCTATGTGTCAGAAGCCTTTCCATACTACTTATATGATTCAACTTATGCTGGAAATGCCTAGACTGGTGCTAGAAATAGCTCTGGGAAATCAAGTGCTGCAAAAATAAGTAACAATCCATCCAACAAAGTTTCAGCTTCGCCTTCTAATTCAAATATTCAACACTCAGCTTCAAGTTTTTCGAGATCGACCTATCAAAATCAGCAACCAAAGCCACCAAACATGGTATAATAATGTCTTCTTATTGATGTTAATTAGTTTTTGTATTGGTCTAAATTATCCATTTTTTTTATACCACAGCCAAGTTCAGGTTATCAACGACCAGCTGGAAACTTTTACCAAAACCCAGGGGTTTATATGCAATATGGCCCTGCAAAGCATATTTTGTTTGTATTTTTGTATTTTTGTGGTCATAACTCAGGAGATGCAAAAATTATAGCAAAGTAAGAAAAAACAACAAAAAGATCAATGATAAACAAAAAAATCCTAGTATTCAATCACATGTTTGATAAGTTTATGTATCAGCTTGTCTAATGTAAAAAGGTTGTAAAATTTTAAAATTTGATGACAACGTGAACTAAAATCTTTAAATTGGTCCGCACGTGTTTAATTCGTGCAAGTTTTGAAATTGTACAATAATGTGTAATATTTAAGTGATATAATCTATTGCAATAACTTATTCTTTTATATTATTATTTTTAATAAAAAAATTCAATTAAGTGGTTTTAATTTTTTTTTCCTTATTCCTGTATTTTTTTTGTATTTTTGTATTCTTGTGGTCATAACTCAAAAGATGCAAAAATTATAGCAAAGTAATAAAAAACAACAAAAAGATCAATGATAAACCAAAAAATCCTAGTATTCAATCACATGTTTGATAAGTTTATGTATCAACTTGTCTATTATAAAAAGGATGTAGGATTTTAAAATTTGACTACAACCTGGACTAAAATTTTAAATTGGTCTGCACGTGTTTAGATCGTGCTAATTTTAAAATTGGACAACAATATGTAGTAAAATTGACATTAAATTTGAAGATTTAGGGTTATTTAGTTTGACAACTTGAATGTCTCGAAATTTCTTAAGTGATATAATCTATTGCAATAACTTATTCTTTTATATGATTATTTTTAATATGAAAATTCAATTAAAGGGGTTATAATTTTTTTCCCTCATATCTATATCTTTTTTGTATTTTTGTGGTCATAACTCAAAAAATGCAAAAATTATAGCAAAGTAATAAAAAACAACAAAAAGATCAATGTTAAACAAAAGAATCCTAGTATTCAATCACATGTTTGATAAGTTTATGTATCAGCTTGTCTAATGTAAAAAGGATGTAAGATTTTAAAATTTGACTACAACAGCCATTTTTATATACCGCAGCCAAGTTCAGGTTATCAACGACCAGCTGGAAACTTTTACCAAAACCCAGGGGTTGATATGCAATATGGCCCTGCAAAGCATATTTTTTTAATTTTTGTATTTTTGTGGTCATAACTAAAGAGATGCAAAAATTATAGCAAAGTAAGAAAAAACAACAAAAAGATTAATGATAAACAAAAAAATCCTAGTATTCAATCACATGTTTGATAAGTTTATGTATCAGCTTGTCTAATGTAAAAAGGTTATAAGATTTTAAAATTTGATGACAACGTGAACTAAAATCATTAAATTGGTTCGCACGTGTTTAATTCGTGCAAGTTTTAAAGTTGGACAATAATGTGTAATAAAATTGTTATTAGATTTGAAGATTTGGGGTTATTTAATATGACAACCTGAATGTCTCGAAATTTCTTAAGTGATATAATCTATTGCAATAACTTATTATTTTATATTATTATTTTTAATAAGAAAATTCAATGAAAGAGGTTTTAATTTTTTTCTCCTTATTCCTGTATTTTTTTTGTATTTTTGTATTTTTGTGGTCATAACTCAAAAGATGCAAAAATTATAGCAAAGTAATAAAAAACAAGAAAAAGATCAATGGTAAACCAAAAAATCCTAGTATTCAATCACATGTTTGATAAGTTTATGTATCAGCTTGTCTATTATAAAAAGGATGTAAGATTTTAAAATTTGACTACAACCTGGACTAAAATCTTTAAATTGGTATGCACATATTTAGATCGTGCTAATTTTAAAATTGGACAACAATATGTAGTAAAATTGACATTAAATTTGAAGATTTAGGGTTATTTTGTTTGACAACCTGAATGTCTCGAAATTTCTTAAGTGATATAATCTATTGCAATAACTTATTCTTTTATATGATTATTTTTAATAAAAAAATTCAATTAAAGGGGTTATAATTTTTTTCACTCATATCTATATCTTTTTTGTATTTTTGAGGTCATAACTCAAACGATGCAAAAATTATAGCAAAGTAATAAAAAACCAGGAAAAGATCAATGTTAAACAAAAGAATCCTAGTATCCAATCACATGTTTGATAAGTTTATGTATCAGCTTGTCTAATGTAAAAAGGATGTAAGATTTTAAAATTTGACTACAACCTGGACTAAAATCTTTAAATTGGTTCCGCACGTGTTTAATTCGTGCTAATTTTAAAATTGGACAACAATGTGTAATATAATTGTCATTAAAATTTGAAGAATTAGGGTTATTTTTACAACCTGAAATGTCTCGAAATTTCTTAAGTGATATAATCTATTGCAATAACTTATTCTTTTATATGATTATTTTTAATAGGAAAATTCAATTAAAGATGTTTTAATTTTTTTTTCCTCATTTCTATATTTTTTTTGTATTTTTGTGGTCATAACTCAAAAGATGCAAAAATTATAGTAAACTAATAAAAAATAACAGAAAGATCAATGATAAACAAAAGAATCCTAGTATTCAATGACATGTTTTATAAGTTTATGTATCAGCTTTTCTAATGTAAAAAGGATGTAAGATTTTAAAATTTGACTACAACCTGGACTAAAATCTTTAAATTGGTCTGCACGTGTTTAGATCGTGCTAATTTCAAAATTGGATAACAATGTGTAATAAAATTGTCATTAAATGTGAAGATTTGTGGTTATTTTGACAACCTGAAATGTCTCAAAATTTCTTAAGTGATATAATCTATTCCAATAACTTATTCTGTGCACAAATCTTATGTTTCTTATTCTCGTGGGATTATTAAACTCTGTTTTACCTTTTACGGGGCTTTTCTTTATTCGATCTTTTACCCTTTGGATTTCTGATTTACAGGGTGCTATGCAATCAGATAATAGTCCACAGTCTTATTACCATGCTGGCTATGGATATACGAATGTTGATGGAAAACAAATGTATGGTTCATCCGAATATCTTCAGCAACCCTATGGGTCAGAAGCCTTTCCATACTACTCATATGATTCAACTTATGCTGGAAATGCCTCGACTGGTGCTAGAAATGGCTCTGGGAAATCAAGTGCTGCAAAAACAAATAACAATCCATCCAACAAAGTTTCAGCTTCGCCTTCTAATTCAATTGTTAGAACACCCAGCTTCAAGTTTTTCGAGATCGACCTATCAAAATCTGCAACCAAAGCCACCAAACAAGGTATATTAATGTCTTCTTATTGATGTTAATAAGTTTTTGTATTGGTCTAAATTATCCATTTTTTTATACCACAACCAAGTTCAGGTTATCAACGACCAGCTGGAAACTTTTACCAAAACCCAGGGGTTTATATGCAATATGGCCCTGCAAAGCATATTTTTTTTATTTTTGTATTTTTGTGGTCATAACTAAAGAGATGCAAAAATTATAGCAAAGTAAGAAAAAACAACAAAAAGATCAATGATAAACAAAAAAATCCTAGTATTCAATCACATGTTTGATAAGTTTATGTATCAGCTTGTCTAATGTAAAAAGGTTATAAGATTTTAAAATTTGATGACAACGAGAACTAAAATCTTTAAATTGGTTCGCACGTGTTTAATTCGTGCAAGTTTTAAAATTGGACAATAATGTGTAATAAAATTGTTATTAAATTTGAAGATTTGGGGTTATTTAATATGACAACCTGAATGTCTCGAAATTTCTTAAGTGATATAATCTATTGCAATAACTTATTCTTTTATATTATTATTTTTAGTAAGAAAATTCAATTAAAGAGGTTTTAATTTTTTTCTCCTTATTCCTGTATTTTTTTTGTATTTTTGTATTTTTGTGGTCATAACTCAAAAGATGCAAAAATTATAGCAAAGTACGAAAAAACAACAAAAAGATCAATGATAAACAAAAAAATCCGAGTATTCAGTCACATGTTTGATAAGTTTATGTATCAGCTTGTATAATGTAAAAAGGTTGTAAGATTTTAAAATTTGATGACAACGTGAACTTAAATCTTTAAATTGGTCCGCACGTGTTTAATTCGTGCATGTTTTAAAATTGGACAATAATGTATAATATTTAAGTGATATAATCTATTGCAATAACTTATTCTTTTATATTATTATTTTTAATAAAAAAATTCAATTAAGTGGTTTTAATTTTTTTTTCCTTATTCCTGTATTTTTTTTGTATTCTTGTGGTCATAACTCAAAAGATGCAAAAATTATAGCAAAGTAATAAAAAACAACAAAAAGATCAATGATAAACCAAAAAATCCTAGTATTCAATCACATGTTTGATAAGTTTATGTATCAACTTGTCTATTATAAAAAGGATGTAGGATTTTAAAATTTGACTACAACCTGGACTAAAATCTTTAAATTGGTCTGCACGTGTTTAGATCGTGCTAATTTTAAAATTGGACAACAATATGTAGTAAAATTGACATTAAATTTGAAGATTTAGGGTTATTTAGTTTGACAACTTGAATGTCTCGAAATTTCTTAAGTGATATAATCTATTGCAATAACTTATTCTTTTATATGATTATTTTTAATATGAAAATTCAATTAAAGGGGTTATAATTTTTTTCCCTCATATCTATATCTTTTTTGTATTTTTGTGGTCATAACTCAAAAAATGCAAAAATTATATCAAAGTAATAAAAAACAACAAAAAGATCAATGTTAAACAAAAGAATCCTAGTATGCAATCACATGTTTGATAAGTTTATGTATCAGCTTGTCTAATGTAAAAAGGATGTAAGATTTTAAAATTTGACTACAACGTTAACTAAAATCTTATAATTGGTTCTGCACGTGTTTAATTCGTGCTAATTTTAAAATTGGACAACAATGTGTAATAAAATTGTCATTAAAATTTCAAGAATTAGGGTTATTTTTACAACCTGAAATGTCTCGAAATTTCTTAAGTGATATAATCTATTGCAATAACTTATTCTTTTATATGATTATTTTTAATAGGAAAATTCAATTAAAGATGTTTTAATTTTTTTTCCTCATTTCTATATTTTTTTTGTATTTTTGTGGTCATAAATCAAAAGATGCAAAAATTATAGCAAAAAGTAATAAAAAATAGCAGAAAGATCAATGATAAACAAAAGAATCCTAGTATTCAATGACATGTTTTATAAGTTTATGTATCAGCTTTTCTAATGTAAAAAGGATGTAAGATTTTAAAATTTGACTACAACCTGGACTAAAATCTTTAAATTGGTCTGCACGTGTTTAGATCGTGCTAATTTCAAAATTGGATAACAATGTGTAATAAAATTGTCATTAAATGTGAAGATTTGTGGTTATTTTGACAACCTGAAATGTCTCAAAATTTCTTAAGTGATATAATCTATTCCAATAACTTATTCTGTGCACAAATATTATGTTTCTTATTCTCGTGGGATTATTAAACTCTGTTTTACCTTTTACGGGGCTTTTCTTTGTTCGATCTTTTACCCTTTGGATTTCTGATTTACAGGGTGGTATGCAATCAGATAATAGTCCACAGTCTTATTACCATGCTGGCTATGGATATACGAATGTAGATGGAAAACAAATGTATGGTTCATCCGAATATCTTCAGCAACCCTATGGGTCAGAAGCCTTTCCATACTACTCATATGATTCAACTTATGCTGGAAATGCCTCGACTGGTGCTAGAAATGGCTCTAGGAAATCAAGTGCTGCAAAAACAAATAACAATCCATCCAACAAAGTTTCAGCTTCGCCTTCTAATTCAATTGTTCAACACTCAGCTTCAAGTTTTTCGAGATCGACCTATCAAAATCAGCAACCAAAGCCACCAAACAAGGTATAATAATGTCTTCTTATTGATGTTAATAAGTTTTTGTATTGGTCTAAATTATCCATTTTTTTATACCACAACCAAGTTCAGGTTATCAACGACCAGCTGGAAACTTTTACGAAAACCCAGGGGTTTATATGCAATATGGCCCTGCAAAGCATATTTTTTTTACTTTTGTATTTTTGTGGTCATAACTAAAGAGATGCAAAAATTATAGCAAAGTAAGAAAAAACAACAAAAAGATCAATGATAAACAAAAAAATCCTAGTATTCAATCACATGTTTGATAAGTTTATGTATTAGCTTGTCTAATGTAAAAAGGTTATAAGATTTTAAAATTTGATAACAACGAGAACTAAAATCTTTAAATTGGTTCGCACGTGTTTAATTCGTGCAAGTTTTAAAATTGGACAATAATGTGTAATAAAATTGTTATTAAATTTGAAGATTTGGGGTTATTTAATATGACAACCTGAATGTCTCGAAATTTCTTAAGTGATATAATCTATTGCAATAACTTATTCTTTTATATTATTATTTTTAGTAAGAAAATTCAATTAAAGAGGTTTTAATTTTTTTCTCCTTATTCCTGTATTTTTTTTTGTATTTTTGTATTTTTGTGGTCATAACTCAAAAGATGCAAAAATTATAGCAAAGTAATAAAAAACAACAAAAAAATCAATGATAAACCAAAAAATCCTAGTATTCAATCACATGTTTGATAAGTTTATGTATCAGCTTGTCTATTATAAAAAGGATGTAAGATTTTAAAATTTGACTACAACTTGGACTAAAATCTTTAAATTGGTATGCACATGTTTAGATCGTGCTAATTTTAAAATGAGACAACAATATGTAGTAAAATTGACATTAAATTTGAAGATTTAGGGTTATTTTGTTTGACAACCTGAATGTCTCGAAATTTCTTAAGTGATATAATCTATTGCAATAACTTATTCTTTTATATGATTATTTTTAATAGGAAAATTCAATTAAAGGGGTTATAATTTTTTTCCCTCATATCTATATCTTTTTTGTATTTTTGAGGTCATAACTCAAACGATGCAAAAATTATAGCAAAGTAATAAAAAACCAGGAAAAGATCAATGTTAAACAAAAGAATCCTAGTATTCAATCACATGTTTGATAAGTTTATGTATCAGCTTGTCTAATTTAAAAAGGATGTAAGATTTTAAAATTTGACTACAACGTGGACTAAAATCTTTAAATTGGTTCCGCACGTGTTTAATTCGTGCTAATTTTAAAATTGGACAACAATGTGTAATATAATTGTCATTAAAATTTGAAGAATTAGGGTTATTTTTACAACCTGAAATGTCTCGAAATTTCTTAAGTGATATAATCTATTGCAATAACTTATTCTTTTATATGATTATTTTTAATAGGAAAATTCAATTAAAGATATTTTAATTTTTTTTCCTCATTTCTATATTTTTTTTGTGTTTTTGTGGTCATAACTCAAAAGATGCAAAAATTATAGGAAAGTAATAAAAAATAACAGAAAGATCAATGATAAACAAAAGAATCCTAGTATTCAATGACATGTTTTATAAGTTTATGTATCAGCTTTTCTAATGTAAAAAGGATGTAAGATTTTAAAATTTGACTACAACCTGGACTAAAATCTTTAAATTGGTCTGCACGTGTTTAGATCGTGCTAATTTAAAAATTGGATAACAATGTGTAATAAAATTGTCATTAAATGTTAAGATTTGTGGTTATTTTGACAACCTGAAATGTCTCAAAATTTCTTAAGTGATATAATCTATTCCAATAACTTATTATGTGCACAAATATTATGTTTCTTATTCTCGTGGGATTATTAAACTCTGTTTTACCTTTTACGGGGCTTTTCTTTGTTCGATCTTTTACCCTCTTGGATTTCTGATTTACAGGGTGGTATGCAATCAGATAATAGTCCACAGTTTTATTACCATGCTGGCTATGGATATACGAATGTAGATGGAAAACAAATGTATGGTTCATCCGAATATCTTCAGCAACCCTATGTGTCATCTAATTCAAATGTTCAACACTCAGCTTCAAGTTTTTCGAGATCGACCTATCAAAATCAGCAACCAAAGCCACCAAACAAGGTATAATAATGTCTTCTTATTGATGTTAATAAGTTTTTGTATTGGTCTAAATTATCCATTTTTTTATACCGCAGCCAAGTTCAGGTTATCAACGACCAGCTGGAAACTTTTACCAAAACCCAGGGTTTTATATGCAATATGGCCCTGCAAAGCATAATTCTTTTGTATTTTTGTATTTTTGTGGTCATAACTAAGGAGATGCAATTTTAGCAAAGTAAGAAAAAACAACAAAAAGATCAATGATAAACAAAAAAATCCTAGTATTCAATCACATGTTTGATAAGTTTATGTATCAGCTTGTCTAATGTAAAAAGGTTGTAAGATTTTAAAATTTGATGACAACGTGAACTAAAATCTTTAAATTGGTCCGCACGTGTTTAATTCGTGCAAGTTTTAAAATTGGACAATAATGTGTAATAAAATTGTCATTAAATTTGAAGATTTAGGGTTATTTAATTTGACAACCTAAATATCTAGAAATTTCTTAAGTTATCAAATCTAATGCAATAACTTATTCTTTTATATGATTATTTTTAATAAAAAAATTCAATTAAAGAAATTATAATTTTTTCCTCATTTCTATATCTTTTTTGTATTTTTGTGGAAATAACTCAAACGATGCAAAAATTATAGCAAAGTAATAAAAAACAAAGAAAAGATTAATGTTAAACAAAAGAATCCTAGTATTAAATCACATGTTTGATAAGTTTATGTATCAGCTTGTCTAATGTAAAAAGGATGAAAGATTTTAAAATTCGATTACAACGTGGACTAAAATCTTTAAATTGGTTCCGCACGTGTTTAGTTCGTGCTAATTTTAAAATTGAAAAATAATGTGTAATAAGATTGTCATTAAAATTTGAAAAATTAGGATTATTTTTACAACCTGAAATGTCTCGAAATTTCTTAAGTTATATAATCTATTGCAATAACTTATTTCTTTATATGATTATTTTTAATAGGTAAATTCAATTAAAAAGGTTTTAATTTTTTTCCTCATTTCTATATTTTTTTTGTATTTTTGTATTTTTCTGGTAATAACTCAAAAGATGCAAAAATTATAGCAAAGTAATAAAAAACAACAAAAATGTCAATGATAAACAAAAGAATCCTAGTATTCAATCACATGTCTGATAAGTTTATGCATCAGCTTGTCTAATGTAAAGAGGATGTAAGATTTTAAAATTTGACTACAACATGGACTAAAATATTTAAATTGGTCTGCACTTGTTTAGATCGTGCTAATTTTAAAATTGGACAACAACGTGTAATAAAATTGTCAATAAATTTGAAGATTTTGGGTTATTTAATATGACAACCTGAATGTCTCGAAATTTCTTAAGTGATATAATCTATTGCAATAACTTATTCTTTTATATGATTATTTTTAATAGAAAAATTCAATAAAAGAGGTTATAATTTTTTTCCTCATTTCTATATCTTTTTTGTATTTTTGTGGTAATAACACAAACGATGCAAAAATTATAGCAAAGTAATAAAAAACAACGGAAAGATTAATGTTAAACAAAAGAATCCTAGTATTCAATCACATGTTTGATAAGTTTATGTATCAGCTTGTCTAATGTAGAAAGGATGAAAGATTTTAAAATTCGATTACAACGTGGACTAAAATCTTTAAATTGGTTCCGCACGTGTTTAGTTCGTGCTAATTTTAAAATTGGACAACAATGTGTAATAAAATTGTCATTAAAATTTGAAGAATTATGGTTATTTTTACAACCTGAAATGTCTCGAAATTTCTTAAGTTATATAATCTATTGCAATAACTTATTCTTTTATATGATTATTTTTAATAGGAAAATTCAATTAAAGGGGTTATAATTTTTTTCCCTCATGTAATATCCCTAACCTTTTTATTCACTTAAATACTTGATTATTAGATTGTCGGTCCATAATTAATTAGTATCATTATTTTTGGGTTCTAATTTTATGTTTTAGAATGGGCCGATTAAAAAATAAATAAAAAAGTGTGTCTACGTGAAGTATTTAATATACACTTGTATTAGAACTCTAGTTGGATAGATATACAACAATTATGTTACCTTTCTCTAGGAAGTGGTCAGACAAAGGTAACTAATGGGTAGGTAGTTTTGTAATTATAAACATGTCAAACTCTTTTCGTACGTGTGTGTCTATATATATATATGTATATATATATATATAGAGAGAGATAAAGAATAAAAAAGAGAGGAACAATAGTTAAATATCAAAATAATCAATTGCATCTTGGAGTTAAAATTTAGGAGCAAACGAAGTATCTTAAATTTCAGGATTTAGGTAAGTAGTTCTTGATGCTTTCTACTCGTAATTTATTCGTATTATTATATTCGATAGTATCTTTAAATCTTTCGAAGGATATACCTCGTTGTTATGATTCTAAAGTTTGATCTAAAGTATTTTGAAATTGAAGAATGAAAGATATTATTTTGTTAAGCTCTCAGTTCTTACATGCGTTTGTTTTGGGCCCCTTTGGGGAATTTTTGTTAGCGATAGGAACTAGTTCCGAACATTTTTGTTTTGGCCTCCAACTGTTTATCAGTTTGAGTATGTTTGTTTTGGACCATGGATATCCATATGCTAACAGCCCGTGCCATGGGTTATAATAGTGGTCGTAGTGTTTGTCTGTGAGCTTACAAATCTTTGAAAATAATTTTTGTTGATCTTTCTAAATCTGTTTATTGACTCCATGAAATAGTTTTGCTAATTATGTAAGTATAGTATCTGCATGTATAATTATTGTACTTTTTATAAATGTTCGATCCGGTAAGATTGTATCTTAAACTGCTTATTGAGTTTGCGGCTCACCCATCGCAATGTTTTATTTCAGAGATTTAATTAGTTCGTGGAGCTAAGAGTCGTATAGGATGGCGTATCGAAAGTGGAGCTACTTTATATTATTAGTAACTAGATTTATTGATTCTTTAGATTAGAGTGGATTTTAGCATTTTGGTTTATATTGTTTTAGCTTGTTAAGAGGTTAGATGCTTTGTATTGAGATCCTTTTTATTAAATTATTAGATGATTCTTTCTCGATATTTTGTTATATAGTTGAATAGACTCATATGGAGGGCTTCGCGTCGTCTTAATTCGTTGCGACGGCACGGCCAGTCACGTTTAATTTTTGGGGCGTGACAACTTGGTATCAGAGCCAGGTTTTGTATCTCTGGGGTTTAGAAAAAAAAAATTAAAATAAGTAATATAGATTTTGGACCAGTAAGAAATAGTTACTTAAGTTTTGCCTGCGTTCGGATCCTTAGTCTTAGGCTTATTAAAACTATTGGAAGAATGTTTATTTAAACTTCGTAGGTTGATTAGATTGTGGTCAGAAGTGCTTTATTTTTATTTTTATTTTTGTTAGACTATTCAATTTGGCACGTAGAAGAATGAGTGGTCGAGGTCGTGGACAGGGACGTGGACATGGACGTGGTCGTGGTCGTGGTCGTGGGCGTGGGCGTGGCTTAGGGAGAGACTCGTTTAATGAGATGGGTAGCGAAAATGAAGTCTCGATTGGACAAGAAGGCACAATGGATCAGACTATAGGTCGAGAGACTGGAAATCGTGATGCGCCGGCCACCCAAGCGGACATTGCTGGCATTTGTCAAGTGGTAGCCAATCTTATGCAGCAGCAACAACAACAATCTCAGCCACAACCTCCCACCACGGCATCTTGCTATGAACGTTTTAGGAGACTAAACTTTCCATCATTTGAGGGTGGTGCCGACCCTATTGCAGCTGAAAAATGGATTAGCAACATCGAGGAAACGTTCATTGCATTGGAGTATCCCGTAGAAGTGAGACTCAATGTGACTCTTCCGTTCTTAGTTGGAAACGCCAAGTATTGGTGGGACACGGTGAAGGTGGCATATATTGACCGAAACAATCCATTGTCATGGGAAGATTTTAAGAAGTTATTTCTCGATCATTATTTTCCCCGTGCTATCAAAATCGCAAAGGAAAATGAATACCTTAACCTTAAGCAAACTGGAGATATGACTGTACTTGAGGCTGCAAACAAATTCAATGAACTTGGACGATTTTGCCCTATATATATGAGCTCTGAGGAAAGTAGAGCGAATAGGTTTTTTCAAGTGTTAAAAAAGGATATCCAGATTCGCGTCTCATCTCATATGGATACCACATTCCGTGATTTATTGGAGAGAGCCCTGAGAGTTGAGACAGATTTGAAGAATTTTGATCAAAATGTTGGGGACCGAAAGAGGAATCAACCTGAAGGAGGGCAAAATTTTGGAGAGAATGGAATAGGCAATAAGATGATAAAGACCAATAGTGGAGATTCAAGGTCATATGCCAAAGAATGTACTCACTGCCATAAGGTTCATGCTGGGGAATGTCATTGGAGGACAGGGGCATGTTTTGAATGTGGACGACAAGGACACATGGTAAAAAATTGCCCATTTAAAAAGACAGCTGGGGTTAACAGGGAAAAACCTAATGAGCAGAAAAATAAAAATAATTCAAGAGTTTTTGCATTGATTGACGAGGGAGGGGTTACAACTAACGAAATTGCGAAAGGTACGTTAAGTTTCGAGGACGAAACTTCCTATAAGGGGGGGAAATTGTAATATCCCTAACCTTTTTATTCACTTAAATACTTGATTATTAGATTGTCGGTCCATAATTAATTAGTATCATTATTTTTGGGTTCTAATTTTATGTTTTAGAATGGGCCGATTAAAAAAAAAATAAAAAAGTGTGTCTACGTGAAGTATTTAATATACACTTGTATTAGAACTCTAGTTGGATAGATATACAACAATTATGTTACCTTTCTCTAGGAAGTGGTCAGACAAAGGTAACTAATGGGTAGGTAGTTTTGTAATTATAAACATGTCAAACTCTTTTCGTACGTGTGTGTCTATATATATATGTATATATATATATATATATAGAGAGAGATAAAGAATAAAAAAGAGAGGAACAATAGTTAAATATCAAAATAATCAATTGCATCTTGGAGTTAAAATTTAGGAGCAAACGAAGTATCTTAAATTTCAGGATTTAGGTAAGTAGTTCTTGATGCTTTCTACTCGTAATTTATTCGTATTATTATATTCGATAGTATCTTTAAATCTTTCGAAGGATATACCTCGTTGTTATGATTCTAAAGTTTGATCTAAAGTATTTTGAAATTGAAGAATGAAAGATATTATTTTGTTAAGCTCTCAGTTCTTACATGCGTTTGTTTTGGGCCCCTTTGGGGAATTTTTGTTAGCGATAGGAACTAGTTCCGAACATTTTTGTTTTGGCCTCCAACTGTTTATCAGTTTGAGTATGTTTGTTTTGGACCATGGATATCCATATGCTAACAGCCCGTGCCATGGGTTATAATAGTGGTCGTAGTGTTTGTCTGTGAGCTTACAAATCTTTGAAAATAATTTTTGTTGATCTTTCTAAATCTGTTTATTGACTCCATGAAATAGTTTTGCTAATTATGTAAGTATAGTATCTGCATGTATAATTATTGTACTTTTTATAAATGTTCGATCCGGTAAGATTGTATCTTAAACTGCTTATTGAGTTTGCGGCTCACCCATCGCAATGTTTTATTTCAGAGATTTAATTAGTTCGTGGAGCTAAGAGTCGTATAGGATGGCGTATCGAAAGTGGAGCTACTTTATATTATTAGTAACTAGATTTATTGATTCTTTAGATTAGAGTGGATTTTAGCATTTTGGTTTATATTGTTTTAGCTTGTTAAGAGGTTAGATGCTTTGTATTGAGATCCTTTTTATTAAATTATTAGATGATTCTTTCTCGATATTTTGTTATATAGTTGAATAGACTCATATGGAGGGCTTCGCGTCGTCTTAATTCGTTGCGACGGCACGGCCAGTCACGTTTAATTTTTGGGGCGTGACAACTTGGTATCAGAGCCAGGTTTTGTATCTCTGGGGTTTAGAAAAAAAAAATTAAAATAAGTAATATAGATTTTGGACCAGTAAGAAATAGTTACTTAAGTTTTGCCTGCGTTCGGATCCTTAGTCTTAGGCTTATTAAAACTATTGGAAGAATGTTTATTTAAACTTCGTAGGTTGATTAGATTGTGGTCAGAAGTGCTTTATTTTTATTTTTATTTTTGTTAGACTATTCAATTTGGCACGTAGAAGAATGAGTGGTCGAGGTCGTGGACAGGGACGTGGACATGGACGTGGTCGTGGTCGTGGGCGTGGGCGTGGCTTAGGGAGAGACTCGTTTAATGAGATGGGTAGCGAAAATGAAGTCTCGATTGGACAAGAAGGCACAATGGATCAGACTATAGGTCGAGAGACTGGAAATCGTGATGCGCCGGCCACCCAAGCGGACATTGCTGGCATTTGTCAAGTGGTAGCCAATCTTATGCAGCAGCAACAACAACAATCTCAGCCACAACCTCCCACCACGGCATCTTGCTATGAACGTTTTAGGAGACTAAACTTTCCATCATTTGAGGGTGGTGCCGACCCTATTGCAGCTGAAAAATGGATTAGCAACATCGAGGAAACGTTCATTGCATTGGAGTATCCCGTAGAAGTGAGACTCAATGTGACTCTTCCGTTCTTAGTTGGAAACGCCAAGTATTGGTGGGACACGGTGAAGGTGGCATATATTGACCGAAACAATCCATTGTCATGGGAAGATTTTAAGAAGTTATTTCTCGATCATTATTTTCCCCGTGCTATCAAAATCGCAAAGGAAAATGAATACCTTAACCTTAAGCAAACTGGAGATATGACTGTACTTGAGGCTGCAAACAAATTCAATGAACTTGGACGATTTTGCCCTATATATATGAGCTCTGAGGAAAGTAGAGCGAATAGGTTTTTTCAAGTGTTAAAAAAGGATATCCAGATTCGCGTCTCATCTCATATGGATACCACATTCCGTGATTTATTGGAGAGAGCCCTGAGAGTTGAGACAGATTTGAAGAATTTTGATCAAAATGTTGGGGACCGAAAGAGGAATCAACCTGAAGGAGGGCAAAATTTTGGAGAGAATGGAATAGGCAATAAGATGATAAAGACCAATAGTGGAGATTCAAGGTCATATGCCAAAGAATGTACTCACTGCCATAAGGTTCATGCTGGGGAATGTCATTGGAGGACAGGGGCATGTTTTGAATGTGGACGACAAGGACACATGGTAAAAAATTGCCCATTTAAAAAGACAGCTGGGGTTAACAGGGAAAAACCTAATGAGCAGAAAAATAAAAATAATTCAAGAGTTTTTGCATTGATTGACGAGGGAGGGGTTACAACTAACGAAATTGCGAAAGGTACGTTAAGTTTCGAGGACGAAACTTCCTATAAGGGGGGGAAATTGTAATATCCCTAACCTTTTTATTCACTTAAATACTTGATTATTAGATTGTCGGTCCATAATTAATTAGTATCATTATTTTTGGGTTCTAATTTTATGTTTTAGAATGGGCCGATTAAAAAAAAAATAAAAAAGTGTGTCTACGTGAAGTATTTAATATACACTTGTATTAGAACTCTAGTTGGATAGATATACAACAATTATGTTACCTTTCTCTAGGAAGTGGTCAGACAAAGGTAACTAATGGGTAGGTAGTTTTGTAATTATAAACATGTCAAACTCTTTTCGTACGTGTGTGTCTATATATATATGTATATATATATATATATATAGAGAGAGATAAAGAATAAAAAAGAGAGGAACAATAGTTAAATATCAAAATAATCAATTGCATCTTGGAGTTAAAATTTAGGAGCAAACGAAGTATCTTAAATTTCAGGATTTAGGTAAGTAGTTCTTGATGCTTTCTACTCGTAATTTATTCGTATTATTATATTCGATAGTATCTTTAAATCTTTCGAAGGATATACCTTGTTGTTATGATTCTAAAGTTTGATCTAAAGTATTTTGAAATTGAAGAATGAAAGATATTATTTTGTTAAGCTCTCAGTTCTTACATGCGTTTGTTTTGGGCCCCTTTGGGGAATTTTTGTTAGCGATAGGAACTAGTTCCGAACATTTTTGTTTTGGCCTCCAACTGTTTATCAGTTTGAGTATGTTTGTTTTGGACCATGGATATCCATATGCTAACAGCCCGTGCCATGGGTTATAATAGTGGTCGTAGTGTTTGTCTGTGAGCTTACAAATCTTTGAAAATAATTTTTGTTGATCTTTCTAAATCTGTTTATTGACTCCATGAAATAGTTTTGCTAATTATGTAAGTATAGTATCTGCATGTATAATTATTGTACTTTTTATAAATGTTCGATCCGGTAAGATTGTATCTTAAACTGCTTATTGAGTTTGCGGCTCACCCATCGCAATGTTTTATTTCAGAGATTTAATTAGTTCGTGGAGCTAAGAGTCGTATAGGATGGCGTATCGAAAGTGGAGCTACTTTATATTATTAGTAACTAGATTTATTGATTCTTTAGATTAGAGTGGATTTTAGCATTTTGGTTTATATTGTTTTAGCTTGTTAAGAGGTTAGATGCTTTGTATTGAGATCCTTTTTATTAAATTATTAGATGATTCTTTCTCGATATTTTGTTATATAGTTGAATAGACTCATATGGAGGGCTTCGTGTCGTCTTAATTCGTTGCGACGGCACGGCCAGTCACGTTTAATTTTTGGGGCGTGACACCTCATAACTATATATTTTTTGTATTTTTGATGTCATAACTCAAACGATGCAAAAATTATAGCAATATAATAAAAAACCAGGAAAAGATCATTGTTAAACAAAAGAATCCTAGTATTCAATCACATGTTTGATAAGTCTATGTATCAGCTTGTCTAATGTAAAAAGGATGTAATATTTTAAAATTTTACTACAACGTGGACTAAAATCTTTAAATTGGTTCCGCACGTGTTTAATTCGTGCAAATTTTAAAATTGGACAACAATGTGTAACAAAATTGTCATTAAAATTTGAAGAATTAGGGTTATTTTCACAACCTGAAATGTCTCGAAATTTCTTAAGTGATATAATCTATTGCAATAACTTATTCTTTTATATGATTATTTTTAATAGGAAAATTCAATTAAAGATGTTTTAATTTTTTTTCCTCATTTCTATATTTTTTTGTATTTTTGTGGTCATAACTCAAAAGATGCAAAAATTATAGCAAAGTAATAAAAAATAACAAAAAGATCAATGATAAACAAAAGAATCCTAGTATTCAATGACATGTTTTATAAGTTTATGTATCAGCTTTTCTAATGTAAAAAGGATGTAAGATTTTAAAATTTGACTACAACCTGGACTAAAATCTTTAAATGGGTCTGCACGTGTTTAGATCGTGCTAATTTAAAAATTGGATAACAATGTGTAATAAAATTGTCATTAAATGTGAAGATTTGTGGTTATTTTGACAACCTGAAATGTCTCAAAATTTCTTAAGTGATATAATCTATTCCAATAACTTATTCTGTGCACAAATATTATGTTTCTTATTCTCGTGGGATTATTAAACTCTGTTTTACCTTTTACGGGGCTTTTCTTTGTTCGATCTTTTACCCTTTGGATTTCTGATTTACAGGGTGGTATGCAATCTGATAATAGTCCACAGTTTTATTACCATGCTGGCTATGGATGTACGAATGTAGATGGAAAACAAATGTATGGTTCATCCGAATATCTTCAGCAACCCTATGTGTCATCTAATTCAAATGTTCAACACTCAGCTTCAAGTTTTTCGAGATCGACCTATCAAAATCAGCAACCAAAGCCACCAAACAAGGTATAATAATGTCTTCATATTGATGTTAATAAGTTTTTGTATTGGTCTAAATTATCCATTTTTTTATACCGCAGCCAAGTTCAGGTTATGAACGACCAGCTGGAAACTTTTACCAAAACCCAGGGGTTTATATGCAATATGGCCCTGCAAAGCATAATTCTTTTGTATTTTTGTATTTTTGTGGTCATAACTCAGGAGATGCAAAATTTTTAGCAAAGTAAGAAAAAACAACAAAAAGATCAATGATAAACAAAAAAATCCTAGTATTCAATCACATGTTTGATAAGTTTATGTATCAGCTTGTCTAATGTAAAAAGGTTGTAAGATTTTAAAATTTGATGACAACGTGAACTAAAATCTTTAAATTGGTCCGCACGTGTTTAATTTGTGCAAGTTTTAAAATTGGACAATAATGTGTAATAAAATTGTCATTAAATTTGAAGATTTAGGGTTATTTAATTTGACAACCTAAATATCTAGAAATTTCTTAAGTTATCAAATCTAATGCAATAACTTATTCTTTTATATGATTATTTTTAATAAAAAAATTCAATTAAAGAAATTATAATTTTTTCCTCATTTCTATATCTTTTTTGTATTTTTGTGGAAATAACTCAAACGATGCAAAAATTATAGCAAAATAATAAAAAACAACGAAAAGATTAATGTTAAACAAAAGAATCCTAGTATTAAATCACATGTTTGATAAGTTTATGTATCAGCTTGTCTAATGTAAAAAGGATGAAAGATTTTAAAATTCGATTACAACGTGGACTAAAATCTTTTAATTGGTTCCGCACGTGTTTAGTTCGTGCTAATTTTAAAATTGGAAAATAATGTGTAATAAGATTGTCATTAAAATTTGAAAAATTAGGGTTATTTTTACAACCTGAAATGTCTCGAAATTTCTTAAGTTATATAATCTATTGCAATAACTTATTTCTTTATATGATTATTTTTAATAGGTAAATTCAATTAAAAAGGTTTTAATTTTTTTCCTCATTTCTATATTTTTTTTGTATTTTTGTATTTTTCTGGTAATAACTCAAAAGATGCAAAAATTATAGCAAAGTAATAAAAAACAACAGAAAGGTCAATGATAAACAAAAGAATCCTAGTATTCAATCACATGTCTGATAAGTTTATGCATCAGCTTGTCTAATGTAAAGAGGATGTAAGATTTTAAAATTTGACTACAACATGGACTAAAATCTTTAAATTGGTCTGCACTTGTTTAGATCGTGCTAATTTTAAAATTGGACAACAACGTGTAATAAAATTGTCATTAAATTTGAAGATTTTGGGTTATTTAATATGACAACCTGAATGTCTCGAAATTTCTTAAGTGATATAATCTATTGCAATAACTTATTCTTTTATATGATTATTTTTAATAGAAAAATTCAATTAAAGAGGTTATAATTTTTTTCCTCATTTCTATATCTTTTTTGTATTTTTGTGGTAATAACACAAAAGATGCAAAAATTATAGCAAAGTAATAAAAAACAACGGAAAGATTAATGTTAAACAAAAGAATCCTAGTATTCAATCACATGTTTGATAAGTTTATGTATCAGCTTGTCTAATGTAGAAAGGATGAAAGGTTTTAAAATTCGATTACAACGTGGACTAAAATCTTTAAATTGGTTCCGCACGTGTTTAGTTCGTGCTAATTTTAAAATTGGACAACAATGTGTAATAAAATTGTCATTAAAATTTGAAGAATTAGGGTTATTTTTACAACCTGAAATGTCTCGAAATTTCTTAAGTTATATAATCTATTGCAATAACTTATTCTTTTATATGATTATTTTTAATAGGAAAATTCAATTAAAGGGGTTCTAATTTTTTTCCCTCATATCTATATATTTTTTGTATTTTTGAGGTCATAACTCAAACGATGCAAAAATTATAGCAATATAATAAAAAACCATGAAAAGATCATTGTTAAACAAAAGAATCATAGTATTCAATCACATGTTTGATAAGTTTATGTATCAGCTTGTCTAATGTAAAAAGGATGTAAGATTTTAATATTTGACTAAAACCTGGACTAAAATTTTTAAATTGGTCTGCACGTGTTTAGATCGTGCTAATTTTAAAATTGGGCAATAATGTTTAATAAAATTGTCATTAAATTTGAAGATTTGTGGTTATTTTGACAACCTGAAATGTCTCAGAATTTCTTAAGTGATATAATCTATTGCAATAACATATTATTTTATATTAATTTTAATAGGAAAATTCAATTAAAGAGGTTTTAATATTTTTTTTCCTCATTTCTATATTTTTTTGTATTTTTGTATTTTTGTATTCTTGTGGTCATAACACAAAAGATGCAAAAATTATAGCAAAGTAAGAAAAAACAACAAAAAGATCATTGATAAATAAAAAAATCCTAGTATTCAATCACATGTCTGATAAGTTTATGTATCAGCTTGTCTAATGCAAAAAGGTTGTAAGATTTTAAAATTTGATGACAACGTGAACTAAAATCTTTAAATTGGTCAGCACGTGTTTAATTCGTGCAAGTTTTAAAATTGAACAATAATGTGTAATAAAATTGTCATTAAATTTGAAGATTTAGGGTTATTTTTACAACCTGAAATGTCTCGAAATTTCTTAAGTTATATAATCTATTGCAATAACTTATTCTTTTATATGATTATTTTTAATAGGAAAATTCAATTAAAGGGGTTATAATTTTTTTCCCTCATATCTATATATTTTTTGTATTTTTGATGTCATAACTCAAACGATGCAAAAATTATAGCAATATAATAAAAAACCAGGAAAAGATCATTGTTAAACAAAAGAATCCTAGTATTCAATCACATGTTCGATAAGTTTATGTATCAGCTTGTCTAATGTAAAAAGGATGTAATATTTTAAAATTTGACTACAACGTGGACTAAAATCTTTAAATTGGTTCCGCACGTGTTTAGTTCGTGCTAATTTTAAAATTGGACAACAATGTGTAATAAAATTGTCATTAAAATTTGAAGAATTAGGGTTATTTTTACAACCTGAAATGTCTCGAAATTTCTTAAGTTATATAATCTATTGCAATAACTTATTCTTTTATATGATTATTTTTAATAGGAAAATTCAATTAAAGGGGTTATAATTTTTTTCCCTCATATCTATATATTTTTTGTATTTTTGATGTCATAACTCAAACGATGCAAAAATTATAGCAATATAATAAAAAACCAGGAAAAGATCATTGTTAAACAAAAGAATCCTAGTATTCAATCACATGTTTGATAAGTTTATGTATCAGCTTGTCTAATGTAAAAAGGATGTAATATTTTAAAATTTGACTACAACGTGGACTAAAATCTTTAAATTGGTTCCGCACGTGTTTAATTCATGCAAATTTTAAAATTGGACAACAATGTGTAACAAAATTGTCATTAAAATTTGAAGAATTAGGGTTATTTTTACAACCTGAAATGTCTCGAAATTTCTTAAGTGATATAATCTATTGCAATAACTTATTCTTTTATATGATTATTTTTAATAGGAAAATTCAATTAAAGATGTTTTAATTTTTTTTTCCTCATTTCTATATTTTTTTGTATTTTTGTGGTCATAACTCAAAAGATGCAAAAATTATAGCAAAGTAATAAAAAATAACAGAAAGATCAATGAT
This sequence comes from Penstemon eatonii, assembly GCA_038501285.1. Lineage (NCBI taxonomy): Eukaryota > Viridiplantae > Streptophyta > Magnoliopsida > Lamiales > Plantaginaceae > Penstemon > Penstemon eatonii. The sequence continues at coordinate 1,853,288 of JBCEGF010001339.1, forward strand.
AAACAAAAGAATCCTAGTATTCAATGACATGTTTTATAAGTTTATGTATCAGCTTTTCTAATGTAAAAAGGATGTAAGATTTTAAAATTTGACTACAACCTGGACTAAAATCTTTAAATTGGTCTGCACGTGTTTAGATCGTGCTAATTTAAAAATTGGATAACAATGTGTAATAAAATTGTCATTAAATGTGAAGATTTGTGGTTATTTTGACAACCTGAAATGTCTCAAAATTTCTTAAGTGATATAATCTATTCCAATAACTTATTCTGTGCACAAATATTATGTTTCTTATTCTCGTGGGATTATTAAACTCTGTTTTACCTTTTACGGGGCTTTTCTTTGTTCGATCTTTTACCCTTTGGATTTCTGATTTACAGGGTGGTATGCAATCAGATAATAGTCCACAGTTTTATTACCATGCTGGCTATGGATATACGAATGTAGATGGAAAACAAATGTATGGTTCATCCGAATATCTTCAGCAACCCTATGTGTCATCTAATTCAAATGTTCAACACTCAGCTTCAAGTTTTTCGAGATCGACCTATCAAAATCAGCAACCAAAGCCACCAAACAAGGTATAATAATGTCTTCTTATTGATGTTAATAAGTTTTTGTATTGGTCTAAATTATCCATTTTTTTATACCGCAGCCAAGTTCAGGTTATGAACGACCAGCTGGAAACTTTTACCAAAACCCAGGGGTTTATATGCAATATGGCCCTGCAAAGCATAATTCTTTTGTATTTTTGTATTTTTGTGGTCATAACTCAGGAGATGCAAAAATTTTAGCAAAGTAAGAAAAAACAACAAAAAGATCAATGATAAACAAAAAAATCCTAGTATTCAATCACATGTTTGATAAGTTTATGTATCAGCTTGTCTAATGTAAAAAGGTTGTAAGATTTTAAAATTTGATGACAAAGTGAACTAAAATCTTTAAATTGGTCCGCACGTGTTTAATTCGTGCAAGTTTTAAAATTGGACAATAATGTGTAATAAAATTGTCATTAAATTTGAAAATTTAGGGTTATTTAATTTGACAACCTAAATATCTAGAAATTTCTTAAGTTATCAAATCTAATGCAATAACTTATTCTTTTATATGATTATTTTTAATAAAAAAATTCAATTAAAGAAATTATAATTTTTTCCTCATTTCTATATCTTTTTTGTATTTTTGTGGAAATAACTCAAACGATGCAAAAATTATAGCAATGTAATAAAAAACAACGAAAAGATTAATGTTAAACAAAAGAATCCTAGTATTAAATCACATGTTTGATAAGTTTATGTATCAGCTTGTCTAATGTAAAAAGGATGAAAGATTTTAAAATTCGATTACAACGTGGACTAAAATCTTTAAATTGGTTCCGCACGTGTTTAGTTCGTGCTAATTTTAAAATTGGAAAATAATGTGTAATAAGATTGTCATTAAAATTTGAAAAATTAGGGTTATTTTTACAACCTGAAATGTCTCGAAATTTCTTAAGTTATATAATCTATTGCAATAACTTATTTCTTTATATGATTATTTTTAATAGGTAAATTCAATTAAAAAGGTTTTAATTTTTTTCCTCATTTCTATATTTTTTTTGTATTTTTGTATTTTTCTGGTAATAACTCAAAAGATGCAAAAATTATAGCAAAGTAATAAAAAACAACAGAAAGGTCAATGATAAACAAAAGAATCCTAGTATTCAATCACATGTCTGATAAGTTTATGCATCAGCTTGTCTAATGTAAAGAGGATGTAAGATTTTAAAATTTGACTACAACATGGACTAAAATCTTTAAATTGGTCTGCACTTGTTTAGATCGTGCTAATTTTAAAATTGGACAACAACGTGTAATAAAATTGTCATTAAATTTGAAGATTTTGGGTTATTTAATATGACAACCTGAATGTCTCGAAATTTCTTAAGTGATATAATCTATTGCAATAACTTATTCTTTTATATGATTATTTTTAATAGAAAAATTCAATTAAAGAGGTTATAATTTTTTTCCTCATTTCTATATCTTTTTTGTATTTTTGTGGTAATAACACAAAAGATGCAAAAATTATAGCAAAGTAATAAAAAACAACAGAAAGATTAATGTTAAACAAAAGAATCCTAGTATTCAATCACATGTTTGATAAGTTTATGTATCAGCTTGTCTAATGTAGAAAGGATGAAAGATTTTAAAATTCGATTACAACGTGGACTAAAATCTTTAAATTGGTTCCGCACGTGTTTAGTTCGTGCTAATTTTAAAATTGGACAACAATGTATAATAAAATTGTCATTAAAATTTGAAGAATTAGGGTTATTTTTACAACCTGAAATGTCTCGAAATTTCTTAAGTTATATAATCTATTGCAATAACTTATTCTTTTATATGATTATTTTTAATAGGAAAATTCAATTAAAGGGGTTATAATTTTTTTCCCTCATATCTATATATTTTTTGTATTTTTAAGGTCATAACTCAAACGATGCAAAAATTATAGCAATATAATAAAAAACCAGGAAAAGATCATTGTTAAACAAAAGAATCCTAGTATTCAATCACATGTTTGATAAGTTTATGTATCAGCTTGTCTAATGTAAAAAGGATGTAAGATTTTAATATTTGACTAAAACCAGGACTAAAATTTTTAAATTGGTCTGCACGTGTTTAGATCGTGCTAATTTTAAAATTGGACAATAATGTTTAATAAAATTGTCATTAAATTTGAAGATTTGTGGTTATTTTGACAACCTGAAATGTCTCAGAATTTCTTAAGTGATATAATCTATTGCAATAACATATTATTTTATATTAATTTTAATAGGAAAATTCAATTAAAGAGGTTTTAATATTTTTTTTCCTCATTTCTATATTTTTTTGTATTTTTGTATTTTTGTATTCTTGTGGTCATAACACAAAAGATGCAAAAATTATAGCAAAGTAAGAAAAAACAACAAAAAGATCAATGATAAATAAAAAAATCCTAGTATTCAATTACATGTCTGATAAGTTTATGTATCAGCTTGTCTAATGTAAAAAGGTTGTAAGATTTTAAAATTTGATGACAACGTGAACTAAAATCTTTAAATTGGTCAGCACGTGTTTAATTCGTGCAAGTTTTAAAATTGGACAATAATGTGTAATAAAATTTTCATTAAATTTGAAGATTTAGGGTTATTTAATTTGACAACCTAAATATCTAGAAATTTCTTAAGTTATCAAATCTAATGCAATAACTTATTCTTTTATATGATTATTTTTAATAAAAAAATTCAATTAAAGAAATTATAATTTTTTCCTCATTTCTATATCTTTTTTGTATTTTTGTGGAAATAACTCAAACGATGCAAAAATTATAGCAAAGTAATAAAAAACAAAGAAAAGATTAATGTTAAACAAAAGAATCCTAGTATTAAATCACATGTTTGATAAGTTTATGTATCAGCTTGTCTAATGTAAAAAGGATGAAAGATTTTAAAATTCGATTACAACGTGGACTAAAATCTTTAAATTGGTTCCGCACGTGTTTAGTTCGTGCTAATTTTAAAATTGGACAACAATGTGTAATAAAATTGTCATTAAAATTTGAAGAATTAGGGTTATTTTTACAACCTGAAATGTCTCGAAATTTCTTAAGTTATATAATCTATTGCAATAACTTATTCTTTTATATGATTATTTTTAATAGGAAAATTCAATTAAAGGGGTTATAATTTTTTTCCCTCATATCTATATATTTTTTGTATTTTTGAGGTCATAACTCAAACGATGCAAAAATTATAGCAATATAATAAAAAACCAGGAAAAGATCATTGTTAAACAAAAGAATCCTAGTATTCAATCACATGTTTGATAAGTTTATGTATCAGCTTGTCTAATGTAAAAAGGATGTAAGATTTTAAAATTTGACTACAACGTGGACTAAAATCTTTAAACTGGTTCCGCACGTGTTTAATTCGTGCAAATTTTAAAATTGGACAACAATGTGTAACAAAATTTTCATTAAAATTTGAAGAATTAGGGTTATTTTTACAACCTGAAATGTCTCGAAATTTCTTAAGTGATATAATCTATTGCAATAACTTATTCTTTTATATGATTATTTTTAATAGGAAAATTCAATTAAAGATGTTTTAATTTTTTTTTCCTCATTTCTATATTTTTTTGTATTTTTGTGGTCATAACTCAAAAGATGCAAAAATTATAGCAAAGTAATAAAAAATAACAGAAAGATCAATGATAAACAAAAGAATCCCAGTATTCAATGACATGTTTTATAAGTTTATGTATCAGCTTTTCTAATGTAAAAAGGATGTAAGATTTTAAAATTTGACTACAACCTGGACTAAAATCTTTATATTGGTCTGCACGTGTTTAGATCGTGCTAATTTAAAAATTGGATAACAATGTGTAATAAAATTGTCATTAAATGTGAAGATTTGTGGTTATTTTGACAACCTGAAATGTCTCAAAATTTCTTAAGTGATATAATCTATTCCAATAACTTATTCTGTGCACAAATATTATGTTTCTTATTCTCGTGGGATTATTAAACTCTGGTTTACCTTTTACGGGGCTTTTCTTTGTTCGATCTTTTACCCTTTGGTTTTCTGATTTACAGGGTGGTATGCAATCAGATAATAGTCCACAGTTTTATTACCATGCTGGCTATGGATATACGAATGTAGATGGAAAACAAATGTATGGTTCATCCGAATATCTTCAGCAACCCTATGTGTCATCTAATTCAAATGTTCAACACTCAGCTTCAAGTTTTTCGAGATCGACCTATCAAAATCAGCAACCAAAGCCACCAAACAAGGTATAATAATGTCTTCTTATTGATGTTAATAAGTTTTTGTATTGGTCTAAATTATCCATTTTTTTATACCGCAGCCAAGTTCAGGTTATGAACGTCCAGCTGGAAACTTTTACCAAAACCCAGGGGTTTATATGCAATATGGCCCTGCAAAGCATAATTCTTTTGTATTTTTGTATTTTTGTGGTCATAACTCAGGAGATACAAAAATTTTAGCAAAGTAAGAAAAAACAACAAAAAGATCAATGATAAACAAAAAAATCCTAGTATTCAATCACATGTTTGATAAGTTTATGTATCAGCTTGTCTAATGTAAAAAGGTTTTAAGATTTTAAAATTTGATGACAACGTGAACTAAAATCTTTAAATTGGTCCGCACGTGTTTGATTCGTGCAAGTTTTAAAATTGGACAATAATGTGTAATAAAATTGTCATTAAATTTGAAGATTTAGGGTTATTTAATTTGACAACCTAAATATCTAGAAATTTCTTAAGTTATCAAATCTAATGCAATAACTTATTCTTTTATATGATTATTTTTAATAAAAAAATTCAAGTAAAGAAATTATAATTTTTTCCTCATTTCTATATCTTTTTTGTATTTTTGTGGAAATAACTCAAACGATGCAAAAATTATAGCAAAGTAATAAAAAAACAACGAAAAGATTAATGTTAAACAAAAGAATCCTAGTATTAAATCACATGTTTGATAAGTTTATGTATCAGCTTGTCTAATGTAAAAAGGATGAAAGATTTTAAAATTCGATTACAACGTGGACTAAAATCTTTAAATTGGTTCCGCACGTGTTTAGTTCGTGCTAATTTTAAAATTGGAAAATAATGTGTAATAAGATTGTCATTAAAATTTGAAAAATTAGGGTTATTTTTACAACCTGAAATGTCTCGAAATTTCTTAAGTTATATAATCTATTGCAATAACTTATTTCTTTATATGATTATTTTTAATAGGTAAATTCAATTAAAAAGGTTTTAATTTTTTTCCGCATTTCTATATTTTTTTTGTATTTTTGTATTTTTCTGGTAATAACTCAAAAGATGCAAAAATTATAGCAAAGTAATAAAAAACAACAGAAAGGTCAATGGTAAACAAAAGAATCCTAGTATTCAATCACATGTCTGATAAGTTTATGCATCAGCTTGTCTAATGTAAAGAGGATGTAAGATTTTAAAATTTGACTACAACATGGACTAAAATCTTTAAATTGGTCTGCACTTGTTTAGATCGTGCTAATTTTAAAATTGGACAACAACGTGTAATAAAATTGTCATTAAATTTGAAGATTTTGGGTTATTTCATATGACAACCTGAATGTCTCGAAATTTCTTAAGTGATATAATCTATTGCAATAACTTATTCTTTTATATGATTATTTTTAAGAGAAAAATTCAATTAAAGAGGTTATAATTTTTTTCCTCATTTCTATATCTTTTTTGTATTTTCGTGGTAATAACACAAAAGATGCAAAAATTATAGCAAAGTAATAAAAAACAACGGAAAGATTAATGTTAAACAAAAGAATCCTAGTATTCAATCACATGTTTGATAAGTTTATGTATCAGCTTGTCTAATGTAGAAAGGATGAAAGATTTTAAAATTCGATTACAATGTGGACTAAAATCTTTAAATTGGTTCCGCACGTGTTTAGTTCGTGCTAATTTTAAAATTGGACAACAATGTGTAATAAAATTGTCATTAAAATTTGAAGAATTAGGGTTATTTTTACAACCTGAAATGTCTCGAAATTTCTTAAGTTATATAATCTATTGCAATAACTTATTCTTTTATATGAATATTTTTAATAGGAAAATTCAATTAAAGGGGTTATAATTTTTTTCCCTTATATCTATATATTTTTTGTATTTTTGAGGTCATAACTCAAACGATGCAAAAATTATATCAATATAATAAAAAACCAGGAAAAGATCATTGTTAAACAAAAGAATCCTAGTATTCAATCACATGTTTGATAAGTTTATGTATCAGCTTGTCTAATGTAAAAAGGATGTAAGATTTTAATATTTGACTAAAACCTGGACTAAAATTTTTAAATTGATCTGCACGTGTTTAGATCGTGCTAATTTTAAAATTAGACAATAATGTTTAATAAAATTGTCATTAAATTTGAAGATTTGTGGTTATTTTGACAACCTGAAATGTCTCAAAATTTCTTAAGTGATATAATCTATTGCAATAACATATTATTTTATATTAATTTTAATAGGAAAATTCAATTTAAGAGGTTTTAATATTTTTTTTCCTCATTTCTATATTTTTTTGTATTTTTGTATTTTTGTATTCTTGTGGTCATAACACAAAAGATGCAAAAATTATAGCAATGTAAGAAAAAACAACAAAAAGATCAATGATAAATAAAAAAATCCTAGTATTCAATCACATGTCTGATAAGTTTATGTATCAGCTTGTCTAATGTAAAAAGGTTGTAAGATTTTAAAATTTGATGACAACGTGAACTAAAATCTTTAAATTGGTCAGCACGTGTTTAATTCGTGCAAGTTTTAAAATTGGACAATAATGTGTAATAAAATTGTCATTAAATTTGAAGATTTGGGGTTATTTAATTTGACAACCTGAATGTCTAAAAATTTCTTAAGTTATCTAATCTAATGCAATAACTTATTCTTTTATATGATTATTTTTAATAGAAAAATTCAATTAAAGAGGTTATAATTTTTTTCCTCATTTCTATATCTTTTTTGTATTTTTGTGGTAATAACACAAAAGATGCAAAAATTATAGCAAAGTAATAAAAAACAACGGAAAGATTAATGTTAAACAAAAGAATCCTAGTATTCAATTACATGTTTGATAAGTTTATGTATCAGCTTGTCTAATGTAGAAAGGATGAAAGATTTTAAAATTCGATTACAACGTGGACTAAAATCTTTAAATTGGTTCCGCACGTGTTTAGTTCGTGCTAATTTTAAAATTGGACAACAATGTGTAATAAAATTGTCATTAAAATTTGAAGAATTAGGGTTATTTTTACAACCTGAAATGTCTCGAAATTTCTTAAGTTATATAATCTATTGCAATAACTTATTCTTTTATATGATTATTTTTAATAGGAAAATTCAATTAAAGGGGTTCTAATTTTTTTCCCTCATATCTATATATTTTTTGTATTTTTGAGGTCATAACTCAAACGATGCAAAAATTATAGCAATATAATAAAAAACCATGAAAAGATCATTGTTAAACAAAAGAATCCTAGTATTCAATCACATGTTTGATAAGTTTATGTATCAGCTTGTCTAATGTAAAAAGGATGTAAGATTTTAATATTTGACTAAAACCTGGACTAAAATTTTTAAATTGGTCTGCACGTGTTTAGATCGTGCTAATTTTAAAATTGGGCAATAATGTTTAATAAAATTGTCATTAAATTTGAAGATTTGTGGTTATTTTGACAACCTGAAATGTCTCAGAATTTCTTAAGTGATATAATCTATTGCAATAACATATTATTTTATATTAATTTTAATAGGAAAATTCAATTAAAGAGGTTTTAATATTTTTTTTCCTCATTTCTATATTTTTTTGTATTTTTGTATTTTTGTATTCTTGTGGTCATAACACAAAAGATGCAAAAATTATAGCAAAGTAAGAAAAAACAACAAAAAGATCAATGATAAATAAAAAAATCCTAGTATTCAATCACATGTCTGATAAGTTTATGTATCAGCTTGTCTAATGCAAAAAGGTTGTAAGATTTTAAAATTTGATGACAACGTGAACTAAAATCTTTAAATTGGTCAGCACGTGTTTAATTCGTGCAAGTTTTAAAATTGGACAATAATGTGTAATAAAATTGTCATTAAATTTGAAGATTTAGGGTTATTTTTACAACCTGAAATGTCTCGAAATTTCTTAAGTTATATAATCTATTGCAATAACTTATTCTTTTATATGATTATTTTTAATAGGAAAATTCAATTAAAGGGGTTATAATTTTTTTCCCTCATATCTATATATTTTTTGTATTTTTGATGTCATAACTCAAACGATGCAAAAATTATAGCAATATAATAAAAAACCAGGAAAAGATCATTGTTAAACAAAAGAATCCTAGTATTCAATCACATGTTCGATAAGTTTATGTATCAGCTTGTCTAATGTAAAAAGGATGTAATATTTTAAAATTTGACTACAACGTGGACTAAAATCTTTAAATTGGTTCCGCACGTGTTTAGTTCGTGCTAATTTTAAAATTGGACAACAATGTGTAATAAAATTGTCATTAAAATTTGAAGAATTAGGGTTATTTTTACAACCTGAAATGTCTCGAAATTTCTTAAGTTATATAATCTATTGCAATAACTTATTCTTTTATATGATTATTTTTAATAGGAAAATTCAATTAAAGGGGTTATAATTTTTTTCCCTCATATCTATATATTTTTTGTATTTTTGATGTCATAACTCAAACGATGCAAAAATTATAGCAATATAATAAAAAACCAGGAAAAGATCATTGTTAAACAAAAGAATCCTAGTATTCAATCACATGTTTGATAAGTTTATGTATCAGCTTGTCTAATGTAAAAAGGATGTAATATTTTAAAATTTGACTACAACGTGGACTAAAATCTTTAAATTGGTTCCGCACGTGTTTAATTCATGCAAATTTTAAAATTGGACAACAATGTGTAACAAAATTGTCATTAAAATTTGAAGAATTAGGGTTATTTTTACAACCTGAAATGTCTCGAAATTTCTTAAGTGATATAATCTATTGCAATAACTTATTCTTTTATATGATTATTTTTAATAGGAAAATTCAATTAAAGATGTTTTAATTTTTTTTTCCTCATTTCTATATTTTTTTGTATTTTTGTGGTCATAACTCAAAAGATGCAAAAATTATAGCAAAGTAATAAAAAATAACAGAAAGATCAATGATAAACAAAAGAATCCTAGTATTCAATGACATGTTTTATAAGTTTATGTATCAGCTTTTCTAATGTAAAAAGGATGTAAGATTTTAAAATTTGACTACAACCTGGACTAAAATCTTTAAATTGGTCTGCACGTGTTTAGATCGTGCTAATTTAAAAATTGGATAACAATGTGTAATAAAATTGTCATTAAATGTGAAGATTTGTGGTTATTTTGACAACCTGAAATGTCTCAAAATTTCTTAAGTGATATAATCTATTCCAATAACTTATTCTGTGCACAAATATTATGTTTCTTATTCTCGTGGGATTATTAAACTCTGTTTTACCTTTTACGGGGCTTTTCTTTGTTCGATCTTTTACCCTTTGGATTTCTGATTTACAGGGTGGTATGCAATCAGATAATAGTCCACAGTTTTATTACCATGCTGGCTATGGATATACGAATGTAGATGGAAAACAAATGTATGGTTCATCCGAATATCTTCAGCAACCCTATGTGTCATCTAATTCAAATGTTCAACACTCAGCTTCAAGTTTTTCGAGATCGACCTATCAAAATCAGCAACCAAAGCCACCAAACAAGGTATAATAATGTCTTCTTATTGATGTTAATAAGTTTTTGTATTGGTCTAAATTATCCATTTTTTTATACCGCAGCCAAGTTCAGGTTATGAACGACCAGCTGGAAACTTTTACCAAAACCCAGGGGTTTATATGCAATATGGCCCTGCAAAGCATAATTCTTTTGTATTTTTGTGGTCATAACTCAGGAGATGCAAAAATTTTAGCAAAGTAAGAAAAAACAACAAAAAGATCAATGATAAACAAAAAAATCCTAGTATTCAATCACATGTTTGATAAGTTTATGTATCAGCTTGTCTAATGTAAAAAGGTTGTAAGATTTTAAAATTTGATGACAACGTGAACTAAAATCTTTAAATTGGTCCGCACGTGTTTAATTCGTGCAAGTTTTAAAATTGGACAATAATGTGTAATAAAATTGTCATTAAATTTGAAAATTTAGGGTTATTTAATTTGACAACCTAAATATCTAGAAATTTCTTAAGTTATCAAATCTAATGCAATAACTTATTCTTTTATATGATTATTTTTAATAAAAAAATTCAATTAAAGAAATTATAATTTTTTCCTCATTTCTATATCTTTTTTGTATTTTTGTGGAAATAACTCAAACGATGCAAAAATTATAGCAAAGTAATAAAAAACAACGAAAAGATTAATGTTAAACAAAAGAATCCTAGTATTAAATCACATGTTTGATAAGTTTATGTATCAGCTTGTCTAATGTAAAAAGGATGAAAGATTTTAAAATTCGATTACAACGTGGACTAAAATCTTTAAATTGGTTCCGCACGTGTTTAGTTCGTGCTAATTTTAAAATTGGAAAATAATGTGTAATAAGATTGTCATTAAAATTTGAAAAATTAGGGTTATTTTTACAACCTGAAATGTCTCGAAATTTCTTAAGTTATATAATCTATTGCAATAACTTATTTCTTTATATGATTATTTTTAATAGGTAAATTCAATTAAAAAGGTTTTAATTTTTTTCCTCATTTCTATATTTTTTTTGTATTTTTGTATTTTTCTGGTAATAACTCAAAAGATGCAAAAATTATAGCAAAGTAATAAAAAACAACAGAAAGGTCAATGATAAACAAAAGAATCCTAGTATTCAATCACATGTCTGATAAGTTTATGCATCAGCTTTTCTAATGTAAAGAGGATGTAAGATTTTAAAATTTGACTACAACATGGACTAAAATCTTTAAATTGGTCTGCACTTGTTTAGATCGTGCTAATTTTAAAATTGGACAACAACGTGTAATAAAATTGTCATTAAATTTGAAGATTTTGGGTTATTTAATATGACAACCTGAATGTCTCGAAATTTCTTAAGTGATATAATCTATTGCAATAACTTATTCTTTTATATGATTATTTTTAATAGAAAAATTCAATTAAAGAGGTTATAATTTTTTACCTCATTTCTATATCTTTTTTGTATTTTTGTGGTAATAACACAAAAGATGCAAAAATTATAGCAAAGTAATAAAAAACAACAGAAAGATTAATGTTAAACAAAAGAATCCTAGTATTCAATCACATGTTTGATAAGTTTATGTATCAACTTGTCTAATGTAGAAAGGATGAAAGATTTTAAAATTCGATTACAACGTGGACTAAAATCTTTAAATTGGTTCCGCACGTGTTTAGTTCGTGCTAATTTTAAAATTGGACAACAATGTATAATAAAATTGTCATTAAAATTTGAAGAATTAGGGTTATTTTTACAACCTGAAATGTCTCGAAATTTCTTAAGTTATATAATCTATTGCAATAACTTATTCTTTTATATGATTATTTTTAATAGGAAAATTCAATTAAAGGGGTTATAATTTTTTTCCCTCATATCTATATATTTTTTGTATTTTTAAGGTCATAACTCAAACGATGCAAAAATTATAGCAATATAATAAAAAACCAGGAAAAGATCATTGTTAAACAAAAGAATCCTAGTATTCAATCACATGTTTGATAAGTTTATGTATCAGCTTGTCTAATGTAAAAAGGATGTAAGATTTTAATATTTGACTAAAACCTGGACTAAAATTTTTAAATTGGTCTGCACGTGTTTAGATCGTGCTAATTTTAAAATTGGACAATAATGTTTAATAAAATTGTCATTAAATTTGAAGATTTGTGGTTATTTTGACAACCTGAAATGTCTCAGAATTTCTTAAGTGATATAATCTATTGCAATAACATATTATTTTATATTAATTTTAATAGGAAAATTCAATTAAAGAGGTTTTAATATTTTTTTTCCTCATTTCTATATTTTTTTGTATTTTTGTATTCTTGTGGTCATAACACAAAAGATGCAAAAATTATAGCAAAGTAAGAAAAAACAACAAAAAGATCAATGATAAATAAAAAAATCCTAGTATTCAATTACATGTCTGATAAGTTTATGTATCAGCTTGTCTAATGTAAAAAGGTTGTAAGATTTTAAAATTTGATGACAACGTGAACTAAAATCTTTAAATTGGTCAGCACGTGTTTAATTCGTGCAAGTTTTAAAATTGGACAATAATGTGTAATAAAATTTTCATTAAATTTGAAGATTTAGGGTTATTTAATTTGACAACCTAAATATCTAGAAATTTCTTAAGTTATCAAATCTAATGCAATAACTTATTCTTTTATATGATTATTTTTAATAAAAAAATTCAATAAAAGAAATTATAATTTTTTCCTCATTTCTATATCTTTTTTGTATTTTTGTGGAAATAACTCAAACGATGCAAAAATTATAGCAAAGTAATAAAAAACAAAGAAAAGATTAATGTTAAACAAAAGAATCCTAGTATTAAATCACATGTTTGATAAGTTTATGTATCAGCTTGTCTAATGTAAAAAGGATGAAAGATTTTAAAATTCGATTACAACGTGGACTAAAATCTTTAAATTGGTTCCGCACGTGTTTAGTTCGTGCTAATTTTAAAATTGGACAACAATGTGTAATAAAATTGTCATTAAAATTTGAAGAATTAGGGTTATTTTTACAACCTGAAATGTCTCGAAATTTCTTAAGTTATATAATCTATTGCAATAACTTATTCTTTTATATGATTATTTTTAATAGGAAAATTCAATTAAAGGGGTTATAATTTTTTTCCCTCATATCTATATATTTTTTGTATTTTTGAGGTCATAACTCAAACGATGCAAAAATTATAGCAATATAATAAAAAACCAGGAAAAGATCATTGTTAAACAAAAGAATCCTAGTATTCAATCACATGTTTGATAAGTTTATGTATCAGCTTGTCTAATGTAAAAAGGATGTAAGATTTTAAAATTTGACTACAACGTGGACTAAAATCTTTAAACTGGTTCCGCACGTGTTTAATTCGTGCAAATTTTAAAATTGGACAACAATGTGTAACAAAATTTTCATTAAAATTTGAAGAATTAGGGTTATTTTTACAACCTGAAATGTCTCGAAATTTCTTAAGTGATATAATCTATTGCAATAACTTATTCTTTTATATGATTATTTTTAATAGGAAAATTCAATTAAAGATGTTTTAATTTTTTTTTCCTCATTTCTATATTTTTTTGTATTTTTGTGGTCATAACTCAAAAGATGCAAAAATTATAGCAAAGTAATAAAAAATAACAGAAAGATCAATGATAAACAAAAGAATCCCAGTATTCAATGACATGTTTTATAAGTTTATGTATCAGCTTTTCTAATGTAAAAAGGATGTAAGATTTTAAAATTTGACTACAACCTGGACTAAAATCTTTATATTGGTCTGCACGTGTTTAGATCGTGCTAATTTAAAAATTGGATAACAATGTGTAATAAAATTGTCATTAAATGTGAAGATTTGTGGTTATTTTGACAACCTGAAATGTCTCAAAATTTCTTAAGTGATATAATCTATTCCAATAACTTATTCTGTGCACAAATATTATGTTTCTTATTCTCGTGGGATTATTAAACTCTGGTTTACCTTTTACGGGGCTTTTCTTTGTTCGATCTTTTACCCTTTGGATTTCTGATTTACAGGGTGGTATGCAATCAGATAATAGTCCACAGTTTTATTACCATGCTGGCTATGGATATACGAATGTAGATGGAAAACAAATGTATGGTTCATCCGAATATCTTCAGCAACCCTATGTGTCATCTAATTCAAATGTTCAACACTCAGCTTCAAGTTTTTCGAGATCGACCTATCAAAATCAGCAACCAAAGCCACCAAACAAGGTATAATAATGTCTTCTTATTGATGTTAATAAGTTTTTGTATTGGTCTAAATTATCCATTTTTTTATACCGCAGCCAAGTTCAGGTTATGAACGTCCAGCTGGAAACTTTTACCAAAACCCAGGGGTTTATATGCAATATGGCCCTGCAAAGCATAATTCTTTTGTATTTTTGTATTTTTGTGGTCATAACTCAGGAGATACAAAAATTTTAGCAAAGTAAGAAAAAACAACAAAAAGATCAATGATAAACAAAAAAATCCTAGTATTCAATCACATGTTTGATAAGTTTATGTATCAGCTTGTCTAATGTAAAAAGGTTTTAAGATTTTAAAATTTGATGACAACGTGAACTAAAATCTTTAAATTGGTCCGCACGTGTTTGATTCGTGCAAGTTTTAAAATTGGACAATAATGTGTAATAAAATTGTCATTAAATTTGAAGATTTAGGGTTATTTAATTTGACAACCTAAATATCTAGAAATTTCTTAAGTTATCAAATCTAATGCAATAACTTATTCTTTTATATGATTATTTTTAATAAAAAAATTCAAGTAAAGAAATTATAATTTTTTCCTCATTTCTATATCTTTTTTGTATTTTTGTGGAAATAACTCAAACGATGCAAAAATTATAGCAAAGTAATAAAAAAACAACGAAAAGATTAATGTTAAACAAAAGAATCCTAGTATTCAATCACATGTTTGATAAGTTTATGTATCAGCTTGTCTAATGTAAAAAGGATGTAAGATTTTAATATTTGACTAAAACCTGGACTAAAATTTTTAAATTGGTCTGCACGTGTTTAGATCGTGCTAATTTTAAAATTGGACAATAATGTTTAATAAAATTGTCATTAAATTTGAAGATTTGTGGTTATTTTGACAACCTGAAATGTCTCAGAATTTCTTAAGTGATATAATCTATTGCAATAACATATTATTTTATATTAATATTAATAGGAAAATTCAATTAAAGAGGTTTTAATATTTTTTTTCCTCATTTCTATATTTTTTTGTATTTTTGTATTTTTGTATTCTTGTGGTCATAACACAAAAGATGCAAAAATTATAGCAATGTAAGAAAAAACAACAAAAAGATCAATGATAAATAAAAAAATCCTAGTATTCAATCACATGTCTGATAAGTTTATGTATCAGCTTGTCTAATGTAAAAAGGTTGTAAGATTTTAAAATTTGATGACAACGTGAACTAAAATCTTTAAATTGGTCAGCACGTGTTTAATTCGTGCAAGTTTTAAAATTGGACAATAATGTGTAATAAAATTGTCATTAAATTTGAAGATTTGGGGTTATTTAATTTGACAACCTGAATGTCTAAAAATTTCTTAAGTTATCTAATCTAATGCAATAACTTATTCTTTTATATGATTATTTTTAATAGAAAATTCAATTAAAGAGGTTATAATTTTTTTTCCTAATTTCTATCTCTTTTTTGTAATTTTGTGGTAATAACTCAAACGATGCAAAAATTATAGCAAAGTAATAAACAACAACGAAAAGATCAATGTTAAACAAAAGAATCCTAGTATTCAATCACATGTTTGATAAGTTTATGTATCAGCTTGTCTAATGTAAAAAGGATGAAAGATTTTAAAATTCGATTACAACGTGGACTAAAACCTTTAAATTGGTTCAACACGTGTTTAGTTCGTGCTAATTTTAAAATTGGACAACAATGTGTAATAAAATTGTCATTAAAATTTGAAGAATAAGGGTTATTTTTACAACCTGATATGTCTCGAAATTTCTTAAGTTGTATAATCTATTGCAATAACTTATTCTTTTATATGATTATTTTTAATAGGTAAATTCAATTAAAGAGGTTTTAATTTTTTTTCCTCATTTCTATATTTTTTTTTTGTATTTTTGTATTTTTGTGGTCATAACTAAAAAGATGCAAAATTATAGCAAAGTAATAAAAAACAACAGAAAGATCAATGATAAACAAAAGAATCCTAATATTCAATCACATGTTTGATAAGTTTATGTATCCGCTTGTCTAATGTAAAGAGGATGTAAGATTTTAAAATTTGACTACAACATGGACTAAAATCTTTAAATTGGTCTGCACGTGTTTAGATCGTGCTAATTTTAAAATTGGACAACAATGTGTAATAAAATTGTCATTAAATTTGAAGATTTGGGGTTATTTAATATGACAACATGAATGTCTCGAAATTTCTTAAGTGATATAATCTATTGCAATAACTTATTCTTTTATATGATTATTTTTAATAGGAAAATTCAATTAAAGAGGTTTTAATTTTTTTTGCTCATTTCTATATTTTTTTTTTGTATTTTTGTATTTTTGGGGTCATAACTCAAAAGATGGAAAAATTATAGCAAAGTAATAAAAAACAACAGGAAGATCAATGATAAACAAAATAATCCTAGTATTCAATCACATGTTTGATAAGTTATTATCAGCTTGTCTAATGTAAAAAGGATATAAGATTTTAAAATTTGACTACAACCTGGACTAAAATCTTTAAATTGGTCTGTACGTGTTTAGATCGTGCTAATTTTAAAATTGGACAACAATGTTTAATAAAATTGTCATTAAATTTGAAGATTTGTGGTTATTTCGCCTGAAAATGTCTCAGAATTTCTTAAGTGATATAATCTATTGCAATAACATATTATTTTATATTATTATTTTTAATAGGAAAATTCAATTAAAGGTGTTGTAATTTTTTTTTCCTCATTTCTATATTTTTTTGTATTTTTGTATTTTTGTATTTTTGTGGTCATAACACAAAAGATGCAAAAATTATAGCAAAGTAAGAAAAAACAACAAAAAGATCGATAATAAACAAAAAAATCCTAGTATTCAATCACATGTTTGATAAGTTTATGTATCAGCTTGTCTAATGTAAAAAGGTTGTAAGATTTTAAAATTTGATGATAACGTGAACTAAAATCATTAAATTGGTCCGAAAGTGTTTAATTCGTGCAAGTTTTAAAATTGAACAATAATGGGTAATAAAATTTTCATTAAATTTGAAGATTTTGGGTTATTTAATTTGACAACCTGAATGTCTAGAAATTTCATAAGTTATCTAATCTAATGCAATAACTTATTCTTTTATATGATTATTTTTAATAGAAAAATTCAATTAAAGAGGTTATATTTTTTTTCCTCATTTCTATATTTTTTGTATTTTTGTGGTAATAAATCAAACGATGCAAAAATTATAGCAAAGTAATAAAAAACAACGAAAAGATCAATGTTAAACAAAAGAATCCTAGTATTCAATCACATGTTTGATAAGTTTATGTATCAGCTTGTCTAATGTAAAAAGGATGAAAGATTTTAAAATTCGATTACAACGTGGACTAAAATCTTTAAATTAGTTCAACACGTGTTTAGTTCGTGCTAATTTTAAAATTGGACAACAATGTGTAATAAAATTGTCATTAAAATTTGAAGAATAAGGGTTATTTTTACAACCTGAAATGTCTAGAAATTTCTTAAGTTATATAATCTATTGCAATAACTTGTTCTTTTATATGATTATTTTTAATAGGAAAGTTATAATTTTTTTCCCTCATACCTATATCTTTTTTGTATTTTTGAGGTCATAACTCAAACGATGCAAAAATTATAGCAAAGTAATTAAGAACAAGGAAAAGATCAATGTTAAATAAAAGAATCCTAGTATTCAATCACATGTTTGATAGGTTTATGTATCAGCTTGTCTAATCTAAAAAGGATGTAAGATTTTAAAATTTGACTACGACGTGGACTAAAATCTTTAAATTGGTTCCGCACGTGTTTAATTCGTGCTAATTTTAAAATTGGACACCACTGTTTAATAAAATTGTCATTGAATTTGAAGATTTGGGGTTATTTAATATGACAACCTGAATGTCTCGAAATTTCTTAAGTGCTATAATCTATTGCAATAACTTATTCTTTTATATGATTATTTTTAATAGGAAAATTCAATTAAAGAGGTTTTAATTTTTTTTTCTCATTTCTATATTTTTTTTTTGTATTTTTGTATTTTTGGGGTCATAACTCAAAAGATACAAAAATTATAGCAAAGTAATAAAAAACAACAAAAAGATCAATGATAAACAAAAGAATCCTAGTATTTAATCACATGTTTGATAAGTTTATGTATCAGCTTGTCTAATGTAAAACGGATGTAAGATTTTAAAATTTGACTACAACATGGACTAAAATCTTTAAATTGGTCTCACGTGTTTAGATCGCGCTAATTTTAAAATTGGAAAACAATGTGTAATAAAATTGTAATTAAATTTGAAGATTTGGGGTTATTTAATATGATAACATGAATGTCTCGAAATTTCTTAAGTGATATAATCTATTGCAATAACTTATTCTTTTATATTATTATTTTTAATAAGAAAATTCAATTAAAGAGGTTTTAATTTTTTTTTCCTTATTCCTGTATTTTTTTTTGTATTTTTGTATTTTTGTGGTCATAACTCAAAAAATGCAAAAATTATAGCAAAGTAATAAAAAACAACAAAAAGATCAATGTTAAACAAAAGAATCCTAGTATTCAATCACATGTTTGATAAGTTTATGTATCAGCTTGTCTAATGTAAAAAGGATGTAAGATTTTAAAATTTGACTACAACGTGGACTAAAATCTTATAATTGGTTCTGCACGTGTTTAATTCGTGCTAATTTTAAAATTGGACAACAATGTGTAATAAAATTGTCATTAAAATTTCAAGAATTAGGGTTATTTTTACAACCTGAAATGTCTCGAAATTTCTTAAGTGATATAATCTATTGCAATAACTTATTCTTTTATATGATTATTTTTAATAGGAAAATTCAATTAAAGATGTTTTAATTTTTTTTTCCTCATTTCTATATTTTTTTTGTATTTTTGTGGAAATAACTCAAAAGATGCAAAAATTATAGCAAAAAGTAATAAAAAACAACAGAAAGATCAATGATAAACAAAAGAATCCTAGTATTCAATGAAAAGTTTTATAAGTTTATGTATCAGCTTTTCTAATGTAAAAAGGATGTAAGATTTTAAAATTTGACTACAACCTGGACTAAAATCTTTAAATTGGTCTGCACGTGTTTAGATCGTGCTAATTTTTTTTTTGGTTTCCCAAGGGTTTAATCCCTTTCGATGCGCGTCGGGCACATAATGTGGGAACCTCTCCCAACAGGGATTCGAACCTGAGTCCGCTACTTTGTAGTGACTAGCCCCTTCCACTAGACCAATCACCTGTTGGTGATCGTGCTAATTTTAAAATTGGATAACTATGTGTAATAAAATTGTCATTAAATTTGAAGATTTGTGGTTATTTTGACAACCTGAAATGTCTCAAAATTTCTTAAGTGATATAATCTATTGCAATAACTTATTATGTGCACAAATATTATGGTAGTCGTCTGATCTCATGGATGAGTAAGATACAGATTTCTGTATCCATATCAACTGCTGAAGCTGAATACATAGATGCTGGAGCTTGCTGTGCACAAATATTATGGTTGAAGCATCAACTTGAAGATTACAACATAAAAATCAGTGGAATCCCTATCTACTGTGACAATACAAGTGCAATCAGCCTTACACAGAATACTACAAGTCATTCAAGGAATAAGCATATTGAGATCAAACATCATTTTATTAGAGATCATGTGGAGAAAGGAAATGTCATGATTGAATATGTGTTTACTGAAAATCAGATTGCTGACATCTTCATAAAACCTCTAATTGAGACAAGGTTTTCAACTTTAAGAGCTGAACTGGGTTTATTAAAATTGGATGCATAAGCTGAGGGGGAACTCATCAGAAGATTGAAGTTCAACAGCTTACTCATCTTATTTATCTTCAAGGATTAACTCTCAACAGACTAGTTAACTTATGAATTCTTAAAGTCAGGGGGAACGTGTAAGACTAGCGGTACTTCTGATTAAAAGATGAAATTTGTTGATGACAGTTAGTTGAAGTTATGTGTTCAAAAGAAGATTAAAGTCTTCAAGAATGAAGATTCATTATCTAGCTGGATTGACAAACAGCCGAGGAAGGTTATCAGTTATTGGCTTTCACTGATAACAGCTTTGTCATCAGGACAGTAGTCCATCAGATAAGTATTTATTTTACTAATCTGATCGCTTGTGTAAAAGCTTATCTGTTTAAAATGTTACATTTAAAAACATGTTTTTACAAGTGATAAAAGAGCGGTACATATTCCCGCTCCTCATTTAATGCTATTTGAATTTGAAAGGTCGTAACTGACGTCGCACGATCAGCACTGACAAGAAATGGATCTAACGGTTAGCTGGTATCACGAAAATCGAAATACCCTAACTCTATAAATCCCAATCTGATCAGCTGTGTAGCTCTTTACGCACCCTAATATTCAAAAGAGCACTTAAGAGAAAAATACTTGCAATTTTCTGCGAAATTTCTTCTCTAGATATGGTCTCATGAGAACTGCACTTTTTCTCTAGATGCTGTTACTATGAAAAGGTTCAGCATCATGGCCGCCATTTACTACGGACTAGAAGTCAACTGGTCTGTTATTATCTGGTACGTTTTGGCAAACTTCCACGAGGTGAAGAAAGGCAAGACTCCTCAGACCAATCACAGAATCATGCTCAGTTATCTGCTGTTCAAGATGGGCTGTGCGATGACTAATGGTAAGGAAATTCATAAATCCAAGGCAATGGTGAAGTATTTGCCTATTCTGAAGAGAAAAGCCGACAAGGCTGATGAGGAAGAAACTGAGGAAGCAAAGGAGGTTCCTGCAAAAGGGCCAAGGAGATTGGTCAAAACAGCTGAGTTAGCTGTTGAAACCCAGAAAAAGAAGGCTACTGATAAGCCTAAGGAGAAAGCTCCTAAGAAGGTGAAGACCGTGGCTGATGTTGCTGCTGACCAAATCATTAATCAGACCACTGCTGATGTCAGAAACATGTCTCCTGCATCACCTTCCAGGACCCCATCTGCTGAGCTACCTGCTGAGAATGTTTCTCACAGGACCAGGAGTCAACAAAGAGACACTGCTGCTTCCAGACCTATACAAGGAATGACGAAGAAAACAGCAAGAAAGCAGATGACATTCGTTGAAGAGTCCACTGAATTGGAAAATTTGGTGCGACAAAGTCCTCAATCTGCTGAAAGACTTGTTGGAGCTGAAGAAGCTTCTGTTGCTGAACAGACTGATGCGCAACAGATCACTCATGCAAAGCCAACAGTTGAGGTTGCTGAACACAACATAGCTGATCTCACTGCTAACTTCATCAGAGTCAGTGAAGAAGAGAAAGCTGTTAATGTTGGATTGTTGCAAGAAGTATCCAAAGCTGGAACGATTATACAGAATGAACTTACAACTATGCAACTTAACATTGACTGTTTCAATAATCAAACTGACGACATCAGCACTGCTCTCACTCATCTTACTGCAAGTCATGATGTGGCTAATCAGAATATCAAAGCTTTATTTGCTACCATGAAGATTCCTACTGTTGCGCTTAACCCTGCTGCTGAACCTGAAACTGTCACCAAGTCTGATGATGACAAAAAGGGGGAAGATAAAAGGGAAGAACCAACTGAGGAAACTACTGCTGCTGAAGCCAAGAAAACTGATGAAGCTGCTGAAGAGACTAAGGCTGCTGAAGAAGTTGGAAAGGTAGAAGGCAAAGAGAAGTCTGAAGAAGAGAATAAGGCCAAAGCCAAATCTGATGAGGAAATGGCTGAAACCAAGGACTCTGCTGAAGATCAAACAGAGCCACTTACCAAGTACAAAAATACTGAATCAGCCAAGAAAGCAATGGAAAAATTGAAGGAGCAGCAACTCAAGGAAAAGATGGAAGCTGCCAGATCAAATCTATTGCTGGATGAGGATGCTCATGAAGAGGAAGAAGAAGATGATGAAGAATCATCTTATGAGTATGAAGAAGTGCTGGAAGGATTTGATGAAGAAGCTGATAGTTAGAATATATAAATCTTTTTGTAATCAGTTTACTTTATCTATCTTTCAGACATCTCATCTGATAAACTTGTACTTGAAATATTTTCCATATAAATAAAAGTCAAGTTTACTCCAACACATCTTTTCTATCTCAGAAAATTTTGAGGATTACAATCTATAGTTTAGGTATTAACAGGTACTTAGCTAAAGTTTTGTCATCGTCAAAAAGGGGGAAATTGTTGGATAAGGATGAAGATGAAGGCACTGAAGACAATTTGTAAAGGGAGGTTTTGATGCATTCCAAAACTTCAAAATTGGCTAAGTATAAATTAATTTGGCTGATATCCCTTTTGAAGAATTTTTGACTAAGTAAAGAAGATATCAGAAGAGTCAAAATTCAAGGTCCAAGACTACTGATCTGCTGAAGGAAAGAAATCAGACTGGTGAAGATCAGCCGACTCAAATCAGATTTGTTCAAGTTTGGGATCAGCTTTGTTCATCATCAGACTTGCACTTTCGTCAGCCGTCAGCCAAGTGGAAAGGATCATAAAGTCTTCCCAACGGTAATAAATGCCCCTGGAAGTAATAAATGCTGAAGTACAAGGCTATTAAAGACAAATGATTAAAGAAATGCTTCGCATCAGCTGGGTGCATTTAATGCTGCTTGCAGAAAAGTACTGTTGACAGTACGGACAGACTGCAAAGAGCCGTTCGTGGAAATTAAGGACCAGTACTCGAGGAATTTGAATCTTGTCTCTCTTCAACGGACATTTTTCAAACCTCAAGTATAAATAGCTGAGAGAGACGAAGGGAAAAAGAACAACACAATCTCTGAGAAAATTCCCGAAGCAAAATCTCTTAAGTCTCAAGAACAGCTCACTCATCAGCTTAGTCATTTGTTGACAAAAGCAGAGTTGAAGAACAACAAAAAATTACATCTTCTGAGTGATTTTGTAAACGTGAGTGTTGTGCGAAATGTAGATCCGTCTTAGTGAGTGATCTAACTTCAGAGGATAGGAGTTTCTTTGTGATTTCCTATTGCGAGCTTACGGCCATATTCATTTGTTGTTTTGGCGTAAGTGGAGATATTGTAAACTGTGTGTTTATAGTATAACCCAAGATCTGTGTGACTTGGAAGAGTGGACCAAAGGATTTAAATCCATATAACCACTATAAAAATTACTCGTGTTTTTACTTGCATTTTTACTTGCATATTTTCAGTTGCATAAAAACACTTTGATTCAACTGTTTGAAAAGTTTTAAGAGGAAAGGAGTTTATAAAATGGGGAACAGACTTTCAAACTGCTAAGTTTACTTGTGAAAAACACTTTACAAATCCGCTGCATGTACTCTAAGTATTGAAACTGATTTTAACAAAATCAGCTAAGTAACTATCAGCTTAGTGGTCAACAAAGCTGTTCAAAGATTTATTCGCTATCAGCCAAGTAACTTACTGTTCGGTAACAGCTTAGTCAATTTAAGTTAAAGCTAAAAGTTTTAAAGTTATAAATTGAATTAAAAAGTTTAGAGGTCTATTCACCCCCCCTCCCCCTCCCCCCTCTAGACCTCATCTGACCACTTGGGACCAACACTATTGCAATAACTTATTCTTTTATACGATTATTTTTAATAAGAAAATTCAATTAAAGAGGTTTAGATTTTTTTTTCCTCATTTCTATATATTTTTTTTTTTTTGTATTTTTGTATTTTTGTGGTTATAACTCAAAAGATGCAAGAATTATAGCAAAGTAATAAAAAAACAACAAAAAGATCAATGATAAACAAAAAAATCCTAGTATTCAATCACATGTTTGATAAGTTTATGTATCAGCTTGTCTAATATAGAGTCACCTTATTAAGGGTGGGAGATGAGAAGCCACCATCAATTAGGTGGAGAGGAAAAGTCTCCCACTGACTTCAGAATTGATTAGGGGCAGGATGGTCATTCTAATGAATGTCATAAATGTAATTCTTGATTAATTATTTTATTAACATGGAATTTGGTAATTACTAAAATGTCCTTATGATTTATATATCCACATCGGAATTAATCTTCGGGTCTTAAACTCCAGAATTACATGCCATTGAAAACTCTTATGTGCCATAAAAGAAGAAGAAAACAATAAGATAAATATCATTAGATCAAATTGTCTTAAAACCCAATGACAAAACAATATAGAGAAACACTGTAAATAAATAATCGAAGAATAAAGGGATATGAAATTAAAACAATGAACAAAGGAATGAAGAATGTTATTTCTCGCAAAAGATTAACGCGTTCAAAGACGAACCTGAAAAAAAGAACGAAAACATGGTTAATCTATAATGTAAAAGAAAAAAATATAGAGAAACACTGCAGATTAAGGTTGAGTTTGGCCCA
This sequence comes from Penstemon eatonii, assembly GCA_038501285.1. Lineage (NCBI taxonomy): Eukaryota > Viridiplantae > Streptophyta > Magnoliopsida > Lamiales > Plantaginaceae > Penstemon > Penstemon eatonii. The sequence continues at coordinate 1,878,164 of JBCEGF010001339.1, forward strand.
GCGGTGGGAGCTCTTAAAAACACTTATAGACATTCATTGTGATTTTTGAAGTGTTTGGCCCCAATTATATAAATTGCTTTTAGTCAATCGTGATTTTAATGGTGTTTGGCCCTCACTATCATAATCATTTTTGGGATCGTCAGAAGCTAAAAATCAACTTATTTTAGAAGTAATTAAAGTTTTGTTTTTACAAAAGCTATTATCCAAAAGTAATTATTTGATAATTGAATTATATCATAATCAATTATTGTCAAAATTCATTTTAATAAAATTAATTCTCCTATAATTGATTTTCGAATCGCTAGGCCAAACTCATCCTAAATAATGAAGGAATATGAAATTAACAATGAGCAAATGCATGAAGAATGTTCATAGCAAAAGTTTTAAGAAGTTCATTTATAAAATGAACTAATTTTCTGTTCCAATGTTAATTTCTATAATTAAGGGTGACTATTTTGGGGCATGATTTTAGCATATCAATTAATTAGTGAAGAAAAATTTTGAACTAAGATTGACTTTTTTGCTTTTGGAGATGGAAACTAAAGAAACTGAAAATCCTTCAAGCTTCTAGACATGTATGCAATTTTATAATGAATTAAATTCAGATTCAAATTTTAATTACTATTAATACAGAAAATAATTTTGGGGCATGAATTTGGGATATCAATTAATTAACTACTAAATTCGACTTGAAATTTGAAAATCTTTAGGCTTGTAGATACCCAATCATTTGATTTTTTGACAATAAAAAAAACTCTAAATTCTAAGAAAAAGGAATTGATTCAAAATAACTGATTTTTGGTCAAAAGACAATTCTCCTATATATAAATATAGGTCAAAAGATAATCCTCCTATATATAAATATATAAGAAGTCAATAGATTTTTAGTAATTACTCTTAAATTGATTTCAATTAAAATATAATTTTAAATTATTGTGTATATTCATGCATAGCACGGGGGAAATGCTATTTTGTAAAAAATTAAATCATAAACATGCTATGTTGCACATATACGAATTCAACAATACGAATGGATACGGTACGAATTTTTAAAATTCATAGAATACCATACGGCTAAAATATGTGTGTATATTTAAAAATATATTTTTTTATAAGAAACCATTGTTTTACAAATGAATAATAAAATTATGTAATATATATTTAATTAATTTTTTATTCAATTTTAATATGAACAATATTATCTCCCTCTTGTAAGTGTTCAAGATACCATATGCAAAGTTTTTTGGCCATTTAAGGAATTTCCAACGTTTTATGTAGATCACTTTGATAATATACATAGTATAGAAATTATTTATAGAAATACACGCTCTTAAGTATTCTGGGTGTTTTCGATACGACTTCATGTGCATGCGATACGGTATTTTTTTTATTTTCTTATTATTGAAAACATCATAGTGGTATTTCACATGTATCATACGAATACTTGATTATCCAAGTATCCCATACAATATTGTGTGGCATATAATTTCGGAGTATCCTTAAGGCTAACATATATCCAAAAATACCTCAATTTATTCACTATACTATTGTTTCAAGAGGATTTCTAACTAAATATCTATTTAGCCTGCAATTTCAATATAAAAATTGAGACAAATATAATATTATAGATTCAAACGTCGCCCTTTAAATTTAAATATATAGAAGCCAATCAAGATAATGAGATTGAAGTCTACATTAATTAAATGCTAAGAGTTGTTTTTACTTTAACCTTGAAAAAGAATATTTGGCATTATAATAAATCAATATTGAATGAATGTGTTCCATATAGCATTCCTTGCAATTTTGATTGAGTTCAATTCCAAAAGATATATTAATATAATGGTAAATGGCAATTTACTTCCTATAATATTCATAAATATTTAATTTATTCCCTATGATTTAAAAAATAGCAATTTACCCCTGTAAAAATGACAATTAGAAAGAAAGCTACTATGCAGCCAATGAAAAACTAGATTCACTGAATTATCACAAAAAATCTAAAAAATAAATTCACAGCTATAATGGCAAATTGATGATTACATAACATCACTTTTCTGAAGCTTTGTTCTCACATGTTTGTTCTAACGGAAACAAATTAAGTTGCATAGAGTTGAACTATTATGTTCTATGTACCTAAAGAGAAGAATGACTAGAAATTACTTGTATTGAGGTACATTAACCTATTAGGAGGCCTCCTGAATTCATTTATACTTAAACATGCAGCCTCTAATGAATAGTGGTATATTATCATCATTTTGACTCTCAAATCCATTTTAAAATAAATTAAAAGCCATAAATATATATTACTTATATGTGTATGTTTAACCGTTAACAAGAGAGAAAAAAAAAAAGGCAAGGAACTAAGATCATTAGCTTACCTCTATTACAGCTTCAGGTGAGGCTCTAGGAAAAGCAATCACTGTTTTAGTTATTATGGTAAGATCTGTAGAAGTAGTGCTGGTTGATGAAGTTCCGATCGATTCTTCTGCGGTGATAACCATCTTTTTTAAGACCTTTGCACTCTTAAGCAGAATTTGTATCATGGTCAACATTGGTTCGCCAGAAAGAATTGATATTGTGAAGCCGGTGATCTTTATAGTCTCCAAATGAGATAAGATTAAATCAAGTTTATGCTTCTGTAAGTATGTCGTAGCTCGATAGCGAGCGAGAGATACCTAAAGAGAAGAATCACAATAGAGTTAGGCGGCATTCATCTGAATAACATCGTCCACCAAATAGTGTACCTGTGGAGGGATACATTTCCCTTTTATGACCAATTTCTCGAGGTTCGGAGAAGATTTCACCACGCCTAGGATGCCAGGAAGGATTCCTGTATGAACCCATGCATTTAGTATCAAACATCTTCGTGTAGACGGTGGAACCTGCCAGCCCTTCATCTCCAACATCGAGAGGACCTTGTATGTAATATGCAAAACAGATAAATAGAGACACATACCATGTAAAATAAATTGATCACAAAAAACAAGAATGTGCGGCTTACACCTCAATGCACCAAGGTCCCAATTCAAGCTCGTTGACTGATAGAAGGCTTTCAAGGACTTGTTTTATATAATTCAACGTTTTATGGTCGCTAACACGCTCCACAGCTCTGCGTACCTCAATAAAATGTTTTATAGCATCCGGGAAGCCAACATACTCCACAATCCTCCATGCAAGGTGAAGTTGTTCTATATCTCTTGGCGGGAACCTAACACGCTCCTTGATCATCTGATTGTCAAAGTCAAGATTAGCTCGTACAACAGAGGAGACGTTTTTTAGGCTAAACTTCCTTCCTTTATCATACTCCGAAATCGATAAAACTCGTACATAAGGTGCTGAGATTTCTAGAAAAGATTCATATCTATAACGATAACCTTCCCAGTGTTGTATCACAAGCGTAGTAAGAATCGGTGAGGAAATGTTCAAACAATCGAATCCCCAACATGTTGTTAGACGCAGGAATTCTAGAGCAGGACATCTCGATAAAATCATATCTAATACATGCTGCAACAATTCCACATGACCAATTGATAAATTTCTCAAAGATCTCCACTCAACAACTCCTTCACGATCCATTGAACAATATTCTAAGGTCAAGCTTGTCATGGATGAGTGTGAGTACAACACCTCAGGAAGCATGTACAAGTAGCCAAGCCTTAAAGTAATATCTTGCACATTATTTGTCACAAGAAACTGAATCCAAAGGTCTACATTGGAAACATAAGAACTGTCATACCAGAATTCGACTGCAAACTTGTTCAGGTGAATTGAATTGCAGATCTCGAGCATCCTTCCAACCTTAGCAACGAAGCTGACGATTTTGGGAATGTGAGTACTTTCCTCCCGCAAATCGATCACTGACGTACCAATCCAGAGAAACTGCCATCTTTTCGACAACAAACAAGTCTGTGCAGCCTGTTCTGTGCCGAGGAAGGATAGAATGATAAGGAGAAGACAATCTGGTAGTGCACTTAGCCTATCTTCTGCTCCCGTGTTCAATATCTCTCTGTTCCTCTCCCCCACCATAATTGCTTTTAAAACACTCTGAAACAACAGGTGTCTTCTCATTTTTCACCCTCTGTATGTTTTTTATGATTAATTATATTATCAATTAGTAAATGGAATATCAACCCTGTAAATACAAATCATTTATATGCAAAAAATGTTTTTAGTTTGTGATGTAGGTACAAGGACATTAAATTGACATAAATGAGAGATTCGTAACATCTGTAACATTTTCATATTTATTACTTGTAAATCCTTTTCGAAAAAGATCCCTAAAGATTTCTACTCATCAACAATATAATTGGCGCCGTCTATGAGAACAATAGGTCTGCATCACAATCAAATGCTTACGGTGACAAAACCATTTCGGTCCAATCGAGCACAAAGCCAATGACTTTACAAGTATTTGTACTGTTCAAAAGATATGATTCTATACGTCTGTTAAAATAGCAAATTAGATTTGTGGAGCTTGGAAAAAGGCTGAATAATTCATTCCTTATTCAAAACGCAATGTTTTTTGTCTTCTTAGAAAATGTAACTGACAAACTAGTAATTTATTGCACTACTGATTTATAAGTTCTGAAAATTAGCCTTTTCAACATTAATTGTTCATTAAGCTAATTATCAACCTACATAAATGCAAGCTTACCATTCATTATATAATTTTATCATATTATCTTGCCTCATGCATAAACAAGGCAAAGCATGTATTTAATCATTCATATTCTAATACTGATTTGCTATCTTAATTGCAAGTGAATTGAGCAAAATAACAAACCCATTCCTGTCTTCCGTAGAAATTAAATGCAGCTTCAAAATTTGTGACTATTACAAAATGGCCCCAAAGGTTAGTGAATATTACAAGTATCTTCAGAAATCAGACGTAGGTAATTTGTGCTAAGGACAATTCACATATTATACAAATCTATATTAAGTTGACATAAACGAGAGATTTGTTAACGCCTTTTTCATTTAATCTCGTAATGTTATTTGTAACATGTTCTTATTTATTATTTGTAACTATTGGGATATCTCGTTTGTCAAAAACAACAAAAGTGCGGAATTTAAAATTTTTTCGAGATACCCATCAGTCCCATGATATAACTAACCGTCTTATGTATGCGAAAAATGTTGAATCAAGCAACAGACATAAATAATAGGGAGGATATGCGTTTTTACCTCACCACAAACAAGGTGGTGGTAACCTCAGCTTTGTTCTAGATTCACAGGCAGTGATCCAATTGTCTCCCCTCCAGAGCGTATCCACACCAGCTGGATTGTAGGGACACCTTCAAGTCACAGGCTACGAACTAGATTTTGAAGGTTGTCAATGGAGGAAGGGCCAGATCTACTTTTGGAGCAAGATCCAGCAATGGAAGAGCAGAGAGAGAGAGGGGGCGGCGAACAGGGGGGAGGGGGCGGCGCAGAGCAAGGGGCGGCTAGGGTTAAGGGGGCGGTTCACAAGGTTTTAGCAAAAGTGAAGATTGAAGATTAGGTTTTGAGTTTTACTTAGACTCCTTTTATAAGCCTCTCACTTAACCTAGTCTTGCAAGACTTCTTATGGGCTTTTAATTAAAGGTCCATGTCTTGCAAGTTAATTTAATTAACCCATTAATTAAATTAGCCCAATTTAATAATGTTAAATTCTACACGATGATCATGTATATTTGAATTGAGAGATGAATTGTATATATGTAATATATGTTCTTGGAGAAGAAAATGGAAGAAAAACAGTGTAAAATTTTATTGAATGAAAATAATGAATTGTGTTACAATCAAGAATCGAACCTAGACTATTTATACATAAGTAAGGCGGCTGCCTAGAGTGAACGCGTATAAATACACAAAATAAGAAAATACAGAAAAGGAAAGAAAAAATAAATAAACCAAAAAATAATATAACGCATTCGTTTTTTCTTTATACGACCAAATCCCTAAATCCCCATATTAAACTTTCAATCCATTAATTATTCCAATACTCCCCCCCTCAGATGAAGTCGGGTCCGGAGCGTGAATGTCCAGAAGCTGCATCTTGGAAATTAGCTGCAAAAAATGAGGTAATGGCAATTTGAGAATCTATGTTAATAGGCAGAAGTTTAATTCGTTTCCTTGTTATTTGTTAACGTATGAAATGGCAATCACTTTCAATGTGTTTAGTTCTTTCGTGAAAAATAGGTTTATTAGCTATATGCATAGCTGAATTATTGTCACAAAATAGCAAAGTAGGAGTTAAAATTTGAACTTGTAAATCCTTGAAAAGTTGTTGTAACCAGACAATCTCACTGGTGTCATAAAATAGCAAAGTAGGAGTTGAAATTTGAACTTGTAAATCCTTGAAAAGTTGTTGTAACCAGACAATCTCACTGGTTACAGAAGCCATTGCTCTGTACTCTGCTTCAGCAGAGGATTTGGAAACAATCACCTGTTTCTTGGATTTCCAAGAAATTAGTGAATCTCCTAAGTAGACACAAAAACCAGTGGTAGACCTCCTAGGATCTGGGCATGATGCCCAAGCTGCATTAGAAAAAGAAGTTAGTGTTAGAGTAGACTTAGCAGAAAAGAAAAGTCCCTTACCTGGACTAGATTTTAAGTATCTAAGAATATGATGTAGAGCCTGTAAATGAGGTAGCCTAGGCTTAAAAACATATTGACTTAGTTTGTGCACAGCAAAACCAATATCAGGTCTAGTAATGGTAAAATAAAGCAATCTACCAATTAGTCTTCTAAATTGTGTTACATCATCTAATAATGGACCATCTTCACTATTAAATTTGGCTTTAGGATTCATAGCTAAGACTATGGTTTAGAACCTAAATAGCCAGTTTCTTCCAATATTTGTAAAGTGTATTGTCTTTGATTAAGACAAATCCCTTTAGAAGATCTTGCAACCTCTAAGCCTAAAAAATACTTTAGTTTGCCCATTTCTTTAAATTTAAACCTTGTACGAAGAAAATCTTTAAGAGTTGTTAACTGTGCAACATTAGGACCAACCAGTACAATGTCATAAACATAAAGTAAAAGAGCAATAAAAGAAATACCTTGTCCTTTTGTGAATAAAGAATAATCTGACTTAGACTGAATTAAACCAAAATCTAAAAGACTCTCAGTAAACTTAGAAATCCACTGTCTTGTTGCCTGTTTTAGGCCATAAAGAGATTTCTGTAACCTGCAAACAAGCTTACATGAACCTATAACAGAAAAGTTTTTAGAATATCCCAAAGGCAAGTCCATAAAAACCTCCTCATCTAAATCCCCATATAAGAAAGCATTATTAATATCAAGTTGATATAACTCCCAATTTTTAATGGCTACTAAGGCCAAGAGAACCTTAACAGTGACCAGTTTTGCCACAGGGGAAAAAGTTTCATTATAATCTATTCCTTCTAATTTAGTATACCCCTTTGCAACGGATCTAGCCTTGTACCTGTCAATGGAACCATCAAGCTTCTTTTTTATCTTGTAAACCCAGTTGCACCCAATAGACTTTTTGCCTAAGGGTAAGGGTACAAACTTCCAAGTTTTATTATCCTCCAATGTTGTTAGTTCAGCATCCATAGCATCCCTCCACTTTTGCTGACTAACAGCTAGGTGATAGTATAAAGGTTCATTTTCAGAAGATATGTTTAAAATAAAAGCTTAATGTTGCTCAAAAAGTTTGTTATACTGTAAAACTTTATTTAAGGGGTATCTTTGATTAGAAGTTATGGATGAGTTACAGTGATAGTCAGAAAGATAAGAAGGTTTCTTAGAAACTCTTGTTGATCTTCTGAGATTAGTTTGTTCAGAACGTTCTGCATTATAAGAAGAGCCAGTGGAGTCAGAATTAGAAACATCAGGGGAATTTGACATATTTTCAGAAGTATCATGGTCAGGAATATCATAATCAAATGGATTAAAGAATTCATAAAAATGAGAATTAGAATTATTAGATGATAAAGGAAATATATTATCATTACTTGAATCTGATGATGATTTATGTGAATCAATAGTATGAAAAGGAAAGGTATTTTCCATGGAAAATTACATCTCTAGAAATAAATTTTTTTTGAGTTTATAGATCAAAAAGCTTGTATCCTCTAATTAACCCCAAAAGGATAGCTTATAAAAGCACAAATCCTGGCCCTAGGGTCAAACTTAGTTCTTCCCCTCTTTAATGTAGATGCAAAAACCAAACAGCCAAATGTTCTTAGTGTACTATAATCAACTTTCTTATTAAATAGTAGTTGAAAAGGTGTCTGAAATTTTTAAATTTTGGATGGAGTCCGATTAATAAGAAAAACAGCAGTGTCAATACACTCATTCCATAATGTAATAGGAACTTGAGATTCAAAATAAAGTGGCCTAGCAATGTTTAAGTAAATGTTGATGCTTCCTTTCAACAATGGAATTTTGTTGAGGAGTCTCAACACAGGAAAATTGATGCAATATACCATGTTTTTTGAAATAAATCTGTAAAAAGTAACTCATGTGCATTATCACTTCTAAAAGTTTTAACAGTGCAATTAAATTGATTTTTAACCATAGCTAAAAAACCAGGTAAAACAGTAGCCATATCAGATTTATTAATCAAAAAACAAACTCAAGTGAACCTTGAATAATCATCAGTGATAGTAGCAAAGTATCTGTAACTATTAAGGGGTGTGAAAAGGACCCCATATATCACAATGTATTAGTTCAAAATTGTAAGTAGAAGAAGTTACAGAATTAGGAAATTAAAGCCTCTTATGTTTAGCTAAAGGACAAATGTAGCAAAGAGAAGTACAAGTAGTAGAAGTATCTAAATCTATATCATTCTTAATCCAGTTCATGGTCTTGAAAGGTAAATGTCCCAATCTTCTATGCCAAGTGATAGAATCCATTTTATTGCAAAGAGCAGTCAATGGAGTCTTGTTATTTTGTGTGTCCTAAAAGTCCAAAACATAAAGTCCTTGGTTGATGTTACCCTTTCCAATCATCTTCTTTTGATTGTCGTGATGACTAGATTTTGTTTGTCTAAAAGCTCATTAATAGAAATTAGGTTGAACTTAAATCGAGGTATATAAAAGACATTTTATAAAAGAAAATTTCCAACTAAAACTTCACCTATTTCTGTTACATTGAAAGTAGAGGAATCAGGTAAAATAACCTTGGCATTAGATATAGGTATTATCTTAGTAAAATAGGTTTTATTATTGCAAATATGCTTGGAAGCCCCAGAATCAAGAATCCAAGTATCATGAAAAGAATTAAGTGAAATGTTAGTAGAATTAGAACAAATACCATAGATACAGGAGTATATGATGTGTCAATTGGAGACTGAGTAGCATTAGTGGATAGGTTCAGCTAAGATGAGAATAGGTTCATCAATTGTTGACACTGATCAGCACTCAAACTTTGTAGCAATGGAGCAATTTGATTTGACTGACTGTCTGTTGAGTAAAAATCAGGTTGTGTCTGCAAAAATTTGATTGATAGGATTCTGTTGTGAACTTTGAGAATTATGTTGTTTGAATTTGGATTGAAAACCAGGGGGATAACCATGAAGCTTTAGTATTTATCAATGGTATGTCCCTGTATATGATAGTGAGCACAAGTAGGTTTCTCCTTCTTCTTGAATGAATTGTTAAAGATTCCAGAAGATGTAGGTTGTTTAAACTGGTTATATGGGAGAGGCGGTTGATTTTGAGTGGCTAGGTTGTTTGAGTTTCTTGTAGCAAAAGCCATAGAATTGGATAAGTCTGTATTAGGTTTCTGGCCAACTAATCTTTGCGTTTCAGCTTGAGTGGCTAAGGCAAAAACCCTGCTGATGGGTGGCATGGGATCCATAATCAGAATTTGCTCCCTTAATGTCTCAAAAGTGGAATTTAACCCCATCAAAAATGCCATAACATACTCCTCTTGGTTGTGGTGATGAAATTTTTGTGCATTTCCACAATTGGAAGAACAGGATGCCATAGCAGGCCCATATGTATGAAGTTCATCCCAGATGGACTTCAGTCTTGTAAAGTAGATATTGACAAACTGGTTATCTTGTGTCAATGTAGCAAGATCTCTTCGTAGCTGAAAAACTCTAGGACCGTTGCTTTGTTGAAATCTGATTCTTAAGTCATCCCAAATCTCCTTTGCAAATGTTGTGTATATAATACTTGAGTGAATCTCTGAAGAAACAGAGTTCAATATCCATGATACAACAATGTCATTATTTCTTGACCAAGAATCCTGTAAAACTGGGTCATCAAGACCAGGATTTGTAATAGAACCATTAATGAACTCTATTTTGTGTTTAACATTCAAGGCCAAAGACATTGGTCGTGCCCAGGCTGTGTAATTATCCCCCGTCAGTCTGGTTTGAACAAGAAGTAATCCGGGGCCGTCAGAAGTGTGTACAAAGAAGGGATTGGAGGGATCCTCCAATGGTAATTTGGTGCGAGAACTTACAATAGTCGAAGAAGTGGTTGTGGCAGTAGAATCAGACATTGGAGATTAAGAAAAGAGGGTGGAGAAAAATTGTATGTCAAGAAGACTCGAAAGGAGAAAGACAAAACTTCCAAAAACGAAGAAAAGAGGGCCAAAGATTGAAGGCTAAACTTCAATGGCAGAGAGGATTAAAAAACCTCAAGAAAGAAATTGCAGAAATACAGATTGAAGACAAAACTCCAATGGCAGTGAGTATGAAGACCTCAAGAAAGTGGCAGGAAGATGATGATCTTCAAGAAATTGAGAGAAAACTTCAGAGTTTGTAGCGGAAATTTACAGAAAACCTACTGATACCATGTTGAATTCTATATGGTGATCATGTATATTTGAATTGAGAGATGAATTGTATATATGTAATATGTGTTCTCGGAGAAGAAAATGGAAGAAAAACAGTGTAAAATTTTATTGAATGAAAATAATGAATTGTGTTACAATCAAGAATCGAACCTAGACTATTTATACATAAACACATATGCATACACAAAATAAGAAAAAATAAATAAACCAAAAAATAATATAACTCCTTCGTTTCTTCCTTATACGACCAAATCCCTAAATCCCCAAATTAAACTTTCAATCCTTTAATTCTTCCAATAAATATATTAATATATCTCTTAAATAATTAACATTTTAATTAATATTTAATTAATTACATCATCTAATTAATTAGTCTTCCAATTGAATTAACACTTTAATTCATTTATTGATTTAACTTCATTAAATCAATTATTTCCTTTTATGATTGTCACTGTCCAACTGTATTGTGTGTGACCCTCTAAGGTTCACCATCAACTGGCATGAGGCCCACGAACTCTTCGTGAATTAATTTACGAGCAGTCAATTGCTCCGATCAATTAAACCCCTTTAATTGACCACTCCAGAATTAATCTCCCATATCAATTCAGGAGTAACCACACTTCATGGTCGATGTCTAGCCACAAGTCCATGAAGCACAACTCCAGGTGAATTGATATGTGTGAACCTCACCTCTTATAATTGCCATGTACATAAGTTCCTTCTATCGACTTAATTTCACGACCGAGACCTAGGGTGTGTGAATTGATCGGCACCTCTAATCATCTCGATAACTATACTTTCTAATTCGGGATTATAATCCTGTGTGACTGCTAAATTTGAAAACCCTTTATCAAATCCGTCACCGACTGCGGCCACAGATTCCTCGGATATATTATCTAAGAATCGTATAGGAAATTCCCTCATCCATTACGATGGGTCCGTAGATTCCATATTGTTACTAAACACTCGCGCACACAACTATACACACCCAACCTAGGCACATTATGGTCAGGCTACGTGACATGTACCTAGATCTAAGTACGCACACTCATGTACCGAATTCACCCTAGCACCTCAAGTGTAAGGACTAAATCGTACACTATTACAAGTCTTGAGAAATATCTCATCACCAATATGCGTCATGCGCTTCCACAATGGATTTCTCTGTTCAAGTCGTTCGATGCGTTCGATCCCCTATCGAACCACCTACTCATATGCACGGACATCAAAATGTCTTGTTTATGAAACTCTATAAATTCACTCCATGTGAATCATGCATATTCGTACAAGTCTTGACGATTCCTACGATACCCTGTCTCGTTTCATAATCTATGACTGGGAACGTGTTTTAAGATCACGACCTTAGAGACTGTTTCATGATTGTACTCAATACCGAAATGAATCGTCCCATAGTCAAATGTGATCTAAGGATTTCATCCATTCGTTTAAATGTAGAGATGAAGTTGGTCATTGTTTATTCTATACAGATATAAATAAACGTGCGTATTATTTATAGAATCAAAGATTGTTTTATTTACCGAATAGACCTATTACAAGCTAAAGTGAATCGGCTTGTTGGGCCCTATCCTATCAATCTCCCACTTGCCCTAAAGCCATTCACAAACGTTTCGAAGACCCATCTTTTCAAGATGTCCCTCGAACGCCTTTTGCGAAAGTGGCTTCGTTAGTGGGTCAACTATGTTGTCTTCTGAGTCGACACGATCCATGTGTATGTCTCCTCTACCAATGATCTCCCTGATCACGTGGTATTTCCTCATCACGTGCTTGGATTGGTGGTGTGATCTCGGCTCCTTCGCTTGAGCTATCGCCCCGTTGTTGTCACAAAAGACTACTACAGGCTTGGCAATGCTAGGAACTACATCCAGCTCTTGGATGAAGTTTCTCATCCAAACACTCTCCTTTGCTGAATCTGATGCTACAATATATTCTGCTTCAGTGGTTGAGTCGGCAGTAGTAGACTGTTTGGAACTTTTCCAACTCACCGCTACGCCATTGAGGCGGAATATGTATCCAGAATTGGATTTGTAGTCATCCACGTCAGACTGGAAACTTGAATCAGTGAATCCTTCAAGTTTCAATTCTCCAATACCACCGTAGACCAAGAACATATCCTTAGTCCTTCGCAGGTACTTAAGGATTGCTTTTACGGCGGTCCAGTGCTCTTCGCCTGGATTCGACTGATAGCGGCTCGTTACACTTAGAGCTATGCTCCCTATGGCAGAGGCATAAGGTATGAGAGACATTCTCATCTTTTCTTCATCAGTTGTAGGGCACATTGATTTGGAAAGAGAGATACCATGTCTCATTGGAAGCAATCCTCTCTTGGATTCCTCCATTTTGAATCTCTTCAAAATTGTGTTGATATACTGAGATTGGGAGAGATCCAACATCTTCTTCGATCTATCCCTGTAGATACGTATCCCCAAAACGTAAGATGCTTCTCCCATATCTTTCATGGAGAACTGCGCGGATAACCACGCTTTCGTCTGCGTTAACATTCCGATATCGTCCTCGATTAACAGAACGTCATCGACGTATAAAACTATGAATTGTACCGAATTCCCACTATTTTTCTTGTACACACAAGGTTCAAATACGTTTTTGATGAAGCCAAAAGCTTTGACTATCTCATCAAATTGTATGTTCCAGGTTCGGGACACCTGTTTGAGGCCATAAATTGACCTTTAAAGTTTGCACACTTTGTGCTCGCTTCCTTTGGACGCAAAGCCTTCGGGCTGTTGAATAAAGATATCCTTGTCAATGTCTCCATTGAGAAAGGCGGTCTTTACGTCCATTTGTCATATCTCGTAGTCATACCACGCGGCTATGGCTAAGAGTATCCGAATGGATTTTGACATCTCCACGGAAGAAAAAGTTTTCTCATTATCTATTCTGGGCTTTGAGAACAACCTTTCGCCACTAAGCGAGCTTTATGAGTTATTACCTCTCAATTCATTCCAAGCTTAGGCTTAAAGATCCATTTGCACCCTACAGGGATAGTTCCCTCAGGTGGATCGACCAAGGTCCAAACCTTGTTGGAATGCATTGAATCCATTTCGGATTGCATGACTTCGAGCGACACACTCAAATCTATGTCTGACATAGCTTCTTCATAAGTTCTTGGATCATTGTCCAACTTATCGTTTTCGTGAATGAAACCAAGTCTCTCTGGTTCCTTATGAATTCGATCGGACCTTCGAAGAATAGGTGTACTAGTAGGTTCAGTGAATTCAAGATTAGCTCCCACTGTTTGTGGGGATGGTTCCGATTCTTGGACTTCATCAAGTTCTACGATTGTCCCATTTCTGTTGGTGAGGAAATCATGCTCTAAGAAGTGTGCGTATCTAAATACGAACGTATTATGTTCTTAAGGATCGTAGAACAGGTATCCATAGATTCTTTTGAATACCCTACAAATTTGCATAAACTAGATCTACTATCCAGTTTACCTCTTTTAAATTTTAGAAAGTAGAGAAAGTTTTAAATTTTTTAATAAAAAAATAAATAAAAAATTTGATACTGAGGATTTTCATGTTGTATTGCTCTCAGTAAAATAATTATTTTGGGTAACTGTGTCGAGGCATCGGAATTAATATTGTTATAAAACAATTGTGAATTGTAGATTAAATTACTAATACACAAATTGTTATAAAATAACAGATTGTTATAAAACTCTCAATTTGTGTATGCAATCGTATTATTTAATTCTTCATCTGTGGTGTGTGTAATAGATTGAAGGGCTCCTAAACATTTTTACGCAACATCAATTTGAAAAATGAACATTATCTTAAATTTCCGTAAAATGATTTGAACTATGGGTCTGTTATAAATATTATGTTAGTGGATGCCTATTTTAATGTAATATTCATTGTATTGAATATAGTGACTATTGAAGACTTGTAAGTTGTAACTTATGTCTTTTGAGTTTCTCATTTAGCCCTATAAATAGAGGCTTATTGTAATGTATTTATAAATGAATATGAATGAATAAAATTCTCTCCCTACTTCACTTTCTTCTCCACAGTTACATTTTAGTTTTTGCTTGTTATTCTTTTAATTTCATAACACGTTATCAGCACGATATGTTCTATCTTTTTGTTTCAAAGTTAACTAATCGAATCCATAAGAAAGTTCATATTTCTCACTTCCAAAGGTAAGATCGAATCGATGAATGGGTAAGACGGTGAGTTATTTACTTTATTATATATTATATATTTTATATTTTACGCTTATACGAACATTAATATATTAACGAAAGGAATCAATTAGAATATATGTTACATCATATGATCCTATGTTATTTGGCATCTATATCAATTTTCTGTGTATAACACTTCAAAGAATCAAATAAATTTTGATGGCTACTTCAACTTTTAGATTGAATAAAATTTGAACATAGTTGATGGTTATTTCACCTTTTGGATTGGATTGGATTTAATTTTGATGTAGTTGAATATTTTATTTTATCAAGAACTTGAAGTTCTTAAAGTCAAATAATATGTTAGGCCGGAAGCCTAAATGATACAAATGAGAATTTAAACTTTTTTGGTAAATTTTTATGTTAGGCTTGAAGCCTAGGTTATAAACTCAATCCTGAAGATTTGAGTATATTTTATTTGTATATCTTATTTTAGGCCTGAAGCCTAGATGACAAGGGCATAGAGTTCAAAATATATGTATTCAAACCCGAATATTTGAATACATCTGGCTTTGATTCAGTATATTGATTGGAGTAGATTCAATGTGTTGATTTTGAATCTTGAACAAATATGGAAGCCATAACTGAATGTGCGCATGAGAAATGAGAAGAATGAAAAGCCATGATTTATATCTTGTTAAATTAAAGAAGTTATCAATTTTTGAGTTGTTGAATCAAAATTTGTCAAAATATGTTAAATCAAAAGATTCTTGCAATGCCTATTCATTTGCTCTTTAATCAATTAATAAAATTGAGAATTGATGGCAGTGCCTACTAAGAGAATAGCATGTGTATGTAAAATTGTACAAATGGGGTACATGTTATTAAATTAACAAATATTTAACAATGCCTAGTAAGCTTGTAAAACTATTGGTTTGAATTCACTGGAATGTAAAGAGTCTCAAAATACAGTCATAAAATGGGACATTTGATAAAGATAAAGTGAATGCAATGTTTCATTCATAATATTTGGAGGAATTATTTTAACACCAAAGTTGTGATTGTTTCCACTTGAGTAAAACTATATTCATGTGAATTGAACTGTCCTTATTCCAGTCCATGCTAAATGGCAAATTTAAGCTCATGTTAAAATTTGGCATGAATTGATAATATGTTTTCAAGGCATGCATTTTATGGATGAATTTATGGATAAAAGCATGTGTTGCCATTTAGAATTCTTTTAAGAATATCTAGTTTAATATTTTGTCATATCTTTTGGCTAAAATTCAGAACCTTCGAAGGTCGAAATTTCTTGTATCGGCAATTTGAATATTTACAATTACTGGACTAATATGGACTTAAATAAAGAGAGTTCAACTATTGACATCTTTCCTTAAAAGCTTGCTATGAAAGTTTGCACCTGAAGTTGCGACATTTTAAATTAAGAAATGAGATCCACGACTAAAAACTAGTTACCAATTTGGAGATATAGTATTACAACTTTTGGTATCCTAAATTCTTATTAAGTAGCAATAATGTGGAGAGATTATAAAAAATACTACCAATTTGATTATGGTAGTTGGAAAATGAAACATTGATGAAAAATCATAACTCCTATTATGATTGATAAGCATTCCTTTAAATGGATGCAAATGTGAATATAAATGATTTATGCTCAAAAGTGAGCGTACATGATTCATTCTCATAAATTAATGGAATGTATAATAGACATTGACATTTTTTAGACATGTCAAATTACTTTATGCATTTCATATATTGATTGCATCAGACCATCTGAAACAAAACGAAATAGTGATAAAACCTGAGAAAAATAAAGGTATGCAAATTGATTCTACAAGGCGTCAAATGACACTTGTTGAAAGAAACATTCATCAAGTGAAAATGAATTACTACGATGTCATAACATTCTTGATGATAAAAATTGAATCACTTAACATTACTTATTTGGATTTTAATAATTTTTATTGAGATAAGTAGAGCTAATAGTGATAATAAAATAATAATGTTTAATATGAAATTAAGTTTATGGCATAACGTTTTGTGATTAAATATCTGAATTTCTGATATGATTTATTATATTTCAATTATGTATTTAGGTATGATTTGAGTGGATAGAAAAATATATGTGATAAAAGTCAATATATGGTTATTCATATTTAAAATTAAGTTATATATTATCATGCTTGAAATGTAAATATGATCTTCTCATGTTTTCTCAATTATGATTATAAAGAATTCGTTTACTTCTTAAATGAAAAAGGGAAACGTAGAAATATATATGATATTCTTTATGCCTTTATTTGTGTCAATTTAGCTTATCTCCTGTCGTGATTAAAAGTAAACTGAAAACTGATTAATGTCATAATTATTGATTATATTATTTACCTAGTCATGAGCTATATAAGGTTATTTTGATAAGATTCTTGAGTTTATGAATCCTTTATAATAAGTAAAGACTTATTATTTTGATTAACCTCATTTATTTAAGACTTCAAATGAGGATTTTATAGAAAGAAATGTGTTTGTACAATTGAAACACATATTACAGTAAACCAGAAGTTTACTTACCAAAATAAATTTGGCATAACCGGTTAGACCATCCCGGATAAAATATGATGCGAAAAAATTATTGAGAGTTTGTATGGATCTTCACTGAAGAATCAGAAGATTCTTTAAATCAAAGAATCATCTTATGCTGCTTGTTCTCAAGGTTAATAGATTACTAAATCATTTCAATTAAAAATGGGTTAGAATCTCCAGCATTTTTAAAACACATTCATGTGAGATATGTGGGCCCACTCATCCTCTATGTGGATTTTAATAGATGCATCTACTACAAATGTAACATGTGTGTTTATTATCAACCTGCAACCTTGATGTTTGCGGGATTATTTGCGCAAATAATTAAATTAAGAGCACACTTTTCAGATTATGCAATGAAGACGTCTTAATAATGCCGGTGAATTCATATATCTGACTTTCAATGGATATTGCGAGTCATGTTGCCCATATTCATACACAAAATGATTTAGTTCATATATCTGACTTTCAATGGCAATTGAGAGTCATGTTGCCCATATTCATACACAAAATGATTTAGTAGATTTATAAATCAAATGCCTCCCTTTAATATCTTGAAAATTATTAATGAGAACAAAAACTTTTTGTTACATGTAGCAGCGCTTGTGTGCATCACGCCAACAAATACTGATAAATTCTCCCTGATGAAACTACAGTTTGGTCAGGAGCCAAACTATCTTAAAATTTAGGGACGTGCGACATATTTTCAATTGCTACACCACAACGCACAAAGATGGGTCCTCAAAAGAGGTTGGGAATATATGTTGGATATGAATCTCCATCCATAATAAGTATCATGGACAAATGACTGAAGTTTAATTTATGGCATGGTTTGCCGATTGTCATTTTGATGATATAATATTCTAACATCAGGGGGAGGTAATAAAGAGCTGATAAAAGAAATTACATGAAAAACATCAACATTATCTTCTCTAGATCCTCGAAAAAAAACAGTGTACACTAGAAGTTCAGAAGATAATTTATTTGCAGAATATTGCAAATCAACTGCCAGATGAATTTACTAATATAAAAAGAGTTACTAAATCTCAGATATCAGCTAGATATGCTCCAATTCAAATGAAATCAATTGGTTCCATTGTTAAAATTTCTGTAAAAATAAGGAGCTAACATTGAAGATGGTTATATTATGGAGGCAAGCACTCATGAAGAGTCGCAAGACATAACTAATAGATAATACCCCAGAAGAGGTTCAGGTACCTGAAAATAATAAAATAAAGAGATCTCTATAAGTTATGTCACTACGATAAAAAGATGGAACCGAATTAAAATAGTTGTCGACAACACTTTTGCATATAATTATAAAATAAAATGAGGATCTTAAAATTAAATTTGTTATAAAATGTAAACATATAAATGATTGGCAAAAATAGAAAGACGCAATTCAAGCAGAATTAAGTTCACTTTCAAAGTAGTTAAAACACCTAAAAGTGTAAAGCTGTTTGGATATAAATGGGTATTTGTGCGAAATCCAAATGAGAAAACTGAAGTCGTTATATATAAAGCACGACTAGTGACACAAGGATTTTCGTAGAGACCCGATAATGATTATGAGGAGACGTAATCTCTTGTGGTGGATGCAATTATTTTTACATAACTTATTAGTCTGGCATTACGTTAAAAACTTGATTTGCGTCAATTGAATGTTGATACAACTTATTTATATGGCTCGCTCGATATTAAAATTTATATGAAAAATTCATGAAGGGTGTAAATTTCAGATGCATTTGGAAACTCGGGAGAAAACTGTTAAATACGCTTGCGTAAATTTTTGTATGGATTAAAACAAATTGGACTTATGCAGTCCAACTTTATTAGTGAATACGAAAGATTGAGATCAAGATTATTTTGGAAAGATTGAGATTAAGATTATTGTTGTATATATTGATGATCTAAATATTATTGGAACTTCCAAAGAGTTTTAAAAGAAGGATTTAAGACGAAAGATTTTGAATTTATTTTATCTCGACCGGCATATCGAGCATTTAACAGATGAAATCTTTTGTCCATAAATCGATACATACAAAATCGATTAATAAATGATTTTATATAGATAAAAAGCTCAATCGTTGAGGGCAATTCATGGTTGTTTCAATCTTTGGATTTAATAAAAGATTATGTTTGTCCTCAAAATGATCGAACAATGAAAAGTTTTGGGACCTAAAATGCCTTTATCCAAGTAAAATTAGAGACTTAATGAATCTTGCTAATTCTACTAGCATGATTTAGCATTTTTGTTTAATTTACTAGCAAGATAAGCTTTGAAGGCATATGTGTATATTTGTTATATCAAGATATTGCCTTCAGACAGATGGTCCAACATTGGAATGTGTCAACTTGTGGACATTTTGTTGGCACCAGGGGGAGCATGTCATTATCAATAATATGTACATTGTACTCTTTTTCCTTCGTCCAATTTTTTGTCCCAATGGGTTTTTCTTGGCAAGGTTTTAACGAGGCAGTATTACACGCTTATTAGTTTCATATGGATATGTACTCTTTTTTCCTTGTCTTGGTTTTTCCTACTGGGTTTTTCAGACAAGGTTTTTAACGAGGCATATTCTATATGCAATGGACATCCAAGGGGGAGTGTTATAAATATTATATTAGTGGATGCCTATTTTAATGTAATATTCATTGTATTGAATATAGTGACTATTGAAGACTTGTAAGTTGTAACTTATGTCTTTTGAGTTTCTCATTTAGCCCTATAAATAAAGACTTATTGTAATGTGTTTATAAATGAATATGAATGAATAAAATTCTCTCCCTACTTCACTTTCTTCTCCACAATTACATTTTAATTTTTGCTTGTTATTCTTTTAATTTCATAACAGGGTCAAATTAATTACACTTTGACGAAGTTTCTTGATTATATAAATACCTCATTTGATTGTGAGAATATTTTATTTTTTTAAGTAGAATTTGAATTTATATTCCTAGAATAATTCTAACAATAGGAGCTAAAGCTAAAATTTTGTTTCTCGAAAACATTGTGAAATACCAATCTGACATAGAGAAATACCAATATGACAGGCATGTAATCTGTATGTAGACAGCCAAATTTAAATTTGGTTAAGGGGATTATGGCTCTATCAGTAACTTGTTTAATTAACATTTTTCTCCAGATAAAAAAAACAAAAACACCATCTATATTTTGTCTAATTCTCAAAAAATTCTCTGTGTTACTTTAACTCCTAAAAAATTCCTTATGATTTCAAATAAGTGTCAAATACACCCCCAAAAGAGAGATTGTTTTTCAAACGCCAAAATTGCAAGTTTTTGTTCACATTTTTCTTTTGATATGACAATTTTACCCCTAAAATCGAAAGACAAAAACACTCATATGCTTTGTTTACCTCCCAGAAAATCCCATATGTGTCATTTTATATCCACAAAACCCCCCTGTGTTTGATATTATATACCACACTCGAGTTAAGTAATATATACGTATTTTTTCAAATAGAGTAAACAAATTTAAAATAAAACACATAGGGGTAATCTTGTCATTCCACAAAAAATAAAATTATAAGTATATATTACTTGGGTCAAGTGTGGTATTTAAAATCAAACACGAGGGGTTTTTTGGTAGTTAAAATAACACAGGAGAGTTTTAGGGAGTTAGACAAAGTATAGGGGGTGTTTTTGTCTATTGCTTTTTTCTCCTAAATTGCTCTTTAATTATATTTAAATCAAATGTTACCCCCATACGTTTTCAAAGTTACGAAAATGTGTCTTTACTCTAAACTTTATTATTATAATTAAATTTAAAATAAATGTATACCATATTTACTGTGTTATGGGTAATGAAGTTCGATCGGGTTTTTGACATTTTGCACCCTGAAATTATAGGACTTTGGTACTTTGCACTCTACTTAAAAATTTTGGCACTTTGCACCTTGGAAATACAATTTAGTTGGCACTTTGCACCCTAGTGTGTATTTTGAAGAAAAAATTAATTAATTGAATAGTATAATACTTATTTTCGAATATTTTTGGCATTTTAAATCCTAAAAGTATAGATTATGACACTTTGCACTCTGAAATATAGAATATTGGCATTTTGCACCTAAAATATATAATTTCTGGCATTTTCAACCCCGACTTAAGACGATAATCTAAATTATGTAAATAACATGCAATATAATAATATGTTAGATATGTAAACATGTATTTTAGATATAAAGTAAATAATCTTGAGGATACTTGAAAATAAAATGAAGACAATGTCTTTTTTTTTTAATCTAAATTTTACAGAGAGAAAATGTTAAAATAAGTTATTATAAAGTAAAATAAATTTAGGATATCAAGTTTATGAGTGTTGTGCATAAAAATGACTATTTTATCTATACATCGCCGGCATTCATGAGTATGTTTCTTTTAAGAAAAATAGGGTACAAAATATCATACTAATTATATTTTTAGGGTGCAGAGTGCTAGAAAATTTAAATCGGGGTAAAAATGCTAATATTTTATTATTTTAGAGTGCAAAATATCAATATTTTATATTTCAAGGGTGCAAAATTTATATTGCCAAGGTACAAAGTGAAATAAAAATTAAAAATAGCTATTCTACCTTCTATCATTGAATTTTCTCACTAAAACACACATTATGGTGCAAAGTGCCAAAACTTTTAAGTTAGGATGCAAAGTGCCAAAATCCTATAATTTCAGGGTGCAAAATACCAAAAGCCCAGTTCGATCCAACTTTATGTACTAAAATTGTGAAAAACATATTAAAAAATATAAAATAATAAATCCAAGCTTGATTCTATGGCAATTTGATTAATTTAAATTGAGCTTAACTTAGCCATCATTATCAGGGCTATATTGTTAATTCTATAGCTTTGAGGGGAAAATGCAAGATACTCCACTCTGTTATGCTAAACCCGCAAGAAACTACCTTGTGAAATTTTTATTGTGCCAAACTTCCTTGTGTTTTCAAAAACCCTGCAAAAACACCCAATTTGTAAAAGATAGGTCGTTTTTTATTAACATATTTCAAGAAAAAGAAATAATTTCTAAAATACTTCAAGTTGGTCCCTATAACTTCATGTGATATATTTTTAAATTATTTTATTGAAAAATGTCGATCCAAAATGACCTGTTTTTTACAAATTTTTTTGCAGGGTTTTTGAAAACACAAGAAAGTGTGGCGCAATAAAAATTTCACAAGGTAGTTTCTTGCAGGTTTAGCATAACACGGAAGAGTATTTTGCATTTACCCCTAGCTTTGACAATATTGCTAGTCCAAGAAGAACCATATTGACTAGGGAATTGAAGAGTCAAATTTAGCTCCTCAACATTTCAGACAAAAAAGGACAACTGTTTCAACAAAATTGATGATTATATTTGTTAAACTGAAATACTATTAAATTCGAATACAAGCATTAAGCCATATAAGTCCTTAAATTCCTTCATTTGAACCAGTACTAGTTGATGAAGCTTTAATCGAATCCCCTTCTGCACTTATAACCATTTTTCGTAAGACTTTTGCGCTGTTAAGAAGCATTTGTACCAGTTCTAGCATTGGTACGTCAAGAAGAACGGTTTCTGTAAAGCCAATGATCTTTACAGTCTTCAGATGACATGCAACTAAATCCAATTTACCCCTTTGCAAATATGTTGCAGCTCGATAACGAGGATCATTAAAGAAGAATACCTAAAGAGAAGAATGACAATAGAGTTAGTTACCTGAATACAAAATCAACCAATCGAGGCCACCAGGATAAATTTACATTCACATATTGTTACCAATTCTATGAACATCAATAGTATCATTAATGAAATATGTACCTCTCGGGGAGTAAAATTTCCTGTTATGATCAATGTCTCAAGGTTTGGAGAAGATTTTAACATGCCCATGATGCCGGGAAGGATCCTTGTATGATCCCACACGTTTACAGTCAAACATTTTCGCATAGATATCGGAAACTTTTGTCTCTCCACCTCCATCAACGACAGGGCCTTGTACATACAAAAAAGCATAGACGACTAGATAAGGGAAAAAGTTGAAAAGTGAATAAATTTGGTTTGAAAATAAATTGGATGCAAGAATATACCTCGATGAACCATGGTCCCAATTCAAGGTCCTTAACAGATTTGAGGCTTTCGATAAGTCGTTTAATATAATTCATCTCGCTTGGGGAGCTATCAGGCTCCATGATCTTGTGTCTGTGAAAGTCAAGATTAGCTCGGACAACAGACGAGATGTTTGTGAACCTAAACTCAATTTCTCTAGCATTCTTCTCCGAAATAGACAAAACCTGTATATAAGGTGCTGAGATTTCCAGTAACGGTCCATCGGTACCCATACCAAACCAGCCATCTATCACGAGTGTAGTAAGATTCAAAGAGCAAATGTTCAAATAAGACAATCCACGACATCCTTTTAGATGCAAGACTTCCAGAACAGGACATCCTGATAATATGTTTGTCATTAAAGATTCCGACAATGCCACCTCATCAAGAGATAAAGTTTTCAAAGAACCCCACTCAATGGCCACTTGAGAATTCATATCAACAGAACCTATAGTTAAACTCGTCAAGGATGAATATGAATACAAAATTTCAGGCAGCATGTAGTTTGTAATATATGGACTAAATGGACGGCATATTAAAGTAACATTTTTTACCTTAGTTTGGATAAGAAATTGAACCCAATGGTCGAGAGCGGAAGAAAAACATGTTGCATACCAGAAATCAACAGCAAACTTGTTCAAATGATGCCCGCGGTTGCATATAACAAGCATCCTCCCAACCCTATGCACGAACTTGTCCGCGAATCTGATCCTATCTAAGGAATCGACAATGCCGGAACCCCTCTGGCACAAATCAAGAACGGGTATTTCAGTCCAGAGAAATTGCCATCTTTTCGACAACAAACTAGTCATCGCAACCTGTTCTGTGCCGAGGAAAGACAGAATGAGATGGAGAAGACAATCTGGCAATGCACTCAACCTATCCTCCTCTGCTTCATCTTGCCCTTTTGAAATTATGTTCGGTTTCGGTCTTTTGTTGCTCAACCTACTTCCGCTCTGCTTCGCCATGATTGAAACACGGAAATCACTTCTCAGTTTCACTCAATCTCTGGTCTTTTCGTCCTGTTCCAACGTAGATATAGTTAATCAAGAATTAATTTGCTTTTAAATTTTTAATGTTCTATATTAATTTTATTTACTATCTCTTATCCACCCAATTTATGATACTGTGAAGGTGTCATTGTGCTTGAACCCTTAATTATTATGATTAGAAAAAATCGTGATTTTTCCATTCAATAAACAGCTTGTAAAATATTTACTTTTTTTAATAGAATTTTTCAAAATATATGTAAAAAAAATTTCAAGATAATTGGGTTTAGTTTGGGCTCAATTCATAAAATATAGTTATTTTAATTATTCAAAATAAGGGGAAAAAAAACATACCAAGAGCTTCCACTCCTCCGTTCTTTAGGTTCTTCACCTTTTGTATCAACCTCATTCTCCTTCTATTAGGCGTGTAGGCCAACCAACTAGAATTGATCTTTTTCTTTGAAGTTTTGCGATCAAATTTCGAGGATGAGCTTTTGTATATGTAAGGCTGAAGAGTTTTTTTCCTTTGATTGTAATATTAATAATTGCATAAAAGAATTTATCATCAATTACAAGATCTATATCTTATAACATATTTATAGTAGGAGTTAAACTTCGACCATAATTCACTCTACGTTTCCTATTAAGTAAAGAACTCTTATTTCTTATATTAAGAGAGTTATAAATTAAATATGAACAAAAATAATGGAACAAATTAAGTATATTCAACTTCTTTACAGGATAATTTTCATGGAAGGCATACTGAAAATGAAATGTTAAAATTAAAAAGCCATGCCCATTTTTTTCTCTTTATTTTTAATATAAAAAATAAAGAAATAATCAAAACCTAACTCTAAAACTTAAATACAATTCCTAAATTCAAATTCAAACTCTCTCAACTATCTCATCTCTCTCAATTTCTCCATTCCAAATTTTTCCCAAGAATTTCACAAATCAAAGATGACAAATGCAATCAGAGATGATAGGGAGAGGATGAACGAAGGAGAATGATCATTCGTTTGATATAGGTTTCGCCACTTCTTTTCTTCTCTTTCTTCTCCAATCTGATTTCTGTATTTTTACGCGCTTTTGACATTGGCGTTTGGGGTTTCCAAACGCCATAAAGATGTTCATGGCGTTTGGCTTCCAAACGCCAAACGTCAAATTCCATATGAAAATGTTATTTGGCGTTTGGCTTTTGGCAAATGTCAAAAGCCAAGCGTTTGACATTTACCAAATGCCAAAATCAGTGAATAAATTTTTTTCTTTTTTAAATAATGACTTTTTGAAATTTTTAAGTTTTTAATGGTCTTTTTTAAAATGTTTTTTTTTTAAATTCACTCTTGTTTACATAATAAAAGAATCTTTTTACCAAATTCTAGTAACGGTTTTATAAGCTGGATAAATCATAAACAGAGATGTCAATCTCAGAGGCGGACCTAGGCGGTGTTTGTTGGGGGGGCCGAATTTTTTTGGTAGCAAATTCGATATTTTTTTCGATGTTTTAATAAAATAACATAAATTAAATTACAATATAGTAATAGTAAATATGATTTTATCTAACAAAAAGTGAAAAAAATATAATAATAAGGATTCTTAAATAGTCAATATGCAATAAAAATTGAAAGCAAACTAATGTTGCTAAGAGAAGATATGAAAAGACCATTAATATGTGAAATAAAAAGGTAAAATTATAACATTAATATAAAGGTAAAAGGCCAACGAAGAAATCATGAAAAACATTGATTAACGAACACAACATAAATGAGGAGTTCAATGAACCCGATGGTACGTGAAATGGAGAAAATAAATAAAATAATCTTGGTTTTTTAATTCGAGAATGAACTTTAAAGTAAACTCCAATGTTTTTTAGTAAATCATACACGAAGATCTAATTACACAATTAATGGTTTAAGAAATTGATAAATCCAGAAAGCACAAAGACAATTTACAATATATAATTTAGTTATTGTAAAGTTGTAAATAACACAAGGTAATACTAGTAGGAGTATAACATCTAAAAATAATTAAATGTTCATTCATAAGGAAGAAAATCATCCCGCGCATAAGGAAAAAAATAAAAATAGCTTATGAGGAGAAAATTAATACTAAAAATACCAAACATTTTCGAGCTTATGAGGATTTGAACACGGGACAAAAGACTCTTCTCAACACTTACCACTCAGCCACATTCTTTTCTTGTAATTATCTTCATATATATGCTATTTATTTATTTTATCAATTAATACTAAAAGTACAAAACATTTTCGAGCATCTGAATATTCGAACATGGGACAAGAAACTCGTCTCAGCACTTACCACTCGGCCAAGTTCTTTTTTTGTAATTATTTACATATAGATGGTATTTATTTATTTTATTCTGGGGGGACCATGGGCCCCACCCGTCCACAAAGAGGTCCGCCCCTCTCAATCTATAACAATAAAATAAACACATACTAAATAACAAAATAGAGTGAATAGCTTTTTTGTCCTCTTTATGGGTCAATTTTTTTATTTTCGTCCCTCTTACGTTTTTTGTAGTAGATTGGTCACTCTTATACCACATTCTTTCCTCTTAAATTTTTTGTAGCAAATTCGTTCCTCTTATCAATGTAGTGTAACACATTAGTCCTTCTTAAATACAAATTACATCAACTTTCGTCCACTTTAGAATATATTATTTTGTATTTAAGAGGGACTATGTAATTTGTATTTAAGAAGGACTAATGTGTTACACTACATTGATAAGAGGGACAAATTTGATACAAAAAATTTAAGAGGGAACGAATGTGATATACTACATTGATAAGAGGGACTAATTTGCTCTAAAAAATATAAGAGGTACGAAAGTGCAAAAATTAATCCAGGACAAAAAGCACTATTTACTCTAACAAAATATTTCATATAGTGTAAACTGATAATTGAATTCAAAAGAGTTCTGGTATTTCAAGAATCTTATGTCATCTCTAATAAATAAAACCTTGGCAAAAATAAGTCAATGAAGAAAATCATATTTTAACGGGCGGATGTTGTTATACTTTTATAGTACTAGGTCTTCTTTTTGTTTTTCCCCTCTTTTTTCAAGTAAATTACGAATAATTTATCAAAAAAAAAAATGGTAAATTACGAATAGCTAAGGCCTAATTACAAAAATTTCTCTCACTTATTGAATATTATGAAAATTCCCCTCAAGTTTGTCACATTCTTATAATTAACACATTACCCCCTAAAAAGTTTTAATATTACTCTTGGGATTATTTGTAATGTTTAGTATATCTTATAAATTTTAATACAAGGATGCTAATTGTTATACATTATATATTATTAAGGTAAAATTGTAGAAAAAGTTCCAAACTAATCAATAATTTTAGATTTTCGTCCTAAACTATATTACCTCATCGAATTTTATACCATAATTTTTTTTAATATCATCCCACCGTTAATTATGAGACGAAAATTGCGCATGTGAGGGACGGATGTACATATAACGTTTGGGGGGACCCTGGCACCCCCAACAATTATTAAAAAAAAAAATAGTGTTATACGTGTATATGAGAGACAGATAGAGTTGCAAATTGAAGGCATTAAATGTGGCTAAAGTTTATACAGACTATAAATATACTCATTTATTTGAATTAAAACGTCAAGGCCCAAAAATCTCAGCCCAATTTTTTTCTTTCTTTCTTATGATTAACAATTCCCTACACCTTTAGGAGTTAGGACTCGTAATCCTTGGACAATTAAGCCTACTTCTACTTGATCATTTTTTTTTAATAATAAATCCCATAAATTTATCTATGTATAATTGGAGAAATTGTGTGAATAAGATTCTTGAGAATTTTTTTATATCTTCTTTTCAGAACATCTGATTTCATTGATTCTTGAAAAACGTTCACTAATTGTGCATTTATTTGATTTTGTGTCATAGATAAATTTTATGATATGAAAGAACGGCATGTACAATTTAGATATTTTTTTTAATTAAATTATTTATGCCTCTTGAATTCAATATAATTTTTATTGACAATCTATTTTTTAAGTATTATTCGTGAATTCGTGCACAATTTTACTTTGAATATTATTGTCAATAAAATTTGACCAACAAAAAAGTTGCCCCCCCCCCCCTAGTTTCCAATCATGGATCCGCATGTGTACGCTAAATTGTCACATGGCTGTTATCATGACGTGGTAAATTTTAACATGAACAATTATGCAATATGATAGAATTCGTCCCAAACTAATTAAAAGAAGAACCGTCATTTTCATTAAATTAGAAATTTAATATTGTGACTAAATTAATGCAAAATGGTATATTATGGGTCAAAATTCGGCGAGTTGATATAGTTTGGGACGATAAAGCAAAATTAGTAATTAGTTTGGGACAATATTCCGAAAAAATGGTAAATTACGAATAGCTAAGGCCTAATTACAAAAATCTCTCTCACTTATTGAATATTATGAAAATTCCTCTCAAGTTTGTCACCTTCTTACATTGCCCCCTAAAAAGTTTTAATTTTACTCTTGGGGTTATTTGTAATGTTTAGTATATCTTATAAATTTTAATACAAGGATGCCAATTATTATACATTATAAATTATTAAGGTAACATTGCAGAAAAAGTTCCAAACTAATCAGTAATTTAAGATTTTCGTCCCAAACTATATTTCCTCATCGAATTTTGTCCCGTAATTTAATTTTTTTAATATTGTCCACCGTTAATTATGAGACGAAAATTGCGCATGTGTACGTTAAATTGTCACATGGCTGCTTACGTGTCATGACGTGGTAAATTTTAACATGAACAATATGATAGAATTCGTCCCAGACTAATTATAAGAAGAACCGTCATTTTCATTAAATTAGAAATTTAATATTGTGACTAAATTAATGCAAAATGGTATATTATGGGACAAAATTCGGCTAGTTGATATAGTTTTGGACGATAAAACAAAATTAGTAATTAGTTTGGGACAATATTCCGAAAAAAATATTAAACTACGGGATGAAATTTGGTAAGGTGGTATAGTTCGGAACAAAAACTCAAAATCACTAATTAGTTTGGGACATTTTCTACAATTTTGCCAATTAATAAATTGACAATTATATATTTATTATCAAAATCATTGATAAAATTTATAAACTGCCCATAAATTTCAATAAATATTGCAAAATATCAATTCTAGTGCTACTCAGTTGCGGCGGTGTGGATCTCCTGTCCCAACTTAGTGTCCCAAAATATGTCACACTCATAATTTATTGACACGTGTCAAACTTAATTAATAGAAACCTTGTTGGATGAAGATGAAGATGAAAGAAGACAAGTAATTAAGGGAAGGTTTTGATGATTTCCAAAACGTCATAATCAGCTAAGTATGGAAAGCTTAGTTCCCTTAGAAGAATATTGAACTGGTAAAAGAAGACATCAGAAGAGTTCAAAGTTCAAAGCTCAGAAGACTAGTGATCTCTTGCTGAATCAGCGAACAGAAGGGTAGATCATCAGCCGAGTCAAATCAGATGAGTTCAGTATTTGATCAGCAGAGTATCTATCAGCAGAGTCGTTTTGATCAGCAGAGTAGAAGAGGTCATGAGATTAGTCCAACGGTAATAAATGCACCTAAGTGTAATAAATGCTGTAAGAGAAGGGTAGCAATGGCAAATGATTGAAGATATCCTCGGATCAGCAGAGTGCATTAAATGCAGCATTAAATGCGATGGACAGAAAGGTACTGTACACAGTACGGAATGCTGCAGGGAGCCGTTTCAAAAAGAGCTGAAGGATGGATTTGAATTGTGACTTGCCTTCAACGGTCATAATTTCATCTCCATGTATAAATAGAGCTGAATTTCAAATCGAGCAATAACACAACAACAATCAGAGATCGAAATTTTGAAGCAGAATTTCTCTAAGTCTCAAAAGCTCGAACAGCTCACTCGTCTGGTGGAAGTCATCTGTTGACAGAAACCCAGTTGAAGAAATCAGAAAAACATTATCTGAGTGATTTTGTAATAGCTGAGTGTTGTGCGAAGTGAGAATCCATCTGTGTGAGTGATTCTACTTTAGAGGATAGGTTTTCTTTGTGAATTCCTATTGCGAGCTTACAGCCTTCTCATTAGTTGTTTAGGTGTAAGTGGAGAAATATTGTAATCTTTGTGATTATAGTATAACCCAGAATCTGTGTGATCTGGAAGAGTGGACTAAAGGATTTTTATCCATATAACCACTATAAAAATTCTTTGTGTTATCTTGCATTTAAAGTTTTCTTGCATATTTTAAAGTTTGCATTTTAAACACTTTGAATCAAACAAAAGATTTTATAAGGAGTTTGAAAACTGGGGATAAAATCTTTTTAGAACTTAGTTTACTTGTGAAAAACACTTTTAAACAATCCGCTGCAAGTATACTCTTGAAAAACTGTTTGCTGAAAATCAGCTAAGTCATTGTAAGAAGAGTGGTCAGTCGTCTGTTCAAGATTTGTTCACGATCAGACTAGTCTGCTTACTGTTCTTCATCAGCTTAGTCTGCTGACAGAAGACTGAAAAGTTTTTAAGTTCAAAAATTTTCAGAGGTCTATTCACCCCCCCCCCTCTAGACCTCATCTGACCACTTGGGACCAACAAGTGGTATCAGAGCAGGTGGTTCATTAGAATCAGCTGCCTGATCAACGAGCTTGATCCGAGTGTTTTTCAAAGGTTTTCAAAACTTTTCAAAAGAGCATCTTTTTGAAAAACAGAAACTTTTTGAAAAATGGATTGTATCAGTCATGTTCCCCACATTGCTGGTATGTCCTTTGAGGATTGGAAAATCAGAATGGAGATTTTCCTTGCTGCCTATAATGACAACATGCACACATGTATCATTAAAGGTCCATTCAGATTCACAAAGACCATAAAGATAAATGAAGTAGATACGGTTGTGGAGAAAGACCTTCATGAGATGACTCCAGAAGAAATAAAGCTTTACAATCTAGATAAAGTTGGGAGATTCATCATGACTAAAGCCCTGGATAATGATCGGTTTGACAAAGTCAAACATTGCAAAACTGCAAAGGAGATGTGGGATAAGGTTCGTGACATGAGCGAAGGCAATGATGCTATTAAAGAGCATCAGCTCAGTGTTGCCTTGGAGAAGCTGGACAACTTCAAGATGAAGTCTGGAGAAACCATTGATCAGATGGATACCAGATTCACCAGAACTCTGAATGAAGTTTTGAAGCTGGGAAAGACTTTCACTGATAAAGAAATCACTGTCAAAGTACTGAAGGCCCTACCTTCCAAGTTCAACATGAAGGTGACAGCAATGGAAGAATCAAGAGATCTGGGCAAGATTTCTCTTACAGAGCTGTTCTCCGTACTCAAGGCTTATGAGTATAAACTGCCAAGGATGGGAATTGAAGAAACCTCAACTTCAGGACCCACAGCTGCACTTGTTGCTGCTGAAAACACCAGAAGACCAGCACAGAAAAGCAAAGAAGTGGACTCATCTGATGAAGCCACTCTACTCAACAAAAAGGAGTACACTGCTGGAGATGTAGCATTATTGATGAACAACTTCAAGAAGTTCTATAAGAGAAAGATGAAAAACAAATACAATCATGCTGCTTCTACTTCTAAACCTAACTTTTCTTCTCAGGATAAAGAAGATTATAAATCAAAACTGATGTGTTACAACTGCAGGAAATTGGGACACTTCATAAGAGACTGCCCATATCCAAAAGCAGAGAAGTACACTGAGGAAGAGAAGAAAATGAGAAAAGAAAGAAAGCATCAGAGAGCCAAGGCAATGATGGCTGAAGCAGAAAAGCCAGCTGCCGTCTACTCATCTGATTCAGACTCAGACTCGTCTGATGAAGAATCGTCTGATGAAGAAAAACCTGCTCTCCTGTGCCTGATGGCAAAGGAATCTGATGACTCTGAGGATGAGGTAACTCCTCAAGAAAATGAACTGTTTAATTCTCTAGAGCAAATGATGTTGAATAATACTACTATTGCTGGAGAGTTTGTTAAGCTTAAGGAAGAGATGAACTTGCTAAAAGAGCAAAATAGTTCACTGAAACTTTTAGCTGAAAAGCCAAAAGAATCAGCTGAATATAAACAGCTTGAGCAAGAGCATGAATCTCTGAAAGCTGAATGTGAGGTTTATAAAGGAAAAATCATGGAACTTGAGAAAATCATTGAGTCTCATGATAAGTCTACTGTTGCATCCATGCATACATCTAGTAAACAGGAGACACCTTTAGAAAAGGAAAAATTAGAGTTGAACCATACTGAAAAATTTGTATCAGCTGACAATAGTAAGGTCATTCTGTATGTTCAAACCTCTAGACCTACCTCAACTGAGAAAGTGGTAAAGGAGAAGAAATCTCCTAAGGCTAAAAAGAGCAAAGAGCCTAGTGTAGGAAATCAGACTAGTAAGACCAAACAGCAGAGTCCTAAGAAGTCTGCTGATAAAGCTAAATTGAATCAATCTGTTGGTAAAACTAAGTCAAAATCAAATGAGCAAGCATCTAGTAAACCAAAGAAGCATAAGAATAAGAAAAATCAAAATGCTTGGTATGGAAATGAGTCATATTATGTGCAACCTGCTGCATATCATCCTATGTATCATGCACCTCAGTTTCCTAATTACTATGCACCTTACCCTGCTCATCCAATGCATGCATATCCTGCATATCATGCACCTTACCCTGCTTATGAACACTATTCATATCATACTGATCATCAACATGACTTATCTGATAACTATGATAAAAATGAAACTGTTCATGCTCCTAAAACTCAGAAACCTAAGAAGCCTAAGACTTCAACATCTTGGGTTGTCAAGGGTGGAACTAATCCTTCAGGACCCTCTCAATAAGGGTACCTAAAACAATTTTATTTTTGTTTTGTAGGTTAGGATTAGGAGTAGGAGTAAAGTAGAGAAGATTTGGTACTTGGACAGTGGATGTTCAAGGCACATGTGTGGAAACATACATGAGTTGACTGATGCAGTTGCTGTGGATGGTCCAAAAGTCACTTTTGGAGACAACAAAGAAGGCAAGATTAAAGCTAAAGGAAGATTAATCAAGGGAAACATAGAGATATCTGACGTCTCCTATGTTAAAGGCCTAAAATATAATCTGCTGAGCATAAGTCAATTTTGTGACAAGGGATATTCAGTCATCTTCTCAACAGATAAGTGCTACGTTGAACAGATTGGTACAAAGAAGGTAATTTTATCTGGAAGACGACAAGGAAATATCTACATAGTTGACTGGAATTCTGTTGACAAGAATTCAAGTATTTGTTTGGTGGCATCTGCACCAAGTGAAGTCAGTTGGCTATGGCACAAGAGGATGAATCACTTAAACTTCAAGACCATAAACAGATTAATCAAGAATGATTTGGTAGAAGGGATTCCAAAAGCAGTCATGAGCAAAGACAAGCTCTGTGACGCCTGTCAGAAGGGTAAACAAATCAAGTCATCTTTCAAAGAAAAGAAGCACCAATCTTCTGGAAGAATATTGGAGCTGTTGCATATGGACTTATTTGGACCCATTGATCCAGTCAGCAATGGTGGAAAGAAATACTGCCTAGCTGTTGTGGATGATTATTCAAGATATACTTGGGTGATTTTCATGAAGAAGAAAAGTGAAACCAAGGAACATCTTACCAATCTGATGGAACTGATCCAGAATGAGAAGAGTATCAAGATATTGAAGATCAGATCAGATAGAGGGACAGAGTTTACAAACTCTACTGTTGAAGAGTATTGTAATATCAAAGGAATACATCATGAGTATTCTGCTGCTAGAACCCCTCAACAGAATGGTGTTGCTGAAAGGAGAAACAGAACACTGAAAGAAGCTGTCAGAACCATGATAGCTGAAGCTAAGCTGCCACAAAGATTTTGGGCAGAAGCAACAAATACAGCATGTTTTACCCAAAACAGATGTATGATCAACAAAAATCAGAACAAGACTCCATATGAAGTTTGGAACAACAGAAAGCCAAACATTCATTACTTTAAGATTTTTGGTTGTAAATGTTTTGTATTGAATAATGGGAAAAATCACCTTACTGCTTTTGCAGAAAAGGCTGATGAAGCTGTTTTTGTAGGATACTCATCTGTTAGTAAGGCTTATAGAGTTTTCAATAAAAGAACATTGCTAATAGAAGAATCTATCCATGTAGTATTTGATGAGCCAAGTCAATCTTCTGAAAAGAATCAAAGTATAAATCAAGATCTGTCTGCTGAGTTACAGAAGTTGGACGTTGGAAGAAATGAAGAATATGTTCCCATCATACTACCTAATCTAAGTTCAGCTGCTAACTCAAGTGCTGTTCATAATCACAGTGCTGATTGTCTAACAGACGAGTTGCTAACAGCTGACAGACCAGAGACTGTTCAACAGACGGCAAATGTTCAACAGACTACTACTGGAACTCCAACAGTAGTGTTGCAAGATCATAACAGAGGACAACATCCTGATCTGCAACCTGATCTCAGATGGCTCAAGAATCACCCTCCTGAATTGGTTATTGGTGATCCTTTAGATAGAGTGAAAACAAGAAGAGCTGCTGCACAAGATGCTATGTTTGTCACATTTCTATCTCAAATAGAGCCTAAACAAATTGAAGAAGCTCTCAATGACTCCTTCTGGATAGAAGCTATGCAAGAAGAGTTGAATCAATTTGAAAGGAATGAAGTCTGGTACTTAGTTCCTAGACCAAGTCATCAAAGAGTAATTGGCACTAAGTGGGTATTCAGAAATAAGATGAATGAAGATGGTGTTGTCACCAGAAACAAAGCAAGACTAGTGGCCAAGGGTTATTGTCAAGAAGAAGGAATTGACTTTGATGAAACTTTTGCACCAGTAGCAAGACTTGAAGCAATCAGACTGTTTCTTGCCTATGCTGCTCACAAGAACTTCACTGTCTATCAGATGGATGTGAAGTCTGCTTTTCTCAATGGAGAATTGCAAGAAGAAGTTTATGTTGAACAACCTCCAGGATTTGAAGTCTATCAAGAAGAGGACAAAGTATATCGTCTGAAGAAAGCCCTTTATGGACTGAAACAAGCTCCAAGAGCATGGTATGATACCCTATCTGATTTTCTTTTAATTAAAGGATTTCGTAAAGGTAAGGTAGATAAAACCTTGTTCACAATTGAATGGGAAAATCATATATTACTTGTGCAAATATATGTGGACGATATTATTTTTGGTTCAACTAACCAACAGATGTGTGATAAGTTCTCCAAGCTGATGCAGAATAAGTTTGAAATGAGCATGATGGGTGAACTTAATTACTTTCTTGGATTGCAAGTTAGACAGTTGCCTGATGGAATATTCATTAGCCAAGCAAAGTACACAAGAGATCTGTTCAAGAAATTTGGTATGGAAACTAGCTCAACAGCTAACATTCCTATGTCTACAAGTCTTCGTTTGGATAAAGATGAAGATGGCAAATCAGTGGACATAACCAAATATAGAGGCATTATTGGCTCATTGTTGTATCTAACAGCAAGCAGACCTGACATAATGTACTCAGTTGGAGTCTGTGCAAGATTTCAATCAAACCCCAAAGAATCTCATCTCTTAGCTGCCAAGAGAATATTGAAGTATGTTAAAGGCACTCAAGAATTGGGATTGTGGTATCCTAGAGAATCTGGATTTGAGCTTATTGGTTATTCAGATTCAGACCTTGCTGGCTGCAAGATTGACAGAAAGAGCACAACAGGTGCCTGTCAGTTCTTAGGCAGTCGTCTGATCTCATGGATGAGTAAGAAGCAAACCTCAGTTTCTATATCTACTGCTGAAGCTGAATATATAGCTGCTGGAGCCTGCTGTGCACAGATACTTTGGTTGAAGCACCAACTAGAAGACTACAACATCAAGATCAGTGGAATACCAATCTACTGTGACAATACAAGTGCAATTTCACTTACTCAGAACACTACAAGTCATTCAAGGACTAAACATATTGAGATTAAACATCATTTCATTAGAGATCATGTGGAAAAAGGCAATGTTTTGATTGAGTATGTTCATACTGATAATCAGATTGCTGATATCTTCACCAAACCTCTAAGTGAAGCAAGGTTCTCAACTCTAAGAGCTGAGTTAGGATTACTTAACCTGGATGCATAAGCTGAGGGGGAACTCATCAGAAGACTGGAGTTCAACAGCTTAGTCATCAGTCATTTATTTCAAGAATTAACTCTCAACAGACTAGTTAACTTATGAATTCTTAAAGACAGGGGGAACGTGTAAGACTAGCGGTACTTCTGTTCTAAAGATGAAATCTGTTAATGACAGTTAGTTGAAGTTATGTTACCAAGAAGATGTGTTCTTAATTCTTGAAGAGTGAAGATTATTTTATCTTGCTGGATTGACAAACAGCAGAGGAAGATTACTAGCTATTGGCATTCTCTAGTAATATCAGATAACAGATCACTCGTCTGTCAGATAAGTTTAACTCTACTCATCTGATACCTTATATGAGCATGGTCATAAAACGCATTATTAGTAACACGCTTTTATAAGTAAACAGATTAGTGTCGATAGAGTTTCCCGCCCATCTGACATTAAAATAATAAAATTGAAATCCGCGACTCTCATCCGCACGATTAAAATCTGTCAGATTAGATCAACGGTTTAGATAAATCACGAAAACCGAATCAAAAGGAAACCTATAAAATCCGATCTGAACAGCATAGTCGTCTTACGCACTCAAAAATTCTCAAACTCTCTATCTCTCAAACCCTCTTGTTGCGAAAGTTCATTATTTTGCAGAATTTACTCACAAATCTCAGAAATGGACAAAGTTATTGAGGGAAGATACTTCAACTACAACAAATTCCATTTCTCTGGCACCGATTTGATGCGCGCTTTACTGGAAAAGATCAAGGAAGCATCTTTGGTCCCAGTCTTGGAAGCACACGAAGATAGGGTTTATCTTGAAGATGTATACCACTTCTATACTTCCAGGGAGTTCAACGATGATGACACCGTTATGACTGCTGTCATAGGTGGTAAGAAAATTGCTGTATCTGCTGCTGTTTTACATGAACTTTATAAGCTGACAGACAAGGGAGGAGATGTGACCGCGTTAGGGTCAGAAAAAGAAGAGGAATTTTGGGGAATTTGTGCTAAGAAGGGAGAGGAGATGACTGGGACTTTAATGAAGACCCAGCTGAAGGATGAATACCAAAGATTTGCTGATATCATAGCAAAGGTTTTGGATTGTGCTACGGGTTCTCTGGATGGTTTACCTAGAAGAAGGCTTCACACTATGATTTGCATCTACTATGGGATGAAAGTGAACTGGGCTGCTCATGTTTATGAGCTGATAAGTGATAAAAGGCATTCTCATGCCATTCTGCTGAGTAACTTGTTTGCCTCTCTACAATGCCCTATGGGTGGAGGAAAGCAAACCCATGGAAGCAAAGAGTTCAAACTTTACGAACCAGTAAGGCAACTGGTGGAAAAACCAAAGAGAAAAGCACCCAAACAGGCTAAGAAGACTCCTTCTAAGAAGAGCAAGAAGGAAGGTCAGACTAGTCAGTCTGCTGAGCCAACAGCACAGTCTGCTGTTGTAGCTGGATCAGCAGAGCCTGAAATTGAAGTCTCTAAGAAGGTGGTAGATGACTTCACTG
The DNA here is from genome assembly GCA_038501285.1 of Penstemon eatonii. Classification (NCBI taxonomy): domain Eukaryota; kingdom Viridiplantae; phylum Streptophyta; class Magnoliopsida; order Lamiales; family Plantaginaceae; genus Penstemon; species Penstemon eatonii. Next base: position 1,916,406 of record JBCEGF010001339.1, read on the forward strand.
TTGAAATTGAAAACATGAAGACAGGGTCATCCTCTGAAGGAACTGAGTCTGAAGAGGAAATTCCACTTCAAAGACTGAAGAGACTAAGGACTAGGAGTGAGGCAAGGGGACCTCCTACTGCCAACCCCCCTGCTATCAAGAAGATTCCTAAGTCAAAGGCCAAGAGAAAGGTCACTTTCCCTGAAGAGCCTGCTGTAACTGTGAGGAAAACAACAACTGAGGCAGAAAGGCCATTGCATATTGAAGAACCAGTTGTTGAAACTGCAAAGGCTGCTACTGCTGAACCAGAAAGTGTTCCTACAGTTGAAGGGACAACAGAAGACTCTACTGCTGCACTATCTGCTGATGTAGAAAAGGAACAGCAGATTAGTACACCACAAGAGGGAGAAATTCTGTTGCTGCATCCTACTCCAGTTGCTGCAACACCTATTCAAATAGTTGAAAGTCCTGAAGCTAAAAGAAAAAGAGCCATTAAGGGCAAAGCTTCAACTTGTATAACTGCTGCAGAGAAGAAGAAACTGGATGATGCTGAAAAGCAAAGGATGGCTGCTGAGAAAGCAGAAGAAGATAGGCTGAAAAGCCTAGAATTAAAAAGGCTGGAAGAAGAGGCCAGCAAAATGACCCAAGAGCAGAGAGATGCTTTTGAGGCCGCAGAGTTGGCTGCTGTCATTGAAGCAAGCATGAAGGATGCTCATGGTCATCAGCAAGGTGGTGGGATAGTGATTGGTGAATCAAGGGATCCAAACAAACCAATCCCAGCTATGCCTGCACCTAAGATCAAGGAAAAGAGGAGAGAAGAAATAAGATTATCTTTAGAGATTGTCAGGGAAGATCCTGAGATCTTTGAAGAATTTCTCAGAAGACTTGATGCTGAAAATGAAAGAGTCAATCGTCTGACACTCTTCCACTCTGAAAAGATCAAATACAATAGATGGAGAGAATTCAGATTAACCAAGAGTCCTGCTGAAATGGCCAAGTGGAAAGAATTCAAGGCTACAGAAGACTGGGTGTTGAAATGGCTTGAAACAAATTCACTCATTCAAGCACTTGATTCAGAATTCTTTCTGGACAGGTTAAGGATGAGGATTTGTCATGTGGTCAAAGAAGAAGCCAAGAAGATCTTTGCATTCATTCCTGAGGATTTTGATGACTCTGTAGATCTGAAAGAAAGATCTATCAAGTTGGCTATTGCTCAAGCAATGGAGCTTTGGGCCAAGAAAGCAAGGAAGTTAAGGGGACAGCCAAGCTCAATGGTCCCACTTCCAAACATCAAGCATATTGTCTATGGACCAAACATCAAACCCTATGAGGAGCTGCCAGAGGAATCATCAACTACCTTTATTCCTCTTGACAACTTTACTTGGATTTGTAACAGGTCTGCTGTTGACAATGAAGGTTTGATGAGGACAGTTGAAGCTGTCAAGAAGATTATAGCCCCTGCTGATGGAGAGAAAGAAAAGTCATCTGATCAACCAGAGCAAAAAGAGGGTACTTCAGACCCATCTGATCAGAACAGAAAACAGGGAGACAAGTCTGAGGCTGCTGATAAATCAAAGAAGGAAGAAGAAATTCCAGCAGATCAGTCAAAGGAGAAAGAAGTTGCTGCTGATGGAGATGATCAGGCTAAGGAGATGGAAAGCACTCCAAGCCTTGTTGATAAATCAGCTGATCAGTCTCTTGTCCTAACAACTCAATCATCAGAGCAACTCATCAAAGAAACACCTGCTGCAACAACAGATATACCTTCAACTTCAAATCTGTTGGACTCTATTCATCTAATGTTTACCAAATCCATGAAGGAGATGAAAGAAGAGTTAAAAGCAGAAGTGTTAGCTGCTGTTCATCAACCTATTCAGAAGGTTGCTGCTGCTGTTCCTACTGACTTAATGAAAGATACTGCTCAGAATGTACAATCTATATGTCAGGATATGGATATACTCAGGAGAAGGACACAAAGCACCACTGAAGGTTGGAAGCAGATTGAACAGACTGTTGAATTGGCCCTCCAAGCAGAAGATGAAGTCATGGGCAACATGATGAAAGACTTCACTGCTTCATCAAATTGGATTCTGGGAACTCAAATCCAGTTGGGTGATCAAGGAGAAGACTTGCTCAAGGAAGTCAAGACTGTTAAAGCCAATCAACTTAAACAGCAAGCTCAGATCAATGCTATGGAAGAAAACATCAAGCTTCTATGTGATTCACTTCTAATCACACCAGTTGTGCCACAATATCCATCTGTCCCTGCTGATGATGACAAAAAGGGGGAAGAAAGGATATTTGGACAGCAAAGGGTTGATTTCCAAAGGGAAGGAAATCAAAATGCTGAAGAAACAGAAGTGTTAGAAGAATCTGAAGAGTCTGCTAATAATAGGAATGAAGCAGCAAATGAAGACACAAGCAGATTAGCAGATGAGAAGATCACAGAAGAAGAAGACCAAGCTGATGAGGAAGAATCTGAAGCAAAAGCCAAGTCAGACAAAGAACTAGCTGCTGCCAAAGATTCAGTTGAAGAACAGCTTGATCCTGATGTTAAAAAGAAGAAGCTAGAGCTGTTGATGCAGAAATTGGAAGTTGGAACCTCCAAGTCTGCTGAAGAAAAAAAGAAGACAGAAGACTAGCTTAGCTAGATTTTCTTTAAAAATTCTTGTAATCTTTTAAAGTATTTTGTACTTCTCATCTTTCAACTTGTAAAATGTAATCAGTTCTATATTTATAAAATTGCAAGTTTGACTCCAACATATCATTTCTATCTCAGAAATTTTTGAGGATCAAAACTTTAGTTTAGGTACAGGTACTTAGCTGGAGTTTTGTCATCATCAAAAAGGGGGAAATTGTTGGATGAAGATGAAGATGAAAGAAGACAAGTAATTAAGGGAAGGTTTTGATGATTTCCAAAACGTCATAATCAGCTAAGTATGGAAAGCTTAGTTCCCTTAGAAGAATATTGAACTGGTAAAAGAAGACATCAGAAGAGTTCAAAGTTCAAAGCTCAGAAGACTAGTGATCTCTTGCTGAATCAGCGAACAGAAGGGTAGATCATCAGCCGAGTCAAATCAGATGAGTTCAGTATTTGATCAGCAGAGTATCTATCAGCAGAGTCGTTTTGATCAGCAGAGTAGAAGAGGTCATGAGATTAGTCCAACGGTAATAAATGCACCTAAGTGTAATAAATGCTGTAAGAGAAGGGTAGCAATGGCAAATGATTGAAGATATCCTCGGATCAGCAGAGTGCATTAAATGCAGCATTAAATGCGATGGACAGAAAGGTACTGTACACAGTACGGAATGCTGCAGGGAGCCGTTTCAAAAAGAGCTGAAGGATGGATTTGAATTGTGACTTGCCTTCAACGGTCATAATTTCATCTCCATGTATAAATAGAGCTGAATTTCAAATCGAGCAATAACACAACAACAATCAGAGATCGAAATTTTGAAGCAGAATTTCTCTAAGTCTCAAAAGCTCGAACAGCTCACTCGTCTGGTGGAAGTCATCTGTTGACAGAAACCCAGTTGAAGAAATCAGAAAAACATTATCTGAGTGATTTTGTAATAGCTGAGTGTTGTGCGAAGTGAGAATCCATCTGTGTGAGTGATTCTACTTTAGAGGATAGGTTTTCTTTGTGAATTCCTATTGCGAGCTTACAGCCTTCTCATTAGTTGTTTAGGTGTAAGTGGAGAAATATTGTAATCTTTGTGATTATAGTATAACCCAGAATCTGTGTGATCTGGAAGAGTGGACTAAAGGATTTTTATCCATATAACCACTATAAAAATTCTTTGTGTTATCTTGCATTTAAAGTTTTCTTGCATATTTTAAAGTTTGCATTTTAAACACTTTGAATCAAACAAAAGATTTTATAAGGAGTTTGAAAACTGGGGATAAAATCTTTTTAGAACTTAGTTTACTTGTGAAAAACACTTTTAAACAATCCGCTGCAAGTATACTCTTGAAAAACTGTTTGCTGAAAATCAGCTAAGTCATTGTAAGAAGAGTGGTCAGTCGTCTGTTCAAGATTTGTTCACGATCAGACTAGTCTGCTTACTGTTCTTCATCAGCTTAGTCTGCTGACAGAAGACTGAAAAGTTTTTAAGTTCAAAAATTTTCAGAGGTCTATTCACCCCCCCCCTCTAGACCTCATCTGACCACTTGGGACCAACACCACACATGATGATTTCTCAATTAACATTCACATCCCATCCGTCTACCATCATTAATGTTAATATTCTGCTATTGAATAAGAACTCAAATATTTAGAAACCACCGTTGTTAATATACTCAGGTGAGTAAAAAACCAAAATGGTTAGCCGTTTATCACCTTAGCCCCACACAAGATTCACATATCATTTCACCGTCTTAAACCACAGATTGTGGTAATTCACTATGAACTACATGTTCTCTTAATTTGTATAATAATAATTTTAATTAAATAAAAAAACCCTAATTTAAATGGTAAAGTAATAAATCAATTGCAGTAATAAAGAAGAAGAAAATCTCAAGCAATACTCAATCAATTAATGGCTGAGTTCAAGGATCCTTCAAATTTCTTAATCATTGGGTTTACAAAAATTTTGTTTTTTTTTCTCTGAAATAGAGCAATCATAATTTTTTATCTGGATAAAACGAAATTGTAGGGATGAAAAACAGAGGTGTGGAGATGGAGGACTGTAAGAGAAAATAATCCTATGTGATGTATGTTTATTAAACTTAACACATATCAATAAATTAGGAGTGTGACATAGTATGGAACACTAAAATTGGGACAGGGGATCCGTAGAGCAGTTCCGGTATATTAAAGTCTTTCTATTGACCTGAAAGGCTCATCAAGCGATTTGAGCAACAACAAGAATCACAAACTTATGAAATTTATTAGACTTCATTTCACGATAAAATGAAAATTAAACTATTGCAAAAGGAAGGCAACCACCATGCAAGAGAAGATTGTAACATGTGGCCTTGTGGACTATTTTACATTAATTCACTTCAAGATATTATCAATCTTGCTCAAATTGACACATATGACATATCCATGCTGCCCAAACTAGCAACAAGGCATTACTAGTGGTAATATGAACTGAGGAAAGATTCACCCATCTCGGAAAAGTTAATGACAATTTACCCCTTATGGTATTCATAATATTCAATTTACCTCCTTGTGATTTAAAAAAAAAAAAAGCAATTTACCCCCCAGTAATTTTATAAAAGTTCCACACTGCCTCCCTGAAATATTTATATGTGGCACTTTACCTCATTGTATTATGATAATGAGGCAGTTTACCACTCTGTGTTATGATAAATGTGGCAATTTATCCCCCCCCCCCCCCGAATGTTACAAAACACTTTTCATGCCCACTGTCAATTTCGGCAAGTGAGTTACACTCGGCTCAAGGGGTAAATGACTCTTTTCAAACCACAGGGAGATAAATTGAACATTATGAATATCAGAGGGGGGTAAATTGGCATTAACCCATCTCGGACATTGAAACCAATCCACATAACAATGACAATGCTTTATGTGAATATTTAGAAGTATATGTCCAGCATCCAAAATAATGAGAAGTAAATCATGACTTGAAGAATAATTTGATTTTTTTTAAGTTAAGTAAATTTATTTGGATGATGAAACTCACAAGGTCATTTTAGTGCAGTGAAGTTAAAGCTTGGCTTAGGTTTGCCATTCGAATTGGAAATGGAGAGAATTTTACTTTTGATACCACAAGTGATCCTACTTCAAGTGAAACAAATAAAAATGAAACATCCATACATATGTGAAAGATTTTGCTAAAGTATATATCTCATCAGAGGACTCTGTCCATTTTATGAGCAATGTCTCAAAATGCCTAGAATGCTACTTTTATATGTCTATGCACACGTAGAGTCAAAGCTATTGATCGTTATAGTCTTAGATGAAAGACTAAATCCAAAATATGTAAGTATTAGGCCGGTGAGGCTAAATTTGAGGTTCAATGATCAAAATGTCATGGGTTCATTTATAATTACTTTATTTTTCTACTTTGATACCAATTAAATAGATTCTAATAAATTTCATGATATAACAATGTAGCACCATCAATAATATAAGTATTTACAAAGAATAATACTTAAAATGCAACAAGCAAACAAGCTATATCATCCAAATACACATTTTCATGTGAATAAATGATGCATTTCAAAGAATGCGAGTACGATATATCAAATAGCTGCTGGCCAACCACCTTTCCGAGGATCACTAACTGCAGTTAGTATACCGCGAAACACATTTCCGTTTCTCAATTTCCTACCCAAGCTCATCACATTGTCTTCGAGATCCTGAACCACAAGCTGGCAAATTGCCCCCCCTGCTTTACCGTGCAGCCGATGACCCCTTTCTCTCAAAAAATTCTTCCTCTCTTCAGAAAGTTCGATGTGCTCTCCATCCACAATCGTCCAGTTCTCATATGAGACAACATTTGGAATCAGCTGCATACATATAAATAAATTTTCAATAAAATCATTTATTTTACGGTCTATAAATTTTCTATGTAATTTTTATGTACCATGTGGTAGACTCTTGCTTTCTGGACAGCTGCTAAAGGTTTCATCCCCAGTAAAAAATGGTTGATGAAAACTTGAACAACTGCCGGAATAATATCCAGCCCACCACTTCCGCCTATCACCCCTGCTAACTGATTATCCTTTAGGATAATAATCGGGGTCATGGAGGATAAGGGTCGTTTGTTTGGTGTAATAAAGTTACTTGGAGCAGGAGGGAGTTTATCTGGAGTTATATCAGTTGGTATTGAGAAATCATCCATTTCGTTGTTGAGAATGATACCCGTAGAAGAGGAAAGCACACCACCTCCAAAAGGATAATTCACTGTAGTTGTCATTGATACCGCATTTCTATCTGAATCCACAACACAGAAATGACTAGTCCCGTGATCTCTAAGCTGGCTCCACCTGGAAACAAACACGGGTCTAATTAGGACTCGTTCTGAAATCAAGAACCGATCAAATTATGAAGAAAAAAATGAACCTTGGGAGATAGTATTCAGAAGGGAATGTGGTGTTGTCGAATATCTTTTCTTGAATTCTTTTCGCGAAAGATGGGGAAAGCATGTTGGAAATAGTTTTACTTATGTTAACAAATTCAGGGTCTCCCAAGTTCATTCTAACGGCAAACATGTGTTTCAAAGCTTCAATCAAACGATGCAGGCCTAAAGGACCTTTCACGGAATTTGGAGTTCCGTAACTATCTAAAATATTAAGAACCTGAACAAATGATAATCAATATATATGTGACAAAAAATGCACATAAAAATAAAGTTCAGATTGAGTCGAAAGCTCACTAGAGAAATCCCGACTGTTCCACTAGAAGGAGGAGGCATTCCGAGTATTTCATATCCCATAACATTTACATTTACTGCATCTGTAACTTTTACTCGGTAATTTCTCAAATCCTCCATGGTTAATATCCCACCAGCTTTATTCACATCTTCAACCAACTTTTCACCAACTGATCCATTATAAAAGGCTTCAGGTCCTTGTTCTGCTACTGCTTTTAATGTATTCCCAAGTTCCACATTGTAACACTTATCGCCAGCTTTTAGTAGTTTACCATTTGGTGCAAAGACTTGTCGTAAACCAGGGTCGTTCTTTATCGTTTTAGCTTCATTAGCAATATTTCTTGAAAGATATGGACTGATGATAAAACCTTCTTTAGCAAGTTTGATTGAAGGTTCAAATAAAGTTCGCCAAGGCAACCGCCCGTATTTCAACCAAGCGATGTGGAGCCCGGCTATCTCACCGGGCACGCCCATAGACAGCGCTCCTTGGTACTTGGCTACTTTATTGTTCGCATACATATTCTTCTCCAAGAAAATATATATCATCATTACGTACAGAAGTAGTCTTATTCCGTATGAAAAGATTATTTTTATTGTACAGCGGGAGCTGTTCTGGTTTCGTACTTTGATCCGAAATGTTGAGAATAGTTTCACTTTTACTACCATAAAATATTATGTCTGTATATGGTTAACACTTTTGGTCCCCTCCCATATTGAATAGAACGCTAAGATGGGACCAAATGTGCAAAGTTTTTACAAAATTTAGGACAACTCGTTTAATTTGTGGGATTAAAATGCAATTTTTCCAATACTCGATTATCGTGTGTCAAAAAAAAACCATCGATTACCTGTGAAGCGGCAGCTGGAGCAGTTTCCCTCATGTCAATGGCTAATGGGGCATCTGAAGATGATGAAGATCGAACGACCATAAAACCTCCACCTCCTACACCACTTGACACTGGACTAACAACTCCAAGGCACACTGTAGTTGCAACCGTGGCATCAACAGCGTGTCCGCCTTTCTCGAGTATAGAGACACCAATTTCCGAGCAACGGCCATCATCAGCAGCAACAACTGCTTGATTCGACTCAACAATGTCGCTCTTACCACCAATCGGTAATCTATAACTGGGTTTACGATCGTCTCTCCCTTCCCCAAAGTTTAAGTGATCACGTCCTAGTTCAAGGCCTGTAATTGTAAATATGACCCCCTTTGACTTAACGGCCATTATTCAACTATAACGGAAACTATTAAATGTCTGAAATGCCCCTATATTTTATGAGAAAAAATAATTGACAAATATCTTCAATTATGAAAAGACAAAAATACCCCCACAAGGCTAGAGGTCTTGCAAAGATGTCTTTTAAAAAATGCCTTTTCACTCATCCAATTATATTTCCTTCCATAGTGGTCGAATTTTTTAATTCTTTGTTGGAAGTTTCAACCACAAGAAAAAAAAAATTGTGTTAAAAGTTATAGCTGATAATAACGATGCAAGTCATATCTTTAATTGCGCATCGACACGAGATCAATTTTTGTTAGACTAACCAATTTATTCCATAAAAGTTGGTTTGATTTCTACTTCACAGTTCACACACAAAACACACTTGAAACTCTAAAACATCAAGAATTTCTACCCTTATAATTATATTAACAGAAAAGAATAAATTTTGACAAAAGAGAAAGGCAAAGGAAACTGACATGCTATTGATGTAAGTGCAAGGATGAACAACAATACTCTGTTCCATCTCGTCTTTCTGTCCAAATTCCCATCGATTTCGAGCAGTGAATCTTCTAAGCCCTGTTGCACCATATTGCAATTCTTTGTGTGTATTAGAGAGATTAATCTTTTTTTTTTTTTTAATTTTCTTTTTGTTATGGAATCTTTAATAAGTGGCAGGGACTTGATTGTTGTTTTCTGAAAGTAAGTACGGGGAGTCTAGGGTGCGACCCTCCGTAACTGAACTCATGTGCGGCCACCCCTTAGAATCGCGCCATGTGGCAGCGTAACTAAAGATTATTTTTTCTAATTATTTTCGATTTTATAAATGTCCAGAATACCCTTTTAATTTTTTTTTTAATGAAAATTTAAATTATCACATAAACACGAAATGTCTTTTATATCCTTTTTAATTATCTTAATTAAAACAATTGTTTCAATTGGGTTTAGAACCCAGGTCTCCAAGTTGAGAATATTAACTACCCAACCAATTTTCAAACTCATATTTTGTGATTAAAATTGACAAATAAATGTACAAATAACATATAATGAGATTTACTTCCACAATTAATTAGTTCCATAAAAAATTCTCAAAATAAGATTTTGACAAATATTTAGGCATTTGCTACATTATGATTTCAATCTATTTATTCATATTGTTTAAAAAACATTATATAATAAAATATTGACATTAAATATATGAATATTCTTATGAAAATGATATTTGAAACTGAAATTTTGAATTGAACCTTCATGTACATTGGTTAAAAGATTTTGATGCCAAATATGTACATTTAAGAAATAGAGGGACCTTTATGGAAACATTCAAAAATGTTAATCTCAAGTAGACTTTTTATGCAAATGTTATGCAAAAATGAACTAATGTTATATGAAATTATTATACAAGATTTAAAAAAAATAATAAAAAAAATTATTATACAAGATTTTTTTAAAATCTAATATATAAAATGTATTATAGACATTGATATTTGAAAGTGATATTTTTTAATAGGACCCTCATGCACTTTCAAAAAGTTTTGGGGTCAAATATGTTTATTTCAAAATTGAGGGACATTTGTTAAATATTAAAAAATCTCTTGTAGTATTTTTATGTAAATGGGCAAAATTTATATGAAATTATTGTACAAGATTTTTTGAAGTGTGTATTTTCTAGCCGGGACGTTATTAATGGTATTAGAGCTTAGTCTCCGAGTCAAGATAGGGTCCTCGAACGGGGATAGGGATGTTTGTTTAATTTAATATGTAAAGTTTCTTATAATAATTGATATTTCTAACTTATATTTTGCAGTCAGACATGAACGTAAGCTTTTTAAAAATATAGGGGTCAAATATATAATTTTCATAAATTGAGGGATCTTTTGTAAAAATGTAATCTACAATAGGATTTTTATGTAAATAAACCAATGTTATGTGAAAATATTGTACAAGAAATCGTGAGTTTTAGATAAACATTAGATATGAATGATTCTGAAACGAAAGGAAAATAATTAGTTATGTTAGAATGGTTATGAAATTTGATGTAATTAGTGGTTGGTCAAATTTGTTGTCAACAATTTTCATTCTCTCCATAGTAAATTTGAAAATGGTGAAAAAGTCAACATACAAGTATGGAGTTGTTGTAAAAATGGTGATAGAAGTTAACGCCCAATTTTAACGGTGGCACCAAATGTGATTCAATTTCTTAAATTACGGTAGCAAATTGATCAACTTTATTTTTTATGGTACCAAAAGTTGGAATCGTTATATAGTTTGGTACCGCAAATGCAATTCTCTCTTTATTTAGATGAAAATATTCAAAAAAATTATTTATGAACAAATTATTAACTACTATTTTATTAAATAAAATTATTGATGGTAAAATATTATCAATGTTACTTATTTTTATAAAATACTATGCATACATATAATTTTATTTATTTATTGTCGAATACGGATCTCTTAACTAATAGGATCGACCGAAATTTAAACATTTATCTAAGAAATTCGAACTTAATCGACCGAATAGAAATAAATAAACAAAAGGGGATTAAGGATAATATACATCAAAATTATTGATTTGAGATATTGATTTCGTGGATTCAAAAGTAATTGAGAATTTCATTTTTTTATAATTCGAAATTTGTAAAGCAATTTTGGAGAGGATTCATTTAAGGTGCAAAAATGGTGGTGAGATTATTGAAGGCATGGATGGTGTAAAAATGGTGGAGAAGTAATAACAAGAAATAATCAATTAAGTTTGAATGATTATGAAATAAAAGGCAATTATTTTTTAGTTTTGAAAGATTATGAAAGAGAATGAAATAAGGAGCAAATTAATTGTTAATTTCTATTTTTAAGTGGGGGGTTATAAACGTCTTCTTAAAACATAAAATTTAATGGGGGGCAAAAAGGTCTTTTCTATTTTCAGTCGGTTTTTTTTTTTTTTTTGACAAACTAAGTAAAAGGGCTTAATAGTCAATTGCATTTTTAATTAGAAATAATCCAAAATTAAATCCAAAACCTTTAGTTATCAATCTAACGGCTGCCATTTAAGTAAGCCGATCTAACGGCTGAGGGAGTAGGCCGCATGTGAGGCCGTAACTAATGGGGTCGCACCCTAGAAAGATTGAAGTAAGTATCTGATCAGAATAAATTCACTCTTGCACTTAACTCGTGAATTTTAGAACTTGGTACTGTGGTGAAAGGGATGTTTAATCTTTCTACGATTAGAAAAGAATCGTTTATGAAGATTTTGACTTTTGATACCGATTATACCAAATTTGAATTTTTCTGCAATATCAGATACACGAATACTAGAGCAATACGTTTTAAATGGGTCATAGTGGTATTTTTTAAAATAAGAAAAAAAAAAAAAAAAAAAGAACGCATTGCGTATCAGACACGCTAAAAATAATTAAGGGCATTTATTTTGACAAATAATTTCTATATTATGTACATTATCGGATTTAAAGTGATTTTCATGAAACACTTGAAACTTTTCAAAAGGCGAAAAACTTAGCAGATGATGTTAATACTATAGCTTTAGTTAAACACTTAATTGAGAGGGGAAAAACATGATTCACTTCAAAATAAAATAAAAAGTAAACAAAGTTTCCATTTCATTATTTTTATTATTCCTTTTTTAAACAATGATTTTAAAATATACATACACATATCTTAGTCGTATAGTATAAATTTTAAAAATTCATATCGTCGTATTCATATCGTATATGTATAAGTGCGATATAGCTTACAACTTGGAGTCGATAATACTTCAAAAGCAATTTTTGTGGTCATGTTTATTTTTTTTTACAGGTTTCATATTTCTTGTGTGTTGAGTATAGAAAGGAAACATTGAATGATGTTATTATTGTCAATATTTCAAAATCCATTTAATAAATTAGTTTACGAAATCGTGTTATACTTACCCACAAGTCATGCATGCGGAAACGCAAGTCAAACAATGCTTTTAAAATGGAATTATGTATGCTTATTGGTTAATGGTTCAATCTATCGGACTAAACTAATTCGACCAGTGATCGAACATGATGACGATCATAATGATTTTTTATTAATATTTGAATTGTTTTGCACTTTGCACCCCCAAAACATGGGAAATAGACACTTTACACTCTCAAAACTTAGATTTAGCACTTTGCACCCTCAAAATATGAAAAATACAACACTTTACACCATCTTTTATTTACAGGCAAAAGCTCAAGGGCAAAATAAGTAATTCAACTGTAAATTTTTAACACTTTGCACCCTCAAAGTAAAATTAGCAATTAACACCCTCTAACTAAGAAGAAATCAGTAACTTGCACTCCCCAAACACAATAAATGGGCTTTTTACACCCCGAAACACAAAATTAACACTTAATACCTTCAAATTAAAAAAAAAAAAACTCAAACCCCTCAGTTTTTCGGGCAAAGTTGACCATCAAGGTAAAAAAATCTAAGGCAAAGTAGGAAAGTTTATTTTTTTTTCCTTAAATTTTGCAAAATACAATTATAAAAATTAGAATACTCATTTCTCTCCCCATCTTTCTTTTCATCAATATATATATCCATAAATAACTAAATAAAGTTGATGTGATCATGAAGTGCCCAAAAATAGACTTGAAAGAATTAATTGAAGATAAGTTGTTGGGTCAAGAAGAATTACTTGTGCATCAAGATTAAAGAAGATTTAGTCTTCAATTAATTTGTGTTGAGTATTCTCCACCTTCTTTGAAGAGTTCTTCTTCATGAACTTATCAAAGATCAGTAAAATCTTTGTGGCGTTCAATGACTTATCAAACGATTCATCCACCATCGTTTGTGGCGTCCTACCGAACTTATCAAGCATTCTTGTGGCGTTCCGACTTATCAAACGATTCAGACAACATCGTTTGTGGCGTCCTCATGAACTTATCAAGAAGACTTGTGGCGTTCATCCATCGACTTATCAAACGATTCATCCATCATCGTTTGTGGCGTCTTCATTAAATCCATCTAAACCTGATTGTAGAACGATCCTTGGAATCCTAATTATTCGGATCTTGTTATTCGTGGCGAGATTCGTATCATTTGGTATCAGAGCAAATGATACCAAATGATACGAATCTCATCATGAATAACGAGACCCGAATTATTAGGATTTCAAGGATCGTTCTACAATCAGGTTTAGGTGGATTTATTGAAGACGCCACAAACGATGATGGATGAATCGCTTGATAAGTCGATGGATGAACGCCACAAGTCTTCTTGATAAGTTCATGAGGACGCCACAAACGATGTTGACTGAATCGTTTGATAAGTCGGAACGCCACAAGAATGCTTGATAAGTTCGGTAGGACGCCACAAACGATGGTGGATGAATCGTTTGATAAGTCATTGAACGCCACAAAGATTTTACTGATCTTTGATAAGTTCATGAAGAAGAACTCTTCAAAGAAGGTGGAGAATACTCAACACAAATTAATTGAAGACTAAATCTTCTTTAATCTTGATGCACAAGTAATTCTTCTTGACCCAACAACTTATCTTCAATTAATTCTTTCAAGTCTATTTTTGGGCACTTCATGATCACATCAAAAGTACAAGTAAACATCTAAAAGACTCATTGTCTATTTCAAAGAATCAAATACGAATTTAATGTTCAAAATACACAATTAGAAGTTCAAAATAAATAGATAACAAAATCCATTGTCTACTTCATGAACTGCATTCACCGGTAGCTCTTTAAAGATACATTTTTCCTGTTGTACACAACAACAAACTAGTACTAATACTATTATTATTTCTTCTTCATTCATATGGAGCCGTTTCTTTAATTTTAACTTGTTCTTTCTCTCGCCCTCTCTCTTGCCTTTTGCCTCGACTCCTTTTCAACTATACCACAAATATTAACAGCAGCTACTAATTTCTTCGTCTTCTTCTTCGTCATCTTTTTCTTCTCCGAGGATATTTTATTGCAAAATTCAAGGAAAAAAAATGAATTACCTATTTTACCATAGATTTTTTTCACCCTGATGGTCAACTTTGCCCGAAAAAACGAGGGGTTTGAGTTTTTTTTTTAAATTTGAGGGTGTTAAATTTAATTAAGAAAATCCACCTCAAATTTGACACTTTCTTACAATTAACCTCTTTCCCTTAAAATGTTTCAATTTTGCCTTGGGTATTATTAGTAATGTTGGTAATATTTTATAAATGTTCAAAATTGGATGTTAATTGTTATATTTTATAAATAATATAAGTGATAATTATATATTTACTATCAAAATAATTTATAAAAATTATAATTGCCCATAAGCTTTAATAAATATTGCAAAAAAAAAAAGTTATATACATATGTATTAACAATTTAAATTGTATAAAAATAAACCAAATAGAATTTTAATAATAATATTTCAGTCCAGAGAAATTGCCATCTTTTTTACAACAAACTAATTATCGAAGGCCGGCCCAAGTGCTAGGCAACTTGGGCCGACGCCTAGGTCCCCCGGTTCGGAGGGCCCCAAAATTTATATTTAGGCCTTTAGGAAAATTTAAAATTTAAATATTATTAATTTTATTAATTTTATGTATAAGTATGTATTTTTGCTTATTTGGTAAGACTTTCTCTTGATAAGTTGGAGGTCTAGGGTTCGAATCCCAATATTGATTTTTTTTTCCTATATTTCGATTGTTTTATGTTATTTAACTTTTTTTTCTTTTATAATAATTGTTCATATTTTTTATTTTTTTAAATCCCTTTCCTTTCTTAATAATTTCTTGTCAATGTTTTCCTTAATAAGTACTTTTAAAAATTTCTTTCTCAATTATTATAAAAATAATACGTTTTTTTTCTTTCTTTGTAATATGATTTTTCTGCTTAATACTTTTTCACCTAATACATTGCCATAAAGAATTTCGCCCCCAATAAAATTGGTCTAGCTCCATCCATATATTTATATATATGTGTGTCTTTTCTTAGCTTTATATATGATGTATAACTTTTTCGATACATGTTAATATATAATTAATAGAGTTAATAATGTCACAAAATGAAATGAAGTCAAGAAATCAGTTATGATATTTGTGAAGGTGTCATTGTGCTTGAACCCTAGACTATTATGATTAGAAGAAAAAAATCGTGATTTTTAAATTCAACTTGTTTACAAAATAAAAAAATACTTTTACCTAATTCGAGTAACCGTTTTATAAGCTGGATAAATCATAAACAGAGATGTCAATCTATAAGAATAAAATAAATACATACTAAATAACAAAATATTTCATATATAGTCTAAACTGATAGTTGAATTCAAACGAGTTCTGGTATTTCAAGAATCTTATGTCATCTCTAATAAAATAAATACATACTAAATAACAAAATATTTCATATAGTCTAGTGCTACTCGGTTGCAGTATATCAAAGGCATTACTAGTGGTAAAATGACCTGAGGAAAGATTCATCCATCTCGAAATAGTTAATGATAATTTACCCCTTTAGTATTCATAATTTTCAATTTACCTCTTTGCAATTTAAAAAAAATAATAATTTATCCCTATAATTTTATAAAAGTTTCACATTGCCTCCCTGAAATATCTTATTTATATGTGGCACTACCTCCTTGTGTTAAGATAATGTAGCAGTTTACTACCCTATGTTAGGATAAATGTGGCAATTTACCTCCCTATGTTACAAAATACTTTTCATGCTCACTCTCAATTTTGGTAAGTGAGTTACACTCTTTGGCTCAAGGGGGTAAATTTCTTCTTCAAAATTTTCACAGGGGGTAACTTGCTCTTTTTTAAATGAGTAAATTGAACTTTATGAATATTATGGGAATAAATAGGCATTAACCCATCTCGGACATATTGAAACCAATGCACATAACAATGACAATGCTTGATGTGAAAATTAAAGTATATGTCCAACATCCAAAATGAGAAAGTAAATCATGACTTGAAGTATAAATTGATTTTTTTCAGGTTAAGTCAATTTATTTGGATGATGCAACTCACAAGGTCATTTTGGTGCAGGGAAATTAAACCTTGACTTAGGTTTGTTAGGGAGAATTTTATTTTTGATGTCACAAGTGACCCTACTTTTTATGTGAAATATATGTATGTCTAATGTACATACCTCATCAGAGGAGTCTGTCCCTTTTATAAACAATGTCTCTTCATTGTAATTGTAATGCATTTTTCACTTACCTAGTTTATAAGTTTTAATTTTGCGACATACATAATAGGTCCTTTCCGTGTTGGAGGTTAAAGGCTGGCCGCTCGGTGTTTAACACCTCGATGCACTAAATGAAGGCTTTCAAGTAGTTCTTTCATATCATTAACCGAGCTCCGAGAGCTAACACGCTCCTCCTCCAAACACTTTTCGTAGTCGAGATTAGCTTGGACAATAGAAGAGACATCTCTAAGCATATATTGTTTTCCTGTAACATAACTAGAGATGGTCACGTCACGTAAGTAAGACTCCGAGAGAAAATGTTCAAATAATTTACTATTCTTACATGTTAAACACAAGAATTCCAAAACAGGACAACCAGATACTATATCTCCATTGATGTATGATCACCACGAGAAAGTCATTCATGCAACAATTATGGAACCATTAATACTGATTGATATAACAATGTAGCACCATCAATAATATAAGTATTTACAAAGAATAATGACTAAAATGCAACAAGCAAACAAGCTATATCATCCAAATACACAATTTCATGTGAACAAATGATGCATTGCAAAGAATGCGAGTACTATATATCAAATAGCTGCTGGCCGACCACCTTTCCGAGGATCACTAACTGCAGTTAGCATACCGCGAAACACATTTCCGTTTCTCAATTTCCGACCCAAACTCATCACATTGTCTTCGAGATCCTGAACCACAAGCTGGCAAACTGCCCCCCCTGCTTTACCGTGCAGCCGATGACCCCTTTCTCTCAAAAAATTCTTCCTCTCTTCAGAAAGTTCGATATGCTCTCCATCCACAACCGTCCAGTTCTCATACGAGACAACATTTGGAATCAGCTGCACACATATAAATAAATTTTCAATAAAATCATTTATTTTCTGGTCTATAAATTTTCTATGTAATTTCTATATACCCTGTGGTAGACTCTTGCTTTCTGAACAGCTGCTAAAGGTTTCATCCCCAGTACAAAATGGTTGATGAAAACTTGAACAACTGCCGGAATAATATTCAGCCCACCACTTCCGCCAATCACCCCTGCTAACTGATTATCCTTCAGGATAATAATCGGGGTCATGGAGGATAAGGGTCGTTTGTTTGGTGTAATAAAGTTACTTGGAGCAGGAGGGAGTTTATCCGGAGTTATATCAGTTGGTATTGAGAAATCATCCATTTCGTTGTTGAGAATGATACCCGTAGAAGATGAAAGCACACCACCTCCAAAAGGATAATTCACTGTAGTTGTCATTGATACTGCATTTCTATCTGAATCCACAACACATAAATGACTAGTCCCGTGATCTCTAAGCTGGCTCCACCTGGAAACAAACACGGGTCTAATTAGGACTCGTTCTGAAATCAAGAAACGATCAAATTGTGAAAGAAAAAACAAATGAACCTCGGAAGATAGTATTCAGGAGGGAATGTGGTGTTGTCGAATATCTTTCCTTGAATTCTTTTCGCAAAAGATGGGGAAAGCATGTTGGAAATAGTTTTACTTATGTTAACAAATTCAGGGTCTCCCAAGTTCATTCTAACGGCAAACATGTGTTTCAAAGCTTCAATCAAACGATGCAGGCCTAAAGGACCTTTCACGGAATTTGGAGTCCCATAACTATCTAAAATATTAAGAACCTGCAAGTCTCCAATGAACAAATGGTAATCAATATATATGTGACAAAAAATGCACATAAAAATAAAGTTCAGATTGAGTCGAAAACTCACGAGAGAAATCCCGACTGTTCCACTAGAAGGAGGAGGCATTCCGAGTATTTCATATCCCATAACATTTACATTTACTGCATCTGTAACTTTTACTCTGTAATTTCTCAAATCCTCCATGGTTAATATCCCACCAGCTTTCTTCACATCTTCAACCAACTTTTCACCAACTGATCCATTATAGAAGGCTTCAGGTCCTTGTTCTGCTACGGCTTTTAACGTATTCCCAAGTTCCACATTGTAACACTTATCGCCAGCTTTTAGAAGTTTACCGTTTGGTGCATAGACTTGTCGTAAGCCAGGGTCGTTCTTTATCATATTAGCTTCATAAGCAATAAATCTTGAAAGATATGGACTGATGATAAAACCTTCTTTAGCAAGTTTGATTGAAGGTTCAAATAAAATTCTCCAAGGCAACCGCCCGTATTTCAACCAAGCGATGTGGAGCCCGGCTATCTCACCCGGCACGCCCATAGACAGCGCTCCTTGGTACTTGGCTACTCTATTGTTCTCATACATATTCTTCTCCAAGAAAATATATAGCATCATTACGTACAAAAGTAGTCTAATTCCGTATGAAACTATTGTTTTTATTGTACAGCTGGAGCTGTTCTAGTTTCGTACTTTGATCCGAAATGTTGAGAATAGTTTCACTTTTACTACCATAAAATATTATGTCTGTATATGGTAAACACTTTTGGTCCCCTCCCATATTGAATAGAAGGCAAAGATGGGACCAAATGTGCAAAGTTTTTACAAAATTTAGGTCAACTCGTTTAAGTTGTGAGACTAAAAATGCAATTTTTCCAATACTCGATTATCGTGTGTCAAAAAAAAAAAACATCGATTACCTGTGAAGCGGCAGCTGGAGCAGTTTCCCTCATGTCTATGGCTAATGGGGCATCTGAAGTTGATGAAGATCGAACGACCATAAAACCTCCACCTCCTACACCACTTGACACTGGACTAACAACTCCAAGGCACACTGCAGTTGCAACCGTGGCATCAACAGCGTGTCCGCCTTTCTCGAGTATAGAGACACCAATTTCCGAGCAACGGCCATCATCAGCAGCAACAACTGCTTGGTTTGACTCAACGATGTCGCTCTTACCACCAATCGGTAATCTATAACTGGGTTTATGACCGTCTCTCCCTTCCCGAATGTTTAAGTGATCACGTCCTAGTTCAAGGCCTGTAATTGAAAATATGACCCCCTTGACTTAACGGCCATTAGTCAACTATAACAGAAACTATTAAATGTCTGAAATGCCCCTGTATCTTATGAGAATAAATAATTGACAAATATCTTCAATTACGAAAAGACAAAATACCCCCACAAGGCTAGAGGTTTTGCAAAAATGTCTTAAAAAATTCCTTTTCACTCATCCGCTTATATTTTCTTCAATAGTGGTCGAATTTTTTAATTCTTTGTTTGAAGTTTCAACCACAAGAGAAAATTTTAATTTTGTGTTAAAAGTTATAGCTGATAATAACGATGCAAGTCAGATCTTTAATTGCAGGTCGACACGAGATCAATTTTCATTAGACTAACCAATTTATTCCATAAAAGTTGGTTTGATTTCTACTTCATAGTTCACACACAAAACACACTTGAAACTCTAAGGGTGTATTTGGATGGGTTTTGGCCCGGTCTCGCGGGTTTCGCGAGACCGAGCCAAAACCCTTTCAAATGAGTTTTCGCCAAACCCATAAAACCATCAAAAACTTATTCAGAAACTCACATTCAAACTCTTCAAACCTATAAAACATTGATTTGACACCTACCATCTACTTTCCTCCCAAATCTCACTAAAAAAGACATTGATTTGACACATATCACCTATTTTTTTCCTTAAACCCCAACATCCAAAACCAATTGAAGTGGAGTTTCAACTTAATCAAACCACAAAATCCAAGAGCTAAAACTCATCCAAATGATGTCTCAAAGGTTTCATCGAAACCACCCAAACAAATTTTTTAAAACTGAGACCCGCGAAATCGATTCAAAACCCATCCAAACAGACCCTAAAACATCAAGAATTTTTACCCTTATAATTATATTAACAGAAAAGAATAAATTTTGACAAAAAAGAAAGGAAAAGGAAACTGACATGCTATTGATGTAAGTGCAAGAATGAACAACAATACTCTGTTCCGTCTCGTCTTTCTGTCCAAATTCCCATTGATTTCGAGCAGTGAATCTTCTAAGCCCTGTTGCGCCATAATTACAATTCTTTGACTTTTGGTGTGTGTATTGTGTGTATTAGAGAGATTGATCTATTTTTATTTTAATTTTTTTTTTGTTATGGAATCTATAATAAGTGGCAGGGGAGCATGATATGTTATTGAGGACGTAATGATTGAAAATGTTGTTTTCTGCAATTAAGTATTCCCTATATTCCATATTACGTATGGTTTAATGTTTTTTTACAGGAATTAAGAAATCAATTAATATCTTAAATTTTAGGAAAATAAGAGTGTAGGTGGACAAAATTACCCTTGAGAAGCAATTAAATTTTTTGTGATTCTCTATAATCCATCTCTTTCTTCTCTCTCTTTTTAATGAAGAACGGTAAAAATGTTAAAATAAAAATTAAGTTTATCTTGAATTCTTAAAGTCACATGTATAGTAGAATAAAATATTCTCTTTAAAAAGATATGTATTGTGAAATGGATGGAGTATCTTACGAATAGATTCAATTCTTGCACCTAACTGGTGATTTTTAGTAGTTGTGGTGAAAGGGACGTTTAATATTTTCTATGTTTAGAAAGGAATCGTTTATGAAGACTTTGATTTTTAATAACCATTTTACCATAATTTGAATTTTTCTAAACTCATTTTCATTATATTAGTTTGGTCTGGATTCCACTACAATCACATTATTAAATGAAAGGTCAACTTTTGAATTTTTTTCTAATATGGCATTTTAAATAAAAGTATTTTCCAAAATGACTCAAACTGAAAAGTATTTCCCTAAATGTACCTCTTGTGAAAAATTGCAGTTGTAACTGCGATTCTTCGTTTTTATGAAATTGTGGAAAATAAAAAAAATATCAAAAATTGCAGTTAGCAACTGCGTATATTGAGAATTTTTTTTTTTTTTGTGTTTTTTTATAAAATTACTTGAGTTTTCTAAGTATTTGATATTTATATTAGTAATAGTACTTTAAATGAAATATTTGTCTTCCAATTCAGGATAAATACAAGCTTATATAAGTTGAAAAATACAAGTTTTTCTTTAAACGGTGGTCATTTTATTCAAACCATGCAAGTTTACAGGCATACATGGTCACAAATTTCTTCTTCGAGGGCCACCAATATAAAATACTTAAGAGTTTGAAAAGCAATGCGAGTAAAATGCAAAAAATGCCTTGGGTAACTTATATTAGCAAGAAGCCCCTTGTGTAAATATTTTATCTATCTATTTTATTCTATATATAGTTTTGAAAACGAAAACACTCTCGACTGTCTCTTATGACTGATATGACAAAGCATATTTGTGTCAGAGCTTCCGAGGGGGAAGGGATGAGTCCTGCTTCGGAGCTTGCGCAATTCTACCCAATCTTTGTCTGACTTCTAAGGATATTTAATAAATCATAAATCTCTGAACTGCTGAGGCTAAATTTGAATATCTTGTTACATTTTTCTTTCTTCAATGGTTCAACAACATCAACTACCCTTAATATTATCCACTGATATGTATATCATCTTCACGAAGCATGTTTTAATTTTCAGATCCGATCAGACACTTGATTTATTATTTATAAATATACTCCCTCTGTCCCGATTTTGCTCTTTTTGCTACAGTACCCGATCAAACTTTTCAATCTTTTAAGTGACTTATCATTTTAAATTATTCACATTTGTGGTGTATTAAACCTTTTAAATATTAATATATAGGCAAAATTGCAAAAATCGTCCCAAACTAATCATCGACTTTGGATTTTCGTCCCAAACTATTCAACTTGGCGAATTTCGTCTCGTAATTTAATATTTTTTTGGAACATCGTCCCACCGTCAATTATAAGACGAAAATTGTGATTTGTCGTTAAATTATCACGTGACTACTTACGTGTCATGACGTGGTAAATATTAACATGAATAATTATATAATATTGCAGAATTCGTCCCAAACTATTTACAAGATTGAACTGACATTTCCATTAAATTATAAATTTAATATTGAGACTAAATTCATACAAAATGGTAAATTATGGGACGAAATTCGGCGAGTTGATATAGTTTGGAACGAAAAATCAAAATTAGTAATTAGTTTGTGACGATAATTCAATCAAATATTAAATTGTGGGACGAAATTCGGTGAGATAATATAATTTGGGATGAAAACAAAATCACTAATTAGTTAGGGATGTTTTTTGCAATTTTACCAAATATATATGGTGTCATATGATATTATCAACTTGTTAGTGAGAAATATTAATTAAATTATTATTATAATTTTTATAAATTTAGTCGAGTTGACTGGTCAACTGTACCAATGAATAAAGATAATTGGGACGGATGAAGTAAGAGATTACAAAGGTCATATTTATACTTGAATGGAAGACAAAGATTTCATTTAAAGTAGTATAACTAATATAAATATCAATACTTAGAAAACTCAAGCCATTTTATCCAAAAAATAAAAAAAAAAATCTCAAAAATCGCAGTTGGCAACTGCGATTTTTCTCAAGAGGTACAATTAGGGAAATACTTTTCAATTTAAGTCATTTTGGGAAATACTTTTATCCAAAAGGCCATATTGGAAAAAAAATCGTTAATTTTCCATAATTATTATAGAATAAACGGTTAATCCCACTTTGCACCCGTAAAACTTCCTTGTACTTTTGAATGTTTGCGTAAAACTCTCTCGTACTTTTTAACGTTTGAACAAAACTTCCCTTGTACTTTTAAATATATATCTAGGAAAGTTTTGCGCAAACATTCAAAAGTACAAGGGAATTTTCACAAACAAACTGTGTTAGTAACTTACGGAGATTGGGTGTTTTATGCAAGGTTTTTGAAAATACATGGGAGTTTAATATAATAAAAATTCACAGGGTAGTTTGGTGCAGGTTTCGCAAAACACAGAGTAGTATTGTGCATTTTTCCTTTTAAAATGACTTACAACCTAGGTTGTACGGATACTTCATAATTAGATACCGTGCAGTATCGGATACACAAATACTAGTGCAATACGTATTAAATACGCCACCGTGACATTTTTAAATATGAAAATAAAAACTAAATAGACGACCGTAGCAAATACACCAGAGAGCTTATTATACACGCTCAAAATATTTAAGGGCATGTATTTTGATAAATAATTTTTAAATTATGTACATTATCAAATTCAAAGTGATTTTCATGAATTCACTCAAAAAAAGTGATCTTCATGAAACAATAACATATGGTGTTAATACTATAATTTTTAGTTGAACACTTAATTGAGAGGGAAAGAAACATTATTCACTTCAAAATAAAATAAAAAGTGAACAAAGTTTATATTTCATAATTTTATCATAAATGTTCAAATTATAATTATATAACACATGTATCTTAGCCATATCGTAAATTTTAAAAATTCATATATCATATCTGTATTAGTGCAATAAGCTTACAACTTGGAGTAGAGAATATTTCAAAAGCAATTTTGGTGGTGATAGTCAGGATAATTGGATGAAGGCACGTCTAAAATTTGATGTCATATTTCGGAGTTTCAGGTCATGTTTCTTATTTCGTAAAGGTTTCATATTTTGTATGTTGAGGATAGAAAGTGGGGTAAATGCAAAATACCCCCGTATTATGCTAAACCTGCAAGAAACTACCTTATGAAATTTTTATTACACCAAACTTCCTTGTGTTTTCAAAAATTTTGCAAAAAACACCCAATTTGTGAAAAATAGGTTTCAAGAAATTATTTTTTAAACACTTCAAGTTGGTCCCTACAGCTTCACGTGATATATTTTTAAAATGATTTTTTTTAAATGTCCAGCATCCAAAATGAGAAGTAAATCATGACTTGAAGAATAAACTGATTTTTTTAAAGGTTAAGTCAATTTATTTGGACGATGCAACTCACAAGGTCATTTTAGTGCTGTGAAATTAAAGCTTGGCTTACGTTTGCTATTCGAATTGAAGAGAATTTCACTTTTGGTACGACAAGTTACCCTACTTTAAATGAAACATATATATACATATGTGAAAGAGAGTTTGCTAAAGAATATACCTCATTAGGGGAGTCTATCCCTTTTATGAGCAATGTCTCAAGGTTTGGAGACGATTTCAAAATGCCTAGAACACCGAGCGACCAGCCAACACTGGAAGGACCTATTACGTATACGTATCAAAAACAAATAAAACTTACAAACTAGGTAAGAGAAAAATGCATTACAAATGAATAATCTATAGCTCACACCTCCATGCACCAAATGAAGGCTTTCAAGTAGTCATTAACCGTGTTCCGAGAGCTAACAGGCTCCTCCACCAAATACCTGTCGTGGTCGAGATTAGCTTGGAGAATAGAAGAGACATTTCTAAGCATATATTGTTTTCCTGCAACATAACTAGAGATGGTCACGTCGCGTAAGTAAGACTCCGAGAGCAAATGTTCAAATAATTTACTACTCTTACATGCTGTTAAACACAAGAATTCCTGTTGGATATTTTGTTAATTAGTGAACAAGATCAACAAGGAAATACTTGGAGTATGTCTATCCGATATTTTACTCTTGTTGAAGACTTGATGAATTACAAGGACACACTTTACACCTATTTATACTAATCTAGGCATGTGAAGTACATGTATCCAGGGGCGGATCCAGGATTTTTGGTCAGGGGGGGCTAAACTTATATAAAAAAAAAAAAAAACTTATCAAACCGTTAAACTTAGAGTTTATATTATTAACGAGAAAATATATGACGCAATACAAAAATTGGGAGGTGGAGTTTGACAAAAATAAACCCCACGAAATATTATAGTCTCAAAAGAACCCAAAATATCTACATATTTACTTTGATAAACGACCACAACGGTTTTTCATCTTTTGAAACGTGTCCATGATAGCATCGTTTGAAATACTACTAAATGTGTCCCTCTCTAAAAAGACAACTAAACTATCATTTAGCCATTAATCGCCCAATTGGTTATAACGAAGTCGATTCTTTAATACATCTTCATAGCCGAAAAAACTCTCTCCATTGATGCAGTTGCAACGGGTAGAATAAGCGCCAATGTCACAAGTTTGTAAACCATCGAGAATGCGACAAGTCTTTTAGTTGCAACCATCTTCTTAGCAAGATCACCAATCCCTTTCAATCTAGAAAAATTATCACTTGAACGAACACCCTAATATAATTTTCAAGTTGATTGGGAAGGGTCGAGAGCTCAAGAAAAGAGAAGTTATTTGGATTAAATTCGGCAAGACGAACAAGTTTTTCTTTGTCAAAAGCCTCAAAGTGATTGGATGGGTTTAAGCATGCAACACAAATAAGCAACTCCGTGTTTACTTCATTGAAACGTTGTTCAACTCTTGCAATTGTCTATCTATCACCGAATTGAATCTCTCAACTTTGTAATGATGCTCGATAGTCACTTGTTCAATCCTACAATTTGGCCTCTCATATGGAAAATAGACATTACTTATTTGAGGAATTTCAATTTCTTGTTTAGAAAAAAAAAATAACTTATATTTGGACTGAAAATTTCATATTGGGCTAATTTATTGATTTTTTTTAAAAAGAAAAAAATACAACAATACTATTAAAAAAAAAACCAAAATTTCAGGGGGGGCTATAGCCCCCCCTTGCCCCTATGTGCATCCGCCCATGCATGTATCCAATTTAACTAAGTTTATGAATACCAAATAGTCAAAGCATGCATCTAAGTATTCATGTATCCTATCATACAATGCAACTAGAAGTTCATGTATGTGGATATTTATTAATCTAGGGGAATACATTAATCATAATACTCCTCCTTAATGTTTTTTCCGATAACTCCAAGTTTTTCTCTTAGAATTTGGAATTTTTCTTTTGGACGTACGGGTTTGCTTTGGTTCTTGATGGTCTTGTTTGGATCCAACTTGGGTTTGAAGATCCGATTCTCCCCAAATACGTCTTTGGTGGTAGGTTGAATCAACTCACAAGTATTTGTTCAATTTATGATCCAAGCGGAAGACTGTCATATAGTACCACTAACTCCTCCGTAAATCAAAATTAGGGGAATTATGTTGAAATTTGGTCAATATAGGATCCTAACGAAAGACTAACACGTATAGGACTACTAACTCCTTCGTAAATCAAAATTAGGGGGACTATGTTGAAATGTGATCAATTTAGGATCCAAACGGAAGACTAACACGTATATGACCATTAACTCCTCCGCAAATCAGAAACTGGGGAAATTTGATCAACTTAATATCCAAACGAAAGACTAAAACGAATAGGACCACTAACTTCTCCGGAAATCAAAAATCAGGGGAATTATGTTGAAAATTGGTCAATTTAGGATCTAAACGGAAGACTAAGTCGTATAGGATCACTAACTCCTTAGTAAATCAAATTTGGAGGAAATTTTTTGAAATTTGGGCAATTTATGATCCAAACGGAAGACTAAGACGTATAGGACCACTAACTCCTCCGTAAATCATAATTGGGGGAAATTTGTTGAAATTTGGTCAATTTAGGATCCAAACGGAAGACTAAAACGTATATGACCTCTAACTCCTTTGTAAATCAAATTTGGGGGAAATTTATTTAAATTTGGTCAATTTAGGATCCAAACGAAAGACTAAGACGTATAGGACCACTAACTCCTCCGTGAATCAAAATTGGGGGAAATTTGTTGAAATTTGGTCAATTTAGGATCCAAACAGAAGACTAACATGTATAGAACCACTAACTCCTCCGTAAATCAAAACTAGGGTAATTATGTTGAAATTTGGTCAATTTAGGATCCAAACGGACCACTAACTCCTCCATTTATCCTTCGATGGAACGGGTATGATGACTTCACTGTATGCAAGAATCATGTATGGATTGGAGAAGTACAGTGAACAAAGTTGGTATGCATACACGTCGACATCCGATCGCATGCCTATATAGACTGCTATTTCGTGGTCGCACGTTATCGTTTTCGTGTATCGAACATATACAACAATTTTACCATCCTAATATCTATGAATAAAAAAGTCAAATTAACACACAAAGTAGCTACTAATTTTATTTTATTTTTGTACTGTTTTGGTCTCCAGGAGCTCGGAGACACTAGGAGACCAGGTGACCAATCGATCTCCATCTCCTGGAATCGAAACATTTCCAGGAGACCAGGAGACTAATTGGTCTCCTAGTCTCTTGGTGTCTTCGGGAGTCAGGAGACCAAAACAGTAAAAAAAAATTGAGATAGCCTAAAACTTAATTTTTTGTCCACTTTTTTCAATCAAAATGCAATAGAAGATCGAATACTAACCATAAATGTTGATATTATTCCTCTAGATTGAAAGAGTGGGTTTTGTTTTTGAGATTTGGTATATAGTAGGGTTTTATTTTTGAGTTTTAGTATTTAGTAGGTTTTGAATTGTGGGTTTTATTTTATATTTTTGAATTTATTGGGGTTTTGTTTTATGTTGTTGAATTTATTGGTGCATATTTTAAGTTTTTTAATATATTGGGGTTTGATTAGTGGGGATTTATTTTATATTTTTTAATTTATTAGGGTATAATTAGTGGGGCTTGATTTTGTAATTTCTAAATTTTGTGGGGTTTAATTTTGAATTTTAAAATTTAATGGGATGGGATTGATTTTGATTTTATCAATTTTATTGGGTTTCTTTTTGCAATTTTCCATTTGATTATAACACTAACTAATAGGCTAATTGAGTGGAGACTAGTTTTGCAAATTCAACATTCATAAAGCTATTTTAATAAATTAAAAATGAGAAAAGGCCATTTTTGCAAATGACTCTTTCAGGATAGTAGTCAATTTTGCAATTAGATTTGCTTAAAAGTTAAAAACTTAAAAGCGTTAACTAGTGAAGTTAGACAAAATCTCAGGGGGTAATTTGAGAATAATGTATTCCTAGGTAACTGTAGTAGTGTAGTGGACCTGTTATCTTTAGCCTTGTTTTGACATGTCCATGAGGCCCAAATGACTCACCTTTCTTTATTTGGGCCCAAACTAATGTGGATGGGTTTCGGCCCGTTCAAATAAATGGGCCCTTAGTCTTCTAGGAGTTCCAAAAATTTGAAAATGTGTTGTAAATTCTTTTTTTTTTTTCTTTTCAACGGTATTCAATTTTTCAAATCTTCGTAAATGTAAATTGTATTAGCGGTTATTTTATTTACTAAGATTTTAGGTAGGCCATTTTTCTAAGTTGGGCAGTTTCAAAAATTGTTTTTGACAAAAATAGTCCTATTTGAAAATCCCTTTAAGAAACAATATTTCAGATATTGCAATTTTCCTTCAATTAAAATCTCAAGAAAGAAAAATTATTTTGTGTCTACAATTTTTACCTTTTAACTTTGTACCTATAAAAAATAATAAAAATAGTTGAATTGACTATATCACAATAATTTCGCAAGGAAATCCAGGCAGCGCCAGATTACTTAACTACTAACATTGGTCAAATTACGTTTAGCACCCAGAAATATTTAGAGCAATTCATAAATATTTAACTTAACTCCTATACTAAGCTTTTATAGAGCAAGTATTAGGTTGTAATTAAAATTAAGCCTTTTTTTTTTACAGCGTAAAATTAAGCCTTTACAAGCTGCAGGAAGTCGTGATGTGTTACAATGAAAGATAAAAACATCCTATATGTTTTCTAACTCACAAAAAATTCTATGTATTATTTTTACTTTCCTAAACCCCCCTGTGCTTGGTTTTAATTACTACACTCACCCAAGTATATATTATTTGGATTGCTTGTGGTAATTAAAACCAAACATGGGGGGATTTTTTGGAGTAAAAATAACACATAAATTTTTTGGGAAGTTAAACAAAACATATGAGTTATTTTAGTCTTTCGCTCTAACATATCATGACTTCCCTCAGGTTGTAAAGGCTTAATTTTGTTTTTATCATCAAATCAACACTTATAATGATATTTTTTATATAAATTTTTAAAGTTAGGCTCGATAAACTATAAATATAATTTTTTTAACATATATAACTATTCAAACTCGATTTCTATTTGATTTAATGAAAGTCATTCATTCTGGTGGTGACCACCTAACATGTGATTACACCCTTCTCGCACGTCTTTGTTGTCTGTTACTAAAAGGTGATGGGTTTATTTGTAATTAGTTTATCTTTCTACTTTGATAATTGATACCAATAAAATATATTCGAATAAATTTCTGATATAGTGATTGATATAATGATGTGACACCATCAATAATGTAAGTATTTACAAAGAATGATGCCTAAAATGCAACAAGCAAACAAGCTATATCATACAAATACACATTTTCATGTGAATAAATGATGCATTTCAAAGAATGCGAGTACGATATATCAAATAGCTGCTGGCCAACCACCTTTCCGAGGATCACTAACTGCAGTTAGTATACCGCGAAACACATTTCCGTTTCTCACTTTCCGACCCAAGCTCATCACATTGTATTCAAGATCCTGAACCACAAGCTGACAAATTGCCCCCCCTGCTTTACCGTGCAGCCGATGACCCCTTTCTCTCAAAAAATTCTTCCTCTCTTCAGAAAGTTCGATATGCTCTCCATCCACAACCGTCCAGTTCTCATACGAGACAACATTTGGAATCAGCTGCACACATATAAATAAATTTTCAATAAAATCATTTATTTTCTGGTCTATAAATTTTCTATGTAATTTCTATATACCCTGTGGTAGACTCTTGCTTTCTGAACAGCTGCTAAAGGTTTCATCCCCAGTACAAAATGGTTGATGAAAACTTGAACAACTGCCGGAATAATATTCAGCCCACCACTTCCGCCAATCACCCCTGCTAACTGATTATCCTTCAGGATAATAATCGGGGTCATGGAGGATAAGGGTCGTTTGTTTGGTGTAATAAAGTTACTTGGAGCAGGAGGGAGTTTATCCGGAGTTATATCAGTTGGTATTGAGAAATCATCCATTTCATTGTTGAGAATGATACCCGTAGAAGAGGAAAGCACACCACCTCCAAAAGGATAATTCACTGTAGTTGTCATTGATACCGCATTTCTATCTGAATCCACAACACAAAAATGACTAGTCCCGTGATCTCTAAGCTGGCTCCACCTGGAAACAAACACCGTCTAATTAGGACTCGTTCTGAAATCAAGAAACGATCAAATTATGAAGAAAAAAATGAACCTTGGGAGATAGTATTCAGGAGGGAATGTGGTGTTGTCGAATATCTTTTCTTGAATTCTTTTCGCGAAAGATGGGGAAAGCATGTTGGAAATAGTTTTACTTATGTTAACAAATTCAGGGTCTCCCAAGTTCATTCTAACGGCAAACATGTGTTTCAAAGCTTCAATCAAACGATGCAGGCCTAAAGGACCTTTCACGGAATTTGGAGTTCCGTAACTATCTAAAATATTAAGAACCTGAACAAATGGTAATCAATATATATGTGACAAAAAATGCACATAAAAATAAAGTTCAGATTGAGTCGAAAACTCACTAGAGAAATCCCGACTGTTCCACTAGAAGGAGGAGGCATTCCGAGTATTTCATATCCCATAACATTTACATTTACTGCATCTGTAACTTTTACTCTGTAATTTCTCAAATCCTCCATGGTTAATATCCCACCAGCTTTCTTCACATCTTCAACCAACTTTTCACCAACTGATCCATTATAGAACGCTTCAGGTCCTTGTTCTGCTACTGCTTTTAACGTGTTCCCAAGTTCCACATTGTAACACTTATCGCCAGCTTTTAGTAGTTTACCATTTGGTGCATATACTCGTCGTAAACCAGGGTCGTTCTTTATCGTTTTAGCTTCATTAGCAATATTTATTGAAAGATATGGACCGATGATAAAACCTTCTTTAGCAAGTTTGATTGAAGGTTCAAATAAAGTTCTCCAAGGCAACCGCCCATATTTCAACCAAGCGATGTGGAGCCCGGCTATCTCACCAGGCACGCCCATAGACAGCGCTCCTTGGTACTTGGCTACTCTATTGTTCGCATACATATTCTTCTCCAAGAAAATATATAGCATCATTACGTACAGAAGTAGTATAATTCCGTATGTAAAGATTGCTTTTATTGTACAACGGGAGTTGTTCTGGTTTCGTACTTTGATCCGTTGTTGAGAATAGTTTCACTTTTACTCCCATAAAATATTGTGTCTACAATTTTGGTCCCCTCCCGTATTGAATAGAAGGCCAAGATGG
Source organism: Penstemon eatonii (assembly GCA_038501285.1). Taxonomy (NCBI): domain Eukaryota; kingdom Viridiplantae; phylum Streptophyta; class Magnoliopsida; order Lamiales; family Plantaginaceae; genus Penstemon; species Penstemon eatonii. The sequence goes on from JBCEGF010001339.1 coordinate 1,948,222, forward strand.
GACCAAATGTGCAAAGTTTTTTAGAAAATTAAGGACAACTCGTTTAAATTGTAGGACTAAAAATGCAATTTTTCCAATACTCGATTATCGTGAGTCAAAAAAAGAAACATCGATTACCTGTGAAGCGGCAGCTGGAGCAGTTTCCCTCATGTCAATGGCTAGTGGGGCATCTGAAGTTGATGAAGATCGAACGACCATAAAACCTCCACCTCCTACACCACTTGACATTGGACTAACAACTCCAAGGCACACTGCGGTTGCGACCGTGGCGTCAACAGCGTGTCCGCCTTTCTCGAGTATAGAGACACCAATTTCCGAGCAACGGCCATCATCAGCAGCAACAACTGCTTGGTTCGACTCAACAATGTCGCTCTTACCACCAATCGGTAATCTATAACTGAGTTTATGATCGTCTCTCCCTTCCCGAAAGTTTAAGTGATCACGTCCTAGTTCAAGGCCTGTAATTGAAAATATGCCTTGACTTAACGGTCATTAGTCAATTATAATGGAAACTATTAAATATCTGAAATGCCCCTGTATTTTATGAGAAAAAATAATTGACAAATATCTTCAATTACAAAAGGACGAAAATACCCCCACAAGGCTAGAGGTTTTGTAAAAATGTCTTTTAAAAAATTCCTTTTCACTCATCCAATTATATTTTCTTCAATAGTGGTCGAATTTTTTAATTCTTTGTTGGAAGTTTCGTCCACAAGAGAATAATTAAATTTTGTGTTAAAAGTTATAACTGATAATAACGATGCAAGTCAGATCTTTAATTGCAGGTCGACACAAGATTAATTTTCATTAGACTAACCAATTTATTCCATAAAAGTTGGTTTGATTTCTACTTCACAGTTCACACACAAAACACACTTGAAACTCTAAAACATCAAGAATTTTTACCCTTATAATTATATTACTCAGAAAAGAATAAATTTTGACAAAAAAGAAAGGAAAAGGAAACTGACATGCTATTGATGTAAGTGCAAGAATGAACAACAATACTCTGTTCCATCTTGTCTTTCTGTCCAAATTCCCATCGATTTCGAGCAGTGAATCTTCTAAGCCCTGTTGCACCATAATTGCAAATTAGAGAGATTAATCTTTTTTTTTTTTTTTTTTTTTATATATATTATGGAATCTTTAATAAGTGGCAGGGGAGCAGGATCTGTTATTGGTTATGTAATGCTAGATTGTTGTTTTCTGCAATTAAGTATCTGTTCAGAAAAGATTCACTCTTGCACGTAACTCGTGATTTTTAGTATAACTTGGAAATGTGGTGAAAGGGACGTTGAATCTTTCCTATGTTTAGAAAAAGAATCGTTTACAATTATTCCAAAGTTTGAATTTTTCTAAACTCATTTTTTTTCCACTACAATCACATTATTAAATGAAGGTTAATTATGAATTTTTTTTAATATGGCATTTTGATAAAAGTATTTCTCAAAATGACTCAATTACTGAAAAATATTTTCTTAAATGTATCTCTTGTGAAAAATTGCAGTTGTTAACTCCGATCCTTCAAAGAAATCACAATTGGCAACTGCGATTATTCGTTTTTATGAAATTGTGGAAAATAAAATAAATAAAAAATTTATCAAAAATCGCAGTTAGTAACTGCGGATATTGACAATTTTTTTTTTTTTGGATTTTTTTATAAAATGGGTTGAGTTTTCTAAGAATTTGATATTTATATTAGTAATAGTACTGTAAATGAAAAATTTGTCTTCCAATTCAGGATAAATACGACCTTGTATAAGTTGAAAAAGACAAGTTTTTCTTTAAACGGTGGTCCTTTTATTCAAACCATGCAAGTTTACTGGCATACATGGTCACAAATTTCTTCTTCGATGGCCACCAATATAAAATACTTATAGTTTGACAGGCAATGCGAGTAAAATGCAAAAAAGGCCTTGGGTTACTTATATTAGCAAGAAGCCCCTTGTGTAAATATTTTATCTATCTATTCTATTCTATATATGGTTTTGAAAACGAAACCACTCTCGCCTGTCTCTTGTGATTGATATGACAAAGCATATTCGTGTCAGAGCTTCTGAGGGGGAAGGGATGAGTCCTGCTTCGGAGCTTGCGCAATTCTATCCAATCTTTGTCTGACTTCTAAGGATATTTAATAGATTATAAATCTCTGAACTGCTGAGGCTAAATTTGAACATCTTGTTACATTTTTCTTTTCTTCAGGGGTTCAACAACATCAACTACCTTTAATACAATCCACTGATATGTATATCATCTTCACGGAGCATATTTTAATTTTCAGATCCGATCAGACACTTGATTTATTATTTACAAATATACTCCCTTCGTCGCGATTTTGCTCCTTTTGATACAGTAACCGATCAAATTTTTCAATCTTTTAAGTGACTTATTATATTAAATTATTCATATTTATGGTGTATTAAACTTTTTAAATATTAATATATATGGTGTCATATGATGATATTATCAACTTGTTAGTGAAAAATATTTATTAAATTAGTTATTATAATTTTTATAAATTTAGTTAAGTTGGCTAGTCAACTGTACCAATGGATAAAGTTTGTAAATATATATCTATGTTTAGAAAAAGAATCGTTTACAATTATTCCAAAATTTGAATTTTTCTAAACTCATTTTTATAGTCTGGATTCCACTACAATCACTTTATTAAATGAAAGGTTAATTTTGAATTTTTTTTCAATATCATCTTTTAGATAAAAGTATTTATCAAAATGACTCAAACTGAAAAGTATTTTTCTAAATGTACCTCTTGTGAAAAATTGTAGTTGCTAACTGCGATTCTTCAAAGAAATCGCAATTGGCATATGCGATTCTTCATTTTTATGAAATTGTGGAAAATAAAAAAATAAAAAAATATATCAAAAACCGTTGTTAGCAACTGCGAATATTGTCAAAAAAAATGGTTTTTTTCTTAATAAAATAGGTTGAGTTTTCTAAGTATTTAATATTTAAATATTAGTAATAATACTTTAAATAAAATGTTTGTCTTCCAATTTAGGATAAATACGACGTTGTATAAGTTGAAAAAACAAGTTTTTTCTTTAAACGGTAGTCCTTTTATTCAAACCATGCAAGTTTACTGGCATACATGGTCACAAATTTCTTCTTCGATGGCCACCAATATAAAATAGTTAGAGTTTGACAGGCAATGCGAGTAAAATGCAAAAAAGGCCTTGGGTTACTTATATTAGCAAGAAGCCCCTTGTGTAAATATTTTATCTATCTATTCTATTCTATATATTGTTCTGAAAACGAAAACACTCTCGCTTGTCTCTTGTGACTGAGATGACATAACATATTCACGTCAGAGCTTTCAGGGGGAAGGGATGAGTGCTGCTTTGGAGCTTGCACAATTCTACCCAATCTTTGTCTGGCTTCTAAGGATAATTAATAGATCATAAATCCCTGAACTGCTGAGGCTAAATTTGAACATCTTGTTACATTTTTCTTTCTTCAAGGTTTCAACAACATCAACTACCTTTAATACATACAACTTATATATATATATATATATATATATATATATATATATATATATATATATATATATATATATATATATATATATATATCATCTTCACGGAGCATATTTTAATTTTCAGATCCGATCAGACACTTGATTTATTATTTATAAATATACTCCCTCCGTCCCGATTTTGCTCATTTTGCTACAGTACCCGATCAAATGTTTCAATCTTTTAAGTGACTTATCATATTAAATTATTCACATTTGTGGTGTATTAAACCTTTTAAATATTAATATATATAGTGTCATATGATATTATCAACTTGTTAGTGAGAAATATTAATTAAATTATTTATTATAATTTTTATAAATTTAGTCAAGTTTACTGGTCAACTGTACCAATGGATAAAGATAATTGGGACAGAGGAAATAAGAGATTACATAAAGTCATATTTATACTTGAATGGAAGACAAACATTTCATTTAAAGTACTGTTACTAATATAAATATCAAATACTTAGAAAACTCAAGCCATTTTATCAATAAAAAAAAAAGTTCTCAAGTCATGTTTATTTTTTTGTAAAGGTTTCATTTTATTTTGTATGATGAGGATAAATAGTAAACTGTGAATGCTGTCATTATTGTCAATATATTAAAAATCATTTAGGCTGCGTTCGGTTGGTAAAATTAGGTGTGATTGGGCCATAACTACAATGGTCCTATTGTGTAATAATCTGTTCGGTTGGGCCAACTAAAAGACGGGCTGCCCGTCCAATTAATACCGATTTGTGGGCCAGCCCGCCTTAGTGACCCGATTATAATACCACCTCTGGACCTTGGATTAAAATGTAATGGCCCAATTATAAATTCTATGCCCGAAATTGCCCTTCTATATCCGGTTAATAACAAAAAAACCAAGCAATATTTACAAAAATGCCATCCAATTATGTTATCTCCTCCACCGCAATTTTTCAAGTCATTTCCCAGGTGAGCTTAAGGGTTTGGAAGGGAAATAATTTCGGCCATTGAAGATTCTCCAAGGTAAGCTTATTTTTTGTTCCGATTTTTTTGTGCATAAATTAGATCCATTCTTTGGAGTAATTTTGGTTCATTTTTTGCCCAAATTAGTTACATTTTATTAGTAAAGCTTCACCATTTTTGAGTTTGAGATGTGAGCTTGAATTTTTTTTTTCTTTGACAGTGAAGGAGGCGAAGATAAAGTTGCTCAGAGTTGTCACCATTGTTGGATTTTTGCCATCAATTCCTCTCTAATTTTTTTTTATATTCCTTAAACTATACCTAACTATTTTAATTTTATGACTTGTTAGGGCTAACAAATCATATCCGTGGAGGCCCTTTCCGGTTTGTTTTTAAGTTCATAGGAAGTGTAAAACGAGGTACGATTTTGAATTTTTGGCTTAATTTTCCGAGTATATGTATAATTTTGGAACTACTTGATTAGAGTACATTTTGGAATTATTTCACACCTTTTTTTTCCTTATTTACCGAATCTATGTATAAATTTGTGCCTATTTGATTTGGGTAGATTTTGGGCTTACTTTGATATTTTTTTTGGCTTGATTTCCTACTTGATATGGGTTAATTTGAAGTATACTTGACATGTGTAAATATGGGAAAATTCTTGTATAGACCTGGTCTATGAGTTTTTCATAGACCTTGTGGTTGTAAATGAACCACATCATACATTTTGATGATGTCATACTCTCAAAATGTATGATGTGGTTCATTTACAACCACAAGGTCTATGAAAAGTTCATAGACCAGGTCTATGCAAGAATTATCCGTAAATATGTATAACAATTTCCTACTTGATATATGAATAATTTTGGTCCTACTTGATATATGAATAATTTTGGTCCTACTTGATATGGGTATAGTTTGGAATTAATTTGAAGTATACTTGATATGTATATCATATATGTATACTAATTTCCTACTTGATGTGGAAATATATGAATACTATTGGTCTTACTTGATATGGGTATAGTTTGGAATTAATTTGATTTGTTCTTGACTTTATAATTTCCTAATCTATCACACATAAAAGTTTTTATTTGATCACATTATTTGGGATGTATAATTTTATAATATTTATTTTGAAAGTGAAATTGAGAATGAATGGCCAGGATGATTCCAAACCAACGGCCAGATCATCATTCACCTTCAGGGGCAAAATTGTCCTAAATAACTAATTGGATCAACCAAACAGCCCAATTAAGAATGGACTGAGTAACTTAATCGGGCCACATATATCTGCCGAACGGGTAATTAGGAATTGGGTTGATTAATTTAATTGGCCCATTGTCACAATTGGACTGATTTCCAATTGTGACAACCGAACGCAGCCTTAATATATTAGTTTAAGAAATTATGTGTTATACTCCCCACAAGTCATGCGTGCGGAAACGCCTGACAGACAATGTTTTAAAATCGAATCGGAGATAAAATCGGTATGCTTATTGATTAATAGTTCGACCGGTCGAATTGGATGACATAATAATGATTTTTTATTAATACTTAATTTTTGGATAAATTACATATCCCTGAGATAAGATCTAATTACCAAAGTCTTTCTTCCGTATTTGGTATTACAAAATTTCCCTCCAAATTTGTCATCTTCTTACGGTTAACTCTTTGACCTTAAAATGTTCTAATTTCCCTTGTGTTTTATTTGTAATGTTCATAATATCTTATAAATATTAAAAATTGGGTGTTAATTGTTATATTTTATAAATTACAATAGTGATAATTATATATTTAATAAAAAATAATTTATAAAATTTATAATTGCCCTAAGCTTTAAAAAATATTTACATATTTATTAACAATTTAAATCGTATAAACATAAATTAAATAGAATTTTAATAATAATATTTTATAAATATGAACAAATTGTTTACACATTTAGTCAAATAAATTTATTTTCTAAACTAGTAAAATTTTATATTGTATATATCAATATTTTACTTTAATAAAGTTTATATTGTAATATAAATTCAATATATGTTAATGCAATAAAAATATTATTTATTTAATTAGTGATAATATAAATATATATTTATAAATCTTATTTAATTTGTTATTATAGAAATTGTATTAATAATAAATATGTAAAAAAGTTGCAATATTTATTGAAATTTATGGACAATTGTAAATTATATCAATCATTTTGATAGTAAATATATGATTATTATTTTTATAATTAATAAAATATAATAATTAACACCCAAATTTGAAATTTATAAAATATTATAAACATTACAAATAACCTTAAAGTCAGAATTGAAATATTTTATGGTGTAAGGGATTAATTATAAAAAGTGACAAATCCAAGGGGAATTTAGTATTCAATAAATGAGATTTTTTTTTAATTAAACCTTACCTTAGGGTTATTCGTAATTTACCCTTTATTTTAAAAAATAAAGGCTTTTTCTCAACTCATTGCTACGACATTAAACGAAATATATATTTAATACTTATAGATAGTATAAATGCATATTTTATTGAAGTTTATTTCTATTAACACGATGCGGGTATCTGTCAATAAATATAACGCGAGGGTGTATTTGCTCAATAGGATGTGTGTTGCCAAAACACCCTCAATAGGAAGTCACAGCAACCAAATGCTTCATTGATCTTCTAGTTTGATTTCAATTTAGAAATACAATGTCATCAATTTTCTCAGTTCTATGATGCATATTGCATAAACAATAATTCAACTCCAATATAACAAGATAAAACATGTATGTTGTTCTGTTAAAACAAAAGAACTTCCATAAATACACGATACAGAACGGAACCTACCACAAATTATGGTGTCCGGATGTTCGACACTTCCCAGGTTCTCAAAGTTAACAGCCTATGCAGCCTTGTCCATTAGCTGAATTGGAGAGAGAATATTGGCCTTGCTTGTCTCAACAATACAACCATTCATTACCATTTCCTCCAGCATGAAATGCGCTTTCTCCAAATGAAACATGATGTCCAGCTCACACTGCAAAATCAGAACTCAGAAATGCAGGTGGAGATGAAAGAAGTAAATCGTTCAGAATCTTGTCTGATGAGTAGTAACTTACCACATTGCCAAAATGACGATCCATCGTTTCAACTAGCAGGTGTATAAATTCCAAAATCGCAAGCTCATTCTGCACATTAGAAAGTTAAGAATATAATCTAAAAGTATTTGAAGAGGTTTTGTAATCAGAAAATAATGAAGGTTGTAAAAATGCATATTAAATCAAGATCAAGACAATGCTTACTGCTCATATAGAATTAATATGATAGTACACATCTAAACAAAACCACTCAAAGCTATTCATCCAGTAATTGTAATAGTATTCATCCCCAAAGGTATGCATATGAAGATCAACCAGGTATAAGCCATGAAAAATCTTTCACTAAAAGAAAGCATCACTTACTTCTTCATTGTCCACTCCAACCAGGAAAAATAATGATGCATATCGCCTATACACGACTTTGTAGTTCCGATGCTCAACAAATGAACACTGTTAGATCCAAAAACAATAAGTGAGACACAGAAGTTAAGATTTCCTTTTCATGAGAGAGACAATACATTTTGTGTAAATACCCATATTTTCTTGAATTCAAAATCAGGAAGAAATAGGATAAGATGAACAAGTATAGGTGGATTCCTTGTGCAAAAGAAAGGCAAGACGTATCATGTCGTGATGCAAATGGTTTAAGATTGTTAACTTGGTTTGGCAACAATGACAACAATTTTCAGCATGTAATCTCAGTTTTTCACCTAGAGAGTACAATATTAAAGATGAGAAGTCTAGCTACATTCACAATATATCAGCCTACAACTATTTTATGTAATACTGAGATAGCTGTAATTTTACAATCAATTAGGTCAACACATTGGTTTCTAAATCATTATTTCTGTCGTATAATGTAAAATTCCACAGCGGATCAATTCCATTTGTTTGATAAACCTGGAGTTTGGAAAAGATGTTAAAAATGAAAGTAGCAATTTGCTCATCTAATTATTCTATACACAAGTCATGCTATATTTCTAGGCTTCATGTGCCTAGAGGATCACCATGTTTTATTCGTACACCATAATCAGATTCTTATTTTCCAAACATTTCAATGTATGGAATTTCCAGGCAACAGAAAATTTATCAGCCAAATAAGATTGCTTAACACTTTCAGTAAGCATCTCCAGAATGCAGTTCCTCTAGAAACACAGCAAAATTTGGAAACCCATAAACAGCAATAAAAACATTTCATTCAAAATTCATAAAATATACCAACTCCATACCTAAATTTCCGCCTCAGGTTTATTTGTATAGCTTCAAACACTACTATTCCTCTGATCTTTTTTAGTTGCTGTAGATTTCAGTATTATATTCATAGGTACAAAATTTCAAACAATAATATCCAAGCAACACTTGAAGGCCATTAAAACTTTATTATTTTCTAATTCTAAATATTCACAGATTTCGTTAATACAAACATCATGCCGATCAATCATCCACAATTTTGCAACGATTAATCTAATATCGCTAAAAAACCAAATTCAAAGTAAATCAATTGGCGAATTTCGAGATTCAGGCACACGGCGTAAACCTAAAACAAGATCATATATTATTGCTAGTCTAATTAGGCATCGATTGCAACCTAAAACTAAAATTCTTATTTAATTGGTGCTTAAAAGCGAGACCTGTTGTTCGTTGCGGGCGAGGCATTTGCGGACGATTTCACCTTCGAGTGTGCGTCGTTCTTCGATGTTTAGGTATTCATAGTATTGTGCTAGACGAGTTTGACCTTGCTTGTTCACCATTAACACGAATCTAATTCCCATTTTAGTTTGATTTTTCTTCTTCAACCTTTGCTTGCAAATTTCGACTCTTTCGACCAAACTTTTATGCAGAAATTTACTTTTGATCAAATCTAGGACTCATACTACGAGTAGGAGTGACATTTATGTAATTTGCAAATCAACCCTTAAGTTGAGGTTTATATCAATTTGCCTCGAATATTTGGATATTTTTAATAACAAAATATATATATAAAACTCAAACGAAGCAGTTGTTCCAATTGATGAGGGGATGGGGAAATTCTTACCCAGATCGGGTTTGGCCGAACCCAAAACAATTACATGGCAAGTGTAATACACTTACTTTGGAATTGGATGTAACTCCCAGGAGAGTGACCAATCACAAAACAAGTGCAATACACTTGCTTGGTGGTTGGATGGGTTTGGCCAAGCCAGGCTTGGACAAGAATTTTCCGAGGGGATGACCCCATCACAAAAAATAGAAATAGGTAAAGAATTCTGGCGAAGGGTGCCCGACCAAAAACAAAAAAAAAGTCGTGGATTATTGAATTTTTAATCCATAGTATATGTTCTTCTAGGGGTTTTTAATTTAAATGGGTTATGATTCGGGTCGGATCATGCTCGACCCATATATTCAGCTTCAATTATGTCGAATCAGATCAGGATCTTATTCTAATTTAAATCTTGTTCGGAATATATCGAATTTTTTCTGATTCAATAAAATATTAACTTTAAAAATTCACACGATTATTTTTTTCTAAAATAAGTTTGTTAATGTTACATTTTCATTTAGTCCAACTCACGTGTACAAACTTTATTAACTAATATTCATACTTTCAAATGAAAATAAGCATAAAAGTGAAATTTGGTAAATAAATTACTAACTAATATCTTCTTAAATTGATGGTAAAATAATTTTTTTCCAAGGGTTTAATCCTTTTCGAGGCGGGTTGTACACATTAAGTGGGTGCCTCTCCCAACAGGAATTCGAACCCGAGTATGCTATTTTGCAGTGACTAGAATATAATTACTTAATCTAGTATATTGGTGTATACAGATCTTTAATAAATTGAATCGAACTAGATACATATTCACTCCATATAATTCAGATTATGAATATTTATAACCGAAGTATTATCAAATCGTACAACATACGGATCAAATACAAATTAATATCCACCCCATTAACGGGCCTACAGACATCACAATTCGTAACTTTGGATCGGACATAAATTCGGCCCAATTTCTGTATCAGATAGTTTAAAACCCTGTGATTTGGGTTGGGGAATTAGATACGGCCCATCTGTTTCATTATGGCCCAATTAAACTGGGTTTAAGAGAATTAATTTTGATTAGCAAACTAATCTTCGCCTAAGCAACCCCGGTTTGCAGCAGAGCAAAACACTGTTGTTCTTTCATCTTCGCCCAGCTTCTCTGCCACCCCAAACCCTCACATAACACACGCACAAATTCGAGTCGACCGGTCCACCATAGCATTTTGAGTATGTATAAAACGGCGTCGTCTCGACTTAGGGCTCTTAAGGTATGCTGCTACCTTAGCCTTCTTATTAATTGTTATGTACGAGCTGTTTACAGAATGATATGTATATCTGTTGAAAGCATATTTTTCTGTCTTAGTTATAAGTTTTCTGAATAAAATCGTTCTTATGATTCAAAAAAATCATATATTTCATGTTCTTATGGAAATGCTGGTTATCATACCAATTTTGGAATTTCAGGCTGTTTAGTTGCCCATGGAAATTGGTTTTTTTTGGGGGCTCGTTAGATAAGTTGTTTGGAAGATAGAAACTTGAAATTTTAATTAAGACTGATAATTTTAGTAACTGAAATATGGAAATAGACCACACCACTGACTTCAATTACTAAAATTTTAACTATATTACCAATGCATTGAGTTATCTGGCCCTGAGGCCTGAGGGTACATGGAAGAGAATGATTACAGCACTGATTTCATTTTCAAAATGTTGGTGGTTATATTTCATAGGTATCAATATTATTAATTTCGATTGTACTTGGAACCAATGTAAGCTGGTTAAATGGTTTGAACTTTTTTTTTTTTTTTTAATTCCGTTGAAAGGGCCGAACAGGTTATAGGGGATTGGCTAGATATGCGAGTGCAAGTGCTGTTGCGACAAATTCGTCTTCAGGAGGTCTCTTGAGTTGGTTGACGGGTGACCGATCCTCGTCACTTCCATCCCTAGATTTCCCACTTAAGGATGTTATTGTTCCCCCTCCATTACCCGATTATGTTGAGCCTGGGAATACTAGGATAACCACTCTTCCAAACGGTGTCAAGATTGCCTCTGAAACATCAGCGGTATGAAACGATTCTACATGCTGTAATTATTATCTCTCAGTTTGGTGATTGATTAAACTATTTAATCAGAACCCTGCAGCTTCAATTGGGTTATATGTCGATTGTGGCTCGATTTACGAAACTCCAGCTTCATTTGGGGTCACACATCTCTTGGAGCGTATGGCCTTTAAGAGTACCTCTAATCGCAGCCACTTGCGCATTGTGCGAGAAGTTGAGGCGGTTGGTGGCAATGTTACTGCATCAGCCTCTCGGGAGCATATGAGTTACACTTATGATGCTCTAAAGACTTATGTCCCTCATATGGTGGAACTCCTTGTCGACTGTGTTAGAAACCCAGCTTTTCTAGATTGGGAAGTTAGTGAACAGGTACGTTTTTCCTCCTTCATCTAGGAAATTGCTTCTCAGACTTCCTTTGGTATTCTTGATCATGAATAAAGAAGATACTTTGATGCTCTTTGCAGCTCAAGAAAGTGAGTGCTGAGATTGATGAATGCGCCAAAAATCCTCCGCACTTGCTTTTGGAGGCCATTCATTCTACTGGCTACTCTGGTCCGTATGCCAATGCACTTTTGGCATCAAAATCTGCAGTTAACAGATTGGATAGTACTGTTTTGGAGGAGTTTGTTTCTGTGAGTCTGAAAATAAGAATCCTTGTGTTTTTTAGTTTCTTTATCGACTCATCATACCTCATTGGTAATCTTTAGATTCTTTGTATGTTATTAAAGATTGTTTCTTCTAATTGTTGATAATATTTCTAGGAAAACTACACTGCTTCTAGGATGGTTCTTGCAGCATCTGGTGTTGACCATGATAGGTTGTTAGAATATGCAGAACCTCTTCTATCTGATCTACCCAATGTTACCCGTCCTTTGGAACCAAAGCCAATTTATACAGGAGGTGATTTTCGTCTTCAAGGTGACTCAGGGGTGTGTATCAGAAAATTCCCAATTTATATTATGAATTGCACATATTCTATTTATATTGATCTTACCAGAATTATAATACTGTTTTTCTTTCCTTTTTATCTTTTCTGATAGATAACTCACTTTGCTCTTGCCTTTGAACTTCCTGGTGGGTGGGTCAAGCAAAATGATGCCATGATATTAACTGTTCTGCAGGTTCATCATTCAGTCATTCGTTTCTCTCTTTTTCTGTCTCTCCTTTTTTCCCTGAATATTAAATATCGTCATGACTACTAGCTTATCAAAATATATGTGAAATATTAATATGGTTTAAGCAACCAAATAATGTCTTTTCTTAGATTTCCTTTACTTTCCAACTTGTAGATGCTCATGGGAGGCGGTGGATCTTTCTCCGCAGGTGGTCCTGGAAAGGGGATGTACTCAAGATTATGTAAGCTGAATTGTACTTATTGTACCTGCTAAAATTGATAAGTATGTGAACTCGTGTATAAATGCATCTCAACTCTAAATGTATGAATACACACCCTTGCCCGTCCCAAAAAGGGAAACACTGATTCACATACATGTTCATTTTTATATCCAATTGTATCTTCACATGAACACATATGTATGTTCTCCTGATTCTTCAGTTTCACATTTTATTCTCTCTTGTTTTCAGCATGTGATGAATTATATACCAATAGACTTATCATGCATTCATTTTCTTAATTGGTAAGCAGATCTCCGAGTCCTGAACCAGCATCCCGAGATTCAGTCCTTTTCTGCATTCAGCAGCATTTTCAATCATAGTGGATTATTTGGTATTCAAGCTACCACTGTAAGAGCCTTTTAGATTAATATGTTTCAGCATTTACTAGCTTGAATTTAGGAAACTGTGTTTTTTCCATGTGTTATGTTGCAGTACATTTTGGCTGTTGCCATAAATAAATCTTTATGAAGCCTGTGCTTTTTGATATCGAAAATGTGTTAGCTGTACTCGTTATTTCAATTAGATTGTCTACTTTCTGTATTGTGGAACAAGAAAAAAAGTTGCTCTCTTTTACGTTTTCTCCACCACACAGAATTTTCGTTCTGTCTATTTACTGGAGAATTTTAGTTTATTCTAACGAAAACTACATAGGAATACTAACCATTTGCTTAACATCTAGACCATATATTTCGTGACTACTGGTTATAGTTAAATTGGCGTGTTTGATTACAAACAAAGTAATAGGATAAGAAAATTGTTAACATACTGCAGACGATGTCAGGATAGCTTTCTTACTTTCGGACTTTATGGATATTTTTCATTTCAATTTTAAATTGGAAGTGATGGAACCTCTTAAATTCAGGTATCCGATTTTGCAATAAGTGCCATTGATATAGCAGTTAGAGAACTCATCGCAGTTGCAACTCCAGGAGAAGGTTCGTTCTGTTTCCATGATCCTCCTATTCATATTTCTGCCGAAATTTACTTCTGCAAGCTTGATTGCCCCTTCTTCTATATATTGCAGTTGACAAGGTACAAATAGACCGAGCTAAACAAACAACAAAGTCTGCCATTTTAATGAACCTTGAATCCAAAGTATGCAATTGTCCACTTACATCATTTTCTTCGACATATTAATCCCAAAAAGATATAAATAAGTCAAGTTTTCTTTCACTTAGAGTTGAATGACTGTCATTCTACGCGTCTGTATATTCTATTTACTATGTGGATATATTGCAGATGGTTGCATCAGAAGACATAGGAAAACAAATTTTGACATATGGAGAGAGGTATATATGTCCAGTAATAAAAGATCTCCCGTCTATTATGATATTCTATCGTAATATAAAGTATTTTGATTTTTAGGAACCCCGTGGAGCATTTCCTGAAGGCTATTGATGAAGTTACACCGCAAGATATTGCTAAAATAGCTCAAAAACTTTTATCATCACCCCTCACAATGGCATCTTATGGCGATGGTAATTACATTTAATTAGAGAATTCTTTCCCCCATTACATGTTATATTCCATAATCCATAGCATTCCGTGTTTCTCATTTTCCGTAAACTTTTTATGTTGTCAGTACTTCATCTGCCAAGCTATGATTCAGTTAGCAGCATGTTCCATTGAAAATGAAGTCATCCTCATGTGGCTCTGATCAGAGAGACACCATTTCCCGGATGTCCAATTTTGAGTTGCCTCTCGACCGAGATATTTTAATGGGGACATAAGAACTATCAGATGCTTAACAGTGCTTGACGAGGTACTCTTCAATATCTACTAATTCAATGTATGCTTTTGTAATTTAATCAGCAAGAAATTGTGATTTTCTGAATTTTTTACATGTTGAATTATTTTAACGTGTTTTTTGGAATAATGTGCCTTCTTGTTGTTGTGCTGTTTCTCTTTTGTGAAATAACACATATTCAGTCATGCTAAAATTAGGCATGCATTGGTTTATAATCATGTTTTTTGTTTTTTTGATGTGGGTTTCGACAAATGGAATTACGTATTTTAGCTTTAGGAATTATCAATATTCCAAATTAGATAAACCTAATTAATCATCCTTTTGGCCTAAAGTCGCACCCAATTCATCTACAAAATCTTGAAATCCCACCTGTTTATTTATTTTAGCTTGTTTTTCTCCCTTTTGAGAATTTTGACTAGCAAAAAGTTGTTACATTAAGGAAAATATTTCATTCGAAATGCCTTGCATCTTAATTAACATGTGAGAAAATTTGTAATATTAAATTAAACTCAACCTGCTTGTTTGACATTTGAGAGATTAGTTTGTGAAATTGGTGAGAGTTTATGAAATAATTTCGATTTGTATGATGTCGTTTGTTTGGATTTTGGAAGAATGGTTTGAGAAATAATATTTATGTAGTTTTTTTAGAAGAGTGGTTTGAAAAATAATGTTGATATAGTTTTTTTAGAGGAGTTTAGGTTGTAGGTGTAAGATATGTCAAATCATATTCGTTATGTGAAATAATTTGTATAAGAGATATATTACTTTATGTCAAACAAATTAAAGTTTGTTTAGTGTTTTTTTAGAGATTAGAAAATTATTGTTTATTTGACTTTTTGGTGGAGTAGTTTGATAGTAAATTGAAAGAGACTAAATTTATTTTAGAAAATAGAAATGATGTTTGTCTCGTTTTTTTAAAACACGATTTTTTTTTTGAGAGATGCCAAACAAACAGGCTTAATAACGTGTGAATCCGAACACCAATAGAAAACACAATAAGGCGAAGAAAGTTATTGCTGCAGAAGTATGGTCTGCATGTGACTTTTGGCGTTAATTATGAGGTCTTTAGCATGCTTAATCATAACCAAATTAACCGTAAGTAAATGATACAACACTCGTTTTGTGCCGCAGCATGCAAAGACAATTAACTTTTTCCGTCTTACTCTTTGTTAATTTCATGGATCAAAATTTCACGTCGAATGTATGATTCGGTCAACCAAATATTGAATTTTTTTTGAGACTATTCGGAAATGTTTCGGAAACACTAATGAAAAATTGTAAAAAAAGTTACTAAATCTAGGAAAATAACAGAGCTTAAGGCAAATAAATAGTTTCGGAATTACATTTTGTTTTCGTTTCGTCTGATTTAAAAACGGAAAATTTTCGATGGAAAAGATTGAAATATTAATCCATGGTTAATTTTTTGTTCAATCTAAAACTAAACTTGTTACGTAATTACAGTAAACATAATCTTAGGAAAGTTAAACTACGTAATTTTTTTTTTCTTTTTCTTTTAGAGGGCACGATGATTTATTCTGTATCATTTTGATTGAATAAGGTTTGGCATTGGTTGGACCCGACCCGGTAAAACATACATCCGATTTGTTTGATTATTCGATACCTTCCAGTAAAAGATACCCAATTCAACTCTTATTTATTCTAATTCGATACCTTCCAGTAAAAGATATCCAAGTACCATTGCACATGATGGGAGGTGTTTTGACCCGGATATATAGTCTGACTAGGGGTGGGCACGGGGCGGGTTCGGGGCTAGAGATATGGGTATAATAAATTTCGGGATTGACACTTCTCATTCCAAACCCGCCCCGGGTACCCGAATTATTGCGGGACGGGATTACGGGTCCCATATTATTTTTATTCATCAACTTTTCGTCCCCCTAATAAAATAATATTACAATATTACGTAATTATATTTCGTCATTTTCCTTTGCTAAATCGTATAACTTTAAATCATTATTACATTAAACATATCATCAATTTATCATAACGACTATTTCAAATATATCCAAATACGATCACAAAGTGAAAACATATAATGAGCAAATGATAAAATACGATCAACATCGAGTCTCAATAAGAAACTCCAATCCAAATACTATCTATAGTTATACCAAAATAATTTATCCAAGCGCACAGTTAAATTACGCAAAAGTTATAAATTTTTAAAATAACTATAAGTCTAAAATCATATAATGACCCATAATATTGATTACTAATAACTAATGAAAGATTTAAAAGAAATGTTAGGGTAAAGTAAAAAGGTTCATTTATTAAATATTGTTATTTAATTATATAAATAAAGTGTATAAATTATATAACAATAATATTATATAGGCGGGTTTGGATATTCGGGGTTGGAGAGACCAATCCCAAACCCGTCCCGTATTCCCATAATAAAATACGGGTATTCAAGTTCGGGTACCCAAACCCAAAAAATACTCGTCCCATTCGGGTATTTTAAAAACGGGACAGGTCGGGTTTGGGTTACCCGAACCCAACGCCCACCCCTAAGTCTGACAATAAAAGGGTTAATGGGAATTTGCCCCGCTCGATGTGATTTGCAAAATATTTAATTTTATTTTCATGTAATTTGAAAAAAAGTAATTTATCCCTATAATTTTATAAATATTACATATCACCTTTCTGACATTTTTAAATTTAAAAAAATACGAATTGATAAAACTATCCAGTGGCGGAGCCACATTAAGAGGAGGGGGGTGCATGGACCCCCCTGAAAATTTCTCCTACCTTGTTTTTATGTGTGTAAATATTTGTACTATGGTATTATTTATATAAATCTTATAATATATTTTTAAATGACCCCCTAATTATAATTAAAATTCTAATTAAAAAGGGTCCATGTTTATTAGAGTTTGATAAAGCTAACAAGTCTAAATTCACAAAGTCGTCGACATCAACTCAAACTCTAGCATATTCTTTTATTTTGCAATTAATTTTTAAGAATTAACACTTGCAAAATATCAAGAGACTCCAACTTCATGTAAACTTTTTTCATCTTCATCTCTATTATCACAAAACAAGCCTACTAAAAAATTGTGCAAAACACAAATTCTACCAAAAGAAGTACAGGTTATAGTTTTTTATAGTAGGAGGAGAAACCATTGATTATTGAGGGAGACGTGAATGAATTATGTATATTTATATTGGTATTTTATCTAATGCTTGTTAGTTGATATAAATAGGTCATGAGACGATTTTGTCGACATTTATAAAAAAAAATCTCATTCTATCAAATTTGATTTTGAGCTTGAATTAATTTCATTGAAGTTTCATTGTTGTTGAATTTTTATTATTAATATTTTAAATTATAATCTTTAATTTTATAGTGGACCCCGGTGAAAAATAATTCTGGCTCCGCCACTGAAACTATCCCTATTATATGTGATATTTTACACCATATATATTCTAATAAATGTGACAATTTGTCCCATATTTTATGATAAATATTGCACTTTACCCCTTATATTAATAAAAAAAAGTACATGCCTTCTCTTAACTTTGGAGTGAGTTATCTTCGACTGAAGGAGATAAATTGATGTTTTAAATTTGTTACAGGTAGATAAAATGCTCTTTTAAAATTTCACAGGAGGTTGATTTTTTTTTTTAAAAAAACACTGAAGATAAATTAAAAATTACACAATTCACGAGGATAAATTAAGATTAACTCTAACAATGAAATGGTTTAATAAAATGGTGGAGAAAGAAGGAAATCTGCGTAGAACAAAAGAATATAATTATGAGGGACAAAAATCTCAAAAAGATAAAGGTAAATTCTAGTTGAGAAGATTTTTAATTACTCCGTAATTAGTTTGTACACCGTACGCCACATCTGCCACAACACTTGTAGAGAAAAGAATTTGAGTAATTTTGGCATGCACAGAATACCACAAGATGATTATTGGGACATAAAAAGAGGAGTATCAAATAGACTAGTCCGACTGTCTTAATCATAAGAACAATCTTAACATATGTGGGCCCCATCATGGTTAAGTCAACATTTCAACTCTCATCCTCATCTAATTCGGATTCTACTAGTTTCTTCTAGGAATGATTTCGTATATACGCACTATATATATATGTATTTTAAGCAATAATACATGATATACATGTTTTTTTTTCTTTTTTAGAGAAATGATGATATACATGTTTAAAATTAATGCGATACATAATATAATAACATAATATATAAGGCTTTGAAAGATTTATACTTTTTAAGTTATCTTTTGAGGCCGAGTTATGTCAAATTCGAGTGAGTGGACTTAGTTCATCCATGTGGTGCGTGCATTATAATATAGTATTAAAGCCTCGAGTTATTGTGGGTCACCTCCTTTCGTGATGGACTCCTCCTTGTACGCATAATGAACTTCATTTTTTACGCACATACTTCGCCCAGATAACAAATATCTGGGTTGTCATTATTCCTCCAGTTAACAAGGTATGAAGTATTAATATATCATGTGTTGGTGTCGGCCATGGCAGAAAATCAGATTCTTGAAAAAAAATTGATCAAGATTGAAACGCAAAGAAAAGAATAGAAACGGAAGGCCAAATTCATGGATCAAAATTTCGTTTCGAGTGTATGTTTCGATCAGCCAAATATTGAAAACTTTTCGAGACTTTTTGGAAATGTTTCGGAAACACTAAGGAAAAATTGTAAAAAAGGTTACTAAATTTAGAAAAATAACAGAGTTTAAGGCGAACAAATAGTTTCGGAATTACATCTTGTTTTCCTTTCGCTTGATTCAAAAATAGAAACTTTTCGATGATTTCGACGGAAAAGATGAAAATTTCGATTTATGGACTTAACTTTAAATTTCCAACCCATATATGTCATGTTGCATAATTCCAGCCAATGATCATCCATGAAAAGAAGAGAGAAGAATAAGAAGTGCGCAATGAAACTAACTAATCAATTAATATTTCTCTTTATGGACATAGTTATTCTCTTCTTTAAATTGTTAGATAATTCTTTGCATGAAATAACAGAACCAAGACACATGAAAGCAATATGTTCTCTAGGTGCAAACAATCATCTGGAACTCTCATCATTAGTTTTGACCATATACAAATGAAGGCTACAAACATATAAAAATAAAATCGATTTCTTTTAATTAATTAGCAAAAGATGGTGTATTCTATTTACATTTCAAACTTAAGTATATACTGAAATATTTGTTTAAAACACCATCATGAATTAAATATTTTGTTTCCTTGGCACATGCATTTCGATTGATTAAAGGTCATAATTTTTATGGAAAATATTTTAAATAGTTGTAAATTAAGAAACTTATTTATTTTTGTTTCGAGCAATTGAAAAACAAAAACTTTTTGTAGGAAAAGTGAAGATTTTTAAATCTATATATGGATGCTACTATACATACTTCAAAACTAATTGGTGTTTAAATATACACATCATAATATTATAATAGGTGAAATACACTTTCCCCTTTGAAGTATGGGGGTGGCATCAGTTACCCCCTAAAATATCAATTGTAACACTTACCTTCCTATGTTATAATATTAAGCATTTTATTTCAAAAATACCATCGTCCCTTTTGAAACAAATACATTATTTCTTTATTAATTTATCAAAAAATATTTATGTTAATTATGAACTTTATTCATTTTTTCGATTTCTTTCGGTTTTATGGTCTCAAAATTTTTCTTTATTTTGGTCTCATTTTTTTCTTGATTTATGTTTCAATTTGTTTTCTTTATTTTATGTGATGAAGGGTAATTTCGTCCGAATACTTAGTCCAATTATATCTCGCCACGTGTAAGCTGATACCCGTTCTTCAGTAAGGAGCTCTTACCGGTCAGATTGAATAGAACTCCTCTTTAGGATCCTAATCCTGCGTTCAAAGGAATTCGTTAGGTCTTGCCGGTTGGTTGATCCGGCGTTAACCCTCCGATGATAAAGTCAGTACAGATGACGATCTGAATAGCAGGAGTATATTAATTGTTTGTTTGAAAATTACTTACCTTCAGAAATCCATAAATGCCTTCTATTTATAGATTTCCAAGTTGGATATTTCGGGTCGGATCTTTTGGGTCGGATCTTTCCGGGTCGGATCAAATGGTATATTGATGTCGAATTGAACAGATTAATCTGGTCTGAATGTCGAACGAAACAGATTAATCTGAATCTGGGTGTCGAATGGAACAGATTAATCTGAACCTCGATGTCGAATAGGACTATATCTGACATGTATCGAACAGACCAGATTTAACTAGGATTCAATGTCGAATAGACCAGAATAATCAGAATTGGATGTCGAATGAAACAGATTAATCTGAACTATGAACTTGATGTCGAACAGAACAGATTAATCTGAACTGGATGTCGAATATAATCATGTTCATTATATATAGACTGAGTTTTAATCCTGATATTGATTTATTTATATGACGTGGAGTATGCCAAGTCAGTGATCGAATATTTGATATATCAATAGTCCCCCAAGTTCAAGTATTTTGATATTTAAAATATAAAATCATTGAATTTTATGAAAGGTTTTTATTTATGTGTGGTATATCAATTATACGTGTAATTTGAAAGGATCGGTCATCGACTTCTTCATAAACAATGTAGCATTCAATACAGCATTTGAACATTGAGTGACTTAGACAAAGATTTGATACCACCGAAGTTAAAACCAATCAATGTGCCAACACGTCATGCTATTACCCGATAAAAGGATACGGTATTTCAGCACAATTTGTGTGGTATATCAATAGTCCCCCAAGTTCATGAAGTCGATGTGATAATATCGAGTTTGTGAAGTTAATAACTAAAAATTTGTGTGACAAACATATCTGATATAATAAAAGTCTAAGCACTCATCCCCATCAAATAATATAAAGTTATCTGAATATATATTTATTCGATGAGTTATAAATATCTTCCACCTTTGGTCGAATTTTCAAAGTTTAATTTTCCTAGATCTGGTCGAAAAGATTCATCAAAGCACTCTTTAGAAGGAGAAATATTTGAACTTGGTCGAGTAAGGCAACCTGAAATTGTACGAGTTTAATTTTCCTAGATCTGGACGAAAAGATTCATCAAAGCACTCTTTAGAAGGAGAAATATTTGAACTTGGTCGAGTACGGCAACCTGAAATTGTACACCCAAAACTGGTCGAATGTTTATCCGGGTAAATTATCCTCATCTTTTTCGATTGAACATCTTGAATATTTATCCGGGTCGAAAATGTAATTTTAAAAATTTTTATGGTCGAATTTGCTGATCGAAAAATTAAAGGTTCCGGAAGTCGAACCGTTTCATAACAGGTGGGTTAAATTTGCAATTTACCCCTTTCATCTGCCTATATAAAGGCCCGCCCCCCTTTTACTTTTACTTCTACAAAATAATTACTCTGGTCGAGAGCACTGATCGAGAAAGGTCGAGAGCAGAGGTCGAGAAATCTGATCGAGAGAAGTAGAGACGGTCGAGAGAGAAGTAGAGAGAAACGGTCGAGAAAAGAGGTCGAGAAATCTGGTCGAGAGAACTGGTCGAATACTCCTTTTTTCGGGTAAATATTCTCTATTTTCGTACTTTGATTAAGAATGTCTTTAAATTCCTCTAGTAGCGCGAGCATCGAGACCGATTCAGATGACTCGCCTACCGTTTCATCTTCTTCTACTGATTATATCGATATTACTGGTGACGATGAAGTAGATAGGGTTAGGGTTAATTCCGTTTTATTTGGTAATTCTGGTCCGGGTGAAGTCGAATTAGGGGAATTCGATGAGATTGAAAATTTCGAAGGGGGTGAAGTCGAAGAAGCTGTGCCTTCTGATCGTTATAAAACGGTAGATCGATATGATCAAATTGCTCCTGCTTTTTTGAGAGTTTCTGTTCCTTCTTTAGCAGAGACTTATTCTTTTCCAAACGGTTGGTCTGTTATTGAACCAGTAGGAACTGATCGAATGAATACCCCACCTGATAACTGTAGAGCTATCAATCTTCATCATTTAGAACTTGGTCTCCGATTTCCTATACTTGCTGAAGTTGCTAATATTCTAAACCAATTATCCCTATCTCCGATTCAAATAGTTCCTAATGGGATGGCTTATATTATTGCATTTTGTATAATAATGAAAACCTTTGGGCAACCGCCTTCTTTTGCCAATTTTAATAATCTTTTCGTCGTCACTGAGTCAGCAAAATCCAACATTGGATTTTATTATATCAAAGCGAGGAATAAGAAAAGTTTTTTGGAACAAATTCAATCTGGGTATGGCAAGGAGTGGAAACACCGATTTGTATATATTGCTCCTCCTCAAGGTTATGTTTGGAACGTTCGAGCCGAGTGGCGTACGGGGCCTATTAGAATTGATAATATAGGAAATCCGTCGTGGGGTTCTGAGTTTGTGAGTCAGTTAACGGCGAATAAATTTGATCCTAAGAAGTTACTTGAAGAACCTGTGCTTCGACTAGGGGGTATGTCTAGCTCGAAGGCTCGGAGAAGTGATCCTACTTTAGGTAGTGAAAATCAGATATTTTGATTTATTTGCAAAGTGTTTGAAAATTATATGTTAACTAATTCAGTTTTTATTTTGCGCAGAACAATCAGTTTTTGCTACCATGTCACATCGAACAAAAAGAATGTTCGCGCTGGCTCGGGGAAAAGCATCGAATCCAGCACCTCGTCCCGAAAATCTGAACCAGACTGGTCAGTCGAACCAACCTAACCGACCACTGGATGCTTCTTCGAATCACCCAAGCATTCCTGTTCGAAGTTTAACAGATGGTGCTGCTCATCGAACAATTCGACGTTCACAAGTTACCCCACCTCGAGGTACTAGATCGAAAGACACTGGTTCTTCGACTCCTGATACTGGTCGAGGTAGCAAAAGATCGAGAGAAGAAACTGAAGTTGTGTCTCGACGACCTGGAAAGGAACCTGTCCTTGAGGTTTCTTCTGATGAAGATATTCAGAGTGTAATGAACTCTGTGCAGCCTCGTGCAGGAGGAGCTGCTCCTGACTCCTCTATTATTGATCCGGAAGATGAAGCAAAAGCTTGGAAAATGTTCAAGTCCGTGATTTTTAAAAAGGACCAGATTAAAATGGGCAGAAAGAAGATCAAAAAGAATTTGAAGAAAGGATCTCACGATCTTATTTCTGTAAGTTTCTGGTTGAAAGTTTATTTTATTATACTTGGTACATGTTGAATTTTTATATGTATTTTAATAATCTTTGATGATTGTTTCAGGCATGCAATGTGATGTACCAAGGTTATGTTCTTGCTGAGAAATCTTTTAAAGATATTGAGAAGATGAAAATGAAGTTGAAGGAACAACATAACACGATTAAAGCCTTAACTGAGAGGGCAAAGGATGCTGAGAAAAAACAGAGAGATGCTGAGAAGAAGCAGAAGGATGCTGAAACTGAATTTCAAAAAAAAGATAATCAGTTGATGGATGCCATAGAGAAACTTACTGATCGAAATGCTGATGTCGAGAGGCTAGGTAAGAAGGTGGAGGATCAAAACGTGGAGATCGAACGTTTGAAAGTTGAAGCTGATCAGAATTTTGAAAGAGGTCGAATGACTGTGCCTGGCATCGAACAGAAACTTGAAATCGCTCGAGAGTTTTGGCGTTCTCCTACTTACGATGCCGTATCAGATTTGAAAGCGGGTTTAGAACTGCTTCCTGTCTTCGAAAAATGTTGGAAACAATGCAGAAAACTCGGCTTTCTAAACGAGCGTTTTGACGTGGAAGCCTTGGATCCAGAAAAAGACGATGATTGTGAACCGTTCCCTGTTAATGATAATGTTGAAAAAGGTCCAGCCCTTGAAGATGATATATTTTATCCTATTTTTCTCGAAGCAACGGGCCCAGAAGGTTCTCAACCAGCAACAGATAATGCTCTGGTCGAATCTGAGCAGGTTCAAGGTGATCGAACTGAGCCTGATCGATCTGCGCAGGATAATGTCATCACGGGTGAACAAATTGATAGTATGATCGATGAAGGTATTGGCAATGAAGCTACACTGAATACTGATACGTTCGATCATCTCGATGTTGCTGATTTGGTGGGGACTGATTCTCACAACGCTGAATGATGTCACGCGTTTTTGAGGGAGTGGCTAGATGTTCTGAATTAGTGCCTTGAGCGGACGGCTCCCCGTGTCGAATGTGCCCGGCCTTTCGATGCCTTTATAGAATGAACTTATTTTGTAATATGCACTTTTTGATGTTTGTTGCTGAATACTTTCTGAATTAGGTTCTGTAAACTTTATGCTATTTTAATCTATGCTTTGTTAGTTTGGAGAATTTCGTAATTTTTTATTATCCAACTAAACATGATAAATATTCAATGAGTATTTTTCGGTATTATTCAGGAAAAACTAGCTAGATAAAAGACTTTAATCTTTTGGTCGAACAATTGTTTAATTCGATTTAATAGTTTGTCGAAATGTATATTTGGTCGAATTTTTGTGAACAAACAATTAAATCTTTCAATCATTTTGGTCGAATTTGATATGTTCTGTTCGAACCATTCAGACGAGACAAGTATATAAACAGTTTTATTCATGGTTTTGAAGTGCCTGATATGTTTAGGTCGAACATAAAATGTTCACTCTACTAGAGTACATCCTGAAGACGAAATTTAGCATTTCCAAATGTTGAGAATACCCATTTTGGTCGAAGATATATGAAATATATATATATATATATATATATATAACCAAAGGGTTAATTTTGCGATTTATATGCTTGATATACGTTTATTTTATAAAGGCTGCTCCATTCAACATATTTATATATATGTTTGAGCTGTTCGAAGTGTAACATGAATTTTGATTTGTTTTAGGAACATTAAGGTCGAACAAGAATGATCTACAACAATTAAATTGCGATATTTGTTAGATAAAATTTGAACAAACTTGAACAAGTTTTTGATCGAGCAAACCTGAACTAAATCTGAACAAAATTGAATAGGAATGCTCGCTTAAGGTTCGACCTACTTTTTTCTCAAACAGACTTGAACAAACATTTGCTCGAATAAACTTGAACAAGAATACTCTTTGCTCGAATTCCTTTGAACATATCGTTAGATCACTACCTTGCTCGAACAACTTGAACAAACTTTGAATAAGAATGCTCACTTTTGGTCGAATAAAAGTGTTCGATCTACTACTTGCTCGAACAGACTTGAACGTAAGAAAAGAACATAAAAATGCAATTTTGGTCGAATAAAAGTTTGTTCGACCTACTACTTGCTCGAACAGAGTTGAACGTAAGTAAAGAACATAAAAATGCAATTTTGGTCGAATAAAAGTTTGTTCGACCTACTACTTGCTCGAACAGAGTTGAACGTAAGTAAAGAACATAAAAATGCAATTTTGGTCGAATAAAAGTTTGTTCGACCTACTACTTGCTCGAACAGAGTTGAACGTAAGTAAAGAACATAATAATGCTCAATTTTGGTCGAATAAAAGTGTTCGATCAACTCCTCCCTCGAGCATTTTTTGAATAAAACGTGAGCATATTATTCGATCTATCCTTTGCTCGAACAAACTTGTGCTATAATTTGTTGGATAGTTTGATCGAACATACTTTATTCGACCTACTCATATGAGCATAACCAAATGAGCATGATCACTTGTTTGTTCTGTTCCTGTTCGACATATTCCTTGCTCGAACACTTTTTGGTCGAACAAAATTGTGCATTCATTGTTTGAGGAGGATAGTTTGATTGAACATACATTGTTCGATCAGCTCCTGTTTGAACAAAATATGAGCATAACAAAATGAAAGCTCGAACAGTTTTTTTTTTTTTTTTGGTCGAACAAAACATGAGCATAGTCGAACATATTTTGAATGTTTTTTAATTGATTGCTTTGAACCATGATCGATGCGTTGAAAATGATCAAGTTATTTATTAATTTTACAGCGTAATAATTCGATGCTTTGAAAGCTGTCGAAAATATGATTGATGCTTTGAAAGCTATCAATTGTAACTTATCACTTTTATAGTGTAAGGATTCGATGCTTTGAAAGCTGTCGAAAAATGATTGACGCTTTGAAAGCTATCAATTGTCACTTATCACTTTTATAGTGTAAGGATTCGATGCTTTGAAAGCTGTCGAAAAATGATTGACGCTTTGAAAGCTATCAATTGTCACTTATCACTCTTATAGTGTAAGGATTCGATGCTTTGAAAGCTATCAATTGTCACTTATCACTCTTATAGTGTAAGGATTCGATGCTTTGAAAGCTGTCGAAAAATGATTGATTATACTTCGTCAGAGGCAATGCTATAATTTTTGCAGAAAAGATAATTCATTTCCATTGATTATACTTCGTAACAGTACAAGTTCACAAAATATCGATCGATATAACGATCAAGAGTACAAAATATAAGAGCTAGTCGTAAGTGATAGTCTTATAAAAGAAAATCCTAAGTATAGTATTTCCTCAAATTTCTTCCATTCCAAGTTCTTGGTACGGGCTTTCCATTAAGATATTCGAGTTTATACGCTCCTTTTCTTCCAATTTCGATGACTTTAAAAGGTCCTTCCCATTTTGGGTCCAGTTTTCCAGTGTTCTTGGTTACTTCAATTTTCTTTAACACTAGATCCCCGATCTGAAATGTCTTCAAACGTACATTTTTGTTGTAAGCTTTAGCCATTGTGGATTTATATGCTTGTATTTTAGTTAAAGCTCTCTATCTTCTAACCTCGGCATTGTCTATTTCATATTTTCTTTGTTCCTCGTTTGCCTCTTCTCCATATAATTCGACTCTTGTGGTTGGTACCTGTATCTCAGTTGGAACCACAGCATCAGAACCATATACCAAACTGAACGGAGTTTCTCCTGTGGCTGTTCTTTCCTTGGTTCGATTAGCCCAAATTACCCAGGGTAATTCATCTAGCCATGCTCCACTTGCTTTTTCAAGTCTTTTCTTCAATAGTTGAACAATATCTTTATTAGTAACTTCCGTTTGTCCATTTGTTTGCGGACATCCTACTGAGGTAAATCTCTGTTTTATTCCAAGCTTGGTACACCATGCAACGACTCTTGCTCCCACAAACTGTGCTCCGTTATCAGATATAATAGTTCTTGGCAATCCAAATCGACATACAATATTCTTCCAATAAAAATTGATAATCTGAGTCTGGGAGATGGTAGCAAGTGGTTCAACTTCGATCCATTTACTGAAATATTCGACTCCAACGAGCAGATATTTAATTTGCCCTTTAGCCACGGGAAGTGGTCCGACTAAGTCGACTCCCCACTGATCAAATGGCCATGCAATTGATATTGGTTCCATATTTTGAGCAGGTTGATGAGGGATATTAGCATGAAATTGACATTTTGTACATTTTTGTGCATACTCATTTGCTTCGCGAGTTAGGTCCGGCCAGTAATAACCTTGTCTGGATATTCTTAAGGCCAACGATCTACCTCCCGAATGACTTCCGCATGAACCCTCATGTACCTCTTTCAAAACTATTTTGGCCTGCGCCGGGGCCAAGCATTTCACCAAAGGACCAGAAAACGATCTTCTATATAAATCTCCATTTAGAAGTGTATATCGAGGTGCTCGATATTTCAAACGTCTTGCTGCATTTCTGTCTTCAGGTAAAGTTCCGTCCCTCAGATAGTTGATGAATTCGGTCTTCCAATTTGGCTCTGTTTCTTCAATGTTCGCAATATCCTTGGTTTCAACCTCAATTGATGATTTAGTAGACCATATTAGGGTGACCTTTCTTTGTTTAATGCTTTCGATTAGATTTCCAAATTTTGAAAGTGCGTCTGCCCGAGTATTCTCTTCTCTTGGAATGTATTCGATTTGAAAGCTATCGAATTTTGCAGCTAATTCATGCGCCATGGCCAAGTATTTGATCATAGATTTTTCCTTGGCTTCAAACAATCCCTTGAATTGTTTTTCTACTAGCTGCGAGTCGGTATAAAACATTAATCGTTTTATGCCGGTCTCGACTGCCATTTTTAGACCAGATATCAGTGCTTCATATTCTGCCTCGTTATTGGTAACGATGAAATCCAACTTTAAAGCGAATTCCAACTCAATATCATCTGGTCCTTGGAAGTAGATTCCGGCTCCTCCTCCAGCTGTGGTCGAAGATCCATCGATATGTAACATCCATGTTTCTGTTGGGGTCATTGGCTCAGACGATGAGTTTTCTAATATGAAATCTGCCAATACTTGAGCCTTCACAGCTGTTCTTGGTTGGAATTCGATATCATATTCTCCTAGTTCAACTGCCCACTTTATAAGCCTTCCGGATGCATTTGGTTTGGATAGAACTTGCCTCAATGGTTGATTTGTTAGGACGATTACTTTGTGGGATTGAAAATAAGGTCTAAGCTTTCGTGCCGTCGTCATAAGGGCGAGCGCAAATTTTTCAATCTCCATATAATTTTTCTTAGGTCCCTGCAACACTCTGCTGACATAGTATATAGGTTGATGCTCCTTTCCTTCTGCTCTTACTAATACTGAACTGATAGCTTGATCTGATACGGCCACATAGAGGTACAACCCTTCGTTTGCGATAGGTTTTGCCAGTAATGGTGATGAGGTTAGGTACAACTTTAGCTGGTCGAATGCTAGGTTGCATTCTTCGGTCCAATTGAACTTCTTCACATTTTTCAGTATCTTGAAGAATGGCAAACTTTTGTCAGCTGATCTTGATATAAATCGATTTAACGCAGTTATTCTTCCAACGAGTATCTGTACTTCTTTGACATTTTTTGGTGGTTTCATATCAATGACAGCTTGAATTTTTTCCGGATTAGCCTCAATTCCTCGCTCATTTACTAAATAGCCTAAGAATTTTCCTGCTCGTACTCCGAAGGTACATTTTGATGGGTTTAACTTCATTCCATATTTTCTCATTATGTCGAATGCTTGCTTAATATGAGCCAAATGATCTGATTCTTTTAAGCTTTTGACTAGCATATCGTCGACGTAAACTTCCATTGACTTCCCTATTAGTGGCTCGAACATTTTATTCACCAGTCTTTGATAGGTTGCACCTGCATTTTTTAGACCGAATGGCATCACCTTGAAGCAATATACGCCTTTCTCAGTGACGAAAGCAGTTTTTTCTTGATCCTCCAAAGCCATAAAAATTTGATAGAATCCCTGAAACGCATCCATCATACTCAGTATTGCGCATCCAGCGGTTGAATCGACCAAAGTATCAATTCTGGGGAGTGGATATGGATCTCTTGGGCAAAGCTTGTTTAAATCTGTAAAGTCATTGCACATTCTCCATTTCCCTTCTTTCTTTGGAACCAAAACTACATTGCATAGCCAGTCCGTAAATTGTATTTCGACCACATAACCCGCCTTCAGAAGTTTGTCCACCTCTTCTTCGATAATCTTATTTCGTTCAGGACCGAAATTTCGCTTCTTTTGTCTAGCCGGTCGAGCCGAAGGATCTATGTTCAATCTGTGAACTATTATACTTGGATCTATGCCTTGTAAATCACTGGTAGACCAAGCAAACACATCGATATTCTTTCGAAGGAACTGTATCAAGAGGACTTCCAACCCTTCGCTCAATTGTGTTCCTATTCTGGTTGTTTTGCTTGATTCTCCAGGGATGAGTTCGATTTCTTTAAAACCTTCGCCAGGTTCCACTCTTGGAGCCTCAAATTTTCACTTTCTCGAAGAGGGTTCTTCGACTGGGGGTGTTGTAACAGCTTCTTTTCCCTTTTTTAATTTTTTGGTCTGGTGTAAGTCTTCAGCTTCCTCTTTCGAGATGACCCGGTGTTGTGCGACTTTCTTATTATCCACTGAAACAGTGTAACAATCCCATGCTTCCTTGGAGTCTCCAACTACTTCTCCGATACCTAGTTTGGTGGGGAACTTCATTTTTTGATGATAAGTAGATAGAACTGCTTGAAAAACGTTCAAGGCTGGTCTTCCCAAGATTACATTGTATGCGCATGGCGAGTCTACTACCAAGTACTTGATCATCCTTGTTCTGCAATTATCTTCAGTACCAAGGGTTGTAGATAAAGTTAATGTTCCTAATGGCGTGACTTCTGCTCCTCCAAAACCAGATAAAGGTGTGTTAATAGGTTGTAAAGAACTTACACCCAACTCCATTTGGGTAAGTGCATCGAGGAACAGAATGTTGGCTGAACTACCTGAATCAATAAGGATTCTTTTTACCGTACAATTCCCGATTTCAGATGTTATAACCATAGGCCAGTCCGGGACGTCGTGATCTTTATACAACAGATAATCAACATGTAGATCGGAGTCGTCGAAAGTAATTTTATTGTTCCAATTCGAGATTGAATTGATAGAGTATATTTTACTTCTTTTATCGAACTGCCTGGTCTGTAAGGACCTTGAAACTTGTCTCCTTGAGTTTTTGCTGTCTCCACCTGCCGGTCCACCAGATATCATATTGATCACAACTCGAGTAGGTTGCACTTGATTGCTTTGCTCTCTCATATTTTTATCTGGTGATTTTGATCTTTGTCGACCATTTTTGTAGCTTTGAGTTTTTATTGCACGGGATCCTGCACCGTCTCTCTTCACATAATCTGTTAAGTGTCCTTCAGATATTAACCTTTCGATTTCATCTCTTAACTGAAAACAGTCATTGGTGTCATGTCCATTTTGTTTGTGGAATCGACAATATCTATTTGATTGAGGCTGATTTCTCAACGGATAT
Source organism: Penstemon eatonii (assembly GCA_038501285.1). Lineage (NCBI taxonomy): Eukaryota > Viridiplantae > Streptophyta > Magnoliopsida > Lamiales > Plantaginaceae > Penstemon > Penstemon eatonii. The sequence goes on from JBCEGF010001339.1 coordinate 1,979,720, forward strand.
GGTTTTCTTAGCATATTTCGATCCTGAATCGCCATTAGAATCTGTGACTGATTGCTAGTTAACGGAGTGAAAATGTTCGATCTTCTGTTCGGTGATCTTGCCCTCCGTTGATTTCTTTGATCAAATCTTCTGTCTGCTACTTTGAAATCCGTTTGTTTGTCCAGATTATGCTGTTGGAAATGATGTTCATTTGCTCTATTTATGCCAAAGAAGTTCCCTCTCATGATGTTCATTTCTTCTTGCGTCATGTATTGACTTGCTGTGTCCATCAATTTCTCGTAAGTTTCTGGATTTTCCCTCACAATGGTATTGGCAAAATCTCTGTTTTTAGCATTCTGAAACAATACTGTTATGAGAAAGTCGATTCTCGGCATTTCGACTTTTAGAAGTTCAGTGTTGAATCTTTGCATGAATGCTCTGAAACTTTCTCCATTCTGTTGAATAATTGAATACAGATGATTGGCGGGAGGCTTAATTGCTTTTCCACTTGCAAATTGATGAACAAATTTATCATATAACTGGTCGATTGAACTGATGGATCCTCCTTCTAATCGACCAAACCATCTTTGTGCCACATCAGATAAAGTCGTAGTAAATAGTTTAGCTGCTAAGTTGTCCGAAAGATCATGTAATTGCACTATGTGTGTGAATTGTATGATATGTTCTTCAGGATCTCCTTTTCCGTCATATCTAGGTAATCCTGTTGGCATTCTTTGTGTTGAGAGCAATCTTTCGAAGTATATTTCATCACAGAATGGGGATCTCTTGTTTGATCGAATGACTGGAGTTTCATCTTCAACTCTTCTTTCTTGATTTTCTAACTTCTTGGTTAAACATTTGACCTGAGATGCAAGTTTATTTACTTCGACGGAGAATTCCACTGGTCTTGCTTTATTTCGATCAGTTGGGCGATGTTCTTGCTTTTTTGGTCTGCTGTCTACTTCCTCCGAAACTGCTCGTTGACTCTTTTCTGTTCCTGAGTGATGTTCTGGAGACTTTGGGCGTCGACCTTCGACATCAAATGGCTTTGATTTATTCAACCAGTCTTTATGCGCTGTAGTGATCAGTTCTTGCAGCTCTTCTCGAGTAAATTTGAAAATTTCTTCTGGTGGATGTGAAGGTCCAGCAGCAGCAGCTTCCCGCTCCTCATGCATGCTAACTTGATCACCTTCGATATTGTCTCCTTGTTCCTCCCTCTCCCGTGCTGCAGTTTCTGCCATTGCTGCCATTGCTGCTTTTGATCTTGTTGTCATTCCTCCTCGAACACTGATTAGTGGTTCCCACAGACGGCGCCAACTGATGAAGGGTAATTTCGTCCGAATACTTAGTCCAATTATATCTCGCCACGTGTAAGCTGATACCCGTTCTTCAGTAAGGAGCTCTTACCGGTCAGATTGAATAGAACTCCTCTTAAGGATCCTAATCCTGCGTTCAAAGGAATTCGTTAGGTCTTGCCGGTTGGTTGATCCGGCGTTAACCCTCCGATGATAAAGTCAGTACAGATGACGATCTGAATAGCAGGAGTATATTAATTGTTTGATTGAAAATTACTTACCTTCAGAAATCCATAAATGCCTTCTATTTATAGATTTCCAAGTTGGATATTTCGGGTCGGATCTTTTGGGTCGGATCTTTCCGGGTCGGACCAAATGGTATATTGATGTCGAATTGAACAGATTAATCTGGTCTGAATGTCGAACGAAACAGATTAATCTGAATCTGGATGTCGAATGGAACAGATTAATCTGAACCTCGATGTCGAATAGGACTATATCTGACATGTATCGAACAGACCAGATTTAACTAGGATTCAATGTCGAATAGACCAGAATAATCAGAATTGGATGTCGAATGAAACAGATTAATCTGAACTATGAACTTGATGTCGAACAGAACAGATTAATCTGAACTGGATGTCGAATATAATCATGTTCATTATATATAGACTGAGTTTTAATCCTGATATTGATTTATTTATATGACGTGGAGTATGCCAAGTCAGTGATCGAATATTTGATATATCATTATGTTTCAATTTTTTATATTTCTATCTCAACTTTTTTCTTTATATTTTTCTATGTTTTTATTTGGTGATAATTATCTCATTTATTTTCGATACGAATTATTATAAAAAACATTGAGTAATTCTCCTTCGAATTCTTTTCGCAATATTCACGGTTGACTCCAAGCAATATTATGTTTTAATTTCTTCATTTCTTCATCAATTTTTTTTATTAATTATGAATACATCCATTTACCAAACAATAGTAAATTTTAATTTCTTCATTTATTTTGCTGCTTTTGGTTTTAAAAAATAGATGAAAATGAAGAAGAAATTTGAGATTGAAAAAGCATGGTAAAAATAATGAAGAAATTAAAACATAATGTTATTTGGTGGATAAATGGATTCATAATTAATAAAGAGACAATTTTATTTTTATAAATTAATAACTATATTTTCTTTTATGAATAGGGGCGGGGATATTTCTGGAATAAAAACGACAAAATAATAACAGATGGAGGTAAGTGTTACAATTGATACTTTAGGAGGGTAACTGATACCAACCCATCCTTTAAGGGGGGAAACTGTATTTCACCCATTATAATATTATAGTACATTCACACATACAAAATATCCGATTGTGAAATAACCCTAATTTGGGCCTTCACCATTGTACTATAGCCGCGTGTCAAAACCATGAATAACAATCTTTTATCAACAATTGCTTCCGTTAGAATTAAGTAAAAGTCAAACAAAAAATAATTTTCTTATCTCTAAAAAAATTTACATAAACTCTAAATCGATTTGACATAAAGTAATATATATCTTCCACAACTTACATACAGCCTAAACTCTTATAAAAAAATTACACTCACCTTATTTTTTAAACCATTCTCCTAAAATTCAAAGAATCAACATTACGCACATCAACATTATTTCATAAACAGATAATATAATATGTTAGTTATATATAAAATATATAATTAATTTCGAATTACTTTTTTCTTGGTGGGGTTTAGGCGAAGGAGCAACACATGAAAATCACATATGAACATTTTCTCAAGTGGGCCACAAAGCGGTGGGGACAAAATCTTTCATGTGCAACAACTTGATATTGTAGTATGAGTGTACATAAATTTGTCCCCTATTCACAAAATACAAAAACAAAGAGAAACAGGATGAATTGATTTCATTTCATTTCATTTTTTTTTTAATTTTGTCCAATATGTTTAACTTTTATCTGAGTAATTAAATTAATGGAGTGCTTGGAGATTAAGTCTTGTTCAACATATATTAATACTATTTAGGAAAGATAATGTCGTAATTAAATATAAAATGTACAGTGTGGTCCATCAAATATATGTTGCTCACTTGCCTTGCATTTCAAGCAACGTTGTTCTCCTTAAATCACTTTCTCTCTCCTCCATGCTTCATTCTCTCTCTCTAAAACATTCATGGCAAAAGAATCATGATCAGCACTCCAGCTCAAAACCCATGTGAGTTCTTGATCATTTTTTGCCATTCTTTTCCTGTTTTTATATCTTTATTTTATACTAGAATTTACCTTTATCTTTTTCTTTTTTTTTAAGGCAAGATGGATTTTCTTTAATGGTCATGACTGGAGTATTATTCTATATTTTACATTTTAAATAGTTGTATATTACTGATTTTATTTTAAAATTAATATATCTAGAATATTACATTGTTGCTAATTATCCGTAGAATATTTCACGTGCTTGCTCAAAATTAAAAAGATTGCACGTGATGAGAAGATTGTTATAAATTTATAATAAATATCATTGCTCTTTTGTACTTATAAAACTTTTATAAGTTTTTTTATAATTAAAGTTAATAACTCGAATTATATTATTAATTAATGGGTATGCTTCAAATGCCACTAATTAGTTAACCAACTCCAACAAAAGTAGCAATTTTTTTTAATTTCATTCTAATTTTAACTAATCTACTGTGTTTAAATCATTTGATTAGCTTGATTATAACTGCCAATATTCAAATTTAGCCAGCTATTATTATTATTTATGTTTTATTATATTCCACAACATTAAAAATTTAAAAGATGATATTAAATGGTTTTTTATTACTTCGTATACATAAGTTCAAATAGAAATATATAATGCATTATATTTTATATAGATTAATTAATATAAAAATAAATTTACATTTTAATTTTTTACATCAAACAAATAACTAAGTTCAGTCAAATATATTAATTTTAACAATATAATTAATTAAACATCAGCATTTTTTAATTTAATATTGCCTAGATAAACTTAATATGGTTAAATTCAAAACAACAAAAGAAGGTCTATACTCTATACTTAAATTTAACTTGTTTGTTCGAATTTGAAGAATTGAATAATCAAACTTTTTATGAGCAATAGCTAAAATAGGAAAAGTTCAATGTTTATCCATACATTCTCCAAATTGAACTGCAACATGGGTCAAACCAAACTATATATTAGGAAAGAATTTATGGAGCAAAGTTATTACTTATTCACAATAAATACAGCATTTGGATGTGATTAATTATGTCCAACATGTGCTAATTAATTGTAAATGTAATAAAAGTATATATGATACAAGATTTTTGAAATCTAATTAAGATACTAGTTAAAGAATAATTAATTACTTAAAAGAAAAAACAGTTGGGTTGTTGTATATGGAAAATTCTTATCCAGATCGGGTTCATCAAACTCAAAGTAACTACAATGCAAGTATTGCTTTATTTACTTTACCAGTCAAGAAGACTCAAAGCAAATAAATTCATGAACAAGCTTTATTTTATAGGCGTATAATATTTTATTATAAGTAGAATATAAACCCACACAAATCTCTCTCTCTCTCTTTCTGTTTCTCTTTCTCTCTCTCTCTCACACACACAAACACACAGAAAGAAAGAAAGGGAAAAAAAAAACTGTCTACATGCTGAGCTTAAATTAGCAAAAAATTAAAGGTATAAGGATATAGGGGAGGAACCTTTTCCTTTATCTTCCAACTGGGTTTGGTTCAGTTAAAGTGATACGGAATTGTAGTGTTTTTTCCATGGTTTAAAGCATGTCGTTTTATATATACCTCTACGGTTTCTTCCTTTTTTCCTCTATTTCTCTCTTTTTAGTTCAAATCAATTAATTAATTCTCTCCTCATCCATATCCATTATTTTCCCAACTCTTTCAACTAGAAATAGGCTTTATTTTTTTTTTTTTAATTTTTTTTAAATATAACTATACCTATATATAAATATTCATTTCATTTTTTTCTTGGCTTAAGAGAGCGAGCTAGCTAGCTACTGATTTTTCATGATCATTTGTTTTTTTCCTTTTCGATAAATTGAATATTTATATTTTTGTTTGATTAATTCCACAGAATATTTCTACATACATACATGGAGATAAGATTATTATCTTCTGAATAGTACCGGGAATATATGCTATATAGAGAGAATTAAAGGAGGGGGTGTTTGTTTGAGCCATGAATAAAAGTAGTAGTTCGAATTCTCAGCTTGGATCCGTTAGCAGTTCGGATCTCATCGATGCGAAACTTGAAGAGCATCAATTGTGTGGATCCAAACAGTGCCCTGGTTGTGGACACAAGCTTGAAGGGAAGCCGGTAAGGATTTTAATTAATTAATTAATGAATTAATTATGTATATGCGGCATATTTTTATTCTTAGCTTGATTTGCAAGATTTTGACGAAATAGAATCAAATTAAATTAAATTAAACATATACATACATGCTTATACAATTTTTGATCCAATTTGTTGGGCAGGATTGGGTGGGTCTACCGGCCGGAGTGAAATTCGATCCGACGGACCAAGAATTGATAGAACATCTTGAAGCTAAAGTAGAAGGAAAAGAATCAAAATCACATCCTTTGATAGATGAATTCATTCCTACAATTGAAGGAGAAGATGGGATTTGTTACACCCATCCTGAAAAGCTTCCAGGTCAAATCTACTCCTAACCATCTTCTTACTTAGTTTCTGGTTCGGTTTTTATTCGAAAAACCAATTGGTGTTAGAAAAGACGCGTATAATAATTTCTCTCGAAAACGAAGCATGAAATTAGGTTTTACTTTGCTTCTTCAATTAAATTCTTGAAAGGTAGACCAAAAATAACAACTAGGGTTTGTTAATTCATGTCTCCTCTCTTATTTTCTTATCCACTTTGAGGAAATTTAATTTAATTCATGGTCTCACAATTTGTTGCACCTAACTTTGATTTTTACTATGTGACTATTAGGAGTAACAAGAGATGGACTAAGTAGGCACTTCTTCCATAGACCCTCTAAGGCATACACCACCGGCACAAGAAAGAGACGAAAAATCCAAACCGAGTGTGATCTACAAGGCGGCGAGACCCGGTGGCACAAAACGGGCAAAACCCGACCCGTAATGGCCAACGGAAAGCAAAAAGGGTGCAAGAAAATATTGGTCTTGTACACAAACTTCGGGAAAAATCGAAAACCCGAGAAGACTAATTGGGTCATGCATCAGTACCATTTAGGCCAGAATGAAGAAGAGAAAGAAGGTGAGCTTGTGGTTTCGAAGATTTTCTATCAAACTCAACCGAGACAATGTAATTGGTCGGAGAGGAGTAGCGCTATTGTTAGTACGGCTGTCGGAGAAGGGGTTAGCATTGTCGACCGGAGAGATGGAGGCGGGGGGAGTTGCTCTTCTAGTCAAAGAGATGAGTTAATGTCTAATGTGAATGTTGTTGTTCCTCCGATTTCAAGTTTTGGTGCATTAGATCATATGCAACAACTTAAAGGAGAACATTTCGGTTATCTTCCATTCAGAAAAACTTTTGATCATGAGGTATGTTAAATTTTCGTTCCAAAAAATCAAACGTTAAATCATAAATATTAATGTCTTTTATCTATAACATTTTATTTTAACACATAAAAACATTCATGTGATTTGGTGGTCAACCCAATTTGGACTATTAAAATTTGGATATGTTTCCATTAAAAATGTCAAAAAAATTATTTTTGAGTCAATCGAAATGAAAATATGATATAGTGTTTACTTCATTTTTTTTTCAAATTTTTCAAAAAAAATAAAAATAAATAATTTCCTGAAAAGTTTAATCTCAATATTTAATTGACTGAAACATCCCATGAAAACGAAACAAAATCCATGATTATGTCATCCAATTTTTCTGGCCTAACAAGGTTTCTTTTTTCGAAAGTTTTGTGTTTCAATTAATATTTAATTTTAATATGATGCAAGTTATAGCTTGCATGTGATTGGAAAGGGAAAAAACATATTGTTTTCAGCATTCTCATTGCTTCTGCATAAAGCATGAAAATAATAGCAGACTTGCTTGATAATAACTTCTTGCTATATGCAGTTCACCAACCATATGTGACCAAAACTAGAAAACAAAGAATGACCAACATTTTAAAGAATTTTCTTTTTCTTTTTTTAAAAAAAAAAAGTCATGTAGATTACCCAATTAAATCCCTAAATTAGGGGGATGGCGGTGATAAATTTATTTATTTAACTTTTATTATATATATTAATATATAACTGGAGCATTTTAGTTTTTAAACAAAATAAGTGTTTGGAAGACTAATTAAGAGATCAGAAAAATGACCATTTAATTATTTTTAATAAAGGTAAATTATATATTTGGTATATTAATTACACAAAAATAAATTGATATTAACTATTATAACGATTATTGATGAGCAACTCATGGATAGTACAGGGTGTGGGCATTGGAGAAGCTTCAATGGCAACGGAAGGTCAACAAGCAGCAGCGTCAGCATCGGGCGCGAACGAAGGACGTGACGTGGCACAGCTTCACGTGAGCCATCCACATCAGATTGCAACCACAGCATACCACATTAGCAGGCCTTCACATTCCATCTCCGCCATCATATCTCCACCGCCGCCGCCGTCCCTCCACCACACCTCTCTTATTCTTGATGATGACCACTCCTTCCATGACCCCAGAATCATGCTCCCTAATCAAAATTTCCAGGTAATTGATTCATTAAGTAACATACATACAATTATTTAAGTACTGATTAGGGGCGGAGCTAGACGATTATTGAATTTTTTGATAGCAAAATCGGTTGTTATTTTATGTTTTAATAAAATGACAAAAACTAAACTAAGACTTGGTCCATGAAATTTCTTCGGATCTTGAGGATATAAATGCACCACATCATTCATTGTGATAAAATCATGTTATCACGACGAATGATGTGATACTCTCTCTGTTTTAAATTAATTGACGCATTTGACATTTTTACACAGACAAAGAAACTGAATAATTAATCACATTTCTAAAATAAAATGTCAAAAATACCCTTTTAAGATGCATTGAAAACCCATATGATAATTAATTTTAAAACATAAGTTTTTTTAAAATGTGTCAATTAGTGTAAAACTTCATGGATTAATGTTTTTCTTTTTCACTTTAAAAATTCTTAGAATTCCTATCTTTCGGGAAACAAAACATGATCATATGTATGATTATGTTTTTGTTTTGTTGTAAATGGATTAATGAAGACTATATATAATTATAGTAATTATTTTATTGTGACAGCAACATCATCATAAAATTGAAGGAAGGTCTGCATCTGGATTGGAGGAACTCATAATGGGGTGCACAAGTAATACTACATCAACTGACATCAGACAAGTAAGTAGTAATTACTACATTGTCCAACCTTTTTGACCCTGAAATGCATGCTACCTCTACCTTCTTATGTGTCCAATTAGGAACTTACTAGAAAAGGGCACAAAAATCGAAGCTGATTGATTGGTCACTTGTTTGGATAAAAAGAAGATGTGAAATGAAACCAAAGGGCTTGTTTGTTTGATTTTTTTAAAAAATTATTTCATGTTTAAAAAAATATTTTTTAAAAATAAATTTATGAAATTTCAGTTTACTCAAACTATTCTCACAAAAGTCATACAAATAAAAAACATATTAAAATTCTACATTGATTTGACATAAAATAACTCATATACTATTACATAATTTATATCACATGACAAATAAGATTTGACAAAAAGTCTTACACATCTTATACCTACAATCTAATTATTTTTAAATAACTAAAAAATACTTTATTTATCAAATCACTCTCCCAAAACTCAAACAAACAACATCATATAAATCGAGATTATTTCATAAACACTCCCACTCCCCAAATGACTCTCTCAAACACCAAACAAACAGGCAATAAAATTCTTTAATATAGGAGTATGATAAAATTAAACTAGAAGAAAAGAATTAGGACCTTTTTCTTTTCTCTTTAATCCTCCTTGCTACTTTATCTCCTTCTCCTTTCCCTTTTCCAATTAAATGTTCACATTAATTTCCACAGCCCTTGCGCTACTGCAACAACAACAATTATTTTTACTAATAATAAGATATTAAGTCATAATATAAAAATTGTCACTTTTTTTTAACATGCATTGAGTGACAACATGTTTAATTTTATCACTGAATAGTGATAAAATATATTTAAACAATGACAACTTGGATCATCGGCATTTAATAGTGACAATTTCGAATTTGTCACTTCATATTTTATTTCTAAAACCTCAATTTCTTGACATTTTGTGTGATAATTTTTCAGCAAAATTACAAAAAAATCTATGTATCTTCGGGTTAATTCCTTTCAAAGATAAACCTATAATTATAAAAGACACATTTAGTCCTTTAGCTTTTTGTTTCAACTTTAATTCTATGCTTAATAAATTTTGTTATGTAACTTTCAGTAAATTTCAATTTTCATCATGAACTTTTAAAATAAGACCTAAACTAAAATAGAATGAAAGTTAAAGAAATTGAAATTAAAAGAAAGTTAAAAGACTAAATATTTGTCTAGCTAGTGTACATGACTATTTTTATTCAAAATTATAAATAAACCTACACCTACTTTTTAAAACGATTTTCGCCACAATTTTTCTACGATAATGTGAATGTAGGGTTTGCAAAATAATCTATGTTTTCATTCATAAAAACCCCATTGATGATATCCACCTATTTAATGTATCTTCCCTAATTCTCTCATCACTTGTTTTCTTTTTCATCTCTTTTATTCTTCTTTTTGGTGGAAACTTTTTCTTGCATTTTTATGTCATATATATGTATATCATATGCATGTTGTTTAAATCATATATATGTTAAAAGCCATTAGTTGTGGAAGCTAGCTCCAGCAATTAAGAATCCTCCTTTCCTCTACTTTTGAACAATAAAAGTGATAAAATGGAGCTAAACCCTTTTGTAAGGCTGGTTCTAATTTCAACTTTTGTTGGTAATTATAATATAAAAATACCAAGTATTAGTACAAAAGAATATAATAAAGATTGAGGAAAGCTATATCCTTAGATGCACTTTAGAACAAAACAATTCAAATTCGAAAGAAAAATAAATTAGCTATCACAAATGTATATCCATGAAAAAGAAGACATAGACCGTAAGTCTTTTTTCCTTTTGGCATCCTAGGAACGAAAAAATAACATATTTAACCTAAACTTCTAATCCCAAGTTAAAATATTTGGCATTTCTATATCCCAACACATTCGTACAATAGAGCAAAATCAAAATTGAGACAATCTAATAGGATAAAAAATGCTAAAAAGGCCTATTTTATGAGATAAAAAGTGTAAAATACTTGAAAAATTAGGAACAAATGCGTCACTTTGTGAAATGCAAAATATTTTAACAAATTTGGACATATATAACGTACAAATTTATAACATGTTGGACCAAAATTGATGAGAGTCAAGTCCTATCTAACTATTTTTTTTCCATTTTTCAGTTGTTCTTCATTTATAATGTAGATAAAAGCTTTTCCTCCTATACACACATTATTATATCACACATTTTACTTCAGATAAAATTTCAAAAATAGTAATTTTGGAATTTTTTCAATAACTAACATACATTAGTCCTTTAACTTTCACCAAATTTCAATTTTAGTCACGTGCATGCATCAGTGCATAATGAATTTCGTATTCTAACTTTCAATAAGTTTTAATTTTCGTCCTGCAATTACAAACATTTTCTCCTGTAATAGGATAAAAATTGAAACTTAATAAGACGAAATTTGTTATGCATATGACTAAAACTGAAATTTGATGAAAGTTAAAGGGTTAAATGTGTTTTGAGTATACTTATAGGACTATTTTTGAAAGGCTTCCAAAATAATAGCACAATTTTCAAAATTTTGCCTTTTACTCCACCCTCACCAAGTAATAAAACTAAAAATTCCTTATTAACTTTTCATGCATGTGGTTAATTAAATTGTTATTGCAGGAATCATCCATTACAAACACACAAGAAGCAGAATGGATGAAGTACTCCACATTCTGGCCCGACCCTGACAACCCGAATCATCATGGGTAAGAAAAAAAAAAGTAGAAAGTGAAAAGAGAGGAAGCAAAACCACTTGCACAGACAAAATAACTACCTTCATTATTACCACTTGAATCCTTCCAAAACAAGAAATATAATGAGGGACCATACATATATATATATATATATATATATATATATATATATGTCACATTGTTTTGTTTGTCCTTTCATTTCATTCTGTGTCAAAATTCATGGCTCAACTGAACTAACCGTTCGACCAAACCCATGTTGAAAGAGAAAGAAAAGAAGCATAGAAAATGGAAAAGGAATTGAAGAAAAGAAAAGAAAAGAAAGATAAAAAAAGGGAAAGAAACAAAGAAAAGGCTGCAAGGGTTGGGAAACAAAGACCCTAAAGCAAAAATCAGCTTGCATGAAAATCATCGCCATGATGATTACCGTATCATCTTTATATGTTTATTTTTATTATATTTGTTCATTTTTGTTATTTGTATAATTAATTTGTTTATTAGTTTCAATTTACAAGAAAAAAAAAGCACTATAGGTATAAACCACAGTTCAACTTTGTGTATTGCTACCTACATGTGAGTAGAATCTTTTTTAGTATGGAAATATACTTATTATATAGCTAGGGCCAAAAGGCACAAATCAATCCTTTCCCTTTATAGAAATATTGATTTGTATTAAAATTTTATGAGTATATAGAAATATTGATACCCGGTTTTCACACTACTTTCAAGAATATAATGGAGAAAATTTTAAAGTACATTTAGTAAATTAGCATCCGTGTCAAATTGCTATCTGGTGTAAGCAATAAATTAACCATATCCACTTTTCTTTTTATAAAAGTATAACTTCTATAAAAAAAAATTTTAAAAAATGAAAAAAAGGTTATAACTTCTATCACATTTACATGTTTTCGTGCAAGTAATAAATACAGTACACTTCTATATGTTATGCGAAATCTCACGGAAATATATCGATCATGTGACGTGTTATTTCATAAGAATCCTCTTGATTATATATTGGGAAAAAACCCGCCATCCCACAGAAATTTTGATGGCCTATTTTGTATGAACGGAGAGTTTTGTTTTGAATATTTTGTAGTACAATGAATTTTATGCAATAAATATAACACATGATAATTTCATATAGATTTTGCATAACACAGTAAAGTGTCTTGCAGTTGCATTTTTCCTAGGTATATTCATGCAATGACAATTGTCTTAATTTAACATAGAGGAGTTACCATTTGCAGATATTAAAAGCCTTTTAAAAAAATGAAAAATGAGAGAGTTTCAAGAAATATAGTATAATTCTGATAGCAACAATTCTTGTTCCAATTTTACTAAAATTTTAAATTTTTATTTTTATTTTTCAAGGATTTTATTAATTTTTTAAGGTACGCGCGTGGGACACATTAAGTGTAACCTCTCCCTACATGAATGCGAACTTGGATTCGCTCTTTTATGATAACGAGCCTACTCCACTAGACCAATCATCTGTTAGTAAAATTTTAGATACTAATAATAAAAATTGATGTACTCATGTATTAGTTTATTGATTTTAGTGTTACTAGTAATTAATAAAGTTCTTTACTAGTATTGCTGCTTTTAATTATTCTATTCCAAGATTCGAGCTTTGTCTTTGTTGCCAATTGTTGCAAGTGTTAGAGTATATGCTTTACTTAATTAAGTATAGACAATTACAGAGTGAAAGAGAGAGAGAAGGCGACGTGCATGTAGAATAAAAGCATGCAGCCTTCAACGTAATATCTAATTAAAGTGGATTACAAAAAAAGCACTGGTTAAGAACAAGTTAATTTGCTCAAATCTTTAGATGTCTGCAGAATAATTAGCAGAATATCTATTCAATCCAATGCAAGTTTTTATTTGATTTATATTCAATGTCATTAATTAATTATAACAACGTCATTACTAAATAAATAGTGCAACAAGGCTCTCCTTTTAGCCCTTGGAAACCCGCATCTCAAAGTACCAAGAATCCGATGCGTCCTTTTTAAGAGGTAGTAAAGAAAAGGCCTTTTTAAAAAATAAACAAAGAAATAAAGAAATAGTGTATGTATGTAGGGGTGTAAACGAGCCGAGTAGTTTCAAACGATAAATTGCGAAAGTTTGATTTGAATTTTGTATCGAGCTTGAAATGTTAGAGTGTGATTTGATTTCATAACAAACTGGGTCAGAACTGGTAACTTGGTTTGATTTCCAGCCGTAGACTGCCTCAATGAAAAAATTATTTCTTATGACAATTGCGTCAGCAGGTGAGCTGCATAACAAAAGTACTGGTTCATGAACCTATAGATTAATTTAAAAATCATTTACCTTAATAATTTATACAATGTGTCCATTACAAGAAATTATGTATGAGGGATTGCCTATGTTGGGCGCCTATATATAAATCTATTTTATTTGACAATTTAAAGAAATTTAGAATTATAAGAAAATTTAGAATTTAGAATTATAAATTATTGAGATGCTCTTTTGTATTTTCTCGTTTTACTTTTCCATGATTTTCCATGTAATTGGTATTAGAGCTTGATTAATATCATTGCTACTAAGTGAAGGGAATTGATCTTTGTGATTCTATTGAGATCTCTCTTTTAATTTTTCACTAATTCTGTGTCAGAATGTATATCATGAAATATATATCGATCGACTGATTCACCTGTTAGAGCATCAAAATGTATAATATGATTTAGAGATATTAATTAATTTGCGGCCCAAATGTGCATATATGCAACACATAATTCCAAAGATTCTTCTACCAATCTTTTTTTTTCTTTGGTAAGGAGAAAAGAAAAGGATAATGAATTGAATTATTGAAAGTTAACTTCATGTGATACGCTTAATGAGCAATTTATCTTCTTATGATATGCAAATACACAATTTAATTCCTTGTATAATAAAATAATGAGCAATTTACCTCCTTCCAAATGGCGACTGGGACTTTATTTTCATGTAAAAAATGACAAATTTAACCTTACATTTGACAACATATTCACCTCATTTTACCCTCATGTGATATGCGTAAATAGGCAATTTAATTCTCTGTGATATTCGTAAATGGGCACTTTAACTCCCTGTAATATTGCATAATGAACATTTTACCCCCTCGTAAAAATATAAAAATCAAGAGGAAAATAGTGTATTTCTTTTATAAGAGCACATGGAGGTATTTTAATTTTTTTTTTATTTATCACAAAGAGTTAAATTACCTATTTAAAATAACACATGAAATTAATTTGCTATCCAATCTAATTAATTGTTTATGGAGTTTAGGAGGATATCTAGCTAGTGGGTAGAAGAAGTGTCACTTTCCACATGCAAATAAAATGAGATGTCCTGTTCAACCTAAAAGTTGATATTCAATCCTTTCACTTTATGGAAGATTTTGGATGCTTTTAAAAATAAAAACAAAAAAGAAGTAACAATTATAAAACGGATATTGGACCAACAGGTGATTGGTCTAGTGGAAGGGACTAGTCACTACAAAGTAGCGGACTCAGGTTCGAATCCCTGTTGGGAGAGGTTCCCACTTTATGTGCCCGACGCGCCTCGAAAGGGATTAAACCCTTGGGAAACCAAAAAAAAAAAAAAACGGATATTGGTTTCCGGGTTTTCCCAATTGCGCAGATTCGGTTGCAGGTGGAATTATGTAAGTGCATTGAGGAATATCACTTGTAGTACCTTAATGTCTAAATCCTTCTTTTTCAGATTCTTTGGAAACAATTTTTATCAACTGAGATTAAAAAAAAAATTGAATATTATTTATAAAATCTAGCATAACCTATTTGAAAATCAATTGTAGGGCGTTCAAGCGACCATGAGAATAAGTCAGAGATACGAGCAAGATGGTTCCAACATCTCATCCCAAAACAAAAAGAAGTACATGCTACTTAGCTATTTCATTTGTACTTGAATTTTTGTTTTAGTCTCACATAATTAATCTCACAAAATATATTTATTTTTTTATTTCTTTTTGTCCCAATTTAGACTTTATTTGAAAATCGGAAACTACATCTATGGTTGTATGAGTCGAATTTAGGTCAAACCAAGCTCAATTCAGATCTTGCTCCACTCATATCTTGCTCGAATTTGTGTCGGATTTGGATCTTGCTTGAATTTAAATTTCTTGATCGGATTCGGTACGATATCGGATCTTTTTTTATCCAATATAATATTCTCTTTCGTAAATTACACCTGTACTTTTTCCTAAAAAAAATTCTTAAATTTACGATTTTATTTAATATAGCTCACATGTTCAAACTTATTTTCACTAGTATTTATATTTTTATATAAAAAAATGTATAAAAATAATTTATGAAGAGTTTTTAATTGTTATCTTCTTACATTGATGCTAAAATATTATTAATGTTATTTATTTTTATAAAATATTATGAATATAAAAAAAATTATTTTATTATCGAATACATATCTTAACCGAAATGGATTGAACAAAATCTATATTTGCTTCATATGTTTCGGCTCACGGATCTGTATAATAGAATCAAATCCATCGAATTTTTAATCGAATTAAAATCTCAATTAATCGGGTCGGTTTCGAATTGAAATCCGTCCCATGGACAGCCCTACACCCTACCTACAGTTAATTGATAACTCGAAATATGGGCTTTAAACTTCTTGAGACAGAACCCAATAACGATTGGGCTGGGCATGTATGGTCTCGGATTGAATTAGTTCCTGTAAGATGAAAGCCCAAGATTTGTGTTTAATTGCAATAAGAAAATATCTGAAATCACAGGGAGCCAACCCAATAACTTTTAGGCCGGCCGGTCTGGTTAAACACAAATTGAAAACAAAGTACAACCCCAAACTTTCTGATAAATAAAAAGAAATTTGAATACCTCTGGACTAGCCAATTTATTTTGAAATTAATTAACCAAAAATGGAAAATGGAAAAGAAATATGCCTCCATGTAAGAAAGGAAGACACAAGAAATATCAAAATGAAGGGATAAAAAATTAGAGAACCTGCAATATGGAATATAGCAAAAACTGATTTACACATATACAACATATTGAATGGATCTCCAATTAGTGTCTTTTCTTTACATATATTCTTCATTCATTTACCTCTCAAAAGACTGCAACAACATTTCAACACTTCTTTAAGTTTGTATGCACCATATGATCCGCATTGGATAAAGATATATACGGGGTCGTATTTAGCAAGCATGCGCTTCTGTCAACTGCCTGACAACAGGTCCAAAATTACCCGAAACTTTTAGTGACGCAAAGAGGCAGGTTAACCTAGCTATCACGGGCCTTGTCCTCCCAATTCTTGGAACAATTGTTGTATATTTACCAGAGCCGTCATTACAAGGACTATGATACCCTTCAAGATCTGCTTTTGTAATAAGGACAGCATCTCCAGAGGTACACATTACTCTAGAAGCCACCCGTTGCTGCTTATACTCTTGCACTGCCTGAAAATAAGATGAAAGTTATCTTCAGAAACCTTGAAACAATTTTACTTTCCGACTCTTTTTCGAATTCGATAAATGTTGTTTGATCGTATATTTCATGGTACGGAAGTTGTAACATGGGAAAACCACGGAAAACAATAAGCAGCTTAGAACAAAATACTAGATATAATCTGTACCTTCCATTGGGATGGAGCCAAGTGCACCCTGGGTCTTTTTGAACGAACATATTCAAGTGCGGCAACGGGACTCATGTTCTTATATTCGACCTGTAAATAACGAACAAGTGTCAGCCCAGTTCACCATGTTGTCGTGCTACATTCATATTTCACAAAGAGTGAGGTATATCACCAGATAACAGAGGACAACAGTTGTGCTCCGTCCCCTCCCTGCTTTGCAGTGAACATATGTTGTTCGACCACTAGAAGCGTTTCCTATGACCAAATAAAGAAATGACGATCAACAATGCTTATACCCAATGAAGATTTTATAGTTATACACTCGACAAACCGAACATATACAATATGAATAAATATACTCACTGTGAATGAAATCCACAGCTCGGTTGATATCCACAAATGAAGGAGCAAATAGATAATCCCTTGTGGGAATTACGAGATGGTCTATCCCATGAGCCTGGAAATAACAACGCGAGAGTATGAAAAAGAGCAAAAAAGAATATAAGTGAAACCTTAACTATTCGATCTTCTTTATTTGCTTTAGCGTCAGTACTTCCTTGTTTTATGTTTGCTATGGATGATTCATTGCGCGGAAACACATGTATGACTTCAAACTGAACTCTACAAGGCTAAAATCTTGGTTTTCCATGATCCATTCCGATTAATAACGACATATAAAGTCCAAACAAGAATACATTGTAACTAGAGGACACCCCAAGCAGATAGATATATGACAATCTATGGAATAGAAAATCGTGAATATCATAATAAGGGCTGAAAATCAAAAGTAGTTACTCGATACTCGGCTCGAGCTCGTCTGATAAGAGCTTGTTTGAGTTCGGTTTGTTATACATATCAATCAACCTTGAACAATAATTTTCTTCAGATAGTTTTTGAAGCTCGGTTCTAGCTCGATTCATTAAGTTAAAAGGTGACATAATGTGTGTAAAAATAAAAACCAGCATTGAAGAAAACTCACATAGTACAAAGATGTTGGCACCAAAGTTTCATAGGGCTCATTAAGAGTAATTACAGCACCAACTCCAATCTGTTTCAGGCGAGGTACATCCTTTGGAAACGGAACAGCTCCCAACAGAACAAACTGAATAATAAGAATAATAATCACAAAATCAATCAAATCAACTACTTAAACCTCATATAATTAAGAATCAAGCAAAAATGATCAACTATGACGAGGAGATATGCTCACTTACCTGATCAATTTGATCCCACCACTTGAACCCAGGCTCAATTTTGTTGCGGAAAACGTTGTAGAAAAGGGTCGGGTAGAAGAGGATCCGAGCTCCGGCTCCAACTAAAGCCCGTTTGGCGTCAACCCTAACTGCGATTAGCCTTGTTTCTTTATCCGTACTACTTTTGCTACTGAATCTGCTCACCTCCATTGGAATTGAATCTTCCATTTCCTTCATCGCAATTGACAGAGAATAGTGGATTAACTCAAAAATCGAAATAATTTGGGGGAAGTTGAAGCGAATTATGGGTTGATACTTGATATATGTAAGTGAAATTCTGGGATGATCTAAACAAAAAAAAAAGTCAAATTCAAATGAAATGCATGCTTTCAACACAAGTGACGTCATAGTGGGGCTGATTATATGGGGATTTGTGGATTAAATCCAGCTTGGACTTTTTGGTCCTCTAAAATTGTGGAAATTTCAGATAATACTCTCTCATCTTATCTTAATTTTAGATGAAATTTGCAAGAAGATAACCAAAAATAAAAGTCCTCCGGATAATCATGGATCAAAATTTCGATATGTTTCCTCCGAAAACACCAATTTTTTTTTATTTTTTAATTAACCGAAACATTATTTTTTTAATTAATCGAAACGAAAATATAGTGTAGTTTCTACATCAAAATATATTCTTACTTTATAATTTTTTCAAATATTTTACTTAAAATCTCGAGAAAGTTCTGATTATTTTCTAAAATGTTTCTGATTTTTTACTAACCGAAAAATATCACGAAATCGAAAACTTTTTTTACAATAGGCCCTCAATTGTGACATGAGGTCTTTTCTAGAGTCCAGTCTCGATGATCAAGCTATTGTGGAAACACATTCCTTCCTTAGGTACTGTCAGAGTTATTAGAGTATTAGTGTTAAAGATTGAGTAGGAGTGTTAGAGCCTATTTGAGTTAGGAATTTTTTTATTTTTTCTATAAATACTCCTACTTTGTCTTTGTAACACAACATATTGATTATTAATGAGAATTAAATTTTCTCGCAACTTTATATTTCTTTACATGGTATGAGAGCGGGTACCGATCTAGGACTTGCGAGTGAGTGAAACCCTGGCCGCAGCGGCTCGACTCTTAATAAGTAGCGGCGGCTCGACTCTTAATAAGCCGCCGCGGGCCCCAAAGTATGCTAAAAGTTTAGTATTTTTTTATTGTCGTGCCTTTCTTATTGCCTTCGGCTTTTTCATTTTTCTGCTGCCGTCAACCACTCGTCATCCGTCACTATGGGTTGTTTGAATTAAATTTTGGTTTGAGTTTTTCGGGGATGGTATTAATTGGAGTTGTTCGAAGTTGTGGCTTTTGGTTGTCATTGTTTGGTGATTTCGTGGATACACTTGGTGAAGTGGGTTTCACAATTGAGGTGGTTTCGATGAATACATTCGGGAGTGTGGGATTCATGCATTGGGTGGTTTCGTGGATACACTCGGGAGAGTGGGATCTACATGGATTGGTTTCGTGGATACACTCGGGAGAGTGGGATCTACATGGATTGGTTTCGATGGGTACACTCGGGAGAGTGGGATCCATAAATTGGGTTGATTTTGTGAAACACTTGGATAAGTGGGATTTACGGATTTTTCGCGATTGATGATCAACAATTGCTACATATGTCGTCAATTCGTTATCGTTATTAGTTTTTTGTTTACTGTTTTTTGTTTCGACTTTTATGTTGCAAGCTTAGAACATATTATGCTATAGCTTGAGGGGGGTGTTAGAGTTATTGGAGTATTAGTGTTATAGATTGAGTAGGAGCAGGGACGGAATCCAGGATTTTTGGTCAGGGGGCTAAACTTATAAAAAAAAATCTATCAAACGGTTAAACTTAAAATTTATATTATTCACGAGAAAATATGTGACGCAATACAAAAATGGGGAGGTGGAGTTTGACAAAAATAAATCCCACGAAATATTTTAAATACATATTATACCCCCATTATAGTATCAAAAGAACCCAAAATATCTACATATTTACTTTAATAATTGACCACAACGGTTTTTCATCTTTTGAAATATGTCCATGATAGCATTGTTTGAAATACTATTAAGTATGTCACTCTCTATAAAGACATCTGAACTATCATTTAGCCATTGATCGCCCATTCGGTTACGAAGTCGATTCTTTACTATCTTCATAGCTGAAAAAACTCTCTCCACTGATGCAGTTGCAACGGGTAGAATAAGCGTCAATGTCACAAGTTTGTAAACCATCGAGAATGCGACATGCCTTTTAGTTGCAACTATCTTCTTAGCAAGATCACCAATCCCTTTCAATCTAGAAAAATCACAAGTTTGTAAACCATCGAGAATACGACATGCCTTTTAGTTGCAACTATCTTCTTAGCAAGATCACCAATCCCTTTCAATCTAGAAAAATCATCACTTGATCGAACATCCCTAATATAATTTTCAAGTTGATTGGGTAGGGCCGAGAGCTCAAGAAAAGAGAACTCATTTGGAGATGTTGGGAGTATTGGACTTTTAATTGGGACTTAGAAATTGGGTAGAGTGAGTTATTATTAAAGTGGATTGTGTGATATTAATTAGACTAATATTATATTTGGATTGGAAAATGATACCTAAGAGGGGGGCGAATTAGGTATATAACTTTTTCAATGAGTTTATTTTCCAGAAGACAATTAGTAAATAGTTCCAGTAACTTTAAATAAAAGTTAATTGTTCCGATGATTTTAAGATTTAAGTTACGATATGAAGTAAAGTGCAAATAATAAAAGGAGTAAGAAAGCAAACACAATTTATAGAGGTTCGCGCCCCAACAGCCTACTTTCTCTCTTCCAGCACCCCTGGGTAAAATCCACTAATAGATCGTGGCTTGCAGGACAAACCTTTGCCACACAAGATTACAAGATATCAATTCTTTCTCTCGAAACGTGCTTGCTAGGCCTAACCTATTGCTCAACAAAAATCGTGCTTGCTAGGTCCCTACCTATCGCACAAAAACAGTGATTGCTAGAACACTCAGTCCTATCGCACTACGAGCTTGCAAGTACAAAAACTTTCGCTCAAAAACAAAAGTAAAATTTTGATTACAAATAAATGCTCCAAAGTGAGCTGATTTTGCAAAGGAGTAAATGCTGATCTTTTTTTTCTATTACTTAGAGTATATTCAAGATTTCAAGAGCAAGAAGAAAAGATGTTTTTAAAAGCCTTTTGAGAAAAACAATTTTAGCAAAATTAAGAGCACTAAAAAACTTTGACTAGGAGAAATGATTTAGCAAGTGAAATTTTGGAGAATGAGTTTTGTTTGAGCCATGAGAAATGATCCACTATTTATAGTTGAGTGGAGTTGGTTCAATAGGGAAAGATTTTGAAATTCAAAAATTATTTTGTCACAATTAAAATGATCTTGCAAGATTAAAACATGTGACTAACATTTCAATGAATGTGGACAAGGTTTAGTAATTAGATGAAGACAAAATCTTTCCAAAAGAATTGATTTTAAATGAATAGGGTAAGATATTTAGCTAGACAAATTGGAGACAAATTAGAGACAAATTATCTTGCTAGCTAAGTCAAAGGATTTGAAAGAAATCACCCCTTTAAAAATTGGCTTGATTGAGAATTCAAATTTAATGGCCAAAAATAATTAAGTATTAAAAAAAACATTAGGCCTAATTAAGATAAAGATTTTCGGCCAAATGTAATGGGAAAAGTCCACTGCTCATTTTTTAAATGTTGATATGAAAAATCTTTAGAAAAGGTCTAATAGTGTTGAGTAAAAAAGTATTTAAAAAAGTTTGGGCTATGATTTTTCTTGCTCTTTTAATCGATTGAAAATACTTACTAAGTTGACCACAATTTTCTTGAATCGGAAATTGGGCCCTTCAGGGGTGCTAGGGGCTTCGATCTTGATCTTCATTCATAACGAGCCTTTGGCTAAAATTGGCCTTCTCATAATCTTCCTTCATAATTTGCATAAACCTTTTCGTATCAAACTTGGGTCTTCTTCATTGTTTTGGACTTGTAAGATCTTTGTTGAGCTTTTTCTTCTCAATTGAGCATTATTCGTCAATGAGTCTTTCTTCAAATAATGAGCTTCTCAGTAATTTCTGTTAAGATTAAACTCAAGAAACAAGCTCAAATATCAAGTTGTTTGTTAATCATTAATAATTCGGCTAACAGAAAATTTCATATTTGACTAAATTATTGATTTTTTTTTCATACACCACTACTATATTAAAAAAAAATCAAAATTTCAGGGCCTTGTCCCTTACTCCGTCTGCCTCTGAGTAGGAGTGCTAGAGTCCTATTAGAATAAGTCCTATTTGAATTAGGAATGTTTTTCTTTCTTCTATAAATACTTCTACGTTGTTTTTATAACACAACATATTAATTATTAATGAGAATTCAATTTTCCCCCAACTTTGTCTTTCTTTACAAGTTACACAAAACCTCAAAGGTTAATTTTTCACATTTTTTCTCTAAGTATTGTCCCTTTGAAACTATATGCTATCATTAAATTTTGCCAATATAATTTTAGTTGACATAAGAGTTGGAGCTGGTTTGTCGAAATTGTTTCACCCTTGTTTTTGTATGCAATTCAAATCTTGTTATAGAGAAGATACGTATAATATATATTATATATAATATTATTTAGTACAACAGCTTCACCACGTCATCAAGTACACGTGAAGGAGTCCACTAATATATTTGGAACATGTGGAGTGATAATCCACATCATCCTAAATTTTAGCAATGTTTCAAAAAAATAGGGATTCAAAAAATTGTGTTCACATTGTCAGAACAATGGATCAAAATATCTATCTTTTCCATCATCGAAAAGTTTTCGTTTTTGAATCAGGCGAAACGAAAACAAGATGTAATTTCGAAACTATTTATTTGTCTTAAACTCTGTTATTTTCCTAAATTTAGTAATTTTTTTTTACAAATTTTCCTTAGTGTTTCCGAAACATTTTCGAATAGTCTCGAAAAGTTTCCAATATTTAACTGACCGAAACATACATTTGAACCGAAATTTTGATCCATGGTCAGAACATGGGTGATGTAGATTATTACTCCACATATCCCAAATGTATTGATGGATTGCACCATGTGTACTTGATGACGTGGTGTAACGATTACACTAAATAATTTCTCCACAATTAGGGCCATAAGTAATATACATTTTTACTCGAGCGTAACATATGAAATTTAAAAATAAGTGGTATTTAGGCCTACAATTGTGCAACCATCTAGCAACTTGAACTATCTAGAGAAAAAATAAAAATCATTTATCATGAGAAAGAAAAAGAAAAAAAAAACATTTTCCATGATATTAAAGCTATTGCATGATATAGATGGCTGGAAAAACAAAATTATACTAGAATAATCGAACTTAATACAATAAAAAATATTATTCCTAGATAAATGTGTAATACTCCTATTACAACTACTCTCTGGCACATTTTATCCAAAAAAAGCCATTACATTTACACGTGAAGGTTGGTTGAGGAAGCAAATCAAATAGAAATTCACACAATTGTCCCACACACAAAAGGCTTAGCCGAAGGAATTCTAAAACAATTGAGTCCACCTCCAGGAACCATAGAACAATCTGGTTCAGGCCTCTGCAAATCTTTTCCAGGTATACAATTAAAACTAAAATCAAATCCCACATTCCTGAACAACAATTTATCACAATCTTGACTGAACCCAGAAAAGAAATTAGCAGCAACAGTCAAATTCACAAGCGTCCTCAATGAACAAACTAAATTAGGCAACACCCCAGATAACTTATTGTGTCCAAAATCAAGAACTTCAATGTCACTCAAACAAGAAATGGAATCAGGTAAATGACCCATTAAAGAATTGAAACTCACATCCAAAACCTGTAAATCACTCCACAAACCAACTCCTTCAGGTATGCACCCTGTTAACTGGTTGTTCAGAAACAGGATTTCCTTTATACCCATGTAACTCAAACTGAAAGGAATTGTTCCGGATAATTTGTTGTTAGCAAAGTTAATGACAGAAGCCGGAGAATTGCCGAGATTCTGAGGAATCTCGCCATCGAAAATGTTGTTGTTCAAAAAAATTGCGTCCAATTTCTTGTTGAACAAATCTTCAGGAATGGGACCTGAAAAGGTATTGAACCTGAGGTCTAAATACAAGAGATTTGGAATGTAAAGCGTTGAAATGGGAAAAGGGCCTGTGAAATTGTTGTTGCTGAGGTCTAATTCAGTCAATGATGACAATTCTTTGAAAGATAAAGGGACTGTTCCACTAAACCTGTTGCTGTTGAGGTGAAGAATTGACAAATCTGTTAAAAAAGAGAGTTCTTGAACTAATGTTCCTTGCAAATTGGCGTGATTGAGATCTATTGCAGCAACAACTTGGCTTGTTGTGGGATTGCCCATGAAATCTTGGGTATTTACACAAAATACCCCTTTGTAGGAAGAACAAACATTTGGGCCGACCCATGAGTTCATAATTCCAAGTGGGTCATCTTTAATGGCGGATTTGAAGGATTGGAGAGCTGTGTATGCTCTGTCGAGGTTTGAAGATTGGGAGGGAGTTGTTGGGGGGTTGAAACCTCCACCAATCCACACACCTCCACCACCACCGCCGCCGCTGACGCCGCCACCAATGCCGACGCCACCGCCGACAGTTAATGCAGCTTCTGTGAAAATTATTTGGAAGAAGAATACTAGAAGTAAGGTGTAGTCCATGCTCTGTTTTTGTGACTCAAGGTTTTACCTTATTTATGGGCTTTTTGTATAAGATTGTGTGATTTGTACCAAAAAATTAAAAAAAAAAAAAAAAAAAAAAAGTAAGATTCTGTGATTTGGGTAGCATTAATGAGAGGAATTGGTAGTGGAATATTAACTTATTATTATTATAATTGAAATTTACTGATTTCTTTTAATAGAAATACCCTGTTTTTTATTTAAATTACGTGAAAAGATTTGATATAAAAATAAAATAAAATAAAGTGATCTTCACCTGTGATCAAATAGTAAATTCTTGTGCATTTACTATTTTGTGCGTTTCCTTTAAATGTTTCTGATCTTGGTTGTTGAAATTCAACTCTGCAAGTAATGCAACACGTAAGATACTGTAGGATTTTTCTTGAAAACAAAAACACAAGTTTGTCACGCTTTTCATAACATGTTCTCTAAAAAGTTAAACAATTTTTTTTCATTTTAAAATAAATTTATCCTCTCTTTATTTTTATAAATTCTTCATAAAAAAATTATTTAATCTCCAAAAATACCCTAAATAAATTATATTTTTCTTAACTTACTTATCTCACATAACAAATATAATATCTTGCTCTAAACCTATATCGATATTTGAATAATTTTAAGTTTTTTCTTTTATTGTGAAGATTAATATACCCTTATTTGAATTGTAAAGTGATATTTAATTCAATGGTAAATATGTAAAAAAAGTTGAAGAAGAATAATTAGATATGAAATGTTTTTATATTAATTATAGTAAAGGTACAATTAGACATGCATGGAATCTTATTATATTTATCTCTTACATAATTTCTTAAAATTTAAAATTATCTTTCACATAAAATTTTACAAGTTCGATTTTAATTTTCTTCTATATAACACATGAAAAAAACCATAAGAAAAAAAAATTGTTATTTTAAACAACTCCCAAAATATACATGTAAAATTATTATAAGTTAGCAACAATATATTTTAAGTAAAAAAATATAATTCGTATAATTAAAAGATTTAGTACAATATAAGTCATATATAATCCTCTAAAAGAAAAACATTAAAATCAAAATTCTAATAAATATCATTATTCCATACAGAAGAAGAAAAGAGTTAAAAAAATAAAGAGTTAAAATAGAATCGCATCTTACCTATAATTGAACTAAAATTGCTTATAACTTAGCTAAGTACTTATTGTTTATTTGGCAAGAAAAACAAAATATAAAGAATCAAGATATTCATAACCTCATGGAATTCGTTTCATGAAAAAAGATTGAAATTGGTCAAAAAACTGGAGAAATCGATGAAAGTCCGAGTGGATTGGCGAGTGCTAGTGAACTTGGTTAAAAAACGGGTGAAACCGATAAAAAAAGTATAAGTGAAATCGTGATACATTTGAAATCGATTAAAATTCGGGTGAAAATTATGAAAAATGGATGAAACGGGTAAAATCGGTTAAAAAGAGGTAAAGTTTGTGAAAATATGTGAAATCGATGAAAATTCATCCGAATGAATGTAAGAAAAATGATGAAACAAGTGATTCAGTAAAAATGTGTAAAGCTGGTGAAAAAGGGTAAAATCGGTCAGAAAAGCATAAAGGTGGGTGAAATTGGTGAACACTGGTGAAACTAGTAAGCAAAAATGCTCGTGAAATTGATGAAAGTTCGCGTAAAACTTATGAAGAAACGGATGAAACATGTATCATTGGTGAATAACGAATAAACTTAACATGAAAATTACTTTTATAAAACAAATTTTATAAGATGTCCCGACTATATCAGTCACCTTTTTATATTTTATTATAACTATTTAAAGGCATCATATTTTTTTTGGTAAACCAATAATAACTAATAAAAATAAAGTGAATATATATGATATTTTATGGCATAAAAAAGAAGAAGCTATTAACTCTAATTTACGAAAAAATACCCATAAAATTATGTTGGTCCCAAGTGGTCAGAAGAGGTTTAGAGGGGGGAGGGGTGAATAAACCTCTTTAAAAATTTTCTTCAAATTTAACTTTAAAACTTTTACTCTAACTGAACAGACTAAGCTGATCAGATTAGTTAGTTACAATTCTGTTCGCGAACAAATCTTTGAACAGCTTTGTTGACCACTCGTCTGATTGTTACTTAGCTGATTTTGTTAAAATCAGTTTTAATACTTAGAGTACTTGCAGCGGATTTTCAAAGTGTTTTTCACAAGTAAACTTAGCAGTTTGAAAAATGTTTCCCCAGATTTGTAAAATCCTTTTTAGATCCCTTTTCAAACAGTTAACTTAATGTGTTTTATGCAACTGAAAATATGCAGGTAAAATGCAAGTAAAAACACAAACAATTTTTATAGTGGTTATATGGATTTAAATATCCTTTAGTCCACTCTTCCAAGTCACAAAGATCTTGGGTTATACTAAAAACACACAGTAATCAGTATACTCTGCTTACGCCTTACAACAAATGAACAGGCCGTAAGTTCGCAGTAAGAAATCACAAAGAGATCCTTGTAACGCCCCCAAAATTTCGAACGCTTTCGATCGGATTTTAATCCAAATTTAAGTGCTATATTTTATTTTCAAAGTTAAGCATTAATTTGAACAAATTAATTGAACTTTGTGATCTTATGAACTTTAAAATAATTAAAATTATAAAAGTTACTTTGAAATAAGATCAAGATCTTTTTGAAAATTTTCGGGCTTGGATGCACAAATTTTGTTTTTGGGGACAAAAATATAAGTTTTCAAAACTTCAGGGGGCAAAGTGCAAATTCCGCCCCTACTTGATTTCAGCTGATAGGAGAGCCTTTATAGCTCTCCTAGCCAGCCCTAGGGAGTGGCCAAGCATGCCCCTTGGATAGAGAAATTTCTCTACCCAAGGTGGACATGCATTGGTTGGTTTTTGAAGACTATTATGTCTCCCTCTATTCCCAATGTGTATATAATTATTATACACACTTAACATCAGATTTTTATCATCTCCATAACCTCATTTACATACATATTATAGAGAATAAGAGAGAGAGAGAGAAGAGAGAACACACTAGAAAGATAGAATTTTCGGATCTTCACAACCCAGCCTCGGGTTTTCGACCATTCCGTCTTCGTCCATCGTTGGATCATTCCGAAATTTTGTGTGAAGGTCCTACACACACGGGGCTACATACTGACCGTTCGGATCGTCGTTTGGAACTCCCAAAGTGAATCTCCAGTCGTTACACATTTAGAAAGATAGTTTTCGGGTATACTCAGCACAGCCTCGGATTTTCGATCATTCCGCCTCCGTCCACCGTTGGATCATGCCCAAATTTTTCGTGGAGGTTATACACACATGGATCTACATATTGACCGTTCGGATCGTCGTTTAGAACTCCCAAAGTGACTCGACAGCCATTGGAAAATGGTGAAACGTAAGGATTTGAAGGCCTTTTTATGAACCACCACCGGAGCCGCCACCACTGCCACCGGAGCTGCCACCACCACCTTCGGTGTTCTGGAAATGAAGAGAGTTTCACCCCCTTTGTTGATTTGGGTTTCGGATACGCTTCATTTGTGGAGTTTTAGTCGCTATACTAAGCGACAAAGGTGAGCGCTGTGTGTTTAATTTGTATGTATGTCCGATGTGCTAGTAGATCGAGTCCAAACATGCACTTAGGCTCTTAATAATCAAAGCATGGATTTTATTCTAACTTTTCTTGCATGTCGTCACGAATAGGTTGACTTATTAGGTCAACATTTCTCGCATGAAATCACTTAGCATTTGAACATGATTATCCAAATACATGCTACGTCCGAAACTATTAGTTGCGAATATATTTTTCGAAATTATCATGATATCTAAAATTTCATTTTATAAGTTATTAAATGTTGATAATATGTTAAATATGTTTGATATGTTATGTTCCGTTTGTTTCCGACTATATGTTTCCGTTTGTTCCGATTTTGTGTGGGCCCTTTTGATTTGGTGTATGGACCCGATGCCAACCTGGCCGGCAAGGGCCGGCAGGATTGTCACGGTTACCCGTAGGCCTGTTCTTACAACCCAAGTGGGGAGGAACACTTGGGGAGTAAGGACGAACTCCGGCAAAGACATGTCGATGCATTTTTTATAGTAAGGTCGCTCCTTACTTGGTGAGTTTGGATGGACTTCAGACTGAGGATGGAGGGTAAGTGGAGGACGACATCAGCAATTATGAGTTATGTGAATTCCGTGTTTCTTCCGTCTTGAATATATGTTTATTTGCTTGATAACATGATTATGTTATATGTATGCTGCATTCACACATCACCATGCAAATTCACTCATAGCCTCACTAAGTTGGACGATCAACTTATGCGTTCTATGTTTCACTCTTTTCAGTTTCAGGCGTTCTGGAAATAATAGTCGGGTTGCGGTTAGGTCATCACGGTTGCGGTCCCACCCTAGTATTCGGGAGTGTAGTAATATTTTGTGGTCCATGTATTTTCTTTTCGATTTTGATTAAAACCTTGCTTATAATGTTGATTCGTTAAAGATGATTTATGTTTCCGCAAAAGAGTCAAAATTTTCATAAATTACTTATTTATCTCTCTCTCGGCTGATTTTGTTCAAATATTTTGAGATGTTATGATAAAATGCTTCCGCTTTAAAACTCTACTATGAAAATTGATTTTACTTGTTCGTCAAAAACTTAGTAATCTAAATTGTTCTAATTTTATTTTAAACCGCTTCCGCTTTTAAACCTTTAATTCATCGTTCCAAAAAAAAAATTCGATATTCTAACACCTTTTTGAAAATAACAATAATTTTTCGACCGTTTTCCGACGGGCCCGCGGAGCCGGGCCGTCACAGATGGTATCAGAGCTTCGGCTCAAGGCCAGGATAGGATCCTCGGATTTGTACTGAGGGGTTAGTAAGGTGGGACTCACTGTCATGATTTTATGGTGTCTACCCATATTGGGTAGTTCACTTTTAGGACAAGACCGCAACCGAAACCATATGTTTAGTACATGTCCTTGGGGTTAATGATTATTTTTGCTTGATTCTGTATTTTCTTGATTAATTATTTTGTTGGTGGTATCCCGAATACCGTAATGTTATTTGAACTTTGTTGTTGATATTATTGTCTGGTTCTGATTGTATATGTGTGCGTTCCGTGATTTTACGTAAATTAAAATATTTGAATCAAGTGACCTTCCTTGAAGTACATAGAATGACTAAAATAGCCCTAATCCTTTTGAATTCCATTATCGAGTTTACCTTACTCATAATTCTGATTCTAAACGAATCCATCTCCAAATTGATCTCTCGACTTCAGTAAGCTCTCTTGAGCCTATTTTCGCTATAATTAATTGTTTCGCCGTCATTCTAATGTTGGTACTTATTCATTTGTGAGCTTGTGATCCCTATATGTCTTTTCTTCATCATTTTGGCGAATCAAATTGTTATGTAAGCAATCCTTCTTTCAATAGACAAAATATCATTCAAGTTTCATTGACATCATCTTGAATTCTAACTTGTCTATTACTCGTTCCTTGCATTCAACTATGAATTTTCATCGATAGCGAGTAACTTCATTTTGAATTCTAAAACTACCTTAAGTTCATATCTAATCTTCTCATTCTTGCTCTAGCTTTTCTGAAGTTTCTAAATGCCATTGTCCGATTGTATCTTTTCCTTCATGTTGT
Source organism: Penstemon eatonii (assembly GCA_038501285.1). Taxonomy (NCBI): domain Eukaryota; kingdom Viridiplantae; phylum Streptophyta; class Magnoliopsida; order Lamiales; family Plantaginaceae; genus Penstemon; species Penstemon eatonii. The sequence continues at coordinate 2,010,338 of JBCEGF010001339.1, forward strand.
GTAATTTACCGTAAAATATTCTTCAATCATTTTAGCCTCATTCTTGATATGGCTTCTTCAAGCCGTGCTCTTAATTACCTTTAATCTGACTCTTTGACTGTTTTCCTTCAGAGCTTATCGACACTCTCAATTAACATGTCTTTGTCTATTGGGGATTGACTTCTTGTATCCAATCAAGTTTTTATATTGATCCCTTATCTTTTTACTCCTTCAGAGTTTACCCCTCCCTATTTCATGAGATACTTTCTCGTATCGACTTCGTAAACCAAAATTATTTATTTTTGTTGGATTCTATGATTGTTATTGTTCCTTGTCCTTCTTTTTTCCGAGCACATTTATTCCGTTATGATCGTTATGAAATTATCCATATAATTTCATGTTACTCTTTTTCGTTGTATTCAATTATACAATCTTCTAAATTTCCTGAAGGAATTGAATTGTCTCGGTTCCTTTTTGAACTTGACGTTTTCATTTGTCCATTCATAAATTGTTGTTCCTTTGTCTATTTCATTCATTTTTGCGAGCCGCATAAATTTGATCAATTTATTCTCAATTCCTTTTGAACTTCGGACTTACCTTCTATTTGTTTTGAACTTATTGTTAATCCCGTCTCGCTCAATTTGATCGTTTCGATGTTCTCAGATTTCACTATGAGCTTTACTTGTTTTCTATAGCAGCTTGTTGTAATCATTATTGAAATGATCTTCGAATCTCGCCATTTATCTTGACTTGCTTTTCAAATGACCAAACACACTTTAATGTTTTTGGTTATTATTGTCATGATACTTGTTTCGACATTCTGTTATCCTTACCGATATCCTTGCTTTGATCTTCTTTTTACTTGCACCGTTTGAAATGGTGAGGCTCATCCCTTTTGTTATTCCTATCGGTGCACCTTAATTGTTCGCCTTGCCACTTATATTGAACTATTCATTTGGTTATCTTTATTATCGATATTTCAGTCCTTTTCCAATCTTTGTTGATTCTTCTTTATGTTGCCATTGCTAATTCTTATCTTGTCATCTTGAGCATCTTGATTCGATCATCTTTTCTAATCCTTATCGTGTCTCTTCATTTGACTCATTTTGTTCCTTGCGAGAATCCCAAGTCAAATGTCATTCAGTACCTTTTGAATTCTCTGGGCCAAACTGAACTATATATTGTTATGTGAGTAGTTTTTCATTTGAGAAGAATCTATCCGCGACATAGGAGTTGGAATTATCGTCGTATCACATTCTGCCGCATCATGATTATGCGTAACGTATATGGCACGGCCAAAGTATAAAAAGGCGACTTGGGAGTTAGAGAAAAGATACGTCAGAGTTTTGAAACGCCTAATGTACGAGAGAACATTTCCGCACACTCGTTTTAATCAAGGAGGCTGCAGATTCTATAGGAAAATGTTTTATGACGCACACAGAGTTATGAAGAAACGTTTCGGGAGCAAGAAAAGAAGATACGTCGGCGTTAACAGTACCACGCAAATCTCAAGAACGAATTTGGGGACCAAATTCTTTTAAGGGGGGAGGATTGTAACGCCCCCAAAATTTCGAACGCTTTCGATCGGATTTTAATCCAAATTTAAGTGCTATATTTTATTTTCAAAGTTAAGCATTAATTTGAACAAATTAATTGAACTTTGTGATCTTATGAACTTTAAAATAATTAAAATTATAAAAGTTACTTTGAAATAAGATCAAGATCTTTTTGAAAATTTTCGGGCTTGGATGCACAAATTTTGTTTTTGGGGACAAAAATATAAGTTTTCAAAACTTCAGGGGGCAAAGTGCAAATTCCGCCCCTACTTGATTTCAGCTGATAGGAGAGCCTTTATAGCTCTCCTAGCCAGCCCTAGGGAGTGGCCAAGCATGCCCCTTGGATAGAGAAATTTCTCTACCCAAGGTGGACATGCATTGGTTGGTTTTTGAAGACTATTATGTCTCCCTCTATTCCCAATGTGTATATAATTATTATACACACTTAACATCAGATTTTTATCATCTCCATAACCTCATTTACATACATATTATAGAGAATAAGAGAGAGAGAGAGAAGAGAGAACACACTAGAAAGATAGAATTTTCGGATCTTCACAACCCAGCCTCGGGTTTTCGACCATTCCGTCTTCGTCCATCGTTGGATCATTCCGAAATTTTGTGTGAAGGTCCTACACACACGGGGCTACATACTGACCGTTCGGATCGTCGTTTGGAACTCCCAAAGTGAATCTCCAGTCGTTACACATTTAGAAAGATAGTTTTCGGGTATACTCAGCACAGCCTCGGATTTTCGATCATTCCGCCTCCGTCCACCGTTGGATCATGCCCAAATTTTTCGTGGAGGTTATACACACATGGATCTACATATTGACCGTTCGGATCGTCGTTTAGAACTCCCAAAGTGACTCGACAGCCATTGGAAAATGGTGAAACGTAAGGATTTGAAGGCCTTTTTATGAACCACCACCGGAGCCGCCACCACTGCCACCGGAGCTGCCACCACCACCTTCGGTGTTCTGGAAATGAAGAGAGTTTCACCCCCTTTGTTGATTTGGGTTTCGGATACGCTTCATTTGTGGAGTTTTAGTCGCTATACTAAGCGACAAAGGTGAGCGCTGTGTGTTTAATTTGTATGTATGTCCGATGTGCTAGTAGATCGAGTCCAAACATGCACTTAGGCTCTTAATAATCAAAGCATGGATTTTATTCTAACTTTTCTTGCATGTCGTCACGAATAGGTTGACTTATTAGGTCAACATTTCTCGCATGAAATCACTTAGCATTTGAACATGATTATCCAAATACATGCTACGTCCGAAACTATTAGTTGCGAATATATTTTTCGAAATTATCATGATATCTAAAATTTCATTTTATAAGTTATTAAATGTTGATAATATGTTAAATATGTTTGATATGTTATGTTCCGTTTGTTTCCGACTATATGTTTCCGTTTGTTCCGATTTTGTGTGGGCCCTTTTGATTTGGTGTATGGACCCGATGCCAACCTGGCCGGCAAGGGCCGGCAGGATTGTCACGGTTACCCGTAGGCCTGTTCTTACAACCCAAGTGGGGAGGAACACTTGGGGAGTAAGGACGAACTCCGGCAAAGACATGTCGATGCATTTTTTATAGTAAGGTCGCTCCTTACTTGGTGAGTTTGGATGGACTTCAGACTGAGGATGGAGGGTAAGTGGAGGACGACATCAGCAATTATGAGTTATGTGAATTCCGTGTTTCTTCCGTCTTGAATATATGTTTATTTGCTTGATAACATGATTATGTTATATGTATGCTGCATTCACACATCACCATGCAAATTCACTCATAGCCTCACTAAGTTGGACGATCAACTTATGCGTTCTATGTTTCACTCTTTTCAGTTTCAGGCGTTCTGGAAATAATAGTCGGGTTGCGGTTAGGTCATCACGGTTGCGGTCCCACCCTAGTATTCGGGAGTGTAGTAATATTTTGTGGTCCATGTATTTTCTTTTCGATTTTGATTAAAACCTTGCTTATAATGTTGATTCGTTAAAGATGATTTATGTTTCCGCAAAAGAGTCAAAATTTTCATAAATTACTTATTTATCTCTCTCTCGGCTGATTTTGTTCAAATATTTTGAGATGTTATGATAAAATGCTTCCGCTTTAAAACTCTACTATGAAAATTGATTTTACTTGTTCGTCAAAAACTTAGTAATCTAAATTGTTCTAATTTTATTTTAAACCGCTTCCGCTTTTAAACCTTTAATTCATCGTTCCAAAAAAAAAATTCGATATTCTAACACCTTTTTGAAAATAACAATAATTTTTCGACCGTTTTCCGACGGGCCCGCGGAGCCGGGCCGTCACAATCCTACTTCTCTGAAGTAATATCACTCACTAAGACGGATATCTACTTCTCACAACACTCAATGTTTACAAATTCACTCAGAAGATGTATTTGGCTTGATTCTTCAACTCTGCTTTTGTCAACAAATGACTAAGCTGATGAGTGAGCTGTTCTTGAGACTTAAAGAATTTTGCTTCGAAAATTTCTCAGAGATTGTGTTGCTTATTTCTTCTTCGTCTCTTTCAGCTATTTATACTTGAGGATTGAAAAGTGTCCGTTGAAGAGAGACAAGATTCAAATTCCTCGAGTACTGGTCCTTAAAATCCACGAACGGCTCTTTTGCAGTCTGTCCGTACTGTGAACAGTCCTATTCTGCAAGCAGCATTAAATGCACCCAGCTGATGCGAAGCAAATCTTCAACCATTTGTCTTTAATAACCTTGTACTTCAGCATTTATTACTCCAAGGGGCATTTATTACCGTTGGGAACACTTTATGATCTTCTTCACTTGGTTGATAAAAGTACGCGTCTGATGGCGAACAAGGCTGATCTCAAACTTGAACAAATCTGATTTGAGTCGGCTGATCTTCACCAGTCTGATAACTTTTCTTCAGCAGATCAGAAGTCTTGGACCTTGAAACTTTGACTCTTCTGATGTCTTCTTTACTTAGTCAAAATTCCCTGATAAGTTTATCAGCTAAGTTACTCCATACTTAGCCAATTATGAAGTTTTGGAATGCATCAAAACCTCCTTTATCAAACTTCCTTTAGTGCCTTCATCTTCATCCTTATCCAACAATTTCCCCCTTTTTTATGATGACAAAACTTCAGCTAAGTACCTGTTGAATACCTAAACTAAAGAATGTAATCCTCAAAAATTTTCTGAGATAGAAAATAGTATGTTGGAATGAACTTGACTTTTTATTGATATGATAAGATTTTTACAAATACAAGTACAAGTTCTTCAGATGAGATGTCTGAAAGATAGATAAAAGCAAACTGATTACAAGATTTTATCAATTTTAACTATCAGCTTCTTCATCTGATCCTTCAAGCACTTCTTCATACTCATAAGAAGACTCATCGTCGTCTTCTTCTTCTTCTTCTTCATCAGCTTCATCATCCAGGTCCATGTTTGCTTTGGCAGCTTCCATTTTCTCTTCAAGTTGCTGCTCCCTTAAAGCTTCCATTGCCTTCCTGGCTGATTCTGTATTCTTGTACTTGGTAGTTTCTGCGAACTTCTCAAGGTCAATCTTATCAGCTTCCTTTGCTTTGGTTTCCTTGGCTGTTTCTTCCCGTTTATCTTCCCCCTTTTTGTCATCATCAGGACTGATGACAGTAGAAGGTGCAACAGCAGGGTTGAGAGCAACTGTTGGAACCTTCAATTCAGCGCACAAAGCCTTCAAATTTTGATTTGTAACAGCATGGCTTGCTGTAAGATGAAGAATATCAGTGTTGATGGCGTCAGTATGGTCATTGAAGTAGTCAATGTTAAGGTTTACAGTTGCAATTTCATTTTTGAGTTCCTGTGTAGCATTTGATACTTCTTGCAAAAACCCGAGGTTGACTTCCTTCTCTTCTTCACTGACTCTTATGAAGGTTGCAGTTAGATCAGCAATCTTGTGCTCAGCTGTTTTTAATGCAATATGAAGGTGGTTCACATCACCCTTCACATCTTCAACATTCTTGTTCAAGTCTCTTAAGCTGTGCACTAACTGCAAGGATTGATCTTGAGGAATAGGAATACTGTCAATTTCTTTCTTGATGATCTCTGCTGTTGATCCTTGAACAGTTTCCAGCTGAAGTCTGTTGGACTCTGCCAACTCTGTTTTAAGTTCATTATTCAGCTCCTCTTTGACCTTTATTAGCTGTTGATTATGCTTCTCTTCCAGTTCCTTTAGTGAATTTTCCATAAGCATCTGGAGTGCTTCCATCAGTGATGAATGTTGATCAGCTGATGAAGCAGAAGCAGCAGCATCAGCTTCTTTCTCTTCAGTCTCATGTTGAACAGGGACTTCTTCCAAATCTGTCATCTGATGGTCTTTAGAGTCCTTAGCATTCCAGTCTATTGCTAGAGGCTCTTCAGCTTTCTTTTCTTCAGTCTTCTTTTGTTCATCAGTGACATCTTCATACACCAGATTTGTGATGGTGCCATCATCATTGAAGCAGGTTGTCTGACGAATTTGCCTCACAATGATCCAAGGGTTGACAAACGCGTTGTTACCCTCTGGCACTTCACTAAAATCTTTCATTTCTCTGCCAAAAATTACATGTTGGATACTTGGCAGTTGAGGGAGTTCGCTTGAATGCCCTTGCTGATATCTGGACTTTTCTGCCCACTTGTTCAGTGCAGTGATAACAGCAATCTTCACAGCCCTTTCTTCAACATTGTCAGTCTTCTTCCTTTTGGCAGGCAGGGTGCTCTGTATCAACTTGGCTTCCTCAAGGGCAAATTCCCTAGCATAGTGATGCATAGCATCCCTAACATAATGAGGATCCAAAGCTTTTTGGATAGAATCTGTCTTTAGCCACTCTAGTACCCATTTCTCTTCAGCAGCTAAATCCTTCAGATTCTGAAGTTCAATGATGGACCTGTTCAGCCTGTTGTCTCTCCATATGATATATCTAGGCTTCTCTTGAGTGAACATGGTCTTCAGCATTAACTTCTGGTTGTAGTAGGCTAAGGACTTTTCAAACTTCTGGAAAAGCTCTTTGTTGTCATATATAATTTTGAAGGCTTTCTTAACTTCAAATTTTTCCTTTGGTTTTACTTCCCCAGCAGGCATCTTCACTTTTGGGGTTTATTTTTCTCCTTCAGCCTCATTAATCTTGATGCCACCTCCATGGACAGGTCCATAGGCATCAACTTTGCTCATTTTCAAAACCATGGCCATTTCAGCATCTTCAGCAGCTTTCCTCTCTGCTTCAGACATTTTCCTTCTGGCCTCATCCTTTTCTGCTTGAGCTTTGCTTAGCTCAATAGCCTTCTTTTCCTCAGCCTCATCTCTCTTCCTCTGTTCAGCTTCCTCCCTTGCTTTCTTGTCAGCCTTGGAAATTTTCTTTTTCCTCAGCACTATTTTCCTTTTTCCTTTATCAACAGGGGCTGGTCCAGCAGATGAGATAGGATTTGCAGCAATTGGATGAATGATTTGGACATCTGGATCTTCTTGAGACTTTGAAGTCTCAACTGATTGAGTAACTGATCTTGGCTGTTGCTCATCAGCTTTGTCAGTTTCAGCAGTCTCAACTGCTTTAGCTGGCTCAACAGTTTCAGCAGCCTTTTCAGCATTTTCAGGGCCTTCTCTAGCTACATTTTCTAACTCCGTGGATTCTTCTATAAAAGTCATCTGCTTTCTAGCAGACTTTTTGGTTCTTCCTTCACGGTAAGTAGAGGTAGCTGTATCTCTCTGTTGGCTTCTTGTTCTTTGAGAGATACCTACAGCAGGTCTCTCTGCTGATGGAGTTCTTGATGGTGATGCAGGGGATCCAGTCCTTACATCACCAGTGATAGTTTCTATGATCTTAGTGGCTTCAGCAGCAGAAGTCACTTTCTCCATCTGCTTGATTTCTTTCTTCTTAGGCTTATCAGCAGCCTTCTTCTTTTTAGTCTCAAAAGCTAAGCTGGCTGTTTTGACTAATCTCCTTTGCCTTTTGGCAGGAACCTCCTTTGGTCCCTCATCATCAGCTTCCTCAGGCTCATCAGCCTTTCTCTTTTGAACTGGCAGATATTTGTTCATGGCTTTGGATTTGTGAATTTCCTTGCCATTCTTCATAATGCATCCCAGATGGGATAGCAGGTAGCTGAGAGTAATTCTGTGGTTTGTGTGAGGTTCTTTTCCTTTCTTTACCTCAAAGAATTCAGCAAAAATGTACCAGATAATCATGGACCAGTTAACCTCCAATCCATAGTAAATAGCAGCCATAATGCTGAACCTCTTCATAGTAACAGCATCGAGGGAAAAGGTGCAATTCTCTATCAGCTTTGCCACCATATCAGCCATCCGCTGATACTCGTCCTTCAGCTGTCTCTTCCTGATATTTCCAGACAGGATCTCCCCTTCCTTGGCGCAGATCGCCCAAAATTCTTGGTGTTTGGCTTCAGTCATCACAGTGACATCATGACGTCCACTGTTACGGAATCCAAACTGCTCATGAAGAACAGCGGGAATGATGACAACATATTTGTCACCAACTGTAGCAGTAATCTCCAACTTATCGAAATCAACTTTAGCCGTCTTGTAGTATTCCATAACCTGGTCAGTCCAGATTATTCCTTCATTGTATTCCATAAAGTTTACCAGATTTGCAGATTTGAACTTCTCCAGAAGTTCCTTCATCAGATTTGTGCCAGATTGGTAATAGGAATCATACACAAGGTACATACCTTCAGCAGCCATTGCAGATCTGTAGAGATTAGAGAGAAAAACGAAGAGATTTTTGCAGAAGAATTGCTCAAATTTCTCACAAGTACTTTTGAAAGTTTAGAGTGCGTAAAGAACTACACGACTGATCAGATTGGGATTTATAGAGTTGGGGTACGGTATGTTGGTTTCCGTGATATCCGCCGACCGTTAGATCCATTTTTCTGTCAGTGCTGATCGTGCGGCGTCAGTTACGACTTTTCAAATTCAAAAGATATTTAATGAGGAGCGGGAATATGTACCGCCCGTCAGTTACTTATAAAAGCGTATATTTGAATAAAACGTTTTAAATAGTTTCGCTTTTACGTAAGTAATCAGATGAGTGAAATGAATACTTATCTGATGGACTACTGTCCTGATGACATAGTTGTTATCAGAGAATGCCAATAGCTGATAACCTTCCTCAACTGTTTGTCAATCCAGCCAGATAATATAACTTTATTCTTCGATAGTTGAGTCTTCTGTTGAAAACATAACTTCAACTAACTGACATTAACAAATTTCATCTTTAATTCAGAAGTACCGCTAGTCTTACACGTTCCTCCTGAGTTCAAGAATTCATAAGTTAACTAGTCTGTTGAGAGTTAATCCTTGAAGATAGATAAGATGAGTAAGCTGTTGAACCTTAGTCTTCTGATAGGTTCCCCCTCAGCTTATGCATCTAGGTTAAGTAATCCTAGTTCAGCTCTTAAGGTTGAGAACCTTACTTCACTTAAAGGTTTAGTGAAAATATCAGCAATCTGATTGTCAGTATGAACATACTCAATCATTACATTGCTTTTTTCCACATGATCTCTAATGAAGTGATGCTTGATCTCAATATGCTTAGTTCTTGAATGACTTGTAGTGTTCTGAGTAAGAGAGATTGCACTTGTATTGTCACAGTAGATTGGAATTCCACTGATTTTGATATTGTAATCTTCTAGTTGATGTTTCAACCATAGTATCTGTGCACAGCATGCTCCAGCAACTATGTACTCAGCTTCAGCAGTGGATATGGATACTGAAGTCTGTTTCTTACTCATCCATGAGATCAGACGACTACCTAAGAACTGACAGGCACCTGTTGTGCTTTTTCTGTCAATCTTGCATCCAGCAAGGTCTGAATCTGAATAACCAATAAGCTCAAATCCAGATTCTCTAGGATACCACAATCCCAATTCTTGAGTGCCTTTAACATATTTCAATATCCTCTTGGAAGCTAAGAGATGAGATTCTTTGGGGTTTGATTGGAATCTTGCACAGACTCCAACTGAGTACATTATGTCAGGTCTGCTTGCTGTTAAGTATAACAGTGACCCTATAATGCCTCTGTATTTGGTTATGTCCACTGATTTTCCATCTTCATCTTTATCCAACCGAAGACTTGTAGACATTGGAATATTAGCAGTAGAGCTAGTTTCCATACCAAACTTTTTAAACAGATCTCTTGTGTATTTAGCTTGATTTATAAAGATTCCATCAGGTATCTGTTTAACTTGTAAACCAAGAAAATAATTAAGTTCTCCCATCATGCTCATTTCAAACTTATTCTGCATCAGCTTAGAGAACTTGTCACACATCTGTTGGTTAGTTGAACCAAAAATAATATCGTCCACATATATTTGCACAATCAATATGTGACTTTCCCATTCAATAGTGAACAAGGTTTTATCTACCTTACCTTTATGAAATCCTTTAATTGAAAGAAAATCAGATAGGGTATCATACCATGCTCTTGGAGCCTGTTTCAGTCCATAAAGGGCTTTCTTCAGACGATATACCTTGTCCTCTTCTTGATAGACTTCAAATCCAGGAGGTTGTTCAACATATACTTCTTCTTGCAATTCTCCATTGAGAAATACTGATTTCACATCCATCTGATAGACTGTGAAATTTTTGTGAGCAGCATAGGCTAGAAACAGTCTGATTGCTTCAAGTCTTGCTACAGGTGCAAAAGTCTCATCAAAGTCAATCCCTTCTTCTTGACAATATCCCTTGGCCACTAATCTTGTTTTGTTTCTGGTAACAATACCATCTTCATTCATCTTATTTCTGAATACCCATTTAGTGCTAATGACTCTTTGATGACTTGGTCTAGGAACTAAGTACCAGACTTCATTCCTTTCAAATTGATTCAACTCTTCTTGCATAGCTTCTATCCAGAAGGAATCACTGAGAGCTTCTTCAATTTGTTTAGGCTCTATTTGAGATAGGAAAGTGACAAACATGGCATCTTGTGCAGCAGCTCTTCTTGTTTTCACTCTATCTAAAGGATCACCAATCACTAACTCAGGTGGGTGATTTCTGAGCCATCTTAGATCAGGTTGCAGATCTGAATGTTGTCCTCTGTTATGATCTTGCAACACTACTGTTGGAGTTGCAGTAGTAGTCTGTTGAACATTTGCAGTCTGTTGAACAGTCTCTGGTCTGTCAGCTGGTTGTAACTCGTCTGTTAGACAATCAGTGATCTGATTTTGAACAGCACTTGAGTTATCAGCTAGGTTGAGATCAGGTAGTATGATGGGAACATATTCTTCATTCCTTCCAACACTTAACTTCTGTAAATCAGTAGATAGATCTTGATTGGTGCTTTGATTCTTTTCAGAAGATTGGTTTGGTTCATCAAGTACTACATGATTGGATTCTTCTACTAGTAATGTTCTTTTGTTAAAAACTCTATAAGCCTTACTAACAGTAGAGTATCCTACAAAAACAGCTTCATCAGCCTTTTCTGCAAATGTAGTAAGGTGATTTTTCCCATTATTCAAAACAAAACATTTACAACCAAAAATTTTAAAATAATGAATGTTTGGTTTTCTGTTGTTCCAAACTTCATATGGAGTCTTGTTCTGATTTTTGTTGATCATGCATCTGTTTTGAGTAAAGCAGGCTGTATTTGTTGCTTCTGCCCAAAATCTTTGTGGTAGCTTAGCTTGAGCTATCATGGTTCTGACAGCTTCCTTCAGTGTTATGTTTCTCCTTTCAGCAACACCATTCTGTTGAGGGGTTCTAGCGGCTGAATACTCATGATGTATTCCTTTCATGTTACAATACTCTTCAACAGTAGAGTTTGTGAACTCTGTCCCTCTATCTGATCTGATCTTCAATATCTTTATGCTTTTCTCATTCTGGATCAGTTCCATCAGATTAGTAAGATGTTCCTTGGTTTCACTTTTCTTCTTCATGAAAATCACCCAAGTATATCTTGAATAGTCATCCACAACAGCTAGGCAGTATTTCTTTCCACCATTGCTGACTGGATCAATGGGTCCAAATAAGTCCATGTGTAGCAGCTCCAAAATTCTTTCAGAAGATTGATGCTTCTTGCTCTTGAACGATGACTTGATTTGCTTACCCTTCTGACAGGCGTCACAGAGCTTGTCTTTGCTCATGACTGTTTTAGGAATCCCTTCTACCAGATCATTCTTGATTAATCTGTTGATGGTCTTGAAGTTTAAATGATTCATCCTCTTGTGCCATAGCCAACTAACTTCACTTGGTGTAGAAGCCACCAAACAAATATTTGAATTCTTATCAGCAGAATTTCAGTCGACTATATAGATATTCCCTTGTCGTCTTCCAGATAAGATTACCTTCTTTGTACCAATCTGTTCAACATAGCACTTATCTGTTGAGAAGATAACTGAGTATCCTTTGTCACAAAATTGACTTATGCTTAGCAGATTATATTTTAGGCCTTTAACATATGAGACGTCAGCTATCTCAATGTTTCCTTTGATTAATCTTCATTTAGCTACAATCTTGCCTTCTTTGATGTCTCCAAATGTAACACTTGGACCATCCACAGCAACTCCATCAGTCAGCTCATGTATGTTTCCACACATGTGTCTTGAACATCCACTGTCCAAGTACCAAATCTTCTCTACTTTACTCCTACTCCTAATCCTAACTTACAAAACAAAATAAATTTGTTTTAGGTACCCTTATTGAGAGGGTCCTGAAGGATTAGTTCCACCTTTGACAACCCAAGATGTTGATGTCTTAGGTTTCTTAGGCTTCTGAGTTTTGACAGGAGCATGAACAGTTTTATTTTCATCATAGTTGTCAGATAAGTCACGTTGATGATCAGTATGATAAGAATAATGTTCATAAGCAGGGTAAGGTGCATGATAAGCAGGATATGCATGCATTGGGTGAGCAGGATAAGATGCATAGTAACCTGGAAATTGAGGTGCATGATACATAGGATGATATGCAGCAGGTTGCACATAATAAGACTCATTTCCATACCAAGCATTTTGATTTTTCTTGACTTTATGCTTCTTTGGTTTGCTACTTGCTTGCTCATTTACAGACGACTTAGTTTTACCAACAATTTGATTCAGTTTAGCTTTATCAGCAGACTTCTTAGGACTCTACTGTTTGGTCTTACTAGTCTTTTTACCTAATCTAGGCTCTTTGCTCTTTTCAGCTTTAGGAGTTTTCTTCTCCTTTACAACTTTCTCAGGTGAAGCAGGTCTAGCAGTTTGAACATACAGAATGACCTTACTATTGTCAGCAGATATAAATTTCTCAGTATGATTCAATTCTTGCTTATCCTTTTCTAAAGGTATCTTCTGTTTACTAGATGTATGCATGGATGCAACAGATGATTTTTCATGGGACTCAATAACCTTTTCAAGTTCCATGATTTTTCCTTTAAACACTTCACATTCAGCTTTCAGAGATTCATGTTCTTGCTCAAGCTGTTTATATTCAGCTGATTCCTTTGGCTTTTCAGCTAAAAGTTTCAGTGAACTGTTTTGCTCTTTTAGCAGTATCATCTCTTCCTTAAGCTTTTTGTATGCTTCAGCAATACCAGTATTGTTAAGCATCATTTGTTCAAATGAATTAAATAATTCATTGTCAAGAGGAGTTACCTCATCCTCAGAGTCATCAGATTCCTTTGCCATCAGGCACAGGAGAGCAGGATTTCCTTCATCAGAAGATTCTTCATCAGACGTGTCTGAATCTGAATCAGATGAGTAGACAGCAGCCAGCTTTTCTGCTTCCGCTATCATAGCCTTGCCTTTCTGATGCTTTCTTTCTCTTCTCATTTTCTTCTCTTCTTCAGTGTACTTTTCTGCTTTTGGATATGGGCAGTCTTTGATGAAGTGTCCCAATTTCCTGCAGTTGTAACACATTAGTTTTGCTTTATAATCATCTTTATCTTGAGAAGAAAAGTTAGGTTTAGAAGTAGAAGCATTGTTATATTTGTTCTTCAATTTTTTCTTGTAGAACTTCTTGAAGTTGTTTATCAGCAATGCAACGTCTCCAGCAGTGTACTCCTTTTTGTTGAGCAGTGTGGCTTCATCAGATGAGTCCACATCTTTACTTTTCTGAGATGGTCTTCTTTGATTTTCAGCAGCAACCAGGGCAGCTGTGGGTCCTGAAGTTGAGGTTTCTTCAATTGCCATTCTAGGCAGTTTATACTCGAATGCCTTGAGTACGGAAAACAGTTCTGTAAAAGAGATCTTTCCCAAATCTCTTGATTCTTCCATGGCTGTCACCTTCATGTTGAACTTGGGAGGTAAGGCCTTTAGTACTCTGACGGTGATTTCCTTGTCAGTAAAGGTTTTTCCCAACTTTAGAACTTCATTCAGTGTTCTGGTGAATCTGGTATCCATCTGATCAATGGTTTCTCCAGACTTCATCTTGAAGTTGTCAAGTTTCTCCAAAGCAACAGTTAGCTGATGCTCCTTTATGGCATCATTTCCTTCACTCATGTCTCTGACTTTGTCCCACATTTCCTTTGCAGTCTTGCAATGTTTGACTTTGTCAAACCTATCATTGTCCAGGGCTTTAGTCATGATGAATCTTCCGACTTTATCCAGATTAAATAACTTGATTTCCTCTGGTGTCATCTCATGAAGGTCTTTTTCCACAACCGTATCTACTTCATTTATCTTTATGGTCTTTGTGAATCTGAATGGACCTTTAATGATACATGTGTACATGTTGTCATTATAAGCTGCTAGAAAGATTTCCATTCTAATCTTCCAGTCTTCAAAAGACATACCAGCAATGTGGGGAACATGGCTGATACAGTCCATTTTTCAAAAAGTTTTAATTTTTCAAAAAATGCTCTTTTGAAAATTTTGAAAACCTTTGAAAAACACTCGGATCAAGCTCGTTGATCAGGCAGCTGATTCTAATGAACCACCTGCTCTGATACCACTTGTTGGTCCCAAGTGGTCAGAAGAAGTTTAGAGGGGGGGGGGGGTGAATAAACCTCTTTAAAAAATTTCTTCAAATTTAACTTTAAAACTTTTACTCTAACTAAACAGACTAAACTGATCAGATTAGTTAGTTACAATTCTGTTCGCGAACAAATCTTTGAACAGCTTTGTTGACCACTCGTCTGATTGTTACTTAGCTGATTTTGTTAAAATCAGTTTTAATACTTAGAGTACTTGCAGCGGATTTTCAAAGTGTTTTTCACAAGTAAACTTAGCAGTTTGAAAAAAATTTCCCCAGATTTGTAAAATCCTTTTTAGATCCCTTTTCAAACAGTTAACTTAATGTGTTTTATGCAACTGAAAATATGCAGGTAAAATGCAAGTAAAAACATAAACAATTTTTATAGTGGTTATATGGATTTGAATATCCTTTAGTCCACTCTTCCAAGTCACAAAGATCTTGGGTTATACTAAAAACACACAGTAATCAGTATACTCTGCTTACGCCTTACAACAAATGAACAGGCCGTAAGTTCGCAGTAAGAAATCACAAAGAGATCCTACTTCTCTGAAGTAATATCACTCACTAAGACGGATATCTACTTCTCACAACACCCAATGTTTACAAATTCACTCAGAAGATGTATTTGGCTTGATTCTTCAACTCTGCTTTTGTCAACAAATGACTAAGCTGATGAGTGAGCTGTTCTTGAGACTTAAAGAATTTTGCTTCGAAAATTTCTCAGAGATTGTGTTGTTTATTTCTTCTTCGTCTCTTTCAGCTATTTATACTTGAGGATTGAAAAGTGTCCATTGAAGAGAGACAAGATTCAAATTCCTCGAGTACTGGTCCTTAAAATCCGCGAACGGCTCTTTTGCAGTCTGTCCGTACTGTGAACAGTACTATTCTGCATGCAGCATTAAATGCACCCAGCTGATGCGAAGCAAATCTTCAATCATTTGTCTTTAATAACCTTGTACTTCAGCATTTATTACTCCAAGGGGCATTTATTACCGTTGGGAACACTTTATGATCTTCTTCACTTGGCTGATAAAAGTACGCGTCTGATGGCGAACAAGGCTGATCTCAAACTTGAACAAATCTGATTTGAGTCGACTGATCTTCACCAGTCTGATAACTTTTCTTCAGCAGATCAGAAGTCTTGGACCTTGAAACTTTGACTCTTCTGATGTCTTCTTTACTTAGTCAAAATTCCCTGATAAGTTTATCAGCTAAGTTACTCCATACTTAGCCAATTATGAAGTTTTGGAATGCATCAAAACCTCCTTTATCAAACTTTCTTTAGTGCTTTCATCTTCATCCTTATCCAACAAATTAAAATTAGACATATACAATGTTTGTGCATTTTTCTAGTCTCTCTTAAAATCTAGACTATTGATTTCATCTCAAAAAACTCAAAGAAACAAAATCACGAAAAGAATCATTGCAAAAGAGCAAGACAAACATGTCTTTAAGTCATATTGCAAAACTATTAGGCATTATTCGTAGAATCTGTCTAAATACGCCTGTAGCAATTTCAAATCTAATTTATAAACTTTTAGGCTTTATGTGGTAAGATTTTTAAGACGTGTTTTCATAGTTCCTGAAAATTCAAACAAAAATATTTTCTGTATCCCGATAAGTCTGCAACTTCTTAAGAATTGTCACACTCATGTAAAAGTCCAAACATCCTCAAGAATTTTTTGAATCTCGTAAAACACTCTCGGAAAATTCAAATAAGCGAACCCTTAGACTATCTCCAACGATAGAACTCTTAAATTCAGACCTCTTATTTTAAAATTTAAGGGGTGAACAGTGTTATACATTCCCACTTTTTACTCTGCACTCCAACAGCTCGTTTATATTTTAAAATTCTACTTTTAAATAACCACAACACTTCACTCCAACAATTCATTTATATTTTTAACAAATTACTTTTAAGTATTATTTATATATAAATAATAATGATATATATTTAGTATTTATTATTTATTGATATAATAATAAAATTAAATTTTAAAAAATTATTTCAGCAAAATAATATGAATTTAGATGAAATAAATCTAAACTATATCTCGAGATTCGTAAATTAAATTTAATAAGAACTTACATTAAATATTTTTGCAACAATACAAAATAATGTTGTACTTTGTTGCATAAAGTAGAATATACATTTGGCTTTGGACTCTCAAATTTGAGAGTCCAACCTTAAAAATTTAAATGGCCCTTAAATTATAGCATGTCTCTTGGAGCACATTTTTTGTGAAAATCTTATAATTTGTCTTATAATTTGACATATAAGAGCTCCCTTGGAGATGGTATTAGCTTTCTTGAAAATCCGGTCTGAGAATAATATTTTTTTTTCAAGTAGCAAATTAACTTTCATGTGTTATTTTAAATAGGTTATTTAACTTCTTGTGATAAGAAAAATGACAGAATACCTTACTGTGTTTTCATGAAGTGCCTCCCTTTAAATTGCTCATTAATTCATATCAAAAGTAGATAAATTGCTCATTATATAATTTCACAGGAAGGTTAATTGCTCATTATTTCATTTCACATGGAGTTAAATTACCTATTTTTATTTCACATGAACGTAAATTGCTCATTAGACATATCACATGAAGTTAACTTGCAAAAAAAACCCTACGAGAATATTGCTGACTGACCCGGCCGATCGGATAAGCCAATATTTAAAATAAAATTGGTAAGCTTCACAAATTTAATTAGTTGGTTCAAGTAACTAATTACACCTAATAAGATAACCCAGCTTGTCATGCAAAGGAACAATTCAATCCTATCTGACCCCACCCAATTGTCACTCTTAGACGAGAACCCTAGGAGGAAAACTATGTTACTGAAAACATTTACAATAAAATGTTCAAACATTATGAATTCACAATGATAGAAGAATTGCAACAACTGTTTTGAATGAATGAGAGGACCAATTTCCAGCTTATTGCTGGTCTAAATAAAACCGCGAAAGTTATGACCTTACTTACCTTAACTTGTGGTAAATGCTAGAAATAACTGCAGAAGCACTAGCTATGAACTGACCTAATTTTTCTTCTTCGAACTATGCAATGAAATACATGGGGTTGGGTAATTTGAAAGATCTCGTTGCGACTGCGAATCCCGTCAAGTCACTCCACTGGTCTCCAGAATTCCCATGAATTACGTAACCTTCATCTTCTAACTCCTTTCTCTTCTCAGATTTGTAAACAGAGGCCGTCTTACCATGATCACGGTCTCCTCTGTGATTTATGTGCAAAAGTATCAGTCATTAGAATTTACTGACATATATGAGAGCATATATGTTGGCTTATTTACCTCAAGATAAGTCGTTCCCAGTTGCTATATCCAGCATAGTGTAGGTTAATTCCTGTACATTTCCTTTGAAATTCAGCCCGACCGGTCAGTAGAATTATAGTAAATCCAAGCTCCTGAAGCCCCTTATACAATCTCAAACTTGCTGTTAAGGCAGGAGCCTCGGCCAAATCCACCCACTCATCAAAAGAAGATTCATCAAAGATCTCTGACCTGTTTAATCAAACATCAGGAGTAAATTCCATCCTTAAGGTTAGAAAAAGGTAATTTGTATGTAAAATAAATTGCAATTTATGAATCGCTGTTTCACACGTTTATGGCCAAAAAAATTCAAGGTATTAATAGCAGAATTCATATAAGTAATAACATTTAAGAGTAATAAACAACGTGAGATCAGGAGATATTTCTACTGGAAACTGAAAGTAGCAACAAGACTGGCAACAGGGATTAATGTTTCTACTTGGACTGGCGAAAGCATTCAATGCAACCTTAGAAATACTATTAAGGAAAGGAAGATGACCAATGAATGAACAAAAAAAATATGAAATTTAATTGTAAAGGATATGTTGCACATTTCTGACATGCTCCATTAGGTATCAGTAGGTGCAATCATGTTTCTTCCAGGTAGATTAGATGGCCACACGGAGTACTAGGAATAGGAAGCCATACAACAAATTAGTAGCATATATGGGACTTTGTACTAAATTATTTTCACTTTCTGGTAGTGCTGCTAGTTTCTATGCCTTAAGATATGATTACATTACCACCTTTACTTGCACCTTAATGCGACTCGTGGTAACTTAACCATCCTCTTTTTTAAGTTTTCTTGATGCAAAGACATTTATGACTTAATTTATATTATAACTTTTTCTCCCTCACTTCTAATTCTCCAAACTTGATTGCCCCCGCCAGGGAACCTTACGTCTGATTCTCTCCTCGGTGCACTTATGAGTCTATATGTGAGGAATCCTTTTGGTGGTGATAGTGATTGTTATAGTAACTAAGGAAGGAAACATTCTGGAACTGACATATGGAACACAAGGGTTCAAATAAAATGGTTCATGGCTACAGAAAATACCATACAGATCTACTAGAAATTCTCTGAAGATGACTAATATGCAAGAGATGCAAAGGCTCCATAGCTCTCTTTTCGTCATGAAGGAAACTCTAAGTACTTCGTCATCGATGGTAGCAGCTGCAACGGAAAGTCAATCGGGTAGCAACTATTGATCAAACATTGGGGTCCCGTTTGGATCGGTTTTGGCTCTGTTTCGTCCTGTTTCGATGTTTCAAAAATGTTTGGGTGGTTTTGGCGAAACATTTGAAACATGATTTGAATTGATTTTGGTTGGAATATTGAGATGATAAAATATTAGTAAAATAATAGATAGTGGGTTTTGAAAAATTGAGATATGGTTTGAAATGGTTTTGGATGTTGGTGTTTGAGGGTGAAATTTTTATGACATATGTCAAATCAAAGACTTTATAGAATTATGATATAATATAAAATGGTGTAATGATTGAGATGATAGATATTTATAATATATAATATATAATATGTATATATAAATAGCAGACAACTTCTGAGTTGCAGTCTTACTCTGACTTGGTCAGACCATCAAACATTTTGGGGTTGTTTCATGTTGCCCATAAACACTTGTTTCATCCGGATTTTGGGCCAAATGTAAAACAAGTGGTATTTGGCTTGTTTAGCTGGGCTCAAATCATGGGCGAAACTCAGCGAAAATAGATCCAAACAGGCCCTGGGTGATTCAGGATGGAGAAAATATCGTACACGTAACAGTCAAATTAGAAGGCCTTTTCCAGGCTGACTATCTTCACTATGCTAATTTACCATTTTGTTTTCTATTGGGGAGCTTATACTTCTCATTCCTAGTCTGGATGGAACTAAGAAAGAAGAGAAAATAATGCTCGCTCAAAAGAAGGCATGAATAATTGCAGAAGAGCCACATTATAGAATTCATTAATAGAATCCAGAAGGTATCCGTATCTCCTCACTTGAAAGAAGACATGATAATTTGGCAAAATAAACTTATATTCTGAATAATAAGTAGTTAATTACCAATGCTTCTCATTGTATGCCTAAGTGGTCTGTCAAGGAATCAAATGGATCAAGTAATTAGATTTATGTAAGATATATAATGCAGTTAAGGGCAAAATTGCACATTGAACGTAACTTTATTCTCATGATTTGTTGAGATGATGATGATGTGGGAAGGTATGAAAATGACCAGGAGACAAACGAAACGCTTCCCTCATATGGTCCTATGTCACTTTTATGTTTTTATTCCACTCTCTTCTTGACTATCTGTAGCATTGACCTTAGTCAATGGAAATATCAAATACCTTATAATCTCCAGACAAAGTAAGTGCCAATTTTAATCCTTTGTTATTCCATATAGTAAAAACCCCATTATATTCTGTTTATAAGTAATGGGCATCTTGGCAGTTAACACTCACTCATATCATAATATTGGCAAGACTAGTCCTTAATATGAGAACTCGAATTCCTAAATTTTCTCATAGAAGCAAGAAGACATTTGGTATTGCATGCATTTATTATTCCTCATAGGTTCAAGAAAAAAGCAAAACCACAATTTGCATAGGTTCTTATATGAACGAATCTTGACCATGAAAATTTAATCAGGGCTTAGGCTGTGTACTCATTTACTTTCCAGATTAATGTTGATGGTGATTGCGTTAAATGGTATAGCATATTATGCTGCAAAGGGGATGAAGAGAGGGCATTGGTGAATGGATAGTATTGTTCAAACAATAGAAAGACAAGCAGAACTTGCCAATTTATCCTGTTTTCCATAAATGACAATATTAGTAACCTTACATGTTTGGTATTGTTTATTGCAAAAGAAACTACATTTGGGTTACCAAAGGGACCTAATAATTGTGGCTCTTCATTTAACATGATAAAAATTATTTCCATGGCTCTAACAACTCAAGATAGACTAGAACAACTAATGTGAGACTAAAAGTAAAAGGATAAACATATAGTATGTCATATCAACAACCCTTCTTTGCAAGTTGCAACTAGGGGTATAATCGAGCCGAGTGGTATCGAACAACACACTGTTTAAACTTGGTTTGAATTTTATTGAGCTTGAAATTTTTTTGTTTGAGCTTGCTTTGAATGTTAAACAAGCCGAGCTCAAACGAGCTCAAGCCGAATTGAGTAGCTTGATATTTTACATGTATTTTATCAATTTTAGCTTATCGAGTTAAGCTTTAAAAGTTATCGGACGAACCGATCTTAAACGAGCTCGAGTCGAATATCGAGTACCTTGATTTGATTTTCAGCCCAGTTGCAACATCAGAGTATGCCTTAAATTCATTCATTCGCAATTGTTCTATGCATACAGGTCAGGTACGCAGTATAAAGGTCACATTCAACATCAATTGTTTAATTATATCTTTTCTAAGAAATAATGAATCAAATCTACAACAAAAAACAAAATTAAATCTAAGTAATAAGTTAGTTACCCGAATCCATGGATAGCATAATACGGAACATTGGAAAGCAATGTCTCATCAATATCAAACACCCAAGCATCCTTCCCATTTCCGCTAAGTCCCACCGATTTAGCGTACGCTAGGGAACTATCGGCGACGGCCTCCGACTCCGACGAGTACCTCTTTCCGGTGATGTATTCCTTTACGAAATCCACACACTTATCTGGAATCCGACTCCAGAATCCGGCGTCATTTGTCTCCACCGTGAATTTCCAGCTCTCGCAATACAAATCGATGCCTCTACGGCGGCCGGATACTCCATCACTGGATAAACGTGTCTCCTCCTTCGGAATCATCTGTATGATCGATGGGGAGGAGGAAGTGGGAGAAAGTGTGAGGAAAATGATGAACGATACGACAACGCATCGGGTCAGGGCCATGCCGGAGAAGCTATGGAGATATTTCTATTTTTGAGGAAGAGAGTGGAGATGGTGGATATTTTTGCAGTGATTCAATTAAATTCTATTTATGTTTATTTTCCGCCAGAAGAAATGTAAAAAACGTGACCAATTATATACAGGTTTGGTTTTATCCAGGAGTGTCAATGGGTCGGATTTTGGTCAGCCTCATTCAGATTCGGCTTCATTTATATTGGAGGATTTGGATCTTGTTCGGATTGTGCTCGGATCGAGATTTTTTTAATCCAACGGATCTTGATCGAATTTAGCCGGATATCAAATCTTTTTCGGATTCAATAAAT
The DNA here is from genome assembly GCA_038501285.1 of Penstemon eatonii. Taxonomy (NCBI): domain Eukaryota; kingdom Viridiplantae; phylum Streptophyta; class Magnoliopsida; order Lamiales; family Plantaginaceae; genus Penstemon; species Penstemon eatonii. The sequence goes on from JBCEGF010001339.1 coordinate 2,032,325, forward strand.
TTTCATTAAAAAGTTAAATTAATATTTTTTTCTAAAATAAGTTTATTAACTTTTCAATTTTATTTAATTTTAGCTCACATGTTCAAAGTTTCTTTAATATATTCATATTTGTAGAATGAAAATATTAGTTTAAATAAATTATTAATGATATATATATATATATATATATATATATATATATATATATATATATATATATATATATATATATCTTTTTATTTATTTATTGTCGGATACTGATATTTAACGGATCGGATCGACTTAAATCCATATTCGCTGCATGAGTTTCGGACTACGGATCTTTATAATCGGACCAGGTCCATCAAATCTCTAATCTGACAATTATCCCAATAAATCAGACCGGATTCAGATGAATTCGGATTGAAATCCGCCCCATTGACAGCCCTAGACTTTTATCAATGTATTATGGGGCCGTTTGGTAGGGTGTATGTGATTCAGGTGGATTAGATTGGAGCCGGATTGAATGTCATATTAAAATCATGTTTGGTAGATTTGATTGAATGCTTCCATGTTAATTCTAAATTGATATAGATTTTAATTTGTGATTTATTTATGTATAATATTTTTCCATTTTCAGATATTCGAGAAGAATTTATGATATTTAATGATATGTTCAAAAGGAAATATGTAAATTTGAGGTTATTAGTGATATTTAACTAATCCATATTTACCCAGATTAACTAATTCACCCACGTCTGGGTGGATTATAATATAGTCTTAATACCGGATCATAAGGATTTAATACATTTGACTTGACCCGGTATTAGAGCAATGCCATCAAACGTTGTATTAACCTATATTAACTCATATAATATGACCTAATACACCCTATTAGGTCCTACCAAACGGCCAATTAATGAATGTATTTAATGCATTGTTCTCATGAATCTGGCCTATTGATTTGCTAAGGAAATACAAAATGGACCGGCCCAGCCCAAGTTGGTACTGATATGGGCCGGATAGCTGTGCTAAACATTAACAAGTCCATCACACTTTGTGAAAAAAGACATAAAAGACCAGACTTAGCCCACGTTATAAAATTGTGGGCCACAGAAATCGAAAATCTTGAATTAAATCTATCTTCGGGAACGAAGCCAAATTTAAAATCGAGTAATTAATTAATAATTACAATTAAGACCAGTTAGTGGTCCCCATCTACCCCATTTGATCCCCAGTTATGTTTTATAAAGCCCCCTCTCCCTCACTAAACCCCCAAAATTAAAAATCTCAACACAATCCACAGTATTAAAATCTATAATCCCTCCTTTAAAATGGCGTGCAGCATGATACCGTTTCGGCCGGTAGCGATTCGAGCTGGCACCAACATCGGCGAAGACCGGAAACCTGAAACCAGAAAAGGCACTATTTCTCCCAAATGGTGGGCCCCAATCTTCGGGTTTACTTCTGAACCAGACTACATAAGCCCGGACGCCAATCAGATCAAACCGGAGCTCAAGCCGGCGAAGATCCGGTTTGAACCGGGTTCTTTCACGGAGGAGAAAGCAAGGCAGCTAAGGAGGATGACGACTGATGCTTCTTCGTTCCATGACGCCATGTATCACTCCGCCATAGCTTCTAGACTCGCCTCCGATTTGTCCGAGACCGATGTGTGATTGCTGCATTATTTTTATTTTTATTTTTGTTTTATGTTTGGATTTGGATTTGGATTTGGAGAATAATTGTAAAATAGAAATGGTGATGATGTTGGTCAGTGTGTGTAGTGGGATCTGACGGATGAGCATGTAATTTTTTAATCACTGCTTTTGTAAATGAATGTAGATTACCCGGATGATACGCTATGTTTATCTCTAATGAATAATGTCAAACTATTATAGATTGGGAGGGATTGTTTAGATTAATAAATAATAATAGATTGGGATTGTCTAGATTAGTAAATCCTAATTTTCTAATTACGCAATGGATAATGATGTTTAGACAATTGACATTTGCCTACTTATTGCTATAAAATATGAAAAAGAAAATTATTTCTAGAATTATTAAACTAATATGGTTAGGGATGTACGAGTATAAGGCTCGTGTTGAATCGGACATGATTTTGAATCTGATTTCGTTTATCCCGAATCCGGTTCAGGTCGAGCCGAGATTTTATTCGGATCTAAGGAACCATATGGTTTGTTATTGGTCCAATTTTGTGATGAGCCTACTATAATTAATTCATATGTACTGTATAAGCAAGGTACGTAGCAATTTACGTCCCTGAATTTACACTGGTTCGCAAAATTTGGATACTTAATTTTTCAGTAAGTATTTTACGTCCATTAATTTTCACTGGTATGTAGAATTAGTATACTTAATTTTTTAGCAAGCATTTTACATTCCTTTAACTTTTATTACTTCGCGGAATCAGGACACTTAATTTTCCAGTAAGCAAAATATGTCCTATAATTTTTCTATACCCGCAATTTTAGTCCACAACTGGACAAATAATATAGGGATTTGAATTAATATTGATGTTGTTAATAGTTGTAGATAATTTCTTTAGTGATTGTCAATGGGTGTTTGTTTTGTCAAATGGAATTTAATGTCATGTAATCAAAATGTGTCAAATAGGAATTTAATGGATGAAAAGTTAAAGGACGTTCAAAAAGTTTATAGGATTGAAATTGCGGGTATAGAAAAGTTATACAACATATTTTGCTTGCCGGAAAATTAAGTGTCTTGATTTCGCAGATTAGTGAAAGTCGAGAGATGTAAAATACTTGCTAGAAAATTAATTATACAAAGTCTACGGACCAGTAAAAGTTAAGGGATCTAAAATGCTTGCTAAAAAAATTAAGTATTTTGTATCTACAGACCAGTGAAATTAAGGGATGTAATACCTATTTTGCCATATAAGCAAATAGTCATAGTCATAGTTTTGACTTTTTTTGAAAAACTAGATATGTACCATAAAGACTCAAGGTGGTAGTAGCTTGTCATCTCCAAATACGAATTCAGGCTCGAATTCTATTAAATAGGCACCACATTTGAGAGGACATATATTGACTGCGCTCGATCCAAACTGTAAATGCACAATCTAATAATTTTTTATGTCCATAAAGTGATAAAACTCATGAAAACTCAAGCAAAGACAAGTGAGTTGAGTTAATTGATTTACATGTTTTTGATAATTACGATGTGAAATATTGCAAGACGCAAGGTAGTCATCAATCAAAATGAAATGAAAACAAATTGGAAATTAATTTGTCTTGAACTTAATTACCAACAGATAAATTTCAGATGCCGACCACTATTAGAAAATGCTTTTATATCATCACGACTTCACGAGTATCCAGAGATTCCACATGCAAGCATATACTTTTTGCGTGAAGATATTTAGCAAAAACTGAAACTTTTAAAACGACGTGCAACCATATAAAAGACGAACCCTATATTTGTCTATATTCTTTTTTCGTTACAAATATATTTGTCTATAAAAAAACGAACATCCAATTTATTATTATTATTATTATTATTATTATTATTATTATTATTATTATCATATTTCCCGGGCAATTTTGTAAAGAGTACGAAATGATCAACTTTCAACACATCTAATTGTTCACTACAAATAATTTCATCATATCTTGTCGAAAAATGGTAATAATTAATGATTTAACATGAGCTTTTTTCAAAGAAAAATGTTAGGATGCTAAATACCTAAAATTCCACATCCAAGCATACTTTTGTAAGAATATGCATAAAAGTGAGATCATGAATTAGTATCAACCCATGTCGTATTAGTTTGATGGCAAAACTCTATTAAATTAACATATAGAAATAAAATACAAAATGCAAATGTCATTTTTTAATGGATTGGATCAATCTAAATTTGTATTTATTTCGTATTTCGGAATCTGAATCTTCATAACAACTCAAATTTATTGAAAATTTGATTAAATAATAAATTGTGTTGGATGTGAATTAGAATTAAAATCCATTCTCATTGACTAGCAGCCTTTAAAATTATATCAAGTTTAAAAGCCCAGTTTTTAAAGTGGGACATTTGAACTTTTATATGGGCTTAACGACTTTTTATGGGCTTGAAGAAAAAGTCAGTTAATTAAACATTTTAGACTGAAAACATGAAATAGGACTGTGTACGAGTTCAGCTGCAACTGGATACTTTGGACACATTCTCTAGACTTTGGGTTTTCATTGAAAAGTAGAAAGGTCTGAAAGCCCAGATCCATATCAAACTCCAAAAGAATTTTATCATAATTTAATTACTCCCTGATCCATTTTCTTTTGTTCCTATCTAAAAAAATAATCCATTTTCTATTGAATTATTTTTCTCCAAAGTACTCTTTCACATAAAATAATGAATTGATAATACTAATTCTCTACAAATATTTTAAGGGTATAAGTGTAAATTTGCATAATAATTTCACCATTTCAAATCTTACCTAAAATTACATGCCACAAAATTCAAGGGAGCAAAAGAAAAGGAACGTCAAGTAAAACAAGATACTATGATTAATATGCAACTCATAGGGCATATTTGTTTAGTTTTTCCTAAAATTATTTTATGTTAGGGAAAAGGAAAACAAATATGTTTTATAATTTTTGAACATTCTCAATTTTTTCAAATTACTACGTCAAAAGCCAAACAAATAAAAAAAAATTTATCTGTAAAAATATACATATACAAATTCTACTTTAATTTGACATAAAGTAATACATCTCTTAAAGAACTTATTTCACATAACAAAGATGAATTGACATAAAATCTTATACATGTTACACCTAAAACTTAATTATTCCAAAAAAAATTACACCTACTTTATTTCTTAAGCTACTCTCTCAAAATTCAAACAAACAATATTATGTAAATTGAAATTATTTCACAAACATCAACTACCAAACAAATTGGCTCATAGCCACATCTTACCGTATACAAAACCAATAGCATTTTCATAAGTATATCATTCATACCTTATCGTATAATTTTATTTTACAACATTGGCATAGATTTTGAAATGGGGATTTTATTCTGAAATTCTTTTTAAAAAAAACTTTTAGAAAAAGGGATATACCTAGGGCTGTAATCGAGTCGAGTAGTATTGAACGACAAGAAAGTATGTATTTATATATGTATATAAGATATATAAGATATAAGAATGTATTGAGAGCCAAAAGAAAAAAAGAATGTATGTATTTATATATGTGTATATAAGATATAGGCCACCAAGTAATTAGGGATGGAAGCTCAAACAAAAGAAAATCCTCAAAGCTCAAACCATGGTTCATTTAACTCCATGATTTTCACAGCAAACAAATTAATCAAATTGATCACAACTCAAGAGACCAATTCATGTTCTTCATAACTAAACTCCTTCCTAAGTTTACTCGAAAACAAACGACAAGCGTCCATACTCAAATCAATCGCAGCCGAGAGCGCTACAAACAACGCAGCATCCGCCATACAACTCACATGTTTCACACCAACTTCAACAACAGGCTTACTCACCTTCCCTTCTCCTTCCACGCTCGACCCCATCACGAACCCTCGAGTATTCAACAATAAACTCAATGCGGAATCTTTACTCGAGTTATCAATACAAAACTTACCACCCTTTTTAACATTCATTGTTCCCTCAGCAATTGGGATTGCGCTCGTAAGGCCATTGTCGGTTATGAGTTCGAATTTGTAGCCTAGTCCGTCAACTTGACCTCGTTCACGCCAGGCGGAAAGGCGGCCCCACGGCTTCCAGCTACTAATGGAGATGCCGTTTGGGCGGAGGATTAGCCAAGCACCAGGGTTCGAGTGGGATACGCGGTCGGAGTTTGGGGAGGGGACAAATGGAGTGACCATTGAGGCAGCTGCAACTGCTGAGCCGGATAAATCGTATACGGTTATCATCCACCCTTTTCGTTCACTTCTGGTTTTGTCTTTGTCCCCTGAAAAGGGACTCATCCAATTTCTGTTTTTGGTGTTGAAATCTGAAGGAAGAGATCTGAAAATTGATCAACAGAAAAATAGTTTATCAGAGAATATCAAGCTTGAGTTTGGAAATTGGAATCAAATCTTTGCACATGAAAAGGGATTCAATGGTGGTTGGCTAGAAGGCTTAAGTTAATTTGGAATAATATCTTTGCACATGTAGATGGAATCAATGGTGTTTTGCAAAGACAGTTAATTAATTAATTGAAGACTTTGTATTTGTCTGTTTGACTAAATCATCATATTTCAATTTCACTAAAGAGAAGAATAGAAGTACTAATTCTATTTTTTGAATTGGCACACAATACAATGAGTTAATCTAAAATAGTACATGGAAAACTTTTCTTTTTTTTTTTGGATTACCAAAGACAAAAAATATAGAGTGGTTTCTACTCCAACATATTTTTTTGATTTTTAGTTTTTTCAAATGTTAAACGAAAATTTTGAATTTTTTTTGGAAAATAGTTTCTAATATTTAATTGTTCAAAACATTCTTAGGAAAAGAAATCGCGAAGGGAATAAAAATAAAAAAACAATATTAAAGTAAACGAAAAAAACACCTAATTGCTCAAAGGCTAAATATATGGCCATTCACATTTTGGGTGTCAAACATTGTAATATAAGAAACAAATTAGCTTCTCCTCAAGCAAATTTACATACAGAAACACATTATTAAATTGTTTATCATATCCAATATTTTTAAACCCCCAAAAAAGTTGAAGTACAAATCATTATTTCTTGAATTTTTGAAATTAAACCTAATTAATAGTTACTCAAAATGTAAGCAGAAGAAGGGGGAAAAGGGTTTAAAAAAAAAAAAAAAAGGACCAGGAAGGCGGGTCCCACTGTGCAAGGAAATACCACCATTTCACCACGGCCCAAGTTAGCACATGATGATGCATTATTTGTTAAAATGCGCAGGGGAGAATGATGACTCACCGTGTCCTATTGATCCTTTCAGCGCTGAACTTACAGCTGAAAACAGGCTGTCTAATATTATTCCCCTGAATCTGAAAAACAACCGGGCTACACTCCGGTTCACCCCCAAACTGAAAAACAAACCGGGGATCCGGTTCAGACCGAACCGTCATATGCAACATCGCCACCGGCTCCTCCCCTCCTCCACCAACCTTCATCCACCCATTCTGATAAACACATCCCCTCGACCGAGCACCACCAAGGTCCGGACACACCTGAACCGAACCCAAAAGCTTCCCTGACGTCATCCCGCACGTGCGTCCCATGCGCCCGGTGAAAATCGACAGTTTAATATCAACGATCGGTTTCAAGCAGAGGCGGCGGAGGGCGTCGGGGTCGAGGCTGAAGACGGCGGAGGATTCCGACGGTGGTAGTTCGCCGGTGGTGGTGCAGAGCGGGAGGAGGGCTATTTGAGAAGCGAAGTTTTTTATTTTGATTTTGGCGTAACATGGAGTTGTTGAAGGGTGGATTTGTGAACCGGCCGGTTTAGTTGCGGATGGGAGTTTGATTGCTAATGATTCTATGACTAAGCGGACGAATGGACATGGATCCATTGGAGAATAAGCTCTTCTTCAGTTCTCTTTTTGGCGTGGAGGCGGAGATTGAAATGGAAGTTATAGATAAAGGATTTTAGAAATTTGAGCTTTTATGGAAAATACTACTCATAATATTTACTTTGTTCGTCCCAATTATCTTTATCCTTTGGTACAGTTGACCAGTCAACTTAATTAAATTTGTAAAAGTTATAATAAATAATTTAATTAATATATTTCACTAATAATTTGATAATATCATATGACACCATATATATTAATATTTACAAGGTTTAATACACCACAAATATGAATAATTTAATATGATAAGTCACTTACAATATTGAAAAGTTTGATCAGTACTTTAACAAAGAGAGCAAAATAAATGGGACGGAGGGAATAATATAAACATTATTAAATTAAAATATCTTATTTATAGTAAATAAATTTTATTAAATTTACTAATTTAGAAAATAAATTCATTTTACTAAACGTGTTAACAATTTGTTCATATTTATTAAATATTTTGATTAAAATTCTACCTAATTTATTATTATACGATTTAAATTTCTAATAAATATGTAAATACCTTTTTCAAAATTTATTAAAACTTATAGATAATTTCAAAAATTTTTAATTATTTTGGTGGTAAATATATAATTATTTATTTTCTAAGTTTATAGGATATAACAATTAGCACCCAATTGTTTAACATTTATAAGATATTACAAACATTATAAATAACACTCAAGGAAAAAATTGAAACATTTTGGAACAGGAGTTGTAAGAATGTGACAAACTTGAGGAGAATTTTGTAATATTCAATATGTTAGGTAAATTTTTATAATTAAACCTTACCCCTATTTTGTGTATGTTTCGATTAATAAAACGGGAATTTTTTTTTATATAATTTTTTGAAAAGATTTCAGAAATATTTGATAAATTTTGAAATCAAAGGAATATTGATCTGGAATTTCGTTTTACCCAATTTGATGAAAAACATATTTGAAATTTTTTACTTCCTGTCAAGATTCTATGTGTGGTTTATAAGTTGACTATAATCTCATAGCTAATTTTTCAATTTGTTGAAATTAGGTAGAATGTGCAATATATGTACATAATGCATTGACTAATTAGATGGTGGATTGACTGATCTATTCTAGAATACCTTACTGGGTATTTTGTAATATGTTTTTCATTTGCAAAAAAGGAAAATAATTCAACCCGAATTTTGTGTTGTAATAATATTTATAGTATAAGTGTCTTTAATATTATCATACCACTATACCAGCTTTTTATCGCCAATGCATTTTTCTTTAGATTAAATAACAACATTAATATACTACGTATGAAATATATGTAATTGTTACATGAAAATTCATAATACAGTACAATAGTATGAATTTTTCGTAACAATTAAGATGGTATTACATTCCATACACGCACATAAGTTTGAGCATCATGTACTAATTTATATTAATACATTGGAATTATCTTCCTTTTAATTACTAAAAGGTATTAAACTATCAAATTCTTACTATTTAATTATCTTGTTAAATATTTAGAATCTTTATAATGATCAATAATCACCAACATGATATGGAGTTCTGGACATGGTGTTGGCGTGTTGCTTTAAACAATTATGTCATTATGTGCATAATTATTTTGGTGCTATATACTAGAGGTGTAATCGAGTCGAGACACACTGTTTAATTTTTATTTGAATTATATCAAGTTTAAAATTTTGTATTTGAGTTTGGTTTGATTGTTAAACGAGATTTTATCGAACGAGCTTGAGTCGAGTATCGATTAACTCAATATTTTACATGTATTTTATCAATTTTTAGTTTATTGAGTCAAGTTCGAGCTGAGCTTTAATTAAAAATTATGGAACGAAAAATAATGTTTAAGCTTATTTGATTTGTATGACAAACCAAGCTCAAACGAGCTTTTATGCAAGCTCAAATAATTTAATTTGATTTTCAGCCCTATATATCATATTTTGCCGATCATATTACGATTTTATATTTCAACGAAAGCAAATGAAAAATAAAAGTAGATTTAATTTGAAGATCCAATAACATATTTTCTCATTTTTCTTCAATGCTTGAATTATGTTTACTAAAATATCTTTTTAATCAGCTTTACTAAAATATTTAAATATATTAAACCCAGTAATTTATATTTCTTAATTTAAAAACCCAATTATCACGATAAAACATCGATATATTTGATGAGAAATTGTTGAGAAAATTAAAATAAAACTCTAGTGTGTCCCACAACAGCTAGACTCTGGCTGGCACCATGTTATCATAGCTATAATTTCCAACCGGAAAATTTTCATTTGAATGGAATTCTCCTATTAATTATAAATTATCTGTTCTGTTTAAATATATGGAGTATAAATTAAATTAAAAGGACCCTGATCCTGACGACAAGTTCTTCTCCATCATCCAATGGATGATTGTTGGCGCCGTCGTAATCATACTTCCTCCATCCCAATTATTTTTATTCCTGGGTAGAGTTGACAAGTCAACTTGATTAAATTTATAAAATTTATAATAAATAATCTAATTAATATATTTCACTAATAAGTTGATAATATCATATGACGCCATATATATTAAAATTTAAAAGGTTTAATATATTACATATGTGAATAATTTAATATGATAAGTCACTTAAAAGATTAAAAAGTTTGACTGAGTACTGTAGCAAATGGAGCAAAATAAATGGAACGGAGGGAGTATTAATTGGTAAACTTGTCAATTTTATTTTTTAAATTAGTTGATATATTTGAATTTGCAAGACATTTTTTTTCAATTTTATCCCTTTTCACATTTATGTTAGAAAATTCGATGGTTATCACTCAATAATATAACAATTAAAAAGTATTTAAAAAGGGTATTTGAGATATTTTATCATAAAAAATATATATAATATAATGATAAGATTTCTTAATCTATGTGAAAATAGAAATGTGCCAATTAATATGAAACGGAGGGAGTACTTTTTATATTGAGCAAAATACTACTCCCTCCGATATATATTTAATTGGTACATTTATCAAATTTTTTTGTTTAAAATTAATTGACATGTTTGGATATTCAAAGCACTTTTTTTCAATTTTATCCCTTTATCTCATTAGGGTTCTCAACTCAAGTAATAACTAACTAATAATAAATTAAAAAGTAGTCATCATTATAAAGAGTATTTGAGATGTTTTATCATAAAAAATTATGTAATTATGAGATTTCTTAATTTGTGTGAAAAATAAGAATGTGACAATTAATATGAAACGAAGGGAGTAATAATTATACTCCATCTATTTCAACTTAACTGACACATTCCTTGTTATTACACAGATTGAGAAATCTCATAATTATATATCTTTTATGACAAAATGTCTCAAATACCCTTCAATATACGTATATTCTTTGATTTTTTATATGCAAATGGTGAAAATTGAGTTTCTCAACTAAATGTGAGAAAGGGCAAAATTGAAAAAAAAAGATACTTTAAAATTCAAATATACCAATTAATTGGAAACAAAATTTTAGTAAATATGCCAATTAACTTGAAAAGGAGGGAGTAATTTAGGGTGTGTGTGGATGGGTTTTGGCTCGGTCTCGCAGGTCTCGCGAGACCAACCCTTCCAAATGAGTTTTCGCCAAACTCATAAAACCATCAAAAACATATTCAAAAACTCACACTCAAACTCTTCAAACCTATAAAACATTGATTTGACACATACCACCTATTTTTTCCCCAAATCTCACGAAAACAAATATTGATTTGACACCTATCACCTACTTTTTTCCCTAAACCCCAACATCCAAACCCACTTCAAGTGGTGTTCCAACTTATTCAAACCACAAAATCTAAAAGTCAAAACTCATCCAAATGAAGTCTCAAAGGTTTCATCGAAACCACCCAAATCAATTTTTTTAAACCGAGCCGAAACCCATCCAAATAGACCTTGTTAAACAATTTCAACAAATATTTATTTTTTTCCAATAAAAATTATCTACCGTCTATTGACATGGATTATGCCCGACAAGAAATTTAAGCATGAGGTTTAAAGCTCGTACCTAACTTAACCAAAAAAAAAAAAACATTATTCATTGGAATTAGGGCTGTCAATGGTTCGGATTCTGGTCGGATTAGGCTCGTCCAGATCCGGCTCCATTTATATCGGATCGAATCCTGTCGGATTCGGATAGTGCTCGGATCTAGATTTTTTGAATCCAACGGATCTTGGTCGGATTTGGCCGGATATCGGATATTTTTCGGATCCAATAAATTTGTATTTAAAAAGTTAAATTAATTTTTTTCCCTAAAACAAATTTATTATCTTCTCAATTTTATTTAATTTTAGCTCACATTTTCAAAGTTTCTTTACTATATTCATATTTGTAGAATAAATATATTGGTTTAAATAAATTTATAAACGAATTATAAATTACTATCTTCGTAAATTGACGTTGAAATATTATTAATGATACTTATTTTTATAAATCATTTTGTATATATATCTTTCTTTTTATTTATTGTCGGATACGGATCTTTAACGGATCGGATCGACCTAAATCCATATTCGCTCCATGAGTTTCGGATTTTGGATCTTTATAATCGGATCAGGTCCATCGAATCTCTAATCGGACAATTATCCTAATAAATCGGATCGAATTCGGACGGATCCGGATTGAAATCCGCCCCATTGACAGCCCTAATTGGAATATATTTAATATGTGATCATTATTAACATTATTCAGACTGGGAATAAGATTCTCTGTAAAAAGAGGAAGTGGATGTTGAAAAGCTTTTGCAAACCAAAGGAACAAAGAGTGGACTAATTAACATTGTTGGTTTCGCTCTTGTCATGGTACATATTTTTGTTGGAAAATAGAAAAGGTCATGTGACCATTTATAGTTGAACTAAGTTCTTCAATAAATAACTAGATATAATCTTATGAAGTGATTTTATTCTCTGAACTCATTGGCATGATTTGTGTTTGATAAAGCGAGACAAATATCATTTTTATTTTTTTAAATAAATTTATTCTCTTTTAATTTTTTAAAAGTTTTTAAAAGTGAAACAAACAACAATTTAATTACCTACATTCTATATTAATCAGATATTTTTTTATTTTCACACAGATTAAGAAACATCATCATTACATATTTTTTTAAGATAAAATGTCTCAAATACCCTATATACTGATAAGTACTTTTACTTTTTTATTAGTGAATAGTGACCATTGAGTTTTTCAGCTTAAAAGTGAGAAAGAGGCAAAATTGAAAAAAAAATGTTTTGAAACCCAAACATGCCAATTAATTTGAAACAAAAAATAAAATTGGCAAATGTACCAATTAATATGAAACGAAGGGAGTACACAACTTTATTTTAGTTTGACAAAAAAGTAATATATCTCTTACACAATTTATCTCACATAATAAATATGATTTGACGTAAAGTCTTACACTTCTTACAACTACAATCTAAGGGAAAAATGCAAGATGTTCCCCTGTGTTATGCTAAACCTGCAAGAGAGTACCCTGTAAAAATTTTATTGCGCCAAACTTTTTTGTGTTTTTAAAAAAAACCCTGCAAAAACATCGAATTTGTAAAAAATAAGTCATTTTGAATTGACATATTTTAAGAAATAATTTTAAAAATATATCACGTGTTGTAAGAGACCAACTTGAAGTATTTTAAAAATAATTTTTTGAAATATGTCAATCCAAAACGACCCTATTTTTTTTATAAATTGGATGTTTTTTGCAGGATTTTTGAAGACACATGGAAGTTTGGTGCAACAAAAATTTCACAGGATAGTTTTCTGCAGGTTTAATATAACACAGAAAAGTATTTTGCATTTACGCCACAATCTAAACTCTTGCCAAAAAACTTACACCTATCTTATTTTACATACCACTCTCCTAAAACTAAATCAAACAAAATTACTCAAATCAAAATTATTTCAAAAACTTTCATCACTCTCCGAAGTACTAAACAAACATGCCCAATTTATGTACGTAACGAATTAATTAAGATCAGATTTCTCAAATAGTTACTTTTTTTGTAAGTCTTTAGGGCATCTCTAATGACTCCGAGAGGGAATACCCTCTCCCTCTCCCCCTCCCCCCCCCCCCCCCCCTCTCCCTCTCCCCCTTCCCCTTCCCCTCTCTCTAGTTTTTTAGTCATCTCTAATGACTCATTCTATCTAACCTATTTAATAATTAATTTTATCCTTCTCTATTATTATTATTATTATTATTATTATTACACCAAAAATAAATTTAAAATTAACATTAATTTAAAATCAAAAGTACATTAGGAAACTTAGAAAATAAAAAATTACATCAAATATTAAATTAATTCATATAAGGAAATCCATCATCTCTGACTATTGATTTGGATCCACGAACAAGTCCCATATCCCTAGAAGATTATATGATCTGCCGTCACCAAATACGATCTGTAGATGTCAATCGCGAACTACTAAAGGACTTAGTCGAACATGTGTGGGACACACAAGGTCAAAATTAAGGTCTATGTTTTAATCGAACATGATTTCATGATTGTATCGTATTATTTTAAATTTTTAGAAAGAATTATTTTTTGGTTTAATGATTGTATCGTATTATTTTAAATTTTTAGAAATAATTATTTTTGGGTTTCATGATTGTATCGCATTATTTTAAATTTTTAGAAAGAATTATTTTTGGGTGATAAATACAATCCAAAACTACTAAAATAAATCAATATTAAAATACTAGTGTTAATTTAATGAAATAAAAGTTATTTTTTTATAATTAAAAATAATTATCTCCAAATAATATACAAATTTTAGTAATTATTTTATTTTTAAATAAAGATAAAAAAATAACCAAATAAAACAAAACGAAATAAAAAAAAATATATAGCATGTGATGGAGGGGGTTTGGATGGGAGAAGCTCCCCCTCCCCCTCCCTCCAAGGTCCCTCCAGGGTCCCTCTAGTGGGTATACCCTCTCCGCCCCCCAGTCATTGGAGATGATTTTTTTTTCCCCCTTCCCCCAATATACCCTCTAGGGCATCTTCCCACTAGTCATTAGAGATGCCCTTAAATAATTTGTTAGTGGCAAATGCTAGTTAGATGCAGTATAAAACTTTGTGCTGTCAACATTTACGTTTTGCCATTTCGTTTCATCATATATTTTCTATTCTTTTTACCTCAATATTGTCAACTTATAAATTATCATAAAAAACAATCTAGTCAATTATTTTCATAAATAATTTCATAATATTTTAAATAACTTTATTGCAACTATGAACATACCAAAAAGTTCAAAACATTGTTCATCATTTTCCAACAACCAGCTCTTACCTTTGTCACTACATTTATTGATGTCTAATTATATCCTGATAATGATTACAAATGCAATTAATTGAGTGATTCTGGGCTGAAGTTTTGCCATCGGAATGATTGTTAACTTTAATTCTAGACTAGCAATATTGTCAGAGCAAATATTATTATTGACAGCAATTTTTTGTAATTTTTTTATATGCCCTTGTAGTTAAAGATCATAAAACATGGATTCAACATGTAACTCAATCTTCTCTCTCCAATTAAGAAAAAAAATACTAAAAATGAGTTTAGTGATCTTCATCTTTTTATCAACATCAAATGTACATATAAATGTTTAGAAAAATTCAGCAATATTTAAATGAGCCTAACTAACAAGACACCATTTGGTTTGAAAATAAATTTAATTATTCGATATTAATTTGAGTTTATTTATTAAAAAAGCATTTGTGGTCGATTCATTATACAAACTCAATCAAATTTAAACAAAACATGTTACTTAGATAACTTTTAGAATTCGGTTCAGATTGATTAGATAAGTTATAAAATGTTCGAATGTATGTAAAAGTCAAGCTATTTGAGCTCGAATAGTATTCAACTCTAAATTCGTTGAGAAATTAAATTAAAAGAGAGAAATTTAGGTTCTTTGACCCATAAAAAAGGAGTAAATTAGGAAATTAAAAAATATTTCTCTGACAGCAACACTTCTTATTTTAGCAGGCTCAAGATCCTCTATACCACTATTAGTGTACAATACTTGTGTATCACTAATAAGTAATTGTCACATGTACCCGACTTTAGCAATATCGCTAGCCTTAATTCTAATTCATTAATCCCCGCAAAAATCATGCTTTTAGCACTTTGCAGAGATGCTTTAATTAAAAATAACTTTTTAATTCTAAATTTCTAATTAGCACATCAGTTAGTTAACCCAGAGAAGTTTTTAGTAGTCACTTGTTGCTCCATGACACCCTCTCATACATCCTCCTTCGTCCTCTTTTATTTTTATTCATTGCTACAGTTAATCATTGATTAAATTTAAAAAAGTTATAATAAATAATTTAAATTTTTTAATATATCATTAATGTGAATAATATAATATGATAAATCACTTAAAAATTATAAATTTTTACATAAGTATTGTAACTAATTGATTAAAAATAATGGGACCGATGGAGTATTATTTTGACCAATAATAATCCTTTGTCTTTTTCTAAAGATTATTCTGGAAACTTGACCTTCTTATTTCTTTAATTAATAAATTGCAAATTAGATGATAAGCCGAGCAATAAATGGGACCTCTTTGGGTCAGCATTTCATGGAGTGTTGTTTTGTACCAATCATTACCATTATGGTTGTTGCGTCGGTACGCTACCAACTTTATATATATGTATCCCCATATCAATTATCATTGTTCGTCCACCCAAATTCAAATAATATAATGTATATAACTTACATACGTGAATATAAATATGTATTTAAATATATAAACAATGATATGAGTATATGATTCAATGTATGGAGAATGGATTAAACAGTGTATTTTTTATTAGCGAGTCTGATTTAGTTGCGAGAGCTTTTGGTGTCTTTTAACGTAACTAGAAATATGTACGTGTTTAATTAATTTAATAAGTAGTTTTATAAATTAGAGTTAAATTAATTTCATAATATTATAAATAGAGTTTATTAACCTTACTTTCACCTATTTAACTCATCAGTTTATTTCATGGTTAACCGGTTTCACCCGTTTGTTTAGCTGATTTTAGGGGTGGCAATATGGATCAGATCCATGGATCTGATCTAGATCCAAATACAAAGGATCCGATCCATAAAGATCCATTAAATTTTCACTCGGATCGGATCTGGATCGGATCTCATAAAATCTGGATTCATATTGGATCAACACATACAAGTAATGGATTATGATGGATCCATCAATGGATCCTCTGGATCCATGAATGGATCCACTAATGGATCCATTGGATCCACTAAAGAATCCACTGGATCCATTATTTGATCCAAAAAAAAATTTATTATTGGAAATTTGGAATGTGAAAACCTTTCTCTCTAATACTTATTTTTGAATATTGCAATTTTAACCCCAAATTTTTAAAAAACCCATAATTTAATAAATTCAAATTTCCAATCCGGACACTGATTTTCATGAACAAAATTTGCACTTTTGGTCCCTCAATTTTTGGATATTGCAATTTTGACCCTAAATTTTTGAAAAATCAAGAATTGCAAGTCAGTCCAGTATTTTAAGAAAATTGAGAATTTCAATTCGGCCCCTGATTTCAGAAATCCAAATTTGCACTTTTGGTCCCTCAATTTTTGGATATTTCAATTTTGACCCTAGATTTTTGAAAAATCAAGAATTGCAATTCAGTTCAGTATTTTAAGAAAATTAAAAATTTCAATTCGGCCCTTGATTTCAGAAATCCAAATTTGCACTTTTGGTCCCTCAATTTTTGGATATTGCAATTTTGACCCTAAATTTTTGAAAAATCAAGAATTACATTTCAATCCAGTATTTTAAGAAAATTGAAAATTTCAATTCGGCCCCTGATTTCAGAAATCCAAAATTTTACTTTTGGTCCCTTAAATTTCAAAAACTGCAATTTGACCCTATATTTTAAAAAAATAAGAATTGCAATTCAGTCCATAATTTTAAGAAAATTAAAATTTTCAATTCGGCACCTGATTTCAGAAATCCAAATTTGCACTTTTAGTCCCTCAATTTTCAAAAATTATAATTTTGCCCCAAATCAATTTATGTGATTTTATCCCGATATCAACAACAAGAATTAACTCATAGAGCAAATTATAAGGCATGATTGGGAATTTTTGAAAATATAGGGTCAAATTGTAATTTTTGAAAATATAGGGTCAAATTGCAATTTTTGAAAATTAAGGGACCAAAAGTGAAATTTTGAATTTCTGAAAATCAGGGGCCGAAATGAAAATTTTAATCTTCAGAAATACACTGAATCGTAATCCTAGATTTTTCAAAAATTTAGGGTCAAATTGTAATTTCTGAAAATTGAGGGACCAAAAGAGTAAAATATGGGGTCAAATTGAAATTTTTCTAAAATATGGCCCAGATTTGAAATCCTTATTTTTCTAAAAATATGGGGTCAAATTGCAATTTTTCAAAATTAAGGGACCAAAAGTGAAATTTTGAATTTCTGAAAATCAGGGGCCGAAATGAAAATTTTAATCTTCGAAAATGAACTGAATCGTAATTCTGGATTTTTCAAAATTTTAGGGTCAAATTGTAATTTCTGAAAATTGGGGGACCAAAAGAGTAAGTTCGGATTTCTGAAAATCTGGGGCCAAATTGAATTCTTTTTTAATTTTATGAGAATTCTGAACTGAAACACAATACTTGGTTTTTAAAAAATATGGGGTCAAATTGTAATTTACAAAAATTGAGGGACCAAAAGCGCAAATTTGAATTTCTGAAATTAGGGGCCAAATTGAAATTTTTAATTTTCTTAAAATACTGGACTGAATTGCAATTCTTGATTTTTCAAAAATCTAGGGTAAAAATTGCAATATTCAAAAATTGAGGGACCAAAAGTGCAAATTTTGTTCCTGAAAATCAGTGTCCGGATTGGAAATTTGAATTTATTAAATTCTGGACTGAAATGTGATTCTGGGTTCTTCAAAAATCTGAGGTCAAAATTGCAATTTTCAAAAATAGAGGGACCAAAAGTGCAATTCGAATTTTTGAAAATACTTAAATAGTAGCCGAGTTGCAAATTTGAATTTTTTGAAAATTCTGGACTGAATTTGGTTTGATTACATGTCATGGGATCCCTTTGATCCACATGACGGATCCACTGTGGATCCTAGATGGATCCGCGGATGGATCCACCGTGGATCCGTCATGGATCTATTCGGATCCACCGTGGATCCGTCATGGATCCACAATGGATCTATTCGGATCCATGGTGAATCCAAAATTTTATCACCCGGATCCGGTTTGGATCGGATCCATTTAGGATCCATCATTATGGATCCATGATGAATCCGATCCATTTGAGATCCGATCCACAAGGATCCGATCCAGATCCGATCCGGGTGATCCATTTACCACCCCTAGCTGATTTCATTTGCATTTATCAGTTTAATATTTTTTTTACAGTTTTAAACTTCTTTTCTAAGTTATAACCTGTTTTGTTGTTTTTTCCGATTTCGTCAAGGACTTTTTTTTTGTCCTTTTAAACCTTTTTTCTAACGTTTCACCATATTGTGTCGATTAAACTCACTTTTTGGTGATCTCACTCGTTTTTATCAGTTTAATCCGTATTCACTTATTTCGCACATTTTTTCACTGATTTCACATGTTATCATCAATTTCACCTGAACTTTCGTTGATTTCACATGTTATCTCATGACCTTACCCTTTTTCACTAACTTTATTAAATTTTCATCGACTTCATCCCTTTCATCAGTGTCATTCTTTGTTCACAAATTTCACCCGAATCCTAATAAATTTCACATGTATTTATCATTTCAGGGGAATTTTTTTTTACCATTTCAACAACTTCACAAGTGTTCACAAATTTCACCTGAAATTATTTCACATGTTTTCAAAGATTTCATGGATTTTTTTTTATCAATTTCCACCTCTTTTCATCCATTTTTCAAAAAAAAATTCCATGAAAATTCGAGGGTATGTATGTTTTGATATGAATGACTATTCTTTATGTTTTACTCTAGACAAAGTAAAATTACGAACTTAGCTAAGTTATAAGTATTTTTTATTCATAGGTAAGATGCGATTTAATTTTAATTTTTTTTAGCTAAATGATATTTAAAATAATTTTATTTTAAATTTTATATTTAGAGTGTTTATGACTTATTTTGTACTAAATATGTAAAAAAAATACTTAAATACATATCATTGCTAAAATATAATAATTTAGGAGTTATTTAAAATAAT
The DNA here is from genome assembly GCA_038501285.1 of Penstemon eatonii. Lineage (NCBI taxonomy): Eukaryota > Viridiplantae > Streptophyta > Magnoliopsida > Lamiales > Plantaginaceae > Penstemon > Penstemon eatonii. Next base: position 2,052,104 of record JBCEGF010001339.1, read on the forward strand.
AGTATTTTTTTACGGTTCGAAGATTAAATCAAAAAAATTGATGTAAGAGAGAAGTTATAAATTTTAGGAGTATATGTAAAAGATAAATATAAGGATAAATACCACTTTTGGTCCCTCTTATCATTAATTTTTTATAGAGTGGTCCCGCTTATATTTTTTCCTGCTTTAGTCCCTATTATGAATTATTTGTTTCACTTTAGTCCCTACTTTGAATTATGTGTTTCACTTTAGTCCTTATCAGGTGGTTCCGATAACAAGTGACATGCACATGAATATTTTTTAGGGCATTTTCGTATTGAGCCTATGTGAGTTATTGTTTAATTGCTAAGCAATTTTGGTGTTTGAAGAAGATTTTGGGAGAAGTTTTAGTTTGGAATGGAATGGACGATTAAGTTGGATTGGAGTGAAAGCCTAGTTTAGAAGAGATTAGATATATACTTTTCTTTTTTTTAATTTGAAAAGGCGAAAATATCACTGTTAGTTTACTTGAAATGACGAAATTTCCCTCATATGCATATCACATGTTAACATAACCTTTTGGACCACATTAAAAGAACTAAAGTGAAACAAATAATTCATACTAGGGATTAAAGTGAGAAAAAAAACGAAAGAGAGACCACTATGTAAAAAAATAATGATAAGAGGGACAAAAAATAATATTTACCCTAAATATAATATGACTTCATGTCTAATTATATCTCTTCAATTACATGTTAGTCATTGAATTAAATATCAATTTACAACTTCAATAAAAAAAAATTTAGTCCAAAAAATAAATTAAGAAATATCCATACTTTTATAATAATAGAGATAGAGATTGAGATAAATATAGAGTCATAGAGATTACTATACTTCACACATTTTTTAACTTTTTCCTAGGTATTTTGGATACCAAAAAAGTAAAAAGTTTTAATAGTTTAACATTTATGCTGCTTTTAAAAGTAGTAGTTAAAAACTAATGTTATTAAATAATATATGACGGGTAATTAATAAAAAAATTGTATTTTAGGACAATATATGGTGAGTTTGGCTCAACGGTGAGAGTTCCTTAAAATTTTTGTGGACCTCAATTGTGATTTTTAAAGTGTGTGGCATTATCAAAATTATTTTTAGTCAATTGTGATATTAATGATGTTCGTCCCCAATATCATAATCACTTTTGGGATCTTTAGAAGCTAAAAATCAAATTATTTTAGAAGCTTTTAAAGTGTTATTTTTGCAAAAGCTATTATCCAAAAATAATTATTTTATAATTAAATTTTATCATATCAATTATTGTCAAAATCTATTTTAATAAAATTAATTATCATATAAATCATTTTCGAATCGCTAGGTCAAACTCACCCTAAGTCGTTTTTCGGACATCATGATAAAAAGAATATAAAATAAAAAAAGGATGGAAGAGTATTTTGATGTATTCTACGCTTTGTGGCTTTTGGACAAATCGAAACCATAATCACTTTTGGTATGCTTAGACGCTAGATTAATATTAATTTAAAATGCAATTTAGTTTCTGACAATCGTATTTTTATTAAATCAATATCAATAATTAATTTTAATAATCCTAATAAAAAAAATTTCTAAAAAAAAAGAATACCAAATCTTTAAATATCATTTACTCCTAAATTTATTGTAAAAGACTAGATTACAATTTTTTGATGTATTGGTAAACATTTTCTTTCTCTCTAGGGATTGTCTAAAATGAGATTTTGTCAAATGAGGAGTACGTGAGATAGCAATTTTCATATTGACACGTGTCTTATTTTATGAGAACTTCGAGAGAAATCACATAACAGTCTTCAAAGGCCATCTCCACCAGTTAGTCGTCTTAAGTCACCTCCAACCACCCAGGGTAACCCCCAAGCATCTCCCAACCACCCCCGGGGTATCCCATCCCCCTCGCCACCTCGTCTCCAACCGCCCGGGGATGTTACTATACTAGTAAATTCCACTCTCACATTTTTTCCAATAATAATGTAAATAATATTAATAATTTTGAAAATAATATAATAATAATTTTGGGAAATAATAATAATAATAATAATAATAGGCAAAATTAAGCATATAACCGTAATGAAAATGATTATATTAAATATGGAAAAAGAACAAATAAACATTTGTCTAAATTTTACTTTCGTAGACAAATCTAAAATTTCAAAACTAAAACCAATAATGTTACATCTTTAATTTAAAATACAATGTTATTAATCTTACACAAAATTTATAAATAAATTGTCCATTTTTAGTCATTTTTAAAAAAAAATCATGTCCTTTAATTTTAAAAAAAAAAAAATACACCAGTTGGCGCCACCTACAACATCGGATGGGCTGGATAAGCCAGCAGGCACGTCCATGCCCCAGGGCAACCCCCAGGATGCTTTGAAGCACCCCACGAGCAATTATTGGAACCGACCATGGGGCATCCCCTGGTCGATGGGTTGGATATGCCCTTAAATTTTGGTCTCTTATCTTAAAATTTAATAAATAAACAGTGTTATACATTCCTATATTCTACTTAACACTCCAACATGTAGTTTATATTTAAGATTCTCATATAATTTTTCTTATAATTTGAGTTATAAATGAACTCTTGGAGAAGACCTAAGGTCGTATATCGATTGGTATATCATATCACTCCAGTCCCAAACTTCACTCAAATATTTGATCTCAAATTCATTCAAAATCATTACTATTAACAATTACAAGAAATACAAAGGCATGACAATATGCAAAAATCTATGTCATTTTGTCATCTTATGTCTGTTTATCTAATCCAAATGTGGCCTTTGTATATAGAAGCAATAACAGCAGTATCAAAGCTAATGTGTATATAACCTTATAGTGAATACATGAAACTGAAGATAATTTAAGTTTTTAATCAACTAACAATGAACTCATTTTATTCTTCTCTTTACCTAATTCATCAAACCTCCAAAAGAACAAAAAGGGGTGACTTCCACAAAGATAAAAAGAAAATCAACTAAGTGAGCATCCTCAATTGAAGAAAATCATGACAAATATTTAAAATTTTATGTGGCCTACAGGCCCTGATCAATGAGGTAATCTCCGAGCCTCTCGACAACCATGTTGCATTGTCCTGGTGTAACTGGCTCCTCATATATACCGAAAACCAAAGCTTGTCCTGTTTTCTTTATAGTAATTCCTCCAGACCCCTGCAATTCCAGAATTGAAGTTTAAGATTTATTTAAAAAATAATAATAACCATATTAGATAGCACAAGAGTATATAAGATGCAAATTAAATGCGAGACGGACCTTCTTCCCGCGAATGACAGCGTGGGGTTCTCCTTGAATAACCATGTACTTTACTCCGCCGAGATGCAGTCCAGTCGGGGCCAAATGACCTGGTTCGTTGAAGTCAGCCACTATGCCATTTATCTCATCTGGCTTGAACTGCAATACCAGAAAGTATACATCAAAAATTGTTAATGGCAATTTTCCTTCATGTGATATTCAATATAGACAATTTAGCTCATTGTTTAAAAGAGGTTTGATCTTCTGACATAGCGTTTCAAATACTTAACTTTTAGTGTTAGTACTAAAATGTCACACCCTTTTTTTTTATTCTCTATATGATAGTGCCCTAGATTGCTCATTAGTCATAACTCAAAGACATACATTTACTAGTTATGGTTAAAAATGTCTTTTCTGCATAAAAATAGAGTGTCAATCACGGATTGCGATTTGGTGGCATTAAGGAAACATATTGCCTATTTTTTCTAATTATATGAGGGGTAATATGCATATCCATGGATCAAAGTTTCGTTTTGTATGTTTCGATTAGCTGAATATTGAAAAGAAACGAAAAAATTTCGATGTCTTCCATGGAAAATATGGAAATTTTGATCCATGTGCTTATCATTATTTATTGGAAACTAAATTCTAGATTAGGCATATCTCATAAAGTTAAATTGCTACAAAACCCTAAATCAATAAATGCAATAATCAGATCATCATCACGTTTATGTATTTATCAAAACAGAGGAACAAACACAATCACACATAATCATACAGGAAACTGAAAGATCAATTGAATATCTACCTGAGGGAAGGCGGAGCTCTGCGCCCAGACGGCGCCGTCGTTTCCGATGATGGCAGCGGCGGTGAGGTGGAGGCCCGGCTGCCCCTCGAGGTCACACATCAAGTGATCATCAACGTATGTTTGCCACGACATTTTCTTACTTCTTTTTTTGTTTTTCTCAAATTCGTCGTACGCCCAAAAGAAATGAATACAAATAAATATACAGTGTAGTGATTAGATCTACATATATGAGAATGAGATTTTTGAAGGAAAGGAGTATTTGAAATGGAGCAAGTCATGAAACGAGTGAGTGATTTCAGCGGCATTGCGTAATCCTCGCCGTACCTTCCATTAACGATTCAATTTCTGGTCCATTCACCTCCGCCTTTATTTCAGGAAACAAACCTTTCTCCTTTGTACATGCACTGAGATATAATATATACACTCACAAAACCGCTAATTTTGAGTTTTGCCACAAGGCCCCTGAATTTTCATCAAATTATCAAAATTTCCCTTAGATATCAGTAATTACAAAAACCGCCTCGACTTTATCTAACCTTACATTTTTTTTTTCATGCTTTCTTTGTTATGTTAGTTAAATAAAGAAAATCCCTCCCCAAGCCGTGCTTGCATTTTTCATTGCACATGGCTTTCCAAACGGCTTTCCCTATGTATACATCATTTCTTTGCTTAGAAAAATTTTAAAAAGTTAAATATTCAGTTGATTTAATCCTGATTAAATAATATATTCTCAACATTTCATAATATTAAAATTTCCATTTTTTCTATTTTTTTTTTGAAAAATTTCGATTTCCAAGATCTCATAATTTTTATTTAAATCACTGATACAAAGAAGCTTTTGGGAACGTAAAAAAATAAAATTATGATGTCATATAGACTTTAAAAATAAAATAATTATTTCCTAGAGTGCACGTGTTATGATTTTAGTAACGTAAGTGTGTTTTCATAATGTTTTGTATGACTTATATGCAGTTCTTGTGACAATCTGCCCACATTCAAAAATATTAATGCACGTGTGCAAGACTTTTGGGCACATTGTGTGCCATGTATATGGCTACTTGCTGGGTAGCCACTAATATACCCAAATTAGCGATCATACCCCAATTTAACCTGGAGAATCTCAATTACAGATTTTCTTCATTTGCTTTTTCTGAATTCTGACTGCAACAAACAATTCAAAAGTGGCGAGTCCTCGCATAATCATTTTGTTGTAAAGTTCTAACTAGGTGTATTTTGATTCATTTTTCTATGCATAAAAATCACAGAGTCATCTCTCAGATCCCAATATAAAAGAATTACATCTAGCTAGCGTGCAAAAGTAACAGAAACAATAACTATGAGTCCTGTCCACAGAAGCGTATATGCACCAGAACTCATAACATGTAAGCTTCCCGTTTTATCAAACAGTTGGCGTTAAAGAATTATCCGCCAACGCGATATGATCTTCCCCTAAATACCGCGCCAGAAGACCTGTCTGGTTGAGCAGCGTTGGTTGTTGGTGCACCAATTCTCCACTTTGCTACAAGTTTGTGTCTGTGAATAGGTAATTAAGGAAAGAAGCAACAGCCAATAAAACATGCAGCATGGAATTATCATAAGCCACACAGTAAATTAGGAAAAGCACTTCCATGTGACGTATGTCACTGCAAAAGATAGATCTCCTCATATGTGCATGTTATAATTACTTGAAATATGTAGCAAAACGAAATAAGACAAAAAGGATACATCAAGACTGGAGTCTTCAGTATGATTTTCCCACCAGCAAGCGGATGCAATACAGTTAGGAAGTAATATAGATGCCCAGCAATGATTCCCAAAAGATCTGGGACGATCGGAGAGCCAAAGATGACATCTAAGCCAAGCATTGCCCATGGCAAATAAAATGCCTGATAAGGAAACGAATAGTTACAAACCCAAAATAAAAGAGGAAACCATACCACGGGACAGAACCAAATTAGGAAGTACAGTACCTTGAGAGCCACTAGGCCATATATGTTGATGTTAGCATTTGGATACTCTCTACTCCAGATATACAGAAGCATGAAAACAAGTGATATCCCCAAGAAAGGGGACCAGAAGAAGGGTATTACAGACAAAACCTAAAACAAGCATAAAACAGAAGTGTTAACAAGATGAAATAACAAAGAACATAACCATGCAAAAAATCTTTAGAATAGTAGGGGAACTTAAGCTGAAGAGAATGATGCCGTGAGAAGAGAAATAGCTAATCAGAAAGGTGGGAGGACATGATAGGAGTAGAGGACAGAGATTTAGGGGAAAAAACAACTTAAGAACTACACTGAACCATTTTTCTCTGCAAAAGATGTTTCAAATATACAAGCTCGTTCCACTGTTATATGTAAAACCCACGGTTATTTTAGAACTTCTAAATGAAGATGCAAAGTAATGGGCACATGCAGACAACAGACCTAAATGCAAGCATAAACATACGAGCATGCATACACACACAATCTTACATACCAATAGAGAGAAAGCTCCAAACAACATCATCCACAAGAAATCAGCTGTGCGTCTCTGGAAAGGCCCATTTTCGAGCTGAACACCATATCTTGCTCTACAGCATCAAGAAGTATGATAAAGGAAATTATATCACATTATCTCAATCTAAAGGTATAGCACAACCAAGTCTAATAATATTAGAAGAACCAGTGACAGAGCATGGAATCAGGAATTAGTTTAACTTACATCATTAAGAGGCGAATTCCAAAATTGATCGAAAATTTGCCAAGAAAAAAGAAGTTTGTAATAAGCCGCCAAACCTGACAATAAGAATGAAACCAACATCATCATGCAGATGAAATGTCCAAGTACCATTCACAAAATTATTCCCATTAACAGGTTAGCAATTATTAGTTCTGTACTATTCTTATATAGGGAGATAGAGATTCGGCAAACTTAAGCAACTTATGAAATCAAATTGCAGAATTTTCATTGACATTAATGTTTCCGCAATGTTTTCTGATTGATAAGAGGTCAAATCAACAACCAGTTTTCAGAAAAAACAATCCACGACAACTTGCCAAAAAAAAAAAAATATAACTCCGCAAATGCATCTTCAAGTAATCTATCTGGTGAGTAGCTAAAACTGACACCAATAGGTTCCTAACTTTAATTTATTGAAGTCGTCAAAGCTAAACCAACATGCTTCAACGGTTTAGCACCACTATCAATCCTAGTTGTGAAGGAGCTGTCTCCTTGCCTCTGTTTCAATACTACTATTCATCACCTAGGCTAGGTCTGCTTATCCCTGCTACACAACCAACCGCCAACACTTGCTATATTCTACAGAACTCTGTCCCACTGACAGCAACTTCTCTTGGCAAATCTTAAGTTTGGACATTTGACAAGGAAAGAAATCCTTCACACCTCCTATTGGCCTCCTATTGGCTAAGAGAATTGAATGATTTATAAAGTGAGCATAGATTTTTTGTGAGACACTGTACCAAAGGTATGCAAATCTTGTATTACAAGCTAGACTATATATTTAACATCTACAAATTTCAAGTATGTATTAAACAATCTAATACCTTTAAACTGGCGAGAAAAATACAAAATAAGGAATAGAAATAAAATCTCATAAATATAACAATTGAAATATATGTTTACTAAATACTATATCCTTCATTCAGTCCACATAACAATTAATATGCAAACAACAACGAAATTGGTAGATGGACCCCCGGATAAATGACTTAAGGGGCTACTGTGTTCTTATGTGGCATATAAGAATTTGACATGTTAATACTATGGAAATGCAGATTGTTACTGGGTAAATAGGGGCTATAGTATCTTTTGTTTAGTCTCTAATATACATTCACCCCTGATGTATTACTATCTCCAATTTCCTATACCTCGGCTATCAAAAGTTTCCTCAGGTAAAGTTTCTCACTTCTATGTTAATACAATTAATAGCAAGATTCTGCGGTAAGTGAAATGTATCATCAAACTCTATGTTAGACTATCTGACACAGTAAGTAATTTAGGCAATTCCACAAACGTGAACCAAAACAGATAATATTCCAAACAACAACAAGAATCACCCTTTTCAACAGGAAAAGCTCACATTATAAAGGCCTTATGAAACCGTAAATACAATAAAGGAATAACAACAAGCTACTTCAATGAAATGTTAGCTTCATATTTGTAATAAAAAATCAAGACAGCAGGACTAAGTAAAATGCTTACCTGGAAATTCATGAACGATAGATAAGGTACGTATGCAATTAATCCAGGATGGAGTAGCCCAATTTGACATGCAACAGTAACCAATAAGCATGCTGTCCCATACGCTTTAGTTATTGGCGGAAGAGAATTATAGAATCTGTAAATGGGAAGAACGCAAATTAGTAATCATCAAATGATTAAACAGTCGCATTTTAAAAAATTGATCAAGCCAATTATCTAATCACACTCATGAGTAGGTCAGAAACCAACGAAATCCTTCCAGTCAGAATGGTTGGAAATTTGAACAGAAGTCAGGCAGTAATCCCACAGTGGTATAGAAATCAACATGTGGGTCCACAAAATGGATATAGAATTATATATACAGGGCTCCAATAATTGATTCAAGAATATTCCCAAGACCTATCAATAAGAACACTTCAAGAAATTCGTACTCAAGTAACAGTTTACTTAACAAGTATAGATAACATCAGCTTCAAGCAGGGGGAAAATACAATTAGCCAGATCAAGTTAAATTACAACAAGTTCAATTTCCCTTCGAATGTTTTCATCTGAATCTTTGGCATGTTTCTGTTTATCATACAAAATTATGCAAATGTGTAAATTCGTAAAGTATAGTCTCAACTTCACAATTTCCCTTAGTTTCCAAACCATCTCATATCTAAGACAGATCACTGATAACCTTAATGCGGCAATTCAAATCACATTTAGGTCAATTTCTCAATTCCTGAATTCCTCAATTATATGAGATCATCAGCCAAAACTAAATCATCATATCCTCAAAACAAACACAAACAAATGAAAATACTATAAACTGGTAAATAGCAATCCGACCAGCCAAAAACATTCAATCACACAACGTAATCATGAATATATAAATCATATAAAGAGAGCAAGGAGAGAAAATTACTCGGCAGGCGAAGACATTGCGAATCTGGAAAATCAGTTGGAATGAGAAGGAACGGAAGTTGCTTAATGAAAAAGAAACAAGTGCAGGACTAATCAATAAAAACTTGTTTTTAGCTGTTGGGGTGAATTGAAGAATAGAAGCCGACGAAATCCCAGTACCCAGAACCTTCTCTATCAACTCGCGTCACGCGCAAATGCTGATTGGATAAAGTTATATTGGGCCGGATCCGAATTCCGTAGCTGGGCCAGGCCCACTGGGGATTTAAGTTACAATCAGCCAATCAGGTATGTATATTTTTGTATTAGAAAAATTAAAAGTTATGCCGCCGGAAAAATAATTTATGAGAACATTTTACTTCATTTTAAGAAATACAAAAGTTCTTTACTATTTGGGATTGATCTCGTTTTTAACTTTTACATTTTCTCATTGTCATGCCCTTAACACGGAGAGATTATTTAGTACAACCGTTGCACCATATAATCAAGTACACGTGGTGCAGCCCACCAATACACTTGGGACATGTGGATTGATAATCCACATTTCCCATATTCTAGCCATGTTCCAAAAAAATAGGGATTCAAAAAATTGTGTTCACATTGTCAGAACATGAGTAATGTGAATTATTAATCCACATGTCCCAAGTGTACTGGTGGGTTGTACCACGTGTACTTGATGACGTGGACCGTGATGCAACGGTTGTGCTAAATAATTTCTCCTTAAGATGTAACTATTAGGGTGGTACTCTAACCTTTATCAGTTTCATTTTAAAACACCTGACAATTTGTCTATTTTTATTATGCACCAGTAAAATAAATCTATTAACTATCTACTATGTGCAATTTGTAAAATTTATTATACTCAGTTTGTAATTGTACTGTACTGTACTGTACTCTGTTGAAATTTCATACAAAAAATTGATAAATTCGAAAGTTTTGGTGAAAACATTCAAAACTGAGCCCAATCCTATTACACATGTTTGTCTGTAAAATCATAACAGAATCCCCAAATGTACAAGTTGAGTGAATTATAAGCTCCTTATTCTGGACCTACGTTTCTTATTACAGCTTCAAAATTGAAGAAAGTACTTGTTCATTATCCTATAATTATTTTACATGAATAGTAAAAGAAAAGAGCATCAGCAAATATTTCATTAATAACTACCAAAACAGGCAACAAATGGAACAACTTTTCCCCAAGAATATGAAAAAAATTATCAAAGAGAGTATCTTCCATCCATTTTCATGTCCGTTTATATATATAAATGCACTGATAGAAGTCACATGTCCGCAACGGAGTACTTGTATGCTTCTTGCTGCACAGCTTTCTTCTCATTTGTCCTTATAAATAATTCCTTCTCATATCCTACAAGATGAAAAACAAACAATGATCATTTCTTATTGAATAAACACACATACATCGACATAGCCCTTGGGAAATAGAAATAGCTGAATCTAGAACAAAGACAAGAATCTAATGTGAGCAATCATCATTGAATGGAAATGAGCTAACCGTTACTTCGATCCACTCCATCCCAGTGTCTCCCTGGAGTGATCCCATATCGGTTTGGTGCAGCCTCGAGTCCTCTTCTTCTCCAGCTATGAACTGGGATTTCTTGGGGAATGATGAAACCAGAATCTTTCATTTTCTCGTTATCTCCTAGGTCTGGTAGAACTGGGTCCAAATTCTTGTTCTGGAAATTTAAAGGATATGTACAGATAAACAAGGAGGAAGAGAGCACATGTGATGTGTAGAAAACGAGATCATAGCTATTCAATTTGAGTTGAACTTAACGGAAAAGATTCAAGTACATGCAGAGGTAATTGAGTAGACACCAGTTAGCAACTTGCCTTGACCAAATGCGCCATGGGATCGCCAAATCTAGGTCTATCCCTCAGCAACTTGTCAAGATCAGGATCATCCCTCACGTGTTAGGTGTTACACATATGAAGAAATTATACCAATGTATTCATTAAAGAACAGCAACAAATTTAAGCTCACGTCTTAGATGGATTAGAAAGGTAAAACGAATGAATTGAGAAATCAGTACTTCGCAATATTAGATACTCTATACCTCAATAAAAGAAAAACAGATCTAAATAACCATGACATGGAGCTATGTTGCTTAGATACATTTTACATATGAGCTACGACCTAGATGTTATAGTGTATAACCCTGAATTTGGGGAAAAGTGACTCTTGATGATCAAAAGAATTGACTTTATGTTCGAAAAATAGTAAAAATGTACGAAAGTGATATGCTTCAATTAATTCACGGTAATGCTTCACAAAGTTCTCATGTGCAAGACCAGCAAAGAGGTCTAAACTTGCGTATTAAATACGAATATGTCCCCTTATTAAATATGTTCCGTTGTTCCTCCATTTATCCTTTTTTGTATATGATTATTAAAATGAGATGGTCAAGTAATTGACAGAACTCCCCAAATTCAAAGCTTAGAAAAATATCTTGAAGGCAAAAATAGAATTATCTCCAAATATAGATAACTGCTTTACAATTTTCTGACATATTCTTTACTAAATTATACAAAACGAATTACTCTAGATTCTTTACCTGCCCCGTGCAAATGGTTTATCTTTCTCAGCTTTTATTTCCTGTAATCTGGCTTCAGCTTCCCGCTTCTGAGCCAACCCTTTGACCTACTCCAGTTTTATTTCCTGAAGGAAAAACATTTGTCATCCTCCGTCAATCATAAATGATACTTACAGAGATATCATTGAACATGGAAAGTGAAGCAAAATGGCTTAGGTTTAAAACTACATCTGAATGAAGTTGAACCAAATCACATCATGAACACATGGAGAATAAAATGGATAGAGGATGAAAGTAAAATTTTACAAACATAAGAATATAAGACGCTTGGAATTATTTATGTCTTTCTATAGACAAAAATTATACTTAGCATTTTTATATAAAACTACATACACAAGAGTGATCTGTGGTTTTAATTTGGTTTGAACGTCCAAAACAAAATGTGTGTATACATGTAATGTGTGTCCAAAACAAAATGTGTATATACATGTAGTATTTACATATTTATGAATTTTCTTTTCGGGAGGAGGATGCGGTGAATATAAATGGAATAGATAACTAGGATGCATAAAATATATACAAAAATGGCACCTTTGGCTTCTCGTTTTTCCTCTTTTCCTTCTTCTTGAGCTCTAGAAACTCTTCCCTTGACATGCGTTCCCCTGAAACCAAAAAGAAAGGCCATAGTCATATAGTGTACTATACTGGTGACAGGATATCAAATGATACGAGAGAAGACTTTTAAGCACCAGTTGTTTTGTTGCGGTATATAGCTTCAGCATCTCAACCACTTACAGAAGAATCCATTGTTTGAAACCTATAGGCTATGTTTGGTTTGAGGATTTGGAGAAGTGTGGAAAATGAAAAACAGTGAAAAGTAAAGTTAAGGAAAATCTGATTTCTCAAACTTGTTTGGCTGCTAAGTAAAATAGTCTGTAAAATAAATTTCATGTAAACTATTTTCTTTGGCTTTGTTTGGTTTTGAAGAAAAGAACGAGGAAAACCAAATAAGAAACACCAATAGCTTGTTTGGTTGTCGAGAAAGTGAGGGAAAATTGTAGGGAAAGGAAAAAGAAAGGAAAGGAAAGGAAAAGAAAAAGGAAAAGAAAGTCATTTTCCTTTATATGTTTGGTTGTCAGGAAAATTATTTTCTTGCAGATGTTTGGTTGTCAAGAAAATTTTGAAATATAATATTTTTGATAAATATTTTTATTTGATTACGAATACTTTCAAAATTATAAAATATATTAAAAGTGATTGCAAAATAAAAGTTATTAAATTAATCCCTAGAAAATAAAAAGTACAAATCGAGAAATTGAATCGAAAAAAAGCTAACGATAATGAAATAAACAAACTAAAATAACTTAAAATAAATCATAAAAATCATTGCTATGGTCGTCAGTGGTTTTGTTGATCGCGATATTAAAATTCCTCTTCAAGTATTAGATTCTCATTGCAGGAGGATAAGTCATAAACGCCTTTGCCTTGAACTCATTCTGGAGGAAATGATCAAAAATATCAAAAATATCATCTTCATCCACGCCTTCAATTTGTTGAAGGCATTCAAGCAACACAGACGAATCAATACCATCTTTTTCCTTCTCTATGGCTGTGGCCATCTTGTCGATGCTCTTAGCCATGGAATTCATTGTTTGCACAAGACCTTTGGCGCTGCTTACACGTCGATTAGATGAAGTACCTTGGCTTTTACTTTTAAATTGAGTTTGTTCTTGTTCGGTTTGAACATCAACTTCATCTGTTTCATTTTCTTGTATATCTTCACCATCCATGTCATCGACAGATTCATCTATCGGACTTTTTAGACTTCCTCCAGCCGAACGTTTTTTATTAATGTCTTGCCCTCCCCGACACCATTCACCCGTTGCACCATCATTTCCACAAACCTTCGCCAACTCGTCAAACATTTCAATTTTCTTGTACCGCAAATGCTTTACTTTTGGATTTGCCTACAATATAAATTCAGATTGTTTAGCGTGTCCTTAATTAAAAATCTAATCTAAGTAATATAGTAAAAATACCTGTAGATATGTCTCCCATACAGGTTCTAAAGCTTCTACTTTTTTTGTTGTGTAGTTGAAACCAAAGCCACTTTGACGTATGAGCTTCTCAACGTCCCTATAATCTTTCTTGATTGTTTTCATGCGATTCTTAACATGATCTTTGTTAATAACTAAGTTGAAAGTTTCAAGAAGCACCTTAGCTGCAACCACATAAGCTTGGGCTTTAAATCCCTTGTCAACTTTGTATCCCTCATTGCATTGGATGACCAATGCTTCAATTAGACATTTATCCATTTCCGGGCTCCAAATAATGTTTTTCCTTTCTTGGGATGTTGCATCTTCAACATTTTCCATTGAGCTTTTGAAAGATATAATGGTAAAATTATATTACAAGCCAAATTAATAAAACATACGCGCATTTGAAATATATGAGGTACATTGATCACTACATGAAAATTAATAATAAAAGTTAAGTACAATAAACTGAAATCACTAACGTAGCACATACTATATAGATATACTGTAGCATAGGCTAGACTGATTTACGAAAATAGATTTAATCGAAAAACCATAAAGATTAAGTTATTTGATTTGAGAGTTTGAATAAGTAAAAAGAGTTATTATTGGAAAATGATAGACTTGAAAAAAAGATGCATATTAAGTTATTTGATTTGAGAGTTTGAATAGGTAAGAATAGTTAGAACGGGTCGGCTATTTTGACTCACCATCTGTTGGTGAGTCAAATCGCAGAAGTATTCTCGGTCGTTGGATCGACCGAGATTTACTGTACGAGTTGTATGGGGTGTACATACCCCAAATAAATGTACGAACCTCACCAAATGAGTTGTACACCAATATTTTACAAATTATCCGGTGTACAACTCATTTGGTGATTGTACGAACCTCTCTATCTATCCGAAATAAATGTACGAACCTCTCTATCTATCCGAAATAAATGTACGAACCTCTCTATCTATCCGAAAATCCTAGTTTCTCTGATGACAAATTATCTTCTTCGAACTCGTGATTGTTGATTCCTTGTATGGATCGTTGGTTTGGCAGACAGATAATCCCAATATCCGTAGTAATTTTTACAAAGATACTACCCGGAATGCGTACGTCGGAGTGAAATTGAGAGCTACGCTGTTGCTTTTATTCCAAAGACAGTCATGAGCAAAGATAAGCTTTGTGACGCCTGTCAGAAGGGTAAACAAATCAAATCATCATTCAAAAGCAAGAAGCATCAATCTTCTGGAAGAATATTGGAGCTGCTACACATGGAGTTATTTGGACCCATTGATCTTGTCAGCAATGGTGGAAAGAAATACTGCCTAGCTGTTGTGGATGACTATTCAAGATATACTTGGGTGATATTCATGAAAAAGAAAAGTGAAACCAAGGAACATCTTACTAATCTGATGGAATTGATCCAGAATGAGAAAATCATAAAAATATTGAAGATCAGATCAGATAGAGGGACATAGTTTACAAACTCTACTGTTGAAGAGTATTGTAATATCAAAGGAATACATCATGAGTATTCAGCTGCTAGAACCCCTCAACAGAATGGTGTTGCTGAAAGGAGAAACAGAACACTAAAGGAAGCTGTCAGAACCATGATAGCTGAAGCTAAGCTGACGCAAAGATTTTGGGCAAAAGCAACAAACACAGCATGTTTTACCCAAAACAGATGCATGATCAACAAGCACCAAAACAAGACTCCATATGAAGTTTGGAACAACAGGAAGCCAAACATTCATTATTTTAAGATATTTGGTTGTAAATGCTTTGTTTTAAATAATGGGAAAAATCACCCTTACTGCATTTGCAGAAAAGGCTGATGAAGCTGTTTTGTAGGATACTCAACTGTTAGTAAGGCTTATAGAGTTTTTAACAAAAGAACATTGCTAATAGAATAATCCATTCATGTAGTATTTGATGAGCCAAGTCAATCTTCTGAAAAGATTCAAAGTGTTAATCAAGATCTGTCTACTGATTTACAGAAGTTGGATATTGGAAAGAATGAAGAATATGTTCCCATCATACTACCTAATCTCAATTCAGCTGATAACTCAAGTGCTGTTCAAAATCACAGTGCTGATTGTCTAACAGACGAGTTGCAAACAGCTGACAGACCAGAGACTGTTCAACAGACTACAAATGTTCAACAAACTACTACTGGAACTCCAACAGTAGTGTTGCAAGATCAAAACAAAGGACAACATTATGATTTGCAATAAAATCGATCGTAAAAAATTCCTCTCTATCTATCCGAAAATCCTAGTTTCTCTGATGACAAATTATCTTCTTCGAACTCGTGATTGTTGATTCCTTGTATGGATCGTTGGTTTGGCAGACAGATAATCCCAATATCCGTAGTAATTTTTGCAAAGATACTACCCGGAATGCGTACGTCGGAGTGAAATTCAGAATTCATCCATCTCTCTCTCTCTATCTGAAAAATAAAATCGATCGTAAAAAATTCCTCTCTATCTATCCGAAAATCCTAGTTTCTCTGATGACAAATTATCTTCTTCGAACTCGTGATTGTTGATTCCTTGTATGGATCGTTGGTTTGGCAGACAGATAATCCCAATATCCGTAGTAATTTTTGCAAAGATACTACCCGGAATGCGTACGTCGGAGTGAAATTGAGGGCTACGCTGTTGCTTTTAGATCCTAAGCCTGATATTCTTTTAGGTAAATTTATATATTTTTTGGTGTAAGATGTTATATTCTTTAATTAAAATAATTTATTTGATTTGTTATTTTTTTCCAATTTTATAGAAGGGGAGATAGTTGGTTTGGCAGACAGATAATCCCAATATCCGTAGTAATTTTTGCAAAGATACTACCCGGAATGCGTACGTCGGAGTGAAATTGAGGGCTACGCTGTTGATTGTTGTTGCTTTTAGATCCTAAGCCTGATATTCTTTAGGTAAATTTATATATTTTTTGGGGTAAGATGTTATATTCTTTAATTAAAATAATTTATTTGATTTATTATTTTTTTCCAATTTTATAGAAGGGGAGATAGTTAAAAATACTTCATATTGAATTCATGATGTGGTTCTTGGTTTTTCCTTCGTTGCTATAGCAGATGAATACATTCGGTAAGAATTCAAGCATATATGTGTGGGATTATATACTATTGTGTTTGAAGAGTATTATTCAGTGTAGGCTTATGTTAATTCTGTTGCAGGAAGATGCAAAGTATTTTGACTAGATGGATGTGGTTATGTCAGTGCCTTTCCCTGTTTCCCGTGACAACTTACGCAGGTGAATAGAAATTGAAATTCAATTGAAAAGGATTTTAGAATCATTTTATGCCTTATGTTTTATGCTAGAGGAATTGAGATTGATGTACACTGATTTGTTGTTCTTGGTGCATATGAAATGCAGATTTTGGTTGAATATGTATGAATTGAATATACATGTAACAAAGGAATAGTGAAGTGATCCCATAACTTGATATTTATATTCTATTAACTACTACTTTACCCTTTTCATTTAATTAGGAATGAACACTCAACCATTTTGATGCCTTATGTTTTACATACTTATATTAATTTGATATTAGGTTTGCTAGAGGAATTGACATTGATATACACTGAGTTGTTGTTCTTGGTGCATATGAATTGCAGATTTTGGTTGAATATGTATGAATTGAATATACATGTAACAAAGGAATAGTGAAGTGATCCCATACCTTGATATTTTTATTATACTAACTACTAATTTACCTTTTTCATTTAATTAGGAATAAACACTCATTTCTTGGCAATGAATTTTTTACTTGGAGCTCAACCTTCATATGCTATTCAGAATCTTGGTATGTTTCCTTATGTCCTCAATAGGATATTGTGTGGAGTTGTTGTCCATAATAATCAGATTTGCATATGCTGAAGTATCTCGAAGAATTGTCACAAAGAAACATCATTTATTATAAATACTTCTTCACGTATGTTCAATGAATATCAGTGGCCCATTCTTTAGTTGGCGTTTAACCTTTATATGCTGTATAATTGAATTTCAGGTACACAAAATGAACGTCTTACAGCAATAGTGAAGTGATTGTTCTTAAAAGGAACTATTGAAGATCAATAGGTTACACCTAAAATTTGAGGGAGCATCAAACCTGAGGACTACCGAGGTAATTGAAGCTTACATTGATGAATGTCATTTTCTGAACTAACTTAAGGGTTAGGCTTATGTAGTTGCAACGTTGTTTGATGATTTTGTTTCTAATGCTTAAATATCACTGTATTAACTCCTAACAGAAAAATATCTGTTCAATAAGATTAGTGGTTATGCGTGGATTATTTTGTAATACTTTCCTACTTGTTTAAGATAAATGATTCTGTGTTTAATTCTAAATTATGATTGAATAAATAAAGACATATTTTTATAAGGAAAAACCCTTTTCAAAGTCTAAACAAAAACCTTTTGAAACTGAAATTCTTAACCCTGGATCCAATCATACACTTACCTCCTTATAACATAATTGATACATAATTGTCTAACCAAAAACATTTTTGAAACTTGTATATTCAATATATACCCATCCCAGAAAAATATTATATTTATATGATAAAAAGACAACAAATTTGTTGTTGTCTAACCAAAAATATACCTCCTTGTAACATAACTGTCCAACCAAAAACAAACGGGTATATTCAATATATACCCATCCCACAAAAATATTATATTTATATGATAAAATGACAACAAAAAATAGGACTAAGCTGAATTCTGAATCATAAACTACATATCTAAGATCCAAAATAATTGTAAGCAAAAAACAGAAACTAAATAGAGTTATGTCCACAAAATTCAAAGCCAAATTTACTTCTTGTTGCCTCCCTCCTCTGTGGCTTTCTTAATCTTGTACTGGACTTTCTTCTTCTTAGCATTGAGTCAACAAAAATACATACCATATGCTAAGAAAACTAGTAGGCAAAAATATATACCAACAAGTTCAGGTATTTAAGAACCAACAAGTTCAGGTATTTAAGACAAAATAGTTGTTTGTTCTACTAGACAATATTCCTACATCCCCTAATTTTTCCAAGCAAATTTGTTGAATTTTGCTTTGTAAAGTTCAACCGCCAGACGCTGCCTTGCAATAATTGACTCAGCCTGGCACAAAAAATGCAAAGTTTTATTAGTGAATCTCCTATTTAACAGTTAACTTAGTAAGTGATGAATAGGTTTATAATTGACCTCGCTGATTTGTGTCTGCATCCCAAAACTGAATAGCATCATCATGCACACGTACAGACCACAATCATATCTACTTAACATTGAAATTGTTAAATAAAGAAAATTGGTAGTGTACACAAAACAATACGATATAAAAACATGCGATTACCCATTATTCTGTATGGGCACCCAGTCTGGCTTTGGCCATAAAAAATTGTCAGCCATGTTCTTATGTCTGAAACCTCCAGGATTCCATTGTTTCAACAAGTTTTCCAAACGAACTACCTGTTTGATTGAAAAAAATTTGTGAGATAGCTGAGCATATTTATATTCATATTAATATGTGCATTAATATAAAAACACTTGAAAGTATACCACTCTATAAGCAAGTTTTCTTCTGAATTCATTCATTTCTTCCGAGGGATTGGTGTCACAAATGCTGATGTCATAACAATCCATATCGACTATTATGAGGTACCAGTGTTTGTGACAGTCGTTGATGGTAATGTATATGCGTTCCAAAAAAGGTAAATGACCGACGAAATTATGTTCTGAATCGAAAAATATTTTCAGAAGTTTCTTATTATCAATGGTAGGTACCAAGCACATTTGCTGCAATGAACACAGAATATGGATTAAATTGAACTCTGAACACTCAATATAATAATGAATAATGAATAAAATCTGGAGACATATACTAATTATATTTAGAAGTGGATTTATAGAGTGTAAAGACCATACGCTGAATATTGGTGGGAAATACCAATGATTCTGCCTCTCGTTTTCTTCCCTATTTCGCATTGTACACAAATAGGCTACGCAGTCGAGCACCTAGGAAAACAAAAATAGGTGACATGGTTGAATTTATAATTTCACATTTATATTGTAAAACTTACATTTCCATTGATTAATTGTCCAGGTTTTAAGCCCAAGATATCCTGCCTGGTGCAATACCAAGTTCCGTAGTTGACAACCTGAACGCTGTTAAAGCAAGCATAAAGGTTAGACTATTGAACTTTATTTAGAAATGTTGATCTAGTTAATTAGCAATATGTTAATATAATATAACTTAAGTTCAATCCTTCATCAAATAAAAAACTAGAAACATCTGATTCGTCGGACTCTGGATTTATTGGATTATTTGAAAATTCGTGGTCTAGAGTCTTGAGATAATTTGGTGTTAGAACAGTTGCATTCTCCGAAGAACTAGTCTGTTTAGAATCCGGTGTTTCTAAATTTGGGGTAATATTTGATATGCCCCCTTGACTCATGTACTCTTTCAAAGCCCTTGTCATCATTGCATGTAAGTTGTTGTTTATCGTATTAGGAAGCTCTGTTATGCAATCATGTATCTTTGGAATTAGGCTTTCAATTGAAACACCTTTAGGCTCTTGCAATCCAATCACTGCTGGGGGTGGAACGAGTCCACAAGATATTTCTATGACTGAGTTCTTGATCCTTTTTACCTCTTGTTGAATCTCGTCCATCTTTGTTGACAATAAAGTAAAGTGTTGATAGATGTAATGGATGTCATAAGGTGATGATTTGTTTGGTGATACCAAAATGGGATTTGAATTAGGTGTCACCATCTCTGGATCAGCATCCACCTTTTCTTTTCCACTTCCAGTTTTTGGTGATTCATGTATATCATTTCCATAGTCAGTATCTTGCTTAGATGTTGTATGGTCTAGAGCATTCATAGGAATTTTTCTCTCACTGATCATACAACCATTTTTACCACCAACCTCAAGTAGTTTTGGGCTACCTTTTGGTGTATAGCCATTGTTTATTGCACAAGCCTGTACGGACAAGTGTTTTTAGTAATATGTTAAAAATCTGAAATCTTGAAATACTAACATGAATATAATATCATATATTAAAATGTAAATATGAAGGAATCCAAGAACCTCCTATAGATAAATTGCATTAAGTAAAATCCTAGAGAATCAATAATTTACCTTTGGACTCCAATAGCCTCCTTTCGTATCCATATCTTGTGTTAGCAGGTTTACCCTTGGTTTGGTTAGATATGCCACATACGGGCATTCTGTGCGAAGCCGAATGTAGTACAAACTTCCAACGGGGATCACCATTGCTAGGAATATAACCTGCTTAGGCAAATGAATAGGTAGCTTAGTTATTACAGAATTTGGATTAACAATGTAAGCCTCGTAACAATTGTATTGTATTAAAATTTAAGTACCTGCAACACTAACAAACATCCACCAACGTACGTTTATGTACCATTCTTCCATTTTGTAATGCCATCTTCTAGTGTTTCTAGAACTAGACCTGCCCAATTGAATTCTTTAACTTTGTCCAACTCAAGTAGAAGATTCAAGTAATGAATAGGCATGTTGTGTTGACATCCCGGGAGCAACACTGTTCCAAAAAGTAATGCCATGTACATGACTTTGAATTCAGCCCCCGTAGTAGTGCAATTTTTCAGTCTTAAAGTCAATTCCCCAATATCTATTCTCCCTTTGACAATGGTAAAATAATCCCCATAAAGCATGAAACCTTCAGAAGAATCTGTGTCAAACTGGATAATTAAATCTGAATTTGGGATCCCAATTGCATTAGCTATGGATGCACTATTCATCTCAACATAATTTTCATGAACTTGAATTCTATGATGCTCACAATCATAGTTGTCAAGTATCCATTTAATCATAACCCTATCAATGGCATCAACTTGTAGCTTGGTAAGGGTTCCGAATCCCATATCCTGAATTGCCTCAATTTGTTGTACACTTAGTTGAGAGTTAACTTCTATAAGTTTTCTCAATGAGGTTCTGTGATCCAATTTTGCCAACTGTGAAATGCATAGAGAAAACTAAATGTTTATAAAATATGCTTGAAAACACCCATAATATTAAATTATTAATTTGGACATGGAGATATAAAGATAAAGTTATTAATTTCCTACCCGATTAGGCTCCACAAATTCTGAAAAGTCCTTCATATATTTTTCGTCCTTGATTCTTAAAATCTTGTTCATTCGCTGTGCATATCCACTTTGAGGAAGCTGTGTATCACATATTCACATGAGTATACCTTAGTATTAGGATATATTTAATATTATATGTTCCATATGTTTTGTTTATATACCTTCTGAACCGACGATAATCCCGTTGTGGTTATGTTTGTTTCAATATCCAGTAATTTGTCCAAATCCACAATTTCTTTATCATTTGATGCTTTGGATTTTTTAGGCACATTTGCACTTTTGTTTTTCAAACTTGAGCTCGTTAGCCTACCTTTATAACTCCCCACCGGATGCGTTATTTTACCCTCAAGTGTCCAAGATTTTGCCAGATTTATTTTCTTAGCCTCAGTGTACGTGAGCTTCCTTTTCGTATCATGTTTAATCGGTGGATCATTTTCCCTAAATTCACAAAAAAATTGGATATGAAAAATTTAATATACATACGAATAAGTTTGGTATTATCAAATACTTTTGGTCCCCGTACCCTTCATTGAACCTAGTTATTTATTGGGTTTGGATTGGTCTGGGACAAACATTAAAACTTGGGTGAAAATAAGGCTTTAAATAGACCTTTAATGGGCCTGGATTCTGGATTCTGGAAGACATATTATCTCCAGGAAGAAAAAATCTCCACTTTGCCCTCTCAATGAAAACATCATATTAAACTAGAAACCCTAAAAATGAAAACATCTCTTTAAACCCCTAAACTTGAATTCCTAGTACATCCCCAATATATGAATATCATCTAAGTTTCCGAAAATAAATTTGCAAACTAATAATAGCATGAAAACATTTACTCTAACTATTTACAAACATCATGGAAACTTACACTAAGGATTCGGTTGACCTTTTTTTTGGTGATGACTTTTCTTCCATTGACATTTGCAAGAGTAGTTGAGAGCTTTTAATGTTTGAGTCTATAATTGATCCGACATTCCTTCAATTCTTTCTCTTAAATGTTGAATGAGATCTCTTTAATGGCATTCATCTATTAAATGTTCAATGAGAGGGGTTCTAATATTATGGTTTCAACTTCCTTTATATCTGAATTGAGGGAATTAGATGAGCTTCCATATCTTGAAATGAGGTGGATGTTACATCACATTAAATGCAAGATAATAAAGCTTCCATATCTTGAGATGAGGTGGATGTTATATCACATTAAATGCAAGATATATAATAAAATCATTACAAAATGTACAATTTAAAGTTGTGACTTTGACCCTTTCACCAATTATATATACATATATATACGGCTATAAGCTACCTACATTGTTCAGTATATGTTCTTTGACAGGAGTGTTAAATATATTTACTTAATTGATATTTAATAAGTTTTCATATATACCAAAAATCAAAATTTGAGACCGGAAATATGATAGTACAAAATTTGACTTGGATAAATGTCTGGCATACGCATCTTCTCCAGCCTCTAAACTTTTGAAAGATTTGTGACGGGCATTGCTATAGTATTTCACTTGATTATTTGCATCATCCCAAATGAGAAATGTCTGAACTGATAATTTCCTGTACACTTATGGAACAAAAAATTAATTTCAATTCATATATAAAAATATACGAAAAATCATGAGTAGTATTACCTAACACAATTGGGAATTGGATGAAGATGTGGTGGTGTTGTAATAATATATAGCTCCGAGTAGCATTACCTAACACAATTGGAGAAATCATTTTATATTTGGGGTGGTCAAAAAGATGGTGAATAAAGCTGTAAAAGTGAACTGATTGTCGACATGGATTTGCGTGAACTGTTTGCAACATGCATTCCGTGAATTGATACATGTTAGGGTCAGGTCAGGTCAGTCTAGGAGCTCTAGGTAGAAAATTAATTAAATTTTGTGTGGGATAACTTGATGCACACATGTGCCATAACTTCACCTCCACTAAATTTTACTGATCTGATATAGTTATTGGCATATTGGCTCTCAAAAAAAATAGTTCAAGTATATTTTCCTGAACTTTCACGATTGCACTCTCCTCACATTTCCAGTTATGTCACAACTTATTGGTTCATCATCTAACAAAAAACCATGTGATATTAATGGTTGTTGCGTCGATTGTCATGTGGACCTCGACAACGGAAACAATCGGACATATCCGTGTTACCGATGTACATACGCTACAAAGCTTAAGACTCAATTCAACCATTTGATCGACGATCTTGTGTGCGAGTATTCCAACGGCGAATTTCAGATGTACATCAATTCCTTCCTATCGAATATGTGTATTTTTGAAAAATTTGAGATGGTTGTGCAATTTTTGCAAGTTTCGTACAAAGCTGGGATTCAACCCAAAAATCCGTAAGTGTTGTAAAATACTTATTTGATTAAGTGATTATGTGAAGAAATTGATGAACAATGGTGATAATTGTAAAGAGAGAGATAACAATAGAGAGAAAAACAAACGTGTATAAAATTGGGGGATCTGATTTGGGGAGGGGAGAGATATTATTAAATAACCAATTGTTACATGGGGAGTTACAAAACCCACAATATCTGGGATGTGAGATAGTGGGTAGTAATTACAAGATAAGTCCCTAAACTATACAAATATTAAATAGGAATACCCACTAAAATATATTATTTACAACACTCCCCCTTGGGGATTCCTATTGAGCCATTATTATGCTTTTCATGTTGCCTCGTTAAAACCTTCCGAGTAACAAAAACCCAGTGGGAAAAAAGAATCTCGGTTAGGAAAAAGAGTACAACGCATAATCTTTTCAACCAACAAATGTTGCCTCGTTAAAACCTTGGCGGGCAACAAAAACACTATGGGAAAAATAAACCCCGCTCCAAGGAAAAAGAGTACAACAAGGCACCTGGGTATCTTCTGGATTCAGAATACCTACACGGTACTCCCCCTCAAGTTAACTCCACTTAAATCTATAATGGAGCGAGCTCAGATAACCTGCGCAAAGCCAATAGCTTTAGCATGTTTCTCAAAAGTGATTTTCGGTAATGACTCAGTAAATAAGTCGGCGCAGTTGTCCTGACTTCTGATTTGTTGGATCACTATTTGCTTGAGCTCTTGTTGTTGCTGATTGAAGAAAAATTTCGGAGCTATGTGCTTGGTGTTGTCGCCTTTAATAAAACCCGTTTTCATCTGCTCGATACAGGCTGCATTATCCTCAAATATAACCGTAGGATCTTCTGTGGTAGCCAATTCACAGGAACCTCGAACATGCCCAATCAAGGCCATAAGCCATGTGCATTCACGCACTGCCTCGTGAAGTGCTAAAATCTTGGCATGATTCGACGAAGTGGCAACTAAAGTCTGTTTTGTAGACTTCTAAGACACAGTTGTGTTCCCAATCATAAAGACATACCCAGTCTGGGAACGAGCTTTGTGCGGGTCCGATAGATAACCAGCATCGGCATACCCACAAGTTTTGCGTTCTTTAGTGACGCATAGAGGTAGAACAAGCCCATGTCAGTCGTACCACGAAGGTACCGAAATATGTCCTTTATGCCATTCCAATGGCGGCGTGTCGGTGCTGAGCTAAACCTAGCTAGTAGATTTACCGCAAAGCGATACCAGGTCTAGTACATTGAGCTAAGTACAATAATGCACCTATTGCACTTAGGTATGACACCTCAGGTGCTAACACTTCCTCTCCATCCTCCACGGGACGAAATGGATCATTTGACCTATCTAATGATCGAACTACCATTGGCGTGCTTGATGGCTTAGATTTATCCTCATTAAAGCGTCTTAACATCTTTTGGATGTAATTTAATTGATGGACCAAAATCCCATCAGCACGGTGTACTATCTCAAGCCCGAGACAAAAATTAGTACGTCCGAGATCCTTCATCTCAAATTCATATTTTAGGTGTTGGGCTGTCTCCCTAACCTCTTCAGGTGTCCCAATCAGGTTCATGTCATCGACATAAACGGCAACTATAGCAAACCCAGAACCTGTCCTCTTAATGAACACGCAAGGACAAATATCGTTGTTCACGTATCTCATTTTAAGCAAGTATTCACTTAGGCGATTATACCACATCCTCCCGGATTGTTTCAAGCCATAAAGTGAACACCTCAACCTTACAGAAAGCATGTTCCGTGGTCTAGAACTACTTGTCTTACGTACCATAAGTCCCTCCGGTACTTTCATACATATAACCGCATCTAGATCCCCATAAAGATACGCTGTGACCACATCCATTAGCTGCATAGTCAGTTCCTCGGATACTACTAAACTGACTAAGTATCTGAAATAACGTCCATCACAGGAGAGTATGTCTCCTCAAAGTCAATCTTAGGTCGCTGAGAAAATCCTCGTGCAACGAGACGAGCCTTGTACCTCACAATCTCATTGTTCTCATTAATTTTCCTTGTAAATACCCATTTGTATCCCACGGGTAGAACTCCGGGAGGTGTAGGAGCAATTTGTCCAAACACTCATCTTTTCGTTAATGAATCAAATTCAACCTGGATTGCTATCCCATTTCGGCCAATCATCCCTTTGTTGGCACTCGTCCACCGATCGAGGCTCAATATCATCACTTGATATAATTTCAGTAGCTACTGTGTAAGCAAACACATCATTGATGATTATTTCATCCCGTAGTCACACCTCATTCATGCATGAATAATCAACCGAGATTTTTCTATTCTCGGTAATGGATACTGATGTCGAGGCGTCCCCCGACGTCGTCTCCAAGATGGATCCATAGTCCGGAACTATTTTATGAGATGAATCGGGTGGGATCCCATTGTTACTAGTACTAACCATATTCAACTGTTGTGCATTCGCCCGCTTTCGGGGATGCAAATCCTTTATCCTATTGGTCTCCCCCCTCTTATGGGTCGGGAGATACGACTGGTTAGCTGTGATTGATGGCATTCCCATATTTTGTCCATCTTGGACATCTATCCTTGCAGGCACATTTGCAGCTGGTATATGAGATCTTGTCACTTTAGCTAAATCAGAGAATAAGTCTGGCATATTATTGGCTACTTTCTGAAGTTCGATTAGTATTCATACTTCAGATTCTCTGATTGCCATAAGGGGATTGTGATGAGACACAGTGGGGTCGTTCCACACGACTTCACGCCGTTCATCCTGAACGTTAGTGTGAACATTATTTCCTCCCCCTAACGGCGGGAAGACAGTCTCATCAAAGTGACAGTCCGCAAATCGTGCGGTACAGAGATCGTCTGTCAAGGATTTCAAATACCGAATAAAAGATGGCGATACAAACCCCGTATATATGCACAATCGACGTTGAGGTCCCATTTTAGTCCGCTGTGGCGGATCAATCGGCACATATACTGCGCTCCCAAATGTGCATATATGGGAAATGTTTGATGTATACCCGAACACCAATTAAGAGGTTAGGTCGCAGTGGGCCTCAAACGTACTAACATGTGCTACCAGATGTTTTACATCAATACCCAGGGACATGCAATAGTCGTTAAAAGATCACGATGTAAACTCCGCGGCATTATCCAGTCTAATAGACTTAGTAGGATAATCCGGATAATGCATGTGCTTTCAACCGTATAATCTGAGTCAGGAGTTTAGCATATGAAGCATTTCTCGAAGACATTCCACATATGTCCCATTAGATACGCTCCAAGAAAACGAGGGAATCCTTACTCGTTTGTGCATAAGCTGGCAGATGATTCAATTTTCCAATAAAACATGGTACACACAAGTAATCACTGTGTACTAGATCCTTATTATTCGTTAGTGGATGTCCAATAGAGGTATTAATAATATGGCGCATCACATTTTTGACTCGGCTGTCCTGGCCAGTTATGCCATAGAAAATACAGGCTCGATTCACTTGGCTTCGAGCCATTGACAATGTGTACATCGAGCACTCGTATTGTGGTCCTATATAACTCAGTCGATAGTCCCTCTAATTTCTTCCAAGTACGCTTTTGGTCGTACAAATTAGAGGTAATGCACAAATACTATATTCCCTTTTCCTCAGTGGTTTCAATGTGGTAACCATTAGCTCGATATCTTTAAACTTAACAACGTTCCCCTTGAACGTGGAGCATACATATTTAATGGCTAAAATTATGCCATTTGACAACATAAGGTGGGCATTTCCAAAGCCATCTATCAAACCATATGTGCCATATATTGTTGTCATAGAGGTCTTACTAGACATTAATATTAATGATATATCCCTTAGGATAGTGTGCGTAGTTGCACTATTAGCCAGACATTATTCCCCACATGTCATGCCTAGGAACCAAATATATTCCAATTTAAACATTTACTTGAAAAAGTAAATCGAGTTAATACCAATAAATACCTTAATAATCGAATTAAAATAAAGCCACCCAAAATGTGGTCCAAAATAAACCGAACATAGTTCAAATTTAAATGTGGTTCAAAATATGACCACCCATAATAAAAACATCTCAAAAACCAACAACTGAATGTCCAAAAGTTTATACAGATTACATAAAACCTTTTGATGATCCTGAATTGATGAGTAGTCCAACCTAATGACCTCATCCAAGTGTTTCCTGATCAGAACCATAACATCAACCTTTTGGGCTATTAGTTAGCAAATTGTCCCCGATAATTGTCAATGCTCTTTTTTTTTTTTTACAGGCATATAGTCTCCATAATTAATTTAATTGAACCCCTTCAAATATATGTATCTTACGGGCTTATAGCCTCCATAAATAATTATAATTGAACCCCTTTGGTTCTATTTATTAATTTATAATGAACTATGTTATTTTAATCCGAGGGAACACCAGTCTCAATATCCATGAACCCCAAGTTCATTCACATTAATTTATCATGCAGTTATATGTAATCATTCATCACATGTATAAGATAAAACAGAAAAGCATAGAATAAATGAGAATTCATATGCATGTCTCACATATAAATTTCAGGAATAATAATTTCACACATAAATGATAGCTAAATATCAATATAAGTATATGTCATAACCCAGAGATGTAATAGAACTACGAATTCATCACTCTTCTATTACATAGTCTCATACAACACTCCATTTTAACAAATCGTTCAGTACTTCAACAAGTGAACTAGTGATGACATTATGTAGCCTTTTTAATCATATATATAGTTGAATTGCTAGGACACAGACACAAATAATTTAAGGTCTGCAAATTCTATATGGTAATAGAAAACCAACATGATCAAAGTTCACTAGACAATAAACTCACAAAGTCCACAAAAATTATGAGGTTTCGGCCACATTAAAAAAAAATTAAAACCTTCAAGTAATCAAACCACAGTACTTCCCAAATATTATACGAAGCACATAATCATGTCATAATGATAATTTTGGAACATTAATATATAATACTAAGCATGCTAAAGTGCACAATTAATGGCCAAACAAGAACACTACATGTGAATAGATCAATAATGATTTCACTGACCTTAACCAATTTAGATATATAAAATTAAATTGAAGTTTGAAATTCATAACATAGCACTAATTCCAACTCAAAACAATAGTTGTTGAATTGAATATATAAGCACACCATCTATATGTACCCACATGTACACATATACAATCAAATAAGGATACACATTTTTTTTTTATAGGATCAGTCCTAATCGGGACCAAATTAGTTTAGGACCAAGTTAAACAAAAAATGATCCAATTTAAACCAAGATCCGAACAAAGAATCGAGTCGGGTTTAAAATCAAATAACCCGAACCGGGTCGTATACCAAAACCGTATCACCCAAACCGAATCCCAACCAGTTCGGGTATGACCGTATCCCCATGATCCGTACACGATCCAGTTTGATCGGATCGGAAATCTCAAAATTTGGGTCTGATCCAAAAGACCTAGAAGTTCATTTTCTTGACCCGGTTTATGAAGAAATCGCAAATTTGCCGAAAACAATTGATTTGCACGGTTTCTTTGTCGGAATTGATAGGCCCAAACACAACAATAATTACCACCATCAAGTTCTTCAATGATCAAACACAAAACATGAAGAAACTAAATATTAATTTGAAAGTGGGCTTGTGTGTTATGCTTATATTGCCTTTTAAATAATTTTCAGATTATTCAAGTAATTTGCAGAGGCTTAAAGCTCAAATAACTTATCAATAGCTTATCAAAAAAATAATCTGGACACATGGTTAGAAAGCTATTTTCAAGACGATTCTAAGCATATGCAGCAAGTTACATAATTCCAAATACTTAAACGGGAAATCGCATATTAGTTTTCAAAGAAAACAATTTTTTTCAGAACAAATTACACATCCAACAAATCTAAAAAAATTCAGGCAATTAGAATATCATAGGAGCATACTTCAGTAAAAGTTTCAGGTCAATCGGACTAGAATAACATGCTCTGAAAATTACAACTTCCGTATAAACATATTTCCGAAAATTCTAAAAATCATATCATACAAGACTTTCCATGTAAATTGAATTTCAAGATTTAAAATAAAAAGAAGTTCCACCATAACATGTATATTATACCAATTTTACACATAAAGTAGAATCCAAGTCTCCATAGCAACATATAAACAAACATACCCGAAGCATGCTTAAAGACATATGTTCACATAGTTCAAGCCATATCAATAATTAAATCATAATATAGCTACTGTATATAAAATCAATGTACTGAATTCATCATGCATTGTGATTTACAGACAGAAAAGAAAAACCTTAAATTCCATAATATTAACATAATTCTAAAATGTCTACTATTTTATTAAAGAATAGTTTTGATCACTGGCCAAGTTTAATCATATCACTTTTATCAATTGATTGTATGATTTTGTTGGACCCAACAAATTGAACAAATCAAAAGAAATATTCATATTGTTCAAAAGATTAAAATACCAAAGATCAGTAGTTGTTTACGGCAAAGACGTGGGTTTGAAATTGCATATAGCAGTATACATGAATATCAATAATACCAAAAGAATAATCAATTTTAACCATTAGCAATAATAATCAACCTTAACTTAAACCCTAAAACATGCTTTAGATTCATAAATTTTTCAGATTTAAAGCATATAATTAATAAGGTTAAAGTTGTTTGTTAATTTGATCATACCAGAGAGAGGCTAAGGCTACTTACTTCAACTTTTCCATAAACTTCTGATGGCTGCCGTTTCATTTTCAGACACTGGAATGACGATCCGAACGGTCAAAATTAAGATCCTTGTGTGATGAACCTT
The DNA here is from genome assembly GCA_038501285.1 of Penstemon eatonii. Classification (NCBI taxonomy): domain Eukaryota; kingdom Viridiplantae; phylum Streptophyta; class Magnoliopsida; order Lamiales; family Plantaginaceae; genus Penstemon; species Penstemon eatonii. The sequence goes on from JBCEGF010001339.1 coordinate 2,083,226, forward strand.
CGGTTCAAATTTGAAAACGATCCAACTGTTGAGAAGGCCGGAATCATCGAAAAACTGAAGCTGCTGCGTGCAAATCCGAAAATCTACCTCTCAAAGTATTTTCCTCTTTTCTCTCTTGTTTAGTGATATATTTGTATAACCATGAAATCAAGTAATAGAGCAAACTCGTGCTGATAACGTGTTGTACTTATTTGATTAAGTGATTATGTGAAGAAATTGATGAACAATGGTGATAATTGTAAAGAGAGAGATAACAACAGAGAGAAAAACAAACGTGTATAAAATTGGGGGATCTGATTTGGGGAGGGGAGAGATATTATTAAATAACCAATTGTTACATGGGGAGTTACAAAACCTGATAGAATAGTGTCCTGCAAGCCAACTGTTTTGGCTGCATTTAATTGAAAGGACCATTCGATTGGATTAATAAATGCATTTATATATATGGTCAACTTTATCTTATGTAATAATTATCTACGCATAAGGATAGAAGTCCTTAGATCACAGGGCTATGGGACAACCCGTGGACTGATCTCCAAGGCCGTGATCTAGAACATATTCAAGAGTCGTAGAATCCAATCGAGATAGGACATCGTTGGATTCGGTTAGACTCTCACTATTGTGTATACTCCGATGAACTGGAGAACGCTGGGGTCCACGAGCGTGACTGGGATAGTCGATACACATAAGTGGGTGGCTTGCTGGGATGGCAAGCGCACTGAATACCCCAATTAGGAAATAACTCACCATGGAAGCGGTAGCGCATATCGGGGTTGAAGTTATTCCAAATTTATAATAGTATACGAGGAACGATCCCTAACTACTTGAGGTGATAGGGTTTATCTGGTGCGAGAACGTCTATGCTTTGATATGAGTCCCGACTGACTGGAGATCGCCAGAAAGTCTCTGTGGATTCATATTGGGTATAGAGGAACTCGTATGCAGATTCATATCATCAACAAAGGATCCATTGACCCGACTTGATAAGTTGGGAAATTCTCCTATGGATTTCTGTGAGAAATTAATTCTGGTAAAATCCTCGGCCGAGGTATCTGACGGCTTTATGTAAGTAGCTCATAAAGGTTAAGTCAAAGAGAATTATTTCGAGACCAGAATGCATAAGGTCAAGACAAAAGAAAAGGGAAACCGATGAAAAACCATACCCTTAAGTCTCGACTGGGAGATTGATCGATGGAGAGATTATGTCGTATATGGAAATTATAAATGATAAAAGGTTCACTGAATTAATTCACCAGTGATTGGGCTCCATGGGCTTGTGGCTGGACATCGACCGTGGAGTGTGGGAGAATTCCCAAATTGGCAGGGGTGCTAATTTTGGAATGATCAATCGACAGAGTGTTCGATTGATTTAGAGTAAATCTTACTCGAATAATTAAATAATATTTAATTATAACCCACGGCCAATTATGTGGTGAACCTACGGGGGCATACACAATACACATGAAGCGAAAGCGAGGAAATAAGAACGACCGAGTCGACTGGGTCGACTGGGTGAATAATCGACTGGGTCGATTATTATGGGTGGGTCGACTGGGTCGACCCAATTGGAACAAAATGGAATCCAATTGGAATTGGATCAGGATCATAAATTAAATTGGAATTTAATTTGTGGATTAATTAATTAAGTTGGATTTAATTAATTAAAAGGGATTTTAATTAAATGGGCTTAGAGTCTGATTTAATTAAATGGGAGATTAAGTTAATTAATTGGGCTATTTAATTGGAAGATTAAATAAAGCCTGGTCAAATTAATTAACTGGGCCATGTATTAATTAGAAGACTTGGTCTTCTAATTAAAGAGGGCCATGGCCCATGTAGGAGAGAAGAGCCCTAGTCCTAATAGGACTAGGTTAGGGAGATAACTATAAGTAGCTATCTTGTAGTTATTTTTCACACAACTCAATAAGCAAAATTGAGCAAGAGCAAAATACTCTCTCCCTCTCCCACACTGCAAAAGCCGAACCCTGTCTTCCTTTAGGAAGAATTTTTCGTTTTCGACTTTGTTCCAAAATCGTTCCTATATCCTAGATCATAATATATCTTGTGTTCTAGCTGATCAAGATTTATTATTTTCGTGTAATTGTGGTGTATCAACCCGTAGAGGCGCAACACGTGGGGCGCTCCTGCAGAGCTTGGATCGATTCAACCGGTGGAGAAATCAGAGTTCGTTTTGCTGACTGCCAACTTGGATTTGCAAGGAGATAGGTATAACGTGCAAACTTATACTATCGTTTTATTTATATTCATATATATACAACTAGAGAATATCCTGGCAAGATTCCGTAAGAGGTCCTAAAATTTTTATATTCCGCTGTGCCTAGGGCTGTTTATCTTACCGAATCCCAACAGTGGTATCAGAGCCAACTCTAGGCTTTGTATATATATGAATTTGCAAATTCTGTGATTTAAATCATATGTTTGATTTATGTATGGCTAGTTCTTTAACTGTATATGTTATAGGACGTAGATCTGTTTTAACTGGGAGTTAAAATGAAATTTTGATTCGAAATTTTATCACGTTAATTTTTAATTTTTGGATTTGGATTTAATTAATTGGATCTGTTTTAATTAAATCAAATAGTAATCGAAACAACAACAAAAAAAAAAAAATTGGAATCCAACCGCGGTGGCACGCGGCGTAGGCGCCCACCGCTGCCCACGGCAGCACGCTGGCTGCGCGTGCGGCACACGGCAGCAGCCTACGGGCTGTCTGTCGCGTGCTGTCACGCACAGCCGCTCGCTGTTGTGCGCTGCCACGCGCAGCCGCGCGCTGCCAAGGAAAGCCCACGCGCGGACTTTGTGGTCGCGTGTGATTGGCCACGTGGCAGTCCTCGATTGGTCACGTAGTGGCTGATTTTTGGTTGGACTCTTATTCTGCCTATTTTGATAAATCTGAAAATCTTGGAGATTTGGTTGTTATGAAATCTTGGTGAATCTTGGATTGATCTTAGAGATCTAATTAACAAGGAAACTTAGAGTTTCAATTATGATAAGAGATTTAATTAAAATTAATCTCTTCTAGTAAGTTACCAAGATTAAAAGATCTTAGAGATCTTATTAAACAAGGAAACTTAGAGTTTCAATTGTGATAAGAGATTTAATTAAAATTAATCTCTCCTAGTAAGTTACCAAGATTAAAGATCTTAGAGATCTTACTAAATTAGGAAACTTGGAGTTTTGGATAAGGTATAAATCTTGGAGGATTTGGACACTACCTTAGTTAACTAATCTAATCAAAATAGGATTATCTTGAGAATCTTAGAGATTTGTAAAATTGGGAAACTTAGAGTTTTGGATAAGATAGTAATCTTGGAAGATTTGCAACTATCTTAATTAACCAACTTTATCAAGATAAGAGTTGTAGATTACTTAGAACTCAAGTAAGAGTTAATTAATCTTAGAGATTAATTGTTAATTCAAAATTAAATTAACTTGGATAATTTTTGTGAATTAAAATTAAAGGAGCCGGTAAATTTACATTTATGCCCTTATGTGAATTTATGCATGTTCTTGAGTGAATATGTGGATTGGTCGATTTTGCCCTTAAGCCCTGTGTAGTTTTGGTTTATTTATTTTATGGGTTGTAATTAAATGGGCCTGATTGGTGCCCTTGCTTGCGCAAACGAATGTAATAGAATAGGGCCTTTATTTTTTTATAAGCTAGGCTTAGATTAGGCTTGGAGCCAAGAAGACCTCATGAAGACTTGGAGATCCACATGGAGGCCCATTACCTTGGAGGACATGGAGGCCCAATTCATTACATGGAGGCCCAATCAAGGTGGATATTACAAGAAGGCCCATGATGTATGGGTTTGTAAATTGTAATAGTTAGGACATTTAATTTCCACCCTAGACTGACCAATTGATCCATCACATGGCTCGTGATGGATCGCATAGGATGGGCAATCGACCAATCATATGTGCAATGCTAGGTGATATATGTTTACTATTATTCTTTGATGTATGTCTTGCATGCTTAGAATAGATCACGTAAACAAGATAAAGCATAATCTGATGAGAACTCGCACGAAGAAAACTCAAAACCTCCAATTGAACTTAAAAACTCAATTAGAATATTAAATCGATTAACGGGCGCATATGAATGGTGTCTATGGTCCGAGCCTATCCAACTACTAGGTTTTAGGCATATTGTACAAATATATCTCGATGTCTCACGAGTCGTGGGTCGAGCTATAGGAAGATGATATGTCTATTGCCTCGATGCACAGTTTAGTGCCAAGGGAGGGGATAGCAAGGTTCTAGGCGCTGTCTCACGAGTCGTGGGGCGTCTAGGATTGAACTATTTCTCTTCACGAGTATTGGACATGATTTAACGCGAGTAAGTATGGATGTCTCACGAGTCGTGGGTCCATAACGAAAACCGAGGCTAAATGAACTCAAGGGTTAGCTGGGATGGTTAACCGGCGACGTGAAGCGATTGCATTTGGGCCTTGAGCCCATTAGGAAATTTTTATTTCCCGAACCTTATGTGGGGGCATAAGTATTCGACAAAAATAGTGGGAGTAATTTACAAATGAAAACCATGTTTGTAAATTATGCATTGATATTAATCTGCCGCATATTTATCGTCAAGTTTATGATAGTTTTTCATAAATGATGTATCCATGAATATTTACCATCATACTTGAATCAAATAAATTGACTGAACCAAAATGAATTTTGAATGACTTCAAAACTTGAGAAATTATTCTCGAGTCCAAGCAAGGACTAATCTCCTTACAAAGATTTCATTGTTTTTCCTTTCGAAGTTATACTTCGACTGGAATGGTGATAGGTTTCACCAAGCTGCCTTTTTCGAAGTTACTCTTCAAATAAGAAAGGTGATAAGTTTCACCAGAGGTTGAGGATGGTTCTCAAGCCCAAATTTTCTTGAAGGCAAACATGAAGTCTCCCATGAATGGGAAGTAACATCTCGTTGAAAAGCTCAAAAGACTTATGAGATGGTAGAAGAGGAATGAATCCTCTGTGAAAGGAAATGACCTTAGAGGTTTTTCTGTAAGGATGGTAAGTTGTAAAGTCAATCAAAAATTGTTCTTCCATGGATTAAGATCAAGGGAAAGAGGGAATTGAACCTATTCATCCCATAAGGGATGATTGAATTTTATTGAACTTAACCTTATGGTTAAAGTAATGCATAAGGGTGTTGGATGCCCAATGAAGCACTCATTGATGCATTCAATGCATCTAAAGCCATGAATTATTTAGATCATTGGAATTTGCTTATACCATCTCTTGTCTTAAGGGATGTGATAGTTCCATAATGGTTGGAACTGATTGCGCTATAGGATTTATACGCAAAAGGTGTACATAAGCAAATGAGTATGGATACTCATATAATGACTAAATATAATATGCATAGTCAATAAAATATAAATAATCAAGATTTCACACACTTGAGTCGTTGTAAACCGAAAGGCAATACACGAGTACTAAAACATATTTCCGAATTAAAAGATTCAAAGACTGAGCTCGACTAGGTCGAACTTGACTGGGATGCTGTACATAGTAACCGACTTTCGAATCTTGCTTAATGGAAATTAGATTTAGTAGTTGGTTGCTAGGCAACCAAGAGGCATGAACAATTGCAATGGATTTAATCCATTTATAAGTGTGTGGAAACACTAAAGCATTAGTGGGAGATAAGGCGTCTCTAGTACCCTCATGGGTAAAAGTACGTTGTGATGTACAATTCCAAATTACTTTTGGAATAAAAGAAGAGAGCCTAATCAATGAAAGCATGTAAGAGATTTGGATCAATTTAAAATCGAACATGCATTGGCAGTACGCCATTGATTATTTAATAGAGAATTAGATTCTCGAAATGTAAGACCCGCTCGAAACGTTGTCTGTTGTCGAGCATTTTGGACATGTAAATGTCCATTAAGAAATCTTACATGAAATTCCTTATTCAAACAAATGAAACTTGATCGAGAGAATCGAAGATACTGAGCTAAGTATCTCTGAAGCCAGATCCAAAACATATCACGTGATATGAGTTTTGGTATTGTACCTTCATATGCATTCATGCGCATATGGGGTCTCCCGCTTATGTGAATAAGCTGGTGGGAGATAAGTTGGACGTAAAATCCATCTTATGCAATTCGTGGGGTATCCAGAAAACTCTATAGGATACAAGTTCTACGATCCTACAAGATAAACTACGTTTGTCTCAAGGAACGCACACTTCTTGGAGAAGGATTTCTTGCTAGGCAAGAAGGAACACAACGTAGAACTAGATGAGGTCACTGAAGCTGAAAAGGCCGAAGAGGTCAATCAAGCCGACCCATCACCACAGGCAGTGGGAGAACATGAGCATGAAAGTGCACCAGAAAGTACACCGGTACTTCGTAAGTCAGAAAGACAACGTAGAGAACCCGAGAGGTACTACGGTCTGCTGCGTGAGACTAGACAGTCTCTAACTGACCCAAGGACTTACGAAGAGGCTGTGCTAGGCATAGACTCGGGAAAGTGGCGTGAAGCCATGGAATTCGAATTGGACTCCATGCACTCGAACAAGGTCTGGGCCTTGGTAGATCCACCAGTGGGAGTAGCTCCCGTGGGTTGCAAGTGGATCTATAAGCGAAAGCTTGGAGTGAACGGAAAGGTAATAACCTACAAGGCGCGACTAGTGGCAAAAGGATACACTCAAAGACCTGGAATTGACTTTGAGGAGACCTTCTCGCCCGTCGCAATGCCTGAATCCATTCGAATCTTGCTGGCCATAGCTGCGTGGTATAACTACGAGATATGGCATATGGATGTAAAGACTGCCTTTCTCAATGGGGACATTGATAAGGAGATCTACATGGAGCAACCAAAAGGATATACATCCAAAGGAGATGAACACAAGGTGTGCAAACTCCAGAGGTCCATTTATGGACTGAAGCAAGCTTCCCGAAGTTGGAACATTCGTTTCGATGAGACAATCCAAACTTTTGGATTCATCAAAAACATGTTCGAACCTTGCGTGTACAAGAAGGTCAGTGGGAGTACAGTTGAATTTTTGTGCTTTATGTTGATGACATTCTTCTCATTAGGAACAAATGTGAAAGTGTTGTCCGAAACTAAAGCATGGTTATCTACACAATTCTCGATGAAGGATTTGGGAGAAGCATCCTTTGTACTAGGTACAAGGATCTACCGAGATAGATCAAAAGGACTGCTGGGCCTCTCCCAATCCCAGTACATAGATAAAATCTTGAAAAGATTTAGCATAAAAGAATCCAAGGGAGGATTGCTTCCAATGAGACATGGGATTGCACTCTCTAAGTCTATGGCCCCAAAGACGCCTGAAGAGAGAAGCAATATGTCTCAAGTACCATATGCATCCGCGATAGGAAGCATAATGTATGGTATGCTATGTACGAGACCAGACGTAGCGTACGCTTTAAGCGTTACAAGTCGCTACCAGTCTGATCCAGGTGAGCAGCACTGGATAGCCGTAAAGGCAATTCTGAAGTACCTGAGAAGGACTAAGGAATTGTTCTTGGTATACGGTGGAAGAGAATTGAAATTGGAAGGCTATACTGATTCTAGCTTCCAATGTAATGTAGACGACTTCAAGTCGATATCTGGATACGTGTTCTGCCTCTATAGTGGTGCGGTAAGCTGGAAGAGCTCCAAGCAAAACACTACCGCAGATTCAACCACCGAGACAGAATACATTGCCGCGAGTGAAGCAGCAAAGGAAGGTGTTTGGATGAAGAATTTCATCCAGGAATTGGATGTGAAACCTAGCATTGTCGAGCCATTACTATCTTCTGTGATAATAATGGAGCTATCTCGCAAGCAAAGGAGTCGAGATCTCATCAGAATCCAAGCACGAACTAAGACGATACCATTTGATATGTTATATCATTGGTAGAGGAGACATAAAGATGGAACGTGTCACCTCAAGGGATAATACGACGGACCCGCTATCTAAGCCATTGCTTCAAAGGCATCCGAAAACATCTGTCTAAGATGGGAATCAGAAGTATGAAAAGTTGGCTTTAGTACAAGTGGGAGATTGATAGAATAGTGTCCTGCAAGCCAACTGTTTTGGCTGCATTTAATTGAAAGGACCATTCGATTGGATTAATAAATGCATTTATATATATGGTCAACTTTATCTTATGTAATAATTATCTACGCATAAGGATAGAAGTCCTTAGATCACAGGGCTATGGGACAACCCGTGGACTGATCTCCAAGGCCGTGATCTAGAACATATTCAAGAGTCGTAGAATCCAATCGAGATAGGACATCGTTGGATTCGGTTAGACTCTCACTATTGTGTATACTCCGATGAACTGGAGAATGCTGGGGTCCACGAGCGTGACTGGGATAGTCGATACACATAAGTGGGTGGCTTGCTGGGATGGCAAGCGCACTGAATACCCCAATTAGGAAATAACTCACCATGGAAGCGGTAGCGCATATCGGGGTTGAAGTTATTCCAAATTTATAATAGTATACGAGGAACGATCCCTAACTACTTGAGGTGATAGGGTTTATCTGGTGCGAGAACGTCTATGCTTTGATATGAGTCCCGACTGACTGGAGATCGCCAGAAAGTCTCTGTGGATTCATATTGGGTATAGAGGAACTCGTATGCAGATTCATATCATCAACAAAGGATCCATTGACCCGACTTGATAAGTTGGGAAATTCTCCTATGGATTTCTGTGAGAAATTAATTCTGGTAAAATCCTCGGCCGAGGTATCTGACGGCTTTATGTAAGTAGCTCATAAAGGTTAAGTCAAAGAGAATTATTTCGAGACCAGAATGCATAAGGTCAAGACAAAAGAAAAGGGAAACCGATGAAAAACCATACCCTTAAGTCTCGACTGGGAGATTGATCGATGGAGAGATTATGTCGTATATGGAAATTATAAATGATAAAAGGTTCACTGAATTAATTCACCAGTGATTGGGCTCCATGGGCTTGTGGCTGGACATCGACCGTGGAGTGTGGGAGAATTCCCAAATTGGCAGGGGTGCTAATTTTGGAATGATCAATCGACAGAGTGTTCGATTGATTTAGAGTAAATCTTACTCGAATAATTAAATAATATTTAATTATAACCCACGGCCAATTATGTGGTGAACCTACGGGGGCATACACAATACACATGAAGCGAAAGCGAGGAAATAAGAACGACCGAGTCGACTGGGTCGACTGGGTGAATAATCGACTGGGTCGATTATTATGGGTGGGTCGACTGGGTCGACCCAATTGGAACAAAATGGAATCCAATTGGAATTGGATCAGGATCATAAATTAAATTGGAATTTAATTTGTGGATTAATTAATTAAGTTGGATTTAATTAATTAAAAGGGATTTTAATTAAATGGGCTTAGAGTCTGATTTAATTAAATGGGAGATTAAGTTAATTAATTGGGCTATTTAATTGGAAGATTAAATAAAGCCTGGTCAAATTAATTAACTGGGCCATGTATTAATTAGAAGACTTGGTCTTCTAATTAAAGAGGGCCATGGCCCATGTAGGAGAGAAGAGCCCTAGTCCTAATAGGACTAGGTTAGGGAGATAACTATAAGTAGCTATCTTGTAGTTATTTTTCACACAACTCAATAAGCAAAATTGAGCAAGAGCAAAATACTCTCTCCCTCTCCCACACTGCAAAAGCCGAACCCTGTCTTCCTTTAGGAAGAATTTTTCGTTTTCGACTTTGTTCCAAAATCGTTCCTATATCCTAGATCATAATATATCTTGTGTTCTAGCTGATCAAGATTTATTATTTTCGTGTAATTGTGGTGTATCAACCCGTAGAGGCGCAACACGTGGGGCGCTCCTGCAGAGCTTGGATCGATTCAACCGGTGGAGAAATCAGAGTTCGTTTTGCTGACTGCCAACTTGGATTTGCAAGGAGATAGGTATAACGTGCAAACTTATACTATCGTTTTATTTATATTCATATATATACAACTAGAGAATATCCTGGCAAGATTCCGTAAGAGGTCCTAAAATTTTTATATTCCGCTGTGCCTAGGGCTGTTTATCTTACCGAATCCCAACAAAACCCACAATATCTGGGATGTGGGATAGTGGGTAGTAATTACAAGATAAGTCCCTAAACTATACAAATATTAAATAGGAATACCCACTAAAATATATTATTTACAACAGTAAGTGGATAATAACTTATATTCAAAAATATGATTGTCATTAGTGTTGAAGTTGTGGCTTATTTATATTGACTAAAATTTCTTGAATAAAAATGCAGTCCGAATCGTTGTTGGGGACTATCTGTTACGGGTCCAGTGAAAATTAGGTATTCTTATATTAAATCCATTTGACTTATTAGAATTATTTTGTTAATTATCTAAATTTGTTGTCCGTGTAAAAATAGCCCATTGTTGAAGCAAGGGGATGAGAATGGAGAGATGTGCCGTATATGGAACTTCAGAGACTTAATTAGAAAACGAATGATTTATTTGCTTACCGAAGAGTTTGAGAGAATGGCCATTGCGAAATTACACAAGAAACCGTCAATGGATTTGTTGGATGAAATGAAGGAAGAGATTTTGAAGTTGAAGGAAGAAATGGATTTTTATTAGATTGAATTAGTGGAGTTTTGGAAATTTATTTGTTTGAATGTATCGAGTTATGAATTATGTACTGTCCTTTTGTTTTGTCGAATTATTGTTGCAACAAAAAATTTAGTCCATGGTATTTATTTAAATCATTTTCGTTATTTTACATAAAATATTTTGTTTGTTTATTTAAATTTGCCAACTTAAAATGGCCTGAAATGTTAATAAATTTTAAGTATACCATATTTCACTATAGTCAAATCAGAACAACTTGACTAAATAGCCCATAGCTAAGCTATAGTTACGTTTGAACACTATCACTTGGTTATTTGAATATAAAATGGCTCGCGAAGATACCGACAATTCTCAAAAAAAAAAAATTAAATCGATCCTTATTGCGATCAAACTCTCTATTAGATTGATATGGAACATTAAGTCCTCCGTAATTTGAAGATACCGACAATTCAAAAAAAAAATTAAATCGATCCTTATTGTGATCAAACTCTCTATTAGATTGATATGGAACACTAAGTCCTCCGTAATTTGAAGATACTGACAATTCAAAAAAAAAATTAAATCGATCCTTATTGCGATCAAACTCTCTATTAGATTAATATGGAACACTAAGTCCTCCGTAATTTGAAGATACCGACAATTCTAAAAAAAAAATTAAATCGATCCTTATTGCGATCAAACTCTCTATTAGATTGATATGGAACACTAAGTCCTACGTAATTTGAAGATACCGACAATTCAAAAAAAAAATTAAATCGATCCTTATTGCGATCAAACTCTCTATTAGATTGATATGGAACACTAAGTCCTCCGTAATTTGAAGATACCATCAATTCAAAAAAAAAATTAAATCGATCCTTATTGCGATCAAACTCTCTATTAGATTAATATGGAACACTAAGTCCTCCGTAATTTGTAGATACCGACAATTCTAAAAAAAAAAAAATTAAATCGATCCTTATTGCGATCAAACTCTCTATTAGATTGATATGGAACACTAAGTCCTCCGTAATTTGAAGATACCGACAATTCTAAAAAAAAAAAAAAAGATTAAATCGATCCTTATTGCGATCAAACTCTCTATTAGATTGATATGGAACACTAAGTCCTCCGTAATTTGAAGATAACGACAATTCTAAAAAAAAAATTAAATCGATCCTTATTGCGATCAAACTCTCTATTAGATTGATATGGAACACTAAGTCCTCCGTAATTTGAAGATACCGACAATTCAAAAAAAAATTAAATCGATCCTTATTGCGATCAAACTCTCTATTAGATTGATATGGAACACTAAGTCCTCCGTAATTTGAAGATACCGACAATTCTAAAAAAAAAATTAAATCGATCCTTATTGTGATCAAACTCTCTATTAGATTGATATGGAACACTAAGTCCTCCGTAATTTGAAGATACCGACAATTATCAAAAAAAAATTAAATCGATCCTTATTGCGATCAAACTCTCTATTAGATTGATATGGAACACTAAGTCCTCCATAATTTAAAGATACCGACAATTATAAAAAAAAAAAAATTTAAATCGATCCTTATTGTGATCAAACTCTCTAATATTTTTTTATTTAAAGTTATTTTGTTTTACTTTTAAGTAAATTAATTTGAATTTCTCCTAGTTTAGATAAATTAAAAACAATTTTAAGTAAGAGTGATTTTATGTTGTTTTTTTATGGAGATTACCACATTTAACCCATTTACAAAACTCCATTTATATTCCACATTAAACTCTTCTCAAGCTCAAACTGAAATGATACACGATCTCACTCTTATGATAGCAATTAGATATAGTATATATGTCAAATAAAAAATCAATTTAAATTTCAACCTTCTTCCTGAAAAAAAGGGACGAATTTGACATAAAGGCAAGGCAACCTGCCCTCTGCAATTGACAGCCGCTGCCAGGCACAGTTGAGCTATTGAGCTATGAACATTGATCACAAAAACGTTCCATTTAATGAGCACACTGCACATTGACCTATTCATGTCATGTAATTGAGAACGATTGATAAAGAGGCAAATTTTGAAATCTATTTCAGCATATGGGTCACTTTAAAAAACAATATTTTATGATTTATAATGTATTATAAATTGTGTGATATATGATTAAAAAGTCAAAAAAGTCTAGTTTTATAAAAAATTAAAGGGTTTACGAAAAGAAGGTATATGAAATAAGTTATGACCAATTTACTCGAAGTTGGCAGGCTGCTCTCAAGAAACAAAATTGGCTCATCTCCGAACGGAGGAGTAAACGTTCCGATAACCGTAAGTCCATCGTAAATCGATAATTAATTGAAAATTTTAAATTTTGGTCACAATTATCTCCGAAAGTAGGAGTAAATGTTCCGGTAACCGTAAGTCCATCGTAAATCAATAATTAATTGAAAAATTTTAAATTTTGGTCACAACTATCTCAGAAAGGAGGAGTAAACGTTTCGGTAACCGTACGTCCATCGTAAATCGATAATTAATTGAAAATTTTAAATTTTGGTCACAACTATCTCAGAAAGGAGGAGTAAACGTTCCGGTAACCGTAAGTCCATCGTAAATCGATAATTAATTAAAAAATTTAAATTTTGGTCACAACTATCTCCGAATGGAGGAGTAAACCGTAAGTCCATCGTAAATCGATAATTAATTGAAAATTTTAAATTTTGGTCACAACTATCTCAGAAAGGAGGAGTAAACGTTCCGGTAACCGTAAGTCCATCGTAAATCGATAATTAATTAAAAATTTTAAATTTTGGTCACAACTATCTCCGAACGGGGGAGTAAACGTTCCGGTAACCGTAAGTCCATCGTAAATCGATAATTAATTAAAAATTTTAAATTTTGGTCACAACTATCTCTGAACGGAGGAGTAAACGTTCCGGTAACCGTAAGTCCATCGTAAATCGATAATTAATCGAAAATTTTAAATTTTGGTCACAACTATCTCCGAACGGAGGATTAAACGTTCCGGTAACCGTAAGTCCATCGTAAATCGATAATTAATTGAAAATTTTAAATTTTGGTCACAACTATCTCCGAAAGGAGGAGTAAACGTTCCGGTAACCGTAAGTCCATCGTAAATCGATAATTATTCGAAAATTTTAAATTTTGGTCACAACTATCTCCGAAAGGAGGAGTAAATGTTCCGGTAACCGTAGGTCCATCGTAAATGATATAGAGGAAGAAGTTAGCTACGCTACGGATTTTACGGATCTACATTTGAAGGTCGGACGAGGGAGAAACATCTATTTGAAGCTGCCTTGCCAGAATAGCAGAGAGTCAGAGTTGCGACTTCAGAATCCAGAGTCACGACCCCGGTAGAAGAGAAGAAACAAAACTGGAATTCAGAGGCGCTACTTCAGAATCCAAAGTCGCGACTCCGGCTAGCAGAAAATGCACGTTTTGAAGCATAAAAATTAGAATTTTAGCAAGATAAGTGGAGGGCTTTTCCGGCATTTTGCCAGACTTATTTGGGGTTGATATAAATGCTTAATCAAAAACCCTATTGGAGAACCTCTTGACAGTACACTTTATATAATAAGAAGAACATTTTGCAAGATTAATTAAGAATTTAATTATAAATAAACTGCATATAATAAGGAGTTGAAATTTACAATAAAATCGATTCCACAACAAAATATATAATACAATCCTTCTTTAACATATATTACAATAGATGGAAAAAAAAGAGTACTAATATACATCAATTATCTAACTATTACATATTGTATGTCAGTAAAATGATTCAATATCGTCAAGGTATTTTGGAAGTGCCTTCGCTTGGACGATTTGAAATGTTTTGATGAAGGTATGGAGCATTTCCTGTTGCTAGACCCTATATAAAATCAATTATACATTAGCCAAATATTTATAAAAAGTATCACATTAATCAATAAATCCAACAAGACTTACAACTTGTTGCCATAACAATGATGTGTTTGGTCCCATCACATTTTGGGTCGGTGCAACCACTGTCGGGTATGAAACATGGGAGTATAATGGCAGGACATTAGTGTTTGGATGCATATTGAGGAAAATTGGGCTGTTTCGTTGCATATTGAAGACTAATGTGGATTGTGTTGCTTTATCATATGACCCCAAGTGTTCCAAATTTGGACTATGGCTCGCAGGATGATTACTTTCTTGGTACAGAGTCTCTGGAATTTCAGTTGAATCTTCCCCATTAGTTCTCAACTCTTCCGGGCTGCTTGTTGTCTTCGCCTTCTTTAACTCACAAGTAGTTGATTTATGCCCAGGCACACTTATCTAATACATAAAATCAAAGTCAAATACAAGTGAAAGATATAATCTTATTAAAATTATAGACAAACATACCCACACATCCCACACTTTTGCTTCTTTCCTCCAGCGGCTCCTCTCGTCTTGTTACGAACAGGATCACGAACGCTATGAACCTTCTCAATTGGGGGGTCTTGGAAGCCTTCGTCTGGAGTAACATTGTCCGGAGAAGGAATGCTGCCACACTCAGATTCTTTTGTTGCTTCAACCATCTCCCGCATATGCTTAAGAAAATTGGAAGTGTCATGTTCAGTTTGTGAGGATAAGTAGGACGAAACAAGACACTCTTTATTCAGTTCCCCAAATCTATGTTCTTGACTGCCAACAGAAGGACTAGTTGCAGGATATTGATTTATTACTACTGTCCCTGTCTCTTTCAACCATCTGCGTTTAATCATGTTGTCAGGGAAATTCTTCAATCTCAAATACTGCAAACTTGATATAATGTGTCGGCGTGGGACACCCTCCGACTCTAATTTAAAGCAGTCACATTGGAATTTTGAAATACTTTGATCAACTATGACTGTGTGCATCAAAATCTCATCTTCCATGTTCTCACGATATACAAGACATCATTTCCATCACTGTCTTTACTCCTACTTTCTCCCATAACACCCTAAAACATCGTGTATCTCCTTGCGGATCAAGTAGTAAATCTTCAATGTGTAAATGCTAATAGCTTGCTCCTCAAAACTCTTCAGTGGACTATCTTTAACACCACGTTTTTCTTTCTCAGATAGTTTCTGCATATGTTTGAAGTCGTTCCTAAGTCTTTCTAATGTGCGCTTGTAGTGATTATGAAAATCTGTAATGGTAATTTTATGGTCAACACTCAACTTGATTAGAGAATTTACAGACTCAGCTCTTTGGGTGGTTGTCATCATACTCATAAACTTGTCACGAAAGTATGCTTCTGCCCACCTTTCCCTAATTTCATATGTGTCAGCTACCCATTTATTATCAGATAAATTGTGTTTCTCCACAATATCGGACCAAGACAATTCAAACTCTTCAATTGAGCACTTCCTCTCCATCACTGAACAAAAATCATTGCAAAAAGCAGAATTTTTAATATTTTTGCGGACATTACGACATAAATGCCAACTACATAACCTATGTCGTGTACCACCAAATTCAGACACAATAGTTGCACGCATAGCTGCATCTTGATCTGTTAATACTGCTTCGGGAACTTTACCTCCCATTGCTTCTAAAAATGTTTGCAACACCCATCGATAACTTTCAGTCGTTTCATTTTGCAGAAAACATGTAGCAAATATACAAGTTGAGCCATGGTTATTTACCCCAGAAAATATGATAAGAGGATATAGATACCTATTCGTCTTGTACGTGCTAGCAAATACCAAAACATCGCCAAAAGCATCGTACTCTGCCCTCGAGGGTCCATCACACCAAAAAAGTCTAGTAAGTACACCTTTTTCGTCCACACAGTACTTATAAAAAATTCTAGCATCCTTAACCTGATCATTTTTGAGATTATTTATCAATGTGTTCATATCCCCTTCTCGAATCCTTTTTGCTCGTAGTTTGTATAACCAGTTGTAGGCATTCTTCCTTCTAAAAGAGAGTTTTTCAGCACCTCCAACTAGGTGCTTTAAGTAAGTAATCACTTCAGATGCCTTAAATCCATACATAGTCATAAAACTAAGCATATACTTGTCCGAAGGAGACATCTAGCTATTTAAGACATATACAATAACAAACAAACAATAAATCACATAATATTTTAAAATAAAATAATGTACGTAAAATCAAATTATAATCTTAATTTACCTTTTCATGCATCCATGTAACTCATGATTGTGTTTAGGGAAAAATCTAGAAACATAATATTTTCCAGATGACCAGTCCCGTTTAACTCTAAAAGAAGCTTTGCATCCGCACCTACTCAATGGTTTAGCTTCCCGTATCTTATATCCTTCTTCATCTTCTTTGCGGAAACCTGCACGATTACAAACCCATACCTTATTTCTTACAAATTCACCCTTCATTTGAGTACTTCGTTTCCTAACATTAAAGCCTTCTTCTTTGGCATACCCCATGTAAAATAATTCTGCCTCATCAACACTATTAAAGATTAGCTGCCTAATCATATCCTCTTACGTACACGGATCAGCAAAATCAAATGTATCTCTTGACTCGTCTTCACATTTTTCATTATCAAAAGTTTCAAAATAATGTCTGCCACAACCTTCACATTCAACATTGCTCCCAATCCACATTTCAGACCTACATTAACATAAAAACAACTTTACTGATAAACTAAAATCTCAAAGTACAAACATATGTAACTCACAATTCGTAAAATTAGCGTATAACAAATTAAGCCAATTCCTAAAATCAGTGTATAAATATACAATTTCTCGATCAAACCGTAAATTATGCAGTTTAACTAACATTACATAACAAGATAATATTTTCACTAAGTATAAAGAAATAAATCAAAGAACTTTTTAAAATCAAATAAAAATTTATGTTCGGCCTTTACCCGATGACGACGCCGTTGCAAAATTTAGGACCAAAATTTCAATATCAATGAATTAAGCTTCTCAAATTCAAGGAGAAAAAACGAAGAACTTAATGGGGGAAATAATCCAAACTGACGAAGTTGAAACAAAGGTGGGAATATTACTGGGGTTCTTTTTTAACCTCGACCGACATTTGAAATTCATACTTTCATGGTGGCCATTTTTTATCTTCGGCCGAAAATTGGGCTTTCCTCGACGTACATAAAGAAGAAGGTAAGATGAAATTTTAAATCAGAACGGGAAAAATTAAGGTGGTGCTTCTTCGGTTTCTTGCTGATTTTTTCGGCTTGTGGAAACGGCAACGGGAACTGGAATCGGAATGGGGAAGAATGACCTAAGTTTATTTGAAATGAAATTTATTTGAAATGAAGAAGACGATGACATTGGGAAATTATTAAACAAAAACATTGCAAGGGTATTACAGTCATTTCGGAAACAAGCTGGGTTCATACAACTACTTTGTGGGTGTTGTACATGGGACACGTGTCAGCACAAGAATGAGTCGTTCGTGACTCTAAATAACATGAGAGTCAAAATAGACCACCCCGAGTTAGAATAACAGAATATATTCTACTCGGGAATGCTTATCTATCCATGTAGATATATGATATATCTTCATATATCTATATTACACGTGTGTATATATTTATATAATCTCATTGAAATTGGATATGAATGAAACGTTCATGTATTAAAATCACTTTAGATGATATTGATCAGATAAATAGTAGCTTAGATAATCCAATTATAAAATAATCTACATGTTAAATTTGATTAAGTTACAAATTCACTTGCTAAACATGATTTAGTTGAATTCAATATGAATGACGAGTATATTTGCATAGTTGAATTCATGTTTAGCAAGTGAATTTCAACTAAATCATATTGCAATTATATATTAATTAGTAAAAATTTAATTTTTCTTTGGTTGAGATTTATGTGAATTTGTAAAAATATATTGCAAATATATATTAATTAGTAAAAATTTAATTTTTCTTTGGTTGAGATTTATGTAAAAATTATTTGATAGTCTTTTGTTATTTGTATTTTTATATTTCAAGATAGGATTTATGTTTTCTTTGTTGATAAAATATTGTATGAATAATAACATTTTCATTATATTAACTATAATATATAGATTAAGTTGACGCTATTGTATATATTTTAGTCACCGAATTTATATATCAATTTTCAAAATTAACAAGGGGTTATCGTCAATTTTTAAAGTTAACAAGGAATTACTGATAATATTTTAGGTAAAAGGGGTGCTTTTGCATCTTTTTATGGGGGTATAATTTTTATAATTACTTGAGAGGGTATTTTTTTGCTAATAATAAATAAGCACAAAGGGGCTTTTGATAGGAAAAAATCAGAAATGGAGAATTATGAGAGTTAGACAAAGTACAAGGCTTTTGCAATTTATTAAAAAAATTTCCCAGAATTTTCCCGGGATTTCCCCATCAAATTGGTGGGGAGATTTTTTTTTTCACAAAATTTTCCTGCAGGAAAGTTGAAGGAAAATAAAAACCTCATTTCCTGCTAACCAAACAACAATGAGAGAAAAAAAAAAACTTCATTTCCCTCACTTTCCCTCACTTTCCCGACAACCAAACACTACACAAAAGTGGACCATGATACATATTTTATATATTTTTTTCATGTCTAAATGTTATAATATACATTTTACACAAATAAATAATCTTATTTAAAATGAATCATATAGCTAAAAAAATCATATGAAATAAAATGGCATTATCTCAACCAATCTAATCATAATTCTCAATATGCTTTCCATACACAATACCGAAAGAGAGAAAATCTAATATCAAAGTAAGTTATAATAGTTTTTGGGCAAGGAACTATGATAGTTCTGAGAAAAAAAAAAAAAGTTTATCACATCAGTTTTTCTTGTGTAAAATCAAGCTAATACAATTCTTTTGAATTTCAAAGTAATGATATTCAAACAAGTTGAACCAAATTTTACAAACAACCAAACTTTATTTTCTCCGTTGGACATTTGTGGAATGCCCAGATGGATTTATAATTTGAAGTAAGGCTTTGGTACCCAGTCCGGCAATCTGCTCGTGTAATTAGTCTACTGTATAGCTTTGTTCCATTGCAGCAACAATATTGCCCATCCCACCTCTCAACAATGTAAGTTCTTTACTTACCATATCAACCATTCTAGTCTTTCATTCAAACATTTATACCAAACCTACAAAAACATAAAAGAAAAGAAGAAGCCATCTAATCAACATTATTGGTTTTACAGTTAAAAACAGAAGATGAAAAAATAAGGACATATGGAGAAGACCACATTAATGTATGTTTAAAGTGCTTAGTTGGTTTCTCTATGAAACATCAGCATGAAAATAATCAACCATTGGCCAACAAAATTTGAAATAGTAGTCTTATTTCAACAATCAATAGATGTTTACATATCAAGTGCGGATGATATGGTCACTTAACACAAGTAAGGAACGGAATATAAGCTCACTAGTCGCGGAAAACCACCTAATATATAATGCATAATATCTAAGCAATATTTCGATTATATTATCTCACCCATTTGGACCATTGAGCCTTATTAATTTGCAGTTAACCATAGTACCATGAATAGAGTGCTTGTTCAACACATACATAAATAGCATTATAAATTTATAATCTCTATATTGTACCTTGACCTATTGTCTTCACCCTCACAATGCAACTCTCGAACTCAAACTAAACATATGGTAAGTGCTAAGCTATATCGAAAGCATCACATAATAGAATAGATCAAAACCATTGACATTGTAGGTTCGGAAAGCAACTTATGCAAAACATTTTGCTGTTAATGATTATTAATCCTCAATGAAACGTCAAATCGACGCAGACAAGACAAACATAATATGGTAAGGTGAAATTACTTAAAAAAACAGACGAAGTTCCATAAATATGTAGGCTCATGAATACTAAAAAAACGTACCATAGTTTTACTACATCCTGATCTTCTTCATGGTTTTATTTCTACAATCAATCATTTCTCCACCTGCTGAAAAATGGAACCATAAACTTGTTGAAGAATGGAACCATAAACATGTTGAAGGTGAAGGTCTAACAAATTGCATCTCTACCTTTGTGAAAATTATCCAAAAATCGAGCAACTCGAAATTACTAAACTTCACTACAAGAAAAATGAATTTTAGTGACAAAATATTAAGTGACATTGTTGAAATTGTCACTTTTTGCATACATTTAGTGATAAAAATAATATGAATATGGAGTTTTATATATTCCACGTATATTACAATGCAATTGAACAGTGCAACATGTAAGCAGATACATGCATGGAATAATTACTACATACTGTTTTTTTATCAATCAATTCTCCCATCTGCTACCTAAAACCTACTAATTCAAGTTGTAAAAGCCAAGCCCTTCAACCACTCCTGATGTCATTTCTTTTGTACACAATCACCCCTTCACTACTATAAATTACCATTCATTCTTCAGACATTACACTCACAAATCACAATCAATCAACAAGTACTACTATATATATATATATATATATATATATTCTAAAGCAATATATATCAATCAGTGCTAGCTAGCTAATTTCCAAAAAATGAAGGGAGTTGCAGTAGTTTTCGTGGTGGTTTTGGCTGCAGTTGCTCTCGCGGCGACGCCAGGAAATGCAGTCTCTTGCGGGGATGTGCAGGGTTCTCTGGCACCATGTCTTACCTATCTGACAAGCGGTGGTGAACCGGGGGGAGCATGTTGCAGCGGCGTCCAGAGCGTGGCTGGAAGTGCTCAATCCCAACAGGACAGGCAAACTGTGTGCAACTGCCTCAAGTCCGCCTCCGCCAGCTACAATCTCCAGGCCGGCAACGCCGCTAGCCTCCCCGGAAAATGTGGAGTTTCCACCGGCGGCTTCAGCATTTCTCCTGACGTCGATTGTAGCCAGTAAGTCACCCATCCACATACAACATATCAGTAAATATATATAAATTAAACAGGGCCTCAACCAATTAAGACATGCATGCATGATACTTAATTCTTGCAATAATTATTAATTTCTCTGATGTTATTTGTGTTTGGTGCAGGATTTCTTGAATGATCTGGGTTTGAATGAAAAGAATAAATAAACTGAGACGAAGCTTTGAGTCGATCGATCAGAGCAGGCGCCTTAATTCTGTGTTATCGTCATTTTAGTTTGTTATTGTATGTATGTAGCAGTACGTGTGTGCATGTCAGTTGTCCATCGGTCTTTTTGTTGAAGAATGGAACCATAAACATGTTGAAGGTGAAGGTCTAACAAATTGCATCTCTACCTTCGTGAAAATTATCCAAAAATCGAGCAACTCGAAATTACTAAACAGCTTAGCAACATGTGATGAAATAAAATCATAATGAAGGTTTTATTAACATCTGAAATTCAACAAGTAGGGACATAACACAACAGTAACAGTCACTTAAACCCTTTCTTAAATGGGAAATAGTCAATTTAATTTCAAATTATATGAATCCCTAATTTCAAAAAGCAGAATACAACCATTTTCTAAATTGGAAATGCAAACACAGATTTGATGCTTCACCATCCAAAATACACATAACACAAATCAAAATATCCCATATTTGTTCTTTGTTTCTCAACAAAAATTAAAAGGAAATTACGAAACCCCAGAATCGAAGCAAGATTACTATTAGATAAAAATCAGAAATTGATGAGGAAGAAAGGAAATCGAAAGAAAATCCCCAAATTGAAAGAAGCAATCCCTGTAAATTACTCTTTCGCCCTTCAATGTACAATGATTGTTTTTGAGTAATTTAGGGATTGATTCTTTCAATTTCCTTTCTTCTTCATCAATTTCTGATTCTTTATCTAATAATTACGAACAAATCAGAAAACCTAATCTCCAGGCATCGTGTGTGATAAATTAACAAAATAAATGACTTACCGCAATTGAATCGAGAGAAAAGGTAATGAAGAGAAGTCAAGTCGAACGCCATGGACGAAAGAGAAGACATGAGAGCATGAGAAGAGATGAGAGAGGAAAGAGAGATTCAGAGCTGAAGAAGTGAGGGAGAAACCGAGAGAAGGGGAGAGAGGAGACGCGCAATGTGTTTTAATCAGGTTTTCCCACTTTTTCCTCGAATTTTTGGGAGAAATTGGTTTTCCCTTTTTTTAGTATAAATTTTTTTCTCAGCTTTTCCTGTAAAATGTTTTTCTCACTAAAATACGTGGCAGCCAAACAGGTAAAGTATTTTACACATCATTTTCACTTGTTTTACTCACTGTTTTCCATGAACCAAACATACCCATAATGAATAATATTGGTCTAGTTTCAGCACCACAATCAAAATTAAGAAACTTGTGAACTGCAAGCGAACAACAATAGTTCAAAAGGATGCAACTATTCTCAATTTTTACATATACCCTAAATAATATGAAATTATAGAAGCACAAAGGTAGTATAAATCAGCCAAAAGACGAGAAATATATGCCAAGCAATGAAAACTCTGAAACCTTGGCAGCAAAGACTTGTCTTTTACATGTTGTTGGCAAGTTATCCAGAGATTTCACAAAAATATCAATTAACTATGATAGATAATTTTGCAATGTTAGTTAAAATTTACCTTGACCAGTCTTCCTTTTTCTCTATATCAATTTCTTCTTTGATATCTTTTCCAGAAACTAAACCTCTGGAACTAAACCAGTCTTTGGACGATGTACCAGAAGTGGAGATCCTATCCGCCTTCTTGGAGGAGAAAGGTCAGTAACCGATCGCTCACCATCCAATTTGTGATTCGATTTTCTCGAAGAGATAATGGAATCAGATCTGTCATTTTTCACCTTCCTAGGAGGCGAAAGATCTCTTGTTGAATCTAGATATTTAGAGTCTTAGCGACCACGTCGAGGAGGAGAAATATCTGAATTTGTGGACTTAGAGTACGAAGATTTTCGTTCAGGTTCAGGGGATGGCGTATGCTTCTCTCTCCGCTGACGGCGAGGTGGGGATAAATCTATGATTGGTCTATCAGACTCTGAATTTTCTCTATGGGGATCCGGAGAAGGTGTGTCATAACGAGATTTTCGCTTAGTTTCAGATTGTGGAGGACTTTGCCTGCGCCGCTGACGTGGCGGAGATAAATCGGCATCCAGTGGAAAGTCAGGTTGTTCCTCGGGTCTCGGTGACGGTGAGGGAGTGTCATTACGTTGCCTCCTTGGAGAAATATCGGAATTCAGGCATCTGAATTTACATTATTAGACATATCAGACACGGGAACCCAACCACTTCCATCCTCGGAAATGGCACCATATGGGCGTCTTGATTTAAGCTGCTCAAGTCTTCTCATGCGCTTGACATCAATATCTTCGTCCACCTGAGGCTTCTCTTCATCTCTAAGAGTTCAATTATTAGTTCATATGTGGCTAAATTCGAGAATATTTAATAATACTTTACCAGAAAAATATTTAATCCCTGCTGAATCTTCTTCTTCATCAGGTTTAACAGGCTTTTGCCAGAAGGGATCTTCATCCACAACAAGAACTCCAGCATTATCAGGCTTGGTATTTCTCTTTCTCTTCTTCTTTTTCTTCTCCACATCATCATTACTTGTGTATTTCTTAAGGTACTCTTTAAGTGAAGTTGATGCGGAAGATGTCGCCACCATTGTGAATCCCAACAGATTCCTCCTGCTTCCGAATAGCTTAAAGGTGGTACCTTAAGGTATTTCCTAACTCAACAAAACAGAATAGGCAGAATCTCCTTTGTAAGATATTTACCCTAGCCTGTATCAAAAACATATACTGTAAAAATCAACTATATCCAAACTGGAACCCTAAATAAAACAGAAAATCAACTGACCTAACATATAATTATGCACCTATCTTTATATAAATGCATATCCAACAAACTCTAGAAAAATAAAAAAATGTCTAAATATACTCTAAAAAACAATAAAACCGAAAAAAATCAAGAAATTTAACAAATTTAAAATACAGGAAGAACAACTACTTTCAATTCAATTGGAATTCAAAACAACGAGCGCAGAGAAATAAGAGAATCTTACTCAAAAATTGAACAGACGGCAACAATGATTTTGATCGCCGACATCAATTAGTTGATCGTTTTGGCAGTGGAGTAAGCTCCAAATCGGTATTTTTGGAGAAATGAGGAGTTGGAAATAGGATTAGGAAGATTCAAGTTCAAACTAATGTATTCCCGGTTCAGTTTAGATTATTCTGAACCGGATTGCACTAAGATCCGGTTGAATGATATATTGATATGGCGTTCTTGTATTTACATTTCTAATTTCTAAGATTGTTCTCTTTTTTCAGTTATTTAATACAAATTTCATTATTTAATGATGGCTATCAAGAGAAATCAATTAATTTTTTTTTTTTGAAATAAAATCAATCAATTAAAATTACACTTTTATATTTTTATCTGGTGGGTACTAGTTACTTTTTAACGATTTACTAATTTATACAAATTATTTGTTACGTATGTGTCAAATATTGTGTGCGAAGCGAGTTAGTGAATAACTGAATACTAAAAACAAATCCTTCTTTTTATAATTTAGCTTTAAGTATGCTACAAATCTATTTATTTTTAAAAATATTTGCAGTTGTCGCAATATCCTTTAATTCCTTATGTATATAACTATCATTTGAATAGCGTATGGGATATTTTCAAACTAAAATTTAATACATTTTTTTTTTTATCATTGTTCAACTATAAATTCAAATGTTCTCCCTCCATTCCACAATATATATCTTTTTAGAGAGAAAAAAAAAATTCCACAATATATGCCACTTTAAGAATTCAAGATAAACTTAAATGCTATTTTAATATCATTACCATTCTTCATTAAAAATTGGAATAGATATATGGATTATGGGGAGTTACAAAATATTTAATTATTTTTCAAGGGTAATTTTATTCAATTACATTTTTATTTTCCTAAAATTCAGAGCATTAATTAATTCCTTAATTCTTGTAAAAAAAAAACCTTTAAACTACATGTAATAGAGAATGAATGGAGTAATAACCCATGCTTACTCCGGAGTTTCATATGCTTTGAATTTTGTTTAACAATCATAGTATGTCATAATAAAGATTAATTTGTTATTTGTCTCAAAAAATTGATTAATGTGTTGGGGTTGAATACATATTTACTAGAATTGAAGTATTGAACTTTTGAATTTTGGTGCAACTTATCCCTTTATAAAAATATTCGAGAATTATCATTTTAGTATTTCGCAAACACTGAAAATTTTAATTATTTTATCAATTATTAATAACACAATTTACATGTAATATTTGCATAACATCATTTGATTATTTAAATTCAGTTTAGTTGAAAAAATGAATATGATATTTTGATTTTCTATTATTATAAATTAAAGTCAAATATTATCGTCACATATGAGCGTCAATTCTAAGGCATTATGTACGACTGCTGGTAATAATATTAATATCATTTGATTATTTAAATTCAATTTAGTTGAAAAAATGAATATGATATTTTGATTTTCTATTATTATAAATTAAAGTCAAATATTATCGTCGCATATGAGCGTCAATTCTAAGGCATTATGTACGACTACTGGTAATAATATTGACAAAATCAATGCATGTTTTATAAGGTGTTTTTGACGTTTCATAAACTTCTTTTATGTTAATTTCGTCAAAGCTCTAGACTTTGACTCAAAAAAATTTCACATTTCAACCTTGAAAAACTAATTTAACGAAATGGATAAGAATCTCATTATAATTAGGACAGTAAAAAGTAAAAACCCTTTGCCACATATTTTCATTAGTTTTCAATAATACTAGTAATTTGCTGAGGGCAAGAAGAAACAATAATTGAAGGGGCAGAAATGACATTTGAGCAAGTATAAATAGTGATGGTTGTAATGCCGACCACCGCATCATTCCATTCCTCCTCAGTTCTCACGCTATCATCATTCATTCACCAGCTAACCACTTCTTTTCTCTCATCTCATTCTAACAAACAAAGCAAAATCAACCCTCCTTTTTCAATTTTCCGAATACAAAACGATGTCGTGGCAATCCTACATAGACGACCACTTGATGGCCGATGTCGACGGCGCCCACCTTACCGCCGCCGCCATCGTCGGCCACGACGGCAGCATCTGGGCTCAAAGCTCCAACTTTCCTCAGGTATTTTACTTCAGCTCTTTTCACTCGTTTTACTCAGATCTGATATTCTGAATTTGCACCTTTTGAGTGGATTTCGATTTTTATTATACTTGAAGTATTCTGATTGACTGATCTAGCCATCGGATGATTTTTTATTTAATCTGTTAAGTGTTTGATAGGGTTTATGTTGATTATTGTCAAATTGAAGTGTTCGATACTTTTTTTGACTGGTGAGGACTTTGATTGGGTGTGTTGACTCACCAATTTAGTTAGAAATACTAGGCCACTAACAATAGAAATTATTCCTACTTGTCAAATAGATTGGCAATATAACTGTGAGTATGCTAATATTTTTGTGATGATGCTCATTTTACTCTGCTAGTGTGATTTTAGTCTTTTTTAATGTTTTATATTTATGTGTAGTTCAAGCCCGAGGAGGTAAGTGCCATCATGGCCGATTTTGATACTCCGGGTTCACTAGCTCCCACTGGATTGTACATTGGGGGCACTAAATACATGGTGATTCAGGGTGAGGCAGGGGCCGTCATCCGGGGGAAGAAGGTATTGCCCTCTTAATCTCTTCTACTTTAATTCAAAGGTTTGATATTCGAGTCTTAAAGTTGGACATGATGTTAAGACGAATCACATAAGTTTTGTATTTGAACGTATTACTCGGCCTAAATGGTTTGTGGGAACTGTTACGGTATGATACTTCTGTATTGCTGTGTCTCAGAGCTGCATTTATTATTTTATTAGATATTTAAAACAATATGTATTTTAAAAAGTAGATCTCAAGAACTGAATTATTAAGACTCCAGTGTGTTAACTTTGACAGCCTATTGTTACATGCATTTATTTAATTTTGCTTAGGGAGCTGGTGGTGCTACAATAAAGAAGACCGGTCTGGCTTTGATTGTTGGCATCTATGACGAGCCTATGACTGGTGGCCAATGCAACATAGTTGTTGAGAAGATTGGTGATTATCTTATTGACCAAGGTCTTTGATTTTTTGGTGAGTATTCTACATTTTGCATTGTCGGTTAATTTATTCAAAGATTTTTGGCATTTGTTTGACATCGGGACATGTCTGCTCTGAAATCTTTTGCAGCCATTTGAAACTTGTATACGGTATTTGAAGTCATGGGTTCTTGGTCGTGATGAAAAGAGTGTGGTGTTGAGAAGTGATAATGTATCTGCCTAAAACCGTCATGGCTTGTATTTGCACTTTCTGGTTATGAAAATTGTTATGATAACATTGTGAGTAAATTATGTAATTTTTGGGTGGTTGTCTGATGAATATTCTGAAGTTTTAAACATCTTTGCATATATAGAATTGGCTTTGTTTATTTATTTGTTTGCTTGCTTGTACATGATTTCTAGTTCTTTTTGTTTCCAAATTCACAAAGAAACGGCAGCAAATTAAGAAAATGTCTATTTGTTTTAACTAGTAGGGGTGCACATTGCGTGGTTTAAGTAAGACTCCACTGCAAATCGAAATAATCAAAATTTCGTATCTTTTCAATGAAAAATGGAATTTAAAATAAATGTAATTTTCATAAATGAAACCTTCGGGTTCATATGAATTAGTATGAATCGATGTTGGTCTTACTCTATTTGGTTTTGATTTCTGTAAAGTAATTTTAGTGGATTTAGCGTAACGTGTTTCCGTTCTTACTCTATTTGGTTTTGATTTCTGTAAAGTAATTTAAGTGGATTTAGCGTAACGTGTTTCAAATTGATATGTAATTTGAATCCACTGAGGTAGACACATAATTTTCGTGTTTAGAATGTTGAATTCGAGTGTCGAGTTTTGTGCATTTTTAAAACTTCATATGTGATTAGAATGTTGATATATGTGTCAAATTAATGACAATTTATAAAATAGGGAGTAAACAAAATTGACAAAAGAAATAGAAGGTACACTTAAATCAATATTTTTTTATAAAATTTTAAATTTAATAGGTGAGGGGAAGAAAAGTTCGGATCGAGTTCTAACCAATGAACTTTGACCTGTCTAGATACATATGGTGCCATTATTGATCGGCCAAATGGGGCACAGCCTCTTCCTTTTTTGTACCATCAACCAGCTATTTCTCAAACAAGCACAAGCCTTTTACACAATTCCAGTAAACTTCAGCACAATTTCTACAGCTTTTTCCTAACTATTCAGTGAAGAGGCATAAACCCCCCTCAAGAATCAAAATATAATACACCAGTTCAAAGCTGAACATTGCAAATAATAAAATTAAATTTCTGGCATACATGACTAGTTTTTTTTTCTTTTTTTCTTTTTTTGTCAAAAATTGGGGAGTACGATAGCTATACAACAACTAAAACACTCCGGTGCCTCCCAAGAACAGCTACAGGTACATGAATGAAGCCATTAAAAGGCCACCCAGGACCCACATGGGGACGTACTCTCGTACAGACGAAGAAGATGAGGAAGTGGAATTCGCAGTCGTCAAAGTCGCATTACTCGCGGCAGTTTTGTTACTCCTGTAGAATTCAATTGAAATAAGTCACATTATTATGTATAACAATAATGCTTATAAATTAAATGACATCGATTTAATAATTCATACCCTAATGTCATGTACAAGCAGTTATCATAACCTGCGTAAAAAAGAACAGAAAACGTAAGTTTCCACGAGGCTAAAATCAGTAAATCTTTAAAATTTACGTACTTGGATTCTTGTTCGTTCTAATCCCTGCTCCTCCAAAACTGCAAGCGATATCAGTTGCTCCATTCTGCTGGTAATAACTATTGAACGCAAAAGATGCATGAGACGCCAAATTATCGGGCTCAAAGCAAGGCTGACTAGGTTGAATAGCCGAACAGTCGACATTTCCTGGGCCACAAGCCCAATCTATCGCATTCCTCAAATCTGCTTCAGAAGCAGTACCTGACGCAATGCACCACGTAGTACCATTCGAACTAGTCATGTTACCGTTCGTAGCCGTGCTCAGCGCACCCCTTCCAGTGAAATCAATGTTATAAACACTGGTTTGGTCTGGAAAAAACAAACCCCAGTTCCTCTCGGATTCTAGACCCGGCTTCCTATTCTCGTTAAACAACGAGAATATATACACATCGGTTTCCTCCCCTGGCTTAGCTGGAGTACCGGTATCATTAATAACATGACGAATCAAATTTGCGTTATAAGTTTGGGCATTATCCGGAGTGGCAGCAGTCTCCTTTGGGGATCCTTTAGAAGGCCATCCGGTTTCCGTAACCGTAATTTTAATAGTTTTGAAATTTAAAGCAGAGAGAGCAAAATTAATCGCGTCAATTTGCGCGTCAAACATGTTCGTGTACAATAGTCCCGTGTTTGGATCTATAACTTCAGATGATGACTCAAATAGAGCGTAGTCAAGAGACACATTGCTCGAAGAATCTCTATAAGCGTAGTAAGGGTATATGTTAACCAAAAACGGGGATTGATTCTCGGCTAGAAACTCTAACATGGGTCGGAGAAAAAAAGCGTGTTTGCTACTGAAAGCACCCGCGGAAGGTGGGAACGAACGGGACAAAACACCTAAAGAATGCGTACTTGAGACTTTAATCTTTTTATGAAGACCAGTTTTTTTAAGGGCGGTATAGACATTTTGCATTGCGGGTACTACTAGTGAAGAGATGTTGGCTGGGGCTTCGGTGACTTCGGCACCCACGGTAATGTAAGTGATTTTTGTGGCGGGGTAGTATGGGAGGATGTTGTTTTTTAGCCAGGTGTCGGCGTTTGATTGGAATTGGGAGAATGGTAGCAAGTCCGAATTTGGGATACCGATCATGAGCTCAATTCCTGTGTTGGCGAATGCCTTGAGGACTTGAATGTTGGAGTCGTATATTCGAACGTATTTGATGTTGTGATTTTGGATAAGTTGGACGGCTTTGTCGGGTGTGGGTAGATCATCGGCATTTCTTCCGTAGCATATTCCGACATTGCCACCCATACAGAGACCTATTACGCAAAATATTCGAGTTCTCAGTTCCTACAATAAAGATTTCTCCAAGAACAAGCTATACTCTTTCTTTTTCTTTTTTATTCCTATTATTATTAATAATAATAATACCACAAAAGCACCAAATGATTAGTCTTTGAGACCCACATTTAACCAACAAAATAATGCAGTCTTAATATTAAATATTTCTAACCAACTAGTTATGTAAGAGAATATATTCCATCAGAAAATTATAGTTTATATGTTGTATGCTTATTAAATTAAATTTTATTTTAAGTTTTGTTATTCTATGAACAATTTTCTAGGTAAAATATTGGAATATGTTAAAATGGAGACTGTACAAACACGTGAATTTTGTACCTATAGTCCTAATAATGTACAGAATCACAGGGAATATTAGATGAAAGACCCAAACAACAGAGTATTTAAATGCAAATTTTTGGTTTATCATATAACATGAACAAATCAGTGCATCCATTAAATAATATTTGCAAAATTTCGTGAATGGTCCATGAAAGACCGGGTCTATGCAAGAATTTTCCCGATTTAGGGGGTTGCAAGGGTATCAAGAATCCAAATCCAAATAAATAGCATAGATTTTTGGTAAAAAGACAAAATATATACCGAAAATACCCTTAATTAATACTCCCTAGTCCTTCCCTTTCATACTAATTGTTGGTACATTTATGTTTGAATTTTCAAAACATTTTTTCCAATTATAGGAATCCTAAAAAGAGATATTTTGATGAAAAAAAATCTCTAGAACGACAGATATTGTGGATGGAACGGATTGACCAATTTAAAGAAAAAATTACAGAGTTCTTCATCTACAAAACATTTGCAGAAAAGACCAAAGAATTTATATAACACTACTCAATATTGCAAATGAATATAAACCCAGGATAAAAAAACTTTATTACTGAAAATGAAATATAAGAATCATTAACATTACCATTACCATTACCATTTTGGTATTTATCTTTAAAAACAAATAAATGCAGACTCAAAATGAACTTTTTTAAAAAAAAAAAGTGTCGGTGCACAAAACCAAGAACAAAATGGAGGCACAAAGAGAGGAGGAGAAGGTAACATACGAAGAAGCAATAGCAGCTGTAATAAAGTTGCAAGTATAAATCCAGTCCCCATTTTCTCCGAGTACAATTCTTGAAGCTTTGAGTGCTACTGTCCACAGGAGTACACTATATTATGTGTTTTGTGTACTTTGATTTATTTCTTGAGAACAAAATTCGAAAAATTTGTACTCTTTCAACAAATTAATTGCAACGTCTCTCTGGAAAAAGAAAAGGGCGTCTCTGAGCTCGAGAGATAGTAATGTGTGTTTGTGGAGTAGTATTTGTCGGGAATACTGTGTCAGCATAGGGCTTGTTTGTTTGACATATAAGTGAGTAGTTTGGAAAAGTGATGGAGGTTCGTGAAATAATTTCGATTTGCGTAATATTGTTTGTTTGAGTTTTGAGAGAGTGATTTGAGAAATAATAGATAGAATACTCTCATGTGTTACTTTTAAATATATCGTTACATCATACATTATTGAAACTTTACTATGATATCAAAGTAAACTAATTACTAGTATTAAATTAAAGAAATGCTAGTATGAAACTAGATAAAATACCCACATTCATGGGAGTTGAACTCATGACCTTGTGGTCATGGAGCCTCATCCTTAACCACTTGGCTAAGGCCTCACCGGCCTCTCCTGTGTTATGTTAAACCTTCAAGAAACTACCATGTGCAATTTTTATTGCGTCATACTTCCTTGTACTTTTTGTAAAAAATAGGTCGTTTTGGACCAACATATTTAAAGAAATAATTATAAAAATAGTTTACGTAAAGTTGTAGGGACCACCTTGATACATTTTAAAAATGGTTTCTTGAGATTTGTTTTGCCCGCATGGGCAGCTCAATTGGTCTCAGAGGTGGAATTTGGAACAAAAATGGTTTCTTGAGATATATCGATCCAATAAATTGGATTTTTTTGCAGGAATTTTGAAAGTACAATGAAGTTTGTCGTAATAATAATTTCACAGTATAGTTTCTTGCCGATTTCGCATAACACAGGGGAGTATTCTACATTTACCTCGTATTTTTTTTTTTTTTAAAAGTTTAGGTCATAGATGTAAGATGAGTAATATTATATGTAAAATCATGTTTGTTATGTAAGATAAGTTGTGTAGAATGTAAATTTTTTTAGAAATAATAAAATTATCGTTTGTTTTTTTTTTTTTTTTGAAGAGTATTTTGGAAAAATTGAGAGATGATAAATTAATTTCAAAAGGTAAAAAATGTGTTTGTCTCTTTTTTCCAAACGCGCCATAAATTTAGGAAAGACCAAACAAACAGACCCTATACCTTGCGGACTTGAGAGGAATTTATTAAAAAGAGTTGAAGAAAATCTTTTAAATCCAGATATTGGCATGTCTGTTCCCCACCCACTGTTTTTTGGTTCTCGAATTCGCTTGTTCCCAATAACACTCAACAGTCGCGAGCATTCAATTTTCACCCAAAGAAAAGCCTTCTTTTTATTTTGTATATTTTGTTTGAATGTTTGAATTAAATAACATATACTAAGAACCAAAAAATTTATCTTTATTGCTCGTGAGTATTAATTCTTGTAACATGTCATATTTTCTTCACTCTTTATTAACTTCTATGGAGATTTATATTGCCTAATTATTTTCTACTATCGAGAGATTGATAGACTTTTTTATTAAATTCTAATGCGGAAAAATTTAAAAACATGCTCCTCAAATAAGTATGTTATAAATATAATTACATTATGAGAGGTTATGAATATATTGCTATCGAGTCTTAGAGATATGATGTAACTTTAATTTTTTAATTGAACTAGATATCTCCTCAACTTTAGAACATTTATAGTGAACTCATCTTTTTGTATCTTTGTATGTCTAATGAACAACCTTAGAACAACACTATTAGGTGATGGAAAACGTGTTAACACTTTTTTTTCTTTTTCTTTTGGATAATCAAGAAGTGCTTTTAAGGTTGTTAACGTATAATCGTGTGGACCGCGTCGTAGAACTTGGATTAAATTTTAATTAATATATAATCCTAAGGCAAAATAGGTAATTTATTATCTTTCTTCCTTAAAATTTGCAGAATACGATTATGAATATTATAATACTTATTTCTCTCTTCATATTTCTTTTCGTCAATAGATATCTTCGTGTGGACCGTGTTGTAGACTTGGATTAGATTTTAGATTTTGTGATATGATTCGGATATATATATATTTATGTTGTAGACTTGGATTGAATGTTTATTTTATTGATATGATGCGACCAATTTTATGTATTGATATTTTCTAGATTTGGTTATGAATTATTTTGCCCTTAGGTTCTTTTTACCTCGGTGGTCAACTCTGCTGGAAAAATGGGAGTGCTAGTTCCTGAGTTTTTCTTATTTGAGGGTGTTAAGTGCTAATTTTGTATTTCGGGGGTGCAAGTTGTTGCGTTAAGTGCTAAATCTATTTTGAGGTGCAAAATGCTAATTTTTCTTGTTTCGGGAATGCAATGTGACAAACATTCAAAAAAAGTTACATATTTTGTCCATATACTTTTTGACTCTAGTGGTCAACTCAGCCGGGAAGAGGGTGATAAATACTTAGTTGTTCATGTTTTGGAAGTGCAAAATATTAATTCTGTCTTTTGAAAGTATAAAGTGCCTATTTTCTATATTTTAGGAGGTGCAAAATGAAAAAAAAAAAAAAAACATGCACCCCTTTATAATAATGCAATCTCTCTCTTGCACATTTAGTAACTTTATATACTATAATACTCTAATATAATTTACACTGTCTTACCAATAATGGCCTAGTATTATATAATTTACACTGTATTACCAATAATGGCCAACAAGTCACAAATATTACTTTGTGAAGTCAATTAAGTGAAGAAACATTATTGACTCATGTTTTTACACATTGGAAGCACTAGATTTTTTTTTATTGATAATATAAAAGTGTCAAAATTATTACTTTAACCTAGTTAATTGTTCTTGATCTAACAAAACATTTCAATGGATTATAATAGGGAATTATTTCAAATTTTTTTATTTAAGGCATCACAAAAAAATGAAGGCGAAGAAAGCAATAGGAAGTAACATATTTATTACTTCTAAAATAAATCATTTTTTTTTAAGATCATAAAAGTGATTATCACAAAAAGAATAAAAAATACCATAAAAATCTCAATCGATTAAAAAGTGATATAGGCCCGGAAGCTTTTCGGAGTTTTTCGCACCTGGCACTAAACTCACCCTTACTATGTTTATTTTATTTAATTTTTATTCAATACTCTTTAAAAAATTTATTAAATCACAAAATAAGATTATTAAACCACCAATTTTCTGGAATGACCCCGACGTCTAAATTCATTAATTATATGATCTTAAGCAAACCCAAAAAGGAAACTGAAGATTGTCCCGGAAAATCCTAATTCATAAACTAGTGATCGATTGAGAATTGAGTAGCCGTACACTGAACCGCCACTCCACAAGTATTAGGAAATAGATTTCTATCGAGATTTTGATCAAACTAAAAAGTGCTAGCTTGTGTTTGTTTTGTACGGTAAATAGAAAGAATCATGCCTAAGAGCGGAATTACAGCCATTGGCATTTGGCGGCGACAAAAGAGTGAAATTTGAATAGATCAACAACACAAGTTTTTCCACAGAAAAAGCAGAGGAACAAAAGAAGTTGTAAAAAAGATGGCAGTTTCTCTGGACTTATATGTTGAAGAAACTGGGATGATAAACAAATCCGCAGGTTGGTTCACTGGGTTGGGACGATGCTTGTTAGAAATTATTTGAACAAGTTTGCTGTAAGTTTTTGTTATAACAAACATTTTACCTCAAAGTTAATACTTGGTTCAATTTGCTATAAAAAACAATGTTTGACTCCAAAAACTACTATATGTTGCCTCAGATGTTAGTACTCAAATTCACCCTTGACATGTTTGACCATATATCAATGCGATGTTGCTCCTCGAGGAGTTGTTGCGTGGGGATCTTTGAAAAGCTTGTCAATAGGTGATGTCGGATTGTGGGATATTGTAATGGAAAATATATTATCAGGTTGTCCTGTTCTGGATGTCTTGTGTTTGAAAAAATGTATGAGCATGGATTGTTTAAATATCTACTCTCAGAATCTTAACAATCTTGCTATAGATTATTGGGACGACGCACCTAGACATTTTCTTTAAATTTCAGCACCTTAGGGCATCTCCCATGTATCAAGGTGTGGCTGGATTTGGATCTAGGGGATGAAAATGTGAACTAAAATGTAGAAAGGGGAAAAAAATGCAATTACCCCTTCAATCCACCAAAATCAATTAAAAGGGGTGAGGCAAGCTGGTGGTGACTCGCCTCACCCCTCTCGATCTGTTACTCGCAAGTTGCACTCGCCCGCCCAGCCAGCAGGTGGCCAACACTTGTCGGCCACCTGTTCACTCTCTTTAATTTTTTTTTTTGTTTTTTTGTTTTTATTTATTTTATTTAATAAAAAATCCTTTTAATTTAAAAAGAAAAATTTTAAAATACCTTATTTAATAAAATGTAACTCTTATTTAATCTTAGTTTTATTTAATTTGTGTACTATTTTAAAAAAGTTAATTTTAGTATAAAAATGTAACTTTTATTTAATATAATCAAATTTAATGTAAATTTAATGTAACTATTATGTTGGATAATTTAATGTCAATATAAAATTATTTTTATTATTTCCAAATCATGTCAATCAATTATTTAATTGTTGTATTATTGTGCACCAATTTTAAAATTCCTTTAAAAGTTAATTATTAGAAACTCAAACTTAATTTAATTAATAAAAATGAAACCTTAAAAGAATATTGGTTGTTATTGTTATTATTAATGTCAATATTAAATTATATCTTATTGTTATTTATTATTTATTTATTTATTATTGTTTAATTTTATTATTATTATTATTATTGCTATTATTATTATTATTATTATTAAGTGAGAGTGGGGAAAGTGAGAATTTTAATTAAATGGAATTGATAGATTGATACATTTTAGATGACTCATGAAAAGGAAAGGGGAAGCTGGACTTGGATTCTGAGGCCTGATAACGCCATTAAAACGTCGTTATTATCTATCTCTTTAAGCCCAAAACATCTTGTTTTGATGCGAGTTTTGTTTGTCTTTGCGTGTGTTCGTGTCTTTTGTGCTTTTGACCCTTTTGTTCGGCCTTTGTTTGGTTTTTGTGTTTTTGTTCTCGCTTTGATCGTTTTCTCCGTGATTTGCAGGTATTTACATCTTAGAGAGATTCGGAGTTGCGTATCAATGATGCGAGTCGCTCTACCTACCCCGCGAGTCAAGCTTGAGCTTCAAAGGAATTAGAACCCGGAGCAAATTGTACAAGAATATAGATAGCTGCTCACTAGAACATGCATAAATATTTCATGGATGATCCAAATGATCTGAATTTTGGATATGTCATAGATGAGTGAGTTAGCTACACTATGGACTTTACGGATCTGCATTCGGAGTTCGGAATCAAAAGATATGCTGCTTGGAAGGAAGTGCGGCAGAAAGCTCGCGGCCGTGAGATTCAAGCTCGCGGCCGCGAGGTGAGGCAGTCAGGCTACGGCATAAAGCTCGCGGCCGCGAGCCCTGGCCTCGCGGCCGCGAGCCCTGCTCTGTTTTTCAGCGTGTTTAGAGGGTGTTTTTTGTCCATTGCCCAATTTTCCCCACTTGTAATTCAAACCTCTTTTAGGGACTTTTTGGCCTTAGTTGCCATAGTTTGGAGGGTAACTTAGGCAATGGTAGTTAGTAGTTTTTGCTAGGTTAGAAGGTTAGGAGGAAAGGATTCACAACTTCTACACATCTCATTCTTTCATCTTGCCTCCTTTTGGGGAGAAAAGCTTTGGTTGGCACTTTGGAAAGAAGAACTCTCACTTGGACTCCCCATTGAAGATAAAAAGGCTTGAGGGAGAAGTTGAAGACCTCAACCACTAAGCTTATTCTAACTCTTTCTTACTTTGTTCATTTACGCTTATGACTTTGTTTAATGTAATGAATATTGTGTTGATTAATATGAGTAGTTAATCTCCTTTATTCTATGTTTTTATTGATCCTATGTTTGGTTCTTGATTCTTGATTAAATGATGAGTTAATGATTGTTGCTATGCTTGTATACAAGTGTTTGTTAAACTAGTTTGAGCTTATGTCAACTTGTGGTTTGATCAACCATATGATAAAATGGATTGATCTTTAATTGCTAGACATAGTTGAGTAAAGATTAGATTATGAAACTAGGTTGTGAATTGATTTTAGGATAGAAATATACCTAGGTCATTTCATGTTCTTTTAAGGTTTGAGAATTAAAGCATCACTTAGGCTTAATCCTTTTAGACATAAATTGGATTAGTCTACTTTGGTAGGTTCGTACGATATCGAAAGATACGTATGAATATTTTATGAAATCTTGAACAACAAACATAAGTGTGGTTATTAATTGTTGAGTCGTTTATCTTAAATTGAACTAGGTGACGTAAAATCGTAGAAGCCTTTACATATATTAAGTCGAGTGTTAGTTTCTTAATCACCTCATTTAGTTGTAGTATCAAAACCATCATCACCTCACCAAACTCAACTTACAAATCTAAGTCGAAGTAACAAGACGTTAGTTGGTAATTAATTGAACAATTCCTCGTGGGTTCGACACTCATTTATCACTTTATTACTTGTAACGACCGTATACTTGCGTAGTTTGCGTACTAGTATTTGGAACGCAACAAGGCCATCTCCAATGGTTGAGGGCTAGCCCCGGGCTCTGGAGCCCGGGCTAGCCCAGGGCCAGCCCGGGGCCTTGCTGGTCTTCTCCAATGGTTGGGGCTCCGTGGGGGAATTAATTCCATTTTTTTCATTTGCCCACTCTCACCTATTAATATTAATTTCATATTCAACACTTGCTTACTCTCACCTATACTTTTAGCTTTAATTTTGTTTTTAATATTAATAATAATAATTTTTCCATAAATAAATTTAATTACAATTCTAATAAATTATTAATGATTTTAATTTTAAAAATCTTAATTATATTTTATTATATTAAATAATTAAATTAAAAATTGATGACTACATATATTTATTAAATATGTACAATAAATATACTAACACATTTTATTAAATAATTTAATTCTACAAATTTAATTTAATTAGGAGGAACTTTGAATTTTATTTAAATTTACTTTAAATAAGTAATCATACTATATACTATATCTATAAGTATATCATAATTATCTAAAGTAACACATTAATTATATATAGTATATAACACATTAATTAAAACCTATCATATAATTAACGGTACACATTAATTGTGCAACTAATTAACATAGATATAACATTAATTAAGGCCATATCATTAATTATGCAACTAATTAGCTCGTTAATTTAGGCTCATTAATTATAATTATTAATTATGCAACTAATTAGCTCGTTAATTTAGGATGATTAATTATAATCAATTAATTATAGTCAACTAATTAAGGCTATTTACTAAATTCTCTCTTCACCGCCACCACTATCCCAAACATGGCAGCCATTTTCAAAGTTCAGCCATTTCTCTACTTTGGAAATCAAGGATCATTGCAAATATCCCACGCGAGCCGCGGGCTGGCCTGCGGTCTCCGCGCAGCCCGCGGCCCACCCCATTCCGCCCCGCTGCCAAGCCCCGCCCCGAGCCCTCTCCGTCTCCAATGGTTTCCCCAGCCCAGCCCGACCCCGCCCCGAGCCCGGAGGGCACCATTGGAGATGGCCTGAGGGGAAGCTGGACTGAGTGAGGGAAAATTGGACTTGGACTGAATGCAACACTGGAGATGACTTATGTACTTGATTTATCGATTCCGGTGTATAATGATGAAGCAGGTAAGTTTAGACTAAAAAATTTATCTTCTGTTGTCCGTCCTAAAATTTACTTAGAAAGTGGGGGAGATTTCGAGGAGGTCCAAGAAACTCTTAGCTTGAAAAATTATACTATGAAACAACTCCTTGAAAGCCTTCAGTCTGTTTAGGAGCATGAATTAGGACCATGGTGTATCGAGGTGTGATCTCTACATTCTTATTTTGATCACATTTGCTAATCACCAAATTACATGTGATATTACCTGTTTTTTCCTTTTCTTTCATTTGAATTTTGCTTCATTTTAATGCATTTTTTATCAAGGCCGGCCCTAAACATTTGGGGGCCCTAGGCGAATTTTAAATTTGAGGTCCGTTCTTATAAAAAATTTATAATCAATTTCTTTTTTCAAAGGCGAGACTATTCATTAAATATTGATATGTTATTTTCTCTAACATATTAATTTTTAGATAGATAATTAAATTTAACATATTAAATTTTAGATAGATAATTAAAAAATAAACTTATTTAACTTTTAAAATATTCAACCGTGAATTTTTTTTGTATAATTTTCAATATTAGAAATATTATTTTGGCCGAAACAAATTTTACAAGTATATGTACATCTTTAACTCTATTTCATTCTTTTACAAATATCATAAAATTTGATTGTTTGACTTTATTTCTGTTCGTGACATTCTTAACTCTATTAATTATATATTATCATGTATAGAAAAAATTATACATCATATATAAAACTCTAAACAAGATGCACATACATATAATAATATGGATGAGGCTAGACCAATTTTAATAGGGGTGAAATTCTTTTTTGCAATGTACTAAGTGAGAAAGTAATAAGCAGAAAAATTATATTTCAAAGAAAAAAAACTGTTTTCTTTTTATAATAATTTAGAATTTTTTTTCGAAATACTTATTAAGGAAAAAAATTGACAAGAAATCATTAAATAAGAAAAGAGATTAAAAGAATAATTACTACGAAAGGGAAATAAAAAAAGACGAACATTATTACAAAAAAAATGTTAAATAACATAAACAATCAAAATATAAGAAAAAAATTTAATATTGGGATTTGAACCCTTGACCTCCCGCTCATCATGAGAATGTCTTACCAAGCGAGCCAAGATACATGTTGTGTATATAAAATTAATAAAATTAAAAATATTTAATTTTTTAATTTTTCTAAAGGCCTATATATAAATTTTGGGGCCCTCCGAACCGAGGGCCCTAGGCGCCGGCCTAAGTTGCCTAGCACTTGGGCTGACCCTGTTTTTTATAACATTTTTACTTATCTAGTTTATTTTTTTTTATCTGATTTTTCAATATTTGTACAAGGCCCTCCCGGGGATGGAGGTAAAGGTTTGGAAGCTTCCACAATCTACGCGATTGTGCTTGATTCTAAATCCGTGGAGGTTTGCAAAAGCCATTCCAGGCATTTTAGCAATTCCGAAATCATCTCCACACCTTACTACATTGGTCGTAAAAGGGACATATTTACATGATGAGGTATAGTCTTTAGCAAAAGGTTTCCTTGATTCTCGTCTCATATGTAGGGCTGTAATCGAGCCGAGTAGTATCGAACGACACACTGTTCAAGCTTGGTTTGATTTATATCAAGCTTGAAATTTTATGTTTGAGCTTGGTTTGATTTTCAATCGAGCCGAGCTCAAACGAGCTTTTATCGAACGAGCTCGAGCCGAGTATCGAATAACTTGATATTTTACATGTGTTTTTTTAATTTTTAGCTTATCGAGTCGAGCTCGAGCCGAGCTTCAAAAGTTATCGAACAAAAAAAGATGTTCAAGCTTGTTTGATTAGTGTGACGAACCGAGCTCAAACGAGCTTTTATCGAACGAGCTCGAGTCAAGTATCGAGTAGCTTGGTTCGATTTTCAGCCCTACTCATATGTCTCGTTGAGTATATATGTTTCATTGTTTCTATTTTATTTTTTCGGCGTAAAACTTAACGCATACTTGTTCGAATTTACTTAATTTTCTCAACGATAGCAGTTATTATTCAACTCTGGTAAAACTAAATTGTTAGGTAATGAGTTCAAGCAGCTAAACTGTAAGTGGTAGCATGAGAGCCTCACTTGATGAAAACTCAAATAAAATGTTTAATTTCTAACTTTCAAATTGTTTTTCAAGCCTAAGGTCTTTTAATTCGTTTTACATTAGTAAATTCTAGCACAAGATTAACAAGACGCCTCTCTAAATGGAGCATTGGCTCAAATTCTGCTTAAGAGGTCAAGGATCTTAATTAAAAAAGATGGTTATCACTTATCAGTGCAAAAGCATGATCCAATTTTTCATCGCACCAGGGTTCACTTCACATGAACTTGGCGAAATAGATATGAAGCTGCTTACTATTCCTAGAGCCTCACATTAAGCACTATTATGGAAGGTTTTACACTAGATTTCGCAAAATTGAGTCAAAAGAAGTTTGGGTAGAAGTTTCACGAAACTTAAGTGTCAAATATATTTTGGTCTAGCGATTGGGGCTGTTAAAAACACTTTTGCACACCTCTATTGTAAGTGCAAAAGACAAAAACACCCCCTATACTTTGTCTAACTCCTAAAAACCCCCCTGTGTTATTTTAACTATCAAAAAACCCCCTGTATTTGATTTTAAATACCACACTCGACCCAAGTAGTATATAGTTATAATTTTATTTTTGACTTTTGGTGGAATGATAAGATTACCCCTATGTGTTTTTTTTATATTTATTTATTCTTTTTGATAAAATAAATATATACTACTTGGATCGAGTGTGGTATAAAATCAAACACAGGGAGGTTTTGGGGATTTAAAAATGACATATAGGAGGTTTTTTAGGAGTTAAACAAAGCATAGGAGTGTTTTTGTCTTTCGATGTCAGGGGTAAAATTGTCATATCAAAAGAAAAATGTGAACAAATACTTGCAATTTTGGCGTTTGAAACACATTCTCTTTTTTGGAGGAGTATTTGTCACTTATTTGAAAACATAGGGGGTTTTTGGGAGTTAAAATAACATAGGGGGTGTTTTTTGGGAGTTAGACAAAGCATATGGGTTTTTTTTGTCTTTTTTAAGAGAGTTTGACCCTCTTGATGGTAGTTACTTTTGGTCAATTGTGATTTTGTTGTGTGTTCGACCATAAAAGCAATAAAAGTGTAGTTATTGCAGAAGCAATTATTCTATAATTTTTTTTTTATCTTATTATAATCAATTATTGTAAGAATTAATTATGAAATAATAATTGTTGTAGAATTGGTTTCTCGTCGCTATGCCAAAACTCATAATTGACCTTAAACCTATGAAAAAAATATTGATTTGTCGTTTATATAAAAACAATAATTTGACACCTATCACATATTTTTTTCATTCAAACTCCAACATTCAAACGCAATTCAAATTATATCTCAATTTTTGTAAAATCAGAAACCCAACTTTAAAACTCAATTCAAATGGTATTTCGATGGTTTCATCCAAACTATTTTTTCGAAAGGATCAACTGGTTTGATCCTTTTAGGTCTTCAACAATGTACATGGACCAATATTGTTGAATTTTTCCGAAATTGTTTCTGAAATTTGTAAGATTTTTGAGATAATCACGATTCTCATATTTTAAAAACGTTGTTGGCCTGGATATTAGAGATTAAAGGAGATAGAAAGTTATAGGTTTATTTTTTTAGAATAAATAGTATAAGAAAAATTAGAATAAATAGTATAAGAAAAAAATATTTTATGTCGAATTAAATTTGTCATATGAAATAAA
This sequence comes from Penstemon eatonii, assembly GCA_038501285.1. Taxonomy (NCBI): domain Eukaryota; kingdom Viridiplantae; phylum Streptophyta; class Magnoliopsida; order Lamiales; family Plantaginaceae; genus Penstemon; species Penstemon eatonii. The sequence continues at coordinate 2,126,471 of JBCEGF010001339.1, forward strand.
ATATATGTTTTTTTTTATGTCAAATAAAAAATCAGAGTTTGTTAGTTTTTTTTAGATACAAGACAATTGTTTTAAGATGAAATTAATCTTGAAAATTGAGAAATTAGCTTATAGGATAAGTTTCTTTCCAAAAAAAAATATTATTGTCTTTTCAGAAAATATCAAAATGTTCTCTAAAAAGCGAAACAAACATGTCGCATATCCTTTTTTCAGACAACTGAAATCCCGAACAACTCCAAATAGAAATTAACGGACCTATTTTTACTTTTTTTTAAAATTTGATTTCAGAAATAAATTAAGGTTTTAAAATCTTTCTCAGTTTTTGTAATGTTATTTGTTTGAGTTTTTTGAGATGAAATAAATTATAGGTATATGTTTTATAAATTGTTAGGTTTTTTTAGAGTTTATGGAAAAAACATAAATAGTGGAAAAGAGAATTATTTTATATCAAATTAAAATAAAATTTATTTAGAATTTCTAATACTTTTTTTTCAAGATAAGATTATTTTTGAAAATTGAACTAAAGAAAATAAATATTCTCTCTCTGTAAAGGCAAACAAGCCCAAAAGCACCCCAGGCCCAGAATCAGACCACATAATTTTCCATAAAGTCGTCAAAAGTCCAAACAGGCCTTAAGAATTCAAAAGAATACAAAACCATTTTATTGGGATGTGGGTTTAACACGCTTAAATAAAAAATTTAAAATAAATAAAGACAAGAGAAAGTTTTCTGATAATTGAGGAGTCGGTGGATCGAATTAGTTTGGCGGTCATTTCCATTTGAATTTGTGCTCCTCCTCCTCCTCCTCGGCGAAACCCTAAGAAGAGTACAAAAATCTGCTACTCTACAGAAGAGAAGATAGAGAAATTAAGAGAATTATGAAGATTAAGAAACCAATTAAGGAACTCAAGCTCTCTGTCCCAGCTCAAGATTCCCCCATTTCCAGCTTCCTGTATTGAATTCATACATACGCACGTAACTGTTTATATAAATTGTTGTTTTTACGAATCATTTGCCCTGATTTTATGCATTATATATGTTCAATTTAGGACGGCGAGTGGGACTTTCCATGATGGGGATTTACTCTTAAATCAGAGAGGACTGCGATTGATTTCCGATGAGAATGATCCCCTTGTAAGTTTTTAGTTACTTGATTATTTAATTCCTTGTCTTCTATGACTTTGTTTGGAGTCAGAAATGGGAAAATGGATAAATTTACAGATATTTGTGGTAGAAAATACAATTGAAAATAGCAGGCTAAGAAGCCTTTAGAGTTTGGTTTCAATTAAAACTAGATTGATTTATAAAGGAGCATAGTTTACTTCCTTCAAGCATATCTTTGGATTTGAAAATGTAAGATGAGAATACAACATTTAAACCCCTAAAACTTTAGTGAAGTAATTGTGGATATAACTGAATCCAGAATCCTTTAAAAGTTAAGGGGAATAGTTTTGCTGTTGTCAGTCGCCTTGTTCAAGTGGCAGCGGGTAAGGCTAGAGGACTATGTTCTTGGTCTTTAAGTCCAACGTTTACTAGAATTATGAGCTATTTTCACTTGCCATATAAATTTGTCCAACAAAATAATGTAGACCCTTTTATCAGAATAATAATTTTTCAGTTATTGCTGTTTGTTTTATGTGTATTGTATTCCACCTTATATCTTTGACTCTTCGGCATACTTCCATGAATCGCTTATGAGCAAAGCTGTTGGCAGAATTTAATATGAAGCACATGAATAAGCAGATTCATGATTCCATCAACATCTAAAACTCAATTAAAATAGAAACATTGCGACTGAAATTTCATTGTTTTTAAAAGGTCACGATGGTTTCTCTTAACAATTTAAGGCACATGAAAAGCAGAAGATTGAATATTGCAATTGAATTGACTACGGATTTCATGGAAAAAGAACCTTGTACGAGATTATCAATCAGCACAATGATATTGCAATTTCATGCTATGCACAATATGAATTTTCGAGATAGTTTATAAGTTGTTCTGATAGTTGAATTAACTGGACCTTACATTATCATTTGTTCATTTTGGTGGTTATCTTGTACAGTCATCTGAAACAAAGGATATTGATCTCCAATTCTCACTGGAAGATCTTGAAACTATCAAAGTCATTGGCAAAGGAAGCGGAGGTGTAGTTCAGCTTGTTCGCCACAAATGGGTTGGAAGATTATTTGCCTTGAAGGTTTGTGTTGAGCTTACATTTGTTCATTTAACCTGATTTAAACTTGTCAGAGGATTTTATCTTAGATAAGATTTTTTTTTTTTGGTGTGTTACATTGTGTTTAGGAGTTATTTATAGTTAATTGTTTGGGTACATAACTAGGCAGCCATACTTGGAAAGTTTGGGTTATTAGTAGGTTGCTTTAATAAACTGTATATTATTTCTCTGTTCAGAGTGGAATAGTACTCAGTTATCGTCTATTTAGAATTTAGAGTAGGAATAGTCTTCAGTTTGTTTGTTCAATACTAGCACAATATATAATAAGTAAATTTTGTTTTTATCTCACTACAAGTATTAATGCTAATAGATTTCGTTTTATCTTATTACAAGGTATTAATGCTAAATTTCCAACATGGGGACTTCAAGCCACTTTTACATTTTATTTTCATTTCTGTTTTCGATTTGTTAGAGTTGCTCTTTTTCCAGATTTATTGGGCTAATGCACTCGACTTAACATAATAATGATTGCTGGACTTAAATAGAGCTGAATTGAAAATATGGTGCTGCCACAGGTTATCCAGATGAATATACAGGAAGAGTTTCGTAAACAAATTGTTCAGGAGCTGAAAATAAATCAAGCATCACAATGTCCACATGTTGTAGTTTGCTATCACTCTTTCTATCACAATGGGGCTATTTCTCTTGTGCTTGAATACATGGACCGTGGATCATTGGTTGATGTTATCAGACAAGTTAAGACAATTCTTGAACCATATCTTGCTGTCCTTTGCAAACAGGTTTGTCAGTTTTGCACTGTGAAATTATGATAGTTAAAGACCTCACTCTTTTCAGTTTCTACGACATACAATGAAGCATACTTCTCTTTCAGGTTTTACAAGGTCTAGTTTACTTGCATCATGAGAAGCATGTAATACACAGAGACATAAAACCTTCAAACCTGCTAGTGAACCACAAAGGGGAGGTGAAAATTACGGATTTTGGTGTTAGTGCAATGATGGCTAGCTCTATGGGCCAACGAGATACATTTGTTGGGACTTACAATTACATGGCAGTGAGTAAATCTACTGTTCTTCATAACCACATGGCTAATGTTTGCTGCTTATCTTATAACCTTTTCTTTGAGAATCATTAAAAAGAACTAGTACTGAGAACTAAATATATTATCTCCCCTTTGAATATATCTGTAGCCTGAAAGAATCAGTGGAAGCACCTATGACTATAAAAGTGATATCTGGAGTCTAGGCATGGTGATTCTTGAGTGTGCTATTGGTAGTTTTCCTTACACCAAATCTGAAGATCAACAGAGTGGCCCAAGCTTTTATGAGCTTTTGCAGGCAATAGTTGGAAGTCCACCACCTACTGCTCCACCAGATCAATTCTCTCCAGAGTTCTGTTCATTTGTTTCAGCTTGGTAAGGATCTAACAATTCACAAAACAATTCATCATTTACCAGCAAGTAAAAGTACAGAAGCACTGTTTTGCTCCATTTTTTCTCATAATAAATTTGAATTATGGTTGAATAGCCAATAACAAATAAGTAAGCATGTCAAATCCGGTGTAAAAAAATTGGAATTGAAAAAGGGATCATTTGAACCAATAATTGGGATGCCTTGTTGTTGAATCCATATTTCAACTCTGATCTTACTTAAGGCCTTAGAATATGAAAACATAAAAGGTTAAAGAGAGCAGCAATGATAGATGGTTACTATTGTTAGAATATAGTTGGACAAATTAAATCCTTTAAGTTTGAATGTTCACTTAGTTTATTTTATATATTCATTTCGTTAAACTTGGTAGATAGGAGAGTTGAGTTGTTAAAGAAATAATAATAACTCTGCAGTTGGATCTTGCTTGTTCTCTTAACTTTTTCCATAAGCTATTTTTTCCACAAATTTATTATCTAAGTTTTCATTTTCTAATGTGCAGCATACAGAAGGATCCTAGAGACAGATCTTCGTCTTTGGATTTACTGGTAAGTAATCTGGAATCTACCTTGTATTTACTTATTCTCGTTAACCTTTACCTAAATACAGTTTGGTATTGCCAGAGTCATCCATTCATCCAGAAATTTGAAGACAAAGATATTGATCTCAGCATCTTAGTTGGTAGCTTGGAGGCACCTGTAAATTTTTCGAGATAATCATGTTCTTTATAGCTGCTCTAAGTGTAAGTTCTCTTACAAACAATTCTACTATCTGAAGTTTGTAACAGTGATTACAGAACCAACTCGAATCTTCTACAGAGTACATTGTAAAATTGTGTGCATTTTGAAATCTTGTTTCATGAGGAAACATGCTAATAGAATGTAGAGATTATCTAGTTACAAGAATGAAGCAAATCCTAAATGACGTTATATTACATTAAAACCTATAATTCATTGTTGTACAGCTCTATCATGAATGAGCTTGCTTGGTGCTTGTGCATTTTAAGGCTTGTTATGAACCCAAGTCTTAGAAATATAGATATGAGAAGAAATTATGCGAATGTGTGCTTCGTGTTGCTATGAAAATCTTTAGGATTTTGTTTCTGGCAATGTTTAATCTTCATTTAGTTTGATACATGAACAGAACTACACAAAATCTTGATTTTAGATTTTCAGTAACCAACCCCCATAGGTTGTTTTGAGAATATTGGATTAAGGTAGGTTCTTGCCCTATGAAGCACGGATACTTCAAAAATTTATTAAATGCCATGTCGGACACTTTTCGGATACGATACTCCTCGGATACTTGTGGGATACGTATTCGACACCCCACGTGACGTGTCGGTAAATATAATTAATAACAAAAGTTGGACACACGTATCGGATACTTATTTAGACGTATTCAACACATTTTATATTCTGAATTTTGCTAAATTACCACAATTGTTAGAACAATGCAAGACGTCAAATCACACTTTGTATTATATACAATTGCAATACAAGATAATTTGTCTATAATGGGATAGGTTTTATATAATATAATAAAACAATAAATATTAAGTATAATTAGTAGTATTAAATTACTAAATAATTTTTTTTCTAAAAATTATGCAATTTAGTACTTATGAAACTTAACTTGATCTATTTCAATATGTATGAATATTTACATATATTATTTTACTTATTTAAGTATGCATAAATATATACATTTATATTTTTTACATTCGTATCCATGTCGTATCGTATTCAGTAAATTTTTAAAAATCCGCGTCATCGTTCGGGTCGTGTTGTATTCGTGTTGACGTATTCGTATCCGTGCAACATACTTGCCTTATTTGGTACACGATCATAGTAGTCAGAGGCGTATGGCGCAGCGACGTGCAAAGGCTTCCGAAGCTATAGCGCGGCCTTTTTGAAAATGAAGCGCATAAATACATGTTTTTTTAATATTTATCAAGAATGCTACTAAATTTTGAATCTATAGAATATAAAAATTAACTTTAACACATAAAAACGTAAAGCTAATAATAACTCATAATATTGAGTATATTTCAGCCAGCTTTAAGTTAATTTCACCTAATTTAAGTTAATTGTTGTAAAATCTACCAGATACTCATAATATTGAGTATATGTGTTGATGTAATCCTTTAGCGGGATCATATCTATCTACTCTAACTTGAATAAAACACCTAATCACCTTCTCCTCAAATGTTTCAGGTTCCTTTTGTAACTCCTATATATAGCACACTTCTCTTCAGGTATATGACTCTCAAATTTCAACTACAATGGATGCATATACACTCCGACGCAAGACTTTTTGAGGCTCGATTTTCTCCATATCCACAGTTATTTGACATATACGTGGAGCCAAATGTCTTGCACTATTATCTTCCTTGCGTGTGTTTGGGCGTTTCTTCTTCTTAATCTCCAATCCATCGTGATCAGAGACGTGATCGTCTTTATCTTAATCAAAATCTTCTGTACTAGAAGACAGTTGTTTGTTTTTCGTCTTCACACGATCTTGTGCATCATAAAGATCTCTGACCTCAAGTCCTTCTTGTTCTTTAATGAGCAAATAGTATTCCTTAAATAAACCCTCCTCTGTGTCTAAATCTGTAAAATCCACTTCTTCCTTGAAAGCAACAAATAGAAGGAAAAAAAAATTATCAGGCCAGCAATATTTTAATAAAATAATTAACTAACTTGTTGTAAACAAGCTCCTAGAACACGAGGAAGGTGTGAACAACGGTATGCATGTTCCAAATTCGAGTTACAATATTTTTTCTTTTTTCCGATTTTCCTTAAATAGCGGGCTATTTGGCGTTATGGGCTGTTGCGCTATAGCTCAAATAGCGCACGCTAAGTGATTAGCGCATGCGTAGGGCACATGAAGGCGAGGAAGTCTCACTATAGCGAAAAGCGCGCTATAGTGAGCTCTTTTCTCGCTTTTAACTACTATGTACACGATGGTGTTTGTATATTTTAATAATTCATGGTTAATTTTGATTATGCAGTGAATGTGTCTAAATGAACAGGGGTAAACGCAAAATACTCTCATGTGTTATATTAAACATGCAAGAATCTATCCTATAAAATTTTTATTGCGCTAAATTTTCTTGTGCTTTCAAAAACCTAACAAAAAAATTCAATTTATAAAAAAAAGAGGTCGTTTGGAATCAACATATTTGAAGAAATTATTTTTAAAATACTTCAAGTTGGTACTCACAACTTCATGTAATATATTTTTTTAGAATATGTCTATATGAAATGACATATTTTTTTACATATTTAATTTTTTTGCAGGGTTTTTGAAAACAAGGAAATTTTGTGCAATAAAATTTTCATAGAGTAGTTTTTGCAGGTTTAGCATAACACAATGTATCTTGCATTGTCCCCAAATGAACACCATATATTATTATATTACTAAAAAAGTTAATTTTTTTTAGTTTCATAGCCCCATTATCATATATTCCCTAATTCCGGTGAAATCAAACATTTAAAAAATTTATATTTCCCTATTTTCAGTCTAACTCACAGGAAAAGATAACATCGAGGAAGTAATTAATAATTTGAAACCATATTATGCTGCCCACGGATCATTCATTATATATTTTAATGGCCGACCTAAAAATCCATAGCCACATAATACGGCTATAAATAAGCTAATTATTAATTATACTAGCAGTGGGCATGGACCATACAGGAAAAATATAGTAAGAAAGTTAGAGGAAATTTGAATGCACACGTGAATCGCACGACGTGTAGCATTTAAATTCATATTAAATTTATTTGGCGATAATCGCATGACGTGTAGCATTTAAGTTCATATCAAATTTATTTGGCGATAAGAAAACTATGCAATTCCTTTTATTGCATAGGTTTGTAAAGTACTCCTATATTATAAACATATCAATTAATGAGTTTGAACACATTTGGACATGTGAATATTATATTTCGCTCTTGCCAAATTTTATAAAATTTCAACACTTACACTTGAGATATATTTACCCATAATTTTATAGTTTTCTCCCCTCTCCCCAAAAAAGATAAATAAAAAGCCACTAGTTACTAAATGAATAACCAACATAAATTCAAACATACGTGTACATTTTCATGCTCATAAACTTCAACTGTCTTACTCTTACATATGTATATTTGAAACATCACATATTTCTTTCTAATTTATATCAAAAAATCAACATTTCAAATCTTGAATATTATATAAAATACATCCAGAAATTTGCATGGAGTAACCTTCATCTAAATAATTCAAAGTCTAATAATTAGGTCTGTCAATCGGGCCCTGTGAGCGCTTTAATGGCTCAAACTCAATCGTCGAGCTTTATTCTTATAAGCTCAAATTCAAATATTCTCGGGTTTCATAGCAATAGACTCAAACATGGGTCAGTTATTCTTTCAGGCTTCGAGTTTATATCGGGCTCATATCGAGTTAGCTCACTCTAACAAATTAAACTTGACAAATAAAAAAAGCCACTCATTCTTTAGCCGCAATATATAGACTAAATTTATTTACTGCACTATACACATTTTATACTTGTAATCCATAACATAAAACAATAAATATATTTGTAAAGTGTCAAGACTCCAATTTTTTCAACATTTGTTTTAACAAGTCACGGTTGATATGTGATGGATTATTTGTAAGATTTTTTTTTTTTTTTTTTTTTTTTGTAAAAATAAGTAATTAGTATACTAAAACTTTAGTGTCATTCATTTATAGTAATATATAAGATAATTATATATTCAAATTTTATTAGAATTAAATCTTGTAAGCCTCAAACTCAACACATAAATTGATCGAATTTAATACAATGACTCAAACTCAATTCAATTCATAAAAATTCGGGTTAAATTTAATCAGGCCAATCCATCATACTTCGAATCGGCCTCAATTGATAGTCCTACTAATATTATCCTACCAAAAAGAAATATATCAAGTCAAATATGCCGGAGACAAGATATGGTTGTCCAAAAACCACAACAAAAATGCTTGGCAAACAAAGATTCGTTTGGCAATACCAAATCTATTTTTAAAAAAGTCGTCCAAAATCCTGACAGCTCATTGGCATCATCTTAAAACGTATGTGGATTGCCTCGACAACATTATTATTAAAAATATCAAAAGAAACTTTTGTTTGGGGAACAAAATACGCCACATGCAAAGTTCGTGACCTTAATTAAATTTCCTCAATGTGCAAAAGTTGGTGACTCAGATATGGCTATGCCCTTATCCTCTTTTTCCATGTACTATGGAAAATTCAAACCACATGAAAATGACCAATCTTCTATTCTAATATTATAAGATAAGATAATAAATGCAAAAATTAAAATAAAGTTTATTTAAATTAATCAGAACCATAACATGAGTCAGATCCAATATTTTCTAGCCACATATTCCCCCTCCACTTTTCATATATATATATTGAAATAAATCAATCAAACAAATCCCATATACTGTATATGCTACCTACTTTCATCTAGCTACATCAAGATCATTTTAATTAATGGGTGAAGAAAGGCAATTTTTTGAAGAAATGGGTTTCAAGAAGTCAACCCAATTCCAATGGGAAACAGCTAATTACAAGAAAGATGAATATGATCATGAATCCATTAATGACTCATATGAATCATCTTCTTCTTCTTTAATTTCATCAGAAGAGTTGACAGATGATGCTTCATCATCTTCTTCTAATTCTTGTGGGCCTCTCTTTGAATTAGCCCATGAGCTCATGGCCCAACTCCCCATCAAGTAAGTAAAAACAAAATTCATAAACTTGAAAAAAGTTAAATATTTCTTGATTTAGGATATAAAAATTTAATTTTTTGTATGTTATTGATGTATGTATTTGATTTTGCAGGAGGGGTTTGTCAAAGTTTTATCATGGAAAATCACAGACTTTTGGTTGTATAGGAAATGTGAAGAGTCTTGAAGATCTTGCAAAGAAAGAGAATTGTTCTTCTTATAGTAGAAGAATGAAATCGTGTAAAAGTTATGGGGGGGATTTGAATCGGCATAATAAATTTGGGCCAAAGGCAACCATAACAAAGAGATCTACAGCTAGAAGATCAATTTCACCTCCTTTATGTGCTAAAAAGGCCATTGTTGTTGACTGAACTGATGAACAACTTTTGGTGTGTTCTGCAGTAGTTTTTTTGGGGGCTTTTTTTTGCCCTTTTTCTCTTTTATAAGGAGTTGGGGGGCTTTTCTTGTATATAAACAAGTCCTGTTTTGATGCTGTTACACGAATGTTTTGATGATGTAAAATTAAATACAGTTGATTTTTTTAGAATTAATTTTAGGTTGAGACTAGGGCTGAAAATCGAATCAACTATTAAACTTGGTTCGAGTTCATTCGATAAAACTTCGTTTGAACTCGATTCCTCTGACAAATCAAACAAATTTGAACATGATTTCTGTTTTGATAAGTTTTGACGCTCGACTAGATAAGTTAATATTAAAAGATTACATATAAAATATCAAACTCGTTTGTCGTTTGAGTTCGGTTCTTTAAGAAATTAAAATAAGCTCAAACATAAAATTTTAAATTCGATAAAATTCAAATTAAGCGTTGAACAATGTGTCGTTCGATAGTACCCGACTCAGACTCATTTACACGCTTGTTGTTACTTGTGAGAGTGTTTGATGTTTCTTATTCTCTAAATTCTAAACTAAATAATTGGTCCAAATTATTCTAAAGTTTGACGATGCGGTTAGAACTTTCAACGGGTTGGAGAAGGATTCAAATCAACCCAATTTTCAATAATGTTAATTTACGTGCGAATTATGATGTGAATCTTCTCCTTTTTCCAAAATCTTTAGCTATATTCAAGTGTTGGTGTCTAACAATTTATGTACTTAAATATTTCGATCTAACATAAAAAATAGTGAGAAATACCTACTTGTATCGAAATCAAAGATCACTTCAATCTTTACGTAAAAAACGAGGAAATTAGACTGAAGCTTGCCGAAACAAATTTCCTTAAGACAATATTTCCGGGCTGCCACGGTGCATACAGTTTGATTCCCGGTAGTCTCCCAAGATACAACACTCTGTTGTTCATTATTTGCACAAATAATGAACCCACGGCGAACCAAAACAAATAGAAAATTCGACATAAATTTAAAGTAGAGAAGAGAGTAATTTTTTATTATTGTCTGAAAAATGATACTTAATTGGCCAGATTAAGTCTCCTATTTATAGGCACATAAATGTCTATTCGCAAGAGACACATCGTTTGGATTGCACTGTTTCGGTCCAAATGGTACCTCTTCAGATCGAACAGACGCAACCCCTAATTACTCTCAACTAATTTTATTCACATATAAATTGTAAAATCCAACAATCCTCCACATGAATAAAATAGTTCTTCGTGTCCCGTATCACATGACATATTATGTCGAAGTATTCTTTAGGTATAATACCGCATCGGGATAGGTGAAATATTTCATCTTGAACCTTCCCTAGTTAAAGCTTATCGGATTTACTTAGCCAATTGGTGAAATATTTCATCTTGAACCGTCGGCTGTTGGTGTAAACCAAGACAATAAACTTAACACAGCTTTAAACCGATTTGCTTCAATTCTCGGTTGTGTTCGTTTTGGCCCTGAACATTCTTGGTTATGCGAGTGCTTTAGAGAATTCCAACCTATAAAGAAATTCTCAACGAGCCGACCCAGCTCACACTAACATAGGTGACCGCATTTATCAAGAGTATCCTACCATACTCTACTTGTTCTTGACAAGGTATAGACGTCATTAAAAGCATTTGCTTAACCTTATAAACACGGTAGGCTTGCACTTATTGCATAATAAGAATGGGATCAGGGGCGGACCTACGCAGGGACTGGGGGGCCATGGTCCCCCCAGAAAAATAAATAGTATGTATATATTTATGTACAAAATAAGAATGCAGTTATGAATGTGATGCACTGGTAAGGCATGTGAGTGAATGTGGCTGAAGGTCTGTGTTCGAAACCTGCTTCGCACAATTAATTTAGTTTCCAATTTTTTTTTATATTTTTTCATTATCTTTTCATGGTAATTCATTTATTTATCTATTTTAGCAATTTAGCTTAGTGGTATGATACTTTTTTGATACTTCTTTTTCATCTTTTTTATAGTAATTCAATTTTATTTGGCTTTAGATTTACATTACACATTAGCAGAACATTCGACTTTTTCAGGAATTTTTGTTCAACTTGATTGCATCTTAAATATATGTATTGGCTAGCTAAGAATTTGTCTCTGAAAAAGAATTATTGATATGTTTTTTCACCTTTTGTTGGATAAACTTATAGTATTACTTTATCTTAAATTAGTTTTTTTTGTCATTTTATTAAAAGCCCAAAAAAATTCGATTTTTCTACCATACACCTTAAAGAAAAGTATAGTATTACTTTATCTTAAATTAACTTAAGTCATTTTATCAAAAATCTACAATTTGTGACCAAAAAAATCCAGGCCCCCCAACGTACATCGTCTAGGTCCGCCCCTGAATGGGATAGAGTTAGACTCTTAAGTGCTTTCTTTTAAGTTAGCCAAGACTGGTTGTCCTATTGAACCTGGTCCGTGGGATCTCCAGTCGCCAGGTTAGGTTTCCGTACAATGTAACTTAGTCTAATTTAAGCTTTAAGCCCATTCCCCTCGATGCACATACTACTCTCTAGATAAACCTTTAATATCCGGAATCAGGATTATCTCTTGACTTCATAAAGTCCATTCTGTTTGAAAGTAGATGTCTCTCGGTATTGTATCAACGACGACGAATATGTCATGTCGTGACTTTACCATTATACATAGAGTTTGTTGAGCTCTGTGTATCACCGCTTGATTATCGCATTTACGTATGACTAACACAATTTTCAATCATATTAGAATATCTTCCAAGAATTTTGTGAAGCCATTCAAATTCTTCACTAGCTTTATCCAATGATATTCACTCATATCTCATAGTGGAATGAGTTATATGCGTATGTTTGGAAGATTCTCAGGAAATAGCGGTGCCTCCAAAATTGAATACATATCCGCTTATAAACTTTCTAAATCAGAAGTTTCATTTGCATTACTATATCCCTCTTGGATCGTTTGAAAATTTTCAAATATAATGCACCTACGTATGTATTCTTTCAAGATTCAAGCATTCTCATTAATGCATCCCAACGAATCTGGCTAAGATTGCTCATGTATCTACTTAGAGACGATGTCTAGCCTCTTGCATTTTATGATATATGCGTGACATCTAATTTTATGAGCATACTCAAATTGTGATACTCTATCACATTTGTTCTCGTGTAGCACACAAGGTATGAGTTCAATAGAATTATGAAATCCCTTTTCATAAGTATTAAACTATCTATAACTCATCCATGTAATGTGCTTGAGATATAGTTTAATGTCATCACATGACCTCTTAATCATGATTGATTCAACCGAAGTTTTTCATATCATAAGTTAATATTTTCTCAATGGATTGAATACTCACAGTATTAGTCTCAAATATTGACATATCATTTGCATATAAACAAAACTCTGATACTCAATTATCCATTTAGTTGACAGTCAAAATTTGTTAGTGACACTATCACATTTTTCATGTCATTGTTTATAAGTTTGTTAAAGGTCAACAAGAAAATACAAAAGTTTCACAAACTATATTTTCTTTTCATTTAACAACAAAACTCTATGATTACTCCTTATAAATTTTCTCATTTAATTCAGCATTAAAGATGATAATTTTAAGGACAATGCTAGCATCACAGCCAAGAATCACAGCCCATTATCACAGCCATGGTTTAAAATTTCGCTGCACTTCGGACGAAACGGCCGAAAAATTTCGGTTTTCCAATTTAGGGAAAAGAAATATTCTGAATTCTCGAACAATCTTCTCTTCGACGCAATTTCGGAAAATTTCTGGGTTTCGGTCGAAATGGGTAGAAATTAAAACTTCAAGCTGTTTCGAAAAGAGCCGTTGCTCACTTGCTCTTCAATTTCAACGAAATCTCACCTATTTTTTCGGATGAAATCTCCAGAACAAAGAAAGAAATCCCCAAAAATATGTCTCTTTCTATCATTATCCACAAAATTATAGGTCAAGAATCCCTAATTTATCAAGCTCCCAAACAAACCCAGTTCACGCTAAAAAACAGAGGGATACGACAAAATAAAAAAAGATTGCTTTCAATTGGGCTACATAATCACTCAACAGGTAAATTATTTTGTCAAATTTCTGTTCTTAGTGGAAATTTTATCAATATTGTGTTCTTAATCTTATCAATTTTTTTTCTTCTAATTTCAGAGTTTATGTCAATTTTTGTTCTTAGTGAAATAGTTGAATTTGTAACATAATTATTTGTGTTATTTTACTATGAGTTAGTTAATTCAATTCTAGATTTATTGTTGTATTCTTATGGGTATAAAGTTGAAATTTTATTCTGGAATTTGGAATTTGAAATTGTGAAATTTGCAGGTGTTTGTATGAGTTAATTGGAGAATTTCAGAATCTATTTGAGAATGAGTTTTTATTGTCCTTCTAGTATGTCATATAAATGTTCACTGCCAACAGAATGTTATTCCTCTGTTTAGATAGTATGTTATCTAAATATCAACATCTTTTTAGATAGATCAAGTGTGTCCATGGATTTAGTTCATTGAAATGTTATTCCTTTATTTTAGCTTCTTGACTCTGAAGAATTATTGCAGGGGCAATATTTATAGTGCATAGGTCTTTCCTCGGCAGGAAATGAATAGGACGACCATCATTACTAATATGTAATTATAGAGCTCAATGGCCCGTATGATATTTTTTGGTGATTCAAGTTATGATTGTTCATTCATTATCATTTTCCTTTCTAAAAGCAAAACTCAAGAACAAATTCGATGTTGGTAAAATTTAGAATATTCTGTTGGTTGAATAAGATATGAATGTTGAGGTTTAGAAATGTCAATTTATTTGCTAAGTTTTGAAAATTTGTATTTTACTGTAATATGGAATTCAGGGATAAGTTTTCATATTTGGGTTAATTTTCGTGTCCATGTTATACTGCAATACTTCTAGTTCTCTTTAACAGCTCTATGCAAAATAGTTCACTGCCATCTAAATTTTTTGGTTATTTTGGGGTCTTTGAAGCACTTAAAAGAATTAATCTATTATTTCTTTTGATTATAGATATGGTTCAAATACAACCAAAGGAAGGAGGCGAGACACAGGTTGGGAGCACGGTGAAATGATAGGCAACAATCGTTCATGGACAAAGTGCAAATATTGCGGGAAGGAAATGAAAGGTTCAGGAGTTTCACGATTAAAACAACATATTGCTGGTGGTTTTTCAAATGTGAAGAAATGTGAAAAATGTCCGGCAGCTATTGCAAAGGCTATGAGAGACCATCTGGATGGTAAAAAAGGTGAAAACGAAGAAGCGGTTATGCAAAGACAATCACTAAGGGACACACTACTGGAGCCTATACGAAGAAGGCATGGTTTGATTGACGACGACAGTGATTCTGATGGGATAGATAGAGAACATTTAAATATTGCAATGCAACGATCCTTGGAAGATATGTTAATGTAGGTTCTACAAAGTCATAATTCTACTTATGAAGGCATCAGGTAGAACACTTTAATATGTTTACGTCATTTTCTCATTAAAGTTTGTAGTTTGTGGAACTTTTATTCAATATGCAACTTGATATGTAGTACTTAAACATATAGAATGTCAGATTTTTAATATTGAAATCTAACAATCTACAGATTCTCGGGCTATCGTGTGGTGCTTGGAGCTTCATTAATATGTAAAGCGTTTAGACGACCCTCTTGAAGTAGAAATTGAAGCCGATTAGCTTATATTAGATCATTATTGTTGGATCGTTTTCTTTTTTTTTATCTTATTTTGATTTTAGATTTTGCAATTTAAGTTGATTGAATAAAATTTTGGTTTCATGATATTGGACATAAATTATCTTTCAATGATTTGACAAATTTGTTGGTGGTATGTTTTTTGGCTGAACTTACTCAACTTTTGTAATATATTTGTTCAGGTTTTGGTGTTTTTATTTGAGTGTTTGTTTGACTTGTGTATTGATGGACTTATTATGTTAATATGCAGTAGTCATTGTGAACTTGTTATTGTCTATTGTTGATTGAGATTGGCTAAGAAATAGATCAACAAACATGATGTTGAAGGACTTGTATTTAGGCATTTTTTTTAACTTGTGTACTTGTTATTAGTTCTTTCGAAATGTTTCCGAAATATTTCGAAACGTTTCCAATTTTTGGTTACCCGAAGCTGTCTTCCGAACCGAAATTTTAATCCATGATCACAACCCAAAATATAAAATTGCAAAAAAAAACCCATAACTAATTATCAAATAAAAATAAATCCTATTTATAAAATAAACCCTAAACCCTAAATCTAAACCCTAAAACCCTAAATCCTAAATCAAACCCTAAATTAAATATTATGTCATAAACTCTAAATTCTTGGCATTGCAAATATTTTTAAATTATAAGTTTATATTTTTATTGTAATTTTTTAGATATTTTATATTCAAATATTGATAAATGATAAATTAACATTTGAAAAGTAATGAATTATTTTTTATATGAGTAATATCATATAACTTAGGCGTTCTTTTGTAATTTTTGAAAGTTGAGATATTTATATTCAAATATTGGTGAATATTCAATTACCATTTTTATGTATTTAAAGTATTGAATTATTTTTTATATGAGTAATATCGGAACATTTTGGTCTCTTTTGTAATTTTTGAAAGTTGATTGGGTGTTATAGATTAAGAAAATTATTTTAAGAAGAAATCTGTTAAACAGGTAACAGGTAACCAATTAACTTTAAATACATTAAAATGGGCTGTACAAAGGGCTGTGAAAGTTTGGGCTGTCATATAATCATTTTTAACGTCCATTGTATATAGCTATTAGAGCTATTAACATTCAAATGGATGTTATCCTAATCGCTAGTGAATATGAGTCAAAGAAGTAAAATTATTTCTTTTATAAGGCAACTTGGCTACTCGTCTAGCCCAGTTTTTATCGACTGACTTATCAGAGTTTTTAAACTCTTGAACTTAAAAATCCATCTACATCTAATTGGTTCACTCCTCGAGGTCTACCAATTTTATGAATGTAACTCGCTGTTAATCGCCTCTTTCCAATCCACGATATTGGAACGTGACATAATCTACTTATATGTTCGAGGTTAATTCTTTAACATATAAGTTAGAATATCTGGATCAAATAACTTCGAGCTTTGAGCTCATATGTCTCTTCAACTCATCAATAAACTCATGTTGAAGTTAGAGATTGACCTCTTTAGAGTTCGATTCATATGTATATTCTCTCAAAATAAAGTAGTTTATAATTAAAAATAATTATAAGCTTCACAAGGTAAACCGTCTAGATCAAAGTCAATTAAATATTTTCGCAAAATATTTTATGATTTTTAAATAAATATTATAATCTAAAATGATTAGACCATACTTTTTATTCTCGCATAACAAATAATTTATAATTAACTCTAATTATAAATTTTAGAAAGATTTATGTAAGTAATAAATAATATTACTTTATCAGATTTTAATATCAGTAAACCACACTTACTGAAAATAAATTTGAACCGAAAGAAAGATCAATTTATAAGAAATGATTCTTAAATATTTCTTACATTCTCAATGATTGTTACATCACGTGACTCGGTTCACATGATTACAATTATGTCAGATTTAAATACCAAAAATATGAGCTACTACTATTTATTGGATATGCTACTAGTAATTAATATTTTTAAGTTATTTTCTTTTTCAGTGTTGAAACCGAAATCTGACCTAAATACCCCCCACATTTTAAGGTATTTGGTTTTTCTTCCCTTTCCATAACTCAAATGGAATGATAATTGACTTTCTTGTATGAAACTCGACTTAGTATGTGTGTAGACATCTAGCGAGCTTTCCCCCACAAGTTGTCAAATAAACCCGAATTTAAAGATTGACGCTTAACCACATCTTAAAATTTTGTTATTGTAGCAACCAAATTGAATTGAGTTGAGCTAGGTAAATTATTTGACGAATTATTCCTAATTTTACACACTCTTGTGTAAATTAATATATTCGTATTTACCCCCACAATTTGGATATAAGAATTTAAAATTTTCTTATTCCATTTTCAAGATTTGCAGTTCACAAATGCATCTTTTTGTATTTCGCAAATACTTTTATTGCCTCTTATTTATTATTCAATAAATAGCGCAATAAAATATATGTGATCAAATACATTTTAAACTTCACGAGTTAGTAATGATTTAAAATCACATAATTAATTTGGATTAGTTCAAAAAATTGAACTATCACATATTTGTTTCGCAAACAAATAAATTATAATTATATACTTATTTCTCACAAATAAATAATAATTATTTCACAAATAAGTTCAATCAATATTTTCTCAATAAAGTATTGATATTTATTTCTCAAATAATTAATAATTATTTCTCACAAATAAAATATAATCAATATTTGCTCAATAAAATATTGATATTTATTTCGCGAATAAATTATAAATATAATCAATATTTCCTCAATAAAATATTGATATCATAGCAAATTATAATTATTCCACAAAAGAATTAGAATTACTTTTACATATAAATTTTCAGTATTTTCTCAATAAAATACTGCTATTACTTATACTTATTTCACAAATGATTTGTCTTAATTATCAATATTGTTCCACATATAATATTGATATGATAGAAAATACTAATCAGCCATTTATCATCGTATAAAGGTTATTAGTAATTACACAAATGTCATTTGTCCCACATAAGTATAAGTCGCACTTATTGAAAAATATACACGAGCTATGAATCATATACTCAAATATAAAATTCATACTTCAATGCCAATGTCATTAAAAACTTTATTTAAATCATTACTTATAATGTAATGACCTAATAATACTTCCATCAATAAAATATATTAGTGCATCACTAAAATATTTATATAAAAAGTAATAATATTATAACTTTTGAACCAACAAAATCGCCATTTTAAGAATTAAAAGGTTAATGAATTCCACTGTTTCATTAAGTTCACAATTTAATGTAACTTGTAATAAACAATAGCGCTTCACATAATGAAACGGCGGCACCGCTTCTCAGATGCAGAATATTATGCAATTAGCTAGGCAGAAATTTTTAGTGCAAACTCACGATGTCTATTCATTATCTTTTTCTTTCTTTCAAGGGAATTATTCACATTTTGGGGAAGAAATTATTCCCTCAAACTATTTAGATTCTCAATCAAAATCCTTTCGCAAAGTTTTGTATCTTGATTTTTGTGCAAACCTCTCATGGTCAATCTATTTCAAACAATTTTAAAGGTTTTCAGACAAAAAATCAGATTCTAACTCTGATAGTTATATTAATTGTCGGTTGCGCTTTCTTCCCTCACAGAAAAGAGTTTCCGGAAGTTGAAGATATCAAGATAAACATCTTCTTATTTGATTTTTGTTATAAAGCGATCTCATAATTAAGCAGTGCAGTGCTATGCTAATTTTGAAAAAAAAGAATGAGCATTCTCTTAGAAATGGGAATTCTTCGCAAGAACTTAAAGATCAGCCTTCTTCAGAAACCAATTTAGTGATTAAAAATTGCACAAACATGTGTTTTAGCATTTGAAATTTGTTATCAATTTTATTTTCGTCATTCTTACCCTTAGGAGGTTCGTGAAAAGATTTAACAAATGACACCCATTCATCGAGATATGCACCGACTCATAAATACTGAAAAGATGTAGTTCTTTTATTCGCTCTTTCGAGTGTTTAAATTAGACACCGTTTGATATCTAATTTTAAAGTTGATAATTCATTGAATACCATTATCACTTGGAATTTCCTTCAACAAAATTAAATCAAGTTCATGGAATATAATTTTTGGAATAAAGAATTCCTCCACTACGTATCTAAATTCTCACTTGCCAAGTGTACGTTTAATGATCTCAATAACAGAACTTAATGGCATATAAATATAAACCTACAGCCTACACAATCTGAATACATATTGAGTTTCATAATGTATGACAAGTAAATAATATCCATGCAACATGTTATTTCAGTTCATACAAACTCAATTTCAATTTTATCAAAATTTTATCAACTTGACATGTTCATGTTTTATGATTTATACCGAATAAATTATCATATTTAATCATTGTAATACACAAATATGTTAAACACAATTTTATATTGTCTTAAGATTGTTGGTGTCTAACAATTTGTGTACTTAAATATTTCGATCTAACATAAAAAATAGTGAGAAATACTTACTTGTATCGAAATCAAATATCACTTTAATCTTTACGTAAAAAACGAGGAAATTAGACTGAGGCTTGCCGAAACAAATTTCCTTAAGACAATATTTTCGGGCTGCCACGGTGCATACAGTTTGATTCCCGGTAGTCTCCCAAGATACAACAGTCTGTTGTTCATTATTTGCACAAATAATGAACCCACGGCGAACCAAAACAAATAGAAAATTCGACATAAATTTAAAGTAGAGAAGAGAGTAATTTTTTATTATTGTCTGAAAAAGGATACTTAATTGACCAGATTAAGTCTCCTATTTATAGTCACATAAATGTCTATTCGCAAGAGACACATCGTTTGGATTGCACTGTTACGGTCCAAATGGTACCTCTTCAGATCGAATAGACGCAACCCCTAATTACTTTCAACTAATTTTATTCACATATAAATTGTAAAATCCAACATCAAGTTCAATATCTGATCTGGTTTTTGGAGAAATAATCGATCCAAAGTTCAATATAAAGTCTGGTTTTTAGAGAAATAATTGATCCAAAGTTCCAACTAGTTCGAGAGTATGACACGAGACTGAGAGTTTTACGTGAGGAGGTTGATCATTCTATGAATCTAGTTCGAGAGTATGACAGTGGACCTATGACACAACTAGTTACCCAGACGAATCCCAAGTGAGGAGGTTGATCATTCTACTTGGGATTCGTCTGGGTAACTAGTTGTGTCATAGGTCTACTAGTGTCATACTCTCGAACTAGATTCATAGAATGATCAACCTCCTCGAGTAAAACTCTCAGTCTCGTGTTTATACATTCTTGAATTTATAACAACACACACTCCCGGTCTTGAGAGAGAAGCATCAGCTGGGTATCCCAAGCAAACACATTATTTGTGGACTGTTGTTGTAGGGTGAAAGTTTGCTCTTGTAGATATCGTACCTGTGCTTGGAGATGTATGCGCTCCCCTAAATTTAACAATTAAACCTCCTCATGACAATATCCAGCTACCAAGGTATTAAAGGATGGTTTAATTTCATAAAAACAGCAAGGAAAGTTGAAAATAACAATTTTAGAACAAGATTTTCAAAAAAGTCCCGAAACAGTCCAGTGAGTAGGTTTCACTCGCCGATACTGTTCCGAAAACATGCCGATAGTGACTCCACGCGCCAGAGGTGTTCGACACCTCCCATACCCCTACATTCTAGATCGAGTCCTCTTTTCAATGGTGCAAATCTTTCTCAAAATGACCTAGCCAATAAAAAGTTATAGCTTAATTACAGTGGTCACGCAAAAACAGGGGAAAGGTGAGTGTTTTCCTTGTTATCTCCTTCTCTAGCAATGAAACATGGAAGTTCTTGAACCTATTCACTCCTTATGACTTAGAGGTCACTAGAAACTGTGGAGAAAAGAGATTTAGCTAAGATTAAGATGATTTAAATGTATTGAAAAGATAAAGAACCTTGTTTACCTCTAAGCTTTACTATCCCCTTTTCTAAGCTTGGGAGAAGAGTAAACTTGGAAGAAGACTAAGCTTGGGGAAAGAGCTCCATGGCTTCTAATAACTGATCGTTCTTATCTGATTTGGGTGCAATTGAAGATGAAACTTGAGTCTTTATTTATAGGGAGAGATAGGGGTAGATTGGTAATAAGTTTGGGTTAGTAGGTTTAGTGGTTAAATTGATGATATGGGCCATTTTGCTATTACTGTAAACTTCACTTTTGACCTTGTTGTTCTATGATAGTTAGTTTTAGTATAATAAATTTTTTTCTTACATCAATTTACTCGGTTTATTTTGGTACGTTAAAAATTTGTTTCGAGTTCGGTTTGATAGTTATTATATACGTACGTTCTATTTCCAATCTAATTGAGTGTATATATATATATATATATATATATATATATATATATATTATCGGGGTATTACATAGCTAAACGGGATTATATTAATATAAATTTTTTTAAATTATATGGACTAAAAAAAACTCACCACACTTTAATCTAATATTTTTATATTTATCTTAAACTTAGATATATTTAGTAATTTAATATTGTAACTAAAATTTTTATTATTTCTTTGTCAAAGTTAAGTCATTAAGTGTTGACTAATATAACAATTCTTTTTAGTTTCCTAGTGTTATTCAGGGGTTTTTTTGCACTTTGCACCCCCGAAACATGGAAAATAGGCACTTTGCACCTCCAAAATTTAGATTTAGCACTTTGCACCCTTGAAATATGAAAAATATAACACTTTGCACCCTCTTTTATTTTCAAGCAAAAACTCAAGGGTAAAATAGGTAATTCTATTGTAAACTTTGGCACTCCCCCCCCCCCCCCCTCAAAAAAAAAATTAGCACTTAACACTCACTAATAAGAACAAATTAACAACTTGCACCCCCAAAACACAATAAATGGACACTTTGCACCCCAAAATACAAAATTTACACTTAACACCCTCAAATTAAAAAAAAAAAACTCAAACCCCTCATTTTTTCCGGCAAAGTTGACCATTAAAGTGATTTTTAAGGCAAAATAGGTAATTATTTATGGGTCTTTGATATGTTGAAATAGACAATGGGTCTTTGAAAAGTTTACTTGTACTTTATTTAGTTATTTATGGTTATATTGTTGAAAAGAAAGATGGAGAGAGAAATGAGTATACGGGTATTTAAAATTGTATTTTGCAAAATTTAAGTGAAAAAATGAATTTCCTATTTTGCCTTAGATATTTTTCACTCCGATAGTCAACTTTGACCAAAAAAACGAGGGGTTTGGGTTTTTTAAATTTAAGGGTGTCAAGTTTTAATTTTGTGTTTTGGGGTGCAAAATGCCTATTTGTTGTGTTTCATGGGTGGAAGTTGCTGATTTGTTCTTAAATAGAGGGTGTTAAGTGCTAATTTTATTTTGGGGGTACAAAGTGCGAAATTCTCAAATTTTGAGGGTGCAAAGTGCCAATACTATTGAATTACCTATTTTGCCCTTAAATTTTTGCTTGAAAATAAACGAGGGTGCAAAGTGCTGCATATTTTATATTTCGAGGGTGCAAAGTGCTAAATCTATGTTTCAAGGGTGCAAAGTACCTATTTCCCATGTTTTGGGGGTGCAAAGTGCAAAAAACCTGTTATTCAGATGTATTTCGAGACGCGTCTAACACATTAAATTAAAACATCATCCAACGAAGATTCAAATTTGAATTCGCTGCATTATAAGCCCGTATAATTTTTTATCCAGCGCAGCCCAATCCAAGTGATGGGTTGAGCCGGGCTGCTCAAAGGCAACCCAGTGGGTCAAGACCCATTTTGGACCCTATAACTACTTAGCTCCGAAAATATGTTATCAAATCTTTTAGGAAAACATTTATATCAATAATGTGTCAAAACTAATTTATGTTGATGAGTGAAAGCAAGAATAAAATCAAAATCTTGAATGAAAGTAATAGCCCATATTTTGTTAGATGATGATAGAACACTAGTAATGTTAAATAAATATTGTTCCAGAAAGAAATGTTACTAAAATAAATAAATATTATGTATAAATAATTTATATTTATTTATTATTGGGTCCAAATCTTTAACATATTAAATGATAATGAAATACTATTGATGTTGCTTGTATAAATAGAATATGATGTACATATAATTGTATTTATTTATTATTGGGTTCATACTTTTAATAAATCATATCTACCGAATCTTCAATAAACTGCAATATATTTTATCACTTTTTAGCTCAGGAGAGTTGAAATCAGGTTCAATAGTTATTATTACATGAAAAGAAAAGAAAAATGTTTAAGTGTCAAATTACTTTATTTGATTTTACCTCTATTCAACACTATCTCTGTCCGCAATAATTTTCTTAATACAAAATATTTATTCAATTCAATTAACAGTTTCAAACCTTCTTCATCACACTACACTTTTGAAATGAAATGATCATACACCAACATATTTAATTAACCATGTTCTATAAGTCAAATATTGACGGGAAACATCGATATTGCTAGTGCATTAAAATTAATTCATAGTATCAATTGAGAACTTATTTTTTTATGCAATCATAAATAAAATATTAATTTTTTTTAGTTTTAAGGGTTCAATTATTTTTGAATTACGTAGGACACATTAATTGAAAAGTTCTCTCAAATTCCCTTATTTGTTATGACTAGTCTCTTTCATTATATTAATCACGAGTTAGTAGATAATAAATTAATATACATCTTATTAGGTTGACAATAAATACTAATAATGTTACTTATATATATAAAACATTAAGTATATACACTATATACTTATTATCACATTTAAATCTTAAACATATCATAATTTGGATTCATATTCGCTTTATATGTTCAAATTCACGATTTTATTTGATCAATTCAAATTCAATGAATCTTTAATTAAATAAATATTACATACATCGGGTCATATGCTAGGTATTACGTCATTACAATAACTCCGAATGTGAGTTTTTCTCTAGTTTCATACTAGTCTTTCTCTAGTTTAATACTAGTAATTAATACACTTTGGTATCATTGGAATAATTTCGATTCGATACCGTGTTTGATTTACCAATGTATTCACCATCTCAACAAAAAAAATAAATAAATAAATAAATTGCGTCAATTGGAATAATTTGCTCCAAAGATAAAATCAACACTATCAGATTTCAGTTCGTTTGAAAACTCTTGATCAATAATGGAGTATATTAAAGCAAAGCTTCTCCACAAAAAAAATGGAAGGATAGAGCTAAACCTTGTTTATATTTGAACCTGAATTAACTGAAACTAGATTGGCTGTCCCCCTTAAGATTCCCTTGACCCCCCCAATATGAAAAAGAATAACGAATCTATTAATCAAATCCCCCAAAATCTCTAAACCCAAAAAATTGAATTGAATTGAATTGAGTTATACTAGCCCTAGACAAAATTGAGGGGGTGAATGGGGAATAAGATCGCTCGGACGACGCAGGCGTCGGCGACGGAGTATTACCTGCACGATTTGCCGTCATCGTACAACTTGGTGTTGAAGGAAGTGCTTGGAAGGGGGCGATTTCTCAAATCCATACTCTGTAAGCACGACGAGGGTTTGGTACTCGTCAAGGTCTACTTCAAGCGCGGAGACTCAATTGATTTGCGCGATTACGAGCGCCGCCTCTCCCGCATCCGCGATATATTCTCCAACCTTGATCACTCTCATGTCTGGCCTTTCCAGGTTAGCTCTATGAATCAATTTCAATTCATTTGTGTTTTTAGTAGTTATTGATGATGCCTGTTTTTTTTTGTTGGATGTTAAGTAAGATGATTTGTGTGTTATTTTGCGTTGATGTCGTGGTAGGAATTTTTTGTAGTGTTGATTGTGGAGAAGAGAAAGAAGCCTTGAGCTGAATTTTGGAGTGGGGACGTGGGGGGAGGATATATTACTGGATTGTTGATGAGAATGTCAATTATGAAACTGTGAATAGAGGTTATGGTATGCGAGAGTTTATTTTCACTGATTAAAGTTTTACGTGATTGCTGAGAACTCTTTGGATGAGAGTAATCTGAATTTTGAGCATTGCACTCGATTATATAACACATAGGGGTGTAAACGAGTCAGATAGTGAAGCATCATATTGTTCGAAATTGGTTTAAATTTTTATCGAGCTTGAGATTATGTTTGATCTTTGTTTGCTTTTCTAAACGACCAAGCTCGAACGAGCTATAGTCTTTTGATGTCTTCACATATATTCGATCACTTTTAGTTAGTTGAGCCATGCTTGAATCGAGCTGCAAATGCAATCAAACATTACATCTTATTCAAGCTTGTACATCTGTTGAGTGGCTGGTTAGTCCCTCTCCATTACCGTTGTGAAGAATATGTGAATGATAAGCTATGAGTAGTTCATGCATTATGGGATTGAGAGGAACTGGCTTCCTGAAGAGATGATTTTTGAATTAGATAGATTGTTCATAAAAGTATGTGGCTAACTGTTAATCTAAATCTCGGTCTTTTAAGGTTTTTCTCGTTTTGGCTCAGTTATTTCAGGAACGCGAACTGCATGCTCAGTCTGTATGTTTGAAGTTTTTAGTTAGTTCAGATAGTCTATGTTGTAGATTATGCTTCATTGCAGAATTGCTTTTTTAAGGTATATAGTTGGTGACCTGCTGAGTCTTCTCTGTGGATGTTAGAATATCTCTGAAACTACATTGTACATGGTTTTAATGGATCAGTTATCACCACAAAGAATTAAAATTATTCAGTGTCTTCCTAAGTGACATAAATAAAATATGCATGATAAATTAGTTATAATCTTTTCTCTAACCGAGTTGAAGAAATAATTGCTTGCAAATAAGGAGAATTAGTTTGAATAGATAAAGCTTCTATATAAAACTACATCTCTTCTAAGACTTGGGTGTTTTGATTTCTAGAGAGCAGACGGCTCAGTGATGCCCTGTTTTATTCTTTGGAGATCAAAGTTACTGCTATTGATTTCTCAGTTTGAAAGAGTTATATGAATGCCACTTTTGGTTCATTTTGCAGTTTTGGCTTGAAACAGATAAAGCTGCTTATTTATTGAGGCAATACTTCTTTAACAATTTACATGATCGACTGAGCACTCGACCTTTTCTTTCTCTTGTTGAAAAGAAATGGCTTTCTTTTCAGGTATTCTCCCCTCCTGCTTGTTAGATGAGATCTTTTTTTTTTTTTTTTGGTGAAACAACACACCAATTGTATTAATAAAGAAGAATACAAGGGGGAAGTACAGACTTGTTAGATCTTGTTGATGAGGTACACATTAGAATCTCACTTACTGTGTTTTACAGTTGCTTTATGCAGTGAAACAGAGCCATGAGCATGGAGTATGTCATGGTTAGATGAACCCTGAAACCTTTTCCATTAGCTGCAAGGTCTATATTTTATTTTGCTTTTTGAGAAGAATTTTAAATTATTGCAGGCGACATTAAATGTGAGAATGTCTTGGTCACTTCCTGGAACTGGCTATACCTTGCTGATTTTGCATCATTTAAGCCCACATATATCCCTTATGATGATCCCTCTGATTTTTCATTTTTCTTTGACACTGGTGGAAGAAGACGCTGTTATGTTGCACCTGAGGTTTGGTTTCTCTATTCGTTTGGTTTTTTCTTTCTTTGTTCCTTCTGCTAATGTGTTCAAGAAGATATACTTTAATTGACTCTTTCGACTTGCACTGAAGTACTTACAAATCTAAAGATGCTCGCATAATGGGATGATTTGATTTCATGAAGAACCCCAGTTGTAACCCATTGACGAGCTTACCCAAATTGTATTACACTATCCTGCAATTCAAACACAAGAAAAGGATATTATGCTTTAATGATGTTCAAGATGAAAGAATGGGGGTAGTGAACTGGTTATTTACATTGCCAGGCCTTTTTCTTGGATATATTGGTATTTGATCATGTATTGACTTATTTTTATGTACAAATCCAGTGAGGCATACTCATTCTCATCGATCCTGGGAAGATTGTGCAACCATGATGTTCACTTTATAAAAACAAAATTCTAATTATAATATCTATGTATGTGATGGTATTTTACTTTTCCAGTGCTGATAGCTCTTATTTGCTGGATTAAACAAACAAATCTTGGTTCATATGGGTCTGCTGCTGTTCACATATTCTCATTCAGAAGATTCTATTTTCACGCTGTGATAATAAAATAATGCAAGCTATATTTTCAGAGGTTTTATGAGAATGGAGGTGAGATGCAAGTGGCACAAGATGCACCTTTGAAGCCCTCAATGGACATCTTTGCTGTAGGGTGAGAGTTTTCCTGATTGATGTCGATACTTTGGTCAAAACTCTTATGTAAGTATTGATGTGACAAACGAATGTTGGCGAGCATTGCCAATGCTCCTATACTAGACAGCAAATTGCAGCAAGAGCCTGTAAAGTAGGGATGCTGGACATTTCCAGGAAGTTTGAATATCTTTGTTTGCAATCCTTGTTCAATATAAGTTTGATAATCTTTGTTTGGAGTCCCTGTCAATAGTGGGTTAGCTTTTCCTTTCTAGAACCGGAAAAGGAAAAACACCATTGTACTGTCATTGAGTCAGTATCATGTTTACATCTTGAAGCTGCTTAGATGACATATTGTCTCTCCAATTTTACTCTTTCCTATGGCTAGCACACTAAATAGTTGATTGAATACCTTATGATGTTGTATGTGCACTAAAAACCAGACCACTAATCTTGTACGTTGATAACTGTGTGTCCATGTGACAATATCAATTATTTGGGCCACTTTCTTAAGAACCTGCATTTGACGTGAATTTATCAGCAGAATAGATTTCCATCTATAAAACATTCCTTGCAGAAGCAAATATGATTATACTTCTTATTACTATTTTTTACCCAACTCTTATGTCTTTAGTAAGTTTGCAGCTTACTTTTTCATGCATTGTCTTCTAACATTTTGCTGCTCTATCATGCTGTCATTGATGTGCATTCAAATATCTGAGTTTCACAACTGTCTGTTTCAGATGTGTGATCGCTGAACTTTTTCTTGAAGGTCAACCTTTATTTGAACTCTCTCAACTGCTTGCATACCGAAGAGGACAACATGATCCTAGCCAGCATCTGGAAAAGGTATTTTCTCATACAGGAGATATTCTAATCAAGTTTCCATTCACTTTTCAGTTGTTTGGCCCTCCTCCTCCGTATCCAGTGCCTTTTAATCTCTTCAGCTGTTCTGAAACAGTATCTCATTTTAATTTTAAGTTAACTAATCTGAAATCTGGTTTATTTTAAACTCACCTCAATCTAAGTGATTGCTTTATTGTTGTATTGGCTGACTGCAGATTCCAGATTCGGGAATTCGTAAAATGATTCTTCATATGATTCAATTAGATCCAGAGTTGAGATGCTCTGCTGAGAGCTACCTGCAGAACTATGCAGGTGTTGTTTTTCCATGTTACTTCTCACCATTTCTTCACAAGTTCTATTCCTTGTTAAATCCCCTAAGTTCTGATGCAAGGGTAAGTAACTGCGAAAATCCTCTCGCATTCTTGTTGCTTAGTCATCGTCTTTTTCTCACTAATATTGCTGCTGCAGGTCCTAGCATGCGAGACTTCTTTTCAAGAAATTCGTAGACAAATGATGGGAGCTGGGGCCAGCGAAGACATTATCTCTGATACAGAAACTTCACATGATACATGTCAGTTGCCAAGACCAATAAATGCAAAACAAGATAGTAGGGCAGATAAATGTATGAGCAAAAGAGAAGAGACCAAGAATAGCTCAAAACATGATCGATTTGATCTTCTTGGTGATGTGAGTACCCTGCTCAGGGATGTGAAACAAAGTAATCCTTATTTTGGTATGAAATCAGTGCCAGATAATGTGATCAAGTCAGTTTATCCTGAAAATCTTAACGGATGTGGTTTGGAATCTCCTGGTGAGCTGATTCAAAGTATCTCAAATACATTCCAGCGAAGTCACCATCCCTTTTTGAAAAAGGTAACAATGACCGATTTGAGCTCATTGATGTCGGATTACAGCAATCAATCAGACACTTTGGGAATGCCGTTTTTACCATTACCTCAGGATATAATGAGCTGTGAGGGTATGGTATTAATTGCCTCACTTCTGTGTTCCTGCATTCGTAATGTCAAGGTTCCTTTTATAAGGAGGGCCGCTGTCCTTCTTCTGAAGTCTTGTTCCTTGTATATTGATGACGAAGATCGTCTTCAACGCATTCTTCCTTATGTTATTGCTGTACTTTCGGATCCAGCTGCTATTGTCCGTTGTGCTGCCTTAGAGACCTTGTGTGATATTCTTCCACTAGTGAGAGACTTTCCTCCAAGTGATGCCAAAATTTTCCCTGAGTATATTCTTCCAATGCTTTCCACTCTTCCTGATGATCCTGAGGAGAGTGTGAGGATTTGCTATGCAAGCAATATATCTAAGCTGGCCCTGACGGCTTACGGATTCCTAATTCACTCAATAAGTTTGACGGAGGCAGGGGTTCTTAATGAGACAAATTTATCGAGGAAGTCGTGGACACCAGCCACAGACACTTCTGGGGAGCCGCAGAGAGTGAATAGTGATGCACAGCTTGCACACTTGCGAAAATCTATTGCAGAGGTCATTCAAGAACTGGTGATGGGTCCAAAGCAAACACCAAACATAAGGAGAGCACTCTTGCAGGATATTAGCAACCTTTGTTGGTTTCTGGGACAGAAGCAAAGCAATGATTTTTTGCTACCTATCCTCCCTGCTTTTCTAAATGATCGAGATGAGCAGCTTAGGGCAGTATTTTATGGGCATATAATATATGTCTGCTTTTTTGTTGGCCAACGAAGTGTGGAGGAATATCTTTTACCTTACATTGAACAGGCACTAAATGATATAACAGAGTCTGTGATAGTCAATGCATTAGATTGCTTGGCCATTCTTTGCAGAAGTGGTTTCCTGCGGAAGAGGATCCTGCTTGAGATGATAGAGCGGGCATTTCCTTTATTATGCTATCCCAGTAAGTGGGTAAGGAGGTCAGCGGTCACCTTCATTGCAGCTAGTAGTGAGAACTTAGGTGCAGTGGATTCTTATGTATTTCTGGTCCCTGTCATACGCCCTTTCCTACGTAGACAACCAGCATCTTTAGCCTCAGAAAAAGTTCTGCTTGCTTGTCTGAAGCCACCAGTCTCAAGAGAACTATATTATCAAGTTTTAGAAAATGCCAGAAGTTCAGACATGCTGGAGAGACAGAGAAAAATTTGGTACAATACATCATCACAGTCTAAACAATTGGAAGACGGAGACTTATTCCAGAAGATTGCTGGGGAGTTGGATCCGATAAAATGTTGGTCTGACAGACAAAATGATATTCAACGTCGTAACTTTATCAGTGCAACGGGGAAGCACACAGATTTAACTGATTCTGATGATAATGAAGGTAAGTTCAAGGCTATGGGTAGCCTAACACAAAATGCTTCGAGTCCAGAGGACACTCATGATCGTGTTGCCTCTGAAAAGTCTCAATTATCTGGATTTATGTCGCCACAAATGAGTTGCATGAACAGCTTCATTGATAAATCATCAGAAAGCATACCTTTATACCACTTTAAGGTTGACAACAAGCGAACTACAAGTAATGCTGCAGGTGCATCTGATTCCTCATCACCATATAATACTTTAGGTTTCAGTTCTTCCTCCTTGCCTTGGATGGATCCAATAAATAAATCATTTAGTTTAGCTAGTTCAATACCAGCTCCTAAGCTTGCCACAGGGTCAGTTTATGTTGGTAATGGCCCTGCAATGTTGAGGAGAGTTGTGCATGAAGAGGAAGATCGAGAAACTGATGAAACAGCCTATATCAGTGGCAAATTCCATGAAATGGGAGTGTCGGACAGAATGAAAAGGAGTTCTCTCACAATGGAAAGTAGCTCCACTTCCTCCGAGGCAACAGAATTATCATCGTTCGCTTGGTCATCAACCATTCCCGACTCAGGGTGGAGGCCTCGTGGGGTGTTGGTTGCACACCTCCAGGAACACAGATCAGCTGTCAATGATATTTCCATCTCAATGGACCAGCACTTTTTCGTTAGTGCTTCTGAAGATTCTACTGTAAAGATATGGGACTGCAAGAAGCTTGAGAAGGACATAT
Organism: Penstemon eatonii; assembly: GCA_038501285.1. Classification (NCBI taxonomy): domain Eukaryota; kingdom Viridiplantae; phylum Streptophyta; class Magnoliopsida; order Lamiales; family Plantaginaceae; genus Penstemon; species Penstemon eatonii. The sequence goes on from JBCEGF010001339.1 coordinate 2,158,056, forward strand.
CATTTAGGTCTAGGCTGACCTATTCTTTGGGAGGAAGTCGAGCACTGTGTGTTGCTGTGCTTCAAGGTTCTAATCAAATTGTTGTTGGGGCAAGTGATGGACTGATACATGTGTTTTCAGTTGACCACATCTCCAGAGGGCTTGGCAATGTTGTTGAAAATTATTCGGGTATTGCCGACGTGAAAAAGAATGGTTCTGGTGAAGGTGCTATTTTAAGCCTTTTGAACTACTCTGCAGATGGTAGTGCTAGCAAAATGATTCTATACAGTACACAAAACTGTGGCATTCATCTATGGGATACAAGAACTAGTTCAAATGCTTGGAATACAAAAGTATTTCCCGAGGAGGGATATGTATCTTCTCTGGTGGCAGATCCTTGTGGTAACTGGTTTGTATCTGGATCCTCAAGGGGTGTGCTTACTTTGTGGGATCTAAGATTCTGCATCCCTGTCAACTCATGGCAATGTGCTACTGCATGTCTTATCGAGAAGATGTGTCTTTTTGTTCCTCCTTCCGCTACACCCTTGTCTGTTGCCACAAGGCCGCTAGTTTATGTTGCAGCAGGGTCTAATGAAGTTTCTCTTTGGAATGCTGAAAATGGAAGCTGTCACCAGGTATTTAAGTTTTTAGTCTACAGTATTATGACATCAATCCAATTAGTGTAGCAGATATCAGTTATGTTACGTATTATTTAGTTACGCTTCTATTCTAATTAACATCAAATATTCAGATTCATTTATCATTTTGCCTATGATATATGCTATTTATAAGTTTTTGGGATTAGGGTGAGCTAAACATAGGTGTTTATATTGTGGTTTTGGAAAATGACGTTCTTATTTATATTTATCTAACGCAATGTAGATTACATGCACAATTGAAACTTACAGTAGATTCCTTAATGAGAGAACAAAATATTCAGGCGGAAAGTTTATTTGTTTCGACTGCTACTCTATTCTTTTTAACCAACGATTAGTAGGCTTAATATGGAATCACTGTTGTCATTTTCTAGGTATTAAGGGCAGCAAACAATGAGTGTGATGCTGAGGATCATGAGTCACCTTGGGCCTTGGGCAGACAACCTGGTAAGAGTAACACTAAACCAGACCTCAGGCGCAATATTAATTCAAAGTACAGGATTGATGAGCTGTCTGAACCTCCACCACGTCTTTCTGGTATACGTGCATTGCTTCCATTACCTGGTGGAGATCTGTTGACAGGGGGATCTGACTTGAAGATACGCCGGTGGGATCATTGCAGGTACTCATTTGTTCATTCTTTTTTCTATTTTCCCCTTCTATTTTCTTCAGATCATAATTTCGTGTCTCTTGTTGATGTTATCAATTGTATATGATGCAGCCCTGACCGGAGCTATTGTGTTTGTGGACCATCTATTAAAGGAGCCGTGAAAGATGATCTTTATGAGACAAAGTCTAGCTTCGGAGTGCAAATCGTGCAGGTATTTCATACCACTGCTAGACTAATATCTGCCACTCCTTTTGTTTCTCCATTTGAACTATTTAGTTAAAACGTAAATTTCTTTCATGTTAAATAAAAACCAGGAAGCAAAAAGACGTCCAGTAGCTACCAGATTGACTGGAAAAGCAATTCTTGCGGCTGCTGCCACAGATTCTGCAGGGTGTCACCATGATTCTATACTCTCTTTGGCTTCTGTCAAATTGAACCAGAGACTTCTGATATCAAGCAGTAGAGACGGAGCCATAAAAGTTTGGAAGTAAACGAACTTTTTATATACTTACTCCATTAGTTTATTGTACATATTTAGAACACCAGTTAAAATTTGTACATTATATTATAGAAATAGAGTTGAACTTGTGATATTCTGACCCCTTCCATTTCTCCTTATAGTTATTGTACAGCTAAAACAGTAAGTTATGATTATGTTATAGAATTTTTTTTCTTTAAAAGTGTAGTGCCTAATTTGTCATCGTCCATTTGGAACAGGCTGTTATATGTTATATGCAGATGAGAATATGTTTACCATATATTTCTAGTAAATATTATGATTTTTAACAATCAAAATTAAACTGTCACTTTTTTCTTGACTTTAACAAGAGAGGAATTTCCAAAAGTGGCACTGTTGCGTTTTTGTTTTTGTTTTTTTAATCAATCTTACAAAAATGAATTCTTAAATGTTATTATGTTTGTTAATCCAATCATTCATTTATATTTACATAGGCAGAGAGAATGGAATGAGGTCCTTATAAGAGCATCACCAGTGGTGTACCTAAATATTGAACCCAAATTCTTCATTTGCATCCTGTTACAGTGTATTATACTCTCTGAAAATGTTTTTTTCTGCAGCAATAGACATCAAAAGTGGGAACCCATTTTTAAAATCAATTTAAATTAAATTTATTTCACTAACTTATAATTAAAGTCTATTTAAAAATACAATCAAAAGTAATTTTGGACTAAAGAAAAAATAAATAAAATTCAAAATATTTGTAATTTTATAATAATTATTAATTGTAGACAATGAACTCATTGATGGTGTTTTCATTATTTTTTTCAAGTGCGGGTTTATATTTATATTTTATGTAATCATTATTCTATCTTTGATATGTTTTTTTATTCATTTGAATCGAAATTTGATATTATATTTTGAAAAGTTTTGTGATAAGATTTTTATCTGCGTGTCAATTTAGGATTAGATACTGAAATTTATGCAAGTATTTCAAATGAATTTATAAATTATAATTTTGGATTTGAATATTGTTACCGTTGAGCAAAAATGACCGTTGAAAAGAAAATGAGTTCAGCAATTTTGAGGGCTCAAATTTGGGTCCAATTGGAAGTAAATGGGTTTTTGAGTGCATTTTGCACTTCCCTTTAGGTCCTCCACTGTGAGGTGCTTTTCGCAAATTTTAAACCGAAACTAATTTGGGCTCCCAGGTGGATACACCACTGGTGATGCTCTTAACTACACTCATAATGTTATTGTTGAATAAACTAAGGGGGCGTTTATGCTATTAACATTCACTTGTGATGATCAATGAAACAAATTGACCGTCCATGACAACCAACAAAATAAAATAAATTGTACACAGCTGTTTACCATATTTTATATAAATATCCAATTCACCCACAATCCATTCCTTATCTTTTGTACACAAATGAAAAATTATGTTGAACTTATAAAGGAAAATCATCCCACTAATCATAGAAGTAGAAGGAATGCATTTTGTTTTGTGTTGCTTGTGAGTGCAAATGAAAAGAATGAGAACACATCATCACTTTCTCATGCGAATATATTCACCTTCACACACAAAACAACAGAAACACGCTCACGGGCACTAACTACCACCAAAAAGCAAAATAAAATTAAGACAACATTTTTTTTAGGCAAAATTGCAAAAATCGTCCCAAATTAATTACTGATTTTGGATTTTCGTCCCAAAGTATTCAATTTGATGAATTTCATCCCGTAATTTAATATTTTTTTGGAATATCGTCCTACCGTTAATTATAAGACTGAAATTGTGCATTTGCTGTTAAATTATGGCTGCTTACGTGTCATAACGTGATAAAGTTTAACATGAATAATTATATAATATTGCATAGATTACAAGATTGAACCGTCATTTCCATTAAATTAAAAATTTAATATTGGGACTAAATTCATACAAAATGGTAAATTATGGGACGAAATTCGGCGAGGTTGATATAGTTTGGGACGAAAAATTAAAATTAGTAATTAGTTTGGGACGATATTTCAAACAAATATTAATTACGGGATGAAATTCGATGAGATAATATAATTTGGGATGAAAATCTAAAATCACTAATTAATCTGACACGTTTTCTGCAATTTGACCTTTTTTTTTATTACCCAAAACCTCAAAAAGTTCATTCGTGGGAAAGCTCATTTGTGGCCAAGATTTTTTGCTTGTGACCCCCTCGTCCTTTTCCTCTCACGCACAAATTCTACATTGTTGTCAGTGGAAGCACCCGTGACTTCAATTCCGTTTCATGGTTATGTAATAATCCACTTTCCATCTCACAAGAAAGAAATGAAAAGATTTTTTTGTCTAGTAAAATAAAAAAATGAATGTGACAAATTCAGGTTTGAATCCTCATCGAGAAAGGAACATGACCCACATATGTAATGCGCAAGAGAGTGCCACATAAGGAATTAAATCAAGTCTAATAATCTTAGAATAACAAAAAATTGAAAAGGAATATTCATATATAAGTACTAGCTAGCTAGATTACAAATTTCATTATATACAAAGCAACACTTACATTTGCAACTACTCCAAATTCCAAAACAACAATCTTTATTTTCTTGAAGTCGTCTTTCTCTCATAGATTCCCTAACTCTTGTTCATTCTCAAAACATGTACTTTCATAAATTTAAAATTATTCTTGCTCTTCTTCTTCTTCTATGTTCAAGCCATGTAATGTGCCACACCAAAGGCATAAGGCCAAAGAGAAATCCAGGAAATCTATTTTCAGTGAACATGACACAAGTTCAAAATTCGGAACAACAATTTATGAAGTGGGTTGATTTTGTTGGCAGCCTAAAGCATTCCCTCTTCAAATCTGCTAAAAATAAGCTATTCCCATCTTTCACTCTTACAGTTGATAAAAATCCAGTTGTTGGAGATTTTACAACAATTCAAGATGCAATTGATTCTCTCCCTTTTGTCAATCTTGTGAGGGTTGTGATTAAAGTTCATGCAGGTGTTTACACGTAAGTACCCTCTTTTGGCTTTTGTATGCAGAGAGAAAGAGATATATATTCTTCTTGATTTGTATTTGGGTTGTTTTTGTGGCCACGGCCAAAACTTGAGAATTGGTCACCTTTCAATTTTTTGTATCTGGGCCTATGTTGTTTCTGTTTGTCCATTTGTTTTTTGTGTTTTTTTATGGAAAAAAATGGTTAAGAAAATGCACAAACTCACTTTGTTAAAAAAAATTGCTTCGTCAAACTCCTCTTTCATAATTTTATGTCAAAAAAAAATTTCATTCTATTATCAAATTCTTTATACGAAATATTCTAGTTTTGCTGTCTAATTTCCGATAACACGAGGGAATTATGAATTAAGAATTTTTAGAGGGGGGTTCGATGAAGGTTTTACAAAATTCGGGGTATTTTCGTCCATTTTACCGCTAATAAGAAGTGGCAAGTGGTTTATGAAAAATGTCTTTTCACCTGTCGTTTTCGTCTGTTTTTTACCAGCATTCTACTAATGACACGTGTCCTTACTGTACTAACATTGACAAGATGAATTAAAAAAAAAAGAAATTAGACACATATCTTCACGTGATTAGCATATAATTAAGTTCCCCTTTTCTTGTTATTTAATTTTGCAAAATAAAATAAATATTGCAGGGAGAAGGTAACAATACCTACACTAAAATCATTCATAACGATAGAAGGTGCAGGGGCAGATAAGACAATTGTTAAATGGGGCGACACGGCCCTAACACTTGGGCCTACAGGGAAGCCTCTTGGTACATATGGTTCTGCAACATTTGCAGTAAATTCCCCTTTCTTTATAGCCAAGAATATTACATTTAAGGTAATTAAAAAATAAAAAATTAATATAATTCTATAATTCTAATTGGTGGAATTAATTTGTAATGATTTATTTATATATGTATAATTAATAATGCAGAACACAACGCCAGTGCCACTGCCGGGAGCAATTGGGAAGCAAGCTGTGGCTTTTCGAATATCGGCTGATACGGCGGCGTTTTTGGGGTGTAGGTTTTTGGGTGCACAGGACACATTGTATGATCATTTGGGTAGACATTATTATAAAGATTGTTACATTGAGGGCTCTGTTGACTTCATTTTTGGCAATGCCCTCTCCTTGTTTGAGGTACCCTTTTTTTTTCTTTTTCTTTTATCTTTCCTTTTTTTTTAGCAATTTACCCTATGAGACATGAGAGATTATTTAGTGCAACCGTTGCACCATTTCATCAAGTACATGTGGTGCAGTCCACCAATACATTTGCGACATGTGGAATGATAATCCACATCATCCCATGTTCTGGCCGTGTTTGTGTTCATATTATCAGAACATGGGTGATGTGGATTATCACTCCGCATGTCTCAAGTGTACTTGATGATGTGGTGCAATATATACACTAAATAATTTGCATAACAGAAAATCGACCACTTGATAAAAAATTATGCACATTACCATCTCTTAAAATTAAAAAATGGGCACAAGGTGTTGTTCACATGCATAAAAATGTAAATGGGATTCTATTTTTATTCTTAAAAAAACCAACTTTGAGTTAAAAAGACAAATTTGGGAAAGACAAAAAAAGAAAAAGGGAAAAAAAAGGGAAAGACATAAAAATTCTTAATTTCTTAATATTGATTGTTATGAGTGCTGATAAACTTAAATTTGGGGGTATAAATGGAATTAATGCAGAATTGTAATGTGCATGCAATAGCACCGGTAATAGGGGCAGTGACAGCACAAGGGAGAAGTAGCATATTGGATGACACTGGCTTCTCCTTTGTCAACTGTAAGGTCACCGGGTCGGGTGCACTCTACCTGGGTCGGGCGTGGGGTCCATTCTCCAGGGTCGTTTTCGCTTACACTTATATGGACAATATCATCATCCCTAAGGGCTGGTACAATTGGGGTGACCCCTCCAGAGAAATGTATGTACTCTTCTAATCCTCTCTATTTATTTAATATTTTAGTAATTGGTTGATTTTACTTTTTGATTCATTTTTCATTTTAGTTTTCCAACTCAATCTTTTTATATTCTTTTTTTAATAAGTTGTGCTTATTTGATCATTAAAATAGGAATATATAATTAATCAAATTGCCTAGTTATAGGACCGGTCCTGTCTCAATGTCCTACAAAAATATCAATATAACATTCACCATATCTTATAAGGTGTTATCGAAGGATATTTAGATGCTACACGCCGTGCAATGCACTTGTGCATTATCCTAATGACACATGTCCTTGTTGTAAACTAAAATTGACAAGTTAAACACGTGTCATTAGGAGAATACACCCGTGCATTGCACAACGTATAGTATCTAAATTTCTATTCTCGAGCTAGCTTTAAAGGTGAGTTTCAAATTATTTAAACGAACTTAATTCAATCCACATGAATTCTAATATAGTCCACTATTTTGCATATCACTTATAATTAAAAAAAAATGATAAAAATTTATATGTGATAGTGTGGTGTATCCCCATATCCGGCGTGGTTAAAATTTTGTTATACGTAGTGGGTAGTGACCTTTTAATTTTTCTGGCGGGCGTGGGGCGGTGCTTTTCGTCCCCTATCTACATATGTATATGCAATTATTATATTTATTGTTATCCTCTTCTTTTTTTGGGTTGTAAACTTAAATTTTAAAATAGTATTCTACTAGTAATCAATACTATACTATACTATATCTAGGCTACATGATCTTGATCCTTCTGTTTATGTAAACTTGTATTTTGTCTTTTTTTCATGCATCTACTTGTAACGCACTATATATAAATATATTTTATATTATTTTTATTTCGTATTTAAATGGTAAAATTGTAGAAAACGTCACAACTAATTACTAATTTTGGATTTTTGTCCCGAACTATTTAACTTGACGAATTTCATCCCGTAATTTAATATTTTTTAGGAATATCGTCCCAAACTAATTACTAATTTTGATTTTTCGTCCCAAACTATATCAACTCGCCAAATTTTGTCCCATAATTTACCATTTTGTATGAATTTAGTTCAAATATTAAATTTCTAAGTTATAAAAAATGACGTTCAATTTTGTAATTAATTTGGGACGAACTCTGCAATATTATATAATTATTCATGTTAACATTTACCATGTCATGACCCTTAAGCAGCCATGTGATAATTCATCGGCAAATGCGCAATTTCGTCTTATAATTATGGTGGGACGTTCCAAAAAAATATTAAATTACGGGATGAAATTCGCCAAATTAAATAGTTTGGGACGAAAATTCAAAATCAGTGGTTAATTTGGGACGATTTTTGCAATTTTGCCTATTTAAATATAAAATTAAATAATTAATTGTTTGGGTGGTGGTGGTGACAGGACTGTGTTCTATGGGCAATACAAGTGCAGTGGAGCAGGAGCAAGTTTTGCAGGAAGAGTTTCTTGGTCTAGAGAATTAACTGATGAAGAGGCTAAACCTTTTATTTCACTCACTTTCATTGATGGTTCTGAATGGATTAAAATGTAATTAATCTTCATCTCATACATATATAATAATGTAGTAACTAATTTAAATCCCAAAAAGGATTTGTTCGAACCCAAAGTATTCACAAAGCAAATGCAATACACTTGTCTCGTGGTCGTATGAGTTTGATTAAACCAAATTTAGGTCTGAATTTTTCTATTCTCACATCATTTGTGTGGGATTGCTTCGGTAACTTCCATACATCCTTCGATACGGGCCATCTCATAGTCGTTATGTTTTCTAATCTATATCAACCTGAATTGTGTTGAAGATTGTGATAAAATTAGGCTTCAATGAAATAGAAAGAATGTCGTCGTCTTGATTAGGGTTGATATCAATCCGAATTGGAACTGACCCGGTTTGTTAGGATTTGGTTCGATTTCAAAGATCAATAATCTAGACTACGTACGAATATGGATCTTGTCTGATCTGAAGTACATATGTCGGATCCGGGTCGGGCTTGATAATGAAAAGAGCATTGCATTATTGAATGGCCCAACTGGAAAGCAGAACAAAATGGCTCATAACCAAAGCCCAATGGGCTGATTTAAGTAGATGGAATTGCATGCAAATCAAATAGTCTAGCAGCTGTGGTGGGTTCCAGGCTACATAAATTTCAAACTCACATTGTCATACTCCTAAAGGAGGATCCAAGACCATGAAAGATTGGGCCAAACTCAGGCCCACAAGGACAACCCATGGCAGGTTAACTAAGTGGGCTCAGTTTATTTTGAAATAAATAGTCAATCTCGTCATCTCTCAAAATAGAAAAAGAAAAAAAAATAGTCAATCTCGTCTAGTTTAGAATATTGCACTAGGAAAAGAATTGAATATTCAAAACGAAGCTCAATTTAATCCAACCATGGTTTTTCCACTCCATCTAATCTCAATTTAATTATTTCTCACTCTCACCATTATAATATTATATAATAACAATATTAATAATAATAACAAATATAATAATTTCAATAATAATAATAATAATAATAATAATAAAATATATAAATTAATAATAATAAAAATAAAAACATTCATTAAATTGTCGGAGTACAACACGATAATACATCATTGAATTAAAAAAAGTACAAAAATATTTATAAATAAAGTATGAATTTTAATTTTGTTATTTAAGTGATTAATATTTTTAAAGTATTGAAAATTTATATTGTTCAAATATATATATAACCACCTATATTATAATTAAATGATTTAGTTGTAATTTCATTTTTAAAATGAAATTAAAATTTTAATTCAATAAATTAAAATGTCATAAAAAATATGAACAAAAAATATTTTAACTAAAAATTATATCAAATTACATAAATATCCTACACTATTAAACAATAATACACACATTAAAAACTAAACAATTAAAAAAATATTTTAATCAGGGGACGCCACTGATTGCTGCGTGGGCGCTGGCAAGCGCATAGACGTGCCTGCCGGGGAGCTAGGGAGCTCTCCAACCAAATTCCCATTAATTTTTAGCAGCCCAACCTTCCCTATTTAGTTTGCCCTAATAGAGTGACCAATCACAAGACACATTCAAATGCATTTAATTAGATGTGACAAATTCAAGTATGAATTAAAATTTAGGCTTCCACATAACCAAATTGTCTACTCTTTAACTAATTCAAGGGCTTGAACTCTAATCAAGAAAGATTTTTCACAACACCAAACTAATATGCAATTATCAATGGAGCACTATAAGATTAATAATGTAAGCTTCTTAGTCCTTAAAATTTACATTTGAAAACTAATGCAAATACAAATCTAACATCTTTTGCCTCTTAACCAAACTTTACTTACATTTTCTGCTCAAAATTTCTCCAACTGAAATCAACTTAATTTTCTCTTAAATCAGAAGACCTACCATTACCAAGCTTCCCAATTACAGCATTCTTGAAACCAATAGCTTCTTGGGCCTGCGAACAAGACTTCTGCATCCTCACCCCGCTCATGCTACTTCTCGACTCCATCACCTCGTGAAGCGACACCCTCCTCCTTGGCCCAATCTCGGGCCTCTGCTTTGGAGCACTTACGGATCTCAATTTCGCCTTAAACGACTGCGTCTTAGCCATGTAATTCGGGTGTTCGCCATAACTACTAAAATAGCTCTCTGCGTAAACGCTTTTAGCCGGTGTGGCAGGTGCATTGCACCCGCATGAACTGGCGAATCTTGGCGTGCTATATGCGGTTGAGAAATGATATTCGTCACCCGTTAGGTCCCATTCTTGATCTGGGAAATTACGGGTGTTGGGTATTGATATTTTGGCTGGGAGTCGATATTGGAAGTGGGAGGAAGAAACTGACTTTCCGAATGAATCGTCGCCGAGATCAGATACCCACGGGTTGGAGTTGGACCTCCTGGATCTTGATTTGGTCCTGAAGCCCATATCAACCTCAACGATTTTTGGGCTCTCGTTGAATGCATTTGTGGCGTTATCTAATGAATAAAGCCTTCTGCTGTGCAATGACGCTTGATGTTCACTTCTTGCTTCCTCAAATTTTTCCTACAAAATGATTATCAACATGAATAAAAGGTATATTTTCTGTTGGAAATCCATCTCCCTAAAGGCAAAGCTAAGGCTATGTTTGGTTCTTGAATCTTAAATAAAATGTGTTTTTTCTTGCATTGGCTCAAAATTTGGTATATTCCTTGAACAATGGGCGCATTCCATGATCAAATGGATCAAAATTTCGTTTCTTAAAAAAACTCCAAGACATTTCGGAAACACTAGATTAAAAAAAAAGTCTCAAGCCAAACAAACCTGAACTTTTCGATATTTCCGAACATGAAATTTTGATACATGGTGGAACATTATCATTTTATTTCACTGAAATGAATGAACCAAACATAACCGAAATGTTATATGGACTAACCAAGGAATTTCGGGCCTGATTTCGAGGAGTATAGCTATAGTCATTGTGGACTACTTGTCGGGTTTTCTGGGCCCGAACACTGGTTTGGGCCCGAATTAGAGCTTCCATTCCTTGAAGAGTAGCAGCTGCTTGTTTTCGCACTAAAAAACCTCTCACCAGAGCTTGAATCTTCACTAGTCCCTTCAAAGCCCGAAGTGCTTTTCGGGCCTATTCAAACAAACATTTCAAATACATAACAAACAAATTGAATAATAACGAACACACGAAAGAATAACAGAAAGTAATTTACAATTTTACAATACCTAACTAAATTAAATTCGATTACGTAAATCTTGACTTCTGAAATTAAATAAATAATAAATATAAATTAATTAATCAATTAATGTACGTACCAGATATCCGCGAAACACTGTTTGAATTTTCAAAGCCGCCCACTTTTCTCGGCTGCCACAAAACAACCCACGGCCCTGACTTGTCAGCCGAACCACCGCCACCGCCGCCTGAGCTGCGGCCACGGCGGCGTCTGCTGCGGCAGCCGTGGCGGCAGCCACCGCTATCGCGTGCTTGTTCTGCTCCTTTTCAGATTCAGAGTAGAAAGACCTCACCCACGTAGACTCAGTGGGGTTTTGGGACAAATTGGTGGCACGGCCGCCGCCGGAATATTCCTTTCTGTCTTTTTCTTTAATTTTTATCCCAAACAATCCCTTAAACCACCTGATTGCTCTTCCCATCTTCGGAAACAAAAAACAGAGTGTTCTTAGAGATCCAATTACAATTAATGAATCTAGGGTGTTAAAATTAAGAATTTGAAATTGATTAAAACCCAATATTTAAATCTACAAGTGTTGTACTACAGACTTGGAGAAGAAAGAGTGAGCGGTGGGATTGTGTGTGATATTCTTTTTCTAAATTTGGGATAAAAACAGAGCTAATAAGTTCAAAAACTGAAGGTAAGAAGCAACTTCAAGAAAGTTGAGGAAATTCATTTTATTTGGATTTGTTTTACGTGTGCGGTTTGGGGAAAAGAAGAGATGTATGAATTTGTGTGTTCATTCATTTGAGGAAAAGAAAAAAGAAAAAAAGATAAAAAGCAAAAAATAATGGAACTGGGTGAAAGAGTGAAATTGGATAATACCTGGTTGGACTTTCTTGTCTCAAAGTACAACTTTATTACTAATTTTTATTTTTTTTGCTTTTCCGTATTTTTGGAAGTTTTTTTTAAAAAAAAAAAAATCTATATGGGTTTAAATACATGTGGAAGTCTCGTGAGCACTGTATTAACCATACAAATGGCTTAATTTCACTTTATACCCTTAAAATATAATTATTCCATTTTGTACCACAATATTTTCAACCACCTTAATATTATCGAAAAAAGTTGTTCCAACTGCCAAAAAAGCAGGGTTTGGTATTTATGATAATTTTCCATTACTTTTACGAAACACGTCATTGTTTACTCTCTTAAATATTGAGCGAGTCTGAAAATATTTATCACAATGAAAGATGAAAAATAATTCAATTTTTTGTTCAAACGTCACATTATTAATTGTTTGCAGATGGAATGACATATGGGAAACTTAGAAGCATAACTACCCACAACAGTTCTCAAACCTACACTATAAGTTTCTAGAGACCATGAATTAAATTTTTATTTGTATGCTATATTTTGTACGATCAAATATTAAAAAAAAATTGAAAAATTTCAGTAACATTTGTAAAATTTATAAATCAAAGAAAAAATTGAGTGTATACTGTTCCTTTACGACTATCCCAACAAATAGAAACTTTTCGTTATTGTGGTGGAGACATATCAAATTTTGATCAAAATATTTTCGGGCTCGTTCAACAATAAATTGAGAAGAAAAAAATGATATGTAAATATTATATAGGTTTTTTTTCATAAATACCAAACTTGTCATTTCGAGGAGTTGGAATGACTTTTTTCCGGAGATTCCAAAGTATTTGAAGACATTGGGGTGTAAAGTGAAATTATTAAACTATTTTGAGGATGCAAAGTTAAAAAAAGAAGCTACTTCCGAGGTGCAAAGTGGAATTAAGCCTGAGCCACTTGCAAAATAATGGTGAATACCATTTTAGCGTCCTCTTTATGTAATTTTTTTTAAAAGTTTGATCTTATTTATGTTTTTCTTGATATTTTACTTTTCCCTTTTCCGTTATTTATTCAACTTTACTCATTTTAAGGCAGCGTCGAACTCACGTAAATTGTTCGTGACCATTTTTTTAGTTGATTAAATCTCCTAGTTAGTCCCCCATCAATACATTTCTCACACTTTAATTAGTTCCTTTTCTTCGAATACATCATTTGAATCCCTAATGTATATAATCATCTTAAAATGACCATCATTTAAACATTTCACTAATTATAATTGAAGTAGATGTAACAAAAATTAAATTAAAAATAAAATCATCTACTCATTTTTATAAGTTAGGCATTATTATTGGTAACACCACATATACATAATTACGACACAAGAATTACTACTATAAGAGGAGGAATGATGAAGATTTGGATTTCTTCAACTCATTATATTTCTGTTAATTTAATTACCATTTTGTTTAAGCCCATAAACAATTATGAAACCGCGTGGGTTGTAAAAGAAGAACTATTATCATATAGCTTTAATGTGCAGTTTCCCATTTCTGCATCAAACCAACTAAAGTTACTTCTTTCTTGAATTATGTATTATTACTTCTTTTGTGTCACCAATTATTACTCTCCTTTTTTTATTTTTATTTTCCCAAATGGTTTTAGTTGAAATAATTGTTTCTCGGGTGAGCAATTTCAAATTTGAACAAGCACTAGAGTATGTTGAAAATAAATGAAAATGTTGAATCATCTCCAACAAGCACTAGCACAAAAATAAAATTAATAAATAATGAGAGCTAATTATCTCATTCATTAGTTACAACACATTGTTCAAGTAAATAACATCACATTTCATTATAGTTGGCTAAAAAATATTTGCCATTTTGACAGAATTTGTGAGTTCTTAAAAGAATATTGTTAGTATGAAGATCAATAATTTATATCAATTCAGTAGCTTTTAATTAGACTTCATACTATTATTTTTTTTTGACTGAAATATTCATTTAAGATATCTCTCCTTTTTTTTTTTTTTTTTGGATAAATTCTCTTTGATATCCCTTGGACTGTATAATTCAAATTACAATATAGTTTTGAATTATTTTACTTGATCAAACCTTAAGAGATTAGATATATTAATACCTCATCAAAGAATTAATACAAGTACCAAGACCAACTATGTAAGTTTGTTGGACCTGAGTTGTTCATATTACTTATTTATTTTTAATGTATCAGCTGGGCCCAGTTTCAAAAGGGCTAAAATAATAAATCGAAATAGCTGGGCTGCTTGTTGAATATGACCAGCCCAAGTTGGCACTTAAGGCCCGGTTCGGTTCAGCAGATTGGTTTTGAACTGATTATTTTTTAATATACTTACTCTATCTAGGCTAGGCCATATTGTATAATACCTGGGCTACCCAAGGTGTTGCAATTGGACCAATTAGGCGGTTTGGCCCACAAATCTCTGGGCAGCCCGCCTTTTTTATCGGTCCATCCAAACGCCATTTAAAGGGCCGATTAAATAATGAATCAGGCCCTATCTTCCAAACCAAACTAGGCCTAAATAATTTCATTTTTTATTTGTTTTATGAATAACTATGAATCACAAGAGACGGAGCCAGAATTCGAATTAAAGGGGCTGCTGAACTAAGTCAAGAGGACTTATTAAAAAAAAAAAAACACTAAGTCAAGAAGATGTGCAATTTAAATATTTGTATATTTAAATTTAAATAATAATTACCAGTTTTTTTTTTTCTTTTTTAATTCCAACTTGTTATCGATTGTGATTTATTGTCAATTTGATCAGTTTTTAATTCAATAAATCAGAAGAATGGAATGGGGGTTGCTGTTTTTGGTGCTGAACAAAACAAAAACTTGTATACGCTCGCGGAATTTTGCTCATAACGTCACATCATATGAACATTTGCATGGGGAGCACGTGCAATAGGAAAATGTCTTTACAGAGAAAAAAATTATTCGGTAACCATGGGAAATTTTACTATTTTAAAATACAAAATAGATTTTTTTTAAAATAATTTGATTCCACTATTCTAATGTTCTTTTTTTTTTTTTTTTTTTTTACATTCCACTATTCTAATGCGAAAATATTAATTAATGTTGTAGCTTGAAATATTTTTCTTTTTATCTGTTAGATTGTGTATATATAATTCGGATCGAATCAGTGGCGGAGCTAGAATTTTTTTTCACCGGGATCCTTATAAATTAATGAGTATTGTTTAAAAATATAAAAACAAAATCAGCAAAAAAAATAAAAATATGATCAAACTAATTCAAACTCAAAATAAATTAAATGAAATGATAGCATTTTTTTTACAAATATCCACGTTAATTTGTCATAGACTGAAATCGTTGCATGATTGAATCATCTGTAACGATATCAAATACAACTCTATATAAGTAATTATAGAGTCATTTAACCATTCATTTCTCATCCGATTCTTCAGTCGATTTTTTATATACTTCATAGTAAACAATGCCCTCTCCACAGACGTTGTTGCAACTGGCAAAATCATTGTCAATTTAAAAGTGAAAATACAAGAGGATATACAATGTTCCTCTTTGTTTCAACTAATATTTTTTAGTAAGATCACCAATTCCTTTTAATTTTAAGAACTTTTCATCTGACCGCATATCGACAATGTAGTGTTCAGTTATAGTATGATTCAAATTACAAAATAAAAAAAAAAATTAGAATTTGAGTTAATGTCCATTTTATAACTCTTAAATTTGTCAAACTCTAATAAACATTGGACCCCTTTATTTAGAAATTTAATTTTGATTGGGAGTTCACTAAAAGAAAAGCATAAATTATCTTAAAGTTTAATATAAATTTATTAATTTACCATATAGAATATATATATACATGGTTTAGGAGTAAAATTTCAAGGGGTCCATGCACCCTCTTGTCTATAATATCTCTGCGCTATAGATCGAATAGTGCAAAGAGTATAGGTCTTCTTCAGTGTAATGTCTTCAGTAGGATTCGAACTTGAGTCTCGTCTCTGGGAGTCGCAGATCAGTACCACTTGACATAATCACCTTGAAATTTAGCTTGAAATATTCATGTAAATTTTTTGAATGCTGGAAAGAAAATACTAGTAATTTAATTGCTGAATAATTCAAGTTAATTAACTTTGTAATGATGCAAAATTATGTCATGTCCTGGACAACTCTGACAATTCTACCGGACACAACCAAGTTTTATGGTATTATATTTTTTAATAATAGAACACTCATAATTAATTAAAATGTAAATGAAATCAAATACTAAGTACAATTTAGTATTATAATACTATTAAAGAGTAAATTAACACTAGTGGCTGCATTAAAGAATGATGAAATTGTAAGTACATTGCATCTTATAATATTAGTTGTTCAAACTAATAGTATAAGATCAAGTTAAATTAGGGAGATCCCATCAAGAAACCAATCAAATTAACCAAAGATTCAACCTTTTCCCATAATTAAATACATTTAGAGAATATTCAAGTGTGTACAAAGATGGGAAAAGTGGCGGTGGCGGCGTCAGTGGTTTGCACGGCGGCGGTATGTGCGGCGGCGGTGTTGGTTGCGCGGCAGCATATGAAAGGTTCAGGCAAGTGGGCCAAGGTGGAGGCAATTCTGAGGGAGTTGGAGGATGAGTGTAGGGCCCCCACCGCCAAACTCCGTCAGGTGGCCGACGCCATGGCGGAGGAGATGCACGCCGGCCTAGACTCCGATGGAGGCAGTAAGCTCAAGATGCTCGTTAGCTATGTTGACAAACTCCCCAAAGGGTATAATTTCTTTTTACACACAAATATAATAGTAGTTTTTTTTCTTTTTTTAATATTGATTTGGTTATCCAATTTTAGTTATTTGGGTTCTTTGCCAATTGCAATTTCCGGCAATCAAGAATGAGTCTTTAGAGTTTTAGAGTAAAAGGGGTGGACTTTCGGACTTTCCACCTTTTATTTAATTTTAGTCAAAATTTGGGAAAATGATTATCTGGTCTTAATTGGAAAATATTAATTGTGAGAGCTCATTTATACATAAGTTTAGATCCAACTTCCAATCTTGTACTGCTGTTACAAGAAGGTTAAATTTGGTTCCTGGATTTTAGCGAGTAAAAAGAATAGGAAATTACTATTTTCTTGCATCAAATGATGTAAAATTGAGCTTCATTTTTTGTTCATTTTATTTCCTTGTCATTTTCTCACTGAAATTCAAGAAGGAAAGATAGCCTAAGGCTAAGAGATTGTGGACTTGTGGCAATGGTTTCGATTTTGGAGAATTGCATAATAGGAAGCTTCACATTATTACGTACATATAACCTTCATATATGCTGATTGGTCGCATGTAATGTGTTTTAACTATTTTTAATTTTTAGGTATATTATAATATGTATTAGAAATAATTGCTAGTTTAGCACATGTTGTTTGAATTTATTAAGTGTATCGAAGAGACGGAAAGAATGTTTTTACTACGATTTATAGTTCTCATAATCACATCATTTGCAGTGAAAATCACTGCATGTGGCACATCAACAATTTAATGGTTTACTATATCTGTTTTATTTCTTAATGGTCTAATTAAATATATGTCCATAATTTACTTAATGGATTAAATATGTTTAAGTATTCCCTTTCCTTCACTAAATTCCAAGTTCCAAACATAACATTAGTGTTTTTCAAGTGCAAATCCTTTCTTGCTGATGATAATACGAGCTTGTGTCTCTTATTCATGAAAATAAATTGTGCAAAAACTAGTGTGTGGCTTTTCATACCATAAATCGAGTCCATGATTCATCAATTTTGTGATCAGGGATGAAAATGGTGTATTTTACGCATTGGACCTTGGTGGAACAAACTTTCGTGTTATGAGGGTGCAATTAGGCGGCAAAGAAGGCTTGATCAATAAAGAATCCGATCAAGTTTCAATTCCTCCACATTTGATGGTTGGATCATCTCACGTAAGTTCGCACATTGTATTATGAAATTCTTTTTTACTGTTCCATGCTTTGATGATAATTTAGATGGTCGTAAATTCAGGAATTATTCGATTTTATCGCTGCCGCACTTGC
Organism: Penstemon eatonii; assembly: GCA_038501285.1. Classification (NCBI taxonomy): domain Eukaryota; kingdom Viridiplantae; phylum Streptophyta; class Magnoliopsida; order Lamiales; family Plantaginaceae; genus Penstemon; species Penstemon eatonii. Next base: position 2,176,331 of record JBCEGF010001339.1, read on the forward strand.
AAAATTCATCGCCAAAGAAGGTGAAGATTTTAAACTTCCACCTGGTAGAAAAAGGGAGTTGGGTTTCACCTTTTCTTTCCCTGTTAGGCAATTGTCGTTAGCGTCTGGAACACTTATAAAGTGGACTAAAGGCTTCCTTATAGAAGACGCGGTTAGTTTCATTTCTTTTGTTTTATAGAATTCAATTTATTGTCTTTTTACCTTTTAGCTCGTTATCCACTAGTTCAGATTTTCAACATTCTTTTGCAATGCCAATTGGTAAATAGGTAGGCCAAGATATTGTGGAAGAGCTGAAGAAAGCAATGGAAAGAATCGGCCTCGATATGTCTGTGACTGCTTTGATCAATGATACAGTTGGTACATTAGCTAGAGGAAAATACGATAATCCAAATATTATTGCTGCTGTGATTTTGGGTACTGGAACCAATGCTGCATATGTTGAAAAAATACACGCGATTCCAAAGTGGCAGGGTCCAACACCTAAATCAGGAGAAATGGTAAGAGTTTTCTCAAAATTTCGGCTATGATTTATGCTTGCTATCGACTGAGGTTGCACATTGTTTTTGAAGGTTATAAATATGGAATGGGGTAATTTCTGGTCATCACATCTTCCACTCACAGAATATGACCAAAGTCTCGATTCTGAAAGTTTGAACCCTGGCGAACAGGTAGCGCTATAACAAAGGCAATAACCTAGTAGTTTTAACATTTTTTTATAGGATCGGTTCTAAGCAGTTCATGCAAATGGCAGATTTTCGAGAAGATAATCTCTGGCATGTATTTGGGGGAAATTGTCCGTAGAGTTTTGTGCAGGATGGCTGAACAAGCATCCTTTTTTGGTGATACAATTCCACCAAAGCTCAAAATTCCCTTCATATTGAGGTAAAAGATGCGCATCAATCTGTGCCTCTTTACTTGACGTTGACACTTGGTCCCGTATATGGTTCTTTAATACAAGAGTGTAACCGAGTTTGCAATGCAGGACTCATGTTATGTTGGCCATGCATCACGACACCTCTTCCGATCTCAAAGTGGTTGGTTCCGAACTGAATGCTATTTTAGAGGTACACAAGCAAGTTATATTTATACATGTCCATCTGTTCATAATTCTCTCTTATTTTACTTGAAAATCAAACGAGGGGGATTGGCATATAATGACAGGTGCCCGATTCTTCATTGGAAATGAGGAAAACGATAGTGAAGATATGCGACATTGTTGCCTCACGTGGGGCACGTCTAGCTGCTGCTGGGATAGTGGGTATTCTTAAAAAACTCGGATTAGACACCGTAAAAGAGGGAGAGAAACAACAGAGGTCGGTCATAGCATTGGACGGGGGAGTTTTTGAGGGGTATACCAAATTCAGGAATTGTACGGAAAGCACTCTTAAAGAGCTACTAGGCGAAGCTGCTGAGAACTTTGCTGTCCAGCTATCAAATGGTGGCTCGGGAATTGGAGCTGCGCTTCTTGCAGCCTCTCATTCACAGTACCGTCAAGTTCATGAGTTGTAATCTCCGCATTACATGTTTTATGGTACTTTATTTTTCCGTGGTTTCTACTTATGTAGGAATCAATGTAGCATTTGATGTCTGTATATACTAATATAGAGAACAATATAACATTTTTATTGAACCAGAAGTTTTGCTTTTCTACATGAACATTCCCAAATTCCCAATACACCAAATTATAACATTACAATAAACATTAAAACCTTACCAAGTTCAGATTACGATTTCGAACTCCCCGAATCAAGGGACACATTGTTGAGCCTCTCGAACGCCAAAACAAGCGCTTGAGTACCCAAATCGCCCTCGCCTTGCGCCTTAAGCGATAGTACAGCTGCTGAGCCAATGCCAATCCAAGCAAAAGCCAAACCTTCCCTAACTATATATATAATCCCTTCATCCCAAATTTTTTAATCTTTTAAATAACTTATCAAGTAAAAATTTTATATTTATAGAGTTTTAAACCTTATAAATATAAATAATATATATGATGTAATATAATATTATTAAAGTATTGTTGAAATACGTTAATTAAATTATTTATTACTATAATTTTTAACAAATTGATAAAATTACTGGTTAACCGTAAAAAAATTGGGTGGATGTAGAATTAATGATGGTATTCTATATTCATGAACCATTTTTCATTCCTATTAGAATATTCTCGTTGGCTTTGGTAGTGATATTAATAGTTTCAATTAAAGGGGCTGAACTAAGTCAAGAAGATGTAGAGCCTGTTTGTCTCGCTTTTCTGAAAAAAATTTCAGTTTTCGGAAAGGCCAAACAAACAATTCAACCACTTTCCCAATTAATTAGCTACAGTAATTTTTTTCTCAAATCACTCACCGAAAGGCCAAACAAACATGTCATTTTTCTACTCTATTTCTATTTCTCTCTATATTAGAAAAGTCAAAAATTGAGGCTACTTTCCCAAACAACTCTCCCAAAACCCAAACAAACAACATTACGCAAATCGAGATTATTTCTCAAACCTCTACCACTTTTCCAAACCACTCTCCGAAAGGCGAGACAAACAGGCCCGTACAATTTAAATATTTGTATATTTAAATAATGTTTACAAGTGTTTTCTTTTTTAATTCCAACTTGTTATCGATTGTGATTTATTGTCAATTTGATCAGTTTTTAATTCAAGAAATCAGAGGAATGGAATGGGGGGTTGCTGTTTTTGGTGCTGAAAAAAAATAAAAACTGGTATACGCTCACGGAATTTTGCTCGTAAAGTCACATCATACATGTGCATCACGTGCAATAGAAAAAATGTCTTTACAATCTGCAGTCTTTTTTTAGAGAAATAAATTATTCGGTAACCACGGAAAATTTTATTTTAAAAAATCATGGTACTTTCGTTTGGCGTTTTCTAAATTTTTTTTTTTTGAGAAATATTAAATATATATTTTTTTAAATAAAATTTTTTATTTTTTTATTTTATCAAATTTATTCATCAAAAATCAAATAAACAATAATTTCCTTATCTTTGAGCAAAACTTATACAAACTTTGCTCTCTGATTTGACATAAAGTAATTTATTTTTTACACAAGTTATCTCAAATAAAAAACATGATTTGACATAGAGTCTCGTATATCTTACATCTATAACATAACTATTAAAAAAAAAAAAACATACGACTACTTTGTTTCTCAAATTACTCTATCTCAAAACTCAAACAAACAACATTGCACAAATTGAGATTATTTCATAAACCTCTATTACTCTCTGAAACTACTTTCCCAAACACCAAACAAACTTGTCCATATAAATTGGAGAAAAATTAATGTTAAATCTTTGATTTTTTTTTTTTGTTTCCCAAGGGTTTAATCACTTTCGAGGCGCGTCAGACACATAAAGTGATAATCAACAGGGATTCGAACCTGAGTCCGCTACTTTATAATGATTAATCTCTTCCGCTAGATCAATCACATGTTGGTACGTTAAATACTTAATTTGATTCCAATGTGCAAATATTAACTAATATTTTAGCTTGTATTAGAATTCACCACATTGATTGGGCTAAGTCCACTTACTTGGCTTGGGCCTAACTCAACCTCAAAAGCTAGCTTGTAAGGTGAGGATTGCCCAAGTCCTTATAAGGTGGACTTAACTATTGTTTTCAACCAATGTGGGACATTTAGTCTCAATACTCCCCCTTCACGTGTGGGCGGGCAGAATGTGTGGGTGAAACAAGCCCAACACGTGACATATGAAAGCCCAATCTTGTGAATTATTAACATGTGGGTAAGAGTCCAACACGCGGATTTGACCAGACCGTGTGGATCCCAACACGCGGATTTTCCAGACCGTGTGGGTGAAGAATAAATCCCATCATGCGCGCAAGGAAGAGCCCATCACGAAAGGAGGTGCCCACTTCAACCTGGGGCTCTGATACCAAATTAGAATTCACCACATTGATTGGGCTAAGTCCACTTACTTGGCTTGGGCCTAAGGTTTGGGTTAGGCCCAAGCCAAGTAAGTGGACTTAACCCAATCCATATGGTGAATTCTAATAGCTTGAATTATTCGTGTAAATTTCTTGAATGCTGGAACGAAAATACTAGTAATTTAATTGCTGAATAATTCAAGTTAATTAACTATAATTCAAGTTAATTAACTTTGTAATGATGCAAAATTATGTCATGTCCTGGACAAGTCTTACATTTATACCGGACACAACCAATTTATTAATAGAATAGAACACTCATGAATTAATGAAAATGAAAATGAAAATGAAATAAAATATAATTTAGGATTATAATACTAGTAAAGAGTTCGTAACACTAGTGGATGCATTAAAGAATTAGGAAAGGGCAAGTACATTGCATCTCTAATCCACATGTGAACCAACTAGTCCATTTACAAACTTATTAGGTTAATTAATGCATTAAATCATTTAAACTTTTTTGATGCATATATAACGTCATGTAATCAGGGATTAAAATTTTCATATTTTTTATTTAAATCAAACGAAACGAAAATAAGATGTAATTTCAAAACTATTTATTTGCCTTGAAACTCTCTTATTTTCTTAATTTGATAATCTTTTTTACAATTTTTCCTTAGTTTCTAAAATATTTTCAAAAAATCTCGAAAATTCCAATATTTAGTTGACCAAATCATACTCTCGAAACAAAATTTTAATTTATAGGTGTAACAACTAGAGATATTTACCAAAAGTTAAATGATTATAAGATTTTATTTCTAATTCATAAAATTTAATGAAATAGATTAAATTATATTTGTATAAGTCATCCATTGAAAAGCGTTGGTCATAAACTAATTCAACTAATTCTTACAAATTTGTACCAAAAAAAAAAAGCCTAATTCTTACAAATCAAGTTTGACCACACCAATCTATTCATATGGTAACAGGAATAAATTTATTTTATGATTGGAATTTAATAACAATTTCAAATCATAAAATATATGCCATTGATTTGTCTTGTAATTGGATAAACGCGGCTAATTTGAACAATAATTTCCCAATAGTTCTTACCTCAAAAAGGAAAGTGAAAGAGAACAAATCGAGTAAAAATAGGATTTAGATTTGGATAATGTAAAGAAAAAATTAAGCAGAACTTTTGCCCAATTCGAAATAAGTACAGAGTATATGCATGCGCTCCTAAATATCGGTTTTACCCTTCATCCCTGTCCTCCTTTTCTTCACCTTTTATTTAATTAATTGTTTTCCTCGATTTTCAGTGTAAAACAAAAAATATCCTTTTCACGTATAAAGCATAAAATTCTTACATTTATTTCTTAAATTGTTCAAACTGATTTTTAGTATAAGAATAAGTTAAATAAAGGAGATCCCATCAAGAAAACCAATCAAATTAACCAAAGATTCAACCTTTTCCCATAATTAAATACATTTAGAGAATATTCAAGTGTGTACAAGATGGGAAAAGTGGCGGTGGCGGCGTCAGTGGTGTGCACGGCCGCAGTATGTGCGGCGGCGGCGTTGGTTGCGCGGCAGCATATGAAAGGCTCAGGCAAGTGGGCCAAGGTGGAGGCAATTCTGAGGGAGTTGGAAGATGAGTGTTGGGCCCCCACCGCCAAACTCCGGCAGGTGGCCGACGCCATGGCGGAGGAGATGCACGCCGGCCTAGACTCCGATGGCGGGAGTAAGCTCAAGATGCTCATTAGCTATGTTGACAAACTCCCCAAAGGGTATAATTTCTTTTTACACATAAATATAATAGGAGTAGTATTTTTTTTATTTTTTTAATATTGATTTGGTTATCCAATTTTAGTTATTTGGGTTCTTTGCCAATTAATTTTCAGCAATCAAGATTGAGTCTTTAGAGTTTAGAGTAAAAGGGGTGGACTTTTGGACTTTCCACCTTTTCTTTTTTTAGTCAAAATTTGGGAAAATGATTCTCTTGTCTTAGTTGGAATTTTTTAATTGTGAGAGCTCATCATACATAAGTTTTGTTGTGTACTAATTTGTCTGTGGATCCAACTTCCATGCTTGTACTGGTTTTCGAGAAGGTTAAGTTTGGTTCATGGATTTTAGTTAGTAAAATGCTTAGGAAATTACTTTTTTCTTGCATCAAATGATGTAAAATTGAGCTTCATTTTTTGTTCATATAATTCCATTTTCCTTGTCATTTTTCTCACTGAAAATAAAGAAGGAAACATAGCCCAAGAGAATGTGGACTTGAGGCAAATATTTCGATTTTGTAGAATTGCTTAATAGGAAACTACATATTATTACGTACATATAACCTTCGTGCTAATTTGGTACTTGTATGTGTTGAAACTATTTTTACTTTTTTTAGGTATTTTTATAATTTGTATTAGGAATAATTGCTAGTTTAGCACATGTTGTTTGCAGTTGGCTATGAGTTTACATTTTAGAAACTTCACAACCACCAGTTGGTTTGGTCAGCGTATACATTAACTTAATTACAATTGAATTTATTTAGTGTATCGAAGAGACGGAAAAAATGTTTTTACTTTATAGTTCTTATAATCACATCATTTGCAGTGAAAATCACTTCATGTGCACATCAACAATTTAATGGTTTACTATATATCTTAATCGAGTCCATGATTCATCAAATTTGTGTTCAGGGATGAGAATGGTGTATTTTACGCGTTGGACCTTGGTGGAACAAACTTTCGTGTTATGAGGGTGCAATTAGGCGGCAAAGAAGGTGTGATCAATAAAGAATCCGATCATGTTTCAATTCCTCCACATTTGATGGTTGGATCATCTCACGTAAGTTCTCACTTTGTAATGTGAAATTCTGTTTTTACTGTTCCATGCTTTGATGATAATTTAGATGGTCGTGATTTCAGGAATTATTTGATTTTATCGCTGCCGCCCTTGCAAAATTCATCGCCAAAGAAGGTGAAGATTTTAAACTTCCACCTGGTAGAAAAAGGGAGTTGGGTTTCACCTTTTCTTTCCCTGTTAGGCAATTATCGTTAGCGTCTGGAACACTTATAAAGTGGACTAAAGGCTTCCTTATAGAAGACGCGGTTAGTTTCATTTCTTTTGTTTTATAGAATTCAATTTATTGTCTTTTTACCTTTTAGCTCGTTATCCACTAGTTCAGATTTTCAACATTCTTTTGCAATGCCAATTGGTAAATAGGTAGGACAAGATATCGTGGAAGAGCTGCAGAAAGCAATGGAAAGAGTCGGCCTCGATATGTCTGTGACTGCTTTAATCAATGATACAGTTGGAACATTAGCTAGAGGAAAATACAATAATCCAAATGTTATTGCTGCTGTGATTTTGGGTACTGGAACCAATGCTGCATATGTTGAAAAAATACACGCGATTCCAAAGTGGCAGGGTCCAACACCTAAATCAGGAGAAACGGTAAGACCGTAAGAGTTTTCTCAAAATTTCGGCTATGATTTATGCTTTCTATCAACTGAGGTTGCACATTGTTTTTGAAGGTCATAAATATGGAATGGGGTAATTTCTGGTCATCACATCTTCCACTCACAGAATATGACCAAAGTCTCGATTCTGAAAGTTTGAACCCTGGCGAACAGGTAGCGCTATAATAAAAGCAATAACCTAGTAGTTTATCATTTTTTTATAGGATCGGTTCTAAGTAGTTAATGCAAATGGCAGATTTTCGAGAAGATAATATCTGGCATGTATCTTGGGGAAATTGTCCGTAGAGTTTTGTACAGGATGGCCAAAGAAGCATCCTTTTTTGGGGATACCATTCCACCAAATCTCAAAAGTCCCTTCATATTGAGGTACAAAATGGTCATTAATTTAGTAAGGCGTGATTAAGTTAATTACAAAAGATTAACCGAGTCTGAAATGCAGGACTCCTGTTGTGTCGGCCATGCATCATGACATCTCTCCTGATCTCAAAGTGGTCGGTTCCAAACTGTACGATATTTTAGAGGTATACACTACTTCATCAGCTAGGAAGCAAGTTTTATTTGTCATCTATTCGAAATTCTCTCTTATTTTACATCAACTCTTGGAATTGTCTCTTATTTTAGCTAAATGCACCTGGTCTTGCCTAACTGGCAAAAAACCCCGTGTTAATTTTATTAGCAAAAACCATGTTTGAAATTCCTTCATAAGTCAATAGGGAGGTTATTGTTAATTTTTTAAGTGAACAGAGGGGTTATTGCTAAATTTCAAAGTTAACAGGGGTGATTATTGATAAATTCTTAGGTTAATAGGGGTGTTTTAACATTTTTTTTAGGGGAAGGCGGGCGAAATTGTTATTTTTCTTGCAAAATATGTACTCCGACACGGGAGTTTATCTTTTCCAAAATAAGCATATGGAGGGGGGGGGGGGGGGGTGGCGCGCCGGGGGAGGTTTGCTAATAAAAATAACATAGGTGTATATTTTTTGTTAATTAGGCAAAGCATAGGGAGTATTTTTACATTTCACTCCTTATTTTACTTGAAAATCAAACAAGGGGAACTGGCATTTAATGATAGGTACCCGATTCTTCATTGGAAATGAGGAAAACGATAGTGGAGATCTGCGACATTGTCGCCTCACGTGGGGCTCGTCTAGCTGCTGCTGGGATAGTGGGTATTCTTAAAAAACTCGGAAGAGACACCGTAAAAGAGGGAGAACAGAGATCGGTCATAGCATTAGACGGTGGATTGTTTGAGCACTATACTAAATTCAGGAATTGTTTGGAAAGCGCTCTTAAGGAGCTACTAGGCGATGCTGCGGATAACATTGTTGTCGAGCTATCAAATGATGGCTCGGGTATTGGAGCCGCGCTTCTTGCAGCCTCTCATTCACAGTACCTTCAAGTTCAGGAGTCCTGACCCTGATCTTGTACGATTTTATTTTGACGGTTTCTTTCTTCTAATTATGTAAGAATGAGTTGTCTTTTTCGCAATGTAGTATAGGGAGATATGCCAGGATATCAAATTCTTGGTCTCTTAAGATCAATGAGAATAAAGTTGGGGATTAAGATTGTTTTAAAATTAGTTTTGGTTAATTACTCATCTCAACACATTTTCTTCTGACCTTTGTTATGTGTTTTTTTTTTTGGTTTTCCAATGGTTTAATTCCTTTCGAGGCGCGTCGGACATATTATATAGAACATTCCAACAAGTATTCGAATTTGATAATAATAATGAGAATTGAAATGGATGCAGCGTGTGACGTTGTATATTATGAAATTTCATAAATATTATTCTGTAGTTTGATATATTTCCAGAGAGAATGCTGTTAGGAAAACAACAACCAGATTTAATGAAATAGCAAAAATAATGAACACAAAATTTACGTGGTTCACCCAAAATAGGCTACATCCACGGGCTGTTGTAGATCTTTTAATAAAAGAAGATAAATACACAGTGTTTACAAACACTCACAACTCTCGACTCACCAAAGAAAATTACTCACTTAATTTTCACACAAAATCTTTCACAGTTTAAGAAAACTCTCTGAAATTTTGCGCTCAAAATTTCTGCCTAAACTAAGCTTGCGAGAATTGATAAGGAAAGTTGAATCTGATAGTGTTGATTGGTGTGCCTTTGAACTGAATTGTGCATGGTATTTATAGGCTTCAAAGGGAACATTTCCTGCAAAATCTGTTGAGCAACTTGCAAAGGGAATTGATTTATTTCATCCAAATTCATGCATAAAAATTTCTTCTGTAAGTTTTGCAGAGTAACTTTAACTGATTAGTTGCAAGTAGCAATTGCAACTTGTCCAAACAATCAAGTGGTGGCCCCTACTTTAGTTTATTGTTATAACCTGTTTCAAGAATCTCTTTTTCTTACATACCCAAAATTATTGGCTCAAACAGGATTGCTAAAAAATGTCTAATAAATAAATTAAACTCAAAATATATAGCAGTTCTTTTCACTCATGAAGTATATGCACACACCCCTTAAAATCCTCAAAAAGGACAACGAAAGAGAGGAAAACGAGTAAATATAGGATTTAGATATGAATAAGGTGAAAGAAAAATAAGCTAATTCAAGAAGTATACAATATGATCAGACGAAGTTATATTTACTCATATATAGTGCTTGGCTAAATCTAAATACCCAACAGATTTATTGCAGGAGGAACGTTAAATTGTTTAATAATCATACTAGTAAATTTTTATGTGAAAGAAGAGTCCCTAAACATTTTAGAGGGTAATTTGCGAAAGGATCAATTTTTGTTGTTTTCTGCATAATTTTTTCCACCAAAACTTCCTTGTAATACTGAAAGTTTGCACAAAATTTCTTTGTACTTTTAAATGTTTGCACAAAACCCCTTGAAATTTTAATATATCTAGGGATACTTTAAGAAATTTAATTAAAAATTAACAGTGTTGGTAATTATAAAAGATTGAGTGTTTTATGCACGATTTTTGTAAGTACAAAAAAGTTTGATGAAAAAAAAAATCACATTCACAACATGAATTTCCATCTCTGTTTCATGTTATACACTACTTTTTAGTTCTTTAATTCTAGTGGATTATAACATTTAATTGAAAAAGGACTAGTTAATCATATGACTGGAAAAACCAATCAAATAACCAAAGGGTCAACCTTAGTGCATTCAAAAATTACATCCCTAGAATATTCATTCATCTACAGTTTAAAATGTGTAGGTTTTTGCTTGTTGGGGGTGATAGGTGGAAGAATAAGTGATTGTTAGCTACAGGATGAGGAAGGTGGCGCCGTGGCGGTGGCTGCGGCAGGGGTGTGCTTGGCGGTGGTGTTGGTTGCCCGGAAGTAGATGAAACCCTCATGGAAGTGGGACAAGGCGGAGGCCATAGTGAGGAAATTGGAGGACAAGTGTTGTGCCCCCACCGCCAAACTCCGGCAGGTGGCCAACGCCATGGCGTAGGAGATGCATGCCGGTGGTGACGCTATGTTCAAGATGCTCATTAGCTATGTTGACAACCTCCCCACAAGGTATAATTCCTTTATACACATTTAGATATTATTAATTCTTCTAACCCAAGGTGGTTGAGCCAAGTGGTAGTGATTTGCGACTCCTCGAGACGAGACTCAAGTTCGAATCCTACTGGAGACACCACACACTGGGGAGAACCTATACCCTTTGCTCTCTTCAGTCCGAGCTGTAAATACACAGTTTAGTAGATAAAACAAAATCTTCTATGTATTTGCGTTCTTGTTTTTTTTTTCCTTTCTTTTTGCTTTATAGATTTGGTTATCCAATTTTAGATATATCTTGATGCTTTGCCTATCAATTTCACTAATTTTCAGCAATCAAGATTCAGTCTTTACATAGCCCAGTGATTCATTAATTTTGCGTTCAGGGAAGAAGAAAGTTTATTTTATGCATTGGACCTTGGTGGAACAAACTTTCGTGTTATGAGGGTGCAGTTAGGCGGTAAAGAAGGTGTGATCAACAAAGAATCCGAAAAAGTTTCAATTCCGCCACAATTGATGGTTGGATCATCGCATGTAAGTTCGCATCAATTGAAATTTGTTTCTAATATTGCCAAGCTTCGATGATTCTTTAATGGGTCGTAATTTCAGGAATTATTTGATTTTATCGCTGCTGCACTTGTCGCCACAGAAGCAGAGGACTTTCATCTTCCACCCGGTAGAAAACGGGAGCTCGGTTTCACCTTCTCCTTCCCCGTTAGGCAATGTATCATTAACATCCGGAACCCTTTTAAAATGGACTAAATGCTTCTTTATAGAAGACATTTTATTGTCTTTTTTTGGTTTTAGCCCTTTATTGCTATTTAGTTTCTTTGATGTAAGAGAGCTGTAATTCACTAGTTAAATAGGTAGGACAAGATGTTGTGGAAGAGATGAAGAAAGCATTATGTCTGTGGCTGCTATGATCAATGATACGGTTGGAACATTAGCTAGAGGAAAATACAAAAATCCAAATGTAATTGCTGCTGTGATTTTGGGTACTGGAACTAATGCTGCATATGTCGAACAAATACACGCAATCCCAAAATGGGAGGGTCCGACACCTAAAACCGGAGAAATTTTCTGTCACCACAATACGATCGAAGTCTCGATGCTGAAAGTTTGAACCCTTGCAAACAGGTAACTTTACTAAACCTAGTAGTTATATTTGTCCATATGTTCAGAATTCTCTCTTATTTCACTTAAAAATCAAACAAGGGGTATTGGCATATAATGACAGGTACCCGATTCTTCATTGGAAATGAGGAAAACGATAGTGGAGATATGCAACATTGTTGCCTCACGTGGGGCACGTCTAGCTGCTGCTGGGATAGTGGGTATTCTTAAAAAACTCGGAAGAGACACCGTAAAAGATGGAGAGAAACAACAGAGGTCGGTCATAGCATTGGACGGGGGAGTTTTTTAGGAGTATACCAAATTCAGGAATTGTACAGAAAGCACTCTTAAAGAGCTACTAGGCGAAGCTGCGGAGAACTTTGCTGTCAAGCTATCTAATGGTGGCTCGGGAATTGGAGCTGCGCTTCTTGCAGCCTCTAATTCACAGTACCGTCAAGTTCATGAGTTGTAATCTTCGCGTTACATGTTTTATAGTAGTTTATTTTTCCGTGGTTTCTACTTATGTAGGAATCAATGTAGCATTTGATGTTTGTATACTAGCATAGAGAACAATATAACATTTTTATTGAACCAGAAGTTTTAACTTTTCTACATGAACATTCCCAAATTCCCAATACACCAAATTACAACATTACAATAAACATGAAGACCTTACCAAGTTCAGATTACGATTTCGAACTCCCCGAATCAAGTGAGACATTGTTGAGCCTCTCGAGCGTCAAAACAAGCGCCTGAGTACCCAAATCGCCCTCGCCATGCGCCTTAAGCGATAAGTACAGCTGCTGAGCCAATGCCAATCCAGGCAAAGCCAAACCCATATTTTGACACTCCCTCAAACAAATCCCCAAATCCTTGACAAAATGATTCACATAAAACCCAGCCTCAAAATCCCTTTCCAGTATCCTCTTCCCGTATAAATCGATCGATTTCGACCCCGCGGCTCCAGTTGATATAGCATTTAAGTAATCAGTCAAATTCAATCCTGCTTTATGTGCATATACCAAACCCTCACATAATCCCACCATTGTAGAAGCAATTGTTACTTGGTTTGCTAATTTACAAAACTGCCCTTTTCCAGGTCCACCCATGAAATACACTTTCCCCAAATTGTTTAATAAAGGAGTGAGTCGCGTAACTAGGGTTTCATCCCCGCCGGCGAAGATTGATAGTGCGGCCAGGCGGGCTCCGCGGTCACCGCCGGAGACAGGGGCGTCGATTGAGGAGCAGGATGCTGCGGTGGCCGCGGAGTGGATCTCGACGGCGAGGGAGGGGTCGGAGGTTGTCATGTCGATTAGGATGCCGCCGGGTTTTAGGCCGGAGAGGGCGCCGGTGGTGGGGTGGAGGATGACGTGGCGGACGTCGGAGGGGTAGCCGACGATGGAGAAGACAACGTCGGATTGGGAGGCGAGGGATTTGGGGGAGTCGGCCCAGTGGGCTCCTAAGGAGAGTAAGGATTGGGCTTTGGATTGGGTGCGGGTAAAGATTGTGAGGATGTAGCCGGCGTTGAGGAGGTGGGTGCACATGGACCGGCCCATGACTCCTGTACCGATCCAACCCAGTTTGGTGTTGGATGGGCTGATGGGATCAGCCGCGGTGGTGGTGGTGGTTGACATGGAGTAGCGGCGGAGAAGGGAGGGAGAAGGGAGAGTTTGGGTAGTTGACTGGAGTGAGCGGAGGAGTGATGATATTAGTCGCATGTGTCGTATCAGAATTTTGGTACATTTGTAATTTTTTATGAATTCGAGGTTGTCTTCGGTAATTGGGTCGGATAATATTTAAACACTAATTTTGATATCAATGCCGGAAATTGACTTAATTCCATTTTGCACCCTACAAATAAATGCGTTTTTCACTTTGCACCTTACAAATATTTTTATTTCACTTCCCACCCTGCAAACCACAATCTCATCTCAAATTGCACCCTCCATGATTTTCAGGGCATTTTAATCGTCAGAGTGAGGGCAAAATAGAGATAAAAGCTGAAAATCCTCAAAAACTTTTGAAACAACTATACAAAATTTTAAAAACCCATAATTATGGAAAAATGGAAGTAATTTTTTTGTATAATTTATCTCGAATTTCGTTAAACCCCAACTGTTTCATCTTGCTTCGTTTCTCCCTCTCGCTAAAAAAATCACACGCATTATACATCGCTCGCTACTGAAGGCGACCTATTTCTTCTACGTCTACATAACTAAATATTTATTCCTATACTTACAATGAACGCAGTGTCGGCCCAAGTGCTAGGCTATTTGGGCCGGCGCCTAGGGGCCCTCCGTATTTGGACCTTAGAAAAATTAAAAGATTAAATATTTTTAATTTTATTAATTTTATTAATTTTATGTACAAAACATGTATCTTGGCTCACTTGGTAAGACTTCTCTTGATGAGTGGGAGGTCTAGAGTTCAAATCTCAATGTTGAGTTTTATTCTTATATTTGATTGTTTTATATTATTTAACTTTTTTTTTTGTAATAATGTTCGTCTTTTTTATTTCCCATTCATCGTAATTATTCTTTTAATCATTTTTTCTTATTTAATGATTTCTTGTCAATTTTTTCCTTAATAAGTGCTTTAAAAAATATTCTTTCTTAATTATTATAAAAAGAATATAGTTTTTTATTAATAATATGATTTTTCGGCTTATTACTTTCTCACTTAGTACATTGTAAAAAAAAATTTCACCCACAATAAAATTGATCTAGCCCCGTCCATATTTTTATATTTATGTGTATCTTTTTATAAATGATTTATAATTTTTCCTTTACATGATAATATATAATTAATATAGTTAATATAATGTCACGAAATGAAATAAAGTCAAGCAATCAATTATGATATTTGTAAAAGAATGAAATAGAGTTAAGGATGTGCATATACTTACAAAATTTGCTTCGGCTAAAATAATATTTTTAATATTAAAAATTATACAAAAAAATTCACAGTTGAATCTTTTAAAAGTTAAATAAGTTTGTTATTTAATTATCTAAGTAAAAATTAATATGTTAGATTTAATTATCTATCTAAAAAATAATATGTTCGAGAATATAATATGTCAATATTTAATTAATATTTTTGCCTTTAAAAAAATTAATTTATTATATTTTTTTATAACAAAGGGCCCCAAATTTGTAATTCGCCTAGGGCCCCGAATGTCTAGGGCCAGCCCTGAATGAACGAAACTAAAAACTACCTTGAACCCTCTGTTTCTTATGCATACGACTGGAAATTGGTTGTATTATTCTCTTTGTGTTTTAGTTTTAGCTATTTGGTTGTTGGTACTATTCTTAATATTTGTTTTGATTATTTTTGGTGCTTGATTACATTTCAGCAAGTGGGTTTTACATTTTACATGTGTGAGGTGATTCCTTTTTCTTGTAAAAAATAAAATGAAATGAATTGGGCCCTTTAATTTATTGAATTGCTGGTTTTTTTTTTTTTTTTTTTTCCCGCTATTACTAGGCCATTTCTGCGATGATTTGCTTGAATTATTTTCCTAATGTAAAGCCTAAACATTGTTCCTTATTAGTAGTTTTAAGGGGCTAATTTGTATGTAGAGGAGAAAATGGTGGAGCCAAGCTCTGTGCCAGTTTCTTCTCTTCTCTTTACTTGAATATATCTAATTTGCCTCCAGGAAACTTTCCGAAGTCATCTTCTTCTTTTGTTATATTGTACCATTACTTGAATTATTGATAATTTTCTGGATTACTTCACCAGTTCACCGTAGATAGAAAAGGAAAAAGAGTTGGGATTATTTATTGTTGTAGATGGAGAACAGGAGAAGCAAAAGGAAGGAGGATAAATGGTGATGTTTAATGTAGAGAAGTAAACATGGATGAGGTTTGGAATGGAGAGAAATAAGATTGAGTAATTAATGTGACTGGACAAATTTTCCCTCACTCCAATGATTAAAATGGCCTGAAAATCATTGAGGGTGCAATTTGAAGTAAGATTGTGGTTTGCAGGGTGCAAAGTGGGATTAAACCGCCGGAAATTCACACTTTCGACAATTCTTTGCTAAGTTCTAGTAATATTTAATTTGTAATATATATTTTCTCTGTTGATAATTTTTGTAATATATAACTTGACAGAAGAAACCGATCATTCAAATAAAATGGAAGTGACAAATTGAACAACTACTTGAATAAAACAAATTATATTGAGATTTTTATTTATTGTTTGTGCTTGACAGTACTGAATAAAAATATTTTTTTCGATAATTAGTTTATATAACAAAAATTAAACAAAACAATAGTTCAATTTACACATCTATCACAAAAAATTGAATTATATAAGTTTAAAGGACAAAAAGGGGCAAAGTTTTTGGAGAACGTCCAAGCAATCAAGTTATGGACGGCTTGGTTTGCACTTTGCATTATGAGATATGAACTTGAATTTTCATTTGGGCCCACAAGCCCAAAACCTTCGGATTTCCTCGATTAGGATGGCGGTATCCCAATCAAGAACCTCATCAACACAATTAACAACCAAAATGTTGGGAGGACAATCGCTTTCAAATTGAACAAAATTTGCACTGAAAAGTAAGCAATGGAACAAGGTTCCATTAGAGGAATGGCTTCTACAATTGTAGCATTTAGGCAAGGGAGGACATCATATTTCGCAAAGAGGATGGAGTCATGGTGGTTGAGAAGACTGATGGCCCATGCGGCTTTGCCATATTAGCCGAATTTCAGTTAGTTTTGGGTGGTTTTCAGCCGAGGTTCGAAGTAGCACTCAAGGAGGTGAAACGACACTGAGTTTGAACCTTGACATTAACAATGACATACCTTTGGATGCGCTGCAATCTCTCTTAAAAGAAGGGAAAATATATAGGAGTACTATTCCTCTCTAAATAATCAATGAAATACCAAGAAATAATATGAATGCATCATGGTAAGCAAATATAATTTTTTTATATCAATATTAATACAAGTCACCATTTTTTATTTCTCAAAAAAAAAATGAGAGAAATGCACTTTTGGTACACAGAAATAGGTCAATTCCCACTTTTGGTACACAGCTTTATGTGTCCAACACATTTGGTACACCTCTTTAATAAAGTTCGACACATTTGGTACAACCGTTAAATAAATTTCAAAATCGCCGTCAATTCGGTCACGTGACATCACGTGCACGTTAAGTCGACACATTTGGTACACATCTTTCTCTTCTACATGGCATGTGCCGCGCACATGGCTGCCCAGAATTTCTTAATTAAAAGGGTCGGGCAGCACCATTTTTACACCCACCTTCATCATTTTTCTTCTCTGCAATTGAAATTAGGGCAAAAAGTTTCCACAAAAATTAAAATTCTCATTTTTCCTTGAAAGAATGGCAAACTCGAGTGCAAGTTCCAGTGTTGGGCGTGTTCCCAACTCAACTCCGGTGTTGATTACGTGTTTCTGTCAAGAGCCTACAAAAGTGAAGACGTCGTGGTCCAAGGGCAACCCTGGGAGAAGGTTTCGTTCCTGCATCAACTACGATAGGGGGTTTGGATGTGGTTTTTTTAAGTGGGAAGATCCACCTATGTGTCCACGGGCTGTGGCCATCATTCCCGGTTTACTGCGGAAGAAGAATGCTTTGGAAGCTGAAATTTTGAAGGTGAAGATGCAGAAAAACTTGTTTGGGGCTTTGCTTGGTCTAACTTGGATGATTATAATCTGGAAGTTTTTATTTTTCTGAAAGTTGTTTTGGAGGTGAAGGTGAAGGCTGTAATATCCATCATTTCAGTTTATTAGTATCTCATTTTGGAGGTGAAGGGTGTAATTTTGGAGGTGAAGGTGAAGGCTGTAATATTTTTTTTAATTTCAGTTTATTAGTATCTCATTTTGGAGGTGAAGGGTGTAATTTTGGATTTATTAGTTTATTAGTAGAAATATTATGTAATAGTCTCAAGTATGTTAATTTAAGTATTTGGTTTAAGTTTTAAGCATGTTCTAACAGCTTCAAGCCTTCAAATATGTTATTTAAGTATTTTGGTATAAGTGTGATGCCATTTTTTTAGTTTAATTTTGTCAGTTTCAGTTTCCAAATTTATAACCATTTTGCAATCTTAACCATTGCCAAAATAACCACGTTGATGATATGTTGATGAAATATGCAAATTTTGACAAGAGCACTCAAAATAACCACATTAAAAATGGATTGGATATATGGTTGACAACTGATCATATATATAGACAACTGATCATATATATACAGCTGAATATGGAACACTCAAAATCTCAATACTCAATCCTTAAATTATAACACCAATCATAACACACATTAGTTATCCCAAAATATTACATAAAAAAGATTTTCATAGGTCCCAGAATGTACCTTTCAAACTTAACAAGAGCATTCAAAATAAGACCAATCATAATACTAATAGTTTGACTGGAATATTACATCAAAATATAATTAGTGCATAAAAACATACTAATCCAAGGTCACATATTTACTTCTTCATAGAACCACATTTTTTGGAAGTACATGCAGCTGACAAGTTTGACAATGTGACGTATTTCTTCCCATCCTTCATTATGACTGGAAATTGATGAGGGTTAGTTCCTCCATAAAAGGTTGGAGAATGGCCTCTTATGTTAGCAGGTGTGGGGCTAGCAGTGGGATGCAATCCTTGTGGCATCACTTGTGGGATCATAACATTTGGCCTTGTAGCATCACTTGTGGCAAATGCAACCTTTTTTCTTGGTAGGATTGCTGCAGTTTTCCCCTTTCCTTTAAATGGTTTATCCTATGTATATAAATAGAAATATTAACAGTAAAATAGAAATCATATTCAAATATACATTAAAAAAAATAGTTTACAAACCAAAAAACATAAAAAACATCACTAAAACAGTTTACAAAAAACAGTTTACAAGTAAAAGTTTGAACTGACTTACAAGAGTTGGAGCTACATCATCAGTTTGAGAGCTCACATTAACATCCACCAAACCATCACTTTGACTCTGTTTACAAACCAAAAAAACATAAAAATAAAAAAAAGCTGAAAATACTCAATTAAATAGAAATAGAAATATTAACAATAAAATAGAAATCATATATAAATATACATGAAAGTTAGAACTGACTTACAAGAGTTGGAGCTACACCAGCAGTTTGAGAGCTCAAATTAAAGCCCACGTTTACATCCACCAAACCATCACTTTGACTCTATTTACAAACCAAAAAATATAAAAAATAAAAAATAAAAAAAACAGCTAAAAATACTTAATTAAACAATAAAATGACATTATCTTACAACTGTTGGAGCTGCATCATCAGTAGCCACATTATCACCAAAATTTTCAGATATTTTCCTCTTTCTCACCTATAACAAAATTGATAATGTCAATCCACACATAATTTTTAATTTAAGATTAATTAACAACATAAACATAAATATACTTACTGAGGGTTCTTCTGACAAACAATCATACATTGGCATGTCTTCTGGCAAACAATTTTGAGTCCATTCAGCATCATCATTTTGACTTATAGGCATGTTTACTGGTACTTGAGTACCCTGCTCATTAGCAACATTTTCAGTAGTAGATTCTGGGCCTTCTTGAGTGCCCTGTTCCATAGCAGCAGTTTGAGCAGCCTGGGCCTGTCTTTTTCTAATGCATGACCTCATGTTGTGACCTTTCTTTCCACAATAAGAGCAACTCATTTTGAATGGCTGCTTGCTAAGTTTAGTTCTTGAATTCTGCCCCCCTTTGGATCCTTTACCTGTTTTGTTCTCATATGGCCCTGACCTTCTTGCTTTTGCAGGTCTTCCTCTTTTCTTTGCAAAGTTAGGTGGAAGAGGAGGTATACGTCCAGTCTTCTCCCACAGTCCAGGCCCATCAAGGGGTAATATAGCTGGCTCATATACTCTATTATATGTTTCCACATAATAACAGGAGTTCACATAATCCTCTGGATCATGGACCATGAAGCATATAGCACTCATTGCATGCATACATGGAATCCCACTTATATCCCATCTTCTACATGAGCAAGTATGTAGATGAAGGTCAACAGTGTAACCAGCCCCTTCACTACAGTGAACCTCAAAAAATCTATCACTTGATTTCATTGGAATGCAGTGAGCTGCCTCTTGCATCTTCTTCTCCAAAATTTTTCTAATCCTTGGGCATATTCTTTTGTCACCCCATCTCTTTAGTGCTTTATCTCTACACTCTTGAAGTCTGACCATTAGATATTGTCTAATCCACTCCAACATTGTCAAAATGGGCCTCTCCCTAGCCTCTAGCAAAACACCATTGAAAGATTCACACATGTTATTCAATAAAGAATCACATTTGGAGAAAGGACTGAAGTGAGATCTACTCCAGTGTTGGGCAGGTTTGTCACTTAACCATGTAACTAGAAGTGGATTAATGGCTACAAACTCATCCATTTTTTTCTGAAAATCAGGCATTGTAGTTGCCCTAGCAACTGCCCATAGAGCATTTTCATACTCATCACCTTTGAATTTGGCTTCCTTCATGTTGCCTATCATGTGCCTTACACAAAATCTGTTGTCACTCCCAGGAAAAACCTTTCCTAATGCTGGAATAAGACCCTTCTGCTTGTCAGACATAAATGTATAACAATCATCTCTTTCAATCATTAAATCTTCTTTGAGAAGTTCCAAGAACCATTCCCACGCAGATTTAGTCTCACTCCAAACAACTGCATAAGCTATGGGATATAAGCAGTTGTTTGGATCAACAGAAACGGCTGTGATCAATATCCCATCATAAGGGCCCTTCAAATGTGTCCCATCAATTCCAATAAAGGGCCTACATCCAGCTAGAAAACCATCCCTCAATGCTTTGAAACCCACATATAATCTGTCAAACTTCCTCTTACCATTGCTATCACATTCCTCTAATTGTTTCAATATCACAGTTGACCCTGGGTTTTTTATCTTCAACTCATTGATATAATCCCACAATTTATCATATTGCTCCTGGTGGTTTCCCTCTATTACAGTCATTGCCTTTTGTTTACTCCTATAAGCTTGAGTTTTAGAAATATGCACCTTTAACTCTCTGATGCATTCAAGCCTGAAACCCTTTACTCCTCTGGTAGGATCAGTCCTAAATGTTTCTTCATATCTTTTAGCAAGCCATTTTGATGTAAGATTCTTGCAATGAGGATCCATCCCACACTTATGCTCTGGCTGGTATTCTTTAATTATCCAAGTGTTTTCATCTTTAATTTTTGTACAGTGAATGTGCCATTCACACCCTTCTGCCCCACACTTAGCATATATTCTTTTCTTGTCATTGGTAGGGATTTTCAATGACCTCATTGTATTTATTGCATGTGAATGTACAGCATCTTTGAACATTTTCTTGGTGCTAAAGATCTGCCCCAAAGTGAAAGCTGGTTGAAATATATTTGCAGGATTGAACCTAGGGTGGCTCTCATTATCCTCATCCTCTGAATTACATCTCCAGTCCATCTCATCTTCACTTGATAAAATAGCATGATCATTTGAGTCATTATCAGATTCACTGTCTTCTTGTATGTTCATTCCTCTATTCTTTGCACCTTTATTTCCTCTAACTTCATCTCTGTTTTCTCCTCTAACTTCATCTCTGTTTTCATCTCTGTTTTCTCCTCTAACTTCATCTCTATTTTCACCCATGGCTTCATCTCTGACTTCATCTCTGTTTTCATCCATGGCTTCATCAATGACATCATCTAAGTTTTCTTCTATATCTCTGTCAATGTTCAATTCATAGAGAGCATCATCATCTGAGAATTCATTTCCTTCCTGGGTATAGTCACCATCAACTGAGTCTTCATCACTCTCATCTTGTTGTGGTTGATCTTCTGCACCAACTTCATTTCTATGTGGTTGATCATTATAACCACCATCACAAACATAAGCATCAACCAAGGTATCCAAATCTTCTACTTCTTCAAGTTGAACCTTTTCACCTTCATGTACATTTACTTGTTCAGTTTGCACTACACTTTCATCTCCATTCTCAGTTTGAACCACATTAGGAGTGTTTAGAATCTCTCTTTCACCCTCCTGCCCCAACAACCTTTTCTGTCCCTCTAGAAACTCCAACACTATTAGTTTGTCAGCACTATAATTAGCCTTCTTGGTATGAAAAAGCTCCACATGGTCTATATATATTTCAACATCTTTTTTCATATCATACAACAGGAATAATTCAGTTTCAAACTTCATCCCTCTGAACATGTTTAAGGTGTCAATATAAAAATATTTCTTCAACCCATATAATCCCACCTCTTCACAAATCTTATCAAGTAGTTTCATTGATAGTACCTTTTTCTGAACATACTTAATAATACGTATGAGACCTCCTTCATACTTTGCAACTGGAAAATGACAAAACTTGCCTCCAAAGTGTAACTTCAAGGTGACTTCTCCCCCTGTAAAATCAAAACCATATAAAAATCAGTTTTTTATGTAAGGTAAAGAGACAAAATATAAGGCCATTGTCTCCTATTCAACAACACTACATTGAAAACCCTACATATGGACCCCGACAGTTGGGACCATGAACATAAACTAATAAAAAACATATAAAGTTGGGCAAGAATCCAACAGAAAAAATAAAGAATAAAGAACTATAACTATATATCCCTAAATTAAAAAAATATAATATCACCCCACCCACCCACGCCATTCTAGGACCACACCAAATCAAAAACAGTAAAGAAACATAACTTTACTTTAAAGCCAGACACTTTAAATGAGTTAAGTATACTATATTCAACACTTTAATTTACAAAAATACTTTATTAAAATACATACCATGTGAGTCACGATTTGGCTGCGGGAGCGGTGCCATTTTCAAATTTCAAAGCCCTAACCGGTCTCAGATGTAGAATTGGAACGGGGGGTTACAAAACCAGTGAACAATTTGCTTGAATTTTGAAGAGATTGAAGTGTAAATTTTTTGGGAAATAAAGTAGGGATTACGATTTGATTTCCTAAAATGAGAGAAGGTTAATGAGAGAAGGTTATATTCACTGCCCGTTCATTTTTTCTTTCTTTATTTTTTTTTCTGGGCAGCCATGTGCGCGGCACATGCCATGTAGAAGAGAAAGATGTGTACCAAATGTGTCGACTTAACGTGCACGTGATGTCACGTGACCGAATTGACGGCGATTTTGAAATTTATTTAACGGTTGTACCAAATGTGTCGAACTTTATTAAAGAGGTGTACCAAATGTGTTGGACACATAAAGCTGTGTACCAAAAGTGGGAATTGACCTATTTCTGTGTACCAAAAGTGCATTTCTCTCAAAAAAAAATGTAAGGGCAAATGTTCCATAATAATTATATAATTTGATCGAGATTTATGTTGATTAATCAACATTTTTGTGTACAAAATTATCACTGCAATCCCCCAAAAATAATCCCTAAGTTTGGCAAAATTTAAATCACTAATTTTCTATTCCCATTCATACGATTTAACCAATCGTACTAAATACCATCAAATTTCCACTAAATTAAACTATATAGTAAAAGAAAAAAATGAAAAAATAAGAATATATATATATAGAACAGATTTCACTTAAACTCGAATGTTGGTGGCATCGGCGAATCAAAGCTCTCTAAAATCTCCGTCTTCACCCCAGAGCCACCACTCTTCTTCTCCTCTTCCTTTCCGCCACCAAACCAACCTCCAAACCAAGACGACGTCGTCGACGGAATCTGCGCCACCTCTTGCGGCATCCCCTGGGCCCCACCGGGGAGATCATCCACGTACATCAGCTCCTCCTGCTGCGCACTCATCGCTTTAGTCATCATAATCCCCGCGCCTTCAATCATAGCCAATAAAACCCCGCCAAACAGAGCAGATCGAGAAGCGACTTTGATCCCCTGTCGCATTGACAGCAATCCGCCGGTGGCGGCGCCGGAGATTATCGCGTTCCAGGGATCCTCCTTCTGCCTGATGTAAACCGCGGTGCAATCGAAGACGGAGAATAGGCCTCCCCAGACGGCAAAGCTGCCTCCGACGCGGGGGGCGTTCATACGCACGGCTTGGGAGCCGCCGATGAAGCGCGCGCCGTTGGGGGATTGGTAGACGCCTTTTAGGAAGTGGAAGGCGGAGCCGCCGACGGTGCCCATACTGAAGGCGGAGCCGAGGTCATCGAGTATGCGGTCGGGACATGGCTCTCGTTCCTGAATCCCCATTTTTGTTTGTTAGTGAAAATTTTGACAGATTAAAAATTTGAATGAGGAAAAGGAGGAGCAAGGGTTTTACAAATTGCAATTGAAGAACTTGCTTGGAGGAGGGGTCAAATTTCAGCTGACCAAAGGGGTCCCGGATTGGATTTATAATGTTATTATAAATTTATAATACTTGAGGGAAAAGAAACTATTTGTTTAATTAAGTTGTCACTTGTCATGGTCATGGTCAGGGTCATGGTTTTAATTTTTTATGCAACCAAATTTTTGGTAAGAAAATTTAAAACGTAATAATAAAACTTTTTTTTTTTATAAATACAAATTAATCAGTAAAAGGTGCAAAGTCGATTGCTACAAAGCCTACAATAGTTTTCGGGCTACCGAAATTATAAAAGATAGTGAAGGAATAAAGAAAAAAGAACAATACCATTCTAATTACAAGTTTTTTCGGCATTTTTAATGTGAGATACTTTGATTCAAGCCTTCCTTGAGATAACTTGTCAGAAAGTGACACGTGGCTTAATTTAATTTTATTTTTAATAGTTTAATATGTGAATTACAAGTTTACCCTTATTAATAAACAAATGTATCTAGTTTTAATTCATGTAGTTTCCACGATCAGTTCTCAACTCTCTCTCTCTATTGATACTGAACATTGACTAATCGAGAGTTTTTGTGCTAAAATTAAATACGCCGCCACGCCGAAGTAAGATCTGCCGGAGACAAAAAGAACTGGCCATTTTATTATGCAATTGATTGGCATAAGAGTGGGTGGTTGATATTTTGAAGGATTCGGGTGGTTGGGAGAAAAAATTTGTGGAGAGGAACAGGAGATTGTTTTGAAGAAAAATTAGTTCTACGCTAATATTTTTTTCTTTTATATAAGGTTATTATCGTCATTGTGACTGTACAACATTTTATTGTACATGTGCAAAATTATCATAATTATTTGTACAGTTGCACAAATATTAACGATCTAGATCTACTTTTTTTAAATTTAAAGGCTCAGATTGACATATCTCAAGAAAGGTCACCTATCATGGAATCTTATTTTAGAATTGGGGAAGTTTTTTCCCACATAACTAAGTTATGTGCGCAGTGGCGGAGTTAGACGAATTTCCTTTGGGGGGGGCGAGAATGTTCGGGGCGATGCACTAAATTAAGAAATAAAATAATATATTATCTTTGCAATGTTTTTGAGCAAATTCTTTTTAAAACTGTCAAGAATTACTCCCTCCGTTTCAAATTAATTGCCACATTTGGCTTTTTCACCCAGATTAAGAAACTTAATAATTAGTTATTTTTTTAAGATAAAGAACAAAAAGTATCGTTTTAATGATTGCTTAAGTCATTGATCTCTATGCACTCTGTTTTATTGTGTAAACCTATAAGTAAAAAAAATGGATAAAATTGAAAAAAGATTCACCTAAAAACAAAATGTGACAAGTAATTTAAAACATAAAAATTTTGCAAATATGTCAATTAATTTAAAAAGGGGGAGTAATTTTTTGGAGCAGTGCCTAAAATTAAATAGAATAATAAGAAGAAAATCCTATAATATAGGATTATATTCAATTTATGATTAGCAAAAAGAAAATAGAAATCCAAGAAGACATTTCATATTAAAATGCTGAAGTTGGATGTCGAAACCAGGCTGCAAAACTATTAAACAAGTTACTTACCAACAAAGCAAAGAATTCAATTGTGTAATATTCTATCAGTACTAATATTTATTCAAGAATTTCTTGGGAGCAAAGTCCCGGTATTTATTACCGGTCTTCATTGAGCTCCGCCATTGTATGTGCGACTTTGTTGACGAGCGAAGAGAATGTTTGTTGGGTGTATTAGTGTATATAAAAATACAATTTATATATACATATTTTTCTCTTATTTCTTTTTAAGATGCTTCAATATAATTATTTTTCTTGAGAATACCCTCTCACCATATAATCAATTCTTCAAAAACCTTTTTAAATAAATAAACCCCCGTTCATTTAAATGGACTCGGGTCATTTGTTTGATAATATTGAAGAAATTACTACGGAGTATAGTTAACACTTAACACTCAAAGGATGTGTACTAGGATAGAGTGCTTTCAGTTATAGAGTTAATGGCAATCTACCGTATCTGATATTCATAATGTTTAATTTATGTTTCTGTAATTTAAAAAATAGTATTTTATCCCTATAATTTTATAAAAGTTTCACATTTGTCTCCCTGATATTTTTATATATGGTAATTTACCCCTCTGTATTATGGTAAATGTGACAATTTATCTCCTATATTACAAAATATTTTTTATATCAACTATCAATTTCGACAAGTGAGTTATATACTGACCCAAGGGAGTATATTGCTTTTTCAAAAATTTCAAAAGATAATAAATTACTCCTTTTCAAATTACATGGTGATAAATTGTCATTAACCCTTCAATATACATATTAAAAATAGGATAGATTATTTTTAGTTTAAAAAATAGGATACTTTTAGCAACCACAAGCCACGAGTTTAATTTCATTGTGGCGGAAGTTCTTGCTATCTTGGATGCTAATGAATTCGTTTAAAGCCCATAAAGTTACGATATCTTTTGCTATCTTGAATGCTTGTTGTTGGATGGATTTATCTAAAACCCGAAAAAGTTAAATTTGATTTGAGAGTGATGTTTAAATGCTATATCCTCACTCAAGCTAATGTTGTTGGTTGGGCTTTGGTGGATGCACTCAAATGTTTATTTGGGGAAAAGTGGCACAAATGAAAAGTTTAAGTTTTTAACAGCATCTCCAACAATAGGCATTAAAGTCATTTTTGATACCCCAATTCAAAAAATGTTGAAAAAACTTGCTCTAGCAAGGGCATTATCCAAGAACCTATTTTTAAGTTCCCCCAATTTTGGCATCAAAAGTAATGCTTTTGCAAAGGCGTTACTTTTGCTAAAATTATCAACGGCTCTTTGCTGAAAATTATCAACGGCTCTATTTTGAAAAAGTTGCCAACGGTTAAAAAAAATTTCACTATAAAATTAGCCACAAAATTGAAATTAATCCACACAACTTCTAAAATCTAAAATAAAATTAAAAATCAAGAAGAGGTAATTTTGTTCATACATCAAAGGAAAGGTAATCTCTTCAATTTTGATATCAATTTCTTCAATTTCTTGCTTCAATCTTCAATATATCTCTTCTATGGAGAGGAATGAGTGAGTTTTAGGTGGCTTGATCTTCAATTTTTTGCTTCAATTTTTTTCTGTGGAGAGGCAGAAAAGAAAGTGAGAAAGAAAGAGAGAGAGATGAGCCGCTGGAATTGTGTGTGTTGTGTGTATACAGGTTTAATTATATTTATATATGTTTAGGTTATCTTAAGTGTGGTTTGGGCTTTTTATAAGAATTGAGCTTGATTTATTATTAACAATTATGGTTTTGACTTGCTGTGTATTTTTGTTATTTAGTTATAATGTTATTTTTCAGTTTAATTTGATACTTATATTTATTGATCATGTTCGTTTTTTTTGGTAGATGGATTATAATATGTACGGCATGTTCACTAGTCTTCTTAATGGTGAGCCACAGTTTGACGAAAATCTTTACTTTTAACTTAATTTGAAGTTAACTAAATTTTAATAAATTAAATTTAAATTAATTTGAAATGATGCTCCAATTCTAATGCTTATTGCTGGAGCAAAACACTTTTATGCAGGTATCAAAACACTGTAGCAGGCATTAAAGAGTGATTTGATGTTGTTTTTTTATGCCGACTGCTGGAGATGCTCTAAGAAGAAACGCTAATTTTACGGTCTATAGGGTCAAGATTAGGGGTGTAAACGAGCCGAGTAATTCGAATAACATATTGTTCAAGCTTGGTTTAAATTTTTTTGAGCTTGAAATTTTGTGTTTGAGCTTGGTTTAATTTCTAAACGACCCGAACTAAACGAACTTTTATCGAACAAGTTCAAGCTGAGTATCGAATAGTTTGGTATTTGATATGTATTTTTTCAATATTTAGCTTATCTAGCTCGAGCTCGAACCAAGCTTCAAGACTTATCAAACGAAAAATTATGTTCAATCTTATTTGATTTATTTGACAAACCAAGCTCAAACGAACTTTTATCGAATGAGCTCGAATCAAATATCGAATATCTTTGTTTGATTTACATCCCTACTCCAGATGTAAAGTTGTTTTATGTTGTTAAGACTTTCCATCTTCGGTTTTCTGTGACGTGGTTCACCTTTGTACGAAATTTGTTGTTCATTTTATTGATAATTTATGGTTTTTAATTATATAAAAATAAATAGGTTTCACAAAAAAAAAAAAAAAGCAGGAAGTTCGTACGACGCCGTTTCAGCGAAGGAATATGTGCTCTCATACACCACCTCCAGACTCCAGTAGCCCAACTCTCAAGTCGCAGATAAACCCCAAGGGAGAACTCGAACCTAATCCCCAGCCTGTAGTGAAATTGGTACATATTCATTTATGAAAACATAGAAGCATATTTCTACCTTTGTCCACTCTTGTTCAAGCTTGTGAAATTGTGAATTTTTCTTTTCAAAGTTGGTTTCTTTCTGTGTAATATGGTAAAACCCCAGGTATTTCCGTTAGTATGTAGAATTTCTTCTGCCCCTCCAAAAATGTTGATGCAATTGTCTCCTGTAAAGCCCTTTTCTCCTTTTGCTGGTTGTAATTCAGTTAAAAGAACTCGTCAAAAATGTTTTCCTCTAGGACCCAGAAATTGTGTGGAAAAATCTTTTCTGAATCATTCCGTGGTTGGGGTTAGATGTTTATCCAGTTCATATTCACAAATTGCTGGTGGAAAAAGCGATAATCCGCTTCCATGGTTAGCCACATCTGCGAAAAAACGAGAAGAGAATGAAATAAGTAAAGGAGTCAGATCTTCCTGGGAGGAATCCGCGGAAAAGTTTTTAAAAAAGGGTACATCAACCGTGGAAATTAGCGAAACTCGAAAATTTGGGGGTAGGAGTACCGAGTTTAGGGACAAAGATGAGAGTATTGAAGATGAAGAAGAGGGCGGCGTTGTTAATGATCGTAGATGGGATAACATTAGGAATAGATTTAACAAGTTTGATGAGGTAAGGCCCGGGTCACAGAGACCAGAGGTGAGGAATTGGAATAAGCAGGAAAATTGGGGTAGGAAAACATGGAAAGAAGCCAAAGAATCTACTATGCCGAAAATAGTAGGAGAAGGGATCTACGGAGTCGGTCCTGTTTTGGCTGCACTTTCAGCCGAACGTAGAGAATTCTATGCACTCTATGTGCAAGAAGGGCTGGATTTGAGTACGAATAACAGAAAAAAGAAGGACAAGAAAGGTTTCGAGAAAGTTCTCAAGATGGCGGAAAAAATTGGATTAAGTATAAAAGAAGTATCTAAGCATGACCTCAACATGGTTGCTGATAATAGGCCTCATCAAGGGTTGGTCCTGGATGCTTCTCCATTGGAAATGGTTGGTATAAAGGAGTTGGACCCTGTATCTATTGACGGAGAAAATGGCCCCCTTTGGTTAGCACTAGATGAGGTTACCGATCCTCAGAATTTGGGGGCAATTATTCGATCTGCTTACTTTTTCGGAGCCTCGGGAGTTGTTTTGTGTGCTAAGAACTCGGCCCCTTTGAGTGGGGTTGTGAGCAAAGCTAGTGCTGGCTCACTTGAGTTGGTAGAGCTTAGGTCGTGCAAAAATATGATGCAGTTCTTGACATCGTCTTCCGAAAATGGTTGGCGGGTTCTTGGTGGCTCGGTTGCTTCAAGAGCTGTTCCTTTGAGTGGAATTGTGCCTGGTGCTCCCACGATTTTGGTTCTGGGGAGTGAGGGGACAGGTTTGAGGCCATTGGTTGAGAGATCTTGTACTCAGTTAATTAAAATTCCTGGAAATGTTCCGATAAATATGGTTACGACTGGAGATGAAGATGGGGAAAGTGTCGAGAATACGGGTCAAGAATTCAGGTCCTTCTTAGCAGTGGAGAGTTTGAACGTAAGTGTTGCAGCTGGTGTATTGCTTCATCACTTAATTGGAACTAGCTCTGAAAGCAAAGCTTCATAAGTTAATGAAATATTCTGGTAATTGGCTCAAACTTGTGTCATTGTATTCTAATTAGATTACACTGAGAGTTTTTATTTGTCTAATTGATCGATAATTTATTATTGCTATCGTCCTTTTGTTACAAGTCATTTGATTTCTAGTTTTTGAACTAAGAATGAAGCCAAATTAATAATTCTATGGTCTTATGTTGGCGTAACCATTCAATTGATATTAATGTCAATATGACAACTTGTGATTACTATAATGTACATTTCAGCAAGCTTTGCTGATCATTGCCCTGTGATTACCACTTAATTCACAATTCAAAACATTATGTCGCATCTGATACGACTTTTGAAGCTCTTGTTTAGATGTTTCCCACCCCTTATTTTGAAATGTATATCTTTGAACTACTTTATATGACTCGAGTATGGCTTCTCGAGCTTGGATACAGATATGTTCCGCGGTAGTAACGTAGCTGAAATGCGATGTAGAAGTTAACCTTTTCTGGTAGAGACTAAGCAATAATTGTGTGAGTTACTTGAGGTCATGCTTTACGAGGTCGACTACTGCCATAAGAAGTGGGCTGGACTCTTCAACAAGGGTGTCCAGTTCCTCCGCGGGCTCTGACTTGTTAGAAGAAAGGGCCTTTTCTAGAAGGCCTGGATTTGTTTACTTGTGCCCGTTTTAATTATATGGATCTTATCCGGGTTCAGTTTTTTGTTAGTTCAAGTCCCTTTAGTTTAATTTCTCTTGGTGCTTTGGATTTTGTTGTAGTAGATCTGTAGATGTTTGGCTGTTTGCTAAATGCAGCTTTAGTCAGGTGATTTGTGGTCTTGAGTTTTAAAAATATCAAAATTGACCGAAATTCAGGAATTGTCAAATATATTAATTAATTAACAGATTCTGCGTTGTAATTGCAACCACATTCATCGATCATGATGATCATGATTTGAGAAGAATGTTGTGAATTAAACAATCCAAAAATTAAATTAAGTCAAATATTAGTAAACTATCTCCTTCAAGAATTAGATTAGTAAAATATAGGGAAAATTACAAAAAAGTTCTCAAACTAATTAGTGATTCTGGATTTTTGTACCATGCTATATAACTTTGTCAAATTAGTCCCGTAATTTTATATTTTTTTGAAATATCGTCTCACTTGTCACATAAATGCTTACATGTCATGACGTAAGAAATTTTATCATCAAAAATTATATAAGACTGCAGAATTCGTCTCAAACTACTTACAAATTTTGATTTTCGTCCCAAACTATAACAATAAGCCGACTTCCGTCCCGTAATTAAAATGACAGGGGAAAAAATTTGTTCCAAACTAATTATAAATATTTATTATTTATTAATACAAAAAAAAAAAGGCACAATTTTTTCCTAATTAACTGAGATAGGATTTTTTTCTCAAAAGCGCACATGAATTTCAAAAATCAATATTTTTTTCTCTTAAAAAAAGGTTAATGGCAATTTACTTCCATGTAATATTCATAATATTCAATTTATCTTAAAAAATCCATGTAATATAAAAAGTTAATGACATGTAAGCAACCATGTGGCAAGTAAGACGATATTCCGAAAAAATAAAAAATTACGAAAATCTAAAATCACTAATTAATCTGAAACATTTCTTGCAATTTTGCCTAAAATATATGATAAAGATAACAAAACTAACTACGATCAACAATCACAATTAACCTTATTTTGATACTCATACACTTTCGTCATTTTTCCCAAAGCTAAATTGTTATATAGTATAACATGGTGTTAATACTAATGTAAATGAAAGTTATCTAAAATGAGGTGCAATAATTTTACACGACCGAATTTGAAATAGTAAAGGCCTGTTTGTTTGGCTATCTCCCCAAAAAAATGTGTTTGGTAAAAGCGAGATAAAACAAACAATATTTTTCTTATCTCTTAAAAAAACATACAAAAACTCTACTTTGATTTTGACATAAAATACTATTTTCTTGTTCAACTTATTTCACATAACAAATATAATTTGATATAAAGTCTTAAACATATTATACCTAGAACCTAAACTCTTTCAAAAATTCAACGCCCACACCTTATTTTTCAACAACTCTCCCAAAATTCATTCAAATAATATTACGCAAATTATGATTATTCACAAATTCGCTATTCTCACAACTACTATTCCAAATGTTAAACAAATTTAAAGATTTCCTAGCATGTGAATAGCATTCAAAGATCAAGAATTGACGAAAACGAAAATTTCGCCTTGCACTTCAAAATTTGGAAAGAAGTGCACCAAGCTTAAACACGCCACGCCACGCCACATGATTGGCGAATTTGGTGTACCTTATGATTCGTCTAAAAATGAATCTTGACAAATTAAGCTGGCAGAAAAATTAGTGAAAGTCCTTTTTTTTTTTTTTTTAATATTTACATCAGAAGAATCAAGGTTAGTTAAGAAATGGACATGTCAATATCTAGTGAGGTAAGAGAAAGCTAAAATAAAAAACAATTAATAGTAAGTGGACACGTTTCGAGTAAAGAGGGGTGCAGACCAGATAGGTCTGCATCATTATGATTTGGCAATGACTTATTCTTGTAGAAATGCTACTCTGCAAATCAAATCTCATGTTTGTTTAATCCAAATAAACATTTGCTTGATTCTAAGCGGCTGGTACAATTTTTTTTTCATGTTTGAAATTTCGAAGATTTTTTTTTTATAATTTAGATGTCTAAGCTTATACTAGACTAATTATGGATCATCAGAATCCTTACACTAGAATCTTAAATGATGTAAATCGCAGGATGTGTCTCTACCAAGTCTCGGGATCCCACCATATTGATGTATATTCTGTGCACAAAGGGGTCTTCACCACAAATGACCTTTAGACAGACCCATAAAAATATTTCCATCCAAATTCCAAATGGGATTCAAACCCCCACCCTTGCCGCTGGGGCAAGCCTTATGAATTGTTGGTCAGCCAGTTGGAGATATGTCATGGGGACTCAATTTTGTTTCTTTCTATTATTGGAGTTGGAAAACTCAATGATTTTCATACATTACACTAATAAAAAATTAAAAAGTAGTCAGCATTATAAAGGGTATTTGAGATATTTTATCATAAAAAAATATGTTATGATGAAATTTCTTAATCTGTATGAAAAGAAAAAATATGTCAATTAATATGAAACGGAGGAATATCAATCGAGCTCCGAGCTCAATTATGAAAAACTCATTCGAATTCAAAATATTGTACATAAGAAAGATCACTCATTATTATTATTTATTCAACTTGTGTTCTGTTAAATTACAATTTGAAAAAGTGTTGTTTATCAATGTATAAAAAATATAAAACTTAGTAAAATAATAAAATTTAACTTAACTCGTTTACACATCTAATTATTGATTTAAATTTATCTTTTGCATTTTCTCGAATATTGCTTTCAGTAATGACATATAAGATGCTTTCTCAAATTCAAAAAAAAAAAATCTTTTTCATCATATGAAACGAAATGAATTGTTATTACTCCCTTTGTCCCAAATTATTTGTCATTTTATATGTTTTCACACATATTAAGGTATCTAATAAATAGCCTCAGCTTTAGGGAAAAAAGAAATTATATACCCAAAATACCCTTACTCTTTATTTATCCCACCATTAGCTATTTACACGTTATTCAAATTTTACACACTCTTTTTTACTTTTTCTCTTGTATACCTAAAATATGTAATTAATATTGTATTGAAATCCTGAAGGAACAAATAATTTGTGACAATTTTTTTTCAATAAAAGTACAAATAATTTAAAACAGAGAAAGTATTATTTTATTTAAACCTTTGAAATAATTATAACTGGTTATGTATTGGGATACACATGTGGGACAGTGGGAGACAACCAATGTGAAGATTCGGATCATAAATCAGAATCTTCCTCATTAATTGTCAATTCCCCCAAGACGTGCACCTCATACGTCACCCTCCCCACAATAAATAAATAAATTAGGAAATAAAATAAATTAAAATAAATTCTATTTATAACTACGACCGTACACCATCCAACGGTTTCCCCTAGGATAATTTTTGTCCAAATTTAGCTTAATCAAACTTATCCAATCACCAAGCAAGTGTATTATACTTGCTTTACGATTAATTACTTTTCTAAAAATTACAGCAAATATATTACAGTTGCCTTGTAATTATTTTGGTTCGACCAAACCTGATGTGGATAAGAATTTCCCATATCCCTCCTCTTTCACCGATCAAAGTCAACGAAAAAAAAAAAGAAAAAACGCAGCAGTAAAAAATAAAAAATAAAAAACCCCGTAAAATCCGTGTCTTAAAAAAATACCCACACTTCGAAATATAAAATTACGCGGTCTCTCACATTATTTCCTTTCTTCTCTTCTCTGTTTTTCTCTGTTTATCATCTTCTACATTGTTCCATGGTGATTTGACGCACGTGTATTATATGTGCATTCGTCGAACCTGAATTGTAGAGGGCATAATTTTGCCCTAGCCACATTGCACTAGTTATTTATTTTGGATACACATACAATCGTACCTAAATGTCGTCGTTTGATTCATTGGATGCGTTTTTATTGGCGGCGAGCAAAGCTTGCTGCAGTCCTATCGCTATTTTTATTCAGATCCAGGTGCGTTTTCCTTTTCGAAATTATATCTGAGAAAAAGAGCCGTGATTGTTAGTTTTGATTTTGGAAATGTAAGATGTGGATTGGTTGCTTTTACTCTGCTTTTTGGTTGCGGATCTTGATTAGCCTTGTTTGATTAGAACTTTATCTTATGATGAGATTTTCCACCTAATAGAATATTGAATGTTCAACTATTCTAAAAAATTAGGCTAGCAAAAATATTTAATATATTTGACGTAACATGCCTCTTCGCGTGTAGGCTGTATAAATTTTAGACAACCCTAGCACGTGAAATTTAGCATTGGTGGAGGAGAGATTCGAAGACGGAACCTTTTTTTGACATTCGACATTTTATTGAATGTCCAACTCTTGTAAAACTTAGGTTGTTACAGAGGAGAGATGTCATATTTATGACTTAATATAGAGGAGACCCTAGATATATAATTTTTTCTTAAATCAAATTCAGACAAGTTTTTGTTTTGTGGTATGATGTGTGATACAGTAGTATTTTTTTTTCTGCTACGGTAGTCTGATCGGTGTAAGAGAAGAGAACTAGAAAATGCTTCCTGATTATAAACATTTTTATTATTATAACTTCTTGAGTTTGGCTCTCCATTGTTAATTTGGATTCATGTAGAGTTTCTATTACTGCTGCAGGGATTTTGTATTTGCTTACTTCTTGCCCTTGGCTGGGTTTTGGCTTCTTATGTCAGGTATCAGAATTTGATGGTCTGCAGTCTAGCTTTGGTGCTAATATGTAAATTTTATTCACTGCTTTAGGTGTTCTTGTTATGCTGTTAATCATTACTTATGTAACCGAAATTCCGTTCCACAGGAGTAAAGAGATAAGACGTCTGAAGGGAAGCATAAGGAGTGGCAACAGCTTTTCTTTTCTTTGTTATGATCTTAGTGACCTCGAGCATTCTAATCAGGTCGATTTGCCAAGGGTTTCAGTTGTAATGCCTTTGAAGGGGTTCGGGGAACACAATCTACTTAACTGGAAAACTCAGGTGAATTATTCTTGAAATTCGTAATGCTCGTCCATGTGGTAAAGCATTGTCTCCATGTAGTTTGCACATAGTATAATGCATTGGAAACTTGAGCTGATTCCATCACTAACAAACCATGCTAGTTTGCTGCTCCAGAAAAATGTGTTCTTGAACTGGAGTATGTATAAGGCTGTAATGGGAAAATAGATTCAATGTTATCCTCTCTGTTGCTTTTTTCTAATTATTTTCCTTTCTGTTAGAAATAGCGTGTTCCTCTTTTAAGTTGATATAATATACATGAAGTAGATGTAATGATTTTCTTGATCCAGGATCATAGAAATATGGGCTTTCTTTACAGTGTTCATCTTCCTATTACTCTTAGAATATTAATTTGCCTTTTAGTTTTAGTTAAGCTTTGGTTCGTAAATGCTGCAGATTACATCCTTATATGGTGGTCCCCTGGAATTTCTGTTTGTGGTTGACAGTACTGAAGACCCTGCTTACCATGCCGTTACTCGATTGTTGAAGGATTACAAGGTCTGTTGTTTCCTTTTGTCAACATTATGTAAGACTAAATGCTGTACTCTAGTATCCACTGACATGTTGTCACAAAAACATATTGAGTTAGATGAGAATGTATTATGTTTGTGTTATTTGCCCATATACTCATTATATTT
This sequence comes from Penstemon eatonii, assembly GCA_038501285.1. Taxonomy (NCBI): domain Eukaryota; kingdom Viridiplantae; phylum Streptophyta; class Magnoliopsida; order Lamiales; family Plantaginaceae; genus Penstemon; species Penstemon eatonii. The sequence goes on from JBCEGF010001339.1 coordinate 2,212,823, forward strand.
GCTTGGATAGCATTTGAGGTTCAAGAAACTTAGTTTGGTCATTTATTATGCTCTTTTTATGTGTAAGTTTGAATATGAAAAACGTTTGTTAATTTTTTTTTTTTTTTTTGCATTGTTGTCATTACGTTGGTACTTTCTGAGTTGAAGTTCAAAGTTTGGTCATTTCTTGTGAGCTACTTATATTTGTGTGATCTAAATATGTCATTTTTTAGATCCTGTTATTTTGGCATTGTAGTCATTACATTTTGTTTGAGGTTTAAGTTCAAGAGTCATAGTATGTTGTTTGTATGTTCTTGAGCTTCAGTTCCTTCTCGAAGTACCATCATCATATCCACATATGTTTTTTTCCATCTTGTCTGATCATTCCTTAAAATATTATCATGAATAGATAGTCCTTTTGGATATACTTGATTTTGAGAATTATATTACAATGGTTTTAAGATGCAATCTATATCGTATGCTAATTTATGATAATATTTATGCTGCTTACTCTGTGTTTATGATACCATGTACTAAGTTGGTTTAATTTGAAAGACAAGCTCCATGTTCACTGTCAACTGATTAGCCATTATTAGCAAGAATGGGTCCAATAGATATCAGGTTGGAGTTGAGATATAAATCATATTATCTAGAATTAGTGTGCATCAGGTATTTCGAAGGAGATAATAACTGACCATGGACTTCATATATGCCAAATTCCCAACTTTTAAATGAGTCGTAGTTTTATTCTGGTAAGTCCACGCATTGTTTTCCTCCCCCCACTAATTTTGAAATTACACATTTTGTTATGGCTTAACGGGGAGACTGGTGCTCTCAACATTTTTTGAGGTATTTGCATATATTATGGAAAACATGTAAGTATGATGCTCTTATCTATACTGTATTTTGATCAATTAAAAAGGATTTACCACTTACTTGGGCTATTTGAATGTTGGTTACTAAGTCATAGCAGTCAAATTGTCATAGATTTTTTAGATATACACCGTGCATAAATCAGTGTTCATATTTACATCTGCACTAATTTTGGATATGTACATATATTTTTAAATTCTTGTTTTTTAACTATGTTGTTGCTCACATTTCCAAGTATAAGCATCGCTGATAACAGTGCTATATTGTTATGCATACTCAAGTTTTTGGAGAAACAAAGTCACTTATTCCCTTGCAAAGCTGTACAGCTATGATAATTCTATCTTTTTGTCCGAATTTTTAAAACCTGTGCAGGATGATGTTGATGCCAAAATTGTAGTAGCTGGTCCATCAACTACCTGCAGTCAGAAGATTCATAATCAGTTGGTATGCAGTGATTATAAGAGTCACTCTATTTGGTGGAAGTGTAGTGAATTTTTTTTCCAAATATTGTTTTGTAGGCTCAAAAAATATTTAAACAAGAGAAAAGTGTTACATCATTTTCTATGTCTCAATCGATTGTAGCTAATCCTCTTTGGATATCAGCAAATAACGTCCATTTTAAATGGCAAATTTTTCCAGAGTACTCCCCCTAAATGTAATAATATGACTCATCAAATCCTAACCACTACTTTAGACGGCAAACTTGTAAAGATACTCAAGGTTACTTCTCTTTTTTTTTTTTTTGTCTTTTTTCAGTTTGAGACTTGAAGTATGTACTTTCTATATGAATTCTAGCTTCTTATGAAAGTTCAACAGAATTATTTTTAGATTAGTTTAAATACGATCCTCAGAAAAACTGTGAAGTAGGCATGCAAAGAAAATGGATTTCATGTTAAGTTGTAGGAGCATTTGTTTTTATCTTTATTATTTATAGTGTATCTTATATAGTTTTCATTTATATCATGTTATTGGATTTTGCTATTTGTAGTATTATGTTGAATATTCCTGTCATTTGATAGCTTTGTAAATTTACAGGTCGGGGTAGAGAAAATGCATAAAGGTAGCAAGTATGTGTTATTTCTCGATGATGACGTAAGGCTGCATCCTGGGTCGATTGGAGCCCTCACTGCTGAAATGATAAAGAACCCAGATGTATGCTGTCTTGACTGATGCTCTTAAATCTTTATTATTTGTTGGTTTTACATTACTGTTGATTCAAATGTGCAGATATTTATACAAACTGGATACCCTCTTGATTTACCATCTGGAAGTTTAGGAAGTTACTGCATTTATGAATATCACATGGTATGTTAGCAATTCCCCGCAACTACAAACAAAATCCATGGTTCTTATACATACGAGTAACTTTATTATTTGTTTTTAAGGAGCTGATCATAAATTACCTTCTAATATGTCACCGGGAGGGAAGTCAAAGAAGTGAGGGGGGAGCCGTCAAAAGGTTTCAGTTTTAAGGTCTAGTCTAGTGTCATCAAAATGCAAATACACTGTCCACCTAACATAATATTGGAATTTTTACTATAAAGATACTTGAAAGGAGATGATTGTTTTGACATAATGTTCTCGAAAGAATTTTAACTAATCTAAGCCATACACTCTTCATTTATTCATTTTCTGGATCAAACAAAAAATTCCAGGATAATGCTGATGGACTGGGTTAGTCATTCCACATTATAGTGAATGTTTTAAGCGTTGCTATCTTTCAACGTTGTTCATTTTCTGTTTTTAACTTTATGCTTTAATAAGCAAAGAGTATTTGTTATTGACGCCATTAGAGCACTTCATAATATATGGTCGGGTTGTTCATCTTATTTATATCAGGTGCCTAATAATTTTTTTAGTCACATTGTATAAATTATTGTTCACCTTTATTTACAGCCTTGTTCTATGGGGTTTGCTACTGGTGGAAAAACATTCTTCTTATGGGGTGGATGCATGATGGTAAGTGCTTTACACATGCCGGAAATCCAATTCTTCTTCTATGTTCAAGAATCTTATCTTGACATTTATAATTGCAGATGCATGCAGATGATTTTAGAACTGATCGTCATGGTGTTGTTTCAGAACTCCGAGATGGGGGCTATTCAGATGACATGACTCTTGCAGCTATTGCAGGTATATATCTGCATCTCTCCATCTTCAATTGATTATGCTTTAAAGTCATTGGCAGATTATGTTTGCCAACCACACGGTATAACTAAGAAATTGAGTTGTCGTGTACCGTCAATTTTTTTTCATGTCTTCTAGCATGATAATCAAATGCACTTAAAGATTTTGAGCCATTTCTTTGCTTTACAGTTTCTTTCGGAATGTTAATTATCATTTTCGACTACTGTCTTTCATTATAGGGGCTCATAAAAGGCTCATCACATCACCACCAGTTGCTGTTTTCCCCCATCCTCTTGCCAGTGATCTTAGCTTTCCTAGGTCTGTACTATGTTGCCAAAATGTGATCTTCACTTATAATTCGTCATTTAGATTCACAAGAAAAAATAAATCAGCACTGGTTAAGTTTCCTGCTTCTGGTAGTCTTCCCAATCATTTTATCTTCTGCCCGTAGGTATTGGAATTATTTGAGGAAGCAAACATTTGTTTTGGAGTCATACACAACGAGAGTCAACTGGATTATGAACCGGGCATTGTTCTCTGTCCACTGCTACTTATCATGGGGATTCATAACACCTTACATTATGTCTGCGATACACGTGGCATCAGCACTGAGATTTTACTCTAAAGGGTACTCACTAAGTGAAGCAGCTTCTCCATGTCATGGTTAGTGTTTTCACTTATCTGTAAATAAGTTAGTTGCTTTTTGTTTCTTTATCTATTTTTCTTGTTTGTTCAGGGTTGTTGTTGTCTAGCTGTCTTGCTACATGTACAGTTATTGAACTTCTTTCCATGTGGAACTTGACAAGAATAGAGGTCCAGCTATGCAATTTGTTGTCCCCTGAGGCTCCTCCATTAACACTTGCATCTTATAACTGGTGTCTTGTAAGTCTACCCCTTATCTTCTTAACCGATTCATTTTCTTCTTTTCCTATTTTAGACCGAATTACAAAGTGGCAAAGAAGGCCGTTTACGTGATCCATACTTTTTTTTTAAATAATTAATGTGATCCATAATATACTGCAATGCTGGTTGACAATTTTCCAATGAACAGGTATTTATTGCAATGCTGGTTGACAATTTTTTGTATCCTATATCTGCAATGCGATCACATTTTACTCAATCTATCAATTGGTCTGGCATCCGATATCATTTGAAGGAGGGGAGAATAAGCAAGGTATCACTATCTTAGCCTAATTCTGTCTCCAAAATCTCATCTAACAATGCCTGCAAATCATAATAACGATCTTTAAGTTAGACTAATTGCTTTTCTTTATTGAGGCTATTCTTGGTATTTAAGGTAGAAAATGCAATACGTGCAAATCTCATGTTTCTTGTGTAATACTATGCAGATTGAAAGAAGCAAGGATAAGGGACCTAAGTTTACGGATTTAGGAGGAAAACTTGTGTATGGGAAGAAAGGAGCTCCAAACAATACTTCTATAATTGCAACGTTGTCCAGAAGTTTTGCTCAATGGAGGCAACCTAAGAAATATGACGTATGATAAGTGAATATTAGTAGATTAGCGACTGCGATTCTTTGTCTTTCTGGTCTTGAAGATTAATAGATCGAGATTTTGGGACTTCTCTCGTTACCTTGTTAGTTCAAAAATGAAGATTAATTTAAGTGATTTGTATTTGATTATTGCTCAGATTAGATAGTCAATTTATTCCTCAGACCGGAGGCCCTGGTTTGAGCTGATTCTTGTCATTGTTATGATGTTTTGTAAATTTGTGCCATTATAAAACACTGAAGTGTAAAAACAAGATGAAATCAAAGTGAATTCTCTTGCTTCAAATCTTTCAGGTGTGTACTAGGAATATCCATACTCAAGCTGGACTTGCAAACATGTGTTATCCAGTTATCCTTTTCAATACTGAAGGGCAAATTCATTATGTAAAACAACTTTTCATTGAATAATAAGACGATCAATCCCTCAAATAACACATGTTTGTAATCGAACAAATACAATCATAGTAAAGCGAGGAACAAAATATTTTACTTCACCAAATCTCCAATGTAAAAGTCCTCAATCATGTCAAAGACACGGGTAGCATGTTGTGGCCTGTCATAATACGAAAACGCATTGATTAATGAACCATATAATATTGTGCAAGGGCGAAGCAAAAGTTACACCTATGCAATGTGAAAGATGCACTGCGAGCATAAATGGGTTTAATTGATGATTTTTGCTTTAGAATTCGAAAGAGCATTTTAATGAGTAATAAACACATACCCAAAGAAACCTTCCGTAGAATCATCACCAGCATGTGCTAAGATGGCATCGCCACCAGGATGTTCTTCTACATAAGAGGTAACATCATAGACCTAAAATTTTGGAAAATCAGAAAAAAAAATGTCAGAAGTTCATGAAGGGAATTGAAACAACCTTTCCTATACTGTGTAATACAATCATAATATCAAATTTAAAGAAACCTTTTCTTTTATGATGATCCAGCAGTCAGTCCTCTTGTTATGCAATGAAACTTCTTCTTTTGTGCACGCTTTGGGTGCCTAATAAAATAAACAGATAAGAATATCCATAAACTAAGTAGAACGTTAGCTATTCAAAAAATTCCATTTGAAAGAAAGTCAAATGTCCTAATTCGAGCAATTAACTATTGGCATTGACCCTTGTTCTGGAGTTAAAGAAAGATTATCAGGAAATAGGAGCAAAAAGATCGGACAAAAGCAGAGTTATATGAAAATTTCTAAACCTTGAGACAATTATTAATATATCGTGGCTTTGAATATAAATCACATAAGCTATTTTAAACGGTAATAGGTGCTATCCGTTAAACCAATTTTGAGACGACAAATGTTATATTTGAAAAACTACTCAAAGAAGCTCACATTTCAAAAGAATTTTGTAGCACACTACTCATTAGTATACTCATTAGTAGTGTACAGTGTACACTACAAACAAATTCATAAAATATGGTAGAAATCAATCTTATTAGATCAGTGAAGATATATAGAGAAGACTACCTTCAGCGTATCTTCGAGATCCCAATTCAGAACTAAAGATAACAGTTATTCAAATTAGGATGAGGGATTGTATTATTTAAAAGCTTAAGACTTCTACATATACCACATATTACGGTGATAGATTTGCAATTGTTTTTTAGGTATGAGACTCAAACTGCTACTGATGAGAATTCAGATGCTATTTGCACATGACAAAGTATAGACATCCGCACTATTTGTTTCCACCTCAAACACAACAACAATTTAAAAAATAACCAAGTAAAGGCACCAGATTCCATACCATCTACCACTGCAACCAGTTCTTAACTGCTGTATTTTGGTTCTTGGTTTGGACCATGTAAAATGTGAGTATATGGATATACAAAGAGAAAAGTGACTGAATTGCTTAATTGCCTAACCATTTTAAAAACAGGTTATCAAAGAACACCATAACTAATGAACATTGGGCGTAAAACTCAAATCTAAATCATGCAATTAAAAGAAAGAAAAACAAAAACTATGAAATCTAGTCAAGCAAGTTTCTAGTACCTTGGCAATAACATTTGACTGCAGCATTTTGTCATGATCTGCATTATACAGGATTCAATCAATCAACCAAACTGAAAAAGAAGTGCACATTAAATCCAGTTCAACAAATTGAATTGAGAAACATGTTACAGAACAGAATTAGAACTAACTAGGTTTTCGCAGTCGAGGGATGACAAATAGAACTCCCAGTACAAATCCCAAAATCAATGTCACCACTAACACATCCATACCTTGATTCTCAGCTAATCTCTGCCCAAACAACAACAAAAACAATGAATGCATTAATAAACTTATAGTAATTCATACAGCACAATGCACAAAATTGTTGAATCAGTTAATTGGAAATAGATATATGTACCAAAATGTGAATTTATAGAGTGAGTGTCTGTGACCGCGGAGATCTCTGAGTGAAGTGACTAAGGTGCGCTGTTTGAAATTGATTTGATGGCGTTCTCCCCAATTAGAAGGTTGTGCAAACGGTAAAATCCAACCGGATACCGAATTTCGGTATACCGGCTGGTTGGATATTCTGGACCGAAAATTTCGGTTCGGTTTGATAAATTACCGATTCGGTACGGTTCGATTTGGTTCCAAACCAAAAATACCGAAAAATTATTGAACCACAAAAAAATTGGGCGGAGCAGGACGGCGGTGCAGCGGCGCGGTGGAATTTTGAATTAAGGAAGAGGAAGATTTGGGTTTTGCTCGCAGTCCGTAGAAGAAGTGAGAAGAGTGAAGTGAAGTCTGGAAATTTAGAATTTAGAAAGCGTCTTTCCACTTCAGGAATTAGTACTAAAATTAAAAGAAATTGGATTACCGGTTTGGGTCTATAAACCGGCGGGTAATTTTCGGTAGTGAAACTTATACCGTATATTCAACCGAAATTTTTATATGGTACATACTAAAATTTCGATTTCGGTACAGTCTGGCCCATTTATCGAGTCGTGCACAGTCCTAGTCCCGATTAAGGCTGGTCCATACGATTTTGGGCCGGGTCATTATATTATTGGGCTTAAAGAGCCGATTACCGCAAATTGAGTATAATATTTTCTTGCTCTTTGCCACTATGTATTACTATTACATATTAATAATATCTATTTTATCATTATATTTAAAACCTAGGTCTATGCATTAAAAAAAATCCTAGTTCTGTAAATTGAACATTTTTTTAGATTCGAATCATATGTGATTTTGGTCTCACTTTATCAAGATTTTATTTTTAAATCTCATAATTTGATCCTCCTCATAATACTGATATGGCTCGGATATAAATTTAGGTAAATCAGATTTATTAAAAAATTAATAATATATTTCAAATAATATTTTATTTCTATAAGTAACATTAAAAGTATTTATTCATTAGTTTTATAAAATGTGAATGAATGTTTCATTAAAATTCTCATTTGTATGTAATTTTTTACAAATTAATGAAATTAACGAGTGAAGCAAATCAAATTCAATATTATGAAGATATACCCGCGAAAAGTAGTAAAACTGCAGAAAATGTTTCAAATTAATTAGTGATTTTGGATTTTCGTCCAAACTATATTATTCCACCGAATTTCGTCCCGTAGTTCAATATTCTTTTGAAATATCGTCCCAAACTAATTACTAATTTTGATTTTTCGTCCCAAAATATATCAACTCGTCGAATTTTGTTCTATAATTTACCATTTTGCATGAATTTAGTCTCAATATTAAATTTTTAATTTAATGGAAATGATTGTTCAATCTTGTAATTAGTTTGACATAAATTCTGTAATATTATATAATTATTTCTGTTAAAATTTACTACACTATGACACTTAAAAAGCCATGCGGTAATTTAACGGAAAAATACGCAATTTTTTTCTCATAATTAACGATGGGATAATATTCTAAAAAAATATTAAATTACAGGATGAAATTCGCTAAGTTGATATAATTTGGACGAAAATTCAAAATCAGTAATTAGTTTGGGACAATTTTTTCAATTTGGCTAGCGATATTGTCAGAGCACATATTGTTGCTGCCAGATCAACTTTTTTTAATTTCCTAATCTACCCCTTCTAGTCAAGATCATAAAACTTGGAATTCTCAATCCCCATGACACACCATATTATTTTATTGACAATTCAATTTTCTCTGTCATATTAATAACTTGTTTTCTCTCTTTTATTAATATATTATTTTTGTTTTCCTTTTTTCTTTTATTATTTAACTTCTTTTTCCTTGTCCTATTATATTTCAAGCATAGAAATAATTATATAGTTTTATATAATAGTATAATACGCCTGATATGTAATTCACAACAATATATAAAGAAATTAATTTGTTATGAAATGAACTATTGCATAATTTCACTTTTTCTCTTTATAATTGAATTTTTTGTATCTTCTTATTACCAAATATTTATGACTTAAAGCAAATTTGGTAAATAAAAAATTGAGCGTAGACGACTTCACACAATTAAAAATGAAATGTGGATGGATAATATAGTTAGATAACTTTCAAACTCGTCACAAGCTCGATTCGGTAAGTCAAAAATAAAAAAAAATATGTAAATGTAAAGTTAAACGAGTTTAATACATGTTCGATTCGATTATAACTCTTTCAAATCTAAATCTATTATTCTTATCAAATCTAGCATGCATAATATAGTCATATAATTAACTTTCAAACTCGTCATAAGCTCGATTCGGTTAGTAAAAAAAATGTAAATGTGAAGTTCAACGAGTTTAATACATGTTCGATTCAATTAAAACTCGTTCGAATCCAAATTATTTATAATTATTTTCAAAATTCAAAAATATTAATTAATCATTAATGCACAAAAATAGTTTGTACAATCCAAAGAAATTATCACAACATCATATATAAGTGTCATTCTAATCAAATATACATGAAAATGGGAAGGGAAAAATGCATCGCTAGGCCAAAATTAATATTGCGGAAATTATTTATATTACAAATGAAGTTAAAAAAATTACATTCAAGGATGATGATGAAGGGCTTCTTTCATATGCGCAGTTTATTATATTACGACAAAATCAAAATTAATAATTGCAAATGAAGTTAAAAGAATTACCTTTAAGCATGATGATGAATGGCTTCTTTCATATGCCGTTTATTATATGTTGAAGAACAAGTAAAATTATTAGGGTGATTTATCTAAAAAGTTATTAAAATAATTTATTTATTTTCTTGTTAAAATATACTACTATTAAAAAAGAAAAAATAAGTTAATAATTTATTAATAAGAGAGAATATTGAATACCAATTAAATGAGTATTTTGGGAATTAAGAAATATGAATTCATTGATCGACTTTGCAGAATAGGAAATAAAAAAAAGTTACAATAAGTGTTTTGGAAATATCGCTGGCCTTTCAATTTTGCTGCGACCCGACTTGAATGAAACCCAATTCGTAGACAGCCCTTGATAATCCGCAATGGAGTTTCCTTCGGAACGGCTCAACATATACAAGGCGTCGAGAACAATAAAACGAAAAGACAACACACTCTACAACGCTCTCCGGTCGATCTACGAGGACTCCATTTTCGTCGGAGAAATCTCCCAAATTTGGCCGGAGCTGCCGCTGGTAGGCAACCTTCGGTGCGGTCTATGGTACTCTCGCAAATTTCATTCAACTTGCTACTTCAAATCCACAGACGGACACACCAACAATTTATCTTTCAACACCTCTCGACTCAACCTCCACGTTGCCCTGCTCGCTGGTAGGATATGTTTTTTGTTTTATTTTTATTTTAATAATTAAATGTTGTTGGAAAATTTACTTAATTTTTTCTGGAATTGGATGGTAGGACAGAGAGGAGGATGTATGATTGTAGATTCTACGCGAAAGGGGAAGAGGTTTCCTGATAGTATGTCAAAGACTATACCGATTTGGGCGTGTATTTTGAATAGAGCAATTCTCAATTATAGGACGAGACTGAATGTCCAGGTTAAAGTTAATCACTGCATTGTGTTTTGATTGTTTTAACAAATGAATGAAAATACTGGTGCTTGGTTGTGTTGGAATTAGAATGTTGAGATTCTGAGTTCAATTTGTTTATGGATATGACCTATACGGCTATAAGTTGCTTGCATCAAATAAGGGGGGCCGGATGTTGTTCTTCAACTTAATTTCAAGGGTATTTTTGAGAGCTTTGCAGTTAATTAAGATGAAATCAGATCCTCGTGTATGGAGTTATATGGACCTAGTTTGTAATACTTTCCACATATTGAAACTTACAAGAGAGTCCTTTCAGGCATCAAGTATAGTGCAGTTTGGAAAAAAAATGTTCTTTAATGGTTAGATTGTGATGATTGAAAGCTGATGTATATTAATAAGTAATTGACTTTGTTGATGAAAGTTCAATAATCTAATGTAAGTTGAACTATATGTGTCTTGGGGTGTTGATCAATTACTCCTTTTGTTCACATGCTGCATTATGTAATGCTATTCAAATATGTTTGAATGCCTTGAATTATTCAACAGGAGTCAACAAACTCCAATGAGCTTGACAGTATTGGTCAAGGCACTTGTGATTGGGATTGTTCCATACATCTTCCCCTTTGGGTTTCATCCACTGAGAAAGCCATGATACAAAATCGTTTGGAAACTTGGACCAAAGAATTGGAGGCCAGTGGAGCTGATATAGCCTCTATTGCGTTATCTCTAAGAAAGCCTTTAAGACCTTTATGGATTTCACAAAAAACTGTGATCTGGTTGAATGAAGTTCCTGATTATGATTCATGGGATTTTACACCAATCATACTTGTCTCGGCATCATCCTCAACTGGTCATTTACAGCATCACACTACCTCCGAGTTTAGTTGGAATTATATTGCTGGAGCTGGAGATGATGAGGAAAGTTGGGCTAGAGGTTTATCGCCTGATGTCTTCTGGAAACATGCATATGATATTATAAGCTCAGGTCCTGACTCGTGCAATCAAATGATTGCAAACATTGTTGAGAAAGATCGAGTTCGTCGTGCACAAAGGGGAGAATATGCTCCTCAGGTGTCTGTCAAGCCTTCAAAATGTCCGGGGAGCGCAAATCATCTAGGAAATCCAACAAACTTAGATAATGGAATTGGGGCTGATGATGAAAAGTTGATTGACAATAATGGCATATCCTTTTTGGGTTCAACCAATATTGCGGTGGGCAGTATTCAACTTGGTAATTGTGTTTAAAGTTTTTCCTTTTTTTCAGTTACTTTTTGAACCGAAAACAAATGGAGTTACTGTTATTGTGTACTAAATTAATCTATCCTAGACCATTTTTTTTAGCCAAAATCATACTGCAACTTGTGCTCCTTCAAATTTAGTGAAGAACATTGAGACCAAGCTGGAATATTTAAACTTCTCGAAAGTTTACTGTGCGGCACTTAGCCAACCCTCCGTCGGAATTGGCTAAGTCAGCCTTACTAGTCCCTAAGAAAGTTGCTAAGAAAGCTTGAAAGCTTGAAAGTAAGGAAGTGAAAGTGAGAAAGTAAGGAAGTGCACAAGAGAGAACTTGGGGAATGCTCTATATCACACAAACTTGAAGAACTCTTGGATGGCTTCAATGAAGTCCTACCTACTTATACTACTTGGCATCCTAAATAAATGGCCACGATCTACTTAATCTAAGGACTAGGAATGCTTCTCTAGACCCTTCTACACAACTCTACCAAAACTAGATACATGGCAACTGAAAAGCTTAAATTCTATTTGACACAGAAGGAAACACCCATGCATTTTTACCTTCGTCTGTTTCTTTTCTGGTTGTGCATCATTAATTTATCAGTATAGTTTTACTTTACAACCCCAACATGTTGAAATCCTATCTTGCAGCCATGGAAGTCCGTACAGCCTACTGCATATTAAACTGTGATAAGGAATCGTTTACTATCTCCCCGGAGAACCCAGAAATGTATATGCACTTGCCAATTCTGGTATGTATTATGGATAAGTGATGTTTCTTGGTTTTATATATTTGTCAAATTTCATAGATATTTGATCTTTACCTCATTTTGTCCTTTGCTTTTGCTTTCACTTCTCTTCATATTTTGAATAGGACTCCAAATTCGACCGTATTTCTTTGTTAAGGAATCTCCCCGTTGCTCTGGATTTTGCCAAAACACAGTTGAGAAAGGGGAAAACACTTCTTGTTTGTTGCAGCAACGGTAAATACTCTCTTATTGCATAGCCATTAGAGGGATCTTAATCTTTTAGCCCTACACAGAGTGTATTGATATTGTTGCTCATGATTTCTTGTTGATTGTCGTGGATACAACCTCTCCTCCCCACTCATAGAAACCAAATATTACTGTTTATCTTTGCTCACTTGTGAAATGATTTGGATCTGAACTGCTTTGAGAGATTATAAATGATCGCATATTTCTTCAAACAATCAGAACGAGAATTGCATTTATTATCTTGCAGTGACCTTTTATATATCTGTGTAAAAAATCTACTTATTATTTGGAGTTGAATTATTAATAATGCATCCGTTTGACTGGCTTCACTTGGGCCTATTTACATTTGTCTCCTCTTGATCCTTTCCTTTTCTTTTTCAGGAGAAGATATAAGCATATGCATTTGTTTGGCAATCTTGGCTTCATTTTATGATGAAGCAGGTAAGACAGAATCTTAACTTAAGTTCTACAAAATACACTTTTAGTTTCTCTTTTGGGTTAATTACAGGGACCTCCCCTGAGGTTTGGTGAAACTCGCATTCATTCCCCTCTAAGAATACTAATTACTCGGACCTCCCCTGAGGTTTGCAAAACCTTACAAAACCCTAACGGAGACTAACGGAGGTGGATGGAATGCGTGAAATTACCCTCTTGCCCTCATCAATTTTAATTACATCGACCTCCCCTAAGGTTTACAAAACCTTACAATAATGTATATTTGCCTATTAGTCCCCAAACTTTAATAAAATTAAATTTACACATAAAAAGAAAAGAAAAACTAACCCCACCCCGATTTATATCACATAAAAAAAATAGTTTATTAATTATGCAATTAATAATAATAATAAATATGTAAATAAGATTTTTATTTTTGTATTTTATAATAAAATATTATTTAATTGTATTGTATTTAAGTAAGATATAAATTTATGATTTCATTGTTGAAAATATTAAACACTTTTATATATATATATATATATATATATATATATATATATATATATATAAGTTTAAAACTGAAATAACCCATAAATTTAATTATTTACAAATACCTCATAGATAATTATTTTATAAAAGGGTATTTGAATTAGTATCTTTAAATTTTGTGAAAAAAATATTTATTGATTTTTTTAGTTAAATTTTTATAAAATACATATTTCAATACTTTATAATTTATCAATAGCGTAAAAAATAATTTATTAATTATGTAAACAAGATTTATTTTAGTATTTTATAGTAAATATTATTTAATAGTATTGGGTTTAAGTAATCAATAAATTATTGTCTGGGATCGCTGGTTCCAGGCCGGCGACTGCCTGGGATATTCTCCCCAGGTCGTCGCCGCCGTCGGGATGGCCTGGGAAGGTGGTGGCGGCGGGGTTGGGGGTTTGGGGTGGGGTGGGGTGATTTTAGGGTTTTTTTAAAAAAAATTAAAATATTATTGAATATATTTTTTTCTTTAAAAATTGTTATGTTATATTTATGAATAATTAAAAAATAATAATTTCCCAACAAATAAGTTCTTTAATTATTTCATATCAATAAAACTTGAGTTGATATATGTGTAATATGTGTAATATTTTTTCTAAAACATTATTGGCTAATATAAAATTTTATAAACATGTGTAATATTTTTTCTAAAACATTATTGACCATTATAAAATTTTATATTTATAGACATAAAAATTAAACTTGAGTATTTTCAATATTTTTCTATCAAGTAAAATATAAGAACACTAAAATTAATAATAAAAATAAATTTGAATGTTTATATTTATTTGAATTTATATACACAAATAAGAGGGACAATGTGGAAATCTATACATTAAAAATAAATTTCAATGTTATATTTATTTGAATAAAAATAATTTTTTGTAAGAGTTAGTAGTGTATTTCTCTTTGCATATATTTTACAATAAGTAAGAAAATACTTTAGAAATATTTAAAATGTTATTTTAAATATAAATATACATTAATAAAGTCATTACACATTTTATATAAATTTAACAACATTTTAATCCATAAACGTAATTTGACATTGCAACTAGATCCATTCTCACGCAACAATGTAACATTTCCTGAGAGGGGTAATATAGTCCATACATATTTGCTACAGTAAGTCGGGGGCAAAATTGGCAATCTTCAAAAAATTTATGATGACGTAAGCAAAAATTAACGGAACCCTAATGGTTGTAAGGTTTTGCAAACCTCAGGGGAGGTCCGAGTAATTAGTATTGTTAGAGGGGAATGAACGCGAGTTTCACCAAACCTCAGGGGAGGTCCCTGTAATTAACCCTTCTCTTTTTCTATCGTACCAACTATTATTACCTAATTCTAAATGTTTACAATAGGAAACTTTGATGATGGTAAATCTTTCAGTGATGAGACAAGAATCACTAAGTTAGAGTTGAGAAAACGATTAGTTTTTATCTGCAAATATGCTGTGAATGCTCGGCCATCAAGGGGGAACATAAAACAAGTGTTTTGTTGCCTTAATGGAGGATGTTCTCATCTTGTTTCGTGACAAGTCTTATTTCCCTTGTGTTGAACTAGACGAAAATGGTGAATCTCGTCTCTTCTTGTTAAGCATTTAACTTTAAAAGAAGCTGAAGAAGAGACCAGTGCTTTTGCTAGTGCCAACCCCTGAATTAATGCAGAAACGTCTTCATCCCATCTGTTGGTGCTGGAGTTGCAAAGCTGGATCTATAATAACTTACAGATATTTGTTTCAATAAATAAATTGGTGGGAAAATTATTTCATAGACCATACACAAAATTTTGCAAAGTGGATGCACTAATTTTGTTTCATTGTCTATGAAAGACCTGGTCCTGGACATGAATTTTCCAAATAAGTGTATGCTAGTTTGAGTGTTTTGTCATTTTTGGAGGAGTTGGAGACAATAAATTATTACTATCAGTTAATTCAGATGTTTCTTGTTGATTAGAGTGAAAGTATTGTTTAATATTAATATTGTTACTAGATATTCTTTGTATTTGTGGGTAGAACATTTTTTTTTTTACTTTGATAATAATACTGATTTAATTATGTAACAATGTATTTACTGTCTTATTAAAAATAAGTTGAGGCCTAGAATCACTCCGTATGAAAGTAGTTTAGTTGGATTTGGTCTCACTCAAACCGAGTCAAACTCATTTATTAAAGAGTTTGAAGAGGTCTCGGTTCAAACCTAGTTGGATTTTTCTAGGGTGCGGGCATGTGAGTTACGCCCTCACATGCAGGAAGACTCATCATACCGTTCATTTGGTTCAAATTGATCTGGATCGTTGATTAGGTAACTTGGTCAAAATTAATTTGTAACTATCGACTTTAATTAAATTTCAATTTGTCTAATTTACCCTTTCACTTATTTTGCTTCTAATAAAAATATAAAAACCATTCTCATATAAAAAGACCGTTTTACCCTCAATTTTGATAATAATTAATTTTGACAATTTTGCAAATTGACCCCTATGTTTTGTGATTTTACGAATTGAATCCTACCTCTTTCGTCCAGCCGTGTATTTATCCCGTTTTGATCTCGGCCGTTGATTAAGATTAATTCATGGGGGGAAAAATCCTGCTGTTAAATTTTGTAGCATGATGAAAATTAATCGTGGAGAAGAAAAAAAATCCTATTGTTAAATTTTGTGGCGTGATGAATAATCGTGGAGAAGAAATTGGTTTAACCCTAATTACATGATAACTATCGATATTAATCATGGAAATAAATCAATTAGTATATTTTTCAATTTTTTGATTTAAAGGTTATAATTGTCTTTTATTAATTGAAGATTATGTCAACTATTATTTAAAATTAAAACCAAAAAGGGTAAAATGGTCTATCTACAGACCGGGTCAACTCGTCGAGTTACATACTAGTTACGCGTGCCACATGGCATGATTTCAGGACCGTCCCGCATGTGAGGGCGAGTTACCTTGCCAGCACCTTAGATGCTCCGAACCTAGTTTCAATACTTACAAAAATCTACAAAATTATTGACTTGACTTCTATTTTCTATTTTTCTTCTCTAAACATCAATCCAAATCGTATCTCAATTTTTCAAAACGAACTAACTATTATTTAATAATATTTAACTATATCACTATTTCCATTAAAACCATAATCCAAACTGAGTTTGAAAGTTTTGCCGAAAACTCTCAACCAAGTTTTTGAAACTAAACCGAGACGGAATATGCCAAACTACTTTTATAATAGAAATCATGTGTTAAATTTCCATACGGTGGGATTTGATATAATTTATTACTCCGTATTAGAGTTAACTTAGTTATTCTTTGTAATATTTGAACGGGTTTGGGCAGTTCAGCCTTGGCTAAATTGCCGATAGTTCACCAGTCACTTTGCCATGTGGCAAATAAGTGACTTGTAATCGGCCAAATTAATATACTAGTAGAACTTGATAAAAGACTTTAATGCCCTTCTTCTTCCCTTCTTCTTCTTCTTCTTCTTCTGTACGTCCCTGTATTGGGTCGTGAACAACACTTAAAACAGAGGAAGAAAAACGTGATCTGCCAATTAATCAATCATCAAATTTAAGCAAACACTACGAACCAAAACAAGCAATGTAGAACAAGAATCAAGAACAAAAACACTCAAAAAATCGCTATAATCGAAGAACCCGTAATCTGATTTGAAGCCCAATTTGCAAAATTCAACAAGAGATGTTGTTAATTGCGTAGGAAATAGGCTGTAATCAAACCTCCGAACAAAAAGAAGAAGATTCCTCAAGAAATCCGAACCAATTTTGAATGTAATTCACGGCCCGTTTAAGTTCTTGAGGGCCCGGACCTCTGAATCACTTAAATGAACACGGCAAACAGCAATTAAACACTCCATGAGTGTTTTCCAATCAAAATCGAACAGAAATCTCACGGCCCGTTCAAGTTCTTCACGGCCCGAATTAAATTTCAGCTCAATTAGTGTATGTAATGCGAAATTAACTTAGGAAACACTCTACCCAGGCCCTAAAGAAGAGGAAACGAGCAGCAATTATCCACAAACCTCCAGAAATCAGCTGGACAGAATTGGGGATCATGACCTGTTCGCTTGAGCTTCAAAAAATCGAACTAAGAACTTCAAAATTGGCCAAAGTAATCGCCAATTGCAGCAATCCGAAGCTAATTCTTGCTACCAGAAGCTGAAATACAAAGATTCAAGCTCCAATTTGAAGTAAAAACTGAAAAATTGAAAATCTAATATTTTTGGGTTTTTTTAAGAATCTAATCGAACTACTTAATTACCAAACAAAAACTGAAAATGGCGGCGGTTGGTGGTGGTTGTGGAGGTGAAGAAGATGAACAAAGTTTTAATTTTTTTTTCAAGAAAAGAAGAGAGGGTATTACGGTAATATCTCCTAAATCAACACAAAATATGACCGGCAATTTTTACCTATTTAGCAGTCATGGTTGAATTTTTTTAATATATTTGATTGACTATGATGCATGAATTGTCGGCAGTTTTTCACAAGGTGAACTGCAATTAGCCATGCCCATATTTGAATTGATTATGATGTAAAGTAATGACTACGTATTATTGAATATGTTCCGATGACATGATGTATTTACCCTAAAAAAAAAGTTAGTCAAATTTGTAATTGAAGAGAAATAAATGCTGTTAATCGGGAAAACGTTTCAAATTAATTTATGAATAAACTTAAGGGACTAAAAATAATTTTCAGTAAAAAATTTGTTAAAAGTATACGCCCGCTGCTATTTTTTGTTTTTTTTTTGGTACAAAAAAGTTGTTCGGCTCCGGTTGTCACCACAGGTCAGGGCATGCCTCAGGGACCAAAGGTCGCTTACAGAGGTTCTTACAGGTCGCCCACCAACACAGCCCTCACGTCGACAATGGAAATCGAACTCACAACCTTCTGAGGGGAAGGAGCCCGTTCCTTACCAACTGAGCCAACATGTGTTGGCTGCTACTATTTTTTGTTGCTCTTTCAAGTGTTGGCACAAAGTTTTATGCCTTGTGCCACAAAGTATATGCCCGCTGCTATTTTTAAATAATTTTGTCAAATTATTTTTTATTTTTAAGAAAAGTACTCCCTTCGTCTCATTATTTTTATTTCATGGGCTACAATATCCGATCAAACTTTTCAATATTTTAAGTGACTTATCAAGTTAAATTATTCACATTCGTGGCGTATTAAACCTTTTGAATATTAATATATATAGCGTCATATGATATTATCAAATTATTAGTGAAATATATTAATTAAATTATTTATTATAACTTTTTAAAGTTTAATTGAGTTGACTAGTCCATCATACCAAGGAATAAAGAATAATGGGACGAAGGAAGTAATAATTACATGTTAAAAAAGAGTCCTGATTTAGAAAATTTCATACTTATAAAGAGAAAATAGAAATGAAAATTTGTGAAGGAGAGGAGTATCAATTTATATATATATATATATATATATATATAAGTTAATCAACAACATGCTTATGTCATCTCCAACAACTAGTTTATATTTTAAGATTTCCACTTTATATTTCTTCAGGAAAGCACAACTACAAACATTTAGGAGTTATATTTCTCCACAATATATTATTTCCCTGCATATAATAATTTTGTCACTTGACTTTGAACTCTCATATGCGAGAGTCCAAATTTAAACATTTAAGAGTTCTATAAATTATAAATTATAAGAGCTGCCTTATAGCTCACCTTTTTAAAAAATCTTATAAACTTTCTTGAATTTTGAGTTATATATGATCACTTATTGGAGATGAACTTATAAATATAAAAAAAAAAATTGAACAATAGAATAAGCCATTGGTCGACTCCCCACTACCATCTGGGATCTTTCTTAAAAGGTATGTAGTGATATTATGTTGACTATTTTAAAAAAGCTTAGACATGATCAACACGTCCAAAATTTAATTCTATAAATAAAGCAGCAAAGCCTGAAACTAAAACCCATCAATCCATATAATACTTCTAATCAATTTCTCTCCAATATATATAAATCAATTAAACTCACATACATAATCTACAAATTAACATGTTGTTTCCACAGATTAATACAGATGACATATTTGACCTCGACCTCGCCTTGACGATGCCCGAATTAGATTCAACATCAACGGAGACGAATAGTAATGGGCAGCAGCAGGTGGAAGTGGAAGCTGAATCTACGGCGGAAGAGGTGGTAGAGGGAATGCCGACGGTGGTTGTAGGCGGCGGTCATCGGTGTACGGTTTGCATGGAGGGGTTTGGTTTAGATGTAGTGGGAAAACAAATCTCATGTGGTCATGTTTTCCATTTCAATTGCGTTGCTCACTGGATATCCTTGCACAATTCTTGCCCCTTGTGCCGCTTCAAAGTTTTTGTGTAATATTCTTTCATTATTATTAATGTTGTTGTTTTAATAAGAGTATTATATATAGTGGAATAATTGTTTGATCTTTGTTTGATTGATTAGTGATTGTTTTTTCAAGTGAGTCTTGTTTACTTTTGCTTAATTTCTTACCACATCACAACATGATAAAAGGATTTTTCGTCTAAGTGTTTGGTCCACGTCCAATGTGTCACGTAATGTTGATTTTCGCTCCACAATATAGAGCTGGTCAGATCGAGTTGGACTCCATTTCAAGGAACCTTACTCTGGACTCAAAGGAACTCGTCAGGTTGTGCTAGTTGTTGAGCCGACATAGACCCTCTGATGCTCAAGTCAGATCAGTTGAAGATTATAGAACTAGATAGCAGTAGCAGAAAAATAGTTGTAATATTGATTGAAATTGTACCTTGATGAGTAATAAATGCAGCCTATTTATAGTTTTTCAAAGTGTATCTTTCGGGTCCGGTCGAATCTTTTGTGGTCATATCGAATTGAGGTCTTTCATGTCAATATATATATGGTCCGAGTGTAGAATGACATGATCAAAAGAATATTGGGAGATACAGGTTTACAACGTTGCTATATAACGATATAGTATGTACATTGATACATATAGACCAGATCAATTTCAGTGAGGTAGTCATTCATAGGGATATATTTTGATGTTGGTCATAATGGCCTAATCTAGTACATGTCATTTTTGACTGGCCTAATCTGGTACATGTTGATTTTGACTGACCTAATATGCTATATATCAATTTTGACCATATCCCAGTCTTTATTTGATCTTAATCTTACGTGTAATGTGTCATGTAGTTGATAGAATATTTGGTATATCACAATTAACAATAACAAATTTGCTCAAATATAAACAATTAATTACATATTTCTTATTTATTGAGAATTAATTGTCCCACATGGATTGGATAATAAAAGTAAACTCACCTTATAAGGTTTTAGGCAATCCTCAATTCATAAGTTAGTTTTTAAAGTGAGTTAGACCAAATCATTTAATGTGGACTAATATAGTATATTTAAGTGTCATTTTAGAAGTTTGGCATAGAATATAGTATATATCATTGAAGAGGGTGGCATTTTTGAATGGATAGATAAAATTGTGAGTATATATTTGATCAATTTATATTTATATATATATAAATAGGTATTTCATTTTTGGGGGGAATTTTAACAGTTTTTACATCCAAAATGAAAGTGCAAAATTTGAAGTCAAAATCTAAAATCCTCAATTTGCTTTGTACATGATATTGTTTACAAAAATTAGATTTGAAGTCAAGTACTCACTTTCGTTCAACACCCAGATTCATAAATTATTTTATTGTTTCTCCAGACTCCAAAGCTGACCAACGCTCACTTTTCTTTTTTATCTAGGTGGGTTTGGAGGGCAGGTTTTAGATGTAATTACATCAATTAATCTTATAATCGAAGTTAATCAGAAATATTATTAGTTTGCTAGTCAAATAGACAATGGCGAAAAGACAACCTTTAAACATCTGAAGTCGACAGAGCAAATTAAAACAACGTCTTCAAATTACACATGACCTCCTGATCCACTAATATTTTATTCTTTGGACTTAAAATTATCCTATTTATCTTATTTTGATTACATTTGAGTTTTTTTTTCTCATACACTTATGAAGTGTTTTCAGTTTTTTTAATAAAATATACCTTACATTTTTTTCGTTGCCCAATGTTATTCAAATATTAGAGACTACAAACTTTTTTCGAACCGCGTCTAACATATTAAGTGAAAATCTCTTCTAACATAAATTCGAAACTTGATTTGTCATATTGAGAGTTTGAGACGACTAATTCATTCCACTTCTTTAAAGGATCCAAGTAGTAATTAAACAACAATATTATGTCAGTTTAGCACCCCAAATTATTTTAGACAACCCATAAGATAGAATATAAACTTTTTTTTTTCCAGAAAGAATATAAACTGTGTTGACTAGAAGAATAATGGTTTGTTTGTTTGGTATTTTCCAAAACAAAATCATTTTTGGAAAAAGCGAGGCAAACAAGATTTCTTTTTTTTTTAAATAAATTTATGTTCTCTCAAATTTCTCAAACTACTTTCTCAAAAGTCAAACTAACAATAATTTTTTTATCATAAAAAAAAACTACACAAATTCTACTTTCATTTGAAATAAAGTAATATATCTCTTACACAATTTATCTCAAATAACAAACATTATTTGACATAAAGTCTTACACATCTTAGTTCTTATATCTACAACATAAACTCCTTGAAAAAACTACACCCATCTTATTTCTCAAATCACTCTTTCAAAATCCAAACAAATAACAATTCGCAAATCGATATTATTACACAAAACCTCCACCACTCTCACAAACTAATCTATCAAATGCCAAACAAACATACCCTAATTGTGTCTGATATAAAGATAAGTGATTTGGCTTGAACCCAAAAGTATATAATTAATAGGATAAACACCACTAATGGACCTCCTTATAATTAGCTTTTTTACAGAGTGGTTCCTTTTGAATTTTTTTCCCCACGTTAGTCTCCACTATGAATTATTTGTTTCACTTTGGTCATTTACATGGGATCTTTTACTTATAGTGTTACATTTTAGTCCCTCTTAAATTATTTTGTATCAATTTAGTCCCTCATAAAACTATTTCTTTATCGATTAAGTCCCTCATAAAAATATTTGGCAATTTAGTTCACTTTGGACCATCTGAAAATGACCAAAATGAAATAAATAATTCATAGTGGGACTGATGTGGGACAAAAATACAACCACTTTGTAAAAAACTAATGATAAGAAGGACTGTTAGTGGTATTTACGACTTTACCCTAATTAATAAACTATGATGATCAAGAGTATAAGGTAAAAAATAAGTTATTGTTCTTGTCAAGTATCAATGTTCATCTACTAAATTACAATATTACCAAACAAATCTATACTCGTATTCAGAAATATTACTTTCCTTTCTGTCATTATTATATATAAATATGCAATAAATCATAACATATATTATCCTAAAAAAAGGTAAACGCGTATGTATGTTATACTCAATACTTTCAATACCTATCATTGTCACCCAGCATAGTACTCCCTCCGTTCCCTTTTAGATGTCGTTTAAGGTTGTTTCACAAGGATTAAGAAATTATTTAATGCTCTAGATTCTAGGAAAATTAAAGGATAGTTGGACAAAATTGCCCTTAATAAATGCATGGTTATTTGTTTTGAAAATTGGGAGATATTAAGTATAGTATTTAGGATTAAAGAAGGGTAAAAATGTCAAATTAGCATTTAAATCTATCTTGAAATTATAAAGTGACATGTATTGTGGAATTTTTTTTCTTCTTTAAAATGACATGTAAAAGGGAACGGAGGGAGTATTAATTAACTAGTTGGCTTCATGTTTAACGTAATATTGGATCTTGATCCCAATTTGTGGTCGTCAAAACTTGTCAAATAATGTAAGAGAACACTTGGATTCTATTATTATGAGAGAATCTTAAGGGTATTAGTGGAATTTGAGTTACATGTATTTTGACTAAATCTTTAAATGTAATAATGTTAATTTGACGACAAATTGAGTTTCAACATTAAAGATTCAGGGCCTGTTTGTTTGGTGTTTGGAAAAGTAATTTGGAAGAGTAGTGGAAGTTTGTGAAATAATCTCGATTTGCGTAATGTTGTTTGTTTGGGTTTTAGGAGAGTGGTTTGAGAAATAAAATAGATTATTTTTTTTTTTTGAAGAATTAGGTTGTAGGTGTAAGATGTGTAAGACTTTATGTCAAATCATGTTTGTTGTGAGATAAATTGTGTAAGAAATAGGTTACTTTATGTCAAATCAGAATAGAGTTTGTATATATTTTGTTTAGAGATAAATTTTTTTTGAGAAGGTAATTTGAGAAAATTGAGAGATGAAAAATTTATTTCAGAAAATAGAAAACATGTTAGTTTGACATTTCTCAAACACGAATTTTTTTTTGAAAAACGCCAAACAAACAGGCCCTGAAGAAAAATATACGAGTATTTGTGATATTTGTCAAATCATGCGTTCTTGTATAACTTAATTTATAGTAATATTTTATGATGATTGATTTGACTGAGCAGAGATATTTGATTCATGAATTTTGGTTCTATGAAAACAGCTCCTAAAAGATATTTACCTCAACGGAAATTCTGAACACTTGGGCCAGAATGGATCCAAACAAGGTGATAAGAAGCCGTCACAATCAACCCAAAAATAAAAGAAACGTCTGTATTTTCTTCATTTCTACAAATAGGTGAATCTCGACAAATTGATGACAATAAATGAACAAATAACAATTTATGCATTTTAGTTGCCTGCATCTTACATCCCATATGGAAGTCCTAACAAATGTTCGATTCTCTGTTTACATATACTGTTAGTTGTAAAATGTGCGAAGAATGTATGTCATAATTCAGAAAGCACACAAAACATCTCCAGCACGTTAGTTTCGACTGATAAAACTGAAGATGTTAGTCATTTACATGTCTGATGCTGCACAAGGAGTTGGCAGAATCAGCTTTCATAACTGGAAAGCAGTTCGCAATCTTGATGAAAACTCATAGCACACCAGAATCATAATCTTCAGTTATCGAGACACAAGCGACCATGGATGCCATTAAGGGAATATTCGAGCAAAAACCAGTTTCCCCTTTATGGATTAAAAGTATCATTAAAATCTGGAAGTAGTTAGGCAGCTCAAGGTAATGTCTGGTTTAATAATCCCATAGACTCTGCAACTTCCTTGGACGTAAAAGTATCAGCTTGCTCCTGCTCATTGCATTGAACACACACCAAGTTAAATTTGAAGGCAGATGTTTCATTTCACCAAATTATAATACTATATACATATATGTGTTTGTGTGTGCAGGTGCGTGTGCCGGTATGTGGCAGAAAAGCTCATGTTCCTACGTTGTTTTAGGCATAGGGCAAAATATAGAGAGGTTTCATTAAAGTTCAAGCTTAAGTGGCTACTTATTAGCTATGAAACTTCACAAATGACACTCGGAAAGTTTATTCTTTTAGTTGGTGGAGAAACTAATGAAATAAAGCCTCATTGAAGCAACTTCTTTTTTTTTTTTGCTTTGATCCTACTCATCAATTTCTTCATCCATCTAAATGATGATTCTTGGATCACATTCATTGCAACTTTACCACACAATTTATTCCATGTTCCTTTTCTAAAACCATAATTTAGTAGGAAAAAAATATTGTATCTATTCCTTTCCTCATGTAAACATCCATTATAATTGAGCAAATGATCAGAATTCCATACCTGAAGTCGATGCAAGAGGTACATCAAGAAGAGATGCACGAATACCTGTCAACATTATTATGTGGTGTCATTTAAACAAGCAATGAAGAACTATTTTTAGTAGACTTGTGCTGATGTGTCAAACTTTTGTTTGCATAGTCTAAAATGTTCTATGTTTAACGCTAAGCAACAATACCAAGCAGAAGACACAGTTCTAATGACTCAACAGTGGGTTCAGTAATTGGCTTCACATTGACAACATGCTTTACAACTCAATTGGGAAAATTCTATCTGGTCATATCAAATGAAATCACTGTCAATGTATTCCACCTTTTTGGCCAATTTATCTTTTGATTTTAACAAAAATATTCAAATAAAGAGTATTTAAAAGTTTGCGACTACCATGAAGGACAAATATGTGACGAGGGGTTGCTCACTCTTGTGGTAAAAAGAGCATTCTGAGCATCCCACAGAGCCAACCAGAACAATAACTAGTAATTTGCCTACAATTTTCTACTCTACTTATTTTTTCATCCGACAAGTAAATTCTGTTGTAATATGGCTTCTTCCCTAAGCTTAAACAGTATCATCAAATTGCCTTGTGCATAACCATATCAACGAGATAGGTCTCTTTGCAATACTTAAACGCAAAAGAGAGTCTGAAATGATTGGAAAGATATTTGAAGATTTAGGGACATGGAAAGGTGAAGTTCATGATAAAGATTTTTTGAATGGGAACAAAATTTATACAACTAGCTAGGTTGGAACTTTGAAAAGTTAAAAGGATCCTGTAACAATGTAAAAGTACAGGTTTTTATAAGATAATTATTACAAAGCTCAAAGTCCATTACTCCCGTTCTCTTGGAGCAGAAGTACAAAAGCAACCTAGATGATCATCGGAATATTCCCAGGGTAAAACCTAGAATACGCTGTTTAAGCTGACACTGGCAACATGATAAAATTTATTTTCATTTCTTTTGCCTTCTCCTAATTGGCCATTCAAGCTGTATCTCACTGCTATACCAGCATGTTGTAATCGAATTTGCATGGAAATAGAAGTGGTCCATCCATGAATAACTAGTTTGAATACATAACCTTACCACATAAATCAAACTCTGAAATCTTAACTAAGTTTTCTCACCAGATAGAAAAGCAGGATAATTCGAGCAGTTGGATACCGCCATAGGAATCTTGTGGCCCTGACAGCCCCAGTATCTAAAATTTTAGCTGCCTTTTGTAACTGCAATAAGCCAGTAAATTACAACATTACAAGATAATGTAGCTGGCCGTAAGGATAGATAGGTGGGAAACAAGATAAATAAGGTGTACCTGTAGGCCTGCTCCTACCATATGTCGGTGATGCAAGGGAAGAGGTCTGGAAATATGGAATATCAACAAAGAAAGTTACAAATCAAGTGCAAAAAGAATCTTTAAAAGAAAACGGGAATCAAGATATCAAATCGTGGGGTTATCACTTATCATATCTAGTGTATCTATCAATCTGATAAAACAGGAAAAATCATGTAAAAAAAAACCAAACAAATAGTATCTGAGCTAGAGAATAGAATCGCTTCCAACAAGAATATACGATTTTGATGGCACAAATAATTGAATAAAGTCAATCATACTCGAGTGCTTTCATGTCAGTGTCTTCTTCCCAAGAGGATGATGCTCGACGAGAAGATCTATTTCTTTCAGCTTCTAACTGTTTCAAACAACAAAATGTGATAAATTATAATTCAAAGTAGCAAAACAGTATTCATTGAGCAGGAACAACCAAATGAATCCAAGACATGGAAAAAACCAAGTTCAGACCTGGGCCTCCTTAAGACGCTTTACTTCCTTTTCCAACTGAAACTCCGCTGCAGCTTTCTCACTGGCCATAGTTTCCAGTTGTGTTTGCTTGTAATACTGAAAAACGAGTTCAAGATTGACATAATCAATTTTATGGTGCCACTAATAGCAAATGACATACCCATGAAAGTGATAGTCAAAAAATACCAATAAATCTGTTAGCTCACGATACCGTTTCTCCAGCTCCATGTGCTCCTGCTCAAAACATAGACAATTCACGACTTGTGACCATATGAATATGTTCTTAAGACAACAACCATTCTAATTTCAATGTATAATCAAATGGCAATTAAACTTGATCATTATGAAACATACATTTCATTTAATCCCTTCCACTGTTTGCCACTTGAATGAAGAAAATTATTTCTAAGCTTTAGGAAGTGGTAAAGCTAAATGCAGAAGTACCAGTTCCGTTACCAATACTATATTTAGACCCAAACATCAAATTTCATCCTGATATAGGTCTAAAACTCATCAACTATCTGCACCAGCAAACTCCATGTCTAAATTTATTAATCAATAAAAAAAAAGTGTCTAAATTTCATCTCTTTGTGCTATGACCCACATCACAATACAAGCACAAAAGACGAGCAATGACTTGGCCTGCAAATAGGGAAGACTGCGACTGATTGGGTATCATATGATCAGATAACAGATGTAAATAGTCTATTTTAGATAGATTCTTTCTTCATGCATGAAACACTTCAAGTAAATGGATATAATTCTAGTAGCAGTCACAAACAAGACATGTTAATCTTCTAATATCTATTACCATCATAAAACATGATCAAATTCAATTATTTTGGTCAAAATGATAGTATGATTTAAGAGAATTCAAAACAGATTAGGGTCACCTGACGTGAGTAGTGCTCAGCATCCCTCTTCATTGCAGCCATTTCAACTCGCATCTTTTGCACTTCAGCCTGCGAATACGAGATAAAAGATTTTTGAACAGTCCTTGAAATATCACAAAGAACATCGGCACAGACGCAGACCCCACTTCCTCTGTGCCTTGCGTAATTGTATATCACTAGAGATATAAAACCAAGAAAACCGACTTGCCTCCATTGAAGAAAGCTTGCCCTCAGCGTCTCTCTGACCATGACGTGCACGCTCTACTTCCTCTTGCCATGCTTGCACCTTCATGTTTGGAACATAATATGAAACACAAGCTTAAGAAATTGATATGTTCGCTGATCGAAGAACTAAACCAATTCAGTTTCCAAATTGTTAAAGTTAATATGAAGAAAACAGTCTCCTAAGTAAAACAAGAATATCATCTTCCTTTAATGTGAGTGCCAGACAACCGGAGAGTTGATATCGATAACATATCACACCATGTCCAATAGTAAGGAGATTAAAATGATAGAAAGATGAAGCTAGTGGTTTTTTAAGATGAGTTTTCAAAGATCTTCATTCTTCTCCGCGATCTGGAAAAAGGTTACACTGGCACAAAGAAACGCCAATGTACAAAAACAATTCATATATTTCATTTTTATACTAACAGGAGACATAAAACATTACGCAACCACCAACCACTAATGGTCTTAAACAACTGAAACTTACGATTCCGGTAGTAGCTAATCTAAAGCAGTTTCATGCATATAGCAAAGCTGAAATCATGTGTTTCTCCAGTCAGATCGGTCTTGTTCATTATTATGGAAATATTGCAATGCATGAATGTAGATTAAACTATGATGTTTCATTATTAGCTATAAAACCTGAATTGCTTGACTTGCATCTTCAGGGGCCTTTTTTTGTCCACGACGAATACGAGCTTCCATATCTTGCAGCTCTTGATTTAGTGATGCACATTCAACCTAGTACCATGTATGAAAAATTAATAAGATCTCTTTTATCTGTGTCATTGAAATAATCTCCTCTTTAGTTTTGAAGAGGTGTGGAGTTGGGGATGAGGAAGACTGAGAGGGTAGGGGAGAGAGACAAGTTTTTACAGATGGAAAAAGGAGAACAATTACCTCAAGCAGAGCTACCTTCTGCTCAAGCTCTGCTGCCTTTGCAGCTCTATCATCCGCTGTTCTCTGGTGGAGTAAATATAATACTTTTAAAACATTGACATTTTACTATAAAAAATCAATTGTGAAGGAAAAATATCAGATTAATAACAGAATATGTCATGTTTTAAATATGATATATAGTGCATGCTTCATACAAGAAAAAAGATGTACTATTTAAGCTAACCACATTAGGCTACCAGAAAGCAAATTAATGAGGAAAGTCAAGAAAATGTATTCATGTAGGAAAAAAGAAGTTCATCTTATACTTTATGACACTTGAGAACTCTTCGACGTTTAGAATAATTTTATACAGTAGGGATCTATTTAACCATAAATACAATCAACTTATAATCTTCTCAGTTGATGGATTCCTTCTGCCAGCAATTATGCTTAAAAAATTACTTTCAAGTTTCATGGATGGATCGTTCTCTCATCAAATTGTATGACGCCGTGATCGACTGGAATATGCATCAGAACAGAACGGGGGAATCAAAAACACTCTTCCAGGAAGATTATGCTAACTTTCAAGGAGATCTATTTGATACTTTATCTGATGAAAACTTTAATGAGAAGAAACAGAGCTCTGGGGTTAGAGCATTCCAAATGAAGGTCGTAACTGAATTCTACTTCCTAGGATAATATATTTGACAGATGATTTTAATTGAGTGGATCATATTCCAGTGCTACTACCATTATTATTGATAAAAAGTCTGTGTCAACAAGGGCCAAGACCGACATCTTGCCTCCTCAAGTGTGTCTTTCCCAGCACATCTTGAAAGATAGATATAAGAAGTGTATATCAGCTAGAATTTAGTAACGTGAGTTCATTAATTTTGTTATGCGTTCAGATCCCTGTTGTTGAGTAAAAATATTATAGCCTTGTTGTATGCCCAAATTACATCAAGGTGTAAATGGATGTATATGAAGAATAAATAAGGACACAAAATGAATCTATTTAGATGTTTTTTTTAAGACCGAATCTATTTAGATGTCATCCACGAGAATAATTCATTGTTTCTGTACATTACCTGGATTCTTGCTAATGCTGTGGATGCCTCAATGGCTCTCTGTTCCAACTCGACTTCCCTTTCTCTAAATGCCTACATTAAGATTAAAAATTTCATTATGCTGCAAATAACAACTCCCATGCAGCAACATCAGAAATACATGCTTCGATGCACAACAAGACAAAAGGAACACATGGCAAAAAAATGGCTTGAACACACGGTTAAAAAGAGAGTTGCAAGAGTGAGTAACTAGGTAAAATATTTTTGCAGATACAAACCAGTTTTGTAGAATTATGTGCAGCACGCTCTTCTTCAGATCTCCGCTCAGCCGCAGTCAGTTCCTCCCTTAGGGCCTGGCATCAGACCAATCACAACACTACTAAAATTAACTACCATAAAGTTCCTTATTATGTTTGGGGGGGAAACATTTACTCACTTGCATCATCCTTGTTTCTGTTAGTTCTCTATTTCTCATAATAGATTCCATGTTTGCCTGATAAAAATAAACAAATAGGTTTAAAGACGCATGAAATGATCAACACGGTAATCATTCATCACCCAAGTAATAAAAAAGTTACATCCTAAGTTGATCCATTTTACAGATGACGAATCAGAAACAAAAAAACTTTAGAAAAGTTGTAAGAGAAGGAAAAACGTTTGACATCTTCTTGAGATTTGGTGAATGGTGTCAGTTCTAAATGATTCAGGCATCTCTAGAGGAAGAAGGCCTAAAGAATGGGAAGTACAATGGAAAAATTGAATTTCATAGATTTGAGGGAATGATAGGATCTAGCTCTATGAAACAAACAGAAGCAGCAGTATGCCGGTAACTAACCATGAAGAACTGCCACATTCTCCTTCTGTTGTCTATTCAAATTCTATTTCTTTTTAGAAATAACTTGAGCCATATCTCTGGTTAAGAGACCAAACTCAATGGAAACTAATTCTTGATGTGAAATAATGATATTTGAGAATATTAGTCTTAAGAGATATCAATTAAGAGACCAAACAACCTGCAGTGATGCCAAATTTCCTTCAGAGAAAGCAACTTGCTTCTTCAATGCATCAACAGAACTAGCAAGTGTCTCAATTTCTGAATTTTTTGCGGCTAATGCCTCCACCATATTTGACTCCACTCTGCTCACCTCACCTTTGGAGGCAGATAAGTCTTTCTGGAGATGCTTTATGCGAGCCTCATATGACTTGCTCAATTCTCTCTGCAAATACAAACATTCATTTTATGTCATACTCAGCAAGGTGTTATACATAAACTTGCACTCTTGCAGTTTATCTAAAATAGGGGAAGGAGCTTGTCGTTCACCTCTGCCACGAGAAGCTCTTCTAGTTGTGCATTCTCAGATTTGTACTCTTGAAGGCGTGATGACAGTCCAGCACAAACCTGAGCATGAAAACCATAAAATTTAGTGACAATTTTAAAGGGAAAAAGTCTGCTCACTATATGCAACAATAGAAATATAGTTTATTTTTTCTAAAATGGCACCATAAAATGTTGAATAGATTGCGTGTGATTAGTCAAATAATTGAATGTGTAAAATGGGTTACTCTCAATTTTGAAGAAGGCTAGGAAAAATAGTGATATCCAGAAGGACCAAAATCATACATCAATGACCGATTAGCTGATCTGCTGATGGCATAGATCAGAGAACAGAGATTAATGAAGCTTCCATGTCAGAGATCCCCAGATACTTTTAACCAAAAGGAGGGGTTTCTAAAAGTAATTATGCCATGAAAACTTATTATGAGGTCAATTTCATCCTTTCCCTTTATCTTTCCTATTTCTAGTGAAGTAATTATCAGGTTTGAGCACAATGCACTATCTATGCACGAGATAATCCTAATTGTTGGAATTTTCCATTACACTTATTATGTCAATTATCGTTTCTTCAAAATATTTTGTTCCATTAGTTTATACTCATTTCACTTATCATTTCTAAAAAGTAATTATACTACGAAAACTTATTATGAGGCCAATTTCATTTTTTCCCCTCTTGCTTTACTATTTCTAATGAAGTAATTATCAGGTTTGAGCACAATGCACTATCTGAGCACGTGATAATCCTAATTGTTGGAATTTTCCATTACACTTATATGTTAATTATCGTTTCTTTAAAAATATATTGTTCCATTAGTTTTCTCATTTCACTTATCATTTTCTCTTACATTTTTATCTTTTCATAAGATAGTGGACTTGATCATGATCATATAAATATAAAATCTGGTGTAGTAAAACATCTCAATTACAAACTAGAATTACACCATAATTTTTGGGCAAAATTATTAATAGTATTATTTATCTCAGGATGTCATAAAAGTCAAGTAACATTCTCTTAAACAAAAAAAGCAAGCAAGAAAAGTTCTCTAAGAGTAAAGTAACACAGCCACACAACAATTGGAACTATTTTTTTGAAAGAACTATTGTCATTACGTTTTGACAAGATATACCAAAAGTCCAAGTATTTGTGTTCTGATATTGCTGCATCTCGTACAGACTAAGTTTCACCCATTTAGTTATTTAACATGATGTGGAGGGAAAGAATCAAACAGTTTACATCAGAGATGCCAAAGGTAAAACAATGATCATATGACCTGACTTACTGCTGATTTTGATTCATAAGCTTACAACATTTTTTCCTCAGATACTTTAGTAGATATTTTTCGTCAGATGCTTTAGTAGAGGATTTAGTGTATATATATATATATATATATATATATATATATATATATATATCTTTAGTGTCAAAAAACCACATTATGTAAAAGATAATCAACAGATCAGGCTACTAAGCTAACAAACTTCAAAAATAATATTTTTTGCCCAGTTTTTGATTAAAATGAGGTTCGCATAAAGATCTGTTTTCTAATATTCTAGATGCATGTGACAAATTTAAGTATGACTGCATGTTGAAATGAACAGTCGCCAAGCAGTAGTTTCATTACCTAACTAATGTTCTAATTTCCAAGACGATGATATTAGAATCAACAGAAAGTAACAAGAAAAATTGTTAGTTTAGTCCAAATATGAAAAACAAAACATGGACAGCTGACAAGTCCTACTTCTTTACCTGAAAAATACTC
This sequence comes from Penstemon eatonii, assembly GCA_038501285.1. Taxonomy (NCBI): domain Eukaryota; kingdom Viridiplantae; phylum Streptophyta; class Magnoliopsida; order Lamiales; family Plantaginaceae; genus Penstemon; species Penstemon eatonii. Next base: position 2,246,107 of record JBCEGF010001339.1, read on the forward strand.
TAGCTCTAATTCCCAGGATAATGACATTAGAACAATAAAAATCAGTAAAAGGTTGTTAATATGATCAAAGAACTGGAAAGAAAAATATGGCATGTTAATCTAGCATCTTTCCAGCCAGGTCATATAAAAGATAGAGGTTTCTTACCCGGGCTAGTCTAGCTTCTTTTGATTGACCTGTTGAAATTGCACTTTTAAGTAATCCTTGAGCCTGCAGAACTATAATATTAAGTATATACACTATATAAAAGCTATTATAAGCATTTAAAGACCACAAACTAAGTAAGAGGACCAAAATATTTCCCAGTTGTAATAACTTTACCTCATCTAGTTGCTCCTCTACTTTCTTGGCTGGAGTATCAATTTTTGTTTCTTGAGGCTTCTTTGTTTGGATACCAGGTGCAGTAACTATATCCACATCCTTCGACTTTGCATCAATCTTGCTTGGAGTATTTGCATGTTGGGTCTCCGATTCTGCAAGTTCAAAACTTTCAGAAGCACCTCCATCTTGGGAGATCATATTTTGATTAGATTCAACCGGAGAGTCGCTATTCAAAGCCTCGACAACTTTGGCAGCATTTGAAGGACTTCCGACTGTAATATCTGCAAATTCTTCCACCCTAAGATTACTATTTAAATTTGAAGCCACAGCTTCTGCATTAGAAGAAGCTTCTGCATCCGGCTGATCACCGACTGGTTTTGCCTCTTCATTAGGTATTGTTTCAGATAGAGAAATCTCGGTTATGGAGACATCTCTATCAGCATTATGCCGCTCATCACTGTCATCTTTGCTGCTAGGAATATCTTGATTACTCTCGTTATTCTCAATCAAAGGTAGAGGCTTATTTTCATCAGGTTCTTCATGTGATTGAAATGTTTCAGCAATACGTTGCTGTTTTTCAATATTTACGGTAAGGGGAGCTTCACTTGATGAAACATTCTTCTGGGGCTGCATGTAACCTTCTTATTAGGGACATAAGAAGCTTCTAATCAATTTTACATAGATCAATGTAACAATCAAGAATAAGGGAAGAAAAAGAAGGTACCTTTTTTCTTGGCTTATTCCTCTTGGTTTGAGATCCTCGTCCGTTGGAACCTTCAATATCCGGAAAAAAAAATGAAAAAGAAAAATTAAACAGAAAGGCGAACATTTTTAACTCAATTCAACATAAACCTATTTTATTCTAAAACAATCTGGGTTCGTGGGTCTTATTTTTCTTATCTATTTAAGATACTTCCGTAGCTCTCCCTGCAGGACCTGAAGTTTATTTCTAAAATTCCACATTCTAAAGCTTAAGCTTAAAAAATCTTTGAAATGAAAACCATCCCCATACGAGCAGGAAAGTTACGTACTTCTCGAGTTCTTTCAAAACCTAAACTATTATATCCTACAATAAGTATGCTCATAATTAAACAGGGGCTATTTTTTCACATGCTCTTTGTAAAAACTGCTGAGCTAGTGTTTCCGTACAGATTCAATCTTGTTATTCTAGTAGCTTTCACATCTTCTTTTTAGCATGGGGCTGCAGCAGTTTGGATCTCTGAAGGCCGTTTCACCTGTCTGATCGACCTTTCCTTCTTCTAGTTACCGAACTGTACAAGCATGTCGACTATAATGCGATTCTTTTAGAGTCAAAGTACTATGTCAATTCTTTCAATCTTTTCTTTGGCAGTTTGGCCCTTTGACTACGCATGTCATTTATATAGACTACAGTGCTAAAGTGCTGTTTATCATACAAACAAACTTTTTTAATTTGAAAAGTTAGAAACACAATGCATAAAATTAGATGACGGCATGACAAAATTTATTATTCCATTAGACAACAGAAAGTTTACTGCTTAAACCTGAACTTAAGGTTGCTATGATTAACCATAAAACAACAAAGATGATACAAGAAGAGACCAGAATCCAATGATTTATACCTGGAGTGGGAACAGGCAGCTCATCTGATTTCTCACCAACCGCAAGCTTCGCCTTTCTATCCACTACTTCAAACAGATCTGGCAAGACGCAAGCAAAATATAAACAATGTACATAAATTCCAATCCCCATTCTTCTTAAATCTTAACATCAAAACAAGTATTCTCTACATTATTTCTTTCGAATGATGAAAAAATACTGGTGAATACATTTTCATTCCCACAGAAACAAAAAAAAAAAAAAATCAAAACATATATAAGCTTTATATTTCATAATATAACTGTGTCAGAATCCTTAGCTTGCAGTTCTAGGATACCAGATAGTGTATGCACGATTTCCAGAAGAAGAAAGAGATCGAATAATAGGGTTTAATCAGCTCTATTTCACAAAAATTCATAATATAGATCAGATTATGATTTCGCCAATAACGTAAATCATCGCTACCCAATATATGACACTACTACAATTTCGATTTAAAAAAAAAAGGGAGCAAATCAAGATGTAAGACGTACCTTCCGCCGCCCTCAGCCACGAAGCCATTGAATAAAAGAATTACAGCAACAGAAACGCCCTCAACTTTGAATCATCAAACGATCAAATGGGGCAAACAAAATACAGAAAGGAAAAATGACTTCTGAGAGCAATAGTACATTAACAAGCTCAGATTATTTTAAGAACCGGAAAAGGAAAATCATTCACACACAGTGACAGGGATTGTTCAACGGTAGATCGCTTTGTCAGTTGTATTTAGATGGCTGTGTGTGCATTACAAGCAAACCAACGGAAGAACATCCATACGGTGCCGTTTTAATAGACAGTGAAATAGTTATTTTTATTTTTACTTGAAGAAAGAAATAGTGAAATAGGCTTGAAATTTTAATGGGCCTAAATTGGGCTTATTGTGGGTTGCGCCTTGAATCTGATCAACTTAGATAGCCCAAGTTTTGATCCACTTTAGTGCGTCCGTTTCTAATTCCTATTGGACCAAACATTCTTAGCTCAAATATTAACTTAAAAATTAAAAGAAATTAAAAGTTAGCATTCAATACAAATTTATGCAAACTAATATTTTAAAAAAATAAGAAACCCAATTTAGAAACCTATTGCTCTTAAATAACTTACTAGTAATAAATATATATAGGTAGTACAAATTAAAGATGCAAGTAATAAATAAATGTAGTGCAAATTAAAGATGCAGTATTAATATTCAACCATGGTCCATTGTACAGGAAAAGTGACCAGCCAACCACCTGAAGAACCGGGAGTAAAGACAAGTAATGTATACTTTAAATATTTGTCAAAAAAAGGAAATGTATACTTTATATAAGTAAAAATAGAAAAATACCCTTAAAAAAAAGGAAAATAGAAAAAATGCAAAGCTTGTAAAGTGTAAAAACACCAACCTTTTCTTTATTACATTATTATCAAAGAAAAGAAAAAGCTTCTCTTTATTATTTTCTTGTGCTTTAAAAAGATTGGAATATTTAAAAAATATATATATATTTGGAGGGAGCATTAACCCCAACAGCACTATAAAAATGTATTATATCCTATTTAAGAAAATATGCAAATTTACCCTACGTGAAATTAAAAGTTGGGGGTGGGGGTGGGGTGGAGGGGGTATTTGCCTTCTTAAGGCGTGTTATTCATTTTGAGTAAAATTATGAGGATTTTTCTTTCAAAAAAAAATATTATGAGGATTTTAATTTTACATATATCTCAACTTATTATGACATTTTATTTAAATATCATTTTATAAAAACATCAAATAAAAATTGCAAACGGTACTCATTCATCCCTAACACTTGAGTTTTATTAACCTAAGCCGCTGCCTAGGTTAAACCAAGACAACGACTGGGTTTTCGTACCCACAATCCCTTGAGTTTGAAGTACAACAAAAAAAATTGGGTAAATACAACTTTTGGTCCCTCTTATCATTAACTTTTTACAGAGTGGTCCCTCTTATATTTTTTTTTCACTTTAGTCTTTACTATGAATTATTTATTTCACTTTAGTCCCTACTATGAATTATGTGTTTCACTTTAGTCCTTATCAGGTGGCTCTGATAACACGTGACATGCATATGAATATTTTTTAAGGCATTTTCGTCCGTTCGCTATTGAGACCATTTGAGATATTGTTTAATTGGTGAGCAATTTTGGTGTTTGAAGAAGATTTTGGGAGAAAACTTTAGCTTGGAACGAAATGGACGATTAAGTTGGACTGAAATGAAAGCCTAGTTTGGAAGAGATTAACTCTTTAATTTTTTTTCAAATGATTAGAAAGACGAAAATATCCATGTTAGTTTACTTGAAATAACGAAATTGCCCTTATGAGCATATCATATGTTATCGGGACCGCCTTGGAACAACTGAAAAGGACTAAAGTGAAACAAATAATACATAGTAAGGATTAAACTGGAAAAAATAACATAAGAGGAACCACTCTGTAAAAAGTTAATGATAAGAGGGACTAAATGTGGTGTTTACCCAAAAAAATTATTTGGATACACCAAACATAATAATTTAAAAAACATCACATATTAGAATTATTAATCTTAATCTTATTGTTTATTGAAAATTTTCTATTAGCGTGGCACTTTATAATGCAACTTCTAATAGATAGTGACATTTAACATTTTAATGGCACAAATACGAAGTATGTCATTCTACATAACAGTCACTTTTAAAATATTATATGTACCAGTATGACTAAATGTTCAATATCAATATCAAGGAACATGATAGATAATATGACTAAATAATAATATAAAATACAACTAATTAAACAATATGACTACCATTTATAAGTATGTAAATATGTTTTTCCACCAATAATTGTACTTAAAGATCTCGATATGTAAAAACATTTCTTGTTCTAGTACGATGACATGGGTCTTCAGATTTTAACCTTATCACCGTGAACTTGGTTCCATCGACAGTCGTGGTCGAGGTGCGGTCGAGGTGTCGTCGGGTGGGGTGGGATTGAGGTTGGAGATGAGTGGTGGTGATAAATTCATTAATTTATTTATGTAATATTGTGTAGGGGCAACTTAATTTGACGTAAAACAAAATATGGACGAGGTGTAGGGGCAACTTAAATTGTGTAGGTGTTTGAAAGTTCAAAGAACCCCGGGGAAAACTTCATTTTTACCAAGTTTTTCAACTATATTTTATTTATAGACGAAGTAAATAGCTAGTGAGACCAACTCCAAGAGAGCTCTTAAAACTCAAATTATAAGAATTTTTTTAAGAATTCTCAAAATAGGCAACTCCAAGAGATCATTTATATTTTATCAACCTCTTATTTTTTTAAGTTTGGACTCTCATATTTGAGAGTCCAAACTCAAAATTTATTCTTGCCTTGTGCAGAAAAGTACAAAAGCAAACTGTACTTTTTGAATAAAAAATTGTCTTCCCTACAAAGAATTTACTCCATCTTCCTACTTCCCAAGTCCAGCCACCGCCGACCAAACCCAACCCATACCTCTAACCAGAATGCAAACCACCAGATCCCGAACCCGAAACCACAAACCAACAGATCTGAAAAATCAAAACTCAAACCCACTCCGCCGCCTTCCTCCGTCCACCTTCGGCCGGCGGAGACTACACTACCCAAGCCCAAACCCACCTCCCACCCTAAAAGTCCTAACCCGAACCCAAAGCCCAAGCCCAAACCTATCCCCCACCCTCTCCCTCTTCCCGCCGCCTTATGTGCTAACCCTTCAACTATCATCGACGACGGCTCCACTACCGCCGCCGGCGATGATGACAGTGTCAATCCCAAATGTATAAAGTCGGGAGTGTGTGGAGTTTTAAGTGATTTTTATTTTGTTTTGATTTTAGGGTTTGTGAGATTTGATTAGTGTATATATATGCTTTATTAAGACCTTGTTTGGCTAAAAATGTTTTTGCATTAACCAGAAATTTGATTTTCAGGTTAATGCAAAAATAGAGCCAAACTTGATCTTATATATTTTTTCCAATAAAAAATTTATACAATTTTTTGAATAAACATTAAAATTAATTTTGTTATTTTTTAATTTAAAATCAATATATGTATTTTTGTTAGTTCTAATTATTATTTATAAATTAATAAAAATTAAAAGTAGTTTGTTAAAATATAAATTAGTTGTTGGAGTGATGTGATGTGATTGTTTAAAAGTGAAATCTTAAAATATAAACTAGCTGTTGGAGTGGAGAGTAAAAAATGATAATGTATAACACTGTTCATCATTTAAATTTTAAGATAAGAGGCCTGAATTTAAACGGACTGTTGGAGATGGTCTGACCCCATAGAAAGAATTTATATCAAGAATTTTCATTCGATAAAAATAGAGAGATTTTCAGAGGCATAAGTTAAGGAAAATATATTTCAAATTTGATTTGTTGGTCCCCACAGTAATTTATGTTCACTCTTATGTAGTTTTATCAATAAATGATAGTAACTCATAGTATAAGGTTGGGAAAGAGGAAATAACATTTTATTTCCATCACAAAATAATAATTTTTGCACATACAAAAAGTAAAAAATTAACAAGTAAGAAGAAGTAAAAATTGGACTTAAAAAAATAAATGAGACAGAAATTCAGTAATATTGCATCCTCCAACAAAAGAGTTAACTTAGAAAAACTACTGCTGAAATTTAACACAAAGCAAAAAAAAATAATAATAACAATAATAACAATAACAAGAAGAAGATTTGAACAAATTGAAATTCTTCAACATCATTTAGTTTAGCCCATTAATTTGTGGTACGGCGACGGAGATTCCAACGCCGCTACTCTCCTCTGTTTCTTCAACTCCTTATAAAACTTTTTAATAAACTCCTCCGCATCCTTATCCACCTCATGAAACTCCTCCGCCTCCGCCGCCGCGTCTTTGACCGAAAACGGCGAGTCCGTCACTCTAAGTTGCCTCACATTACAAGGACTCGGCCCAAACCCCGGCAAATTGAACGGAGACAACACTTTTTGCACTTCCTCTGTTTTCTGGAAGTAGAATCGACGGTGGTTGATGCGCTGTGTTGTGTGGTGTGCAGGGGTGTTGCTGCAGCTGAATTCGTACTCTCGGGCGGAAACGAAGGGCGCGTGTGCGTCGTTGGATCGGCAAGTGAGGATAGAATAGTAATTTTGGTTGCCAATTAAGGCTTTGCTAGTGGCTAGTTTGCCTCGCTTGAGAAGCATGTGGAGGTCGAGACTTAGTTTGCTGTTTGTTAAGGTTTTTTTCATCATGTAGAGTACTATTTTGAGTATGTTCCACATTTTTTTGCCTATTTCTGGTGAGCTTTTCTCCATTTTCATTCTCTCGTTCTTTCTAATTTTTTTGTGGGTGTGATTTGTTATGTTATATGGAGAGAGGAGAGAAGGTATTTGGTTGGTTTTGAAGTGAGAAATTAAAGAGGGACTATTCAGTATATATAAAGGTCCATAAATGGGAGAGAAGCCACAAAAGAAAACGGAAGAATTAAATATATCAGGTATAATACCTATTCCTATTCCATTCTTAAATACACGTCATTTTAGTAGAAAAAAGAAAAAAAAAATTACACATTTTAGATTTTAGAAGTTCAAGAAAGACTTAAATTATTTTCTGATAATTTTACTCATTCTTATTAATGAAATAGAGAGAGATGGATATGAGAAGTTGTTCCCTTTTAAAAATGGTTTCTTGAAATATGTCGATCCAAAATGATCTATTTTTTACAAACTGAGTGTTTTTTGCAGGGTTTTTGAAAACACAGGGAAGTTTGGCGCAATAAAAATTTTATAAGAAAGTTTCTTGCAGGTTTTGCATAACACAGGGGAGTATCTTGCATTTTTCCATTAATCATGCACCGATAGTGGCTAAAAGAATAGCTAGCGTTAAGGTTGACGTGGCTTGATGAACTACATGCTGGACCGGTTAATTCTTTAGTCTAATTGCATCTCATTTAAAAATATTCATAGACAATTACAAAATTGCATCTTCATATATAAAATTGCCTCATGAATTATGATTTTTTTTTTTTTTGCTTAAATAATTGCTGATTTTGAAGGTATATAAAATAGTAGCTCAGTAATTTTGCAAGTTCGACTTTACCTCATGTATAGCTCAATAAAATAGTCAAGTTTCGTGGAGATTGAAGGCAATATTTATTTTTGGGTTCAATTGAGAGTGTTACATTTAGGACTGTTAATGGGTTGGATTCGGATCGAATTCCACTCGATTCAGATTTGGCTTCATTTATGTCGATTCAAATTCAAAATTCTCTCAGGTTTACATTTCTCCAGTCCAACGGATCTTGGTCGGAATCGGTTGGATGTCGGATATATTTTGGATACAATAAAATCTTCACTTTCAAATTTTGCACCAGTTATTTTTTCTAAAATAAATTAGTTAACTTTACGATTTTATTTAATTTAGCTCTCATGTTCAAACATTCTTAGCTATCATTCATGTTTTTATATACATAATATGAATTTATGATTAATATCAAATTCGCATAAAGTGTGTACGTTGAGAAGTATGATAGTATCCGATTATAAAGTGTATACGTTGATCCAATTTAGCGAATATGGATCGAATCCGTCAAATTCCATATTTCGCTAAATGTATTTCAAATTATGATAATCTTATTATTCCAATTAAATCCACCTAATTTCTAACGTATTAAATATCATAATAAATTATGTCAGATTCAAATTAAATTCCGTTCTACATAAAGCCCACATCTCCGTAAGTGGTTAAGCACGCTTTTACGAGCAAATATTACTAGTGTAACTAAATTGTTCATTTGTAGCAATTTTTAGTAGGATTTGAGATAGTATATAATTGCTCAAGGGGTAAACATTGATGTACCTATTTATATTCTGGACACGTACAGTTAATTCATGAACGGCGTGATTCTTTCTGTCTTAATTGATCCGGCAACTGGTGTCATTATTGCAAACTCAACCCATTTCTATTTTATGTCCTAATGGTATAATTACTATTAATCAATTGATAATTACTTCCTCAAAATTTTCTCATATTGAGAATTGTACTAAGATTAAGAAAAAAACCCCAAAATGTACACCCTTTTAAACAAATAAGCATAACATTAATTAACATTAATTATAATCATTAATAAAAAAGTAAAATTGATAGAAAATAATTAATTTTGCATAGAACTCCTAAAACGAAAAATAAAATTAAATAATTTTTTTAGCCGAAAGCGACTATTAAAAAACGGAGGGTGCAGTTCCATCAGAAAATAAAAAATATGTATTTTTATTTTTCAAAAACCCTCCGGAGAAGGACTCAAACTTTTATTAAGAATGAAGTGTTTCGATTGCAGTCACAATTTCTTTGAAATTGCCAAGGACTTTGAGGTCTTCATTCGTTTTCTAGCATTAATGACTTGTGGAAATTGACAAGTCATTCTGCGTGCAACTTGTGTTATGCCGTTTTGATCCATGATTTAGGAAGAAAACTCAGCCAGAAAAAAACAAGTGATTGAAATGATTCATAATTAATGAGATTAACCAACATGTGATTGGTCTAGTGATATAGACTAGTCACTACAAAGTAGCGGACTCAGGTTCGAATTCCTGTAGGCAGGGACGGATTCAGCCCCCTTTTGGGGGGGCCCTGCCCCCCCCCCAAGAATTTTTAAAAAAAAATGAGTGCTACTTTTTTTTTTTTTTTTTTTGAGATATTAGTACTAATGTTTACATTATTCAATTACTGATTAAATTCAAAGTTTTAGAAGTTTTTTTTTTCTTATACTCTATATATATCTGTGGTGCCGTTACAATAATTCTAATAAAATGACAAGTATATTTTCATGTTAAATTGTCAATTATACCTACTTAGTCTTTTATATTACCAACACAATAGAAATAATGATTATCAACAATAAAGTTGGTGAATAATAGGCTTAGAAACTAGATGAAAGATTACTACCCTGCGAATTGTTTGATTATTCACATTGGGAATAAAAATGTAGAATTTTTATGATATGAAGAGCATCGTATACAATTTTCATAGTTTTTTCATTCAATTACTTTAGCATTTTGAATTCAATAGAATCCTCGTTAATAATCTATTCTTATGCAAATAAATTATATTGAAGATCATTTTGTCAATTTGTTTTACTCGGCCCCCCCTACTCTATAATCCTGGATCCGTCCCTGCCTGTTGGGAGAGGTACCCATTAATGTGCCCAACCCTGTCAGAGAATATTGTGTTAGGTTAACATTATGATTGTTTAGGTAATTAAGATCCAAATAATGGTGAAGAATTATTGTGTGATATTCTTTCACTATAAATAACCCTTAGGGTTATGATGTAAGATATACCGTCAAACACATTGATTATTAATGAGAATTAAAACTTCCCCCAACTATGTCTTTCTTTACATGGTATCAGAGCGGGTACCGATCTAGAGTTTGAGAGTGAGTGAAACCCTGGCCGCGGCGGCTCCACCCTTAATAAGCTGCCGCGGCCCCAAAAGTCCGCTAAAAGTTTAGTATTGTTTTTTTTTTGCCATGTCTTTCTTTCTTCTTGCCTTCGTTTTTTTTCTCATTTTTCGTTCTCGTCATCCAGAAACCACTCGTCAACCATCATGCCCTTTCCGTCTTTGGTACTTATTTGTCCATTGCCGCCAGCCCCGAAGTTCATGTTTGTCTCAATCTTTCACTGCCATCCGCCATCGTCCATGATGGGTTTCACAAATATCTTTGTTGCTGTTTTGGGCCATTAGTGTGAGTGAAATTTGTTCACTGATTTTGGGTAGATCTTTTATTGGTTCCTTCGATGGATGGGTGTTGGATTTGTTCTGTTTGTGGGTTTGTCGAGTTGCTAGTATTTCGGAATTGTTGAATTGTTGATTGACATTGTGGTAGTTGGTTGTCATCATGTGGAACTTGCAGTAGCTACGGTTGTGGTGTACTGTTTTGTTGACTTACCGGGACTCTTATCGGTTGTCTTTTAGTGAAGTGTGATCAACGGTTTTGTGGATACACTTTTTGTTTGGATTGGTAGTGTTACCAATTGTTTGTCACCGTGGTGTGCGGTGTTTGTTTAGACATCAAGATTGGTTGCCGGAATAGTTTTGTGTGGATCTGGAGGATTCACATTTGGCTCGCCACATTTGGCTCGCCATAGATGATCAACAACTGCTGCAAGTGTTATCAATTTATATTTTTATAGATTCCTTTTTGTACCAAGCTTGGAGCATAGTATGCTCTAGCTTGAGGGGGGGTGTTAGAGAATATTGTGTTAGGTTAATATTATGATTGTTTAGGTAATTAAGATTCAAATAATGGTGAAAAATTATTGTGTGATATTCTTTCCTTATAGGGAGAAGTTTTTTTACTATAAATAACCCTTAAGGTTATGAAATAAGATATACCGTCAAACACATTGATTATTAATGAAAATTAAAACTTCCTCCAACTTTGTCTTTCTTTACAAACTCGCCTCGAAAGGTTTGTTAAACATTTGAGGAAAATAAAATTAATAAAATTAGAGCTTAGTGAAACAATAATTACATCATTATGTCTGCAAATCTATTTGATAATTAGTAAAGTAAAAAGGATATTCAACTAACATAAACAAATAATTCATTAATAAAGTCAATATTAATCTATTAAAATAATCACACATTTGATGGATTTGAAATCAGGATCTTGGGTCTCATGTTCGCCATCGATCAGGCTAGCCTTTTCATCAATTAAAAATTTAAATTTAAGTGGGTCCTATATTTAGAATTTATAGTGGTAGTAAAGTAAAACAATTAATATATTCCAATATTTTTCTTCACATCGTAGTCTTGAGAGCTGCTTAAATTTATGGCTGGTCCTAGTATTTTGACAAGAGTTGTAATTTCTTTGAAAGAAAACTACTACCAGATTAAAATATTATTCATACTTAGACAAAGGGGGAGTGGGGAGGACTTGAATAATATTTAGATCTTAACGAGGAAAAAACACTTTTGTTATTAAACTTTAGTCCTAAAAACATATTTTATATTAGGTTTTTTAAAAAAATACATTGTATATCATGATTCATATCAGCTTGACACATTTATTTTTTCTGTCAATTTTTGGATGAAATTCAGTAAGTAACGTCAATTGTATATCTTTAACTTTAAAACTTGTGTATGTTTTCCCTCTTATTGTCAATTTAACGGGCACATGGGCAGTACGTGCTGAAATTCATCCGAAAATTGACGATAAAACTAAATGTGTCAATATTGTGTGAATTATTGTATGAAATGTATTTTTTCAAAAAGTTTGAGGAGTAACATTTAAATCTAATATCTTTTATGCATTGACCATTGTCTTTTGATTATACTATGACCAAAAAAACAAAATTAAATTGGTTTGATACTTTGATTATACATGCGAAAGAAGAAACGGTAATATATTGTCCATGTTGTGTTTGTTTTGGGCAAGGATAATGGATCAGCTTGGACAATAATCTAATTGAATTATTAATCTAACTCTATATGTAATCATTGATATACACGTCCTTTTCCTTTCCAGATTACTAGCTTCTTTTCTAAGCTTTGAAGCTGAGAATTAAATAATGTTTAAGTGTAAATCAGGTAATATATATTTAACAATAAAATCAAGATGAATCAATTATAAAGAAATATCCTTTTTTTTAATTTTTTTATTTGAGATAAATATCTAAACTCATCAGCTACATTTGATTTTGGTCTTCGAAAAATGACGAGGGTTGAATATTAGTACATTCAATTTCAACAGAATTGACTCAATTATCAAAAGAAAAACAGCATTGACTCAACTTGTCAGTTCTGGGATCATACGAACTGGACCCACAACAAGAAATCAGTATTAACAAGTTTGAGATTGATTGCCTTCCTTTTTTTTTTTTTTTTCAATTAGCTCTTTCGAAAATTTTCAAAATCGATTGATATGGAATCTAATTTAAAATCTCGAAAGGATTCGGGGATTATGGGTCCATATGGATAAGGTTGATTCGGTTTTTGCTTGATTTAGAGTAAGTTTGGCCTAGCGATTCGAAAAGCAATTATAGAAAAATTAATTTTATTAAAATTGATTATGGTAATAATTGATTATGATAAAAATTAATTATAGAATAATTGCTTTTGTATAATAGCTTTTGTAAAAGTAACACTTTAGTTGCTTCTAAAATAAGTTGATTTTTTTCTTCTCGAAATCCCAAAAGTGATTATGATCTTGGGAGCCAAACACCATGAAAATCACGATTGAACATAAGTAATTTTTATAATCAGGGCCAAACACTTCAAAAATCACAATAGAGATGTAAAAGTGATTCTAATAGCTCCAATCGCTGGGCCAAACTCACCTTTAAGTCTTGAAAATTGATTTTGAGACATTGGATATTGGATTTCGTAGGTATTAAAAAATTGAGTTCAATAATATATGGAGAATAAATGGTTGGTAAATGTAAAAATAATATGTTTTAAAAGTTTATAGTTTTATTAAAGTTTGATTGGAATAGGATTAAACATCTAAGTTTCTTGACATTCTTAACGAAATATTATTTGTGTTGGTGTTGACCTAGTTACGTAAAACTGAGCCAACACCAATTCAAATAAAATTTATAATTATGAAAAGTATCACATAACTTTGTGATTATATTGTGGTTAGTAACAACATCATGGGGTCTATTGTTTGTTTAAGGTCAATTAAGTACCATGGATTAGGTTATACAGAGGAACATTATTAAATTATTAACTAATTTAGTATCTGTCAATAGACAGAACGTCCTATTCCTATTATCCCCCCATCATTAAAGATGGGGCAGCAGTACTGATGGTTTAGTAATTAATTTGTCTTTAGGCTTTAGATTTTGGCTTTTGTTTTGATAAGGTACCAAGTTGCTGTAAAATATATTTGAAGTTTCGTTATTTTTATAAATGGATTTGATTTTGATTTTTAGGGATAAGGTCAGGGTAAATGCATGATATTAAGTTGTGTCATGCGAAACCTGCATAAAATTATCTTGTGATTTTTCTTTTAACACCAAACTTTCTTGGACCTTTAATTTTTAAATGAATTGTCTAAATTACCCCTAGATATATATATATATATATAAGTAAGGTGGAGGGGATGGGAGAGGAAGGGGTCGTGCAAACATTCAATGTACAAGGGAGTTTTGTGCACACATTTGAAAGTACAGGGAGAGTTTTGTGCTAATTAAGGACTCACCCCGAGAAGAACAAGAGGAAGTTTGTGTCGCGCCATATGGCGATAAAGCTTTCATTCAGTAATTGCTTTGCACTTAACTCGACAAGGCCCATTGGGTGGCCATTTATCGACTCGACCCAATTCATATACTATATATTTTCTATTGTTGATGGATTGGGTTGGGTTAAATTTTATAAACTTTTACATTCAACTAAACTAATTAATATTTATTTAATGATTTAATTTTGACTAACTCAAAATATTATTTTATTGTTTTCTCCTAAATTCATGAAAATTTTAGTTATAATACTAAATATATTTAAGTTTCAAATCAATTTAAAAATATTAAATTACTTTTAAAAAACTATAACAAATAATATAAATAATATTATATTAATTTAATCTCATTTATTCATAACTGAATACAATAAGATTTACTAATAACTATGATGTACTAATTTAATTTTAATTTAGTAAAATACATACTATTGCTATACCTAAATGGGCCGACCCGCTAACAAAAATTTTACCTCATAAAATCGCACTCATTGAGATTTCTTATACTCTCTCATGATTTGGTTTAGAAGTAACATCTTAGTTTTTCATTGATATGTCTATTTAACCCTTAAAAAAGAAAAGGCATTTGTATATGTTATTTATGGGTGTATAAAGAAGTCGTACGTCTTTCCTTCACATTCAGGAATATTATCACACAAACAAAGTTCAATAATTGTCTAAACTAAAAGTGATAAAAAACAGTCACAATTTAAGAAAAACAAAATTTTAAGTTTCAGTCTTTTTCACTCAACCTTTGCTCTCTTTGCCAGCAGTTTAAGCCCAGCTTCCAAATCATGCAATGTAATTGTCAATAATTCATCACCTTTAGAATCAAAATCCAACCTTGAATCCAAATTGTCCCTTGCATTATTCAACATATGATCAACCAAACCTCCATTCATTTTCTTCCTCAGTTTCTCACATGAATTCTTCTCTATCAATCCACGAACAGCATCAAGCATACACGAGGGATGAAACTTGAAACCAAACAATCGACTCTTCTCGTCTTGTTTATTCATCTTTATCATCAGCATTTCAGCAAGATCATGACAACTAAAATCATCAAACTCGAAAAAATGTGTCACTCTTCTGCAAAATCCTTCGTTCGATGAGAACACACGTTTCATGGGCTCAGTATATCCCGCGAAAATAACCACAAGATTACTATCTTCTAGAACAGACATAATTTCTTCTAAGGCTTCCACACCATAGTCAACTCCTGCCCTTTGCTGAGGAGCCAAACGGTACGCCTCGTCTACAAACAACACGCCCCCCTTTGCCTCTTGTATCTATGTAATATAAGAAATGTACGCACAAAATGACAAAATAGAATCAAGAGGAGTTAGAATATATAGAAGATATATATAGTACCATTTTTCTAGTCTTTGGTCCAGTTTGGCCGATATATTCGCCCACCAAGTCCGACCTTTGCACTTCAGTTACTTTTTCGGAGGAGAGCACACCGACAGAATGGAGTAGTTTGCCTAAGATTCTTGCCACAGTAGTTTTACCTGTGCCAGAATTCCCAAGAAAGACCATGTGAGGTGCTTTTCTGTGGCCAAGCTTTATCCCCATGGCTCGACGTTTTTCATCCAAAAGCAATCCCTTTGCCCACTTCCGAAGTTGAAGTTTGAGTTCTTCAAGTCCAACTATCTTCGATAGCTCATATTCTAATTCCTCCATCTTTCCTTTTAATCCATTTTCATACTTCTTTTCATCTTCAATGTTGGAGTTACTTTGTTGGTTTTGCATTTGGCAGAGGAGTGTATACAACTTTCTGAAATAAAACTGAGTGAATCAACGCCCTCCTCTCATGCACATGAAAAGTAGAGAAAAACTCTTTCTTTTCTTGTAGTAATCTTCCATTTAAGTCTAGTGATATATATTACAAACAATCTTGAAAAGAATGGATTTAAAATATTCAATACAAAGCTCGACTTTTGAGAACCAAACCATTGCAGACAGTTCCAGTCAAGGACGAATTTAGGGCCTTTGGAAGGGGGAGCTCCCCCAAGATTTTGGGAATTTTTTATGTAGTATTATATAGCAATTAATAATTAGTAGAATTATTATGTAAGGCCATCTCCAGCCGAAGGGGGGAGGCAAGCAACAGCCCCCCCATCGGCTGGAGAAGAGCTCCCCCCCGAATGGGCAAGCAGGCATCCGGGGGGAGTTGCTTGCCTGCGGGCAGGCAGGCAGGCATTGGTTGCCTGCCTGCTTGCCCGCAGGCAGCAGCTGCTGGACGCACGTGTGCAGCGCACTCGCGCGTCCAAGCTTTTTTTTTAATTGTTTTGAAAGTTAATTAATTTAATTTAAATTTAATTTAAATATGTAAAACTATATAAAAAAATAAACTCTTATTATTATGGTTTAATTTTCTTTAAAAAAAAACTTGACCATAATTTTAAAATGATATAATGTTTTCTCCTTCATATTTATACTAATAGAATACCACTCAAACACTATTTTCAAATCAATGTGGGATAAAAACTTAACTCTCCTTATCCCACATTGGTTTGAAGATAATTTGTGAGTGACATTCAAGTAGTATAAATATGAAAGATAAAATATTATATCTTTTAAAAATGAAAATGAACATAAGTTCAAAAAATTCATCCGAACTAAGAAATACATTATTCGTCCAAAAATATAAAAGTCATTATACATATAGATTTTTTAAGAAATTTATATATAAGAACGAAATTAAACTTTTCTCATGGTCAAATATAACGATATTTCTCAATCTAATGGATTAATCCAATTAATATTACTTCATAAAACTACTACATTATTCGTAAAACTATTGTTGTTGTTTTCCATTAATTATGTTTACTCGTTTTTTTATTTTTATGAATCCCTTATTATTATTGTTGTTGTTGTTAAGTGAGAGTGGGGAAAGTTTGAGATTGAAATACATGTTTTGGATTGTTGGTTCGGTTGGAGATGACTGACTTGACAAGGCAGGCAGGCAAGTAGGCAGGCAGGCAAACAGGCGGTCATGAGGGGGCTATTGCCTGCTTCGGCTGGAGATGGCCTAAAATTCCATCTTCTTATCTCTAATATTTTCTCGAATCATATATATTTTTAGGCATATAAATATTGAATGATGAATCAATACCTTGTGCATTATTTGATTATTTAAGAAGAAAATTTTGAGAAACTTGATACTAATATGAATTTTATTATTTGAAAGAACTTTGTGTGTAATTTTAATATCTTTTATTAAATTATTTTGCATTAGTAAAGTATTGGGAAAATTGCTTTTTTGGTACCATAGGATAGACCAACTTGTAATTTTGGTACCATTGGATATGAAAATGCAAATTTGGTATCATAAGATAGGTTTTCAATGCAACTTTGGTACCAAACCCAATTTATCGTCAAAGTTAATGATAATTTAACCCCTATGAAATGCATAATGTTCAATTTCCCCCCTCATGGTTTAAAAAGAGCATTTTACCCCTTGAAATTTTGTTAAAGTTTCACATCGTCTCCCTGATATTTTTATAGGCGGCACTTTATCCACTTTTGTTATGATAATATGGCATTTTACCCCCTGTATTATGATAAATGTGACAATTTATTCCCCTATGTTATAAAATAGTTTGCATGTCTACTCTCAATTTCAGCAAGTGAGTTACACTCTCCGGCTGAAGGGGGTAAATTGATTTTTTCCCAAATTATAAAGGGGTAAACTGAACATTATGCATTTCATAGGGGGTAAATTGCCATTAAAAATGTAGACAAATTGGGTTTGGTACCAAAATTGCAATGAAACCTATCTTATGGTGCCAAATGTGCATTTTCGTATCCAATGATACCAAACATGCAAGTTAACCTATCAAATGGTACCAAAAAAACAATTTTCCCGTAAAGTATTGTTGTTTTCTAGACTTACGCAAACATTATAGTTTCAATATTTTGTCCACGAATATACATGTCATTAAGCTCCCCCACCCCCACCCCACCCCACCCAAAACTTACCAATCTTGGATCCGTCCCTTGATTCAGCATTGTGCTATTTTTTTAATAATTTTTTCATCTCAAATTCTTCTTCTTAAACGAGTTTATAACAATTTGTCTAGGGCTCTAAGCTACATACTTGTTTAAGTAATAACGTATTATAGTCTTACAGAGCATTGAATAACTCGGTGATCAAGAAGCAAAATGACAAATTACTAACCAAAAATAATATTTAATAATGATTGCTTGTTTTAAATGTAGAACTAAATGTGGTAATTTTGTAATTCTGGTAGCACCTCAACTCAACAATAGAATAAACTTGATAACTTCTTTAGAAAATATTCTTCTAATATTCACTAGATATCGAAAATATACTATATAAGAACCCAAAAGGATGGAAAAAAAATTGAGAAACAATTTTGAAAACTCACCTCGATAAATCTTCGTAAAAAGATCTTCAACTTGTGTGTATTTTTTGTTAGAGGAAAAATTGTGTGTATAAAAATGGTGTAGGCATAAATTTGGTCGCACGAGGTTTGTTTTTGCCAAGCCTTAGTTTTTAAAATAACAAAGTAATTTAGGCCTTATCCATCTGTGAAGTGGGTTCAATTCGACTTCTATTTGAACTTAAACTCTTTTTCTAGATAAAATAGTAATTTTCATTTGAGAGGATAAATTAATTTCTAAATAATTTATCTATATAAGTATGGTACGGTAAGTTTTTTTGGGTATAAAGTTTTAAAAATCGATACCATACCAAAATAAGCGGTATGGTTTTTGACTATACAAAATCCTATAACTCCGAGAAATTTAATTACGTGTAGTTACATGTAAGGAGTCTGGTATCAAAATAGATTTCATGAAATAAAAATTTCGGAAGGGAATTTGGTGAATGTCATTAATAACACGAATATGTCATTTACGGGCAAAAAATGAGATCAAATTGAAGGCTAAGCGCCATATCGAATAGACACATTCTCGTCTATTTTTCATTTATTTAAGTGAACAACATAATATTCCGTGTATGGAATGTATAATAAAACTTTCAGAGATAGTGTAGGGAACGATTTTCATAATACGGGGGCCGGGCTTGTAAATTTTGCCCGGCCATGCTTTTTAAATTAATCTATTTTCTTTTTCCTGATACACATTCAAGATTCTTATAACACAAAACAAAGTTCAACATATTGTCTAAAGATGATACAAAACAATCACAAATTTCAGAAATACAACTATTATAATTAAAAAGAGATGAAAAGTTCAAAATATATATTTAAGTGTCTAATTTATTTCTTTTTCTTTTTTCACTCAACTTTACTCTCTGTGCCAACAGTTTAAGTCCATCTTTCAAATCATTCAATGTAATTGTCAATAATTCATCACCTTTAGAATCAAAATTCAACCTTGAATCCAAGTTTTCCCTTGCATTATTCAACATATGATCAACCAACCCTCCGTTCATATTGTTCCTCAGCTTCTTAGTCGAATTCTTCTGTATCACTCCACGAACAACATCTCACGTACACGAAGGATGTAGCTTAAAACCAAACAACCGACTCTTCTCGTCTTGTTTATTCATCTTTAGCAACAGCATTTCAGCAAGATCACTACAACTAAAATCACCAAACTGGAAAAAGTTAGTCACTCTTCTGCAAAATCCTTCATTCGCTGAGAATACCCCTTTCATCGGCTCTGAATAACCCGCGAAAATAACCACAAGATTTGTCATCTTCTAAAACAGACATGATTTCTTCTAACGCTTCCTTACCAAAGTCAGTGTTCTGTCCTGCCCTTTGCTGAGGAGCCAAACGGTACGCCTCGTCTACAAACAACACGCCCCCCTTTGCCTCTTGTATCTATGTAATATAAGAAATGTACGCACAAAATGACAAAATAGAATCAAGAGGAGTTAGAATATATAGAAGATATATATAGTACCATTTTTCTAGTCTTTGGTCCAGTGTGGCCGATATATTCGCCCACCAAGTCCGACCTTTGCACTTCAATTACTTTATCGGAGGAGAGCACACCAGCACAATGGAGTAGTTTGCCTAAGATTCTTGCCAAAGTAGTTTTACCTGTGCCAGGATTCCCAAGAAAGACCATGTGAGGCGCTTTTCTACGACCGAGATCTATCCCCATGGCTCGACGTTTTTCATCCATTAACAATCCCTTTGCCCACTTCCGAAGTTGAAGTTTGAGTTCTTCTAGTCCCACTATTTTAGATAGCTCATATTCAAATTCCTCCATTTTTCCTTTTAATTCGTTTCCGTAGTCCTTTGGCTCTTCAACGTTTTCGTTTTGCTGGTTGAGCATTTGGCAGAGGAGTACTGTATACAAACTCTTGGATTTGTAAACCTTTTGAAATTAAACTGAGTATGTGGAATCGAAAGTAGAAAAAAGCTCTTTCTTGTATGTATATTCACAATATATATACAACTTTAAGCTATAATATATAGACATGTATTTTACCTAGCTATTTTAGTCTAGTGATATATTACAATCTTGACTTACTATAATGAAGCTTCAAAAGGATGGAAATAAAATCTTTCCCATATTCCTAATTTTTCCTAACTCAGGCCAACAAAGTTGAGTATTAGTGACACCTAATTTGGACAAGAAGTTTAATAAGAGAGGTAATATGCATGAATAATGTATTTATTAAAAAAAATGCATGCCGTTATTTCTTAGCCAATTTACCACCCTTAATGGAAAGATGAAAACCAAGAGGATAGTGTGAAAGATCTGATCAGACCATATATTGAAAATCCAACTTAAAAACTGAGTTATTTATATTTATACAAATCCTAAAATAATTGCAAGCCAAAATTGACTTCGACAGCAGTCGCCATCAATCATACTTGCTAAGAAATAACGCAAAGCGAAGGACTCAACCTCAAGAAGAACAATCAGAAGTTATAGTCGCGCCATATGGCGATCATAAATGCTTTCTTTAATAATTGCCCAGCACTTAAAAGAAGATTCAGATCAGAAAACCATGCGGAAAATCTCAAGTTGTTTGTCACTATGATAATTAAGAGGTATTAATTGTTTGTCACTTATTGACGGAAAAACCGAGACAGAAAAACAATAGTGATTCTATTTGTAAAAACTCAAGTCCAGAATTGATAGTGGACTGCTTTGCTTATGACTCTACAATCCAATAATCCAGATAGTGTGCTGTGCATACCATCTAAAGCATTTCTAGTCTGAACTTTTGGGCAAGCTATAAGCAGGAATCTTCTCTAGCTTCATTTCCTTCATAATTTCTCTTAACATCTCCACTTCTTTCCACATACCATGACTAGCGTAAATATTTGACAAAACCACAAATACCCCATCATTCTGCGGTTCTAACTCAACCAAGTGCTTACTCACCCATTCTCCCATCTTCACATTCCCAAACTTCTCACACGCACCCATCAAACACCCCCATATAACCACATTAGGTTTCATCGGCATTTCCTCCACCATAAACTTAGCTTCATCAAACAACCCCGCCCGACCAAGCAAATCCACCATGCACCCGTAATGAGGTAACACAGGCCTAATCCCATAAACACTCTGCATCATGTTAAAATAACTTTTCCCTTCTTGGACCAATCCACCATGAACACACGCAGTCAATACTCCGACAAAAGTCACTTGATTAGGCCTAACACCTGCTTCTTTCATTAAACGAAAGCACTCTAGTGCATCACTCACGTGCCCTTGCACAGCATAACCTACAATCATAGACGTCCATGAGGACACATTTTTCACCTCCATTCTACAAAAGACCTTGTAAGCCAAGTCCATACGACCACACTTACCATACATATCCACAATCGAGTTCATCATAAGAATATCGGATTTTTCAAATCTTTTCGCTTGAAAAACACACTTGTGTAATTGAGAAGCCAAACTCAAGTCCCCTAAACTTCCACACGCGGAGGTTGCACTAACCATAGTAACGTCATCGGGGCTAAACCCATTTTCCATCATCACCATAAACATGTGTATGGCTTCCTTAGCACGTCCTGCTTGCGATAAGCCAGCAATTATAGCATTCCAAGACCCCAACTTCCTATCAGTATTATTCACAAACACCTTATGGGCATTCTCGAATTCGCCAGCTTTAGAGTAGAAACTGATTAAACCACTCTCACAATACATATCAGTTTCGAATCCATGCTTAAAAGCAGTTCCATGAACTTGTTTTGCCAATACAACGTCCATAATTTGGCTCGCCGCTTTCAAAACAATAGGAAGCGTGAAATTATCAGGTGGCACCCCAGCACGAAGCATGGTGATGTAAACATGTAATGCTTCTCCGGGTGAATCTAGTCTGCTATAAATTCGACTAATGTTGTTGTAATGGAAGGAATCAGAATGTAATTCTAGAAAATGGGTTCGAATTATATGGGCGAAAATTTGACGTAGTTGTTTTAGATTTGTGCAGTTTGATACTTGAAGTGCTATTGTTTTGGAATAGTGTTGAGCATGAGATTCATTGTGATAGAAATTGTGATGCAAATTGCAAAACATGCAATTTCGGATTCTGAATAGATTAAGGGGAAAATATTGAAGGGAAATCATGTATTGATCCAATTCGAAAAGAAATGATTAATCATTAATGGATATGAAAACCATTTATTTCCTTGAAAAATGGAGCCTTATTTAGCAAGAACACAAAATTGCAAAGACTTTTCGAAAGGATAAATATGTCATTTCACTTAAATATGAAGTCTAGTCTACTTCTACAAAAACCCCTTCAGTCTCCGCTCTCACACTCACTTCGTGAGTTCGTGCGCGAAATTCTCAAATTTCTTTAGCAAAATAGATCTTGAAATCATTCATAGCCGTTGATGTCGGAGCCGGAGACCTCGCAATCGACGGCTCTCCGTCACGCATTCGGGAATGTGCTCTCGTTCTTCATTCTTTTACTCATCGGCGTTCTAGCTTTCTCGATCCGTCTCTTCTCTGTAAATTTTTTTTCTTGCACCCTTTCGTGTTTGTGCGAATATGTTTATGCATCAATTATTGATTGAGTTAAATGTGTAAAATTGATTAAAAAGTACTCGGATGTTTTTATTTTGTGTTTTGTCATAGAATTTTGAATTGGATTGATTATTTATTTGTATTCTTTGCAGGTGATTAAGTACGAGAGTGTGATTCATGAATTTGATCCTTACTTTAACTACAGAGTGACGCAGGTTTGTCTGGTTTCTGTTTACTGGATGTGGGAGAAATGCACTATTCTCTCTATTGGAATATTGCAGAATTTGTTTCAGTTATTACATTCTGAAGATTGATTCAGTAGTTATTTATCCTCATATTATATGAATTTATGAACTATTGGAAGTGTTTCTGCTGAAGTTAAGCACTTCAAACTAATTATGCGCATGTATGCTTAGATGATAAGCATGATGCATAAGGGACTGAGAATAGTTTTTAAATAAATTTATTTACCATCAAATTGGATGGATTGAAAATGAAGACCATGGATCCGTTAATGTATAGTATTTGTAAAGACCAGTTTCATGGAGTTCCATATTTGATAACTAAGTTGTCAACCAACATAAAACAAGCATTTTTGGTTAATAAGTTTAGGGTATGCTGATTCTAATCCTAAAAGCTTTGAACATATTGCTGATCCTCTGAATAATATTCATGTCGAATCGTAGAATTCTGTCTAATTGGTGTGAGAAATAGTCTCTAGTATGGGTTTTGTTTCTATGTAGTAAATTCAATCTCCCTTGATATTTGTTAATGGGCTCTACAGTGTCTCAAGATGATTTAGTAACTTGAAATTGAAAAAGGAAATGCACTTGCTTAATTTATGACTAATTTCACATCTGATCTGACAGTAGACTCTCATAACAATCTCATCACTATAACATTTGAAGGACTTACCTGTAGTGGTAGATGGAAAAACAACTGAAAACTATAGGTAGCATATGGGAGCTTGAAAACACGCTCATACACATATGCGTTTATGCATATTGTCATTTTACTATTAGCAGCAGCCAGGAGTCAACTTCAAAGGAACTGTCACATTTTTTCGTGTGAGCCTTAGACAAATAAAAGAAGCTTTTAGGATTTTGTTACCAGGCCTCTTTAAAATATTAAAGCAGTTCCCTCAAGGATAGGGGGTTCATAATATGTAAAAGACTTGAGAATAATATGGTGTACTCAGATTCAGAAAAATAGCAAACAATTCAAGCTTAATTATTGTTAACCTATTGATTATAATAACGAGTTGCTGTGTTCTTTATGTTTGTATGCTTCCTTGTGTGTGAATATCTTTGTGACTCCAATATAAAGGGAACAAACTTTGTGGATTGCAGTTTCTTATAAAGAATGGAGTATATGACTTTTGGAATTGGTTTGACGACAGAACATGGTAATTGCTGCAATAAACTGAACCTAACTTTTATCCTTTTGGAAATTTTATAAATGCATTTGAAGTTTAATTAATATCAAACTATTTGCTGTTTCAAAGGTATCCTCTTGGACGTGTTATTGGTGGAACTGTTTACCCAGGACTTACATTGACTGCAGGTGCCTTATGGAGGTGTGTATTGTATATCGCCGCAATTTCATTTTAGCTATATATTCCTAGAAGCCTTGTGTTAGAAATTCAGGCATAGCATGTAACCATTATACAGTTGTTCTCGATTATGACCAAGTTAAGAGTCAACCCCTCCATTCTCTCATGTTTTTTTATCCTGTATTTTTTACTGATGTGACAAATGACACTTATTGGCAGGATATTCCACTCCTTGAACATTCCCCTATCAGTGGAAACTGTTTGTGTGTTCACTGCTCCTATATTTTCAGCTTTTGCTTCTTGGGCAGCATACCTTCTAACAAAGGTTCTGCTTGACCAATCTAATGTTCCTTTAAACATGATTTATCCTAGCTAGATGGATGTATACAGCATTATTTGTGGCTCAAGAGATTTATCTAATAAGTATACTTTTCATAGGAAGTCAAAGGTACTGGTGCAGGATTGACTGCTGCTGTTCTTCTGTCCATGGTACTTTATTTTTGAGCTTGTAGTTCAGTTGGCATTTTTTGAATTTGATAGTCGAAGTGTTGCATGCTTGCATTACTTAATAGTTTGTAGTTTCTCTTCATTGCATGCATAATGGAAGAGATCAATTTATCATTCTAGACACTTTGAGTCCATATGACCTTATGATATTTTGCTTATATAGAGTTTATTTTATGGGTTGAGTTTTATTTACTTTCTTCTTAATTGGAGTTATAGACTTTTTCCTTGTTCTGTTTTTAGGTTTTGTAAAACCTTTAAGAGGTTGATAGCCTATGCTATGCTGTAAATCATGACCTATGCAGAACATACTTTCCTGTTGATAATAGAAATTAATAAAATCTTTAGTCAGATTTTTGAAGTTTTATGACTAGAGATAACATTCCAATGACATTATTGATGAAATCCTTGTCAAACAATTGAAGAATTAAAAGGTTAGAGGATTACGTTTGGCTTGTGCTCTTGGACATGGCCTTTTTGGTATTGTAGGAGGTAGCATGCCATTATATTTATCCTGTTTAGACAGGCAGATTGTCCTCTGATGTCAAGAAACATTGTGATGTCAAAAACTACCGACGGGACAGGTGGTCCCCCGTGAGGACATCTGTTCTCAGTCTCACTTATCAGTCTCGCGAGCACATTTAAGCATTAACAAAAGTCTAGTTGTTTCAAGCATCTTCCAGCTGTTTCAATTGCATGCCTGCAGTTTTTGGACAAGTACTCTTTGAATACGTCCATTAATATACTGCTGTCAATAGCATTTATGTGTGCGATTGTCCAACCTAGTCTTTTTTGTGTGTAATACATTGGTAATCAATCAGAACATTGAATTTTATTGTTGTGCAGGTTCCATCATATATATCTCGCTCTGTGGCTGGCAGCTATGACAATGAGGCCGTGGCTATATTTGCTTTGATTTTCACATTTTATCTCTATATAAAGGTTTGACATATTGAAGTTGCTTCTGTTTAATCGTTTTGTATAGTTTTTGAAAATTAAATTGCTGAATCACTTCATATGCTATACTATTATCTTTGCATAACCTGTCTAAACTGTCCTCACAATTCACAAACATTAACTCCCTGATCGATATATTTTAATCAGACTTCTTCTAGACATTTGGACCTGAACTATTTTACTTTAATCAACTAATAATCCCATTGACTGCAGACTTTGAACACGGGATCCCTGTTCTACGCTACTCTAAATGCTATAGCATACTTTTACATGGTATGTTTACCCTCTTCTGGGCATCTCTTCACTTCTCATCTAACCCATTTTCTTATTGCTCTCATGCTTGAAATATGTATTCTTTTCAGGTTTGCTCTTGGGGAGGGTATACCTTTATTATAAACCTTATTCCTATGCATGTGCTGCTATGCATTGTAACTGGTCGCTATTCTCCACGCCTCTACATTGCATATGCTCCACTCGTAAGTATCTTAGTGCACATGAACCTAAAAAGTTATTTCCCATTTAGTTCTTGTATTTTCTTCAGTTGATTATTACCCATAAACTCCATCCGGAACACATTGATGATAGTGAGATTATTCACGGCTAAACATAATGGAAATCTCAGGTTTGAGAGACAAGACTGAGTACAAATGTTCACGCTGTAAAAGGAGATGTTCAATTGGGGTTTTGTTTTGAAAATCTGCATTTGTTTCTTTATCATAACTCGAAGTAGAATCCACTCCTTCATGCACGAGGCAAGAACTTTAGCTTTGTGTTCTGAGGAGTTAGGAGCTAAGCACAAAACTAGTATTATGAAAAAGTACAAATTATATTGCCTAGGCTCACAAGAATTGAGATTTGTTGACTTATGCTCATAGAGAGGAAACTTTGACTCTATAGATTGAGCTTGTCAGTGATCATACCCGTTTTCTCTATAGATACCAACTTTAAAAATGATGTTTTTAGCTTAGGGAGAATATATAAGATAGGCACATAGATTTGGAGAGAACGAGAGGTGCTTAAAATTTGATGACTTGCATCGAGATATCCAAAGCTTCTGTTAAAAAATGTGACTTTCTTTTGGGGCTTATACGACGCTGTTGTGTCCCTTTTCAATTCTCTTGCTATATCGGGGTTTGTGGATTAACATGAGAATGAATAATTCCAATTATTTGTATTATTAATTCCAAAAAGTTTTCACTTATGAAACACTACATTTACATGGAACAGATAAAGGTACAAAAAGTAAATTCTGGGTTCTCTTTTGAACTTGAAGGGGATTAAATTGGTTTGGTCAATCATTTTTGTTTTTATTCTGCTCCAGTAATCATGAAAATATGATTATTGAACTGAATTTCTGGTATGTTCTGTTTGATCATATATAGCATTCTCTACATCACTTAATAGTAATATGATCTTCACAAATCATAACATCTTTGAGTTCTTGCGCACCAAATTGGGAATAAAAGAAGGCCACTGACAATGTAATATTGGTTACATAAGTAAATAAGGCGGTTCACGATGTTATATTAGTTATGGAAGTAAATAAGGCCATTCGCAATGTTATATTGGTTGCATAAATAAGTTGTCTTTTCTTTTCTTTTTTTAAACTCCTTT
Source organism: Penstemon eatonii (assembly GCA_038501285.1). NCBI lineage: Eukaryota > Viridiplantae > Streptophyta > Magnoliopsida > Lamiales > Plantaginaceae > Penstemon > Penstemon eatonii. Next base: position 2,273,818 of record JBCEGF010001339.1, read on the forward strand.
TTTGTTAAGAAATTCCATGGGTTATGGTTCTCGGAAGTTGTGAGGGTGTTTGCTAATTGTTTCCTTAAAAAAAAAACTTTTTTGATGTTTTCTTTTTTTAATTTTGGGAATGACTATGATCTTACCCCTTTCTTAAATGAGCACATAATATTTTTTATTTCTTTATGGTGTAATATTAGGTATTTTACATTTAATATGCTTGTTCCACGTAATCTGTTTTACTATGAAAGTAGGCGAGTTGTGTGGTTAGCTAATATGCATATTATCTTTGACATTGCATTGACCGATCCATCACTTTCTCGGTAATACCTTCGCAAAATGCAGGTTGTCTTGGGAACATTGCTAGCTTCTTTGGTGCCTGTTGTCGGCTTTAATGCTGTTATGACGTCAGAGCATTTTGCATCTTTTCTGGTAATTTGGATATTGTTACTCTTGTTGCACTTGTATCAATGATTTGTATTATCTTTCTCTTATTGGACAGTTTTTCCGTGTATGAAATTTTTCTGCTGACACATCAATTTTTGAGTACCTCACATCAATTTTTGAGTACCTATATTGAATGGACCTCTTCATATATAAGTATCACAAGTCAATAGTTGTGTCGCTAATATAGTTGACATTTTGATGCTTATTTTTCAAATCCTTCCCATATTCTCGTGTATCTGTATATATATGAGCTTCATTCTGTTTGTAGCTTGAGCAGTTGATTAGGGGCAACACTCAGCTGTATCAACAAGAGTAAGCTTGATATGTTGGACAGGGAAGGGGGGGGGGGGTTGGGGTGTTTGCACTGCCCAATTTATGATGAGATGTTGAGCATTGAATCCTCTCCTAGGGATTTTAGGTTTCAAATATTTTGATGAAAAAAGGGTTTATAGAAAAAAATTCTGCCTACTGGGCCAATGAGCCTTTCTCTCTTAATGAACAGCTTACAAATAGCATTCTGACTTGTGTGCAGCAATATTTTTATGGTGTCTCTTGTTGAGATGGTATTTTTCCTGATGATATGCACAGGTCTTCATCATTATACATGTTGTGGCTCTTGTGTATTATATCAAGGGAATTCTCACACCCCAAATGTTCAAAGTAGCAGTTACTCTGGTTGTATCAGTTGGCCTGTAAGCTTCTTGACCTTTAATTATTTTAATAATCATTAATCCACTACCTTTCACCTATATGACGGTGACAAGAGAATTAAAGCATCTCGTGGTTAACCATAAGCTATTGTAATGTGTTATTTTACTATGGCATCATAATTTTGTTATGCTATAGTGTTATAGTATCTTTGTTTTATTATACTAGGAATTTATTTCCTCAGTTCCGTTGACTTTAGTTAGTCATATGGACTAAAAGGGAGGTTTGCATGTGGATATTTGTTACAGATTATGTTGGGCAGTCTTTAATCACAATAATTCTCATTTATCTTATTTCATATATTTCAATTATTCAGGATAGTCTGCTGTGCCGCCTTAGCTGTCCTAATAGCATTGGTAGCTTCCAGCCCAACAAAAGGATGGAGTGGTAGAAGTCTGAGCCTGCTAGATCCGTAAGTTCGTTATTATAAATATGTTGGCATCCTAAAGAATTTGTTGCCAAAATTTTGTATGCGCTTGATTTCAAATAGATGATTTTCTAATCTGCACAAGGAATGTGTTGCTTTTAAATCTAAATTTTAACCATCAGTGTAAATAGGACGGCTCATTTTTTCCTCTAACTCATTTCCTTCTCATTTCTTGTATTCCTAAGTTTTCATAGAGTAATAATGTAATATCTTCCCCAGCCGTTGGCATGCTTCTGTGTATCGCTGAAGTTATCCCGGAAACTGTTATTAATTTTAATATTAACATGCTGCGTCTCTTTCAGCATTCAAAATAAACATGCTTCATTATGGTTAATTCACTATCCACACCTCTCCTGCCCAGTAGCTTGGATGGAACCAACAAAAGTTCCACCTGGTTAATTTCCTAGTCGAGCCTCAATAGTCAGCTCTATTAGAGTTGTATTATCTACCAAAGTTATATAACTAACTACTGTGTTCAGATTTGAGTTCCTATTAAATGACTTTAATACTGAAGCTGAAGCAAGTAACCCAACAACCTTTGCCATAAATATCCAATCATTTTCTTTTGATTGTACATATGACCAGGACATTCTTACCTATTAAAAATAAAAGTTCTAGGACATACCTGTTCAAGCACTTGTCCTTGGATATGTAATTCCTGTTATGCGTATCATACTAACATTGCTCTTTTTGTTCTGTTAGTAATTTTAGTTTGTACGCATTCTGACATGTTTTTGGTTTGTCTTTTCTCCTTTATTCTTCATACTTCCTGAACCGAGACAGAACTTACGCGAGCAAGTATATACCAATTATTGCCAGTGTTAGTGAACACCAACCCCCTACATGGCCATCTTACTTTATGGACATCAATGTTTTGGCATTTTTGGTCCCGGCTGGCATCATTGTAAGTATTTTATGGCCTTCTGATTAAACTTAATATACGTGATGCCTTTGTTGTTTACTTCTATCTTGTATGCTTCAACACTATTTCTTTTGTTGGAACCTACAGGCCTGCTTTATGCCACTGTCGGATGCAAGCACTTTTGCAGTTCTTTATATAGTAACATCAGTATACTTTTCTGGTGTCATGGTACAGATACCCCTAGCTCACTTGTATAAAATTTTCCTTGTTTTTCCGCACCTCAAAGCATGACATTCTCTTATTTGTATGTTAGGTGCGCCTAATGCTTGTATTGGCTCCAGCAGCTTGTATAATGTCAGGAATTGCTCTTTCCGAAGCTTTTGATGTTTTTACTAGATCAATTAAATTTCAGTTGCTAGGTGCAACACAGAGCCCCCAAGTTAATGTAAGCGAGCTAATCATTCTTTGAGTAATTAATTTTAGATATTTAAGCTAGTGGATTGAAATGTATATGATCTCCTGAAGGCAGGAGATACCAATAGTGTTGCAAAAAATGATGTGGTGAAGACTGAGATAAGTGAAGACTCATTAAAGGAGCGACCTTCAAGGAAAAACAAGAAGAAGGAAAAGGAGAACATAGAGAAAGCGTCTTCTGTCTCCCGTATTGAGAAGGCGTCTCTTGTCTCCCGTATTGAAAAGAGGCTTCTCGTTTTACCACTGGAGGCTTCTGTCGTTGCTATTCTCTTACTTGTCTTGTTGGGTGCCTTCTATGTGGTACGTGATTTTTGATGAAGTTGCTGTTTGAATCACGATATTCTTTGACTTGAACATGGAAAAAGATTCCTCCAGAACTACTTTCCTAACCTTTTTAAGTTGTTATATGGTGTTCAGATGAGGATATTCTTGTTTGCATGTTGTTAACTGTTCTTTTTTAAAGTTGATACTTGATATATGGTGTTCAGATGAGGAGTTTTGTCAACTATTTCACACATGAAAATTTGTCATGTCAAGGTTGTCATGACACTTTTCATACTGTCTCAAGCCAAGCTCCTTTCAAAGTTCTTTTTTTATCCCGTCTTTTTCTTCCAGATATTTTGTTGCTGAATTTCATTGGGTCTGTGATTCATGTTTTTGCAAGTTGAGATATGCTATTATTTCATACTTCACAGGTCACACATTAGGAATTGTCATGTCAACAATTTTCTAAGTTTCCAAGGAAAATCATTATCTCAAGGTTGACTCGAGTCTTGCTGATCTTGGAACTTCACATTTGTAGGAAATTCTTCTATTCATGGAAGAAAGTTTATTATATTGCATTATGCTCTGTTGAGATAGTGAATTGTCATGCTATATTTGCTGAAGAAAGTTTATTCATGGAAATTCTTCTCAATAAATTAAGATACGCTGGAAGCAATATGCTCTGTTGATAAATTTTAGGCTCAATGGCTGCCTATCTAGCATTATGCTACTCACTGGTCACTAAAATATTTCAACAATTGGATTGTCCCAAGTTTTGCTATTAGTAATGCAAACGCATGGAATCTCCTACTATCTTAGCGTAATGTTGATTAAGTACGCATGAATATGAGGTTTAAGGTCCTAGAACTGCCCAATGTTTTGGTTCCTATATCATAGTCGCCAATAGACAATTGACACATGCAATTGTTCACCTTTTTAACTATTACGGGAAATTGTCAATGCAGGTCCATTGTGTCTGGGCTGCAGCAGAGGCTTATTCAGCTCCTTCCATTGTGCTAACCACTCGTTCTAATAATGGACTTCATGTCTTTGATGACTTCAGAGAGGCATATGCTTGGTTGAGCCATAACACTGAGGTGGACGATAAAGTATGTTTATATTCTGCCCCTTGATCTGCATTTTCTTTGTAAATTTTTATATTCCTATACTTCTCTTTTTTCTGCCCTTAATTTTGCTACTATTTTACTGTTTCCCTTTTTGGTGGTTGTTAATAGCAATGAGTTGAAGCATTATTTCTGGTTAATCTGTTGATGGGTAAAGTTATATCATATTTTTATTAGAATGGTAGTGGAATGGAGTTGTTCAATTTGATGCCCTGGTAATTGCGATAATGATAGTGATGTTTCGAATTCCACCTATCCTTTTTTTCTTGCTTAAACTGCTGCATTAGAAACTATATGATCAAGCCATAAGAAGCTGTAGTTTAGATTTATACCAGACATCATTTTACCATAGAATTAGCAAAAAGAAAGTCGCAAGGTTTCAGAAAATAAAATACCCGGACAAGCATGTCTTGTATGGTTTATATTATATATAGCCTGTGAGAAATGGCTTATACAGTGGCGGAATGTGGTCCACTACTTACGGGTTGGAGTTGATGTATATTACAATATGAATACCTAAGATGTTCTGCCAGTCAGAATCATTTTGATATATAAGCAAGACATTTCTGTATTATTAGGAAGTTAGGAATGATTATTTCCTTGGGCTACAACTCGGAGTACATAAACTAAAAACAAAAGTAATTGGATCTAAATTAATGAAGAGTTTCAGACTGTAAGAGCTCTGATCTTCCCTTGCCTATGTGGGGTTGTGGTCCTGCTTCTGCCACCTTATAGTTGTATAGAGCAGTGTAACTTTTTGTGTATGGTCAGTCACAGATACTCACAAGACACGCGGCAAGAAACACTTCTGCTCTCTCGTTCAACATCCCACATTTTCTTTTTGTTTGTTATTGAACAAGCAGAATTATAATTTGCATCTCTTATTAGATTCCAAGTTTATTTTTTTAATTCCCTGTTGCTGCTGATTTTATCCAGGTTGCATCTTGGTGGGATTATGGTTACCAAACAACTGCTATGGCTAACCGCACTGTTATTGTTGACAATAATACCTGGAACAACACACATATTGCCACTGTCGGTACTGCCATGTCCTCTCCTGAAAAGGCAGCTTGGGAAATTTTCAACTCGTTGGATGTAAAATATGTTCTTGTTGTTTTTGGAGGTTAGTTCATAACTAACTATTTCAGGAAAAAAGTTTGTTAAATATAAAAGAAATGTCCTAACCATTGCCTCTTCATTTCAGGTTTTGTTGGCTACCCCAGTGACGACATTAACAAGTTCTTGTGGATGGTTAGGATAGGCGGAGGGGTATTTCCTCATATCAAAGAACCTGATTATTTGGTGAGTAGTTCATACTAGCATTGTCATTCATTAATGAATTTTTTGTTTCTGTATTCTCGTGGCCCTTTTGCTCTTCTAATGTAGTCGAGTTACTTTGTTCTGATTGAGCAGCAATTAGCATTCTCTTTAATGAATTATATTGTGATCATAAACAGAGAGATGGTCAGTACCGGATCGATTCTCAGGCCACTCCAACCATGCTTAACTGTCTCATGTACAAACTGTCATATTACAGGTGCAATTTTATTGACAATAAAATATTGAGTTTTTTTTCCCCCTCTTTGCTGCTCAAATTTAACATGCTTTGCATTCTCTTATAGATTTGTGGAAACAGATGGTAGAGGTTTTGATAGGGTGAGGAACACTGAAATCGGGAAAAAGCATTTCAAACTTACCCACTTTGAAGAGGTAAAAGTCTTCATTTATTTTAACTCATCTGGGACGATTAGCTTCATACTTATACCTGGCTCACTCAGCCTTCATTTTGTAGAAATATGCTCACATGAAAAATTATCACTACATCTTTTAATTTTCTTGCTTTTCTGATGCTTTTTGCATTTTCTCTAGGTATTCACCACTCACCATTGGATGGTCAGACTTTACAAACTAAAACCTCCAAGGAATAGAATCCGCGGGAAGACCAAGAAATCAAAATCGGTAAGTGGAAGCATTATCAATCAATTGTGTCATGCAGTACATGTATATTATTGTGAAACTTGTTCAGTTTCATTGACTTGAGTCGTCTACCCTTGACAGAAAACTAACTCCTCGAGTACCTCCAAAAGAAGCAAATCGAAAAAGAAGAATCCTTGGAATTAGCTTGTCCAAGGATTTGGAGCTTTGCGGCAGGACTTGGCTCTTTTGTGTAGAAGAAAGAAAGAGGAAAAGAAATCAATTAAGTTTATGCATCTTTTTATTCTTGTTAACAACAGGTAATATTAAACAATTTTGTACCTGCCGTCTAGGCTGTTGAGTGTTGATTATACAAGCACATGAAATCACAGATACTCCCCTTTTCAAGGTGTTTAGGTTCAGTTAGCACTGTTCGTTCTTCATCTCTATAAATTAGTTTATCCTCTCAAGGAGAAAACAAAATATTTGAACAGACAACTGTGGCTGAAAATATATTCGATACTCGACTTTGCTCATTTGGTGATGAATATTCAAGCTCGGTTCATCATAAAATATCGAATTAAGTTTGAATAATATTTTCAATGTTAGCTTTTTAAATCTCGTTTAAGCTCAGTTTGAAAACCTTAAAATAGACAAAAACATGTAAGTATATGAAGCTACGGAGCTTGGCACGTTTTTGGTCTCTGGTCTCAACGCGGTTCTTTAAAAAATAGACAAAACTTAAATATGATTTAGAGATTGGTAAAAAAATCAAATCAAACGTGAATAATGTACTGTTCGAGAATGCCGTACTAGTGTATACCCTATGTGACAGGCCTATGTGTAAAACAACACAAAAGGGTCTCTTTCCCCTCTTCAGATCTCAACCTTAATATTTATTTTCCACTAAAGAGAAAACCTTACAAAATTTATTAGGGCAAAGATTAGCCTATACAAGTAGAAATCCCTAGTGCTATGGTAGACAAATCCTGCTAATTACAATCCAATTTTGCAGTTCTCAAGTGGGAAAAAATAATTTAAAGCTTTCTTTGGTGCTAAATGGCCTTAAATTCAACACATAATTTAAGCTCACAAAGGTCATGGAAAGAACAACTTGTGGTAATGGCAAAGGTGCCATTCTGATGAAAATTTCATGGCCAAGTGTCTTCTGGCACATAGAAATACGGTTCAGGTTCTCTGTGGTAAGTCATAATTTTTCTTCAGAAACTTGGACGCTATCTTATCATTCCGATTGCACAAAACCCGTAAAATTGTGTTTGGTTCATTTGGACTCCACTGCCCTGTTGTCGGAGGCAATGTAAGTTTCGATTTTGCTGGAGTTCCATACATATCCAAAGTCGCACGATTTAATCTCTCTATAAGATCTTCAGTATCACATCGAAAAAGGGGAAGAACACTTCTTATAGTAACCGAAAACTTATCAATCAAATCAACCGGTAAACCATCTCCATTTGACCAGAACAAATCCTTAAGAAACTTATAATCCTCCTCTATTATAGCAGCATCCTGCAAAGTAAAACCTCGAGAAGGCCCTCCAGCAAGCAAAACTAACAAAAATCCTTCAAATGAAGCTTTCATTACTTCAGTAATTACACGGGTCCGAACCTTGTCATGAACAGTAACAGATATTAATTCCAAGTTTTGCTCCAGTTCCTCAAGGAAAGGTTCAATTCTTGATGTCTCTGCCATGTAAAGGTAATCCCAAAGAACGTGACTTAGATCGTGAAATACGAGCTTGTAGGCTGCTGCCTCGGAGAGCTGCTGGATTCCCTCCACACAAGAAGCTAATGAAATCCCAAATTTGCCCTCCGGAAAATTTTCATCATGGACAAATCCACAGTTCATCAGATTGGATATTGTCCTTTTTTTAAGAACCTCCAACTCTTTTCGGATATGGTATAAAGTATTGATTCGAAGACATAGTCGTGGTACACTATAGGAGTCGTCTCCGTTTCTAGTGTAGACTTGGGATTTCTTACCTGTACCCATAAGTGACCTGTCTTTCCTCTTAAATGCACTAAATTTTGATCCGGTAGTGCATCTGGTTAGGGCAGGAAGGGTAGGAACAAAAGTGACTCGTGATCCTGTTTAATAGGGATAGTATTAATAATGATAGAGGAAAAAGTCACATTTGAATTAGAGAAATCTTTTGATTATAATATTTACCACAGCCAGATTTTGCCTTTATGATGTAGTTTTGAAGGCATTTGTCTAAACCACCCATTAACTCAGGAAGCAAAACTGGATGTAGGGGTATTGGCAACAAAAAGAATGCTTCCAAAGTCTCGTCTATGATGCGTAGAACTTCCACACCAGAAGGCGCAAAGCGCCCTCCATTTACTTGAGGATTCCAGTCCTGGAAACAAGTTAATAGCATTAAAGACATAATGTCCTTTTGCATTCCACTGGAGTACATAAAAATGCTTCAACTTATTGACGAACAATCGACAATTCATGAAATTCCTTAAATACCCTATCAGACTAAAGTTAAAAAGCAGATATCAAGAGCAAAATATTAAACTCGAATTCCATGGAGGTCAATGATGCGTCATGACAATACAATATTAATTGTCAAATGCAAAAATGGGGGAAAAACAAGATAACAAAAAGTACCTCTTGTTGCAAATTTCTGTCAACCCATTCTCCGAACCTGTCAATTCTCGTCTGTATCCAGGATTTCACCAAAGTGGCAATCACAGCCTCAGCTTCATAAGGAGCCATCTCTTGAATAATAGCCTTACCACCATCTTCACTGTTCACTGAATCGGCAACAGCCATTTCGACGAGATCTTTCTCAAGTTTGTCCGCTGATAGCAGTACTTGTATAGCTTCAGGATTCAATTCACTTATGTTTGAAACAAATTTCTTAAGCTCATTTGCATAGCAAGCATGAAGAGTAGCAACAGCAACTCCTGTGGCAAGAGGATGCCATTTTTTAAGCACAGGGCTATATATTTCCTTCTCGTTGAATGCCAGGTCACAGATATCTTGGGCGAGGATGGATAGCACAGGAAGAGGACTTCTTTGAGTTTTAGAAGACTTGTTGATTGATATTATCTTCTCTTTTTTCTGTCTTCAAATGGAGCAAACAGGAATATAAGTCATATTTATTTCACCCAAAAAGAACAAAAACATTCAAGATTATAGAACAACAATGCACATCCATAATCTTAGTAAGAAGATGACATGCGTAGATTATCTATAGGAAATATCTCCTTATACTTGCCTGAGAAAAAGCATTGCGCAGTGATGACCTGATATAAGCATCAACCCTACCACACGCTACATCAACCTCGTTCTTCTTCTTAACATAAGAGACGTCCACCATTATGCTTGCTGCTGTTACCCCAATGGACAACACACTTTGCATCACATCAATATTACTCCTATAAAAGACATCATGGTACCGAAGAAGCATTTTTTCTGCCCAATCCAATATCAGACCTAATGTCGAACTCAAGATCTTGAAGTATTTTGGATCATCTCTTGCATTTGCATCCTTTTTCACTTCCACCATCATACGATCAGAAGCAAAAAGGAGATCATCTTGAGTTTGGTCACTCGTAATATATCGGTGGAATAATACCCACAAGTAACATAAGTTATGAAAAATTTGGTTTATCCCAAGGATTACCCAAGTCTTCTTGATATGTTCTAATACCACGTCAACTTCTTCAACAAGAGAGGTTTCATCATTTACATCAAAGCAAGCTTCTAGAAGTATTTTGTAAAGATGGAAATTTAATGGAATTCCATCAGCCCAGTGGCATGTCTGAGACGTGCAAGCAAGAGAAGTTACAACATTGCGGAGGATTTGCATTGACTCGCTGTGCTTTGATGTATCAATTGGTTCCTCTGTCGCTTCACGCAGAATCTGTCGAAGCTTTTGAGATGATTTATCTTGAGGAGGAAGGTGTGGGTGCACAAGTAATCCAGCTTCTAGAATTTTCAAGATTCTTTTCTTCCATGCATCATATTCTTCTTGACTAGTGAAATCAGAGTACCTTAGTTGTTGCAGTAGCTCCAACGGCAAAACTATCGACTCAATACGTTTTCCAAGCTGCTTAGAAATGAAAACCAAAGTGGTAAAAGTTTATCTCATTTTCCTAATCTGCTACCAAATAAGTCAAAAATCATATCATCTTATTCATAAATCATAATAACATTATTAATATTCTCATCACCATTATTCTATAGAAAAGAGTTAATAAGTAAAACTATCATTTATTTAACTTAAAAAGGTCCATTATTATTTCTTACATCAAATTGAGTTTATTCCAACACTCCTGTAATTCCTCTTTCATTTTTCAAAATCCTTCATAATTAGAGATATTAAAAGCTCAAAATTACCTACAGATAAATGACATAGAAGTTCAATAACAAAATTAATTGAAAAATTAGAATTGATTTTGATACCTGACCCGCAGCAACTCTGAGCAAACCGCGTCGGATTCTGGAATCGGTCTTCTCCGAAACCCTCATCTGGACTCTCATCATCTCACTTCCAGCCCGACCTAGGCTAGACGACGTCGTTAATGACCTCTCAAGATTCGCCTTTGAGTTGGAATTAGAATTGTACGTGAGCGGTCTACCGGAGCTGGAGCTCCGACATGCTCCGACGAGGATCTCGTATGCGGTTTCCCGGAGCTCCGACGGCGAAAGGTCCACACCCAGCTCACCGAACGGGTCCATTTTATTTTTTAAATTATTGAAAATTGTAAATAGTAATCCTATTTAATTTGAAGCATGGAATTCAGTGTGCTATCTAAAAAGCAAATAATTATTGAAGGAATTTTTCTAATTAAAAGGAGAATAAAGGTGGTGGGTTATATTAATGTATTGCTTGACTTTTAAGGAACGAATGAAATTTGAATACTACTAGTCTACTTAGTACTGTGTATTTACATAATAGTGATTTCGAGTTTTCGTCCCGAATTGAATCATCTATTCGAATTATATCTTGTAATTAAATATTTTCTCGGAATATTATTTTGAACTAATTACTAAATTTTGATTTTTTGTTATAAACTATTTCAACTTGTCAAATTTTAAACCATAATTTACTATTTTACATGAATTTAGTCCCTTAAATTTTCAATTTAATGGAAATAACGATTCAATCTTGTTGTAATTAGTTTGGGACGAATTTTGCAATATTATATAATTGTTCATGCTGTAATTTATCACATCATGACATCTAAGTAGTCATGTGGTAATTTAAAGGACACATGCTCAATTTTCGTATCATAATTAATGATGGGACGATATTTCAAAAAAAAATTAAATTACGGGAGAAAATTCAATCAGATGATATAGTTTGGAACCAAAACCCAAAATCACTAATTAATTTATGACGTTTTCTGCAGTTTTACCTAATTATAATTATGTATGCATATCATCGATGACGATATATCATTGTTTTAAGATATGTTGTTGTATTATGTGAACTTGAATTTTCAAAGTCTTCAGATTGGAACGAGTAGTTTGCACATGCCATATTTTACAAATTACTACAAATGGTGGACCTGGTCGAAACATCCATTTTTAAAATTCTCATTTATTTTCTTTGTGCATAAATTTTGGATTTGTTTGAATTTAGCTTGACTTTAAACATCGTACGAGATTTAATTAAGGAAGTTCACATTCAATCAGTTTGATATTTTTATATACATTTTATCCTTTGTAGATTAACCAATCTTGAATTAATTTGAATGCAAGTGAACCTTGTGGAATGGTAACGAAATCGCTTGAATTCTAATAACATAATTGATTTGTGTAAAAATACGTGTACAATGATAAATTAGTCAATACAAACTCAAATCAGTAAATAATCATATTACTAGCTATGAATTTTAATTTGTAGTGGAAATCCAAACAAGAGCTCCAACCTATCATTTTGTGGTGTTACATCATGTGTCCCCATAGTGATAGGTGAGGTTGACCCGATTCATCCATTTATCGTATATTATCCGAGTTGACCCGAACCTAGATATTATTCAAGTTGGTTCGGACCCAATTCATGTAGCATGGTTGAGGTCGAGTTCGGGCTCGGGCTTGTGGTTGATGTCGCTTTTTGCCTGATTGAGCTTGAATAGGTTGAGGTGGTTTTTTATCTAGTCGAGCTCGAGTTTGCTGAGGTCAAGCAAACCTAGAGCTTAGCTTGTGGTTGATCCCAGATACTTTTCAATTAAGGAAGTTCACATTCAATCAGTTTGATAATTTTTATATACATTTTATCTTTTGTAGCTTAACCTTAATTTGAATGCAAGTGAACCTTGTGGAATGGTAACGAAATCGTTTGAATTCTATTAACATAATTTATTTGTGTTAAAATACGTATATAACGATAAATTAGTCAATACAAACTCAAATCAGTAAATAATCGTATTATAAGCTATGAATTTTAATTTATAGTGGAAACTGATTCATCGCTCCATGACGATATATTAGGCAAGGTTGACTTCTAATTATCCCCAAATATGATTGAGCTAGGACAAAATTGAAATCCAAACAAGAGCTCCAACCTATCATTTTGTGGTGTTATATCATGTGTCCCATAGTGATAGGTGAGGGTGCATTCATAGTTGAAAAAGTTCCATTGGTTGACCTGATTCATTCAGATGTCGTATATTATTCGAGTTGATCCTAACCTGGATATTATTCAAGTTGGTTCGGACCCAATTCATGTAGCATGGTTGAGGTCGAGCTCGGGCTTGTGGTTGATGTCCCTTTTTGCCTGATTGAGCTTGAGTAGGTTGATGTGGTTTTGACCTAGTTGAGCTTGAGTAGGTTGAGGTGATTTTTTATCTAGTTGAGCTCGAGCTTGGCTGAGGTCAAGCAAACCTAGAGCTTAGCTTGTGGTTGATCCCAGATACTTTTCAACTCTCCACTTCACGGTCATATAGATATACAAAATATGGTATATCAAATTAAACTCATGTTTATAAGTTCAAGAAGAAGAATCTGTCAAAAGTAATTAAAAATAAAAAAATGAATTGAATTGAATTGAAAATATTGTCCTTAATGCTTCTAATTAGCATTCTTGATGAGAGAAAAAAAAAATCTTGATAATCCATTTTTTCCCAAAATGTTTATCATACCACCTGTACGTGTATATGAATGACTATATGTGGCCTAATTTTCCCCAGATACAAAATATATTCATCCACAGACTAGGCCCAATTTCCTGTAAAGCCCACGACTCAGTTGGGTCAAACGCGTCTCGGCTCTGGGCCAGTGCCGTCCTAAACTTTGTATTGGGCCTTTGGAGAAATAAATCTAAAACATATAAAATATGTAAATTATTTTTGTGTTTGAATCCAAATTTTAACCTATTTGAAATGCACAAAACAATTGATAAACAATCATATGTCATGTTATGGTTTCTTGGTTCATATCGATTTTATGCATTTCAAATTACATAATAATATATTAATTTATTGAATAGATCCATCAAATTTCTAAATCGAGTAAAAAACATGATAATCGAGCCGATCCATATCAATTTGGATTAGAACCCACTCCATTGACAGCCCTAAACCTAGATAGCTATGTATATATTGTCTTGTAACTTCACGGTTGGGACCAATAGTTGAAGTTGAAATTATTACAAGGCGTGAGCCCGGGGTAAGAAAATGAACACAATTGATTTGTCTTATCTCCAAGCATCAATCTTGAATAATCATACTCTTATTGAAGTGTCTGTACAACACTGTACAAATTACGTTACTAGGAATGGGGCATGAAATGTCTGTACAACACTCGGCACAACATATAAACCTCTAAAATTGATGGTCATAAATAAGAAAAATTATTTAGTGTAACCGATCAAGTATACGTAGTGTAATCCACTAATACATTTGAGACATGTGGAATGATAATCCACATCATCCATGTTCTAGCAATGTGAACACAATTTTTTGAAATTCAATTTTTTAGGAACGTGGCCAGAATATGGGGTGACGTGGATTATCACTCCACATGTCTCAAGTATATTGGTGGTTTGTACCACATGTACTTGATAACGTGGTGCAGCAGTTTCCGTCCACCTGTGTTTTGAAAAATTTGTACAAAATTTTATTGTACTATTTTATTACAATGAATTCCCTTAAGTTTTATCAAATTTTGCATTTTTTCGTAGAAAAATGGATATGCATGAACCACACACGCATGTTGCGAACAAGATAAGGGTTATGTGCAAATTAAGGATAACATTGGGGGGGGGGGGAGATTCTTTGCACAATAAAAATAAATGATATGAGTTTTGTGCAGATTAAGCATAACTTAGGGATTTCTTTGTATAATAAAACAAGATTAAAATATGAAATCATAAGGTTAAAATGGAATAATTAAGTTTTATTAACGATGTTAACAATTTACAGTGAAAGGAAAAATTGTGGTAGGATTTGATAAAACACAAGAGAATTTTTTGCAATACAAATAATATATGGGGGTTTTGTGCAGGTTTCTCAAAATATGGAAGGGTAAAGTGCATTTTTCCCTAAATATACACACAAGGTTTCTCATTTTTAATGTTAAAAACATGGAGTATATTAATTTCAAGATCTTGACTTTAATAAGCCCTTTTCACTATATTCTTTTTTCTTTTTCGAAAATAGCCCTTCTCATTTTTCACGCCAAAACCAAACATTCATAGATAATATCCACCTAACTATCGTAATAATATGTATCTACGTGGCAAAATGACTGTTTAGCTAATTATATTCGAGTCATGGGCCAGTCTTGTAATTATATATATCACTTTCATTTCATGAGAAATATTCTACGATTTCATCATCCTCGAACGTGACTGCATGTCTGTGGTAAATAAAATTCAATTATCTGAAGAAGATTTTTCATCTACGGGTTCGATTATCATAGTTCGTAGATATAAAAGCGTTTTTGAGAGTTTTTAATTTTTCATTTATGAGCTTTACTAGTAGAAAAGATACTATATAAAGTAGCTCATTCTTTAGCAAAATTAGTCTCTTTGATAGATTTAGTTGATTTGCCCGAATACATTAAACATCTTGTAATTATTGAGGCTTTTTTATTCTAATTTATTGATGGTTTTTCTAAAAAAAAAATTTAAAATATCCATGCGAATTTATTCGTCTGACTTCCCCTAACTATAGAATTACATAGGAAGAAATAAAAGTACAAAGGCTCACTTTATTACTATTTTTTCTAACTACTTTATCTTTGTATAATTGTATATTAATATCAATAAAATATATTCGAATAAATTTTTTGATATAGTGATTGATATAATGATTCGTTAACTTAAAAAAAAAAAAAAAAAAGTTACTGCTATTGAGATTATATAGATCTTTATAAAGGTACGTAATTGCGGTTCTGGATTCAACTCAATGTCAAATTGGTACCACATTATGGAATTCTTCAAATAGATATCTCCTGTACTTAATGAAGTTGTAGTTAATTGCTTTATGTTTCACTTCAAATAATTATATCATTAATAAATTCTAAATACAAATACAAATACTATGGGCCTGTTTTTTTGGTGTTTGGGAAAGTAGTTTGGGAGAATAGTGAAGGTTTATGGTAGTGGTCGGCCCTGGGCGTAAGCCGCACATGCGGTCGCTTAGGGCCACCGATGAACGAGGACCTCCAATAACAAAATATTTTAATATATATGTATATATATTAATATGTATGTAAAAATAATACAAAGAGTTCATGTGGCATAGATGGTAAACCTCATAATGAGTGTGTGTTAAGCTAGTGTTCAAATCCTTGCACATCTTCAAATTGCCTTTAATTTTTGTTATTTTTGCTTGTGGAGCTAAGATTTACTAAAAGAACTAAAAAGCTTAAATTATTTGCAAATTATATAATGTTGGTTTCTCAAATAGATTGTTTACTTATAGAATATTGTTAAATATTTTCATTATAGTTGCAGTTGTAGAGATAATATTTTCGAAGCTATAGCTGATTAAGTCTTACTTCTGATCAACCATTGACACAAAATAAATTGAATCGGTTTAGCCATATTGTTGATTGAAATTTTTTTGTTATGCAAGTGTAATTACTGATTTTGCTTTAAAAAATGCTAGTAGAAGAATATTTAAGCAATAATTTACTAAGATTTTATGTGTTTATGTCCATTCACATATTATCATTTCTTATTAAATAGAAATGTGTCTCGTATTACCGATATTTTTTACAAAGCGAGATTATATTTTATTCATAATATTATTGTTTCTTATTTTTCTAATTAATAGTTTTATTTTTACAAAAAATTATTAACATAATTTAGTTGCACATGAAAACTTGAGGGTCACAATTTTAGAGTTGGCTTAGGGCCACAAAAAACTCAGGGCCGGCCATGGAATAATTTCGATTTGGGTAATGTTATTTGTTTGAGTTTTGAGAGAGTGATTTAAGAAATAAAGTATGTGTATTTTTTTTTTTTTTTTTAAGAATTAGGTTGTAGGAGTAAGATGTGTAAGACTTTATGTCAAAACCTATTTGTTGTGGGATAAATTTTGTAAGAGACATATTACTTTATGTCAAATCAGAGTAGAGTTTGTATAGATTTTATTTAGAGATAAGAAAATTATTGTTTGTTTGTGTTTTGAGAGAGTAGTTTGAGAAAATTGAGAGATAAAAAAATTATTTCAGAAAATAAAAAACATGTTTGTTTGGCATTTTCCAAACACAAATTTTTTTTGGGAAATGCCAAACAAACAGGCCCTATATACTCCATATTAAATTGAATTTTTAGTTGTTTAATTTCTACTCTTGCCGGTCAATTAATTTATCGTAGCATCCCATGTGAGTTTAATTTAGCAACATACTCCCTCCGTTTTTTTTTTTGGAAAAACAATTTTGATAGTATTAAGTTTTAGTTCAAAAAGTACATTTGGTACCAAACTTTTTGAAAAAATACATTTCATACCATAATTCACACAATCTTGACACATTTAGTTTTACTTTAAATTTTCGGACGAAATTCAGCTCATACCGCTTATGTGTCCGTTAAATAGACAATAAGAGGGAAAACATGCACAAGTTTTAAAGACCCACAATTGACAGCACTTGTTGAATTTCATCCGAAAATTGACGAAAAGCGAACATGTGTCAAGATAATGTGCATCATGGTATGAAATGTGTTTATTTTAGAAAGTCTGGTATCAAACATGTTTTTTGGACTAAAGTTTGATATCATAAATGTTTTTCCCTCCTTTTTTTTATTTGTCGTTTTTTAGTGTTGCACACAAATTAAGCAAAAATTCCATAACACCCTTTTAATCAAATAATAACAACATTAATTAGCATTAAGTATAAGCTTTAAATAGAAGAGTAATATTAATAGAAATAATTAATTTTACATTGAAATCCTAAAATAAAAAGTAAAAATAATTTTTTTTTGCCAAAGCGACAAATAGAAAAAACGAAAGGAGAGAGTATATATATTGAACCCCATAATTAAGTTGAATAATAAAAGCTACTTAATTAGCCAACTACCTTAGTGTCTAATAGTAGAAATTAATTATTTATATTAGATTAATACTTGCTTTAAGTTGTCATAATTGATGTCTAATCATACACTAAGCTTAATTAGCTAGACATTAGGTTATACTTAATTTACGTGTTGAAATAAAAGCCATGCAAAAAAGGGGACCTAGCTAGCTAGCTATAGTACGTGTGGTGAGTAAAGAGCTTATAAATCTTTTCCTTAACCAAACAAATCACACTTTTCTTTACCACATCACTTAGGTGGTGTTTGCAAGAGCTTCCTCAAATGTAGAAGTACTTGATTTTGCTTTTGCTTCTCTAAATTGTGTTGAAAATTAAGCAGGTTGTGTTTGCAAAGTTACAAAAAAAGCACAAAAAAGCAATGAGAAAAGTGTTTGCAAGACAAAAAAGCAATTTGTTGAATTTATTGGGTTTGTTGGTCAAAAGACATATTTACCCCTAACATTTAACACTTTTATCAATTAATAATAATTAAAACGTTTTCTCCTTCACTTCAAGAAAATGTTTCAGATTACGGAAAAATAAATGTAGGCCATAACCATGAGATGCAAATTAATTTCACCAGGATAACAAAATAGTTCTAATTTAAAACAGAATATGGAACTTAATCTAGACAATCAAATAATGTTTTATGAAGTTATAAAATGATCATACAACAGAGAATGAAAATTCTCAAAATAGTTAAGATGCCCATAAATTATGGCTAGAATATTTTAATTAGCACATATATCATTTCACTCGGCTACTTTATTTTGGAGTATTTAATAATGTTTTAGACTCAAATTAATAAAGTTAAACTAACTAATTAAAGTTTCAAAATAGTGAACATGCCCATTAGATTTCATCATATGTTTTCACTTCAAAAATTGCATAAATTTTTCCTTTTGATGGAAATATCAAATTATAAAGTAACTACAATCTTAATAACAAAATTTAATCATAATAGACAAAAAAGCAATATGAATAATGAGGGTATAATTGGAATATTAATAAAATTTAAAGGACAAAAGAGTATAAAACTGCTTCTACAATATTACAATTTTGCCATTAATGAAGAAGCAGGTAGAGAGCTGCTTCTACTATAACTCCGTTTGAGTGCTTATTAAATGGAGAAGCAGATGGAGTTTTTGGTGTTGCAAACACCTTGCAACTGCTTTTGGAAGTCCAAAAGCTGCTTTTGAACCTCCAAAAGCAGTTGCAAACACCACCTTAATATTGTGGGCACGATTTTTATAATTACCAATGCATGATTGATTTGATTTGCACGTGACTTTTCACAAATTAAGTACTCCTAATAATTAATCTCTTTTTCTTAATTAAGGAGACAACTTATTTATTAGAGTAGCAAGAAAGGACATCCTGGATATAATTAGTTGAACATGATGAGATAAAAAGGAAAAAAAGATTCGGTTTCAGTCATTTGGATGATAGGCGGTGTACAATGTAATCGTACAATCTTTTTAAATAAATGATATGTGAAGTCTAATTTTATTATATTTTTTAAAATTTATCTTATTACTGGTAGTTAACAAAAATAACACGTCATTAGGATAATCTTATAGTGTTGAAATTAAAACTGTGTATGTTTTTTTTTTTTCCCTAAAGCATACTATCCACTTAACCAGTGGCGTCTTCGGAGAGTATCTCGATCAATCCTTCATGTGGTGATTCCCATTGTCGTGTCCCTTCTTATAGTACATGGCCCCTTCTGCCAATTCATCCGTGCATGTGTTTCCTCCTCTACGTATGTGGTAGAGTTTGTAAGTACATGGCTTTCTAATGAGTTCTCGACAATTTTCAATAATATTTTCCAACTGGTGAATATTCGTGTCCGCCTTCTTAATCAATTGGACCACCACTCTAGAGTCACACTCCGGTACTAACTTCGTTGCGCGTCCATTCCAAGCTATTTTAAGTCCCTCTCTTATTGCCATAAGCTCGACTTCGGTGATTGCATGCAAGATACATGCTAATATAAGGGTAATGATAATTTACAATCTGTAATATTCATAATATTTAATTTACCCCTTTATTATGATTTGAAAGGAGCAATTTACTCTCATGTGAAAATTTTAAAGAAACAATTTATCTTTTTAAGCCGAAGAATATAATTCACTTGCCGAAATTGAGAGTGTGCCTGAATATTTTTTTTTTTTTTTTTGGAATATAGAGGGTAAATTGTCACATATATCATAATATAGGTGGATAAAATGCCACATATAAAAATATCAGGGAGACGGTATAAAATTTTAATAAAATTACAGGGATAAAATGCTCTTTTTCCAAATAAAATAGAGGAAAATTGCCATTAACTCTTCTTATTATATATAAACAAACAAAAGAGAAAGGAAATTATGAAAATGCAGAAACCAAATAGTTATATGATCGACAATTGAATATAATATTGAGGAAATTGATATGCATTTTGTCAATGTGTATTGCACTTGGAGACAAGAATCAAATTACAATCTAAAATGGGTCCCCAACTTCGGGCTAATAATTTCATTTATCAATACAATCACAAATTTCACGACATCCAATTTTTTATATGTTTACTCGAGTATTATCATTATATTCACCAAAAAAAAAAAAAAGTTGGAGTATAATTATTCAGTTGCTTACAATACTAAAGTTTATCATTAATTTGTTACTGTATTTTTTAAAGCTTGGTCAAAACATCAAGGGCCTGTTTGTTTGGTGTTTGGGAGAGTAGTTTGGGAGAGTAGTGGAGGTTTGTGAAATAATCTTGATTTGCGTAATGTTGTTTGTTTGAGTTTTGAGAGAGTGGTTTGAGAAATAAAATAGATGTATGGTTTTTTTGAAAGAATTAGGTTGTAGGTGTAAGACTTTATGTCAAATCATCTTTGTTGTGAGATAAATTGTGTAAGAGATATGTTACTTTATATCAAATCAGAGTAGAGTTTGTATATGTTTTGTTTAGATATAAGAAAATTGTTGTTTGTTTGGGTTTTGAGAAAATAGTTTGAGAAAATTGAAAAATAAAAAATTTATTTCAAAAAATAGAATACATGTTTATTTGGCATTTCCCAAACACGAAATTTTTTTGGAAAACGCTAGACAAACAGGCCCCAATTCTTTGGATAAAAAAAAGTTCTTGTATTTGCTGGCCCAGTATTCAACTTGGCCCACAACTTTTATTCCTTTTGAAATATTGGGCTTCCTCATAAAGTTGCTCAGAGCTGCACTTTTCGAAAATAAATATGTAATTCAATGGTATAATGTATCAATATATTAATTTATGGTAGAAAGTATTAAAATGAGTTTTTTTTAAAATGCAAATTACCAAATGATATTATATAAATAGTTAATACAAATAAAATTAAATTGTTATTATCAAAAGTCAAGAAACATATTTTGGATAACAAAAGGTCGACCGTTGATCTAGGTGTTGGCGTAAAAATATTCTGATATGTCCTAGGACGATAAATTATGTGCTAAAAGTCTTAGAATTGTATTCGATGTATGTGAGTTATTTTTCAATTTAATATTAATTTTGTTAATTTTATTCTTTTTCTATGTTGTTTGAAAATTATTTGTACTTTATTAATTAATAGTCGACAAATTAATCATATAATGGATAAATTTATTGTTCACCGAAAATAATCATTAAATAACACCAATATTTTTATGACAAATACTGTTCGAAAATCACTTATGAACATTATAAACTGTACATGACATCACGTGATTGAGGCTTATAAGTTGTACGTACAAGCAACCAAATGAGGAATATAATTATTATTATTCCATCTAAATGTTGTGTGAACACAAAACTACGAGAACATAGGAATGCTAATTAGTACAGGTCAAACCGACCTATTTCTATAAATTAAACATTTTATTTCATTTTTACCCAAGTCAATATACTCATAATTTCGAAATATGTGCTTCTAAAAGTTAATTATTTTAGTACTTATAAGGTCAACTCATGAGTTAACGAGCCCCTGATATTAATTACGACAAGACTTTAATTTCATAATTAAACATATCTCTCCTTAACATAAATTGATACAAATGTCATGAGATATGATATATTATACAAATTAAATTATTAGCAAGCTCGAGCTCGATAAGCTAAAAATGACTAAAATACATGAAATATTTAAAGTCACTTGATGCTCGGCTCGAGTTCGTTCGATAAATTAAACCTCGTTTGAGCTCGACTCATTTATCAATTAAACCAAACTCAACCACAAAATTTGAAGCTCGATAAAATTTAAACAAAGCTTGAATAGCGTATCGTTCAACACTACTCGACTCGATTATACACGTAGACGTGTTATATTTTTACTAGGTTATTGCGCACATTCGACCTGAGTTGCCGAGATTAAATATTGTTAAAACGAACAAGTAAAACCTCGATCGATAATGAATATGACATAAAAGGTTTTTACTAGTAGACTTAATTCAATGGTTTCTTAACCTTTAATAGATGGAGATTTAATTTACGGGGTCGGGAGATTTTTAAATTAATATATGAGTACATAATTATGATTACATAATGTCAAAATCCAATAAGTGAATCCTACAAATATCAAGTATTTGTGGAATATTGCTTTTCTTTTTTTTTTTCTGTATATATATTTATGGGTAAGAACATGTATTTTATTTTCATGATTTGAATTTCTAACAAATGAATGTGCCATTCATTATTGTTAAATACTCCGTCCAATGAAGAAGCTTAAGATATGTACTATATGTTTTGTACAAAAAAAGAAAGAATTTCTTATATAATATTTATATAGTTAGGTACGTACTAAGCATGCTTCTTCAACTTACATATATATTAATTATTTTGCAAACGTTTACTATTCATGATGAAATGTTTCAACTACTAAACTCAATATTTATAGCGTTCTCAATATACGGTCAATGATATCGTGTTAATTAATTTAATTAAATATGACAACAAAGCCAAAAACAATAATTGTTAATTAAAACCAAACCCACATAAGGCCAAACCAGTAGTGTATATTTTTTTTTTATTTGGTTAATGAAATTCTAACAACCTTATATATTTATATAATTGGCTTTTGACTAGCTCTTATATGAGAGTTAAGACCTCAAGCACATGTATAAATTATAATTTATAATACCTTTGCTAGAAAGAAGCTTGTTGATATTTAGGGCCAGGTTTGGTTGCTGTTGAATAATAAATGTAAGAATGTTTGATCAAATATAGTATATAAATTCATCATTTAATTCCTTCCTCATTTATTTTACACTACAAGTTATTAAAAGAAGAAAGAAAAATATCTTGATTTTAACCATGGTAGCATATTTTAGTAGATTCATCTTGATTTTTTTTACACTCCCTTCTTTTTTTTTCTAGCATTGGAAAAAAATTGTTTAATTTTATTTGTCGATTTAGGATTTCAATGTAGAATTTTTTTTTTTTAACCAATCTTACTCTTTTTATTAATGCTCATAACTAATGCCATGATTATTTACTTAAAAAGGTGTTTTGAGATTTTTGCTTAAAAAAAGTGATTATTTACTATATTTTTTAATTCGTGTGCAGTCCTTCAAAGCGATAAATAAAAAAAAGGGAGAAAATAATGATAATAATACAAAAAGTTGCATTAAAAGAATAATATTGCCAAGAAAAGAATATGCAACCAAAACATAATTAAAAACCTTGACTTCCTTTATTTGTACATCATTGTATTCGTCAACTTTTTTTTTTCTGGTGAAAATTAATTTTAATTTAATTTATATATATCTTCATGGTGGAAGTGATAGGACAGGCTGTGATGTTTGACCCCAAAGTGTCACAGTGTTTTCTAGAGGAAATTTTTGATTTTATGAGTTAAGTTCTCTTTATGTGAAAGATGTTTCTAAAAAAAAAAAAAGAAAAAAAAATTGTTGCGAAAGATAAATTAGTCACAATAAAAAAAGATGGCTCTTACAGCAACATTACAATTACATGCTCCAAGCAGTGTTTTAAAATTCAGATCGGACGAGTCGGTTCGATCAGTTTAACCTGAAATTGATTATCAATTCAATCTAATCAACCCTAAAAACCTAGCTTTTCGTGACCAGTTCAAATTGAAAATAATCGGTCAAAAGCTGATAAGTCCGATGAACCAATGAACTGATTGAAACTCTGATCAATTTATATAAAAGAAAAAAAAAACTTTAGCTATGAATTTTTACTTCTCTTCCTCGCAGACTTCAAAAAAACTCTCCATTTGCTTCTATTTCTAGGGAAATTCTTACCCAGACCGGGTTTGGCCGAACCCAAAGCAACTACATGGTAAGTGTAATACACTTTCTTTAGGATTGGATGTAACTCCCAGGAGAGTGACAAATCACAAAGTAAGTGCAATACACTTGCTTGGTGGTAGGATGGGTTTGGCCAAGCCAGGCTTGGACAAAATTTTTCCCTATTTCTAACTTTGAATAAAACAAAATCAACAAGAAACCTTAAATCTTTTATACAATAAGTTATAGAAATATATTTGAGCATCAGTTTCACTAGAAAAATCTTTCTTCCCACAACTTCAAGTATTTTCATGTTTTTATATAAAGATTTAGATGACAAAATTCATCAATATTTTCTTTTTTCCTTATTTGACTAGTAATAAAATTATTGATTTTGATTAGATGTGTATCATAGTTTGAACTATTGCTTTGGTATCATGTAATCATACCTGTAAATTTGTTGTATCATTCATTCTCAACTCAAGATTTGTAGAAAAATGATTGGTGAAACAACATTTAATTTATGGAAATAAACTCGAAAAAATGTATAGGAATTTATTTTTTTAAATAGTTGATTACATAACTTAAAATTTAAATTAAATTATAATTTCGTAATAACGTCACACCGATTGAACCAGTGATTAAAATGATTAAACCGATCCAACCAATAAACCAATAACTAGAAAGACTACCATCAATATTCGATCCGATTTTTAAAACATTGGCTCTAAACCTTTAAAATTTGGTGGATATTGAATGGTGTGGTTCGTCTCTTAATTGATACCATTTAATTGGAAAGCATCCCCAGTACCAGTACTTATTAAAAAGCAACTGAACAGATGAAATGGAACCATTTAATAGTGACAGAAAATAATGACAGCTGAAAAATCCTTTTTTTCTTTAATTTTTTTTCCTGGTTCAGTGTATACTCCATTTAAATCATTGAAAAAGGAAAAAAACAAGACATTTAATCTTTTAGGAGTCTTCGTCAACAAAATTAAAATTACTCTTGATTAAATGTGATTTTTGTGATGCTACTTTCAAGTTTCAACCCAGAGTCATATTCATTTTTTAGATTTCCGCACATGCACAAAATGTTGAACTTACATAAAAAGTCACAAAATTAATATATAGCTTTTGATAAAATTAAATGACTTTTTTACACTAGTAATTTTTCCAAAATTAATTCATATTATTTTCAGAATTTATTTTATAGTAAAGTCAAATTTCTTTTTCAATCGCAGGACCAAACTCAACGTAACGAAAATATAACCAAGATTCCAAAGCTAAGGCAAGTAGACTGAGGAAAATTCTTGTCCAAGCCTGACTTGATCAAACCCATCCAACCACCAAGCAAGTGTATTGCACTTGCTTTGTGATTGGTCACTCTCTTGGGAGTTACATCCAATCCCAAAGCAAGTGTATTGCACTTTCTTTATAGTTACTTTGGGTTTGGCCAAACCCGGTTTGGGTAAGAATTTCCCGTAGACTGAATGTTTGTCCAAGCTACCTTTTCTTTAGCACTCAAAATTCGAGAGAAAAATAAAAACAATAAGAAAAAAGATAGAGAATTAAACAATGTAAAAGAAAATAAAACATTAATCCATCTATTTTAAAAATAAATAGGAACAATAAAACTCATCAAAAACGGAAATATCAAAATAAATTTTCTCTTACATATTTCTGTCACATTTAAATGATACAAACGGGAAACTATTGTTCAGTATCCAAATTTATCATTAAAGTGAACTTATACATACATTTGTCGAATGTAACACCAACATGAAATGAATATCGAATGAATATGTGATAAAATAAAAGTAAAAGTAAAAATAAAAAATGGGGTGGTAAAATTCACACCATTAATTAACCTCGTAGTAACTTCTCTCAGCAATGATGTCTTCATAATAGGCCTTCAAAATTGGCAGACATCAAATCTTTAAACAATACACTATCTTGGAAAAGGAAGCCACAGTCTTCTAACCCATACAACGTTGTAGGCTGATTGTAATAATCCCATCCCACATCTTCTTCCGCGAAAACGAACTCGTCCCGAGTCGACTCAAACGAGTCGTAACTCGTCCCCAGATTCGGAAGCTCGACTATCTCGCTCAACTCGGCCTCCGCTGACGACGACGACGTCACCGTCGAGACGAGCGACGATGACGAAGATGACGACGACAGAGTCGGGGAATCGTTATGGTGTAGGTGGTCCATGTGGGCTGCTTTTGCGGCGGCAGATTGTACGTCACGTGGGGATGACGTCAGCGGGCGGGGTAATAGGTGGGATATTTTTGGGAAGTTGAGGATGGTTGAACTGCCCTTGATTGCTAGGGCAGCCACGTCGTGGGCCCGGGCAGCCATTTCGGGGGTTGCGAAGGTACCTAGCCAGATCCGGGATTTCTTTCGGGGTTCCCGGATCTCGGATACCCATTTGCCCCATGCCCGCATTCTCACTCCTCTATATACTGGATGCTTGTTATTGGTCGAGGACGTAGTCATGGTCGTGGTCGTGGTTCTTTTCTTTGCATCAACTTTATGATCATCATTATCTCTACTTCTCTTCAAATGTTGCTTCGAGGAAGAAAATGAGGTGGCGCTCGACTCGGGCTCCGAGTTAGACGACTCAACCATCGTTTGATTTTAATTTAATTAATTTCTTCTATATATAATGAGTGATAAGAGATCTTGTTTAAGTGAAATGGTATAATTTGAAAAAGATGAGAGGTTGTTATAGAGAAGACTAGAATAGAATTACTAGTTGTAGTACATATGGATGAATAGATGCTGCAAGGTTTAAGTGGTATTTATATGTGCGTATTTGGTGCTTGTGCACGTGAGTACAGTCTTTCTAAAGATATATGAATGCATTCATAATTTTTAACTAGTAAAATTTGGTAAAGTACAATAGAGCACTTTGCAATTACAAGATACATAATATCACATTTTAAATATTGATTGTAATGTTAATACTATCTACCATCAAATAATTGGACCGAAATTGATGAAATTGGCCGGCCATATGCACCTCACGTGACTATTATCTCGTCTTTTGGTGTGAAAATCATCACGTGATAACATGGGGGAAACGATATATTTTTTTCTCCAAAAGTGATGGAAACATGGTTATTTCCCTTCGATAGACTATATAACAACCTCGTGTGGTGTATGTAGCCATTTTCGTCAATTATTTGATAGTGTTATGAACATTGCAACAAAACTTTAAATTGTGGTACAAAATGTGTATTTACATATTCAGTGGTATCAAAATTGCAGAGTACCCTATTATATGGTACCAATACCACTTTTAGTGTTAACATGGAGTGAACGAGTGCTTGGTATAATTATGTGTTCGATTGTGTCTCAAAGGGGATTAAATTAAATCTCGAAAACAAAAAAAAAATTGTTAATTTTTGGGATATAATTAGATATGCATTGACATACGTGATATATATATATATATATATATATATATGCTCTATAATTTCAAATTTGAATCCTCACATATCAATTTTTATCGTCAAATTTTGGTGTCATATATATACAAATATTATCTTTTCAAATTATAATATTTGTGTTTTTTTAAGCCACATTTATCATATTAGTTGATATATGCGTTTAATTATGTGATACAAATAACAAACAAATTGATCTTCACATTTGTATGAATCAAGTGGAGGACAACTTAATTATCAAAAAAGAAAAAAGTGGGAGGACAACTTAAATAAAGGACATTTTCAACGCGACAACGAAGCTATTTGTTAGCCAGAACCCCACCACCTTTTATTAATGTCGTCGCAGATTGACAGCAAAAGAAATAATTAATCTACACAAATATTACTGAATTGTAGTAGCACCGTACGTATATATATACTAAAAACAATTTTAAAAAAATGAGCATTTTTTTTTTAAGTTTACCAAGGGTTTAATCCTTTTCGAGGTATTTTGAGCACATAAAGTGGGAACCTCTTTCAACAGGGATTCGAACCTAAGTTCGCTATTTTGTAGTGACTAATCTCTTCTACTAAACCAATCATATCTTCGATGACATATTGAGTAACTATTTCTCGGTGAAACCTTATTTATATAGTTAGAGGTATTAGGTATATACGCAACAAAAAAATTAAAGAGGCTTAATTAAAGTAAAATTAATAAATAAAAAAATAGATTAGGGATTCTGGCTTAAAGCAAATTAAAGAGTATTTAATATGAATCCCTATGATTAAATGTTAACTTCATGTGCTTGACGCGTCTTAAAATGGATTAAATTTTTTTTTATTTGAACCTATTAATGTTTTTTATGTTAATAATTAAACTTAATTATATTAATGGTTGATGTCTAATTAAGTTGGCTAATTGACAAAGTTAATGCTGGTGAGATTAATGTTAAAAGGATGTCATTGTAGACTTTACAGCTCCAATAATATTTAGATTTACTGTTATGCATGTAATTAATGAGGCTAACTTTTGTGATAGGGAAATTCTTGAGATATTATTTAGTTTAATCGCTGCACCACGTCATCAAGTACACGTGGTGCAGCCCACCAATACACTTGGAATATGTAGAGTGATAATCCACATCATCCCATATTCTAGCCATATTCCCAAAAAATAGGGATTCAAAAATTTGTGTTCACATTGCCAGAACATGGATGATGTGGATTATTACTCCACGTGTCCTAAGTGTATTCGTGGGTTGCACCACGTGTACTTGATGACGTGGTGCAACGGTTACACTAAATAATTTCTCGAAATTCTTGCCTAGATGATATTACATATATATACATTCTTTTCGTGTTGGAGGATCACACACAGATTAATAAATGTAATAAACTGTCACATTTTTAAGGAAACATTTCAAAAATAATTTTTTTAATCAAATAATCACAACATTAATTACCAGCACTAACAAGAAGGGTAAATTTGAAAGAAAAAAATTAATTTTGCATTGAACTCCTAAAACGACAAATTGTAAATAATTTTTCTTTTTCCAAAGAGACAAATTAAAAAAACGAAGGGAGTAATTTATTTCTATATTTTATGGCTAAAAATGCATCACATAATTATTACATGTCATGTTCCCATATAAATGTTATGGTGCATTCCCTAGCCACAATGCCTAGGAAAAAATTTCCTAAACCTAGTCTGGACAAAAATGTCATATCAAACTAGCCAGTTATACACCGCGTCCGTTCCACAATATCTTTATAGTGTTGCACGGGTATTAACGATTTAAATAAATAGCATGGATTTTTTTTATATAAATTAAAACAAAAGATATACCTCAAATAGTCTTAATTAATATTGCATTGAAATAAATAAGATAGAGTTTTTAGGTGTAATAATTAAATATGGACTAAATTGAAAAGGGAATAATTAATATTCCTTTGGCATCCTAAAGCAACATATATTTTGAAACAAAAAAAGTTCTCTAAAACGACAGATATTATGATATCGAGTGAGTATTCAAATTACTCTCGACTCCATCAAATTTCTTCAACGGACCGCCATGTAAGAAATTGATATCCGCTCACGAGCTCATGTAACTTCCATGGATTCACCGGTTTAAGACCTTTCGATGCTAAAGTTAAAGTAAATTAAAGTATATGAACTATATTATGAAGCTAAATCAATAAATAGTAATACATTGGGATTTATTGATTTTCTGATTTCTCTAATAGCTATATCTTTCATGGTCGACCCTTGAGGCGCCAATCTGAATAAGTACATGTTTGTAATTAAATAAGAAAAATAAAATAATAGCTGTTTTTTTTTTCCAACTAAAATTGCTATGTCAACATCATTAATTACTACTTCAGGAGAACTCATTGATCTAATGTCAGAATAATTAATTAAATCGTAAATTTTTTTTTTAATTTATACATATATTTATACACTAAAAGAAAAGAATCTTGAGGTATGGGGCATTGAACTACGGGGTATCCAGTATTAATACCATGTTGCGTTGAACTATAAACATAAAGTCTAATTAATAATAATTGAAATCATGGTCCCCATATATAAACAGTAGTATTTAATGCTGACCTTCATTAATTGTCCAATCCCAAGATAATAAGTACTATTTTGAAATATGGCCCCATTATGTGCTTTCCTAGAAGCTGAGCAAGTAATATTCTATTACAGGAATTAAATAATTATTTTTTAAATTCCCTTTGCCATATAGGAGAAAGTAAATTAAAAAAAAAATTACTGACATATTTCATGTTGGATATTAATGAGCTCAATAAATAGAAGCAGGGACGAGGATAGGAGGTTTCTTTTTTTTTTTTACCAAAAATAGATGGGTTCCCATTAAGGGTTTTAGAATAATGATCCATTTTTAATAATTTTAATTTTCTATCTACTATATTCATCAATAAAAGAGAGAGAGAGGGAAAATGCGTTACTTTCAAAATCTACGCATAAGTTCCCATTGAATTTGGTAAAGATTGTGTACTTTTAATTTACAGCATTAATATCAGGATAACTAACATCAATTTATTTCCAACCACAAAAAAGATTAGGAACATTTTGCGAGGATCTGAACACGATTCATATCATCGTGGATCACCGTTTTTGACATATGTTTCGGTCAATTCAATATAGGAAACTTTTCGACAATTCCGGAAACGTTTCAATTAAAAAAGATACTAAATTAAGAAAAAGAGAAAGTTACAAAGCACATATAGAGTTTCAATTAATTCAAAAACAGAAACTTCCGATATTTTCGACCAAAAAAAATGAAATTTTAATCCATGCATATCATGCTCTAACTTGTTTCACTAAAAAGTTCCAGGAAAAAATATTGATTATTTGTAAGAAAATATTGTGTATTACAAGGACTTGATCATTAATACAATGCACTATAAAAAATAAAAATAAAAAAGATAGAAAAATAATCTTCTACCTAAGCCATGCAGTATCATGGGACTACATACATGTTACTGATTCATAATTTCATACATTAATTAATTAAGATATTAGAGCAGTATGGGTTGAACTAGTCAAATAGTATAATATTATGGGGAAATATATTCTTACCAGCGTCGAACCCAAAATAATTACATAGCAAATGTAATATATTTATTTTGTAATTGGATAAAACTTCTAAAAAAATAAACTATCATAAAGTAAGTACAATAATACACTTGTTTGATGCTTGGATCAATAATACACTTGTTTGATGCTTGGATCGATGAGTTTGATTAAATCAAACTTGGACAATAATTTTTCAATATTCTGATTTAAAACCTCCACTTTATCGTCAATATCTCTCGTATTACAAAATTTTCGCCTAATCCCATCTTAAGATTAATAATTACTCATTTAATTATATTTGACGTACATGACTAGCCATAGCAAAGTTGTTCGGTACATATTGGGTTTACAAAATATGCATTTCGTCCTTCTAATTATCAAATACACTTAAAAGATAACAAGAATATATATTAAATGACAGCTATTTAAAATTTATCGCTAAAATAAATTTTTATTATAAATATATATGTGACAAAAAAAAATTAACAAAATTATCATTATTTATATTTAGTGATATATAAAAATTAAAAACGAAAACATTATCATCAAAATGGTGTACAATCTCATTGAGATTTTTTGCAACTGGCACCCTCAGAAATAGGCCCCTTAGCACTTTGCACCTTCACAATTTTGTTACACCCGCGCGTGCACCCTGAGCGCTTTTCTGATAAAAAAATCGATCTTTGTATTTCAAGAGTTAAACTACTATTATTTAATTTTATGGTGCAAAGTGTTTAAAAAACCAAAAAAAATCATGTCACCGATTATCAATAATAATGACTTAAATTATCATATACTTATTTCTAAGTCGTGACACTTTCTCTTAGATTGTCAACTTAATATATTTGTCATCAATTGTAGTTCCATTTTTTTTTTTTTTCAAATAATTGTAGTTCCATTTAATCAACCAAAAAAAGAAAGAATAAGATTATGAAAATGTACTCCATGGAGCAAACCTACAAATCAGTTCATCTTAACCTATATGTACATAAAATAAAATAATCTCGAATTCATTTTACATGTGGTATGTAACATATATATATATGTACCCCAGTATATTGATTACGATCGATTATAGGAGGAAGAATATAGGTGCATCTATATTGTCTAAATTATTGATGTGTACTATTATATGATAGCTCATCACAAGATATTAGATTTTTTTATTTTTTTTATTTTTAACAATAACAATCACAAGATATTAGATATGTAAGGTAGGGTTTGTACCTTTTAAATTGTGTGGGTTTGATTGAAATCAATAAATAAACCAGCTAATGTTATTCCAACAGCACTATTTATAAAAGGGTCCCAAACCCATGCATCATGACCGTACGGACTCTACGTTGATTATTGACGGCAAGTTAAGTTTTTTTTTTTTTCTTAAGTTAACTTCTTCTAGCATGTTTGATGAGTAATTTGTCTCTTTATTATATGAAAATAGGTAATTTATTTTCATATGAAAAGAAATAATAAGTAATTTATCTCACTGCAAAATAAAATAATGAGTAATTTATCTTTTTGTTAGAGAAGGTGTTGCACACACACTTTATAATGCGACTGAGACTTTATTTTCGTATAAAAAATGACCAATTTAACCTTACCATTGACAAGATATTCACCTTACTTTATCCCTCACGTGATATGCGTAAATAGAGAATTTACCTCCATGTGATATGCATAGATCAGCACTTAACTCCCAGTGATGTTGCATAATGGGTATTTTACCCATTTGTAAAGAGGTAAAATCACGGGGAGGCCTTTCATAAAAAATAAATGAAGGTATTTTGTCATTTTATTTATCACCAAAAATTAAAATGCTTATTTAAAATAACATAATGAGTTAATTGACTATTCCACTCTTGATGGTGACATACATTGGAGAAAAAAAATTTGGGCAATTTAATTACCTCATTTACACAAATTTATTTATTTTCTTTTTTGGTCCGAAATTTATCTATTTCCTATTTTAATAATAAAAGGGAAACAAGTCAGCTACTCCATTTTTATGCAAACATAATTTCTACACAATCGATTAAGATATATACAGAAAATATTTTATTTTTGGTGTGCAGCTTTTTGCAACAATACAAGTTACAACTTTCCCCCCCAAATTAATTTTTTTTTTGTTCCAATTAATTTTTTTTTTTGGGGGGAGGGGGGGGGGGGGTTTGGAGGTTGAAGTAAATGAGTAATCTGGGGTGGGCCATATTTATAGAGCGTAAATTAACTAGTTACACGACAGAAGGCAGTCTTATCAATATCTGGTCAGGTCGGGTTCGTACACTGTCATGGACGTATTTGATCATAGTATATATATTTCACACAAATTGGACAACATCAAATTTCATCATTTTCATACACAGCTTATCCACACCATTTCTACCCTCTTTCGAAAGAAATTTAAAAATTATTTCACAAAAAAAAAAAGGCTACACATTTAAAAATTATATTTTAGGGATTTTGCACTGTCACCTCCCAAAAATTTTAAATTTTTGCACTTTTCACCCTATAATTGAATAAACATGACAGTGCCCCCTAAAGGTTGACAAATAAGTGCACTTTGCTCCCTAATCATTTTTAAGTAATTTTCAAAGGGTAAAAGCGTCACTCGGGGTACTCTATGCATAAAATATCAAAATATTCTAATGTGACTTGCAATTTGAAAAAATAGAAAAAAAAATTAACAAAATTTTCATTAGTCATAATTAATTATTTATTTATTTACAAATAAATCATCTCTATACTCAAAATGTTTTAATCAAATCAAAGAAATTTGAAAGTAAAATAATTAGAATAAAAAATATGTTATATGATTAAAATTAGATTAAAATGTGATTATCATTGTAAGGAATTCTATGAAAATGTGCTTTGAAATGTTAATATTCTTATAACTTAAAATAATAATATTTTGTGCACTTAACCCCCCAAAAGATTAAAATTATTGCACTAAACTCCAAATTTATATTTCTACCCTTTAAATCCAACAAAATATTGACCACGAGGCAAAGTGCGCTCAGTTATCAACTTCTATGGGACCCTGTCATATTTTTCAATCACGTGCGAAAATAATTTTTTTTTGGGTATTTAGATTTTAGATACATTAATATTTTAAGTTTTTCTTTTATTTCAAACCTACACAAAATTAATGCTTCACTTTATATAATCTAGATGTGCCACATGTACATGAAAAGAAAACGCGAAAGTTTACTTTTTTCATCTCTTATTTAAAAATAAGTAACAATGTGACGGAAAAGGTGATTTACATATGTGCACATAAATATCTTTAGTCCATGTTGTACTAAAAAGTGTGACAATGTGAAAATTGCGGTGCATTATATAAGCCACAAATTTATATATGGTTTAGCATTTAACTATCAATAAAGTGGGCGTATTATTGGTTGAGAATAGCTATAGGAAAACCACACATGAAATGTGCAACTTTAAAGGGAATCCTCGCACAATTGCACATGACTTCATCAATTAAATCTCTATTCAAGTACTACTATTTATTAGTTGATTGAGCCAATAGGTTAAATCATATTTATTGCCCCTCAAATATAAGAGTGTTTTAAACTTGTATTCATCTTATCGAAAAAGTTACACTTATGTCAACCTTTTTATATAAAATGTGTTGCAGTACTTATATTTTTCTTGTTAAAAATTTATATTTAAGTCTCTCTTATATAAACCTGTTTGTTTGATGTTTGGGAAAGTAGTTTGAAAGAGTAGTGGAGGTTTGTGAAATAATCTCGATTTGCGTAATGTTGTTTGCTTGAGTTTTGAGAGAGTGGTTTGAGAAATAAAGTAGATGTAGCTTTTTTTTGGGAATAGTTAGGTTGTAGGTGTAAGATGTGTAAGACTTTATGTCAAATCATGTTTGTTGTGAGATAAATTGTGTAAGAGATAAGTTATTTTATATCTAATCAGAGTAGTCAGTAGTGTTTGTATATGTTTTGTTTAGAGATAAGAAAATTGTTGTTTGTTTGGGTTTTGAGAGAGTAGTTTGAGAAAATTGAGAGATGAAAATTTTATTTCAGAAAATATAAAACATGTTTGTTTGGCATTTTCCAAACTCGAAATTTTTTTGGAAAACGCCAAACAAACAGCCCCTATTACTTCGATAGTCACTTTTTAGCGAATAAGCAACAACATGCAAGTCACGTGATTTTTATGAAATGGTATTTTTGGATTTTATGTATTATAATATTTTGATTTAATCGGATCTACATTTTATCTGTATAACTGGCCGAAAAAATGTTCATCGTTGTAACACATTTTATATTAGAGGAAATTAAGTGTAAGTTTTTTAGATGAGGATATAAATATAACACAATTTACATAGAAGGTACTTATGTATAAGTTTTTTGACCAGAAGGATATAAATATAAAATATTTTATACTTGAGGGATCTTAAATGGAATTGAGCCGAACAAATAATTAATTGACTGTCCTTCTCCTTCCATGGTCTATTCCTCTGTCACTAATCAAATGGTACGGGCTCTGGACCCCATATTTTCCATACAACTAGGGCTGCCAAGGGACGAGTTTCAATCCGAATCATATTTTAATTCGATTTGATTTATTAGGATAATTGTGCGATTAGAGATTTAAGCTCCGTTTGACTGCGCATTATGAATCCTAAAAAATACGATTAGAAGTCAAAAGTGTCTACTGAACTGTTTGGCCGACATTTTCACTTCCACGATTACTGTTTCCAACGCGATATTGCCACGTTAATTAGAAGCTACCTTTTAGGTGCTTTTGGCAAAACGTGAGCAAATATAATTACATTCTCCTTTTTTGTCCCTTGGCCCATCTTGAAAACATTTGAATTATTATAGAAAAAATAATTCATTAATTTATTCTTTTGATTTATGATAATTTAGATATTGAATCTTTTAACATTTTTAAAATGGGTTTATCTTAAAGTAATTTACAATTTATTTTCAGTCTTCCAATTTTAAATTAAAGGAAGGAAAAAAACAACTTAATTTATTTAATTAATGTTAGTGTTTTTTTGTAAGGTTAATTTTGTAAATTTTATAAAAATCTACACTTTTAAAATCATATTTTAAAATTGAAACCAAACGCTAAATCAATTATGATAAAATCAATTCTCTCAAAAGTAATTATACATAATCAATTATTCTAAAAGGTAATTATAGAACCGTTAGGCCAAACTCACCCTTTAATGGACTTGGTCCGATTATAAAGATTCGGAACGAATATGAATTTAGCTCGATTCGATGCAATAAAGATCTCTATCCGATAATAAATAAAAAGAATGATATATATACTTAATGTTTATAAAAGTATGTAACATTAATGATGTTTCAATGTTAAATTAATAATATAGTAGTTTATAACACGTTTATAAATTTTATTTAAACGAATATTTCGTCTAAAAATATGAATTTTAGTAAAAAAAAGTTTGAAAATGTGAACTAGAATTAAATAAAATTGTAAAGTTTAATAAATTTATTTTAAGAAAAAATATTGATGTAATTTTTTAAATGAAAATTTTATTGGTTCTGAAAAAAGTTCGAATCCGACAAAATCCTATTCGATATAGATGGAGCCGAATATGAATAAGTATGATCCGACCAGAATCCGATCCACTGACAGCCCTACATACGGCCCCCAATAAGTTAAATGGTATATGGGTCTAGCCAATTAAATGGGCTTTGGTAAATAAAGTAAACTATGGAACTATCCACTGGATCATTCCCCGCATTAGCCCATATGCCTGCACTGGCAGCAATTAGAAACTAAAGTTATTTAATACTCGGTTTGAGCTTGTTCGATAAAAGCTCATTTGAGCTCGATTCATCAAAGAAGTTTGAATAAAATTTCTCGTATGATAATTTTTTTGTAAAATACCAAAGTACTCGATATTAGGCTCAAACTCGTTCGATAAAAGCTAGTTTGAGCCCGGTTCATTAAGAAATCAAACCAAACTCAAAATTTCATCCTCGAAAAAATTCAAACCAAGCTTGAACAACTTATCATTCGATACTACTCGGCTCGTTTACACCCTAATTACTGTACTTTAACTACTCTAGAAATAGTTTTCTTCTTTTTTTTTTTGGTTTGATTTTGTTTTAATATGTTTTTATTGAAATATTTTGGAAATAGTTTGGTCAGGTTTCGTCTTATTTTGGTCTCGAAATGGTTTGAGGATTTTTGACAAACTTTTGAAACTCAATTTGGCAATAATTTAATATTTATTGTAAAATATTAATTAAAATAATGATTAATGAGTTTTGAAATTTGAAATATGAATTAGATTGATGTTTTGTTGATCGAATTATGGGGAAAAAAATAGTATATGTCGAATCAATAACTTTCCAAAATTTGAGTTATGATATTATATTGGATAATGATATCAATGCATCCGAATGTAGTGCTTTTTGGCACAAAAAGAAAGAAAAAGAAAAATAAAAAAGAAACAACCAAGAAAAGGCGATGTTTACTTAAACCAGTCCGACAACGAAATTTGAACAAATTCCGAGTTAAAGAAGCTAGCACCAAGGCTATATTAAAGAAAGTGACTTTGTGTCAAATCATATTTATTAATTCTTTGGGCACTATAATAAAACAACGACAAGTTTTGAACCGAAACTAATAAATACCGAACACGTATGGTTCCAAATGTTTTACTAAGCAAAATACAACCCAATTGGTGTTTGTTTCAACAAGACCTAAACAAAGTCATACATGATACACTACATCCATCACAATCTTGCAGCTTGCAAAATCTCTAAAATTACATCTCCGGACAATTTTTATTATCAAGTTCAACAAGCATAGTCAACAAAGCTTCACACATTTCACAAGCATCGGGCCCCGTAGAATCTTTCGTCCAAGAAGAATATACCATCCACGAATGATCGAGTTTTCTTTCAGGCTTGACAACCACAGAACCCGGAACTTCAGCATCACGACATGTCACAAGACCATCACTCTTCTCTCCGTACCTTAATTGCAAATGGAGTGCACATAGAGCCATGGCTGCTGAAACGGGAAATATAACCGGCACTTTTCGTGCAGCCATTAAAGATTCTTCCACATCCTCGGAGTTTCCAAATCGAGGAAGCCATGGAAGTTCCGCGTGAGCAATGTGGGACATTGTAGCAATAACACCAGGTGCCACACTTGCTTCGGAATGGAATGAAATCAAAGGAATGTTTTCCGGTAGTTTGTGGTTCTTTATGAATTCCTTTCGTTTCTCGTAGGTGAGATCCTCCAGTGCCCTTATATCACCCTTCAAAACCATTTTATTAGTCGACATATATTTTTGAGCTAGATAAAAAAATACCCCCTGTGGTTTGCCTAATTGGCAAAAAAAACCCCTGAGTTATTTTAATTAGCAAGCCCTAGTCGGACATATTTTTCTGAGCTAAATGCAAATATAGCCCATGTGCTTTGCCTAAATGGCCAAAAAAACCCTGAGTTATTTTTATTAGCAACCACCCCCCCCCCCCCAAAAAAAACCCCCATTTGAAATTCCTTCGTAAGTCAATAAGGGAAGCTAATGTTAATTTTTAAGTGAACAAGGTTATTGCCAAATTTTTTAAGTTAACAGGGGGCTTATTAATAATTTTTCAGGCTAAGAGGGGTGTTTTTGCATTTTTTTATGGTGGGTATAATTGTCATTTTTTCTGCAAAATATGTATTCTAACATGGAAGGGGTTAGTTTGCCAATAAAAAGATGATGCAGGTTTTTTTGGTAATTAGGCAAAGCATTGGGGTATTTTTGCATTTCACCCTATTTTTTATTTGAATTGAAAAAAGGGGGGAGTGAAGGATGTACCTTGATAAGTTTGCATATTAGAAACTCCATAATCCTCCGAGTTTCCTTGTCCGCGACCTGGCCTTCACGAAGAATATCCGAGGCTATTGGTGTACCACCGTAAGGGCTCTGTACTAGAGCCAAACCTGCAACTTTATCTCTCAATTCTTGTGAATAAATCGACAAAGCAGCTGCAGCATCGACTCCACCCTTGCTGTGACCAAGCAACATCACACGTTTTCCGGATCCCCAATATAACTCCTCTATATACTGCTTTAGTTCCCAAGCATTGTGTTCCACTGAAGCCTTCACAATAAGGCATCACAAAATTTAGAAGAAATTGCTTAATGAAAAGTGAACACGAAGCGCAAATATTTGAAGTACCTCACTATGAATTTTAGCAATATGGCAAGCTAGACCCATCTTCGAGAAAAACCTCTTGGTGTTTACGAAATACAAGGGACCGTGATTGCTCATAAGTCCTAAAATGTTAAATTACGTACGAAAAATATGATATACAATTACCTCTTGAAGTTTGAAAAGCAAATTATGAATGAATTGAGGAAATTTTTAAACCTGGAATCAGAAGGTAAACGAAAGAATCCGGTAGTTTGTGCAGTCCATACCTATACAACATAGAATTCGCGATCAGATAACAATTTTCATAAACTCTAAGCTTATTTTTACGATATTTAATCGATTTACGTTTCATAGTCAAATGAGAATAGGGTAATTTACGTTCGCTATCCCTCAGGTAAACTCTAATTACACTTGCTACCCTTGCTGTTTCGGAAAATTACAAGAATCCTCTCCTGGTTTAGCCTGTTCTACCACAACACCCCCTACTGGAGGTGTTTTTGTAATTTCCGAAACAGCAGGGTTTTTTTTGTACTGCGCGTAAATGACCCATGAGAATATGGTACCTTATGTCTTGTAGCAGCTCCACGAATCTAGAAGAACCATCCTTAACTGGAGCCATTCCAGGAGCACTTTGTAACCAGCCAATGTCATCAGAAGATCCACGCAAAGTTCTATGTAGTCGAGATATAGTGCTAAAAGAAAAGGTATATATGATTAATCACAAAGTAAAAGTCACTACTGTCAAAACTAATGCTACTAGTTTACCTCTGAACACGAGCTTGCGTACGTCTTACACAATGACATGAACATCTCCAAGATGCTAATGCAGATCTCCAAGCAAATTCGAAAAAGAATATAGGGAGCATCAACCTACAAACCAAAGTAACCAATTCAAGTTAATTATGAAAAGAAATGATACAAGAAAGTTATTAAAAAAGCACTAAAGCTATTAACTTTACCCTTTAAAAATGAAGCGGATGCCCCTGCAGTAATTTCTCTTTACAATTTCTAAACCTGAATATATTAATGATTGGTCCTCAAAATCTAAGGCATCTCTTTCA
This sequence comes from Penstemon eatonii, assembly GCA_038501285.1. Taxonomy (NCBI): domain Eukaryota; kingdom Viridiplantae; phylum Streptophyta; class Magnoliopsida; order Lamiales; family Plantaginaceae; genus Penstemon; species Penstemon eatonii. Next base: position 2,314,013 of record JBCEGF010001339.1, read on the forward strand.
TGAACGGCGTCAAAGCTTCTGGAGGAGTTAACATTTCCTGAAGAAGTAGCACAATCAGGTGAAGAAGAATTGTGATTGTTCGAGGCTTCAGATGGAAGATTTTGACCATAAAAATCGGTTTCTGAATCTTCTAAGTATCTGCTGCTCACATCTCTAAACACGAGATCTTCTGCAATAGAGAAGCATGAAGAAACAAGAACAGTTTGAAAGAAATATAAGACAAAGTGACAAATTACAGCATATACAAGCAGAAAGCGTAGGGAAAAAAAAAAAAGATTACCGATTAATTGAATTAATCGACGGGTTATATAGGAAGTTAAGTTCAAGAGACGTGAAAATATATCATCCATCTTAGCGGAGGAACAAAGATTATTGTTCGTCACAGCACCATAGAAAGCCTAAAAGGCATGTCTATATAAGACCTGGAAACGAAGTTTGGAATTAGATATAGTTCTGGAATAGAAAAGACAGCAAAAAGTAAGAAAACAATGGATCAGTAATTTTACTCATTTACATCCAAATCATGAGTGACTGATCTACAAGAAAGACTATAAAGTTGCATGAAATAGAACACAAATACAATAATAACTATGAACAGATAATGAATAAGAAAGAGGTCAATTTAAGCTTTCAGAATAAAGGTCATTGGATATTAGGCTAGAAACATTGAATACCAAACACTTTCTCAAAAAACAACATTGGATGCCCTTAGTAGCTAATGTAGACTTATATGCTAATATCCAAAGTATAGCACGAGAAAATAGATCATACACCACCACCACAACCACCACCCCCAAAAAAAATAATTGGTTTCTGCCAAAGGAATTCTACAAGAACTTGGGATTCCTAAATCCATAATCAATGCCCAAATCACATAATATGTGACCAGGAACATAAGTAGAATAAGTATCATATAAGTGAAAGATCCGTGATAGCTAGATAAAAATGCAAACTACCCATAATAATTAAACTTTGTCTTATAGGACTGCAATCTAATTGCTAATAGGCTCTCAGAATTATAGGCTCCTCATGGATCAAGGTCTTGCCAAATCCCATTTGGATCTAGTCCCACCTATGCCAAGTCCAATCTGGTCCCAGCCATCTTCGCAAACCTAATAAAGCCATAAAACTAAAAAACCATTGATTTGACACCTACCGCTTATTTTTTCTCTATAAAAATCATTGATTTGACGTATAACACCTACTCCCCCCACCCCATCAATATCCAAAACCCAATCCAAGTCATGTTTCAAAGATTTCGCTGGAACCGTACAAACCAAAATCAAGCAAAACCAGGCCATCACTGATCCATATGGACCCTTGGGTTCAGGTGTATCTAATACCAATAATGTTAAGTACTAGTATAACATTATTTCGACTCCTACATCCACATCCCTTAAAACAACAGAGATTTGGAAGATAGCAGCATGAGAGGACGCAAGCAATGAAATCAGAATGATGTAAACAAGACAAACCCAATTATAGTTAAAAGTATGAGAGAGCGGTGCTTACTAAAAACTCGTGAAAGATGCACTGAAAATGGATGATTAGCCTCAAATCTGCAAGGCCCAGAAGAATAGGCTAACGGTGAATAAAGCATATATATATAAGAAACAGTAAAGAAAATCTACACGCATCATCATTTCCAATAAAGAATGTAACTTCCTCCAAGAAACGATTCTTAAAGTATTACCCATAAAAGATATTTCACATTAAATGTAGGTACGACATCTAATTTATTTTATACCAACCCGAAATCAAGAAATGGTCAGTGCTGGAGTGATGGATAAAAAAGAAAGAGACGATCTTTTTCCTTATTTTTTCTTATACCTGTTGCATTACAATGGCCCACCAACGACAATTCAAGAATTCACAAATGGGTTCAAAAATTGAAACCTAAAAAAGAACCTCCAAAAAGTGGTTATCTATTTAATTACAAAATTCTAACTGCCAGCATTGAAGACAAGGGGTGCAGTAACTGTAAAAAAGAGACGAATGAACGGATGGATCTGAGGGAGGAAAGCAGTAATTGTGTAGAGTGAAAGTGAGACAAATGGTGTACACGTGTTTGTATGTGGATGAGTATTTGGAGAGTCAGCAACAGAGTGTTTGAAAATGGGGACCCCCCAATTTGAAGGGATCAAGTCAATTTTGCTTAGTATTAAAGGAAGAAGAAGAAGAAGATAGCAACCAGGAGATGGGGGCTGTTTGTTGGATAAGAATGGACAAATCAAATTTAAGAATCCATACTCCCAGTAGATTACTTTCAAAGTAGGGTTGACCGGATTTTAAATCTGATTTCGGTTCCCATTTTAGTAGGTTTTATTGGATAAGAGATCTGATCTGATATTACAATAATTACATATATAGATTCACGAGTATTTGAAAAAAAGAAAAAAAAGATAAATAGTACTTTTGGTCCCTCTTATAATTAACTTTTTATAGAGTGGTCCCTCTTATATTTTTTTTTTAATTTTAGTCCCTACTATGAATTATTTGTTTCACTTTAGTCCCTACTATGAATTATGTGTTTCACTTTAGTCCTTATCAGGTGGTTCCGATAACACGTGACGTGCATACGAATATTTTTTAGGGCATTTTCGTCCGTTCACTTTTGAGACTATTTGAGATATTGTTTAATTGATGAGCAATTTTGGTGTTTGTAAAAGATTTTAGGAAAAAACTTTAGTTTGGAACGAAATGTAGGATTAAGTTGGATTGGAATGAAAGCCTAGTTTGGAAGAGTTTATATATTTAGTTTTTTTTTTAAATAATTAGAAAGACGAAAATATCCTTATTAGTTTACTTGAAATGACAAAATTGCCCTCATGAGCATATCACATGTTATCGGAATCGCCTTGGACCACTTGAAAAGGACTAAAGTGAAACAAATAATTCATAGTAGGGACTAAAGTGGAAAAAAAAACATAAGAGGGACCACTCTGTAAAAAGTTAATGATAAGAGGGACCAAAAGTGGTGTTTACCCAAAAGAAAAATTATAAGCTCGATATTCGACACTTTACATTTACACTTTAGAAATGAAAATTTCACATCATGCATTTTTTAATTGTACTAGAAAAGTGCATGTATGTTGTACGTGTCTAGTTTAAATTTCCTAGGTTTTTTTCATAAATTAGTGTAAAATTTGTCATTTTTATGTCATGGAATATCATATATTTATGACTGATCATTTTATTTTAATGAGATTTATTTTTATTAATTATTTATTAATTATTATTGGTTTATAAAAAATGATGGATATGAATAGTTGTATTAAAATTTATAATGATGACTGATTTAGTCATTACATTTAATAAAATTTATTCTAAAATAAGATCATAAAAACATTATTTAGTGCATTCCATAATAGTAGTTTTCACTCATGGTTATCCGTTATTCACCAATGACACATGTTTCATCTGTTTCTTCATAAATTTTATCGATTTCACGAGCATTTTTTCTTACTGTTTTCACCACTTTTAAACCAACTTCACCAGTGTTTACCAATTTCACCCGAAGTTTCATCGGTTCATATGTTTACACTGTTTAATTTTTTTAATCTAGTTTTCCTCTTTTTAATCGATTATATATTTTTCATTGTTTTTCCCTTTTTTTTCGATCTTTTTTCCAATTTAAACAATTTTCTTCCAATTTCACATTGTTTTTGTCGGATAAATTTTAACTCGTTTTCACCTATTTCACTAATTTCACATGCTATTCGCCTAAATTTTTCATTGATTAAACATCTTTTCCCCGATTTCAAGCTTTTTTGACTAATTTTATTCATTTTTTTACAAATTTCACCCAAACTTTCATCGATTCTTATGTTCTCACTGTCTAAAATTTGTTTACCCAGTTTATTTTTTTCAGCTATTTATCCCTTTTTTTTATCGGTTATAATATTTTTCATTATTTTCTCATTTTTGGTTAATTTCTTTGGTTTTTTTCTTCAGTTTAAACCAATTTTCCATCGATTTCACCAATTAAACTCTTTTTTAACTGATTTCACTCGTTTTTACCATTCTAACCCGTTTTTATCTATTTTTCATATTTTTTTTCACTAATTTACATGTTATTCACCTGAATTTTTTATTAATTAAATATATTTTTACCAACCTTACGTTTTGACCGACTTTAGCCTTTTTTTAACCAGCTTTACCTAATTTTATTGGATTTCACTGATTTCATCATTTTTCTTAGAAATTCCATTCTTTTCATCGATTTCACATATTTTCACCAACTTTGCCTTTATTTTAATTGATTTTACCCGTTTTCCTCCATTTTTCACAAATTTTACCCCTTTTTTTTTTTTTTTTATCAATTTCAGATGTATTTAAGATTTCACATTAATTTTTTTCATCGATCTAAGGTACACATACGTTGTACATGTCTATTTAATTTATGTGGTATTTTGTTGTAAATCATAGTAAAATTAACTTCATTATGTCATAAAATAGCACATATAAATGACTGTTATTCAATATATTAACTTCACCATGGGTATTTTCATCGATTTCTTTAGTTTTTTTTTTGTTCAAACCATTTTTCTAATGGTTTGACATTTTTTTTGCTTGTTGAACTTTTTTCTTTTTATTGATTTCATTATTTTTACCAGCTTAACCAATTTTCATATGTTTTCACCGAATTTAGCATTTTTCACCTATTTTACCCGATTTTCACATATTTCATCATTTTTATGTAATTTCGTCGTTTCACCTATGTCATTCATTTTTTTCGCAAATTTCATTTGAATTTTCATCGATTTCACATGTATTTGCCGAATTTTCAACTCAAATAGTTATACATTTTCAATTACTTTTAAGTATATCTCAAATTATTTCACTTACCTTATCATTTCAAATATATTTCTTTACCGATCTAAGCCATTTCACTTATATTATATTAATTAGTTTAATTCAATTTTCATTGATTCTTACTGGTTTAATATTTTTTTTACTAATTTACTCGTTCTAATAATCCATAGTTTTTCCTATTTTTCATTGATTTTTTTTGTTTTCTCCTATTCAAACAAAAAAAAAAAAATTCTACTGATTTAGTTCATACTGTTATGCTTGTTATTTTTTTTCTTTCTAATTTTACTTATTTTTATCAGTTTAACTTATATTTCACATGATGTTTTTTTTTTACAATTTCACTTGAATTTTCATTGATTTCACATTATTTAACATATTTTAACCTTTTTTCAATGATTTAACCCATTCTTCATATATTTCACCCATTATTCATTGATTTAACTGATTTATTTCCCATTTTTTCAGAAACGTTACCCGAAATTTCATCGATTTCACATGTGTTTATCGATTTTACCGGCACTTTTTATCACTGATTTCACCCAGTTTTTAACCTCCTTCACCAGTGGTCATAAATTTCATGTAGATCGATTTCACATATTTTCATCAATTACATAAAATTTATTAGATCGATTTCACAATTTTCATTGATTTTCATCCGTTTCTTAACTTAGTTCACACATTTTTCTCGAAAAGATTTTCATGAAAATTTGGGGTAATGTTTCTCATGTCAAATATAAGCATTTTTGTTCATTCATAGATAAGATGCGATTCTACTTTAACATATTTTATGATATTTAAGATAATTTAATTTTTTTTAGAAGTGACATATTGTATTAAATTTTCAAATGAAACAAATAATATTTTTTACAACTATTCAAAATAATAGTCTTTATTTTTATTTTTATGTGTTATAGGAGAATAATAATGCAATTGTAAAAGTGATTTAGGAGTTAATTTCTTAATTATTGGAGTTAGTGTAAGAAATAACTATAATAAGACTTCATATCTAATTTGATTATACTTTTGTTTTTATTCCATATTCAAGGTGCTTGATTAGAATGCAAGGAAGTTACAAATTTTCTTAAAATATTTTCCTACCAAAGTTTTGATGAGAAAATTTAAGGAAAATTCATGTCTAATTATATTTTATTAATATACTTTACAATTTGAATAAGGGCATTTTTGTCTTCACAAAAAAAGAAAAAAACTTAAATTATTCACACTTTTAGTAATAGTATAGATATAGATATAGATATAGATATAGATATAGATATAGATATAGATATAGATTATGTTTTATGGCAAAACAACGACGTCTTATATGTTAGTAGGCGGCATTTGACAAAAAAATATAATTCTAGAGTGCAATATGACAAAAATTTTAATTACAAAGTAGAGAGTGCGAAAAATATATGTTTTTGGGTGCATAATATCAATTGCACAAATTTATTCGTATGGATTGATCCATATTAACTAAGTTAAATAATAATGTGTACGCGGAGTTTTATTTAACATTAATAGCATTTTATCCTCGGATTAATATGACATGAGTTAATATCTTTTTGTCATGATCATGATCTCATTCCTACATTCCAAATCTGACGAGAATTAAATACTTCAAAATATAAGATTAATAGATCGGTGATTGATTTTTTATATTTTGCAACTCATTATAAATTGAGTTGAATGATCATATCGCACTTATAATTCTTTTTCCAGACGAGGAAAGTAGTAGATTTAAATTAATATATAGGAAAATTCTTGCCCAAGCCTGGCTTGGCCAAACTCATCCAACCACCAAGCAAGTGTATTGCACTTGCTTTGTGATTGGTCAGTTTCCTGAAAGTTACATCCAATCTTAAAGTAAGTGTATTACACTTGCCATGTAATTAGTTTGATTTCGGCCAAACCCGATCTGGGCAAGAATTTCCCTTAATATATATTAGACTTTTAATCCATGTTAAAGATTCGAGGAATGTAGATTTGAATCTGAATCCAATCAGATTTGAACCAAAATTTGAATGTTGATTTGACATGAAGTCGAGTCACTTTCTCTTTATTTTTAAAAAATAATAAGTAGATCATTTTATCAGATTATATTCAACAATACATCAAAATCAATTCAAATATTAAAAATAACAACCAGCAACACTAATAATAAATTAGAAGAAAAATTCACACTAAGTGAAACTGAGCATCAACTTTGTAAGTAGGCTACGATCTGATTAAACCATCAAATTCAAGAGAAGTTATAAAAGCCCAAGGTTAACCTCTTATAAATTTCACATTGGGCCTAATTTTTCAGCCCAAATGTAACATGTCTTTTAAGACCAAAAGAAAGACCAAATACGAATAACCAATAACTAATATGACAACATAAAAAACCGAAAAATTGCATTTTTGATATCATAGGATAGATCTATTTGTAGTTTTAATATTATTAAATATGAAAATATAAATTTGATATCATATGATAGGTTTTCAATGTAACTTTGATGCCAAGCCCATTTTTTTTCCAAAATCAATGATAATTGACCTCATATGAAATGCATAATGTTTAATTTACTCTCTTGTGATTTAAAAAAGAGCATTTTACCCCCCCTGCAATTTTATAAAAGTTTCACACCGCTTTACTAATATTTTTATAGATGTTACTTTATCCACTTTTATTTTAATAATTTTACTCCCTATGTTATGATAAATGTGGCAATTTATCCCCCTATATTATAAAATGGTAAAATTGCAGAAAACGTTCCAAACTAATTACTGATTTTGGATTTTCGTCCCGAACTATTTAACTTGGCGAATTTTGTCTCGTAATTTAATATTTTTTTGGAATATCGTCCTAAACTAATTACTAATTTTGATTTTTCGTCCCAAACTTCGTCCCATAATTTACCATTTTGTATGAATTTAGTCCCAATATTAAATTTCTAATTTAATGAAAATGACGTTCAATCTTGTAATTAATTTGGGACGAACTCTGCAATATTATATAATTATTCATGTTAAAATTTACCATGTCATGACACTTAAGCAGCAATGTGATAATTCATCGGCAAATGCGCAATTCCGTCTTATAATTATGGTGGGACGATATTCCAAAAAAATATTAAATTACGGGATGAAATTCGCCAAATTAAATAGTTTGGGACGAAAATCCAAAATCAGTGATTAGTTTGGGACGATATTTGCAATTTTGCCTTATAAAATAGTTTGCATGCACTCTTAATTTCGGAAATTGCTTCATTAAAATTTTTACAAGGGGTAAATTGATTTTTTTTCCAAATTATAGAGGGGTAAATTAAACACTATGCATTTCATATGGGGTAAATTGTTATTAACTTTGGAGAAAAATTGAGTTTGGTACCAAAATTGCAATAAAATCTATCTTATAATACCAAATTTGTATTTTTATATCAAATGATACGTACAAAAAAATACAAGTTAGTCTATCTTATGGTACCAAAGAAGCAATTTTCTCATTTTAAACGCTACAATTATTTATTCATAGATGCACCTAAAGTCAATGTCAACGGAAGCAAATTCTGGCTGGCTTCCAACAAGTTGCACGTAGGACAAAAATAAAAGAAATTAATTAATTAAGGACAAAAAAAAAAATGAAATTTGAAAGAGAGGAAGTCAACATGAGTTCGGAAATGAAGATAAAACGGAAGAAGAAGCAAATCAATGTACCTGGCAAATTCCTCTTCCGACCACATCAAAATTACTTTAACTGATCGATTGAGAAAGAAATTATTAAGGAAGGATAATGAGGATTCAGGACAAGATTTCAAAAAAAGTGATCAACAACAACAACAACAATAATAATAATAATATTCATGCATGTGCTGAATCTGGAGATCTCAATGGCTTCCAGAGATTACTTTGCAACAATCCTTCTCTTCTCAATCACAGAACAATTCTTGTAAGAAATTCATATCATATCATAATTAGAAACTGCTTATAATCTTTTTTTTTTTTTTTTGATTATTTTTAGTAATAGTATTTTGCAATTATTTTTTCTTAAAGTCCACGGCCGTGGATCATTGGGGGTATTTAATTGGTAGCCTATAAAAGATTATGGTTGATTAAATCATGCTCAAACTATAATTGGTACATTATATAAGTTGGTAAGGTACATTGGGACTATAGATTATGTGATCAATTACTACATTTTTCAAATGAGTTAACGATAATTCACCTCCTTCTGATATTTATTATGTTCAATTTATTTTTTCGTGATTCGAAAAAGAACACTTTACCCCCTTGTTATTTACCTAATACATGTAATGTTCACGAGTGAAAAATTGAGTCTGAGACTTGATTTTGATGTATGAAATAATACATTTCCCTTCACCGCATAATATGTAGATATATTTTCCAAAATACAATACATTAATTTCTTAAAATATGCACTAAAGAAAAAAATCCTAGCCCCGTGTAAGGGGTGATGGGGAAATGGTAAGTTTAATTTTAGGTCCTTTTTTTTTTAATGTTTAAGCTAGAGTAATTTAATCTCAATAAAGAAAAAATTATTATGGTTTGAAGGATTAAAGAGTTAATTGACAATTTACCCCCTGTGATTATCATAATGTTCAATTTACCCCCTATGATTTGAGAAAGAACAATTTACCCTTTAAGGGGAGAGGGGGTGTAAAATGGTCTACATTAAATGGGGTATTATTGTCAATCCAATTATTTATGAAGGCTTAAAATTTTAGTGGCAGTGTGAATCATTTTTAAAACCACATGAGGTAAATTGAACACTATGATAATCATAAGAGTTAAATTGCCATTAACCCTAGATATATTTAAAAAACATGAGGAGTGTTTATTTATTTTTTTGTAGCAGAGGTAAGATGCCCATTAGTCATATCATAGAAAATATTTTGCTATTCACTCTGGTGAACACATTCAAGAATTAATGTCTAAATCAATTTCTATATGGACTCATCAGTTTGTTGTTAGAAATGTCCTAATCTGACTATGTAGTGTTTATGTCTCAATCCATCTTTTTTATCCATGTTTTGGTTTCTTCTCTTCAATGCAGTTGACACAGACACCCTTACACATTGCTGCTGGTCACAACAAAGCCGCGATAGTGAAGTATCTGCTCGACTGGAGGGGACCCGAGACTTTGGAACTGGAAGCTAAGAACGCCGTATGTAAATAAATTTCCTCATAATTAATTGGATCGGATGATAAAACTTTTTAAGTTTCATTACTTTCACGTTTTTCGCTGATTGCAGTATGGTGAGACTCCACTACATTTCGCGGCTAAAAATGGATGCAACGAGGCTGCGAAGTTGCTTCTTGATCATGGCGCTAATATCGAAGCTACAACCGATGTGATCATCTTTCTATTTTGTCTCTAATTAATAACGTCTTCAATGATATAGAAATACGATCAATGAATCGGTCTTTATTTTGATTCATCTTGTTGTAGAAAGGGCTGACTCCATTACATTGTGCTGTCGGTTACGCACAACGATCTGGTGACAACTCAACGGTGACGATGCTTTTAGAACGTAACGCTGATTGTTCTGCAAGAAATGAGGTATTATATATATAGATATATGTATATTTCTCGATCGTTCCATTTGAAAATCGAGGGCACGTCTGATATTGAAACTTTCAGGAGGGTATGATTCCACTCAACTTTGTTTGCGGAGGCTCTCAAGAATTATACACACTCCTCTACCAAATGCTTAACATCCAAACCAACTACAGTCACCCGGCGGGGTACTCGTGGACTGCGAACGAAAACAACAATGTTGAAGAGCAAAAGAACTACGGAAATGGAATAGAAGGAAAGATGGAGGAATTTGAATATGAGTTATCGAAGATAGTTGGACTACAAGAACTCAAACTTCAACTTCGGAAGTGGGCAAAGGGATTGCTTTTGGATGAGAAGCGTCGAGCCATGGGGATAAATCTCGGCCCTAGAAAATCGCCTCACATGGCATTTCTCGGGAATCCTGGCACAGGTAAAACTACCGTAGCACGTGTATTGGGCAAACTACTCCACTCTGTTGGTGTGCTTTCCTCGGATAAAGTAACCGAGGTGCAAAGGTCGGATTTGGTAGCCGAATATTTAGGCCAAACTGGACCAAAGACTAAAACAAAGGTACTATTCTATTGTTCTTCTTGAAACTCTATGCTTTTTTGGGGGCTATTTGGAAAATACTGTGGTTTTGTTCTAATTAGTAAGAGCTAAATGAAAATACACCTTATGCTTAATTGGCTTAATTGACAAAACCTCCTATATTATTTTAATTAGCGAAAAAAAACCTTGTGTTTTCTTAATTAGCAAAAAGTTCCCATTTGAAGTTCCTACAAGAGGGGTACTTTTGCATTTTTTTGTGCAACATATGTATTTCTGCATGGGAGGGGGTCTTCTGCAAAATCCTTCGTTCGATGAGAATAAAAAATACAGGGGGTCTTTTGCCAATAAAAAATACAGGGGGATTTTTGCTAATAAAAATAATACATGGTATTTTTTGCTAGGCAAAACTCTGTGTACTTTGCCTTTCACTCTTTGTGTTATATAAAGTGTGTTTTGCTAATATATAACTCCCTTCTTTTGTGCATAAATTTCTTAAATTACGATAAACAAATCAGATCGAAGAGGCAATGGGTGGCGTGTTGTTTGTAGACGAGGCGTACCGTTTGGCTCCTCAGCAAAGGGCAGGAAGCATTGACTATGGTGTGGAAGCCTTAGAAGAAATCATGTCTGTTCTAGAAGATGGTGATCTTGTGGTTATTTTCGCGGGATATACTGAGCCCATGAAACGTGTATTCTCATCAAACGAAGGATTTTGCAGAAGAGTGACACATTTTTTCGAGTTTGATGATTTTAGTTGTCATGATCTTGCTGAAATGCTGATGATAAAGATAAATAAACAAGACGAGAAGAGTCGATTGTTTGGTTTCAAGTTTCATCCCTCGTGTACGCTTGATGTTGTTCGTGGATTGATAGAGAAGAATTCAAGTGAGAAGTTGAGGAACAAAATGAATGGAGGTTTGGTTGATCATATGCTGAATAATGCAAGGGAAAATTTGGATTCAAGGTTGGATTTTAATTCTAAAGGTGATGAATTATTGACAATTACATTGCATGATTTGGAAGCTGGACTTAAACTGCTGGCACAGAGAGTAAAGGTTTGAAAAAAGAATAAAACTTAATTAAATATGTTATATTTTTCATGTGTTTTTTTATTATAATTGTATCTTCTAAAATTTGTGATTGTCTTGTGTCATTTTCAGACAATAATGTGTTGATTGTTCAGGAAGAATGTTCAAGATTGAATAACTTATTGAACTTTGTCTGTTTTCATATTAATATTAATCTTGAATAGGGTTGTCAATGAGTCTGATTGATATGGTCGGATCATACTCGATTTAGTTCCAACTCAATATAAGTTAGGTCGGATTCAAATCTATCTCGGATTTAGATTTCTCGACTCCAACGGATTTTGATCGGATTCAATCGGATATCGGATCTAATAGAATTTTCATTTTCAAAATTTACACCAATGATTTTTCCTAAAACAAGTTTGTTAGTTTTACGATTTGGTACCAGATAATTTTGCATCTATATATATATATTTATATATTTAGTTACACCTCAGTTCTTTTTTCTTTTTTTTTTCTTTGAACTAGCTAGCACAGAGATTCGTATACAATATATAAGGAAAATTTTAGTATCTTATTATATTCTATGTCTTGGTTCAATGGAAAAAGGAGTTTAAAGTGATCCATGTTTGAAGCGTCCAGCCAAAATAAAAAAGGAAAAAGCTACTTAGATTTTTTATTTTATTTTTGGTAGTAGGAAAAAGTTACAACTGAAAATGTTACCTTTTATTTAATTCAAAACTTGTTACATAATATAATTCTAGTTCAAATTCAATTTTGACAAAAACATATTGACCAGTTCTAACTTCTAACTAATGATACAAGTGTGCTGATTTTATAATTAGTTATGAGATGCTAAATTTTGATAAAATTACCTGTGATGCATCCACAATTATCGTTTTTCGGTTAATATTTGCCCTACCTTTAGTAATTAAATTTCTTTTGCCTATTAAACATGATAAATTTAGTTTAGAATTCCAACATAAAAGTGAGGTAAATAATTCCAATATCAATAATATATCAAAATTAGGATTGTGTGTCATGAGGGTATAAGAAATTTTTTCCTTCTAATATTCATGTTCTATAAGAAAATATGCATAAAGAGAAATTTATGAGCAAATAATTAACTATTATCTTCTTAAATTGATAGTATTTTAATAAAGTAATATGTATATATAATTATTTATTTATTTAACCTATCGAATCTGATTAATTAGATCCAAGTTATCTTGACGTATTTCAGATTACGGATTTTTTTATAATCGGAACATATCTCATCCCATTAATCTTGGAGCACAAATTAAGGGAATTGCTTGACTGTGAAGCTACCCAAAATTTCGGTACTTATATAACTAAAAATTTATAAGTAATTTAATATTTTTTTGGAATATCGTCCCAAACTAATTACTAATTTTGATTTTTCGTCTCAAACTATATCAACTCGCCAAATTTCGTCTCATAATTTACCATTTTGTATGAATTTAGTCCCAATATTAAATTTCTAATTTAATGAAAATGACGTTCAATCTTGTAATTAATTTGGGACGAACTCTGCAGTATTATATAATTATTCATGATAAATTTACCATGTCATGACACTTAAGCAGCCATGTGATAATTCATCGGCAAATGTGCAATTCCGTCTTATAATATGGTGGGACGATATTCCAAAAAAATATTAAATTTCGGGACAAAATTCGCCAAATTAAATAGTTCGGGACGAAAATCCAAAATCAGTGATTAGTTTGGGACGATTTTTGCAATTTTGCCTATAAATAAACCTTAATTAAACCCATATATTAATTCTCATAATTAAGATCCAAATTAACTAATTAATTAAGGCTCATTTACTAATTTCTCTCTTCACCACCAATCTACTCCTCTTCACCGCCACCACTATCCCCAGACATGGCAGCCATTTTCAAAGTCCACCCATTTCTCTCCTTCGGAAATCAAGCATCATTCTTAACAAAAGAAAAAAAAAATGAACTAAAAGGCTCTCTTCCCCAACCCAGCCGCCCGAAGGCCGCCCCGCCCCGCGCCCCTGCACTGTTGGAGATGGCTTCTCGTCCGCAGCCCGGCCCTGCCCCCAGCCCGGGTCATCTCCATTGGAGATGGCCTTATCCTTCTTGCAGTTCGTGCAGTTGCAGTTTCTGCCGAGACAATTCTCACTCTTTTTTTCAGGCCACAGCCACAGGTGATTAGTTTTTCAACAACTATTATTAATTCTGATAATTCCGAGTTCATCTAGAATAATATTGATGCTAATCATTACTTGCTCTACAAATCAGTTCTCAGATCTCAACTTAATCAATTGGCACTATTTGACAAGCGAGTAAGTATTTAATTTCATAATATAAAATTAAAAAATTAGTTATATATATTCCTTGTTTGGTTTCATCCACAGGACAACATGGAAAAAAGTATGGATGATTTAGAACATGAGCTATCAAAAATTGTGGGACTAGAAGAACTCAAACTTCAGCTTCGGAAGTTGGCAAAGGGATTGTGGATGGATGAGAAACGTCGAGCCATGGGGCTAAATCTCGGTCGTAGAAAAGCGCCTCATATGACATTTCTTGGGAATCCAGGCACTGGTAAAACTACTGTCGCACGAGTCTTAGGCAAACTACTCCATTCTGTTGGTGTGCTTTCCTCCGATAAAGTGATCGAAGTGCAAAGGTCGGATTTGGTTAGCAACTACATTGGCGAAACTGCTTTAAAGACTAGAGAGAAGGTAATGTTTTGTTTATATTCCAACGAATCTTAATGATATCGGTTGTGGTACGTATGTCTCCGTGATTATTGAAACCTCAGGAGGGGTGTTTTTGCAACTATTTAACATTGTATTGACCTTGATCAGATCAAAGAGGCAATGGGTGGCGTGTTGTTTGTAGACGAGGCATATCGTTTGGCAATAGAGAAATCCAAAGATTATGGTGTGGAAGCGTTAGAAGAAATCATGTCTGTTTTGGAAGATGACGATCTTGTGGTCATCTTCGCGGGCTATACGGAGCCGATGAAACGTGTATTCTCAGCGAATGAAGGATTTTGCAGAAGAGTGACTAACTTTTTCCAGTTTGATGATTTTAGTTGCAATGATCTTGCTGAAATGCTGTTGCTAAAGATGAATAAACAAGACGACAAGAGCCGGTTGCGTGGATTTAAGCTACATCCTTCGTGTTCGTACGATGCTATTTCTCAAGTGATAGAGAAGAACTCTTATGAGAAGCTGAGGAACAAAATGAATGGAGGTTTGGTTGATCATATGTTGAATAATGCAAGGGAAAATTTGGATTCAAGGTTGAATTTTAATTCTATAGGTGATGAACTAATGACAATTACATTGCATGATTTGGAGGCTGGACTTCAACTGCTGGCAGAGCAAAGGTTGATTGAAAAAGAAACTTAGAAAAGGGAAAATTCTTGTCCAGACCTAGTTTGATCAAACTCATTCAACCGCATTGGTCACTCTTCTGAGAGTTAAATACAATCTCAAAGCAAGTGTACCGCATTTTCCATGTAGTTAGTTTAGCTTCGGCCAAACCCGGTCTGTGATGGAATTTCCAACTTAAAGGATGAGTTGTATTAGTATTTATTTATATCAGCATTGTACCTTTCTGGAAATAATGATACTTCAATCTTCTTGTTTTAGTTCTGTTTTCTGTAATCTGTGAAAATTGTGCCATTTAGACAATGTGCTATTAGATAATACATCTTAAAATGGAATACATTATTGAACATTGTTTTGTGTTCTAGTATTGAATGTGAATGGAAGGCTTCTTCATATTTTCTATTCAGTAAGAAACAGAGCCAAAAATAGAGTGAAAAATAGTTGGTTAAATTCATTTTTTTTTATATTAAAGTGGGTTAAACTTTTTTTTTTTTTTATTTTTTTATTTTTTTCTACTAGACTATGTATTTACAACTCAGATCGAAGAGTGCAAAGAGTATAGGTCGTCCCCAGTGTGATATCTCTAGTAGGATATAAACTTGAGTCTTGTATTGGGCCGAGGATCGCAAGTTACTACCACTTGGCCCAACCGCAATGAACATTA
This sequence comes from Penstemon eatonii, assembly GCA_038501285.1. Taxonomy (NCBI): domain Eukaryota; kingdom Viridiplantae; phylum Streptophyta; class Magnoliopsida; order Lamiales; family Plantaginaceae; genus Penstemon; species Penstemon eatonii. The sequence goes on from JBCEGF010001339.1 coordinate 2,330,023, forward strand.
ATCTTACGTCCACTATAAAATCTACGGCTAAGTACACAAGTAAATGAAAATCTAACGAAATTATACCTTAAAAAAAGGAGATAGACAATTTATCTCCCTGTGAAATGTATAATGTTCAATTTATCGGTCTATATATGATTTGAAAATGAACACTTTACCACCCTGTAAAAATATTAAGAAAGCAATTTATCTCCTTCAACCGGAAAGTGTTACTCACTTGTCGAAAGTAAGAGCGGGGATGAAAAGTATTTTTATAATACCGGGGAATAAATTATCACATTTATCTTGACACAAAGAATATATCGTTATATTTATCATAATGTAAGGGGTAACTACCACATTATCATATCACACTAGGGAATAAATTGCCACAAATTAAAAATGTAAATCATGATTATAAAATTATGGAGAATGTAGTTTGGATATAAAGAGATGCATAAGTTGGAGATACAGAGAAATCTCATCCTTATCTAGATGGAGATACAGAGAATGGCGTTAATAGCAATTTACTTCTTGTAATATTTAATATTTAATTTATTGTCCTATAATTTGAAAAAAGTCTTTACCAATTATAATTTTATAAAAGTTTCATATCATATTCTCTATATTTTTGTACGTATCACTTTATCCTATGCGTTATGATAAAGTGGCAGCTTATCTCCATGTATATTGATCAGTGGTGTGATCATTTTATCCCATTTTATTATGATAAATGTGACAATTTATCTTACATAAATACGTTCTATGCTCACTCTCAATTTCGACAAGTGAGTCATACTTTATTATATATCATGATAGGTTTATTGGAAAACAATTATCATGGTGAATTGGATAATTACTGATTTTTTTTTTGACTTTTCTTTTTAGGGAGAGACGTAAAACATCATGCAATTAAGTAAATCTTATTCATATTTAATTAGATAAAAATAAAATATATTGAGAATTGAATTTTCATTGCTATTAAAAGGAAAAATAGAACCATAAGTAGTAAGTAAGTCAATAACGGTCCTCATATTTTACTCAAAAAAAAAAAAAAAAAAAAGTACTCCGTATTTAACTCAAACAGCTTTTAATGGTAAATAATCACCATTCGCGATTGATCAAAATATTAACCGATTTCAATTTAAATTTCAACATTTATCTTCTCGTTTTATATATACATTATACTATCTACAACGGAAGTGAAAGAAAGGGGAAAAAAAATGGCGGGTGGAGGTATTGTCACTACAACAAAAATCATGTCTCGAGACACAAATAAGTGTCCCAAGATGTTTATCTTGGGACACTTATAAACTTTGGGACACTTGAAAAAAGTGTCTCGTAATTTCGCGTCGCGTGATAACAAGGAACAATTTTATTTGTCCCTAGAAAGTGTCCCTAGATTACGCGTCTGAGGATAGATATATGTGTCCCGTGAGATCATTTTCGAGATACAAATATGTGTCCCTAGATTACGCGTCTGAGGATAGATATATGTGTCCCGTGAGATCATTTTCGAGATACAAATATGTGTCCCTAGACGCTGCGGTCTGAGGATATTTATATATGTCCCATGAGATCATTTTCGAGATACAAAGAAGTGTTCCCAGAGAATTGATTTCATATAATACTTATAGGACACTTCCATAACTACTTCGTTCCTATACGTGTACACTAAATATATATATATATATATATATATATCGAAACAAAATTTTTAATAACTAATCTGATACAAAAGATAAATTCATTAAACAATTTGAAACTCTATTCGAGAAGTATTTAGTTCGTAGGTCGTCTAACAACATAAGTTTCCAAGACAACAATATTACATAAAAATGTTCTTAAGCAACTAAAAGCTAAATAAAATTCACTTGCTCAAGTCCTAAAAAAGACTTAGCAAAACCAAACTATCTATATCTTCAAAGTTGCTCATCAAAACTCTTAAAATCCATGCTCCAACTTGTCCAATTGCATCAGTTTTCATCTTCTTCCAGAGTAACCTATTCCATGTAGAGAACATAAATATATTATCAAAATTGATCAAACAATCAAGCCACTGAACTCAAGACAACATAAACAATCCCAAACAACATTACTTAAAAACCAGATCCAAATGACAAAAAGAAAAAACTAAGACTGCATAGTACACCACTTTACACTTCACAAACAGCAAAAAATGGTAGCAAAAAAGTTTGAACATGTAGTAGCTCTCCCCTTTCAGGTTAGCACAACCATTGCTCCATTGCTTCTTTCTTCGTTCGTAATACTAATAACATTAACCCCCCCTTCCCCCAAACAATCAACAGTAGATGTGTAATTTAACCTATATTCATTTAATTTCAGCAAAATAACAATAGGCTGATGTCAATAATCTATTTCCATTTTAATGTTTGGTCAAATCAAATACGTTTCAAGTGTAAAAGAAATAATTGTCTTCACAATAAAAGCACCACATCTCAAAGACAAATTTAGAGTACTGAAACTAATTAAAATGCTCAAAATAGTTTAGTTGAGAGATATGTTGACTTACATTTTTCTGCTGCAATACTGAATTCTTTCTTGTGACTGATTTTAGAATTATCTGCCTTGATTCTTTGATTAATGTCATCTCTGAAAATATAATATAATTTGTCACACAAACTTTACTTAATGAAAATTAACGCAACTAAATTAAATTTCTAAAACAATACACAAACGTATGCATTACTTCATGAACTGGTTGTAAGCAAACATGACTCTTTGCATCTTCTACGGGCTGTAACAAAAAATACATTATAAGAACATACATCAATTTTGAAGCTTTTCTTAAACAAATGATGTGTGACTTCATCAAGAAGAAATTTATAGAAACTCAATCATTACATCGAAGACAAGAAAATACTTTGAAAATGAAAGCACAAATTCATAGAAGATTTAGGCAGCAACTAAGTAAATATTTAAAGGAGAGGGTGGTATATATGCAAGCAGCATTGAGTCAAAAGAAGGCCGAAGTAGACTACATCACAATAAACTAAATTGAGCAAAAACCACATAAACAAATCCTAATTCCCAACTTTTAATCGTTTCCTGTTTCTTAAAACAAATGACAACTTCTACAACTTCTAAGATTGCCAAAAACAAGAATATTAAACTTCAAATTCAGTTAATGCCCTACAACTCTTACAAATTTTGGCACAATTGAAACCATCCATGGCAGAAGATCAAACCACTTGAGGCATGTGCTTCTAAACCAGTTAAATCATTAACTTGTGATTGTTTCAGCATCTTGTGTGTTATCTTATACTAGCAATCTTGAAGAAGAAGATACTAAGTTAAAAAATAATGATGAAGGAATTTGTTTGAAATTTGTGATGCACATAATATAGTTTATCAGCAGCAATTAACAGAGATTTAAGGATATATTTGACAGGATAAAAGAGCAGTTAAGTAAATTCTCCCCATATAAGTACCTTTGAGACTTATCCACTTAGTGTACACTATTGAAAACAAAGTTGGCGTCGAAATTTTGTAACATAATGAGCACAAGCAGAACACTAAAACATCACCAGGACTAATTTCCATCCCCCAATTTCTCAATGCACATATAATCATCCTTATTATAGGTTTCGAATCTGATTGAATTCCTTGAATCAGTCCATGAAAAACAATGGTTCTTCATATTCCACAAATCAAAAATATTTTCACTACTTAGCTAAAACAGAAAAGGAATCTTATTAAAATATGAAAATAATAAGATTTAAAGAAGAAGAAAAAAAAGCCTACAACTTTTTAGAAGTTTTGGCACAATTGAACACATCCATAGTAGAAGAAGTCTATTGTATTCTACACCAAGAACAACTAATAGAGCAAAATCGAGATGGAGAGGAAGAAAGAGGCAATTACCTGACTCTTGCTCACCATCTTGTGAATTTTCAAGGACTCGTCACTCTGTGTTAACATAAACATGGTTTTGGCTTAGCCCAAGTCTCCCTCGATTTTTATCACAATCATTATCTTCCAGTCTCAATTCTTACTCGACTATCTTTAGGGCGTGCCATCTTCATTTCTGCAGCCACAATTGCTTTGAATGTCCCAGTCCTGGCAAAGTCGTCTCTATTTCCCTAAAATTCACTAATAAATAAATTACAATATGAGTTCCGTAAATAAGAACCTAATTATCCAACAAATCTGAACAAAGAAAAAATGCCCTAATATAATTATTTCATACCCATTTATTTAATATGAAAATTATCAAAATTAATAAACCTGCGATTATAGATAAAATAGGGTGAATAAAAAGAATCGAATATAAAATAAATCATGAGAGGGATACTTACCTGTTAGCGAACAGATTAGATTAGATAAGAGAAGAAAATAAGAAATGTTGAAAGGGTAATGTTTTGCTAAATACTGTCAAAATGAAAAGTGAAAAAGAAATGGGTTTTGTTTTGAGTGAAAATTGTGGCGCCTCTTTGCCCGCCTAAATGAAATTAATACGGTACAATGGGACACATCATTATAAATGTCTCAAAATTAATATTTTGGGTCAGTTCAGAAAAAGTGTCCCATGAAAAGTGTCCTAAGACCTAGTTTTTGTTGTAGTGTGTGGACCGTAATAGTGGAGCTAGGGCTCATCTTAATGAGTACAAAATAACTCGTTAGATCATATTATCCTGCATTGTTGGCTCTTTTGGTGGTGCTCTGTTTGGTAGTAATCTTGGCATTTCAGGTCAGTTTTCTAGAACTTTGTCTTTTGATTTAGGAATGCATTCTTATGATGAAATTATCATGTTTTTGTTCAGTATTATAATCTGTATTTTTAGGAAATTGAATTTTCGTGTGTAATTTCATCTTCCCTGTGTTTAACTGTCCTGAATGATCGTTTCGAGCTTTATTTAAGTGAAGGTTTCGTTAAATCCTGATTTTAAAATTTATTGATTGAGTAGTTTCTTCAATTATGATTGTTCTCTGTTGATTTAGAAATGGTTTCGATGTGTTATGGCGATATTATGATGAAATAATCAAGTTTTTGTTCAATAAATTTGTATTTTGAGGAAACTATGTTTCCGATTTTGAATTGTCCTGTGTAATTTCATCTCCCCTGTGTTTAATTGCCATGAATGATGGTTTCGAGCTTTATACGTGGTGTAGAAATATCGAATGTAGGTTTTATTAAATTTGTGATTTTATGATTCTCATAATAAAATACAGTGTCTATTCATTTTTGCCTAATATCTGTGCAAATTAATTTCACAATTTGGAGTTAAGAAATTGAAATCTGATCACAGGAGGAGTGACTTCCATGGATGATACTCGATCTAGATCCGACTCCATTTATGTTAGGTCGGATCCAAATCGTCTGGATTTAGATTTCTCGACTCCAATGAATTTTGATCGGATTCAGTCGGATATTGGATCCAATAAAATTTTTATTTTCAAAATTTACACCAATGTTTTTTTCTAAATTAAGTTTGTTACCTTTAGGACTCTATTTTATTTAGCTCATATGTTCAAATTTTCCTTCTAATATTCATGTTCTATAAGAAAATATGCATAAAGAGGAATTTATGAGCGAATTATTAACTATTATCTTCTTAAATTGATGGTATTTTAAGAAAGTGTTATGTATATATAATTATAATTATTTATTTCATTGTCTAATACAAATAACATTTAACATGTCGAATCGATTTGGATCCAAGTTCTCTTCATGTGTTTCAGACTACGATTTTTTTTATAATCGGCTCAGATCCCACTAATCTTCGAGCACAAATCTCATTACAAGAAGACCTTCGAGCACAAATTTTATCCAAAAAAAAAAAAACACTCGAGCACAAATTAAGGGAATTGCTTGACTGTCAAGCTACCCAAAATTTCGGTACGTACATCACTCGGACTCTCTTACATTACTTATATATAAATAACCCTCAATTAAACCCATATATATATTAATTTTCATAATTAAGTAATTAATTATGGCTATGTCTTCTTTTATGCTTCGTAAAGCTGTTACCCATACAGTTATCCCTCTTGCAGTTCGTGCAGTTCCAATTTCTACCAAAACAATTTTCAATTTTTTTTTAAGGCCACAGACACAGGAGAGTACTAGTTTTCATGATAATTCCAACAAATTAGTTCTCAGATCTCAACCTCATCAATGGGGACTATTGGACAAGCCAGTAAGTATTTAATTTAATTAAATTCTCATGTAACAATTGATATAGTAATTAATTGCAATTTTCTAATTCAACATCATAATTTCCCTTTTTATTTTAAAAAAATTATACATAGTATATATAGTATATATGTCTTTCGTAAATGTTAAATCCTTATTTTGTTATTCAGTTACGATGATATTTTTGCTAATTAAAATAACATATAGCAAAGACCTCGACGTCTAAGTTTGTACAACTCATCGAGCAAACGTCAGACATCGAAGGGTCTTTGCTAGAATCAATCCAAACAGGCCTTCATCAACTACATGTAATTCTATAAAATAAAATAAAAAATTAATTATATATCTTCCTTGTTTGGTTTCATCCACAGGACAACATGATTTTAACCAGTTATGAAATGACACTGAAAAAAAAGATGGATGATTTAGAACATGAGCTATTAAAAATTGTGGGACTAGAAGAACTCAAACTTCAGCTTCGTAAGTTGGCAAAGGGATTGTTGATGGATGAGAAACGTCGAGACATGGGGCTAAATCTCGGTCGTAGAAAAGCGCCTCATATGACATTTCTTGGAAATCCAGGCACAGGTAAAACTACTGTCGCACGAGTCTTAGGCAAACTACTCCATTCTGTTGGTGTGCTCTCCTCCGATAAAGTAATCGAAGTGCAAAGGTCAGACTTGGTTTGCTACTACATTGGCAAAACTGCTTTAAAGACTAGAGAGAAGGTAATGTTTTGTTTATATTCCAACGAATCTTAATGATATCGGTTGTGGTACGTACGTCTCCGTGATTATTGAAAACCTCGGGAGGGGTGTTTTTGCAACTATTTAACATTGTATTGACCTTGATCAGATCAAAGAGGCAATGGGTGGCGTGTTGTTTGTAGACGAGGCATATCGTTTGGCAATAGAGGACTCCAAAGATTATGGTGTGGAAGCGTTAGAAGAAATCATGTCTGTTTTGGAAGATGACAATCTTGTGGTTATCTTCGCGGGCTATACAGAGCCGATGAAACGTGTATTCTCAGCGAATGAAGGATTTTGCAGAAGAGTGACTAACTTTTTCCAGTTTGATGATTTTACTTGCAACGATCTTGCTGAAATGCTGTTGCTAAAGATGAATAAACAAGACGACAAGAGTCGGTTGCGTGGATTTAAGCTACATCCTTCGTGTACGTTCGATGCTGTTTCTCAAGTGATAGAGAAGAATTCATATGAGAAGCTGAGGAACAAAATGAATGGAGGTTTGGTTGATCATATGTTGAAATGTTGAATAATGCAAGGGAAAATTTGGATTCAAGGTTGAATTTTAATTCTTTAGGTGATGAACTAATGACAATTACATTGCATGATTTGGATGCTGGACTTCAACTGCTGGCAAAGAGAGCAAAGGTTGATGAAAAAGAAACTTAAAAAGGGAAAATTACCTGGTTTGATCAAACTTATTCAACCACATTGGTAACTCTTCTGAGAGTTAAATACAATCTCAAAGCAAGCGTACTGCATTTTCCATGTAGTTAGTTTAGCTTTGGCGAAACCCGGTATGTGATGGAATTTCCAACTTAAAGGATGGGTTGTATTAGTATTTATTTATATCAGTATTATACTTTTTCTGGAAATAATGATACTTCCATCTTCTTGTTTTAGTTCAGTTTTCTGTAATCTGTGAAAATTGTGTTATTTAGACAATATGCTATTAGATAATACATCTTAAAATGGAATAATGTGAATGGAAGGCTTCTTCACATTTTCTATTCAGTAAGAAACAGAGCAAAATGTTGGATCTAAATCGAATACATAAACATAATGATCATAAGATCTAATTCGATTTAATACCGGAAACCTTATTGCCTAACCATGTCGATTATCAAGAGATTAAAAATAGATCTGAAACATTAATGCAGCGGAAACTTACCTTGATTCATGCCAACAATCTTGATGTTATTGATGATTTAGTGATGATGGGTTTTATGATCTTCCACTTGATACACACCTTAGAACCTTAATACTCACGCAGAAAGGGATTGCAGAGAATATGAGTTATGTAACTCTATATTGTGTTGTTGTGTTGTGTACAAGTGGGGATCATAACCCCTTATATATAATAACCTACTAGGGTTAGTATATGTTTCATTATTTTCAATTCGGCCCTTCATCAAATTGAAAATCACAAACTGGTATCTACACTTTTATTCCATGATAAACTTAATACCCATAGTCCAAAAGATAACATAATTAGACCACATAATTATGGACTTTACTTTATAATAGCAATACACACTAAATTAACATATTAGGCCCACATAACCATTGGAATTTTCCAACAATCTCCCACTTGGGCCACATATGTTATCATATAAATGTGTATATCCTTATGAGCTCAAAATTTGCTATTACTTCCTTAGGTATTCCAAACAATCTCGTCCATTGATTTAGTCGGCAAAGGACTAAAGGAGCTTTCGTCACAAATAGCGTAACTAAACCCATCAGTAATCACATACACCAACAAAACCAAATAACATAGATCTATCATGGAGCGTAGCATGAAAATTACATGTAATGTGATCTTAAACATGCCTATTTTCAACTGATCCTCCTTAATCTTTATTGAGATCAACTTTAACATAATTGTACATAGTGCAAAAACTGAAAACCTTATTTCTGCAGAAATATCCAAATATATAAATGGATCCAGAATTAATAACATATAGAGCAGCTAAATCACAAACTCCCACTAAAAACCCGATATCCTCATTTAATATTACACCCATAAGAGCAGTATGCTCAGGAAGATCTTCCGGTAGTAATACTTTAATTAGCAGAACCGTAATCATGGAGTTTGTCCCAATATGCTCTATAAAAATCTGTCAACTATGTACTCTTTAGTTTACAACTAGGAACTTAATATCAATGTGTTTTGACTTAGTTGAACTCCCATTGTTGTTAGAATATTGAACTGCTGAATTATTGTCACAATATAACTTTAGTGGTCTTTCAACTCCACTCATAATGCGCAGCCCAATGACAAAATTCCGCAGCCATAATCCTTGATTAGATGCCTCATAACAAGCTACAAATTCTGCCGCCATGGTAGAAGGAGTCACTAGTGTCTGTTTGACACTTTTCCAGGAGATAGCTCCACCGGCAAGTAGATAAATGTAGCCTGATGTGGATCTTTTAGTGTCTTGGCATCCAGCGAAATCAGAATCAGAATACCCAATGATCTCCAATAGATCTGACCTTCTGTATGTGAGCATGTAATCTCTCGTTCTATGCAAGTACCTTAAAACCCTCTTGGCTGCTTTCCAATGATCCATCCCAGGGTTGCTTAAGTATCTACCAAGCATCCCAACAATGAATGCTATGTCGGGACGTGTACAAACTTGAGCATACATCAGACTTCCAACTACTGAAGCGTAGGGGATCTTTTGCATTTCTTTAACTTCAAGCTCATTTTTAGGGCACTGGTCGAGACTAAATTTGTCTCCTTTAGCAACAGGGGTGTCTCCTGGTTTACAATTCAACATGCCATACCTTAAAAGCACTTTTTCAATATAGTTCTTTTGTGATAATCCAAGAATACCTCGAGTGCGGTCTCGATGTATTTGAATTCCTAATACAAAAGAAGCTTCCCCAAGATCTTTCATATCAAATTTCTTTGATAAAAATTTCTTGGTTTCGTGCAACATATTTATATCATTTGTGGCAAGTAGTATGTCATCAACATATAAAACCAAAAATACAAATTTACTCCCACTGAACTTTTGGTAAACACAATCTTCAACAGTGTTTGTCTCGAAACCAAATGAGACAATTACTTGATGAAATTTGCAGTACCATTGACGAGAAACCTGCTTAAGTCCATAGATGGATTTTCTTAATTTGCAAACCATTTTCTTTGGGTCTCCAGACACAAAGTTTTCCGGTTGCACCATATAGATCGTTTCATCAATGTCACCATTTAGAAACGCCGTCTTAACATCCATCTGATGTAACTCAAGATTTAAATGCGCAACAAGAGCCATAATCGTCCTAAAAGAGTCTTTCGAAGATACCGGAGAGAAAGTTTCTTTATAGTCGATGCCTTCCTTTTGAGTAAAGCCTTTAGCTACAAGACGGGCTTTATATCTTTCCACATTACCTTGTGAATCCTTCTTGGTTTTAAATATCCATTTGCAACCAATTGGTTTCTTTCCTTCAGGTAATGGGACAAGATCCCAAACTTGATTGTCTTGCATAGACTTGTACTCATCGTTCATGGCTTCAATCCATTTGAGAGAATTAATATCTTGCATGGCTTGACGGAAGTTGATTGGATCATTTTCCGTCGATCCATTATGTTCCTCATTTTCTTGGAGAAACACTATATAATCATCTGGTATAAGATTTCTCCTCTCTCTTGTGGATCTCCTTAAGGGTGGTTCTTCTTGAGGTTGTTGAGGTTGAACTTGAGGTTGTTGAGGTTGAACTTCAGGATCAATCATCTCAACTTCAGTTGGGGTTCGATCAACATTGTCTTGTTGAGGATTCAAATCTGCTTCTCGACTAAATGCAGGAATGAAAATCTGAACAGTATCAGAAGTAGTAGGAGGAGATATAATTGATTCCTCCTCCGTGATTGATTCTTCTTCAAAGACAATGTCTCTAACCTTATTTCTCCCCCCAAACTCAACATCCTCAAAAAATATTGCGTTTCCCGTTTCAAAAATTGACCTTAATGTGGGATTGTAAAACTTAAAGCCCCTAGATCGTTCAGAGTATCCAATAAAGTAGCTGCTCACTGTTTTGGAGTCCAATTTTCCTTCTTTGGGCCTATAAGGCCTAGCTTCAGCAGGACATCCCCAAATGTGAAAATGCTTTAGACTAGGTTTGTGGCCTGTCCAAAGCTCATAAGGTGTTTTGACGGCTGCTTTAGTTGGTACTCTATTCAGAATGTAAGCTGCTGTCTTTAGTGCTTCTCCCCAGAGTGATTCTGGCAAGGTAGAATGACTGATCATACTCCTTACCATGTCTTTAAGTGTTCTGTTTCGTCTTTCAGCTACACCATTCATGCTAGGTGACCCCGGCATGGTGTATTGTGGGACGATTCCACATTCCTCTAGGAATCTAGCGAATGGTCCTGCACGTTGTTCACCTGAACCATCGTATCTGCCGTAGTACTCACCACCACGATCAGACTTGACGGACTTAATTCTTTTGTTGAGTTGGTTCTCAACCTCAGCTTTAAAAGCTTTGAACATGTCCAGAGACTCTGATTTTTCATGAATGAGATACAGGTACCCAAAACGTGAGTAATCGTCTATGAATGATATGAAATATTGTTGGCCATTCCAAGAAGCCGAAGGGAATGGTCCACAAATATCTGTATGAATCAACTCTAAGACGTCTGAAGATCTATTGGCACCTAATCTTCTTTGTTTGGTCTGTTTTCCTTTAATACACTCGACACAAATATCGAAGTCCGAAAAATCGAGTGAATCTAGAATATTTTCTGACACAAGTCTCTCAATTCTAGACTTTGAGATGTGACCTAAACGCTTGTGCCATAATTTTGAAGAATTTTCTTTATTTATTTTGCGTTTAGTACCACGTGATTCCACATGCAGGGTTTCATTATAAGAAGTAATAGTATCAAGTAAGTATAGGTTATCATACATGATTAATGAACCAGTTCCAATAATATTGGAATTTAATGAAAGACTGAATTTACTGTTTCCAAAAGAACAATGATAACCAAATTTGTCCAATAAAGAAACAGAAACCAAGTTTCGTCTAAAAGACGGCACGACAAAAGTGTCTTTCAAATCCAAATAATGACCAGTTCCTAACAATAACCTAAAATGACATATTGCTTCTACTTCTACCGATTTTCCATCGCCCACAAAAATGTGTCTTTCAACATCATTTGGCTTTCGGTAGCTTAGGCAACCATGCATAGAAACACTTATGTGGGTAGTAGCACCAGAATCTAACCACCAAGTGTTTATTGGTACTGAAGCTAAATTAACTTCAGAACAGACCAAATTAAAGAAAGAACCCTTAGCAGCATTATTTTCTGATTTTATTTTATTGCCCAAGTTATTCCCATTGAGCATGGAAATGCGATCATTATTCTCAAATAGTGAATTGGTAGATATAGTAATAGCAGAAATTATAGCTGTTACAAAGAACGAATTTTAAGTTAGGAACATGTTCACAAATTGAATAATTATAGAATAATTATTTACTTTATGAAAGACATTAATTCAAATAATTATTAAATACATAGCAAGATACCTAGCACAACATTAATATCAAGTCTTTGGACAGTAATATTAATTGTAAGTGGTACTCTTGTTGTAGTGATCGAATGTTGAAAATAAATCCTGTCAAATAAAGAGTCTATCTTTGGATCGACTAATTACCCACATGGACACCTAATAATAATCACACATTCATCACCACAGGTGTATATGCAATTCGGCCAAACATTATCCTTCCTTTGGGCCGGTTTAATATTCGCATGAATTTGCATACACAAATTCATCTTAACATTCTCTATAAGCCAATCTACACAAGAGAGGTCACTTTGGCGACATGTTGCTTCAATTGGTTATATTGGATGTTAGACTGACTCATAAAGTCACTGTTATGTATAAAAATTATTCGAATTTTATTGCCAAACCAGGCAATTTCCTTAATTTTTTTTTTTTTTTTTTTTTTTTTTTTTTTTTAGCCAAACAGGCCCTTAAGAATAGTAAATTATGAATTTACTGTAAGCCAAACATGGCCATAGGAACATTAATTTCGGATTTGCAGGAGCCAAACAGCCCCTAATTCTGGTAAGGTTTCGTCTTCTTTACCTATTTCTTGATTCAACTATTTCCATAGTAGTGCATAGGTATTTCCCTTTTCTTTAATTTCTTAATAATTATTTATTTACTTGAAAAATAATAATAAATTATGTCAGAATTTCTCAATCCATAAGGAGAAATCTAAATTGAAGTTCGATAATCCTAGTCAAGAAAACATATTTCTACTAGGTCTAACTTAAGTGATCATGCGAAAGATCAATAACTTTAATTGCATATACATAAGACATGAACCATAATCTTTAATTCAAATCAAGAAAGCAATAAACCCTAATTTGCATAATCAAGATCTACAAAGCATGAAATTCTAGATTTTCACAAACAAGATCGAGATAGCAAAAAATTCCTAACATGCATAATCTAGATCTTTTAAACTTAATCAACAAAACTTAAGAACCAAATCCAGATTTTCATAGATCATAAACATAAGTTTTTGAAAATCTCATGTAATCGAACATGGGTGGCTCTGATACCACTTGTTGGATCTAAATCGAATACATAAACATAATGATCATAAGATCTAATTCGATTTAATACCGGAAACCTTATTGCCTAACCATGTCGATTATCAAGAGATTAAAAATAGATCTGAAACATTAATGCAGCGGAAACTTACCTTGATTCATGCCAACAATCTTGATGTTATTGATGATTTAGTGATGATGGGTTTTATGATCTTCCACTTGATACACACCTTAGAACCTTAATACTCACGCAGAAAGGGATTGCAGAGAATATGAGTTATGTAACTCTATATTGTGTTGTTGTGTTGTGTACAAGTGGGGATCATAACCCCTTATATATAATAACCTACTAGGGTTAGTATATGTTTCATTATTTTCAATTCGGCCCTTCATCAAATTGAAAATCACAAACTGGTATCTACACTTTTATTCCATGATAAACTTAATACCCATAGTCCAAAAGATAACATAATTAGACCACATAATTATGGACTTTACTTTATAATAGCAATACACACTAAATTAACATATTAGGCCCACATAACCATTGGAATTTTCCAACACAAAAAAGAGAGTGAAAAATAGTTGGTGAAATTCATTTTTTTTATATTAAAGTGGGTTAAACCTTTTTATTTATTTATTTATTTTTATTTTTGTATCTACTAGAATGTGTATTTACAGCTCAGATCGAAGAGTGCAAATAGTATAGGTCGTCCCCAAGATGATATCTCCAGTAGGATATAAATTTTAGTCTCGCATTTGGAGATCGCAAGTTACTACCACTTGGCCCAACCGCAATGAACATTAATCTTACTTCCACAATAAAATCTACGGCTAAGTACACAAGTAAATGAAAATCTAACAAAATTATACCTTAAAAAAAGGAGATGACAATTTATCTCCCTGTAAAATATATAATGATCAATTTACCCGTCTATGATTTGAAATGAACACTTTACCACCCTGTTAAAATATTAAGGAAGCAATTTATCTCCTTCAACCGGAGAGTGTTACTCACTTACCGAAATTAAGAGTGGGGATGAAAAGTATTTTTGTAATATTAGGGAATAAATTATCACATTTATCATAACACAAAGAATATATTGTTATATTTATCATAATATAAGGGGTAACTACCACATTATCATAACACACCAGGGAATAAATTGCCACAATAAAAATGTAAATCATGATTATAAAATTAAAGAGAATGTAGTTTGGATATATATAAAGAGATGCATAAGTTGGAGATACAGAGAAAATCTCATCCTTATCTAGTTGGATATACAGAGAATGGAGTTAATAGCAATTTACTTCTTGTAATATTTAATATTTATTTATTGTCCCATAATTTGAAAAAGAGTCATTTACTAATTGTAATTTTATAAAAGTTTCATATCGTATTCCCTAATATTTTTGTATGTGTCACTTTACCTTATGTATTATGATAAAGTGGAAAGCTTATCTTCATGTATATTGATCAATGTGATCATTTATCCTCTTTTATTATGATAAATGTGACAATTTATCTTATATAAATATGTTCTATGCTTACTCTCAATTTCGACAAGTGAGTCATACTTTATTATTATATATCATGATAGGTTTATTGGAAAACAATTATCATGGTGAATTGGATAATTACTGATTTTTTTGACTTTTCTTTTTAGGAAGAGACGTAAAACATCATGCAATTAAGTAAATCTTATTCATATTTAATTAGATAAAAATAACATATATTGAGAATTGAATTTTCATTGCAATTAAAAGGAAAAATAGAACCATAAATAGTAGTAAGTCAATAACAGTCCTCATATTTTACTCCAAAAAAAAAAAAAAAAGTACTCCGTGTTTATCAACTCAAACAGCTTTTAATGGTAATCACCATTCGCGATTGATCAAAATCTTAATCGATTTCTATTTAAATTTCAACATTTATCTTCTCGTTTTATACATTATTATACTATCTACAACGGAAGTTAAGGAAAGGGGAAAAAAATGACGGGTGAAGGTATTGTGGATCCTACATCTAACGCGTTATATCATATTATCCTGCATTGTTGGTTCTTTTGGTGGTGCTCTGTTTGGTAGTAATCTTGGCATTTCAGGTCAGTTTTCTAGAACTTTGTCTTTTGATTTAGGAATGCCTTCTTAAGATGAAATTATCATGTTTTTGTTCAGTATTATAATCTGTATTTTTAGGAAATTGAATTTTCCCTGTGTTTAACTGTCATGAATGATCGTTTCGAGCTTTTCTTAAGTGAAGGTTTTATTAAATCCTGATTTTAAAATTTATTAATTGAGTAGTTTCTTCAATTATGATTGTTCTCTGTTGATTTAGAAATGGTTTCGATGTGTTATGGCGATATTATGATGAAATAATCAAGTTTTTGTTCAATAAATTTGTATTTTGAGGAAACTATGTTTCCGATTTTGAATTGCCCTGTGTAATTTCATCTTCCCTGTGTTTAATTGCCATGAATGATGGTTTCGAGCTTTATATGTGGTGTAGAAATATCGAATGTAGGTTTTATTAAATTTGTGATTTTAAAATTTGTAAATATGATTCTCATAATAAAATACAGTGTCTATTCATTTTTGCCTAATATCTGTGCAAATTAATTTCACAATTTGGAGTTAAGAAATTGAAATCTGATCACAGGAGGAAAGACTTCCATGGATGATACTCGATCTAGATCCGACTCCATTTATGTTAGGTCCGATCCAAATCTTCTGGATTTAGATTTCTCGACTCCAACGGATTTTGATCGGATTTAGTCGGATATTGGATCCAATAAAATTTTAATTTTCAAAATTTACACAAATGTTTTTTTCTAAATTAAGTTTGTTAGCTTTACGACTCTATTTTATTTAGCTCATATGTTCAAATTTTCCTTCTAATATTCATGTTCTATAAGAAAATATGCATAAAGAGGAATTTATGAGCGAATTATTAACTACTAGCTTGTTCCCGTGCTATGCACAAATCCAAATAATTTATATAAATTTATTTTAATTCACATAAATAAAATACAATGTATTATGATCACTACAGTTTCATGTCTGTGAAAAGTACAATCTAAATATTTTTTTTACCGTGCTAAGAAAAATTTGAAGGTCTAATTTAATTAAAATGATTGCTTCAAATATCTTTTTTCTTCATGAAATATGGACTCTATGATGATTGACAATGCTTAAACTCAATAGTACAAAGAGAAGATTGCGCAAACTATTCCTGAAATTTTGTGTTAATTAATGGCCAACTTTAATTTTAAGTTTGGAAATTACCTAAACTACCCCATATGCATTAGATTCATTACATTTATCATCTTACGGTGCTAATTCGTAAGGTTAGATGTTGATGGCATCATAAAAGTAATTTTTATTAAAGAAATACCCTTTCTTATTATTTTAAAATTTCTCAAAATATCCCTCAAGTTTAGTGTAATTATGAGATCACCCTCAAACTTTGAGAAATTACTCAATCAACCTCGGAGATATTGTATTCATGACAAATATCCTAGAAATAAATTTTCTATGTTTTTAAATATTAAAATAATCCACCCCCTTCATCTTCTATGCGAAAATATATTGTGATCAAATCTATCGTGGTGAGTTGTTGGCGCACAGAAAGAGAACGTGGGAGAGGAGGGAAAAGGATGGGGTGGGTTATGGACCGGAGTTGGGGATGGGTTGGGATGACCGAGATAGGTTTTTCTATTTTTTAAAAAATAAATAATTTTTCATGTAGAAAATAAATTTTATTAGGTTTTTTATTATAATTTTAAATTAGGTATATTTATTTAGTTAATTGTCAAAATAAATATATTATTTAATTGAAAATGCTATATGTGTGTATTCATATTACTTTTATTGAACTGTCTTGAATATTATGAAATAATTAAACTAAAAATATTAAATATAAATATTTAAAATAAAAGAAACAAAAATTCAAATAACGATAAAAACATAATTTAATTGATAAAATAAAAACACACCCATTTAGAAGTTATAATAAATAAACTAAATATACCTAATTTTTATATTATAATAAATAAAGTAATAAAAAATCTACCTAACTGATATGCATATTTAAATGAATAAATGAAGAAAAAAATTATTTTTATACATATTTTTAAATAATTGAACCATTAAATATTCAGATAATAAGAAGCAAAGTTCAAATATTACTATGAATAATTAGTAGAAGCAATATTTAGATTAATAATTGGTCAAATTACTCAAATTAACTCTTAGATTTAGTGTAAATATTAAGACCAATACTCATGAGGTCTGTGATTTCTTACAGGTAATTTACATAATACAAAGAGAGACATTTTGATACTTTTAGCAATTTAGTTAATTTTTTTGAATGAACTTCAACCTCCAATGTTATAGTTTGTGTAATTTTCAAACTTGAAGGGTAGTCTACATAATTCCCCCAGATCTTATGTATAATGTGTTATATCCCTAGTATCAATAAATGTTGGATAGAGATGAAGATGAAGACACTAAAGTTAATTTGTAAAGGGTGGTTTTGATGATTTCCAAAACCTACGACCAGCTAAGTAATGGAAGCTTAGTTGTAAATCCCTTAGAAGAATTTTGACTAAGTAAAGAAGACATATCAGACGAGTCAAAATTCAAGGTCCAAAAGACTATTGATCTGCTGAAGGAAGGGAATCAGACTGGTGAAGATCAGCCGACTCAAATCAGATTTGTTCAAGTTTGGATCAGCTTCGTTCACCATCAGACTTGCACCTTCGTCAGCCAAGTAGAAATGATCAAGAAGTCTTCCCAACGGTAATAAATGCTGAAGTACAAGGTTATTTAAGACAAATGATTGAAGAAATGCTTCGCATAGATGGGTGCATTTAATGCTGCCTGCAGAAAAGTATTGTTGACAGTACGGACAGCGTACAGAGAGCCGTTCACGGAAATTAAGGACCAGAAATCAAGAGATTTGAATTTTGTCTCTCTTCAACGGACAAAATTCAAAGAGTGACTATAAATAGCTGTAGAGACGAAGAAGAAAAAACACACAACTTCTGAGCGATCGAATCAAAAAGCAAAATATTTTCTAAGTCTCAAAAAGCTCAAGAACAGCTCACTCGCCTGCTGAACGTCATTTGTTGACAGAAGCCGTTGAAGTTCAAGAAAACATTTTCTGAGTGAATTTGTAAAGAGAGAAAAGTTGTGAGAAGTGTAGAAACGTCTTTGTGATTGATCTAACTTCAGAGAATAGGAGTTTCTTTGTGATTTCCTATTGTGAGCTTACGGCCAAAATCCTTTGTTGTATTGGCGTAAGTGGAGTATACTGATTACTGAGTGTTTTTAGTATAACCCAAGATCTGTGTGACTTGGAAGAGTGGATTAAAGGATATTCAAATCCATATAACCACTATAAAAATTACTTGTGTTTTTACAGTGCTTTATAACTTGCATATTTTCTGATTGCATAAAAACACTTTGCAAAACTGTTTGAAAAGACTTTAAAGGAGTTTTTAAAACTGGGGATAACATTTTCAAACTGCTCTGTTTACTTGTGAAAAACACTTTCAATCCGCTGCAAGTACTCAAAGTATTGAAACTGATTTTAACTTAATTAGCTAAGTCAATACCAGATTAGTGGTCTATAAAGCTGTTCAAAGATTTGTTCGCGATCTGCTGAGTAAATTACTGTTCTGTAACAGCTTAGTCTGTTTACCTTAAGAAAAGGTTTTAAAGTTTTATTTAAAGGAAAAAGTTTTAAGAGGTCTATTCTCCTCCCCCCCCTCTATACCTCATCTGACCACTTGGGACCAACAATAAATTTTAGGGTGAAATACAGTTTCCCCCCTTAAAGTTTGAGGTGGTATCAGTTACCCCCCCCCCTAAAGTATCAATTGTAACACTTACCCCCATCTGTTACAATTTTGTAGTTTTTATTCCAAAAATACCCCCGCCCCTTACATAAGTAATAAATTTCTTTATTAAAATAATTTTGTCTCTTTATTAATTATGAATCCATTCATCCACCAAACAATATTATGTTTTAATTTCTTCATTTTTTTTTGTTTCCTTCGAATTTATGGTCTCAAAATTTTCTTTATTTTCATCTTATTTTTTTCTTTATTTCTGTTTCAATTTGTTTTCTTTATTTTATGTTTCAATCTCAAATTTTTCTTTATATTTTTCTGAGTTTTTATTTGATGATAATTATCTCATTTATATTCGGTACTAATTATTATACAAAATGTTGATTAATTTTCCTTCAAATTATTTCTCGCAAAATTCAAGTTTAACACCAAATAATATTATGTTTCAATTTATTCATTCCTTTATCAATTTTTTTTATTAATTATAAATTCATCCATCCATCCATCCACCAAACAATATTATGTTTCAATTTCTTCATTTCTTTTATTTTTTTCTGTTATAAAAAGATGAGATGAAAATGAAGAAAAAAATTTTGAGATAAAAAAAGGAAGGTAACAAAAGAAATGAAGAAAATAAAACATAATGATGTTTGGTGGATAAATGGATTCATGATTAATAAAGATACAATTTTATTTTGATAAAGTAATAAAGAAATTATTATTTATGAAAGGGGTTGGGGTATTTTTGGAATAAATACTACAAAATTATAACAGAGGGGCGTAAGTGTTACAATTGATACTTTAGGGGGGTAACTGATACCACCCTCATACTTTAAGGGGGGAAATTGTATTTCACCCTAAATTTTATGCTCAAGTAAAAATCATGTTTTCTTAAATTTGTAGACTTAATCAACGATATTTAAACAACATTAAAAGTACCCTTAGTATAAACATAAAAAGTAAAATAATCTCTCTTGAAGTAATTTATTAAAAACTCTATGTCATGAATGAAATAATCTGGACATAAACAATGTAATATAAGAATTATAAATCAAATTCGAATCAAAAGTAATAGAAGAGATAAAACAAAAGGTATACAATATTACATCAAAAAAGAATAACCTCCAGTGCGTCTTTAACAATTTGTTGCAACCAATTCTTACAAAGTACTATAATTATAATAACAATGACACTGCAAAGTCTCTATCCAAACTATCTCCACTTGTGATGGTATTTACACCAGAATAAGAAATGACACAAGACTTAAAATCAAATTTTACAATATTACATTTAAAGAGAATGACCTCTAACACCGTCTTTAACCTGTTGCAACCAAATTTTCACGAAATAGTTTAGTAAAAATGATAGCAAAGTGTCTACTCTCTAGCCAAATAATTTCTACTTGTAGAAAAAATTGTGAAAGAAGAAGCTTTATAAAAAACACATAATGAATTACATCGATTTTTTTTTTTTTTACCTTCATACAAAAATGTGATACAATTTGGGAGGAATTTGAGTCTTTATTAATAGGTCTTTCCTGATATTAGAATTAGAGAAAAATATTGTGAATATTTAGAACTAACATAAAGACAATTATATAAGAATGTACAAAATTAAAAGTAATAGAAGAGATAAAACAAAAATTATACAATATTACATTTAAAAAGAATAACCTCCAGTGCGTCTTTAACAATTTGTTGCAACCAATTCTTACAAAGTACTATAATTATAATAACAATGACACTGCGAAGTCTCTATCCAAACTATCTCCACTTGTGATGGTATTTACACCCGAATAAAAAATGACACAAGACTTAAAATCTAATTTTACAGTATTACATTTAAAGAGAATGACCTCCAACACCGTCTTTAACCTGTTGCAACCAAATTTTCACGAAATAGTTTAGTAAAAATGATAGCAAAGGGTCTACTCTCTAGCCAAATAATTTCTACTTGTAGAAAAAATTGTGAAAGAAGAAGCTTTATAA
The DNA here is from genome assembly GCA_038501285.1 of Penstemon eatonii. Lineage (NCBI taxonomy): Eukaryota > Viridiplantae > Streptophyta > Magnoliopsida > Lamiales > Plantaginaceae > Penstemon > Penstemon eatonii. Next base: position 2,351,322 of record JBCEGF010001339.1, read on the forward strand.
AAAACACATAATGAATTATATCGATTATTTTTTTACCTTCATTAAAAAATGTGATACAAATTGAGAGGAATTTGAGTCTGTAGTAATAGGTCTTTCCTGATATTAGAATAAGAGAAAAATATTGTGAATATTCAAAACTAACGTAAAGACAATTATATGAGAATGTACAAAATGTAATACAAAATAATAACATGCTTAAATGTAAATATCAATGTTCATGGAAAATACAAAAGAATGAGAGTGAGGAAAGATGTTTGTGATGAATATGATTGATATATATATATAGTATGACTTGAACAATGAAATATCATTAAAATTTCCTAATTAATGTCTCGGAAAATTTTAGGAAAGGGATATGCAATTGTGCACATGTTTAATTTGAATAATAAGATACTTCTATATGATTAGTTTTCTTTCCTAACATTAAGCCTACAATTTAGAGAAACTGATTTTTTTCCTTTAACTTACAACGCTAGCATAGATTTAGGTAATTAAAACTTCATAAACTCAATAATTTTGTGAATTTGAATTGACCAATCATAACTATTACAATAATAAAAGTAATTCAAAATTCTAAAAATTTAGAATTTGATCTAATTGGAGTCAAAGATCATTCTCTTATATATAAATACTAGCCTATTCTCATGCTATGCACAAACCTAAATAATTTATTTTAATTTACATCAAATAAACTATAATAAATTTTTATCACTATTTACATGCAAGTGAGATTACAATATGAACAATTTTATTTACAATGCTTGAAATATTGTAAAGTTATAGTTTAATCAAAACCAATAATTTATATATTTTTCTTCTTCTTGAAATATGAACTTTGAATGCAATAAATCATGTTATCATATAAAATCTTGGAATTAAAAAAAATAAAAAGTATGAATAAGAATAGTATAATTAAAACTGATGAAAACGAAGGTAATGAGATTAAATAGTTCACCTATTCAATATAATAATTTAAGGGTTATTTTATTCGATCTTTTAATTGAGTTCATTTCGTAGGATGTTGGTTTGATGACTTGATATGGGTTAGTGAAGAGATGACATGTGTAAGTTTCTTCTTAACATATTATTGCCTTCTATTATAAATTCATTTTTTAGTTCTTGTGTTATAAAAAAGGTAAAATTTGAATAAGAAATAAAACAACAAAATAAATGCATTTAAGAAAAGCCAGAATAGTTTTCGATATTTTAATAATGAAAAAGAAGGAAGAAAATTTCTTACACACTCACAAATTTAGTGTCTAAGTCGATCAATGTAAAATTCCCCTCCTAAAGTTCATTGTCTAACAAATATGTAATAAAAGATGATGAATCCTCTCATGTGTATAAGAACACAAATATATAATAACTATTTCATGTTTAGTTGAGTCAAACATTAAGTAAGATTTGTCCTAAGCCAGAACATTCTACCTCTATCATTCAGCCAAAACCTAAAATCTTTCAATATCTTTAGTTCATATTTGAAACCCTAGGAGCTTCAATATTTTCCATAACGAACATGATTTCATTTCTTAGTTCAAGTTTCGTGGCAGTTAAAATTTTGTCTCTTGATTCAAGTTTTAGGATGAAAATTATCATAAGTTCATGTTTCTTTCAGCTAAATTCTAATAAGTAATACACAATTAAAACTTTAATAGAATTTTAGAAATATAGATTCTAAGATACAAAAGTATTCAATACAAAATAAATAATTCTTAGCTATACAATCCTTCTAAGATTACGAATATCATTTTGCTTCAAAATTTCCTAAATCAACGAAAGGGATTGTTGGGAAACAAAAAAAAAAACCTTGAAAAATAATAAATTAAATTAAGCAATCAAATACAATTCACATTTCATACGAACATATAAGTTAAAAAAAAAAAAATCAATCACAAACTTATTGTTATCTTAAATTAGAGGAAGCTTTCACTTGATAATTCTATTATAATATCCATATTATCTAGAAATTAAAACCATCAAAATCCAATGAAAAGAAATTCATGTGATCAAATAAATATTAGTATAGGAAAGAAATTACCAAAAGAACTGCGGAATGAGTGGAAAAAAACAAATCATGCATTTTGAACACTGTAGTTTACATGGGTGTGTGATTACAACTATTGATATTAGTATTTAATAAAAATAAAATGTTAAAGATCATAATTTTATGTCAATAATTTACAAAATCTAATAACTTTTAAATTAATATCATAAGTTTACCTTTTAAATTAGAGTCAATGCTTCACAAAAATTCCTGGAATCACACATGAAAGAATATGTACATTGTTAATATGGAATCAGCAATTCAATCCATTATAAATAAAATATACAATCAATCATTAACGTGTAGTCAAATATCCGATAAATAGTAAACCCAACCAAAATCTAAATGTCCTCAAATTCATATATATATTAAAACTTATTGTACTTCAATACACACATCCAATAGTATAAATTTTAAATTAATATCATAAGTTTACCTTTCATATTAGAGTCAATGCTTCACAAAAATTTATGGAATCACATACGAAAGAATATGTACATGGTTAATATGAAATCACCAATTTAATCCTTCATAAATAAAATATTCAGTCAACTATTAACGTTCAGTCTAATATATCCGATAAAAAGTAAACCCAACCAAAATCTAAAAATCCTCAAATTTATATATAAATTAAAACTTAATGTATTTCAATACACACTTCCAATACTACATGGCCCATTTCTACTTCGGAAAAATGAAATGAGTTATATGGATCATGAAAATAATGTTAAAAAAAAATAGAAATATGCATAATATATATTGACAAATTACAATAATATAAAAATATAGTGATTAAGTACATACCTTTACTATAATTTCCCTATAAAAAAAAGGAATGAATTAAAGGTTGGAGATTTGGAAGTGGTGGCCGTGAGTTGGCTTAGCACACTAAAGAAAAATTGAAATTTGACGCCATGATATATATTACTCTATATAAGATTGTACTGCTAGTGGTAGGGGTGCACATGGTTTTCAAAACCGTACCGGACCGTCCCGTACCGTACCGAACCGTACCAAATATTAGGTTTTTTTTTCTCAAAACCGAAGGTCTTGGTATGAATGAAAACCGTACCGAGCATTTTGGTATGGTTTTGGTTTTAGACTTCTCATACCGTAAAAAACCGTACCGTACCGAAATTGAAAAGAAACATGAATTAACTATTCTTTTTTTAAAATTTACAACTAAATTTTATAAATTTATAATTCAAATATTATTGAATACTATATTATTTATAAATTATATTATAGTCCATCATAGTTTATAATTACTACATTGATATCGTTCAATTAAAAAAAGATATGCTCAAATTTTGCACAAATTAAATTTGTTATATGTTGAAAACTTAATATGCAAAAATTCTAGACAACAAATACCAAACAATAAGTTTCTTCACGTAATAAAAACAATGATTAAATAATTAATCAATTAATTTTATTCAATTAGGTTGAACTATAGCATCAAATTTGTGAACATTTTCTTTTCCAATGCTTTATTTAATGTAAAAAATAGTTTATAAGATATTACATTATTAATTTCTTATATAATTGTCAACTATGTGATCAATTATATATGAAAAGTTGCACGAAAAAGTTTGTTCGAAAAAACCGCAAAACCGTACCGTACCATACCGGAACCGCACAAAACCGAGTTTGTTGGTATGGTTCATAAAACTCTAGTTTGGTTTTGAGTTTTTAAAAACCGCACTAATTGGTACGGTACAAATTTTGTTAAAAATACCGCAGAACCGTACCATGTGCACCCCTAGCTAGTGGGAACAGTACAATCTATTTTGTTTCCCTTTTTTTTTTGCCGGTTTAACCCCAAAACGACGTCGTTTTGGGGGTTTTTCACTCAATTTTAACTGACTGAACTTTTCTTTTCCATTTAATTTTGGCCCGGTATTGAACGCGTTCCACTCCTTTGTGGGTCCCGTCTCTTTATTTTAATTTCTTTTCCTCAATACCAATTTCTTTCCCGTCCAATTTGTTAAAGCCTTAATTGAGAGATTCCTTTTCCTTAACTGAATTCCACTTGCTTTCTCAGAAATCAGTAAAATGTCGGATTATATTCTCAATCCTCAACAACTTGGCAATTATGTTTACCTGAAAGTTGTTACGGGCCTTATCAATCTCCTTCTCACTCCCTATTTTAAGGAAATTGATCGATTTTTTTTGGTAGAACCAGGTGGGTGTTAATCGATTCAAATCTGCCTTTAAATTGAAATTCCCCATTTATATAGACGATATTGAGGCCAAGCGGTTTGTTTTTTAGAGGCAATTGGTTCTTATTGGCCAATTTGGGCGGTGCGCAGGTGGAGGGTGACGAAGTACATGAAAAAGTTTGAGAAGACGTCTGTTGCGGGCACTGAAGAAACTATGATGATGAATGATGAAACATATTCTCTGTTGCGGAACAATTTTAATGAAATATTTCTTATATATTAAAATGTAAGTTTGTTACTCCTTTTACATACTTCAATTTCTTTGGCAGAAATATAGAGTTTATTTGGATGGGTTTTAGCTCAATTTCGAGAGTTTTAATGTTTTGGTGGTTTTGATAAATCCTTTAGATCTTATTTTGATGGATTTTGGATGTTGGATTTTATTGCTATTCATACACCCTGTTAATTTGGATTTTGTTAAAGCTTTATTTTTTGGGAAATTTCCTTCTGCAAAATGTCGGATTATATTCTCAATTCTCAATAACTTTGCAATTATGTTTACATGAAAGTTGTTACGGGCCTTATCAATCTCCTTCTCACTCCCTATTTTAAGGAAATTGATCTCAACAAATTGTTGGACAACTTTAATTGAGAAATGGAGAAGCTCTCAAATGAAGGTCTCCGATTCACCCTTCCAATTTCATCGTTATGAATTTCAGTTCATGTATCAAGTGAGTACAAGGAATTGCTTGAATTGCTTGAATTATTCTTCTGATTTTAATTTGCTTCAGCAATTTTGATGAACTGTGTTGCTTCGTAGTTCTGGGTTAGGTGTGAAAGTTTTGTTTGTGAATTCTTCATACTGTAGGTTCATTAATTATGTGTTGATTTGTTTGGTTTAAGTTTTGTCATAAACTTTTTTTTTCGGATTTTGTAGTGTTTGGTGGAATGATTTGTTGTTTTGGGTTTTGCTTATATGGTGTTCTTTGTTCATTTTTCACCCTTCCAATTTTGCAGGTTAAGAATTATTGTAGCTCCTATTAGAGAACCTATTAATTTGAGCTCATATCAATAGATTTCATTTATTAGGATTCGAATAATTTCCAATTATACTGGTTGATCGTAATTAGTTTCAGTTTTATGTAACCGTGATATTTTTGAATTTCTTATTGGTGTAATTGTGGTCAGGTATTGTAATTCAAAACCTTATAAATTGTTAGAATTTGGTTCCAAAATAAGGATAAGTTGAGTAAAATAGAAATAGCGGGTGTTCGGGGCTAATTTCCTAATGTTGGTTTCTGTGGAGGTGGATTTATTATCTTAGTGTTTTGTATTTTATATAACTACGAAATTAGAAAAACCGAATATATTTCATGTTTATGCTGAACTTGTAATCTGAAGTCCAGGATAATAGGAAAACTCACCAATCATGATATGTTTCTAATTAGTGTTTTTAGGCATTTTTATTGAATTTGAGCTGAATGGTCCTTGTCAGTAATGAATTAGGGAGCACAATCAGGCTGTAGTTTGTGTCAGTATGAAAATGTTACTGGTGGCTTTGAGCTTATGATAATAATTAAATTTGTGATGTTTCGAAATAATAGTTTTCAGGGTGGATTAAAGTTAATTGAAGTAGTATTTTGTGCGTGCAGGAAGACGACAGGGACATAATACATGTTGAGTGAGGTTTTGGAACCTTATTTATTTGTCTTTAGAAAGCAAAAGAGGGATGGCCCTGAGAAAGTGACGCCTATGCTAAGTTATTACATCTTGGATGGTTCTATTTACCAAGCACCTCAGCTTTGTAATGTCTTCGCATCTCGAGTCGTTAGTATTTCTTCTCCTATCATATGATTTTTTTCTCTTTCAGAAAATTTTGTGGTGATTATGTGAAACATGTTTTCTGAAAAAGAGTGGTATCATGTTTGAGTAATTTCTTTTGGATAGGGTTCTAGATATTCGGTTTGAAACTTATGTAAAGGCTGTGGTTGTTGTTAGCTGGTATACTTTTAAGAGCATCCATATAATATCTCTCAATTTACTCATGGGTATAAATATGATTTCCAAACTTGATATCTATATCTATACTAATACTAAAAGTGTGAATGTTTTAAGTTTTTTTCTTTTTTTGTGAAGACAAAAATGCCCTTATTCAACTTGTAAAGTATAATAAAAAATATAATCAAACATGAATTTTCCTTAAATTTTCTCATAAAAATTTTGGTAGGAAAATATTTTAAGAAAATTTGTAACTTCCTTTCCTCCTAACCAAGCACCATGAATATGGAAGAAAAACAAAACTAAATTCAAATTAAACTATATTAACTCTAATAAATAAGAAATTAACTCTTACATTACTTTTATAATTTCATTATTGTTCTCTTATAACACATAAAAATAAAAATAAAAATAAAAACACTATTATATTGAATAGTTGCTAAATTGTATATGTAAAATTATTAAAATGTATTATCAAAATGTTGTTATGTGCAAATATTATTTGTATCATTTAAAGATTTAGAACAATATGTCACTCCTTAAAAAAAATTATATTCTCTTAAATATCATAAAACATGATTAAGTAGAATCGCATCTTATCTATGAATGAACAAAGATGTTTATGACTTAGTGAACTAAGTAATCTTTATTTGACATGAGAAACATTACCTCAAATTTTCATGAATTTTTTTTCGACAAAAACGTGTGAATTAAGTGAAAAAACGGATATGAGAATTGGTGAAACCGTTCAAATAAAGTTGATGTAATTGATGAAAATGTGTGAAATCAATCTGGATGAAATTTATGAACGGTGAAGTAGGTGAATGAAAGAGGCAAATCAGTAATAAAAAGTGCCAGTAAAATCGGTAAATACATGTGAAATCGATAAAAATTCGGGTGATATTTGTGAAAACATGGGAAATAAATCGGTCAAATCAGTGAAAAACGGGTGAAATATATGAAGAATGAGTTAAATCATTGAATAAATGTTAAAGTCTATGAAATCAATGAAAATTCAAGTGAAATCAGTAAAATATAAGTTAAACTGATAAAAATAAATAAAATGAAAAAAGTTTAACTAGCAAAACAGTGTGAACTAAACCACTAGAATTTTTTTTTTTTTTTTTGAATATGAAAAAACAAAAGAAATTGATGAAAAATAGGAAAAACAATGAACAATAGGGTATAATTGATAAAAAACGAGTAAATCAGTAAAACAATATAAAACAAAAAAATCAATGAAAATTGAATTAAACTAATTAATATAATAAGTGAAATGGCTTAGATCGATAAATAAATATCTTTCAAATGATAAGGTAAATGAAATAATTTGAGATATACTTAAAAGTAATTGAAGATGTATAATTATTTGAGTTGAAAATTCGATAAATTCATGTGAAATCGATGAAAATTCAAGTGAAATTAGCAACAAAAATGGATGATATCGGTGAAACGATGAAATTTCATAAAAAATGATGCAATAGGTGAAAAATGGGTAAAATCGGTGAAAAAAGGCTAAAGTCGGCATAAACATGTGAAAATTGGTTAAACTGTTAAAAATGAGTGAAATCAATATAACAAAAAAAATTCAACCAACAAGAACAAAATCAAACCAAGAGATAAATGGTTTAAACTGAAAAAAACTAAAGAAATCGATGAAAATTCCCATGATGAAGTTAATAAATTGAATAACAGTCATTAATATGTGGTATTTTATGATATAATGAAGTCAAATTTACTCTGATTTACAACATAATACCACTGAAATTAAATAGACATGTACAACGTATGTAATGGTATGTGAAATTATATATACATTTGAAATCGATAAAAAAATTTGGGTAAAATTTCTGAAAAATGGATGAAAATGGGTAAAATCGATTAAAATAAAGGTAAAGTTGGTGAAAATATTTGAAATCAATGAACATTAATTCTAATGGAATTTCTAAGAAAAATGATGAATTCAGTCAAATTTGGTAAAATCGGTGAAAAAAGGGTAAAATTGGTCAAAAACGTAAAGTTGGTAAGAACATATTTAATCAATGAAAAATTCTGGTGAATAACATGTGAAATTAGTGAAAACACATGAAAAATAGGTAAAAATGGATTAAAATGAGTGAAGTCAGTTAAAGAAATAGTATAACTGGTGAAATCGGTAGAAAAATGGTTTACACTAAATAAGAAATACAAAAGAAATGGACTAAAAATGAGAAAACAATGAAAAATATTATAAGCTGTAAAAAAAAAGGGATAAATCGCTAAAAAAAAAATCGGTAAATTATTTTAAAGAAACGAATAAAATCAGTCAAAAAAGCTTGAAGTCGGCGAAACATGTTTAATCGATGAAAAATTTAGGTGAATAACATGTGAAATAGGTGATAACGAGTTAAACTTTAACCGACAAAAACAAGGTGAAATCAGAAGAAAATTGTTTAAATTAGAAAAGAGGATCGACGAAAAAGGGAAAACAATGAAATTTATTATAATCGATAAAAAAAGGGAAAAATCGACAAAAAAAAATAAACAGTGAAAAGATATGAATCGATGAAACTTCGGGTGAAATTGGTAAACACCTGTGAAGTTATGAAAAAACCGGTGAAACCACTCACCAGTAAGAAAAAATGATCGTGAAATCGATGAAAGTTAAAGTGAAATTTATGAAGAAACGGATGAAATATGTGACATCGGTGAATAACGGATAAACTTGACATGAAAACTACTATGATGTAATGAACTAAAAAAGTTCTTATGATCTTATTTGAACCAATTTTATAAGATGTAATGAATAAATTAGTCATCATTTTATATATATTATAACTATTCAAAGTCATATTATTTTTTATAAATTAATAATAATTAATAATAATAAATTTCATAAAAAATAAATAGACCAATATATGATATTCCATGAAATCAAAATAGCTAATTTTACTCTAATTTATGAAAAATACCCATGAAATTAAAACTAGACACGTACAACGTACGTGCACCTTTCTAGTTAGGAAAAAAGTGGGAAAGGTAGATCTCTGCTTGAATGTTTATCATTAAGTAATTATTAATTGTAGCTCTTATTAGAGAACCTATTAATTTGAGCTCATATCATCACATTGTTTGTAAACTGAGATTTTTTGTTTTAATGTTCAGAATTTCTGTACCCCCGTCTGACTGGCTCCCACTTCGCGATTCCCACCATCAAGTAGTGTTAATTTCGAGTTTTAGTGTTGCATTCATCTGTTCTTTGTGCAATGTTTCTTCCTTTTTTTTGGATTGCTTCTTTTTGTGTTCTTCAACATGATGGAACAAAGAACTGCATTAATATGAGTTCAAGAATTTTGTTTGTGTTGATGAGATTAACGATTTGTTATTGTGTAGGTTCCCAGGTCAAATGAAGGAGTACATCAGTTTTAATAGGACGATTGACTCTGACCAGCTGGGAGAATCTGAAGACTATCTGAACAGTGTTTCTGCGAGTGGGTTGCCACCTCACATACTTCGTTTGAAGAAAAACTGTCCCGTTATGCTTCTTAGGAACTTGAATCCAATTCAAGGCCTTTGCAATGGAACTCGACTAATTTGTCGCGAATTAGGTGATAATTTTATAAAAGCTGAGATCGCTGTTGGGGATTTCAAAGGAAACATCGTCTTCATTCCGCGTATTCCTTTGGAGTCCTCCGACAAAATTAAGTGCCCTATTCCTTTCAAGAGAATGCAAATTCCTGTGAGGCCTTGTTTTGTAATGACTATAAACAAGGCCCAAGGACAGACCCTGGATTTTGTTGGAATTTATCTACATGAGCCGGTTTTTTCCCATGGCCAATTGTATGTGGCCCTTTCAAGAGCAAAGTGTTCGAGATCCATAAAAATTCTCATTCATCTAGACGCAAGGACTGGCGTGCCAGTTGATTACACAAGAAATATTGTCTTCCGTGACATATTTCTATTAGCTGGTATATTTTTTTTCCTTCTTTTGCTGAATTGTACATTTACTAATTCTTTGTGCCCTTATTTTTTCAGGTTTACCAGTTCCTGAATAATATTTTAATGCTGCTACGAACTATGGAGTTCTATTGTAAGTAGGTCCATTTCTAAATTAGCCCTTTATCCATGACTAGAAGTATAACTGGGCGTGAGATACTGATTAATGTTGAATTGTGCTCTGGACTTCCTAATTCTTCGGAGAATTGCTGAACTTTTACTTGTAATTTTCTATTTTGTTTACCTTGGATCTTCCGAGGTTAGTTTTCTGTATTGGTTTTAGAGGTTTAGGACGTTTTGTTGATTGTTTCTTTTCAATAAGATGTATTTGGCAACAATGTAGATTGTTGTTTAACTATTATTTAGATTATATTCTTCGTTTTTTGGTTATATGTAAAACTATATGCCGATTTGTTTATTTTATTGGGTCTTTCTTTTCTTAACTTTTAAGAGAATTTGATTGGCCATATTACATTGGTTTCGCATCTAATTAGTTTTTAGTCTGGTGAACAATGGAATTGAACATGAATTAAAATAATATAGTATTTATTAGACTAGCTTTGTAATGTTCAATTTTAGCTCATAATTTTTTTCAGCTTACTGTAATTGTTCAAACTTAGTACCATTACAAATTATTCTTGTTCGTGTTAAATTTAATCAAGCTTTCAATATGACCTGCACAATTAAATGTGATGACCAATATATACACTGCTTGTTTAAACAGCCTTGGCTGAATTACTTCATTTTTATAAGATTTAGCAGATTCTAACTATGTTTACATATCTACTCCATACATATGGAATCGGGTCCCCTTAAAACATGTTTGTGTTCTTAAATTTAACTTTTTTTACATGTTTGCCGTTTCCTTGATCACCTAATAAACTCTCTTATGAAGGTGTGGAGTTTAACCAAAACCTATGTCTCTATGTATACTTCAATTTGGTTTTTGAAAGTGTTTGGTCCAATTATAGAAATTGCTTTTAGTCAATTGTGATTTTAATGGTGTTTAGCTCCCAATACTATAATCACTTTTGGGATCTCCATAAGCTAAAAATCAATTTATTTTAGAAGTTACTAAAGTGTTACTTTTGCAAAAGCTATTATTCGGAAGCATTTATTTTATAATTGAATTGTATCATAATCAATTCTTGACAAAATCCAATTTAGTAAACTTAATTATCATATAATTGATTTTCGAATTGCTAGGCCAAACTCACCCTAAATGCATTCTCAAGTCGGTTATATCATTTCCCTTATGCTTAAAATATTATAATTTTTTCTAAAACTCTCATTTATTTAAAATATCTACGAATGTTTGTTCTTTTTTACTATTTCTTCCAATTATAAAGGGAAAATTATTTTTTTGGTATCATAGGATAGGCTAACTTGCACTTTCGGTACAATTGGATACGAAAATACAAATTGATACCATATGATAAGTTTTCATTGCAATTTTGGTACCAGACCCAATTTTTCTGCAAAGTTAATGTCAATTTTGTTGGAAAATTTGGTTTATTTTATAACAATCACAAATCACAAGTGTAATGAAATTAGTAATTTAGACAAGAATAATGTAAAACTTAAAGTAAAACAAATTTTCCAACAATCTAAGAAAACGATTTTGTATAATTAATTTGTATGTCAAAATTGCTGCTTATAAAATTTCGATTTTGTTAAAATTTGCTTAAAAGTTTTATAAGCATATTTGATCGACCATGACAAATTAAAGCTACTTCAGCAAGTGAAATCCATATTTTAATAATATATGTCTACAACATATATTTACATGAAAGAGCATACTAGTTCTTATTTGGTTTAAATTGGTCAATTATTGTGTGATAATTTTGACTAGAAAACGTTCCATTTATTCTGTTAATGATATTGGCATGATCAATTGGATTTTCTGGAGAGATGCATTTGGTGCAAAAGAGTTTTATTGGACATATCAGATGAGTACATATTGGTAAGCAATGGGTAAAATTATATCTTCTAAACGTATGTAATTCTTCAATTTAATTAAAAGATTGTGATGTGTGTTTTGGGTTACTAACCATGCGATATTTTACTATTTAACATACATGAATTAACAATAAACATTTGTTGATTTTATGGATGGAATAAATTGACAAGGATTCAAAAATAGAATACTAATGTTAATTAAATCGCTTTAATGGAGAGCATGTACTACTTTATTGATTTTCATGTCATGAGTAATTATATTACCGTTTCAAAAATGAATTTGCTTTAATTAACATTTATGACCTCAAAATGTTTTAATTTCCCGTTAATATCCCATCTTTTGTTCTAACGGTCATATTAAATTTATTGTTGGGATTTACTATACTACCTTAAATGATTTATTTAATCCAAAGTTTTGTATAGAGACTTGATATTTGGTGGTAGATTAGTACTCCTAGCATTGAGAATAAATAATTCTTAATTTTATGTTCACTAATTGAGTGATATTTTAAAGTAAATAATTTCTAGAATAGAAGATTGCTAAATGCTAATGCTATGACCTATATATAAAAAAGAGATTGAGAATTTCATGGATCACTTTATATGTTCTACGCGCGTATTGCATTACCATTATAATTTAAAAGAGAAAAGGAAATTAAAATCTCCTTATCTTATTCAAGAGTTTTTTAATTAGTATTTATCTTACATACAACATAATGTGAAGATTAATCGTTTGTTTTCTTGTATGTTATGAGTTGAATGAGATAACATGAGACTCGATATGGAAATAATCGGTTTGAAGTACTCGGTAACTCATAAGGTATGTACCTGATTTACATTTTAATACATAGTTGCGAGCTGTAAAGAAACTACTACACAGCGGTGTATACATACTCATTTTGAGCTCTTATATATACGTGAATAAATGTATACTACATTTTAAGAGATAATTAATTGCATACAATAACTATATATGGCCCATATAATTAAAATACATTAAATTAATTCACGATGAAATATAAATAATTGTATGCAAGCTAGCATATTACTGACTTATAAAACCTTTATATGGTAGTTGAGAGTTATGAGTAATTATATTTAAATTAATTATTATTAGTACTTGACTTATTTTTATAGTAGAAGTTAAATGACTTCTAGCCCAAGGACATCACATACTTGCGTAAGAAATTTATGCTATATGAGTAATAAGTGTAGCCCTATTAATGCTATATAAAATAACAAAATTAAAAGTGATGCATGCATTTTAAAATGTGGGGGTTACCTTTTTGTCTTAAATGTCTAGTAAGTAACCTCATTTTTAAAGTAAAATAAAATATAGATAAGAATTGATTTGTTTGATAATGGAGAAATGTGGGTTTGCAAAATTTAACATTATTTTGCGGATAAAAAAATTTCAGTGTAAATTATTTGGGGCATTGAACGATAAGTTATTTTGCATTATCACTTTTGGTGAATTAAAATTATGTCAAGTTAGTTTGATTAGTCACCACATAGTCACTATACTTATTAAAATGCGTGATTTGATAACTTTAAATTTAAACTCTTATAAAAAGAAAAAACTTTTGTGACTTTGAGGAATAATAATATTGCATATATATTGAACTAGGGATTTAAGTGAAACTTCTAGTGGTGTCATTTGACGCTTGAAAATGTGGTTATCTAAAATCCTTTGTTCTTAGATCTAAACTAATGCAAATTTTGTGCAATATGATTCCTTACATAATTAATTTAACATGTGACTTAATAAGTATATAATTAAGTATCATATTACTTATTTTTGTGACTTTTCACAACACTATTTGTGATGAATATTTCTTACTAAATCATAATTAGTGAAATTTCTTTTGATATAATCTCAAATATATCCAATTAAATGCTCAAAGTAATTATATTTGTGTCGATGTCTTGAGCAATGGCTTCAAGCAGGCAATATTTTCAGAGCAAATCATTGGAGACATATCAAATTGTTTTATAATACCTCTTGAACGCCTTGATAAATATGTGGAAATAATAGGCTGCAAATTTTATTACACAATTTGAAAATGTTGGGGTTATTATGAGGATAAAATTTACCACTTGAGATATTTTATTACAACCTTTGAGCTTGATTCTTGATTAATCAAAGTTGAGAAATGAGAACTAACAAATCAAGAAAATATCCTCATTGAAGGAAGATTCTGAAATTTGTTAAAAGAAAATGTATAAAATTTTAAATTAAAGAAGAAAATTGATATAATTTTCTCATATTATTATTGTGTTAATTAACCACTTTATTTGTTGAGTTGATTTATTATAACAGGTGCACGTGCACGAGACAATGAAATATTGAAGAAATTAATAATGCGACACATATCGCACTTCAAAAAAAAATAATGGTGAAAATTAAAATATAAGAGGCAATTTATAATAATTTCACGAGGTGGAATTTTGTCTCAGGACTAGCTATAAAGGCTTGATCATTCATCGAGGGGGATAGGCGTAAGCCCATAAGGGAGTCACCTCCGGGAGTAATCCAACCTTTGTGATTGGAGACCCCATGAAGAAGGTTCAATGGGTAGGAACAACCTGTAATGCGTGACTCGTTTAACACTAATCTATAGGAGAGCACCTCCTTCCCATCCCTATGGTGATAGTGTTTCATAGTGTGATATTACGGTTGGGTTTAACCCTTAATGAGATCAAGGCGGGAATTCCGCAGGGTATAGGTCACACTTACCCTTGGAGGTTTCACCTAAGTGAGAGTTGTCATGGGGCCGTGGCTATGGGTTTGGGCTGACCCTAGAAACTCTCATGAGAATCAAGATTCGAGCGCATGGCCGTTAACGCGCTAACCCGCGAACTAAAACCGATGTCGATATTGTGTGTGTGATGTATTGAAGTTTGGTCAAGGGGCCTAATTCAAGGCGCTTGCGCTATTACGGTTTCCTCAAATGAAAATCATCAACACTAAGTGTAGGCTCAAGCTCGGAAGGCTCCTGCACCCATTGCGCAATATTTTAGTGCCCTTTTATTTCTAGTATGCATTCTCTAAAGTTTTAAAACTTGTGGGGGATTGTTGGAATTTTTAAAAGTTTTAAAACTTCAAACAATGAAATAATTTTGTAACTATCAAAATTGATGGTGACTTAAATCCAATAATATCCCTTTAATGCCCATTATGTGGCTCATCAAATTCTTTGACCTTAGAGGTCTCATATACACTATAAATAGGGATAGGGGTCTTAGGAAAAATACACACTCACTAGCTATAGTTTTGCATCCACTAAACTATTACCCCATGTGAAATACATAATGTTCAATCTACCCCTCTATAATTTGAAAAAAAAATCAATTTATCCTATGTAAAATTTTATTGAAGCGATTTACCCTCTTTAGCCGGAAATTGTAACTCACTTACCGATATGCATGCAAACTATTTTCTTTAACATAGGGGAATAAATTGCCACATTTATCATAACACAAGAGGTAAAATGACACAGTATCTTAATAAAAGTTGATAAAGTGCCGCCTATAAATATATCACGAAGGCGATGTAAATTTTTACAAAATTTCAGGGGGTAAAATGCTTTTTTTATAACCACGGAGGGGTAAATTGAACATTATGCATTTTATAGGGGTTAAATTATCATTAACTTTGGGGAAATTTTGGATTTGATATCAAAATCGCAATGAAAACCTATCCTATGGTACCAAATTCGCATTTTCATATTCAATAGTACAAAATTTACAAGTAGGTATATCTATGATAAAAAAAAAAGAAAAAATAGCGTCAAATTTTACTAAACTTCCTCGAGTACCCCAAGTGGGTAATTTTATCAACGGTCTATGGTTATCTATTGGGGAATTTTATATTCATAGGTTCAATGAATTTAGAGAATCATTAAATACTATTAGTTTAGAGTATTTTCAAGCCATCAAAGTGGGTAATCAAATACTCATTTGAGGACTTCTACAGTGATTTGGGGCCCTTGTAAATGTTTTATATTCCAATGCACAATCATCAAAATGAAACATCAATTTTTTTCATTATTTAAAATTAAGTCAAATTGATACTAAAACAAAATCAAACCCATTTAAAATGCAATCAAATATAAAAACGAGACTAAAGTGTATATTACAAATATTATATCTTGCTAACTTTTTATATTATATCATATGATAAAATTTAAAAATGCCACATGTCGCTTTGAATTCAAATATCATGGTATATGATCAGATTTCTTATCCATATAATATAATATATTTTATATTATATCAAGATAGATAAGATTTTTCGATGCCACGTGTCGATTTTTAAGCAGCCATCAAGATATAATTTTTTACCTTTTCTTCTTCGGCCTCTCTTTTCGATTTAAGATTTGAATCCTTGTAACTTTTTTTTTTCCTTTCGTTTTAATTTTCTGTATTTTTTTTATATCTAGATCAGTAATTGCAAGTGTAATTTTTTTTGTTGAAAGTGATGTTTAATTTATACTAAAAATTTACAACGGATCTTTTTCAAAAAAAATGTTACCGTTGTTCAGTCTCAAATAGCCGTTGGAGTGTGAAAAGTTTCCTACCAAAATTTGGGGTCAAGAAGAATTGACCCTATCTTTGATGGCAAGAGGTTGTTGACATCATTTTGATGGTTGAAATAGGGCCTCCGTTGGAGCTCAACTTTTCTGATTTCAGTCCTCAAATTAAAAGTTGATGGGTTTGATGACCCACATAGGGTCTCCAGTGGAGATGCCCTTAATGCATTATAATGTGCAGATATAACAATACACTTATACTTAAAAAAATGTTGTAAATTTAAAACCTTGCCTTTTATTTAAAATAACAAACTCCATATTGTCCTGATATTAAACTTATTTTATAAATCAATTATTTCCAAATATTATGGTCTAACTTTTATACAATATGAAAACTTAGTATAGAGTTGCACATAGTGAGCTTCTGCGTTTTTTTTTAAACTAAATTTACAGCATGTGAACCAAAACCTATGTCTCTATGTATACTTCAATTTGATTTTTGAAGTGTTTAGCCCCAATTATAGAAATTGATTTTAGTCACTTGTGATGTTAATGGTGTTTGACTCCCAATACTATAATCACTTTTGGGATCTCCATAAGCTAAAAATCAACTTATTTTAGAAGCTACTAAAGTGTTAGTTTTGCAAAAGTTATTATTCAGAAGCATTTATTTTATAATTTAATTGTATCATACTCAATTCTTAACAAAATCCATTTTAGTAAAATTAATTCTCATAAAATTGATTTTCGAATTGCTAGACCAAACTCACCCTAAATGCATTCTCAAGTTGGTTATATCATTTCCCTTATGCACCATCAATATGTCGTGTTGAACATGCTACTTCATAAAGCAATGGACAATGTGGGTTGCAGCACTGCTATCACAGATGTCACATTTTCAGTGTCAAGAGAATTGTTCCCTCCAGGTACATAAACAAACTCAAATAACTTATGTAAACATGTTACCTTTTTGGTTTAAATAAACTTAATTAACGTATTCAATTGAACACAAAGATTATTACTAGGACGGAAGACAGTCTGATCATTGAAGATGCATCTGGGTCCAATGATAATACCAACATTACATCTGTTACTGAGGTTAAGGACAATCAGGCTGTTGAAGATGTAATTCAACCAGATGTTAAAATTGATTAGCTTGTTTTTGGGTTTTTGTCCAAGTATGTTAAACTTTTATTTACGAACTTAGCTCACCCTTACAGTCTATTTTGAATTGGTTTTCTTACAAACCATTAATTTCCTTTTCGGTATTACTATTTAAATCTAATATAAATAAATTATCTATTTCCCGTATAATCAATTGTCGTATTTGCTGTATTAAATTTAGAACCTATATAATTCTACCATAAGAGATGTTATCCACAACAAACAATCCTGAGCAGGATTTTTTCTTCACCTTAATTTGTAAAACATGGATGTCACTCCCTTCACCTTGAAATCTAATTTAATATTTTGGAAGATACATTAAAATCTCACCTGACAAACTTACATGTAAAATACCTAAAAACTAAATCAAACATTGATTAGTTCATTAGAACAAAAATTAATATAATTCGTTTATACAAAACCTCAATTTTTTTTTTATAGTTAACCTCAAATTATTTAGTTCAAGATAAATCAAACACATTAATAAAGCTCAAATAACATAACGTAAAATCTGAGCACACAGCACCGCGCCTTGCGCGGTGCATTCCCCTAGTTAGAACATATAATTGTAGACCTTAAATATAGGAAGGGGAATAATACGATTTTACTGCTTGGAATCATATAATCAAGCCTTGATTTATGTGGAGTTTATATTTGAAATACGTTATCTTCCAGAATTAGCATCATTATTTTAAAGAATGAATTAAATCACCATTGACAATGTTGAAAATCTTCTTATGAATTAAGGAATTTTAAATAAATGCCAACTTTTTTAATGCATTTCCTTCAAACATTTAGGCTAAAATTAAGGTATTATAAGATAAAAAAAGTCGTTATTGACATGTGAGAGAAACTTTCAAAATATACATATTTACCATAAATTAATGACATGTAATTAATTATATATATATTTCAAATGATAAAAAAAAATTCAAAATTACCACAAAGTTACACCAAAATTCAAAATTTAGAAACGGATGATGACTATTAATAAGACTCTTTTGAAACTGAAATAATTAATTTGTTGGCCAATCAAATTCTTTTTAGAAAGTAAAATAAATCAAAATTACCAGAAATTAGTATTGAGTTCAAATTGAAGGATTTTGGTCAAAGACCATTCTCCTATATATTAAATCCGTGCTATGCACAAATTACTTTTTAAAAAAAAAAAGTCTGTATTACTCCATCATGTCATTGAATTTTCATATTATTTAATTAAATAAGTGTTTTTGATAATTACTCTTAAAGCATCTCAGTAAATCCATATTCATAAAAAAAAAAAAAAAGATTTAGAAAGTTGATCATAATTTGTGCTATAAAATAGTAATAAGCTAGCGTATTCTCCCTGCTATGTACAGATGAAAAACAAATATTTTAAAATAAAAAATATGTAAATTAATGCGAACTTTGACTATTACACACTTTTAACTCTTGAATTGTTATGTAATGCCAGAAAAGCTTTAAAAACGATATTAATAAATCTAAAAATCTATCATTCGTGTAATTTCCGTAATAAATATAAAAAATCATTTTTTGTAAAGCAGAGCAGCTAAAATGAGCTATTGTTACGTCATATATGGGTGGAAACTAATATGTAATTTTGGATGTCCAAATGCTTAGGCCATCTCCAATGGTTGAGGGCTAGCCCCGGGCTCTGGAGCCCGGGCTAGCCCAGGGCCAGCCCGGGGTCCTGCCTGGTCGTCTCCAATGGTTGGGGTTCCGTGGGGGAATTAATTCAATTTTTTTCCTTTGCCCAATCTCACCTATTAATATTATAGTTTTAATTTTTTTAATACGGAGTATTAATTAAAATAACACATTAATTACAACAATACATAACATTAATTACACGACAATACACAACATAATCAAGGAAAATAAAATAAAAATAGTCCTAAAGTTCCTTATAAACCTCATAAACATAGTTTTGGAAAAAAGTAAGTTAATGGACCATTTTGGACGTATTTTAAGTGGGACCTACTTTGAGTAAAGAGTCGGGTCTTGACGGAATTATATTCTACTTTGTGAGTAAATTAAAATGGTATATGGTACGTTCAAATCGGAGTACGAGTGAATAAGAAATTAAATCTCAAAGTTTACGTATGTAATAGGAAAAACTGGAAGGAAATTGATTTATCCCATATTGAAAGTGTGATAAGAAAAACTTGGGTTTATATATGATTTCTAAACCATAAACGTTAAGAAATTATTACTAGAAGGCTCCCTCCTTGCGCGCACGGGGGGTGCAAATCTTGGATCATATTTACACTCGAGCCTTCAAGACTTGAGCGTGCCCGCGACCTGCGGACACGGATGTCGTCCCAAAAAGCCTATTCGGACAAGCTCAGTTTTGCCCAAAAATTCCATTTTTTGGCCCACTTCTTTAAATAATTAACCATAATCAAAGCATTCAAGAAAATTTAATTATCTTCTTCCCAATCAACCGACAATACACAAATCAAAAGAAAAACAAAATTGAAAAAAAAAAAAAGGAAGTGGCCCAATCAGGTGGGCGCGTCACCAACCCGCGCCCTCATCTTCTTCCCAGCCCCACGCGAGCCCCGTTCGCTGCGCAGGGCCGCCCCGAGCCCGCTACCCTGCCCCAGCCGCCCCGCGTGCCACCCCGCAGCCCCAGCCCGCACCATCTCCAACTGATTTCCGCCGCAGCCCCGCCCCGAGACCAAACCTGGAGATGGCCTTAATTAATACGCAAAATGAGCCATATAATACAACATCCTTGTTCGTTCCGAGCCACTATTCATTCTTGGTGGATACCCATGCTTGCTATGCACCAACTTTTTAAGACAATATTAGACCAATATTGTAACATTACAAATATATTAAAAAATAAACAAAATGCACAAACCAATATTTATGTATCTTTTGGTTACTATTCTTGGTCAATATAACCGATTTACTTAGTTATTATGATTATATAAAAAAATTACATGACATAAAATGGGTAAATTGTGAATATCTTCTGCTATAAGACGTAGGAGTAATTATTAAAATCTTTCCACATATTAAAAATTGCAAAAATACCCCTCCATTTAACAAAATGTCCAAATCGTAAAGTAATATGTGAACTTCCGGTTATAGCCTTATATTTTTTTGTAAACAAAAATGAAAAATAAAAATATGCAATAACCCCTTAAATTACACATCTAACCCCCCAAAATAAAAAATTCTAATTTAATTCACAACATGACTTTAATATTAAAAAACTTATTAAATAAAATAATATACTATAGTAAAATCTAACTGTCAATAATTTCCTACAAACCTTAAAAAAAACTTGAAACTAACAGATAATTAAAAAATAAGTTGATAGCAGTCGAAGGCAGCTCTTGTTATACTTAGTTGGGAGTGGCTATGGGCAGTTCCACTTGTGGAAAACTGCCCACAGTTCCTCTCACAAAAATTATTTTATTATTATTTTGGTGACCTGCTAATCCGGTTACCATTAGCAGGTCACATTTTGTTATTTTACATAATTGACCATGTTTATTAATAATACAAAATAAAATCATAAAATCCCAATTATTTCATTTACATATTTGTCCCTGCATATTAATAATAGATAATAAAAACTAAAATCCCTAATTTATAGTAAAAACATAAATTTTACTTATTGTATATACAAATTTATTTAACTAATTTAATTTTATAAATAATATTAACAATCAAATAATACTTTAAAATTAAAAAAAAATTCAAATAAAAAATTTATATACATTATATAAAAATTTTGTATATAATATTTGATTGTTCGGATATACAAAAAGTTTATACAAAATTATATAACTTTTGTTAAATAAATTTGTATATACAAAAAGTAAAATTTATGTTTTTACTATATGTTAGCTAGGGATTTTATATAATTTGTATATAATGTATATAATTTTTTGTTAAATAAATAATCATAATTAAAGTTAAATATATAACTTTATTTTACTAAAGTTATATATTATTATATAATAAATAATCATAATTAAAAAAAAATTAAACCCTAACCACCCCCCCACCCCACCCCCCCACACCACTCCACCCCACCCCACCCCGTAAAACCCTAACCCTAACTACCCCCACCCGCCGGCGGGGCCTGGGACGGAGGAACCCAGGCCACCACGGCCTGGGTTCTGCAAGTCGCGACCCAGGCCGTGGTGGCCTGGGTTCCTCCGTCCCAGGCCCCGCCGGCCTGGGAGGGGTCGTTCCCAGGCCGCCGCTGGCCTGGGACGACGATCCCAGGCCGGCGGCGGCCTGGGCTATGTTGGGGGCGGCGGATTTGGGTGGGTGGGAGGGTGGGTGGGGTGAAAGAGTTTTAGATTTTTTTTTTATTTTTTTCAAGATTAATTGAGGAGGGTATAAAAGTCATTTCGATTTTGCCTATGGTGTATTGTTTCTTCCGGTAATAGGTGAAGATTTTGCCACATGGCATTGAATGAATGTCCGTACTTAGTTTCATAACAGTAAAGCTTTAAACACATGTAAATAATTTTGTATATGAAGCTATCATCTGTGCAAAATTAACTATGATGAGCCAATAGTAGTTTTGTTAATTACGACCTTGCCAATATGAGAAACACTGCACTCCACGAAATAGATGGTTGTTCTTTTGATTCTGTAGGGGAAATTGAAAATGATGTATGAATCTATACAGAAGGAAAACAAAAAAAAAAAATATTACAAATATGAAAGAAAAATAAATCAATGTCCAAAATAATACAAATATGAAAGAAAATAAATCAATGTCCAAAATAATACAAATATGAAAGAAAAATAAATCAATGTCCAACAATCAAACGAAATTTAATGGGAAAATTGCTTTTTTGGTACCATAGGATATGCTGACTTGCACTTTTTGTACCATTGGATACGAAAATACAAATTTGGTATCATAGGATAGGTTATACGATCTTTTGGCATCATCTTTATATTTCTTATTTTAGTGGACGTAAGAAGGACCATAATCTTACTTCAGGGTCGTAAGAGCAACCACAATCTCACTTTAGGTGGAGAAAACCATAAACTCATATTCAATCCATAACTATGAAAAGAATACAATGAGTGCTTATATATAACTCAAACACTAAACAACTAGATAAATATGAAAATAGACTCCTATGGAAATAGAATAACTAAAAGAAAATAATCCTAATAACTATGGTAACATAATAAAATCAGAATCGTAACAGTTTTCATTGCAATTTTGGTACCAAACCCAATTTTTCTACAAAGTTAATGACAATTTACCCCTATGAAATGCATAATGTTCAATTTCCTCTGAAATATCCTTCTGACAGCAGGTAGGTAGCTAGCTAGAGTATTGGTTTCAATAAGGGATAATCTTCCAGAAATTCTCCTTCTGACAGCGTGTCATCTTCGTCTCTAGGAGTCCACAAAACCTCAACTGCCTGCGACGGAATACCTCAATTTTTACAAGACAGGAAATTAAGGGTATATATTCAGCAGTTAGTTAATGATCTAATTAATTACTTACCAAAATCTTCCTTGAATGATGGATGGTTGCAAGCTTTAGTAAAGCTTCTCTCAAGTCTTTACTGTTTTTGATACAAGCAGGCAGAGGCAGATCATTGTGTTTGTATCCTCTTCTAGGAGACACCAACACCAAGATTGTGACCTGATCGATCAATTTATTAATTAATTACTGTCTGTATTTTTTAATCATACATCTTTAAAATGGTAGTATTAATTTAGTACATAAATAAATGAATAATTAATAAAATCATATTAATTACCACAATGTACTCATTGCTTGTTCCAAAAGGTTTTGTTGACATTTTCTTCTTCTTCTTATTTATGTTGTTGAGGTTCACAAATGTTACCTCATCATCAAACTTCTCACGTTCTTCAATGGAAAGCTTTTCGAATCTTGCCTCCCCTCCGTGACGGAAATCAACCTAGCTCTCGTCAATATTAAGAAATTTTAATGAATAAGCCATCTAAGCAACAACATATCATATACTGTATGTAAAAGAAATTATTTTTTTTTATTTTTCAACTTACAGATGAATGTGCATAGATGCGATGATCATGATAGTTGAGCAAAGCAAGAATTGTCTCTGTAACAAAATTAAATTGTTTAGTCGTCATAGCAATTACGTACAAGAAGATATATATATATATATATATATATATATATATATATATATATATATATATATATATATATATATATATATATATATATATATTATATGTTACTACGTACCGGTCAATACGTATTGTAGACCCTCTGAGGTGGATGTATCTGCAATTTCAGCAATAAGGTTTAGATCTTTTTTAAGTGAACAACTCCTCAAGTCTGACAGCCCAACCTTAAACAACGACGAGAAATCAGGAAGAAATTAAAAAAAAAAAAAAAAAAAAATTAGTGAAGAATCAGAATGTATTAATTAATAAAACTATGGTACCTGCAACTTGAGCACAGTGTTCCTGGTGTCATCATCTCGTAACCAAGCAATAATAAACATGGTTCCCATGGAAATACACATAAAATATAACTCTTCCGATGAGGATATTGATGATGATCTTGATGAGGATCTTGATGAGGATGATGATGAGGATCTTCTTGATGATGATGAAGAGAAACTTCTTCCACCCATTCTCCCACCAGAAGCCGCCCATACAGAAGAATTGGGATCATACATAAAAAACATTAATAACCCAACAAAAATTGCACCTGCAACGGGTTTTCGCAAGGATTTTACAAATCTTTCAGCCAGAACCTCAAATGAGTTCAACAAATCCCCGGTAGTACTCTTCACGCTTAGGGGGGCTTTGAAATTTGCATTATAAATTTTTAATGGAATTATAAAGGAGGAAGAATTATTCTTAATGGAGGAGTAGTGTTGATGTTGAATTACAGGGTGCAGGTATCGAGGGTGGCACTGATTATTCCATTTCAGCAGATTTGGTTGCAGTAACAGAAAATTTGTGGCGGTGGCCATGACGACCTCTACCTCAACCTAGCTAGGTAGGTTATGTTTTTGTTGGGTATTTATTTATGAAGAGAGAGGGAGATCTAGAGTCCATTCCATTCCATTCATCTATTCTATTCTTCATCTAGGCCTGTCAATTGGCGGACTTTTACCCAGTCCAGTCCACCCTAATACAACTTAATTAGGGCTGGCTATATTGATTGAGATGGGTTTAGTTTTTTTTTAATAAATATATATTAATTTAAGATTTAATTAACTATATAAGCCCTAAAAGTCCGCTAATTTCCTTTAAAAAAAAGACTTTCTGTTACTAAATAGTAATTCAAAGAATCCAACAAAAACCTATCTAGGTAGAGCCGTAGAGGTAAAGGAGGCCATGGCCACCGCCACAAATTTTCTGTTACTGAAACCAAATCTTCTGCTGAAATGGAATAATCAGTGCCACCCTCGATACCACCCTGTAATTCAACACTACTCCTCCATTAAGAATTCCTTCATTCCATTAAAAATTAATTCAAATTTCAAAGCCCTAACCATCGAGACCGGTTTCTCACCTTGTAAATTGAAAGAAAATCCATTTGAGATTCTGGCTAAAAGATTCGTAAAATCCGCTGGAACAATGAATATGAGAGTACCCGTTATATTTGCACTTTTTTTTGGGCAATTTCTTCATTTGGGCAATGGCGATTTGTTCAGGCCTTTGTTTATTTTCAGGCTTCATTTTATGGTCGGTGCAATCGCTATTATGTGTTGCTTAATAGCTATAGCTGATGATTCCACCTACACGAATAGTGTGTACAAGCTGCAGGTATATATATATATATATATATATATATATAGTTTTTATTAGTTCAAAAATATTGGTCGTATATATATATGCCAATTTAATTTGATTCAGTTTTCCGCCCGTTCTGTTTTTGTTTTTTATTTTATTTTATTTTATGATTTCTTGTTGTTCAAGGTTGGGCTGTTGGGCTTGAAGAGTTGTTCACTTAAAAAAGATCTCAACTGTATTGCTGAAACTGCAGATACATCAACCTCGGAGGGTCTACAATACGTATTTACCGGTAACATTTAAATTATTAATTCATGTTTAATAATACAGTATATTCTTTCTGACTCCTTAATATATATTAGCTAGTCTAATATGGAGGATATAACTTTTCATGATGCCAATGTTAGTATTATCATGTAATATCAATTAATACATAGGTGTCGAATCTAGCAAAATTCAACTTTCATAATCTGTAGTTGAAAGTCTGATACTCATGAACATTCCTGTAATTGCTATGATTAAAAAATTTAATTTTGTTACAGAGGCAACTCTTGCTTTGATTCGGCATTCTTATTCTGGCATCCATTATGATGCCTCATCTGTAAGTTTTTTTTTAAAAAAAAATTGTTTCCCCTTTCTTTTATATGATTATGTTTTTGTTTGGGTTGCTTATGTAGTGCAATTTCATTGAAAATTTCTTAATATTGACGATATATAACACTACAGTTTAGTGTAAAAGAAAGCGCGGACAAAGTGGAGAAAAGATTCAAACAGCTTTCTATTGAAGAACGTGGGAAGTTTGATAACACAGACAAGAAGAAGAAAAGATCAACAAAACTGGGAACTAGTACTACTGGGATTAGCAATGAATACATTGAGGTAAATTGATTTCATTATTTATGTATATATATGTATATATATATGTAATACTTCTATGTACAAATTAAATTATATATAAGTCCTAAACATTTTAGACAAAAATAATAAAATTCAGGTCACAATCTTGGTGGCTGCTAAAGGAGTACACACTTATCTGCCTTTTATCAAAAAGGGTAAAGACTTGAAAGACGCTTTACTACAGCTTGCAGCCATCCCTTATTCAAGCACGCTTTTGGTAAGATTACTTATATATATCTGTCTTCTAATTTTTTTGTTGTGTATAATTTTCGATGCATGTATGTCTTAATGTTTGTTCGCAGGCAGTTGAGGTTTTGTGGACCCCTCAATACGAAGATGACACGCCCTCAGAAGAAGAATTTCTGGAATATTAGCCCTTAATGAAACCACTCTGTGTGTTCATCTTTTTCAATAGAGGCACTAGCATCTTAAATTAATTGAGCTTTTGCAAAATATTTACGTACTATTATATTATTACTCGAATAAGATTATCCCTTAAGATTCAAACATTAGTATTATTGAAACCTAAATTGGATTATGTCGAGGAGAGGAGGAACAACAGGTGCATCAACCGCGAGACCTTCACGCGTGGCCTGGCTTTCTTGTTCAATACATGCTTACTGTTTTTATGCAGCAGTTGGGGCTTTTTTGTGAATGTTGAAGTTGAGCCTGAAGTGTGTTCGATCCTTTGGAGCTGCTTTTGTTTTAAATTTGATGTCATTTCACATATCCAAATTTTTTCCTCCATTTTGGCAGAGTATTCTTTTATGAAGATTCAATAATTTTTTATGACACTTCTTATTTATTTTAATAGAAATTCATTCTTATACTCATGTGTTATTTTAACATATTTTTTTTCTGCATTTTACCTTTCATGTTCATTTAAATCTTCAATTTTTAAGTGTTCATTAATAAATGTTTTTCATGAAATTTGCGTTTTATGAGTGTTAGGTTTTTTGATTTATGGTAGATATAATTTTGTGTTGAATCATGAAATTAGAAATGTACTAAAGTTACCACTATAAAAAATAATTTAACCTTTTAACACAAATAAGTGGTATATTCGATTATTTGCATGTCTCGTCCAAGCAAATTTGTTTGCTTCAAGTTCAACGGGATTACATTTTAGACATGCATACTCTTAAAAGAATTTGTTAATATATATATATTTTTTTATTTTTTATTGGATAAAATTATAATGATTTTTTATATTAAATTCATTTTCAGTAGGACTTTTTTCAAAACATTTGAAAAATTATCAAATTTTCTACTAAAAAATCTTCAGCCCTCGGAAGATTATCTTGGCCCGCCCCTGAATACAACCCCATATAAATTTCAATATTTCAAATGTACAACTCAAGCATGCATGCATTTGGACACTTCAAATAGTACATTGGCTATTCATACTTTGATTAGTCATGCACATTTTATAATTGTCAGAAAAGAAAGGGTAAGAAGAAAGTTAGTTAATTAAATAATCTTACTAGAACCAGGATTAATTTTAGCTTGTGTCCGTAGTGATGGGAGGAACACGAGACGAAGCAAGTGGTTTAAATTAATTTAATGGTTATAGTAATTATAAAATAATTGATCTCTTAATTGGGTTTTGGGTTGTAATTAATTAGTACTAGTAAAAAATCTGCAATCTAGTACGTACTATCAACTAATTAAGGTCGAATTAGTTTTATTGAAACTTCTCCTGGTTAATTACAGCCTTGAAATTTCTTGTTTTTTGGGTTCTTAATAGAATAATAAGTTTAGAGAATAAAATGGCACATAAACTTGTAATTCACGCGGGGGTTTGACCACTACTGTGATCAATTTGTTCGAATAACATAACTACCAATTTTCCCCAAATTCGAACATGAGGATTCCAAATACAAATTGCCCAATAATCCTTTTATTTCATGCATTATTAAAGTAAATTTTACATAATGATTATCTATTTAGTTATTTTGCAGTTTTACGCCAATAAATATAATAACTTGTGTTTTTCTTTAATTTAATACTAGTGTTTGATAGTGGTTTATTATTTGTAATTATTTGTACTTGACATGTTATTGAAGTTATTTCTGGTATATATAATTAGGAACTACTAAGCAAGTTTTTAGGCATGCAATACTCCCACAAATAGTGTTGATAGAATATATTATCCCAAAAAAGTAAAAATGGTTGTTTTTATTATGAATCTTCAATTATCGAGGAGACTTAGCTAGTCTAATGACAAATTTGAATTTCCAAGACTTTTGAGGCATTAGACTTATTCTTTAGAACTCTCACTCCCTGAAAATATTATCGTTCTTTCTCAAAAAAAAAAATTCCCAAAAACATGTTATATTGACAAACATTTGTGAAAAATCTCAGAGAAATTATCAATTTTTAGGAAATAACCAAGAGGTTTTTTCGAAGAAAAATAGAAAATTAGAAAATTTTCAGTGATAGAAATAGAATAGAAAAGTGACTACCTACTTTATTTATGACAAATTATTTTATAATTCTTGACGCATTATGCTTTTCCATCAAGAATTTCTTTTATCTCGGCGAAATATGAGACAAAATCGCCAATATTTGCTTATTCTTCACTTTGTAAACGTTGAGAAGTGGTGAGATGGGAAAAAAATAAAAATAAAAACATAATTCCTATATAATGGCGGGACAACGTGGAGTGGACTTTACTACGAGAAATAATGTAAAGATTATTAATTAAAGATTTTTTTTTTTTTGGTAAAAAAAAGTTTGGGTGGGTTCGGCTCCGATCGCCATTACGGGCTAGGGCTGCCTCACTGTCTCAGAGATCAAATGTCGCTCTACAGAGGCTCTCTACAGAGGTTCTTACAGATCGCCCACCAAAACAGCCCTCACGTCGGCAGTGGGAATCGAACTCACAACATTCTGAGAAGAAGGAGCTCATTCCTTACCAACTGAGCCAACATGTGTTATTATTAATTAAAGATAATAACATTTAGACTTAATCTATAATGAACTTAAAATAATTTTCAAAACTTTCACAATTACATTTAAACGTATACATATTATGACATATTAATGTATATAAATAGGGAAGTTTTTTCTTTTTAATTAACCATACTATAGGGCTCTCTTCAATCTAGATATCATTAAATACCTACCACAATTTAAACATTGGTTGCAATGTTTAAACTACCATAGAATCATAGATTATAGAATTGCACGGAATTGGCGAGCAAAATATCCCCATATAAATATGAATACAAATATATGACTAAAAAAATCAAAATACTCAAATTAAAGTGAATATATTAGTTAATCTAACTTACTGATAAATATGTTCTCAAATTATGTAGTACTTCATCTGTTCCATTTTGTTTATCACATAGTACAGTTGACCAGTCAAGGTCAACTTGACTAAATTTATAAAAATTATAATAATTTAAACAATATATTTCACTAATAAGTTGATAGTATTAGATGATACTATTGATATCTAAAATGTTTAATATACCACAAATATAAATAATTTAACATGCTAAGTCAATTTTAAAAGATTTAAAAGTTTGAGAGGATACTGTAATTAATGGAGTAAAAATAATAGATTATATGGAGTATGTTTTATTTTTCAGAGATATACCCACATATCCATAAGATTTTACTTTTTTTTTTAATTAAAATAAATAAAATAAGAACAAGAATTCTATTTCATACTGAAATTTCATAAGAAATCATCTTAATTAAAATGAAAGGACTAAACCCATGAGCTCGAATTCAACGACATGATTATATGCATCATATTCAATAGAGCACCTTTTGTAGGTTTTTGAAGAAATGTCATATGATAAAGACATAAAGTGCATCATATATCCCCCTTTTCTAGAGTGCGGCCATTCTAGTTAGGGTCGCATGTGCGACCTTAATCTAAAATCATTGATTTTATTCGATTTTTCTCGGTCGTTAATTATGTAACTTCGGTCAACAATTAAAAAAGTTGGTTGACTTTATTTAAAAATTGAAAATTACAAATTAAACCCTTCTTTATAATTATTAAAAAAAAGTAGAAAATCATTATTTAAACATAATACTGTTTTACCCCCTTAAATTACTTACCCAATTAATTAAATATTATGAAATCTTTTTTCCCATCTTTCATCCATTTAATTATCATAAATATGTTCTTTACTCTTTCATAAACTCTCCACCTTACTCCTTCAATTATTCCTCTCCACCATTTTTACACCTTCAATGAAACCTCTCCACCATCTTAATCTTTTTCCCATAGCATGAGATTTTTTACTGGAAAACAAAAAGAACCTATTCCTGAATATCTCAAATAATTATTCGATGTATATAATTTTATTAGGGTTCAAATAAATTGAAATTATGTTCTTTAATATCCTGATTGATTTCAACTATGGAATACAAAACCAATTTAAAATTGTTGACATTAGGGTTATGTATATCTAACTTATTCGAAATAAAATTGATCGATACTATTATGAATGTAATTAATTAATTAATTCAGTTTATTTTACCATAGGGTTATGTCCATCAAGGTTATACGAAATCAAATTGATCAAGGTTTGCTTGAAATTTAATTTTAAATGTCATATCCATTTTATAAAATTATTCCAGAAATATACTTCAATCTTTTTAAAAAAATTGGGTTTAATTGATAATCGAGCAAAGTTTAATTGATATTTTATCGAACGAGTTTGAACCTAGTATCAAGTAGCTTGACATTTTACTTTATTAACACTTTGGTTCTAGTGATTGAGTAGTTTGAGATTGATTACCGATAATTTAAATAAAGTAACAATAACAATTATATCATATGAGTTAGTATACTTATTAATATGTGGCCTAATTGACTTTTTATTAAATATTCTATTTTAATTCAAACATGTTGGGGGTATTATTAAATATTTAAATTTAGTAGATACAACCAAATCATGGGTTCAAGATTGAGTTCACGTATTCCACGCCACTCACCCCACTATAGTCTAACTTACTCCCATAATTAATTTATTTCCATTATTAATCTTGATAAAATTATGTACAATTATGTACGATTGGCATTTTGGCAAATCCCTAATTTAAAGGAAGAAATTTTCTAATTAAACACAATCACTTAATTATGCAAAACATATTTCATACAATGTTGTTAAAATTGCATCACTGTAACAATTCAAAATTTGAAATTAAACCCGATATATATATATATATATATATATATATATATATATATACTAGCTTAAATCCGTGCTATGCACGGGATTACATTAAATTTATTTGTTTATAAAATTAAATTGGTAGAAACTATGATTATTGCTTTTGAATAGCAAAAGGAAAACATGATTTTTATAGCGAGGGATAGAAATAACATCTCAAACTTTGTTGCTTACTGCTTCAGTTTTCTTTTTTTCATATCATACAACAATTGCAGATAAAATTGTTAATTAGTGCAAATCACCTTATTCACCTTTTTTGATAACTAATCAACTTATTCACTTTAATACATCTAAAAATGTGGATTAACGTTTTTATTAAGTTTAAACTAAAAGCAATACCGTTTAAGAGAGAGAATTGCATTTGTGGTACCAAACAATATAGTGATTCCAACTTGTGGTACCACAGAAAATGAGGTTGATCAATTTGGTACCGCAATTTAAGAAATTGAATCACATTTGGTACTTCCGTTAAAATTGGCCGTTAACTGCTGACGTGTCCGTTAAGGTTAATTGCAGAATTGACCCCATTATTTATATTGACTGACAATTATGTCCCTAACTTTTCAAGTTGTCAAAATAACCCCATATCTTCAAATTTACTAATAATTTTAGTCCACATTGTTGCTCAATTTCAAAATTGGCTCGAATAAAACACTTGCGGACCAATTTAGACTGACAATTATACCCCTAACTTTTCAAGTTGTCAAAATAACCCCATATCTTCAAATTTACTGATAATTTTAGTCCACATTGTTGCCCAATTTCAAAATTGACTCGAATAAAATACAAGCGGACCAATTTAGAGATTTAACTTAATATATTTACATATGAATTTAACAATTTAATTTATAAATAATATTAACAAACCAAATAATACACGAACACAAATATGATAAAATATTAAGTAAATCTAAAAATTTATAATGATATGAATATATATAATATTTATTATATATATATCATATTTATTATATCTAAAATTTATATATATATATATATATATATATATATATATATATATTTATTAAAAAAAAAAAAAAAAAACCCTTTCTTCCCCAACCCACCCACCCCCCAACCAACCCCCCCCCTCCCCAACCCAAATCCCAGGCCGCCGTCGGCCTGGGATCGCCGTCCCAGGCCGCGACGGCCTGGGATCGAAGGTCCCAGGCCGCGGCGGCCTGGGATCTGTTTTTTTGAGATCCCAGGCCGTCGCGGCCTGGGACGGCGGCCTGGGCCGGACGAACCCAGGCCGCCGGCGGCCTGGGATTTGGGTTGGGGTGGGGGGGGTTGGTTGGGGGGTGGGTGGGTGGGTTGGGGAAGAAAGGGGTTTTTTTTTTTTTTTTATTTCTTTTAAATATATATATATATATATATATATATATATATATATATATAATTTTAGATATAATAAATATTATATATATTCATATCATTATAAATTTTTAGATTTACTTAATATTTTATCAAATTTGTGTTCGTGTATTATTTGGTTTGTTAATATTATTTATAAATTAAATTGTTAAATACATATATAAATATATTAAGTTAAATCTCTAAATTGGTCCGCAAGTATTTTATTCGAGCCAATTTTGAAATTGGGCAACAATGTGGACTAAAATTATCAGTAAATTTGAAGATATGGGATTATTTTGACAACTTGAAAAGTTAGGGGTATAATTGTCAGTCTAAATTGGTCCGCAAGTGTTTTATTCGAGCCAATTTTGAAATTGGGCAACAATGTGGACTAAAATTATCAGTAAATTTGAAGAAATGGGGTTATTTTGACAACTTGAAAAGTTAGGGACATAATTGTCAGTCAATATAAATAATTGGGTCAATTCTGCAATTAACCTTAACGGACACGTCAGCAGTTAACGGCCAATTTTAACGGAAGTACCAAATGTGATTCAATTTCTTAAATTGCGGTACCAAATTGATCAACCTCATTTTCTGTGGTACCACAAGTTGGAATCACTATATTGTTTGGTACCACAAATGCAATTCTCTCCCGTTTAAAATGATCTTGATAATCATACGAAGATGTTTGTAATTAAAAAAGTACAGATGATATCTAAAAGTGCAACCTTCATATATAATACCTCATGTTATGACAAATAATATCCATGAGGACATCTACGTCCAATTTAGCTCAAAAGGAAAGCTGATAATTTAAATCAGAGTTTTCCAAAGTACAAAAACATTCATAGATCAAAACTCAAAAGGCAAGAGAGAAATCTAACAGTAGAATTACTGCATTTCAAGCTATTATGTACCCTTCCACGTTATACACAACTCTTTGAAAAATAAGCAATGAACTTTTGAACATGGTACAAAGTCTATTAAAGAAAGAGGAAAAAATCAAGGCATATGATCACCACTTCATCCAAGTGTTATCGAATTTATATGGCAAGTTCCCGAGTCATCACCTTCTTTTTTCTTGCGTTACCTGCAAAAAAAAATTTCCTCGATTTGATAATCACCATCTTCATAGTTTATCCTTCAAATTTATACAATTTCTGCTAGCTTTGTTTTTTTAAACCTCAGAAAAATCATAGTCAAGAAATTACATGGATGAGAAAGAGATTTCCAAAATCATACTATTAAAATATACAAATAGATTGTACCCAAACTTTACATCCCATAAAGCTTTCCTACCAAATATTTTGGATCTTCATTCCAGAAGCCCATGCAAACTTTCCAATTGACAAAAAAATGAGTCATGTATTATCATGCTATATTTCCCATGTGTTCATCAAAGATCTCTCTCTAGCGTCTAAATTAATGAAGTACATGACAAAGTCAAATGATACCCACTAGATAAACAATATCATCCCTCATATATATATCCCTCAAAATTCAGTCTTCAGAATCTTAATGAATGAATACACTGACAAATTATGCATCAAGAACCTAAATTAGTGTGACTAACCATTCACCAAAGTAAAATACCATTAGAAAAATTATATCATGTCTTATATGCCCGTCAAAATCTATCTTTGAGTCTACATGAAAAACAGTACAAAACTTTTCAAAGGTAAAATACCACTGGAAAGATGAAATCTAATAGGACATGGGAGGGCGTTATCCTTGCAAATGCAAGATGTGTAGTGGCATATATGTATCATCCTCTATATCAAAACTCTTAATCATGAAGAGTAACATTGATCAATGTGTGAACTCTTAGAAAATAAATAAATAGAAACCTGATTTTTTATGTTGTTAATTAATAAATACTTGGTTTCACAAATAAACTAAATGGATAGGAGTTAGTCTTGAAATTCAAGCAATAACAAACAACTTTGATTATTAATTATCATGGAACCAATTAGAAGGTCCTTGGCAAACATACCCACATGAGATAGAAAAGGAAGAAACTGTGTTGTATCTCCACTCATAAAATGCTGAAAAAAAGAGAAACACATATAAGAAATCACACCTCACCATGCAGCAAAATGGAAAATTGGAGAATAACCACAGTTATTTATGTAGAACATTAGCAACATAGTAAGCATTTAAGATTGAATACTACTCCTGCCAAAACTCTTATTCTTTGATTCCCTCCAAAACTTCGACATGCCTTATCAACACCAGCTAATCAAAAGTCGAAACAAAGAAAACAAAACCGTAGTGAAATAACAATTAGTTTTCATTATAATATTGGAAATTTGTTTTATTCAATTTGACGGTCATACCATCAGAATTTTGTAGTCATACACCACATAGCATCTGCAATTCACCAAGACAACCATATTTGATATTCGTGATACGTTGCAAGAAATTATTTTAGACCAAGATAATGCCAAAAAATAACAACCCCCCCTCCTTCCCAAAATAAAAAAAAATAAAAAAGACTTCTTTAATAAGGAAGATGGGAATCCCATTTGGTGAAATCCCTTAACATAATTCATATTCTATTTCTGTCTTTGTTTCTTTTTTGTACTGAGTTCGCCATATGTAATCAGTAATCATTCATTTATCCACTCTTTTTTTATCTGTTGAAACAGAACATGACAATTTTTTTTAAAAGAACAATGAATTAAAAAGTATCTAAAGTTCAACTGAGAAGAAGATGATATTACACTTGCAAATGTATAACAATATAAGCTTTATGGTTACTTACCTCCAGAATTACTGTTAGTCATGTCGCCAAATCGATAAAATGTTCAAAAAATCTGAAATTGTAAATTTATCTGCAATACAATAAATTATAATATCACTCATATGCTTGATAATATGCTACAATTTACAGACTTTGCAATAGTAAAGGAGTTAATATTAGAGAGGGGAGAGAGAGAATAGAATGGAAAAAACGAAAACAAATTTTTGTGACACTGAAAACAAAATTCTATGCAATACGCAAAGTGAGTATATTCGAACTCAGACATATCTTTCAGTCATTTCTTCAAACACATGACTTGCAACTCGATGCTTGGGAAGTAAAATTTCTTAATTGCAACATTTCACCGATTTTCTGCACAAAGTGGCCTACAATTTGTCCCTTTTCTTTAATAGAGATATTAATTCAAAGAAAAGTAAAAAAAATAAAAAAAAAAATGAAAGAGAATGGAGTTAGGATGAAGAAGAAGAGCGAGAATATAGGAAGTTGGAGAAAGTGGGCTTAAGAAGTTTAGGAATTTGAATCGTAACCGTATCATTATAGACGAAATTATCAGTTTTTCATTCAAAATTTCATTTTCAAATTTCATGAGGGAAGAGGGAGGAAGAAGAACAATTACAATTTTATCAAAAAAAAAAAAAAAAAAGAACAGTTACAGTTACAGAAGTTTTACAAACGTGGGATGAAAGTGACAAAAAGAGAGTATTTAGTAAATAAAAATAATTCAAAAACAGGAGAAAAATGAATTTGAGTAAAAATTAAATATTTTGACCAAAAGGCACCCTTGAAATAATAGTAAGTAGGATAGGATAGGATAGAATTAGACTTTTAAGCCATGTTACAGTTTCGGGGAATGTAGATTTGAATCTGAATC
This sequence comes from Penstemon eatonii, assembly GCA_038501285.1. Taxonomy (NCBI): domain Eukaryota; kingdom Viridiplantae; phylum Streptophyta; class Magnoliopsida; order Lamiales; family Plantaginaceae; genus Penstemon; species Penstemon eatonii. Next base: position 2,387,982 of record JBCEGF010001339.1, read on the forward strand.
CAACCAGATTTGAACCAAAATTCGAATATTGATTTGGTATGCATGAAGTCGAGTCACTTTCTTTTTATTTTTAAAAAATGATAAGTAGATCATTTATCAGATTATATTCAACCATACATCAAAACCAATTCAAATATTACAAATAATAACTCCACTAATTTATTATTAGTAGAAAATTTCACACTAAGTGAAACTAAACATCAACTTTATAAGTAGGCAACGATCTCATTAAACCATCAAATTTAAGAGAAGTTATAAAAGCCCAAGGTTAACCTCTATAAATTTCACATTGGGCCTATCTAATTTTCAGCCCAAATGTAACACGTCTTGTAAGACCAAAAGAAAGACCAAATACGAATAACCAATAAATAGTATCATATGACAGCATCATTTTAAACCGGGAAATTGCACTTTTTGTACCATAAGATAGATCTACTTGTAGTTTTGATATCATTAAATATGAAAATGCAAATTTGGTATCATATGTTAGGTTTTCATTACAACTTTGGTATCTAAGTCCAATTTTTTCTCAAAGTTAATGATAATTTACCTCATATGAAATGCATAATGTTTAATTTATTCCCTTGTTGTTTACAAAAAAGCATTTTACCCCTCTAAAATTTTGTAAAAATTTCACATCGCCTCCCTAATATTTTTATAGGCGGCACTTTATCCACTTTTATTATGATAATGTGTCATTTTACTCCCTGTGTTATGATAAATGTGACAATTTATCCCCCTATGTTATAAAATAGCTTGCATGCCTACTCTCAATTTCAGAAATTGCTTCATTAAAATTTTTACAAGGAGTAAATTGATTTTTTTTCAAAATTATAGAGGTATAAATTGAACATTATGCATTCCATAGAGGTCAAATTGTCATTAACTTTGGAGCAAAATTGGGTTTGGTAACAAAATTGCAATGAAAACATATCCTATGATACCGAAGTTACATTTTCATATTCAATGGTACTAAAAATACAAGTTAATCTATCTTATGGTACCAGAAAAGCAATTTTTCCATTTTAAGCCCTCCCATTATTTCTTCTCTACATATATGGTATATATAGTTCATAAAATAATCTATCTTATGGTTTGATAAATGTATTTTTAGTCGAGCAGATACTTCACTATCGCGGCTTTGTTGTGACCAGCAGCAATGTGTAAGGGTGTCTGTGTCAACTGCATTGAAGAGAAGAAACCAAAACATGGATAAAAAAGATGGATTGAGACATAAACACTATATAGCCAACTGATGAGTTCCATATAGAAATCGATTTAGACATTAATTCTTGAATGTGTTCACCAGATAAGTGAATAGCAAAACATTTTCTATGATATGACTAATGGGCATTTTACCTCTGCAACAAAAAAATAAAAATAAAACACTCATGAATTTTAAATATATCTAGGGTTAATGGCAATTTAACTCTTATGATTATCATAGTGTTTAATTTATCTCATGTGGTTTTAAAAATGATTCACATATAATGTACGTGGACCATTTTACACCCCCTCTCCCATTAAAGGGTAATTTCGTATTTTCACACAATACGTTTCACACCCATTTTATATTTCCATTTTAAGCCCTCCCATTATTTCTTCTCTACATATATGGTATAGCTTCACCTAAAGTCAATTAATTGGATTAATTAAATGGTTGCGTGCAAACTTTAGCATGTGAAATACGTTGGATAGAGCCAAATTACCTAAAAAAAGAAATAGAACACCATATCTAGTAGCACAAATTGATAATGATTTGAAGTATTCATTGTGTTTATAATAATGATATGCACAATTTCCAGTTTGATTATTATTTGAGCTAAAAGAAATGATATAAATAATAAAATAAACTGCATTTCAAGAGAAAATAAGTATGATTAAAAGCTCGGAAGTCGAAACATATCAAGTTTGTTCTTTTATTTCCTCAAATTCAATTGGCATTTGAATCTTTAATCTGTACTTTTGATAAGATATAGTTCATAAAATAATCTATCTTATGGTACCAGAAAAGCAATTTTTTCATTTTAAGCCCTCCCATTATTTCTTCTCTTCAATGCAGTCTTCAATGCAGTATCTGCTGGTTACATTTTCATATTCAATGGTACTAAAAATACAAGTTAATCTATCTTATGGTACCAGAAAAGCAATTTTTCCATTTTAAGCCCTCCCATTATTTCTTCTCTACATATATGGTATAGCTTCACCTAAAGTCAATGTCAACGGAAGCAAATTCTGGGTGGCTTCCAACAAGTTGCATGTAGGACAAAATTAATAAAAGAAATTAATTAATTAATTAAGGACAATACAAAAATGAAATTTGAAAGAGAGGAAGTCAACATGTGTTCGATAAAAAGGAAGAAGAAGCAAATCAATGTACCTGGCAAATTCCTCTTCCGACCACATCAAAATTACTTAAACTGATCGATTGAGAAAGAAATTAATTAAGGAAGGATAATGAGGATTCAGGACAAGATTTCAAAAAAAGTGATCAACAACAACAATAATAATATTCATGCATGTGCTGAATCTGGAGATCTCAGGGTCTATTTGGATGGGTTTTGGCTCGGTTTCGCGGGTCTCGATTTAAATAAATTGGTTTGGGTGGTTTCGATGAAACCTTTGAGACTTCATTTGGATGGGTTTTGGCTCTTGGGTTTTATGGTTTGAATAAGTTGAAACCTCACTTGGATTGGGTTTGGATGTTGGGGTTTAGGGGAAAAAGTAGGTAATATGTGTCAAATCAATATCTTTTTTAGTGAGAATTGGGGGAAAAGTAGGTGGTAGGTGTCAAATCAATGTTTTATAGGTTTGAAGAGTTTGAGTGTGGGTTTCTGAATAGGTTTTTGATGGTTTTATGGGTTTGGCGAAAACTCATTTGAAAGGGTCTTGGCTCGGTCTCACGAATCCCGCGAGACCGGGCCAAAACCCATCCAAACACAGCCTCAAATTCTCAATGGCTTCCAGACCTTACTTTGCAACAATCCTTCTTTTCTCAATCACAGAACAGTTCTTGTAAGAAATTCATATCATATCATAATTAGAAACTGCTTACAATCTTCTTCTTTTTTTGATTAATTTTAGTAATAGTATTTTGCAATTATTTTTTCTTAAAGTCCACGTCCGTGGATCATTTCATTTAATTGGTAGCTTAAAAAATATTATGGTTGATTAAATCATGCTCAAACTATAATTGGTACATTATACCGGCAACAATGAAATTTATAGTATGAGAAAAATTCGTATAAGCTGGTAGGTTACATTGGGACTAAAGATTATGTGATCAATTATCACAGTTTTGTACTGAGTTAACGACAATTTAACTCCTTCTGATATTCATTATGTTCAATTTATATTTTCATGATTCGAAAAAGAGCATTTTACCCTCTTGTAATTTTATAAAAGTTTCACATCATCTTTCCGATATTTTAATAGTTTAACCCCTGTGTTATGATAATTGTGACAATTTACCTCTATGCTACAATTTTTTTTTAAATGTTTTAAGCAAGAGTAATTTAATCTCAATAAAGAAAAAATTATTATGGTTTGAAGGATTAAAGAGTTAATGGCAATTTACCCCTTTTGATTATTATAATGTTCAATTTATCCTCTATGATTTGAGGAAGAACAATTTACCTTCTGTGATTTTTTAAAGGATTAGTTTACCTTCCTGAGTTGGAGATTGTATATCACTCGCTCAAATATAAAGTGGGTGTGAAACTTATTGTGTGAAAATACGAAATTACCCTTTAATGGGAGAGAGGGTGTAAAATGGTCCACGTACATTAAATGGGATATTATTGTCAATCCAATTATTTATGAAGGCAAAAAAACCTGTTGTGAAATTTTGGTTTTACACTTGATTTAAATAAATCATAGTTTTGAAATAAACAACTCATATAATTTTATAATATGATATATGACATAAAATAATTAAAATATAGAACGACTGGCCTGATGAGAGTCACGCCACAAGACGCTCGTCCTAAGAAAGTGATTGCCTCCCCTCGTGCAGGTATTGGCGGCTGATCACAATCCCAAGATAAAACCCATATGGCCACGCCGCGTCCTCATCTGTGAGCACGTTCACAGGAAGACAAAGAACCAGACTTTATCTCTAGTGCCCAATAACAATATAGAAAGTATTTTGTGAATGCAACCTATCTAGCTAGTGAGTGTGTGTTTCTAAGACCCTAGGACACCCCTATTTATAGTGTACATGGGACCTCTAAGGTCAAAGAAATTTAAAGGTAACATTATGACATTCATGGGGGATGTTAATGCTATTTAGGTTACAAAATTCATTTCTTATTTTGAAGTTTAAAACTTCTAAAAATTCCAACAATCCCCCACAAGTTTTAAAACTTCAAAATATGCATATCAAATAATTGGGCACTAAAATACCATGCAATGGGTGCAGGAGCCTTCCGAGCTTGAACCTACACTTAGTGTTGATGATTTTCATTTGAGGAAACCATAATGGCGCAAGCGCTTTGAATTAGGTCCCTTGGCCAAACTTCAATACATCACACACACAGTATCGACATCGGTCTTAGTTCGCGGGTTAGCGCGTTAACGGCCGTGCGCTCGAATTTTGATTCTCATGAGAGTTTCTAGGGTCAGCCCAAACCCATAGCCACGGCCCCATGGCAACTCTCACTTAGGTGAAACCTCCAAGGGTACGTGCGAACTATACCCTGCGGAATTCCCGCCTTGATTTCATTAAGGGTCAATCCCAACCGTAATATCACACTATGAAAGCACTATCACCATAGGGATGGGGAGGAGATGCACTCCTAAAGTTAGTGCTAACTGAGTCACGCAGTACAGGTTGTTTCTACCCATTGAACCTTCTTCATGGGGTCTCCAATCACAAAGGTTGGGTTACTCCTGGAGGTGACTCCCTTACGGGCTTACGCCCATCCCCCTCGATGAAGGATCAAGCCTTTATAGCTAGTCCTGAGACAAAATTCCACCTCGTGAAATTATTATATATTGCCTCTTATATTTTAATTTTCACCATTTTTTTTTGAAGTGCGATATGTGTCGCGTTATTAATTTCTAGATATTCCTCTTTGTCTTGTGTATGTGCACGTGCACCTGTTACAAAATCACTTCCACAAGAGTGGTCAATAAATTAACAACAAAATTAGAAGATGATTATCATCACTTCCTTTTTTATTTTGGAAGTATTTCATGATAACGCTTAGCATAAATTTGCAAGCCTTTAGAATAACTCTCAAGTCTCAACCTCCACTTTCTCATTATGTTTAAAAGTTGAGTTTCATAGTAAATATTAATCAGATATTGAAATCATATGAAATAAAATTTATTCTTGATAAATTTTATATATCATGTTCAACCCCCACATTTCTTAAGATTAGGTGTAGAAACCAATTGATACAAAATATTGCAAGTTTAATTAATGTTTCTACGTGATAAATGAAACCACCTTATTTGGTGTTATTACTGATTAATATGATCAATTTGCACTAAAATAATTCACATACACAATATGCGCTAAAACATATTTAGTCATATGAACAACTCTTATAATATCGTTCTCTATTAGGAGAAATTATTAAGCTAGCAATAAAGCTCAAAATATTAGGAATGTAACCTCCACACTTTTCCATTATCAAACAAATAATTTCTTATTTGATTTTAGTTTATTTTGATAAAGATGTTACTTACAAGGTATACATGTCCGTAAGCTAACATCACATAATCGTTGACCATTTACTAATTGATTCCATCAACAATTTTCATAAAATCATAAAGTCAATCACAGGCATAAATTAGCATCCATAATACTATTTCATCAATGCATGCATATTGAGATCTAATCATTAATTATCTTCATCTCAATAGAATATCATACTAGTCAATTATCATTTCATTTCAGTCAAGACATAAGATATCCATTAGATGATTACTACCTCTCTACCATATGTACAAATTAACACAATAATCAAGAAATTTAGCATGCTTTTATAACAATTTTAATGATTAAACCTTTCTCTAAATCATTATAGTCATGTCTTAGGTCAAAGACCTAAAATATAATATGACTAGCATTGATAATGCAATAAACTATTACACAATCATGTAACCCCTATGCAATTATGGTCGATATTATTTTTTAGGAAATCATTGGATTTCATGCTTTTTTTTTTCTTTTTAATTAATGTGTTGAACAACTTATCACATCATATGTTATGACCAAAGGTAGATGAAAATTAAACCATACCTGATAGCACGCTTAATTTAATAGTGTTGGGATTCGGTAAGAAAAACAGCCCTAGGCACAGCGGAATATAAAAATTTCTAGGGCCTCTTAAAGAATCTTGCCATGATATTCTCTAGTTGTATATATATGAATATAAATCAATGACAGTATAAGTTTTCTCGTTTATACCTGTCTCCTTGCAAATCCAAGTTGGCTAGATGAACTCTGAATTCTCTCACAGAAAATCGATCCAAGCTTTTTGTATAGCGCCCCACGTGTTGCGCCTCTACGAGTTGATACACCACAATATCACGAAAATAATATAACCTAATCGACTAGAACATAGGTTATATTAATTCAGGACTTTAAGAACGATTTTGGAACAAAGATCGAACACGAAAAATTCTTCCAAAGTGGAAGCAGGGTTCGGCCGATCCAGGTAGGGAGAGGGAGAGAGATTTTTGCTTTGCTCAATTTTTGCTTAAGGAGTTGTGTGAAAATTAACTAGAAGAAAGCTATTTATAGTTTTCTTTCTATCCTAGTCCTATTAGGACTAGGTCTTCTCTCTCCTACATGGGCCATGGCCCTATTTAATTAGAAGACCTAGTCTCCTAATTAATTCATGGCCCATATTAATTAATCTTTCAGGGCTTTATTTAATTTCCCAATTAAATAGCCCAATTAATTAAATCATCTCCCAATTAATTAATTAAACTCCAAGTCTAATTAAATTAATTATTCCATTAATTAATTAAATCTTAATTAATTAATTTACTCATAAATTAAATTCCAATTTAATTTATAATCTTGATCCAATTCCAATTGGATCCATTTTTGTTCCATATGGGTCGACCCAGTCGACCCACCCATTTAATCGACCCAGTCGATTTTGACCCAGTCGACCCAGTCGACTGGTTCGTTCCTGTTTCCTCGCTTTCGCTACTTGTGTATTGTGTATGCCCCCGTAGGTTCACCACATAATTGGCCGTGGGTTGTAATTAAATATTATTTAATTACTTGAGCAATTAATGCTCTAAATTAATCGAACACTCTGTCGATTAATCATTCCAAAATTAGCACCCCTGCTAATTTGGGAATTCTCCCACACTCCACGGTCGATGTCCAGTCACAAGCCCATGGAGCCCAATCACTGGTGAATTAATTCAGTGAACCTTTTATCATTTACAATTTCCATATACGACACAATCTCTCCATCGATCAATCTCCCAGTCGAGACTTAAGGGTATGGTCTTTCATCGGATTCCCTTATCTTTTGTCTTGACCTTATGTTCTCTGATCTCGAAATAAATTCTTTCTGACTTGTTCTTTATGAGCTACTTACATAAAATCGTCAGTTACCTTGGCCAAGGATTTCATCAGAATTAATTTCTCACAGAAATCCATAGGAGAATTTCTCGACCTATCAAGTCGAGTCAATGGATCCTTTGTTGATGATATGAATCTGCATACGAGTTCCTCTATACCCAACATGAGTCCACAGAGACTTTCTGGTAATCCCCAGTCAGTCGGAACTCATATCAAAGTATAGACGTTCTCGTACCAGATAAACCCTATCATCTCAAGTTGTTAGGGATCGTTCCTCGTATACTATTGTAAATTGGAATAACTTCAACCCCGATATGCGACTACCGCTTCCATGGTGAGTTATTTCCTAATTGGGGTATTCAGTGCGCTTGCCATCCCAGCAAGCCACCCACTTATGTGTATCGACTATCCCAGTCACGCTCGTGGACCCCAGCGTCCTCCAGTTCATCGGAGTATACACAATAGTGAGAGTCTAACCGAATCCAACGATGTCCTATCTCGATTGGATTCTACGACTCTTGAATATATTCTAGATCACGGCCTTAGAGATCAGTCCACGGGTTGTCCCATAGCCCTGTGATCTAAGGACTTCTATCCTTATGCGTAGACAAATATTACATAAGATAAAGTTGACCATTTAATAAAAGTGCATTTATTAATCTAAATTGAATAGTTCCTCATTAATTACAATTAATGCTAGCCATACAGCTGGCTTGCAGGACACTATTTCTATCAATCTCCCACTTGTCCTAAAGCCAGTCTTTTATGTTCTTGAGTCCCATCTTATGCAGATGTTTCTCAAATGCCTTTTGAGGCAGAGGCTTCGTTAGCGGGTCCGCCGTATTATCTTCCGAGTCGACACGTTCCATCTTAATGTCTCCTCTACCAATGATATCTCTTATCACATGGTATCGTCTCTGTACGTGCTTGGATTTCTGATGAGATCTCGGCTCCTTTGCTTGCGCTATTGCCCCATTATTATCGCAGAAGATAGTAATGGGCTCAGCAATGCTAGGTATCACATCCAGTTCCTGGATGAAGTTTCTCATCCAAACACCTTCCTTTGCTGCGTCACTCGCGGCAATGTATTCTGCTTCAGTGGTTGAATCCGCGGTTGTTTCCTGCTTGGAGCTCTTCCAGCTAACCGCACCACCATTGAGACAGAAAACATATCCTGATGTCGACTTGAAGTCGTCTACATCACATTGGAAGCTTGAGTCTGTATAGCCTTCCAATTTCAATTCTCCTCCACCGTATACCAAGAACAGTTCCTTAGTCCTTCTCAGGTACTTCAGAATTGCCTTTACGGCTATCCAGTGCTGCTCACCTGGATCAGACTGGTAGCGACTTGTAACGCTTAGAGCGTACGCTACGTCTGGTCTCGTACACAGCATACCATACATTATGCTTCCTATCGCGGATGCATACGGTATTCGAGACATATTGCTTCTCTCCTCTGGCGTCTTTGGGGCCATAGACTTGGAGAGTGCAATTCCATGTCTCATTGGAAGCAATCCTCTCTTGGATTCTTCCATACTAAATCTTTTCAAGATTTTGTCTATGTACTGGGATTGGGAGAGGCCCAGCAGTCCTTTTGATCTATCTCGGTAGATCCTTATACCTAGTACAAAGGATGCTTCTCCCATATCCTTCATTGAGAATTGTGTAGACAACCATGCTTTAGTTTCAGACAATGCTTTTACATTGTTTCCAATGAGAAGAATGTCGTCAACGTAAAGCACCAAAAATTCAACTGTACTCCCACTGATCTTCTTGTACACGCAAGGTTCGAACATGTTCTTGATGAATCCAAAAGTTTGGATTGTCTCATCAAAACGAATGTTCCAACTTCGGGAAGCTTGCTTCAGTCCATAAATGGACCTCTGGAGTTTGCACACCTTGTGTTCATCTCCTTTGGATGCATATCCTTTTGGTTGCTCCATGTAGATCTCCTTATCAATGTCTCCATTGAGAAAGGCAGTCTTTACATCCATTTGCCATATCTCGTAGTTATACCACGCAGCTATGGCCAGCAAGATCCGAATGGATTTGGGCATTGCGACGGGCGAGAAGGTCTCCTCAAAGTCGATACCTGGTCTTTGAGTGTATCCTTTTGCCACTAGTCGCGCCTTGTAGGTAATCACCTCTCCGTTCACTCCAAGCTTTCGCTTATAGATCCACTTGCAACCCACGGGAGCCACTCCCACTGGTGGATCTACCAAGGCCCAGACCTTGTTTGAGTGCATGGAGTCCAGTTCGGATTCCATGGCTTCGCGCCACCTTCCCGAGTCTATGTCTAGCATAGCCTCTTCGTAAGTCCTTGGGTCGGTTAGAGACTGTCCAGTCTCATGCAGTAGACCGTAGTACCTCTCGGGTTCTCTACGTTGTCTTTCTGACCTACGAAGTATCGGTGTACTTTCTGGTGTAATTTCATGCTCCTGTTCTCCCACTGCCTGTGGTGACGGGTCAGCTTGATCGACCTCTAAGGTCTTTTCAGCTTCAGTGACCTCATCTAGTTCTACGTTATTTTCTTTCTTGTCCACCAAGAAATCCTTCTCCAAGAAGTGAGCGTTCCTCGAGACAAACGTTGTTTGTCTTGTAGGATCGTAGAACTCGTATCCTATTGAGTTTTCCGGATACCCCACGAATTTGCACAAAGTGGATTTAGTTTCCAATTTATCTCCCACTAGCTTTTTAACGTAAGCGGGAGATCCCCATATGCGCATGAATGCGTATGAAGGTGCCTTGCCAAACCATAGTTCGTATGGTGTCTTTTCTACGGATTTCGAAGGTACCATATTCAGTATCTTCGTTGCCGTGAGGAGGGCATGTCCCCAAAATGAAAGAGGTAAGTCAGTGGCACTCATCATGGATCGAACCATGTCCATCAATGTTCGATTCCTTCTCTCTGCTACTCCATTTAACTGGGGTGTTGCAGGAGGAGTCCACTGCGATAATATTCCATGCTCTACAAGATAATTCAGAAATTCGTTACTAAGAAATTCTCCACCTCGGTCAGAACGAAGAGCCTTTATCGTATGACCAAGTTGATTCTCTACTTCCATCTTGAATTCTTTGAATCGCTCAAAGGCTTCAGACTTGTGTTTCAACAAGAACACATATCCATAACGACTAAAGTCGTCAGTGAAATTGATGAAGTAGTCATAGCCACCTCGGGCGCTTTTTCTTAGTGGTCCACATACGTCAGTATGTATTAAGTCCAATGTTTGCTTGGCTCGCTCAGGGTTTCCTTTAAACGGCAACTTAGCCATTTTACCCTTTAAACATGGTTCACATGTTGGCATTTCATCAATGCGATTGATTTCAATCGCGCCAGAAGATGCTAACTTTTGAATCCTTGACTTAGATATATGTCCAAGTCGAGCGTGCCACAATTGGGCAGATATTTCATTATCTTGTTTCCTTTTGTTTTGTTGTACATGCATCACTAACTTAGGTGGTTCAATGGTATATAGTCCATCTTTTAATGTACCAGTGAAAAACATATTATCATTCATGAATAATGAAAAAGAACCTTTATTAATAGTAAAATTAAAACCTTCATTATCCAAAACAGGAATTGAAATAATATTTTTCACCAAACCAGGTACATAAAGAACGTTCCTAAGGACTAATTTATTACCACCTAAATCTAACTCCACTTCGCCTATGGCCTCGGCAGCAGCTCTAGCTCCATTGCCAAATCTCAGGATCCAATCCCCTGGCCTAAGTGGCCTTGTTGCTCCCATCACCTGTAAATCATTACAAAGATGAGAACCACAAGCAGTGTCTAGCACCCATGATGCACAGTTAATTGATAAATTAACTTCAACAAGGAATATACCTTTCGAGCTCTCCAAGAACTCTTTGCAGTTCCTCTTCCAGTGTCCAGGTTTCTTGCAGTAGAAACATTTCTGTTCACCAGACGAAGCTTTACGCTTCTTTCCCTTCCCTACGGGCCCAGATGGTGCTTTGCCTTTGCTTGAAGAAGCATTTCCTTTCCCCTTCCCTTTCTTTGTCCTTCTGGACTTGGATTGGGTCGAGGTAGCAACCATCACTGGCTTCTCTCTTTTCATGGAAGCCTCGGCAGTGGCGAGCATATTAGCCAACTCGTGAAGTTCAACATTCATCTTGTGCATGTTGTAGTTCACTACGAATTGCTCGAATGATCTTGGCAATGACTGGAGGATTATATCCTGGCAGTAGGTCTTGTCCATCTTTACGTCAAGATGACTAAGCTTTTCAATAAGCCCAATCATCTTGATGCAGTGAGATCGAACATCAGCACCTTCAGCCATCCTCGTTTGTTGCAAAGCCTTAGCAGTTTCATACCGCTCGTATCTACTTTGCACCCCAAATAAACCATTCAGGTGCGTGTAGATTTCAAAAGAAGACTTCATATGCTCGTGCTGCTTTTGAAGCTCATTCGACATGGATGCCAACATGAGACAACGTGACTGCAAG